>CM069534.1:25166500-26537000 GCA_035773235.1 Eospalax fontanierii
CTCATATGAATTAGGGCTTCTATAGGTTCATTTTCTTCAAACTATGAAGATGTAAATAGCTGATTGAAGTATGTCTCAATGTATTTATGAAGCTTTCATTACTTTTGGCTCTATTATAGTCATTTTCAAGTTATATAAATGCTCAATTAGGATTATTTAAACTTTATTAAGCCAGTCATTTTCCTACAGTGAGAAAAAAGATAGATGCATATGGAAACCATTAACAGAATTTGAAGCACACAGCAAAGTACTTTGTTTCCTCGTTAAATTAGAAAAGAATAAAGATTGTTGATAACATACTTTAATTAGAATTTTCATTGAAAACATTTATATTTACCAAAGCAATTAGAAATCATTTAAAATTCTGTATCTATAAATGAAGCCACTTTAAAGGCAGTGTTTTTCATATGATTCATACTTACTGCTAAGATAATAAAACTATAATGATTACTAGCAAGTAAACCATAATAAAACATAAATTTTTAATGGAAAGAGCGCAAATGCAGTAGTGGTGAAACGGTTCAGCAGGTAAAAAGGTGCTTGTTTCTGAGTCTGTAGATCTGAGTTCCATGTTTGCAAATGGAATGGAAGGAAAGAACTAATAACTACAAGTTGTCCTCTGACCTCCATATGAACTCTGTGACCCATGTATGCCCACATACACACACACACACACACACACACACAAATAAATAAAAGCAACATATGTTGACATACCTTGATAGAATGGATATTTATATTATTTCCACAGAAAGTTAATTTTTAAACATCACATTTCCTCTTTTCCCTAAGAAATCCATTCCTAAAGACTTATAATATTGACAACTTAAATTATTTCTTAAATCTGAAAGAACACAGCATTTTGTGTTACACTTATTTTTTCAAATTTCTAGTGTTTTAACTGTTTAACTAAGTGAAAAAATAGGACAACGTCTACTGAGATCATTTATTAACATATAAGTTTTGGATTACATTTCTTGGTTTGAAATTTCCCAACTATATCTTTAAAATAGCTAAATATTAATATCATTTCTTTGCATGGTATATTTTATAAAGAGCTGCAGGCATGCTTTACATACATAATATAAACCCACAATTACTTTTTGAGGAAACATAGGTTGTTCATAAAATAATAGAAGTGGATATTCCCATTATAAAGAATCCTCAGTGAATATTCTCAAAATCTCTTATATTTTAAGGGACGAACTACACAGTCATCAGGCAGTGATCCACCTCCAAGACGACATTATTTTAAAAAGTGTCACCATTTTCAGAATTCTTCCATTTTGGCATGGGGATAGGAACTCTTCACCATTTTTCTAGTGGTAAGCACATCCTTCAGAATACAATTGAAGGTCCTATAACTCAGACCTCTTCTACAAACTGCTCCTGAACACGCACTGCCATTGGAGCCTTGTTCTCCCTTGTATATTTGTATGTGCCACTTAGCACCCTTCCTCCTGCTTGGAAAGCCATCAAGAACGTTCATCTTAGGAGTCAGTTGCAGCTCTGTTTAATGAGCCAGTCAGCAGCTTCTAGACAGGCTTGAGTGGAAGCCTATCTGTGCTTTTTCCCAAACTAAGAAAGCCATTACCTCAAAAAATCAGCCTCTGGGAAATGGGCTCAGATATGCTCCATGAATATTATACAGCCTCAGTGCCCACCTGACAGCCTGCACCCAGACATTCTGTTTTTACTGTCTAAGTCTATTCATATTTACATAGGTTTATCAACACAAGAGAAATCAGTGAAAAGGCTTCCTTTTTCACTTTTATATTCCTTTTTTCCAATATGCACATGCTGGAGGCATTGGGATGTTTGGGTTAGCATCCCATGTGAAGAACACAAATATACAGAACCTTCTAGTGTCTGTCACTTCATTCCTCTTCCTCTCTCTCTCTCTGTCTCTCTCTCTCTCTCTGTCTCTCTCTCTCCCCCAAGATATTATCATATTTGCCAAGATGGGGTTCAATTCCACTTAAAATGATAGAATTAAGCAGTCCATCTAATATGTAGAATCTGTACACTCTTAGAAGCATAGTTAAATTTAATCAGATATTAGGCCATAAAATTAATAGTTCTACATTTGGAACTCAACAGATTTTTTTTAGCTTCATTTGACATTTTAAGAGTGAGTTAACAGAAATATATAGTAGAGCACCAGGCCCATTAAACCAAAATATTTAGTGGTTATATTTCCTATTTTATGGCCTTACAATAATGCAAATTGTTAGAATATATTTTAACTTTTGAATATTTGTATATTACATCCAAAACAGTAAGAAACAACAAAGAAAGTGTTTGGAATATATGAAGAAGTAATTATGCCATCAATAAAATTTACTACCAATGAATTAAATACCTGGAGTATGCAGTTGATCCACAGTGAATTTTTTAAAAGGTCAGTCATCTCTTAAATTAAAATAGGAAATAGACTTATTTTTTTTGTAGTGCTGGGTACTAAACCCAGAGCATCACACATGGATTCTACCTTACATTTTTTCTGCATTCTTTAAGGAAGTATTTGGCTAGTTTGTTAAGACCTCATTTCATCTGTAAGCATTTGTGCTCATTAAAGCAACATCAACAGAATTCACCAGAAGACAGGTAATCGGTTACAGAAGAATAATAAGCACTATAGCAAGAGATAAAATAGATGTCAGGAATCACAGTCAGAAAATGTTGTATCTAGAAGCGTCATCAGAGATGATACACCTCAAATTTCTCATTTATTATTAACAGCTTCTGAATTCCATACACATATGTGTACATACATAAACAATCCTCAGAAGATGAAAAATTGCTTATGTTCATTCCAGAGACTAATTCTGAAAGCTATGAAGACTTTTCCAGTGCCACACAACCACGTCCACACAAACCAGGAGTTATGGCAAATGTTCGTACAAAATTATCCCCAAGGCCATATGTAAGAACAGTGTGGCTTTACATACAACCAAATATAGGCCCTGGTAGAGTTTTCCACTTTTATCAGTGGAAATATTTTTTAACTAGAACAATAATATCTGATTTATAATGAACTGACAAAGCAGTAACTTCTCCTTCTCGTAGCTTTTTGGTTTGCATGTGCTTAGTGTTAAAGTGCTTAGTTCTAATTATTAAAAACTAATCTTAGGTGTATGTTAAACAGAAATTTCAGTCACCAACTTTTGGAGATGCAAATGGTTTATTGGAAAAATGCTGACAGAAGGAAGAAGTGAAGAGTAATGGAAAAGGCCAGGATTCCATCTGGCTTGAAAAGGGCAAGCACGGCTGTGTAGCGTCTCAGTCCCCTTTCTTTACGATAGCAAGAAAATTTTGTCATGTCATTAAATAGTTTTTCAATTATCCATGTCTGCAAAAATGTATTAATTTGTTAGATTTGCTAGGCTATTCTTATGCTACAATGTATATTATTATTATTATTATTATTATTATTATTATTATTGGTTTTTTTGAGAAAAGATCTCCCTGTAGCCCCAACTGGCCTGGAATTGTCTATGTAGACCAGCATGACCTCAATTTCATAGACATCCATGACCAAAGATGTGCACCACCATGCCCAGCTACAATGTATGTTCTTACATGCATGTTTTGTTTGACATCTCTTTATTATCTGAGCAGAAATTCTTAGAAGTAACTTTCTTTAGCCCATGAATATAAAAAGCTAGTAATATTCCTAATGGTTTTCCTGAAAGACTAGTTATAGATAGAACAACTGTGAAAAACGCTTCTGCCTGAGTGTTTCAGCTAGCCCTCCAAGCACTGAGCACGTGAAGGATTTTTGAGATTGCGTAGGCAGTGGTATTATGTGTTTCTCTCCTCTACTTTCCTGCCTACCCAATCTTCCAAACTTAATATTCTATTATTTCACTTTTGTGTTTAAATGTGTGGAATTTCATTTTGTAGAACTGGCTAACACATGCAACAACTTGCCTTCTGTGAAGTTTTAAGTTGTGGAATCTTAATCATCTAACAGGGAGTCAGGGAAGAAAGACAACAGTGTGACAATGGATTTTAGGAGCCCCAGACTCCACCTTGAAAGATAATAGTGTTCAGGTCAGAGAGCTGGCATTCTAGTATCATAAAAACATAGGTAAAAGTTCTTACCGTTAAAATGAGCAGAAGACATTCTAAGAACAACTATATTTGATAAATTGGGTTAAATCGGATAGGGCTGACTTGGAACCAAAATCTCCTTGGTGGTTTCGTGCCTCCTGTGTTTAGTAGTAGACCTTCGACATGTCACCATGCTTCTAACCAATTAAGAGATGCCTGCTGACTTAAAGAAACCAAATAAACACATACTCTCTCAATTTGTTTTTCTGCATTCTCAACCAACATAACATTAAGCAAAAGGTCCTGAGGTTCCAGGAGCTGAACTGACAGCTTTCACTTCAATGCTTTCCACAAAATCCTTATGCTAAATGTAACTTTTTTCCTAAGTGAACAGAGGGAAGAAAAGTTTTTGTAAGCCTGTTTTTAGAATTATGTTTTAATGAGCGATCTCAAGTAAAAAGTACCCCAAATCCATCTGCAAACGAGTATTCAAATCTGACCATCACATTATGTGCAAACAGTGAGATTAAAAAATGGAAAATAAAAAGGAGCCATCTGGATTTCTGATATAACACCAAAAAGGAAAAAAAAATCAAAGTCCTTAAAGTATACTGTGTTTACATTCAATTTCCTCTTACTTATTTATTCCTTCATTTTTGTACCTTTATGGTCTACATCCAAAAAGGATTTTTGGGTTTACATAATTAGGACTCCAACAGAAATCATTTTGCAAGCCAGAATGGCTTTTTGTCTCATTCCTTAGAATACATGTGGGGACACAAAGGATCTTATCAGTTTCATATGTAATAGCCCTAAACTGAGAATAACCTGGAGGTCCTTCAGTAGCTGAGTGGTTCCTCTCTGACCTGACTATAGGATAGACTACACAGGCAGGGAACAAATTACTGATAAGACATAACACTTTGGATGCATTTTAAGTGCCTCATGCTTAGTGAAAAATATCACTTTCAAAAGGTATAGGATAGGATTCTACTTATATAAGGTTCATGAAATACAAAATGAAGGGACAGAGAGCACATGTTATTGCCTCATTACCAGAGAACAGCAACAGGGGTAATAGTGTGACTCTACAGTAAGCATGAAGGCGAAAAATTTTTATGATGACAGGATAGCTGTATACCTGATTGCAACAGTGGTTCCATGAATATTTGCATGAAATCAAAATGCACAGAATTGTCAAATTGTCACACACACACACACACACACACACACACACACACATATAGAAAAACACAGTGGAAATGGAATAACGACCCTAATCTAAGCACTGGTATTGTAATGTTTAGATATTCCACAAGAGCCATTTATGATACCACTGTTGAGGGAGACTAAGGGAGAGTTCTGTGGACCACTGTTGCCACTTTCTATGAACCAATAATTATTTCAAAATCAAAAGTTTAAAAGAATGCCAAGGCCTTTACCCACACTGTCCCTTCAGCTGCAGCCGTCAGTGTCTTGCTTGACCTGTTGAGCCTTCCAGCATAGTCTTCAATGGCTCCCTAGATTTTTGTTTCCCACTGTTACATGTATTCATGATACTTCCTATTATTCTTCATACCTATTGTGATTGCTCTTAGATAATTCCGTTAGCATAGCATGGCATTTACTGCCTTCCTTCCTCATAGCACATTTTTGAAAGGTATTATGTGTACAACTGGGCATTTTTAGCAATTGATCTATTTCCTAAAGAAATAGGCACATCGGTGCCTAGCCAATGTTTGTTGAAATAATGACAAAGAATGACATAGCACTGAGAAAGCATTTCTGAAAGTCACAGCTGGTGAATTTTAGTGAGAATAAGAAAGTGAGATCATGAGGGAAGTATGTCCATAGCTAATAAGCTCATCATGATTTTACAGATGTCTGAAACCACAAAAACTTAAATATTAATTCACACAATGTGAGACGGTTTTTTTAAAAAGAACTCACACGTGGTTCTTTGATCATTCCCAGCTTGTCAAGAAGAACATACAATAATTTTATTTAGGATTGGTAAAATGTATTTTCTACATTCTTTTCTCTGAGGTTCTTCTTCTATCTTGTGAAACCCACACTCTCAGGACTAAATGTATTTTCTTCCTTTATACTGGCTTTAAATACCTCCACTAGTATGTATAGTATCTCTCTCTCTCTCTCTCTCTCTCTCTCTCTCTCTCTCTCTGCTTCTCCCTTTTCCCTCGTCCTCACTGAATCTTAATTCTTCAGTGTTCAAGTATTCCTATAGGAAGAGAGTATCTGACTTACTAATTAGTGAGCAAAGTCCGTAAGTAGAGTGGAGAAGATATTTTGAGCAGTAGCGGCTATCTAATGTAGATCACTGTCCCCACCCTTCCATTGGATGCCAGAAGAATGAAGATTGAGAAGGAGTCTGATAACTTATTTCTGAAAGTTTTCCAATCCTTAAAGTATAAATCAAATGAGAAGCACAGGAGACATCTGGACATGCTAAAGTTTGCAATGCTAATGTGTGTGTTCTGGAAGCAGTTACAGTCGAAGACAGCTAAAAGATCCCAGCTTCTTTCACAAAATTAGTTCAGGGAAACATAGTGAAGCTAAGTCTAGTAGCAGAAGCCAGATGCCAGGCAGCACTATGGAAATGCTATAGAAAGCAAGGATGACACTCAAATATTTCTAAAGTAAGTTCTTATGTAAGAAAACTTGATTTTACCTGACTGCAGCTTCAGTCTTAAGTAGTGAGCTAGCCATGGTCATTAACTGTTTCCTCAGCTATTGTTAATATCATAAATTGGGCATTTTGTGATGTTCTGAGTTTGTATGTGAAAATTGTGTAATATTTTTTATTTTCTGATACTTGAATCATCTTTCTAAGCAGTGTTAGATATGCAGGAAGGCTGAATTTGAAGTATGACAGTAGCAATTAATATGTGAAAGGAAAACCAAAAACAAATTTGCTGATTAGAATTTTCCAGATTTCTAACCTGGCATCTTTCTTTTGAATAAGACAAGGAATTTATTATTATTATTATTATTATTATTATTATTATTATTGGAGGTTCTTTTCTTTTCTGAGACAAGGTTTCCCCAGCCCCAGCTAGCCTGGAACTCACTGTGTAGACCAGGCTGGCCTCTATCTTATAAAAAGCCCCCTGCCACCGTCTCTTGTGTGCTGGGATTAAAGCCATGCCCAACCATGCCTGGAACCCAAGGATTATATTTTAATGTATTGCCATGCATTGCCCATTGTGTAGGAAATTACAGAGAAAAGAATTTCCATGTTCCTCTCTTTTATTCTCCATCTTAGATGAGGAGTAAACCTCTTTGTTCCAGTTTGAAACCATACACCGTATCTAGTAAATTAATTTATTTTCAGATATAAGCCACCCATTTGGCACTTTGTCCTCTTTAAGGCATTGTTGAAACTAAAATTCCTCACTTTAGCCTGTGTAATAACCGTCCAGGAAAATAAATGAGTGTAGGACATATAAACAAAATGAAAGCTTCCACCTCTGTTTACTGTGTTCTGACACTCATTATTAGAAGCAGAAAATTATCACAACAATAATAAAAATGTAGAATGCACGAGCAAATTGTGCCCCAAGTGTTATCTGCAAACAAGTTGTTCAGAACATTCATGCTTTTAGAGGCATAATGCTCTGCAGCACAGTTCGGACAGACCCTCAGGTGTCCTGTAAGTGCCTATTCAGTCCCCTGAGGAGAGGACCATATGAATCATATTAAATAAGTCTATTCTGGATCCCAGAACGAGAGAAGAAAAGGGGATAAAAGAGGAAGAATGCTCTCCATTAGTGTTAGAAGTATATTGTGACACCAAGGAAACTTATCTGCAGCCTCCTTCCCACTCTTTTCATTCCTTGAAAACCTTTAGATCTTCAGTTTTCAGTTTTTTTTTAATATTTTATTTTTGTCTTATGCATATGAGTGTATTGCTTACATATGTGTAAGTGCACCCATGTTGTGCAATGCCCATGGAGGTCAGAAGAGGGCTTTGGATTCCTCTGGAACTGGAGTTATAGATAGTTGTTAACCCCCATGTGGGTGCTTGGAATCAAACCCTGGGTCCTCTGCAAGAGCAGCCAGTACTCTTAACCACTGAGCCATCTCTCCATCCCAGTTTTTAATTTTTAAGCCATTGCACCTTTATCCTTATCTGAAATCCCATTACAGAAGTTTACGGTAGGCCTGGCCTTAGACACTATCTGCTGCCTGGAAAGACGTTACCTATCATTTACAGAAAGATTCACTCTTTCAGGTAATGCTTACCCAGTATTCTATCTCTTACATCTAGAATGATCCTTGGTATCCACTAAGTGGTCAAAAATATATGTTGAGTAAAGAAGTAAACCATAGTTGGCATCAACTCCATGTGGAGGACAAATTTCTTAGGAGGACCTGCATTTCATTGGTTTGGAGGTCTTATGCACAACATGGGTGCGCTTACACATATGTAAGCAATACACTCATATGCATAAGACAATTTATTGGGATTTATCTGTACTTAATTTCGTTGTTGTTGCAGTGTAGGGAGCTAATATACAAAGATATCCCATTACTCACATTTTAAAGTAGAAACCTACTAGCTTCTTTCTCCCGTTGTTTTGCAACAATTACTATAAAACTAATAGGCAGCAACATATATATGATGTATTTTGTACCAGATATTTCATGTGCTTATTATATTTAATTTATTTAATCTCTTTATAAATCCTGTGAGCATATGTTTCCATTTTAAGACATAATAAATGTGGATATAGGGTCTTAACAACTCACAAAATCACACAGCTTCCACAGCCCGCTGTGAAGCTCAAGGTTGAGTTCTAAACTCCCTCACGATTTTAGGGAGGATCTGATCTTCTTTGTATTTACCATTATTCAGCCCTAATATAAAACTTTCTTAATCGGAAGAGTTCATTTCTCACAAATACGCCTGCCAAAGACAGGATGGAATTACCAATGGTGCAATGAATACAAAGAAAAGAGGCGGTGATGTGCACAGAGCACTACTTCTCTGCTGCTTAGATCCCCAGCATGGGTGAACACTAGACAGAATTAGCAGTTCCTTGCCTTGAAACTTGAGAATTGACACAGATTTGTCTTTTTTAACTGCACTTTTCAAATTGTTCCTTTGTATATCATCAAAGTAGGCAGAAGCCAGGTGTGCTGGCACAGGCTGGTCTCAGCACATAGGAGGTAAAGACAGAAGGACCAGGAGCTCAAGGCTGCTCTTGACTACAGAGTAAATTCAAGGCCAGCCTGGGCTAGAGGAAACTTGTATGTCTCAAAAAAATTATACAAAACAAACAACAACAAAAATCAAGCAGCTTGGTATGGCGAATAGTTTAATTTTTCTGTATCAGTTATGTTTCTATTCTTGGAGTGACACTGAAATGATGAGTTAGCTTTGGGCTTAACTTTCAAAACCAAATCCAAGCCTTGTGTGGTAGCTCAGGTCTTTAATCCCAGAACTCTAAAGGCTGAGGCAGGTGGATCCCTGTAAGATCAAAATCGGTCTGCTCCACATAGCAAGTCCCAGGCCAGCTAGGACTACAGGGAAAATCAGTCTCAAAAAGACAAAAAATAAACAAACAACAACAAGAAAATCCAAACTTTTATGTAAAATTACTACATATTTTCAGTATAATTTTTTCTTTTGTTTTAATATCTGGTTACTCTGGAGGTTTATATCTAGGTTATTCAAGCCTAGTTTTCTGCTTCAGTATCCATTACTTGACAGCTTTCTAAGTCACAATTCAACTTCATACTTTTTCTCCCCTGAAAAGTTCATACCAGTTTATTGAATTTCTTTCTACAGTATAATTTTTTTATGTCATGAAATAAACTAACTTATGGATATTTTAAACAATTTTAAAAGGCAACAAGATACAGAAAAGTATACTTGCAAGAGCCATGATGGCCATGAATAATGTTTCATGAACCCAAGTTCACAGGACTAAAGAATATGAGAGACAGCTCAAGTTCCCATTGGACTTAGAACCATGGGACTTCTACTATTGGCTGCTGAGTTATCCTGATGCTGGTAGTGTACTCCACTTGGCCCATATAGTCACACCTCTTATTGATCATCTTCGAAGTCTACCAATCCAAACCAAACCAACCCTTCTTATAACCCTTTCTAGCATACCAGCAGCATACCAGCAAGAAATGAAGATTCATGCTAAGATAAGGAAAATGAAAATTCTGTCATGCACTCAGTTCCCACTTCTTTCTACTTCTTAGAATCAAAAGAAAATTATGCATTTTTGTACACCAAAAATCAAGCTTTAAAGTATATATAGCACACTCTGGATACTTGCCATTTCTATCCAATCTTCTTAGTGTCTGATCTAATGGAAGTCACCTGGTGGTTGATTAAGTCCATGTAGATACATGATCCAGATGAATTCAGTGGCTTGTGGTCAGGATATTGTCTCCTGCAAATTTGAAAAAACTCTACTTCCCAACAGGAAAACAATCAATTAATTGACCCCTTTATCAAGTACACTCATAGAAGAGACCACTTTACTCTTCCTTCTTGGACTCCTGAATCTCTGAGCCTTTCCCTGATGGTAATTAGTTGGCAGCATTTTTGCAACAGTTTTCTGAATGGCAATATCTATTGAACAAAAAAGCGAAAGTTGAAAGTTGAGTCTAATTAAGGGTGGGTTATCATAGATGATAAATATGGCCCCTTCAGAGGGTTTTAAAAAGTGAATCATTATAAACAGATTGTTTTGCTAATCAAGTGCAAGAGACAAGTTCTTCTCCACTAAAATTTTGTAATTCTAAGCATAGAATGAATGATACATTGGGTAACAGCTATTTGAATGACTGACTATCTGCCATTGTTTCAGTGCTGGGTCTGTTTCATGATGGAGCAGTAATATAGAGTGTGTCATCTATGGAAAGTACTGTGGTATTTAAAGACATTAACCAATGGAGACTAATGAACACCTTAGTCTCCATTAGAAAATGGAGTTTTTGAAATTCTGATTCTCTCGTTGTAAGTTATAGTTACATAGTTCCATAAGTTTCAGTCTCATATTTCACTCACAAAGGACCAGAGATTTAATGACAAACTAGGGAGAAAGTTAAGAATGAAACTTATGTCTGGACTCCACTACTTACTGGTTTCCTTAGACAAGAAAGTTAATGGCTCTAAGCCTGCTTCCTTATTCAAAAGTTCATCTCAAGAGCAATCATGAAATAAATAGAATTTTTAAATCAAATTGGAAATGTCTGCGTCACTAAAAGATTATTTTGGAAAGAACTTTACCTCAAATAAAGATATCAGACCTTTAAATAGGTGTATGTACTGGATGTTATGACAAGGCATTGAATTTTTATTGCTGCCCCATGGACTGAACAGTACTAGTCTGTTGGCCTGGACTTTGACCCAGGACCCTGGAGACTCATATTCTAAATGAGTCTTATAGTGAAGTTTGAGATTAGAAGCAAACACTGAGCCTGAAATCACAAACTGAAGGAAAAGAGCTGGATCTTCTGAGGCAATGACTTTTTAAAGCTGGATCTTATTTTTAAAGTTGTTTTTCTCATTGCTGCCTCATGCTATAAAAGTGAAAACAAGGATTATTTTCTTTCAAGACAATGAGTAATTTAGCCTCTTGCTTTTAAAGTTCTGACACTAATATGCTGCATTAAAACAAATGTTTAGTGCTCAGATGAGTGCTAAGTGAAACATAAACGGTTTATAGGAATTCATAAATTCCACATTAAATGTTAAAAATCAGCCAACTTTTGAATGACAGCATTTATAATTGTTAACTTGTACACACAGTAAATTTTTATTTCTCTCTTTTGGGTTTTAGTTCTAAGACCTGGTCATAAAATATAAACTGGGTAATTTAGAAATAACCAAAAGATAGTTCTTTTGACTCCACCTCCCTACAGATCTGTTTCTACACTTGAATCATAAAGTAGAAAAGATTAAAGTGCAGTCTAGTCAAAGACATAGCATAAACACATTCCTAAATTGTTACCTATTAAATTGATTTCATTATTAGCAACAGCATGTTTTGATAAACCTTTCCACGGTGTCTTGGACCACCAGTCTCCTTAGCATTTAATCTAATGGAAGTTACCTGGCAGATATTTGATCCTGCAAGTGCCTAAGATTTGTTAGTGAGTGCTGCTTGGGGATCCAAGAATGTTCGGGGCTCCAGTGGGCCTCAGTCTACAGCTGACAGGTTGGTGCATGCCGGGGGCAGCCTGCCAAGAGCATGCGTGGTGATGAAAGCTTGTCCATATTTTTCTATCCAAGTGTTAACCCAAAAGACAAGATGCTTGTTTTCTAATTCATCTAATTCTAATTTTCTAATTCATTTGAGTTCTGAGCCCTTTTTTTGCAGGCTCTACTCAGAGGTTAAATGTGATATTTTTAGTAATATATACACAAAAATATTAAATAGCGGCTTTGGTAGAGAAAGATAACCATTTCTATAAAAAGCACAGTTTAAGGTATATGCCATAAAAATAGACAGCTTCTCTTTTGCATTTAAATGTGCGAAATTTTACTTATTCTTGAAAATCAATTTTTTTTAATTTTATGACATATCCATATAAAATATATAACTAAAGCTAACAGCATGTTGATGTTAAGAAAATGGAGTTTTTGAAATTCTGATTCTCTCGTTGTAAGTTATAGTTACATAGTTCCATAAGTTTCAGTCTCATATTTCACTCACAAAGGACCAGAGATTTAATGACAAACTAGGGAGAAAGTTAAGAATGAAACTCATGTCTGGACTCCACTACTTACTGGTTTCCTTAGACAAGAAAGTTAATGGCTCTAAGCCTGCTTCCTTATTCAAAAGTGGACTTGACAATAGTATCCACCTCACAGAGACATTGTTAGTGTTAAATAAAATAATCCATACTGACAGACTCCAAATAGGAAGAGAAGACATAAGCAGGTGGCAGGCACAGTTTCTAAAATAATCCTCTAAATGTCTAAAATAGTCCCCAAAGATGCTCTGTCCTTAAAAGAAGCATATTGATTATTTTGCTGATATTTAGCTAACAGATAACATGTAAGTTGAAATTATTTAAAATGCCCTGCCTTCATCTCTGGAAAGTATGAATTGGTAAGACACCACTGCCAGGATGATGTTTACTCATATGGCACAATTGACCTTAGAGAAGGGCAATTAATCTGGATGATCCTGATCTAATCACAGGAGCCCTTAAAAGTGGAGCATTTTCTGTTACTAGTGGTACAAAAGTAGGTCAGGGACATCTATGACATTGAGAAGGACTCACTGCAGTATTTCTGGTTCCCTGATGGAGACAACAATGTGTCTGAGAGTTTGGCACAGTCTTGGGAAAGACAGCAGCTCCCAGATGAAGCCAGCAAAGAAAGAGAGACTGCAGTCATATAACTACAGGGGTCTGGGTTTGGTCAGCAATGTATATAAGGTTGGCAGTGGATTTCTGCCCAGAAGCTACACATAACAGCAAGCCAACTGACATGACACCTTGATTTCAGCCTTGGAGACTCATATTAGAGGAACTCAGCCCAAGTCTACCTGCTTGGGTGAGCTTCATAATCATAAGATAAACATATGTTGTCTTAAGCTGTGAAACTTGTGGTCATAATTAGAAAGTGGTAGGTAACTAATACAGATGATCTGAAGGGTGCCTTGATACCCAGAAAGGACACCTGTTCTATTTGTTAGTAAATTTCAAAAGACCATTTCTGCATTGGCATGGACATAAATCTTGTAGGAGATACTAATCAATAATTAGGAGTACTAAAAGGTAATCTTTCATTTTTACAGTAACATAAAACAGAAATGGATGGAAATAAGAAACAAGTGACAACTCATCTGAAGAGTGATAGTCATGCTATCAGTGATTAACAGTAACAACACCAAAGCTAAAATAGGACTTACCTCTAGGAATTACTTTTCAAGTAAGTACGTACAGCAGAATTCTTTACTCTAAATTCCCATGAAAAAAATCAATTCTTTTATATTTATGCACTGCTTCTATTAATCAAGTATGACAAATATGCAGCTCGGAAGAACCAAGGTAGCAGCTATATATTACTGCAAATGGAACCACTAATACTTTGAGTTTGCCTGATATTATTATTTATTTTGGGGAACAGCCTAACTTACTGATAACTCAATTTATATGACACTGCCTCTTCCTCCTAAGGGAAGATACTTGCTTCATACTTGACAATCATTGTATGACAAATTTTTAACTGTGGTACTCGCTTTGTACATGGTGACTGGTTTAAAGCTATTTACAGTAACAAACGACTTTCAGTGGTGAAAAAATGCAAAAGCAAAAGAAACACACAGTCTCTATGAGGTTTCTGAGTAAAGGTTGATGCTATCATTCATCAAGTTGTATCGTGTATGTGTGTGTGTGTGTGTGTGTGTGTGTGTCTGTGTGTGTGTGCGTATTACAGCCACTGGTTCTTTGCCTGTTTTCTTTTCTTCTTTTAAATTCCTCCTAAAATGTGGTTTTAGGATTTCAGAAATCATTTATTATTTAACCTTCTTTTTCATTTGGTAAAAAGAACTGGAAAAGAAAAGTTAAAATGTTTTTTTTTTCCAGTGCTATTTTTGGTAATGGTGTTTATAAGCAATAATGTGGGAGTTGTCTGTGGATGTTGTGCACAAATATTCTTGAATCACATTTAAAAGTAACTGGAAACACCAGATTATTTTTCACTTGTTAACTAAAAGTCCCTTCAACTTAAACATATTCCAGAAAGCAAAAGCTTGGGGTTCTGTATCACTCTGTAGTGTGTGATTTGGTCACAAGTGAGGTGACTAGCTAATTTGGTAAATTGCTGTTTGAGCTTATTTTCAGTTTAACTTCTGCTGAAAGAAGAAAGAAAAAGCAGGCAAGCAGAGCACACACTGTACGCATCACTGAAACTTATTGCTTATCTTTATTGCATTTGAGTAAATGCACTTTTTTTTTTGCTGTTTCCAAGTAAGTCATCATATTTTAGTTCTGCACTGAATCCCTCAGCAGGAGACAAGATTTGAATAGATCCAGAACGCAGGAAATAAAAAGAATGCATACTTTGGCTAAAACGTTCCTCTCCCCAAACTCTCTTACAGTTCATTCTCTGAAAATCTGTACAGTTTTTGTTAATATGTATGAACTGTTTTATAGAAACAATGAGTGTTTTGTAACAAAATTTTCAGATACTTAAAAACATCTTCAGTTATTCTTCTGATGAAAAATGATGCTTACTATAACTAAAAAATACGAATAACATATAGGAAAGAATAATATTTTCCTGAAGTTCCAATGCTCAGAAACCCATTAACGTTCCAGTAACCATCCCTTAGATTGATCTGTTTGTACAGGGCTATATTATATTCTTAAAATACAATCATGTCAGTGTGATTTTTTTTTAATTCCATGAACCACCTTACTTTATACATCAATAGCTTTCTCTTCCTTTTCTTTATTTCTTCCATTGATATCTTATCCTAATCAGACATAGGCAGACATGTGTTTGATCATTTGAAGAGCTTGCTGTTATTCTCTCAAGATGGGCATAATTTTTAATACTCCTATCATTACATTTTTATGATTGTTACATAGTTATTCAGAGATAAAATCAACATATTCTTTTGAACAATTAAGCAACAAATCCTAGTCTATTTCATAATTCAGTCAATAATTCCTCATATCTAGATTCAGGAAGTTCCCAGTTTTCTCACCATCACAAATAATGAGCAATAGAGCTTTATATGTTTTGCATATGAAAGTGTCTCCATGTAAAATCATTGAGCCAGAAGTGCATCCCTATATGTAAATAATGTAATAAATGTAATAAGGTAAATAAATGCACACATATTCAAAGTCAACAGACATTACCAGAGGTTCACAGGACTTCCACAACAGTATACACTGTTGTCCCTCCCCACATCCTGAGCCAGCAAATGAAAACAACCACTTGTTTGTAATGACTGAGGAGTGAAATCTTATTTCTAGTTCGGCTTTCATTTCCCTTACAACTCAGTTAAGTTGATGAAGTATCTGCTTTCCCTGTATTACTGGCCATATACATGCTCTGATGTGGACATGACTCCTTCTTTCTCTTGCACAACTCTCTCTCTCTCTCTCTCTCTCTCTCTCTCTCTCTCTCTGGCTGCCTATCTTTATTTTACATTATCATTAGAAACCACAATTGGCAATTATTTGAAGAGCCTTAAGGAGATTTGGATCCCCAGGTTTGTCTTTGCTGATATCACCTGGTGTTCCTTCTTTCCTTAGGTATGGAACCATCGAACCATCGTGCAGCTGCTGTCTCTTGAATCGCGTGTTCTACATGGTTGGGTGAATGATCTATGATAGTCATACTCTCAGTTTTAAATGAATGAATTTATTAAGTACATAGTGAGCCAAAGTAAAATGATAAATAGGAATAGATAGATAATAAATGATAAATGATAGAATCCCAAATAAAATAAATAGGAATAGATTCGATAGATAGAAAGATAGATAACAAAATAGCTTTTCGTCAGTTGCCAGAACACGCAGCAGAAATTGACTCAGGAAGACACGCTGAGCCAGTCAGCTGGAATTCCCCATAGAGAGACTCCTGACTGAGCAGTGTCTCCTCATGTGAGGCTTCCAAATAAAAGAACAAATAGCATCACCTAGAGATACCATGAAACATCCAGTAGAAAGCAACTGGAGAAGTCAAGGCTGTCCAGTGGAATTTCCAATTGAGCCCTCTTTCTCTGCGGGTGAGCTACCCATGGCTGAACTTCCAGCTTTTCTTTTCCAAAGCTGAACATTCAACTTTCTTTCCCACTGCAGGCACTTTCAGATAATAAGATAAAAAACAGTAACTTCCTGAAGAAATGGTTTACCTTCAAACTTCTAACTTCAAGGACACAAAGTTTGGTTATTTTCTTCCTTCCACTGAATTGGGGGGAGCCCATTCCCAGATCGGGGCCTTCTAGGACATGTGACATAGGCAGGATCTGATGTACAGGATCAACCAGAGCCAGCTTTTCAGTGAACGCAAACAATACATGACAATTTTCCAATATATTGTACGTTACACTGTGTATACCACAGGCAGTCCTGAAAACAGTTCTATGAGGAAAGCTTGTTTGGATGAAAATGGTTTATGTTCTCCTTGACCTTGGCCATTTCTGCTATGTAGCAATTATCTTGGATAGATTATAAGTCTTTGGGGAAGAAAATGACCATTTAATGTTTCTATCGTTTTATTTCTTGCCTGTCTTACTTGTATGTGGAGTATAGAAAAAAAATTAATTTCTTTCCTGGAAGTTTTAGAATAAGCTATGACTCTCCTTTGTCCATTCCTAGCCTGGGTGGTGGTCTTCAGGGCTGTTAGTTACAAACTAGCTGTGAGAGATATTCTACAACCTAATTCTCTTCATTTATTCCAGGTCCTTGCTAACCAGATGAATCTGAGTTGTGTAAAGGTTTTAGTTTTTATGGATATGGGTTATGCATTATGTCTGTAGCCTTATGTGAAAACATTGTTTCCCAGCAAAGTAGGTAAAGTTTAAGGAGCCTGTGGACAACAGAAATATGTGTATATTTAGTTTTGTTTGCTCTGGAAAACTTCAGAGTACATACCTGGCTATTTCAGCACCCAGCAGTGTGTGTCCAGACTTTTCCTACTCTTCTTAGAATTGACTTTTCATTTATCTAGCAGATCCCTCGTTCTCCTCACTTTATTCCAGCTAGGCCTGGTACCCAATTCCTTCCTGACAAGACTCACAATGCGGCTGGTAAATCTTCAGTGTAAATGGCAGATTCCAACAATATAGCCAAAGCAAGTACGTCAGAGATAGAAACATAATCTAGCCTCTCATTCTCAGAACACTCTTATAAACGGTGCTGCGCACATATGCTGACAGCGGGGCAACTTGGAAGAAACTTGGAGTTCTGCACCAGAGACAAAACTAGACTCTGTTTTCTCAGAGGTACTGAAGTGCCGGCTCCCAGCCCCATGCAGCATGCGGCACCCAAACTGGGGAATTAGGAAGGCTTATAATTTACTTGTGAATCTTTTTTTCTTCTTCTTGAAGCAGTTCTCTTCCTTGAAGGGATCTTTTAATTACCATCCTCTGGACTAACCATCCAAGCTGCAAAATCCTTAAAGCAGCTGAAAGAGTCCTGCTTCCACAACTGCCGTGCAGCCTCAGCAGGTTTCCCTGCCGATGGAAGCAATTTCTCTCAGCCGCTTCCTGCCAAAGCACCGAACTGAATGCGGTGTGTTGTTTCAGAGGCCACTTCATTATCCATAGGAACAGACAACTTTAAAGGGACCATCATCACTAGGTGCAAAGTGACAAGGCTCTTATTTGAAACAACAACAACAACAACAACAAAAAAAAAATAGCAGAGTCTCTTCTGAGTCCATAATTTTCTTTCCTTGTGAGAGTAATTTTTTTTCCCCTTCTGGTGTAATGTTATGTTACATACGGAAAATCATTACCATAACGTAATGGAATTTGTTATACAAAAGCAAGCATTAAGTTTTACTGTGGTGATGAACTCTGGTTGTGTGACGCTACTAAATAAAAGAATTCAATTGAAAATGGAAATGAAATCAACCACCCCCGCCCGACATTGAACTGTGTTCATTAGCACCCTACTTTAGCCATCTGAATATAGAAGAAAAAAAGAAACACAGAAAATGTGTGGAAATGACTTCTGGGGCACTGTCTCAGTTTATTTATGATGTAAACAAGCTTACTAGGCCTTGGACTCCTCTTGTTACTTAATCATGTAGCCTTAATTCCTCATGACCCTTCCTTGCCCTTGACCCAGAATAATGTGTGTGTGTGTGTGTGTGTGTGTGTGTGTGTGTGTGTGTGTGCGTGTGTGTGTCTGTGTCTGTGTCTGTGTGTGTCTGTGTGTGTGCCTGTCTGCCTGTCTGCATGCCTGTGTGCGTGCTGTGGATATCAAAAGTGCTGCAACCAGTGGATATTCTTTTAAAGCAACTGATTATCCCATTTGTGCTACAAATAGTTGGGATTAGATTGATAACATTTGTCTAGGGTTGTGTGTACCGTTCCAGGTCAGTAGTGGTAAGAAAGGAAAGATTCCCTGATAAAACAAATTCTGTTTTTCTGTCCCTATTTCATGGTGGATTTACAATTTCAATAGGGAGAGAGGAAAACTCTTGTTCCAGAGCACAGTTCTGAGAGAAACCTGAAGGAACAAGTTCTCAGAACAGATCAGGGCCTCATTCTTGATTAAAATAGATGCTAAGAGTCAGGCTATCTTTATTCGAGCATCACCATAATTTATGCCACAAAAAGAATCTAGAGCTTGGGTTTTTTTCTATGCTTTTGTCAGTACAGTATTAATACAAAGCCATATTGTCCATCAATGAGATGTAGTTAGTTGCAATCAAGCCTTGCATCCACTAATAAAGTTCCACCAGCCACTTGTAGGTTTAACTTGGTGAAAGGTTGTGATTAGTATATAATAGGATGAGTACCAAACGTAGTAATGAAATACAGGCTTATAGATAAGGTCCAGTTTCTCTCTCTGCCTACATGTTAGGTTTTAGGTTAATGAAGGCTACATTCCCCAAAACATAGTTCATGAGACACAGAATAATAAATTCTGCAGGAAGAAGAAAGAGAAAAGGAGGAATGTTCTGGAAAATATGGGAATTTACAATTAACATTATATTATTAAAGTTCTTTGCTATCACTTTTCAGCATAGAATGTGATTTAACTTGATTTAACTTAGTATTCCTCAAAAGAATCTGACCACAGAAGGATTTAGGGTTCATGTGATGCTTTTAACAGCCTACAGGACCAGTTATACAGAAATACACTGAACAATATTGAACAAATTATTGCAGCTGCTAGAACTCCTTGGAAAACGTAAACTGTCCTTCAGAAAGTTCTGCCACTCTCAGAAATACTCCATATACTTGATTTCAAGAGAAATCTTCCTTTTGGATTTTTGGTATATTAAGAAAATGAGAACCCCTGGCTCCTGCTGAAGGGGAATGGGAATGCTTGTTACTCAGCACTTACAATTTTTCCAGACAACCAAACCCCTAGAACTATCCTTCCTGGAAATCTGCACTAGAAAATCTCTCTCTCTCTCTCTCTCTCTCTCTCTCTCTCTCTCTCTCTCTCTCTCCCTCCTCCCTCCCTCCCTCCCTCCCTCCTCCCTCTCTCCCTCCCTCCCTCTCTCCCTCCCGTCTCTCTTCCGTCTTTCCTCTCCCCTTTCGGATCCCATTTCTCCTGTCCCACATCACTTAAGACTGTGGCAAATTCACTGTTCTTGCCTGGTCCACTGTCCTGCTTCCTGCTATTCTTTCAACTGCACAGACGGCAGGCTGAAAGTCTTTCATAGGCCTATGGATGTGTCTTGCGTCATAGACCCAAATGTCTGCTTGTTTGAGCACTGGGTTAAATGAGATATGTGAAGTTTAGTATGCAGGGTTGTAAGTGGAGGTAAGAGAAAACTAAGTAATAGAAAACTTTACCTTACCTCAATCTCAGGTTCAATTTGCATCCTTTGACAAAACAAATGCTAAAGAGTAATAAAGCTGATTCTATCCTTTATTACTCTGACCTATCCTGTTCCATTCTGGAATATGGAAACCGGAAATGAGGAAGAAAATAATTAATTGACATCCTCCTTCAGCAGCACCTATTATCCTTATGAGACCACTTCATCAGTTGAAAATGATTATGAGGTCACCCTGCAGTAATTTCCTCTCCAGCTCAAGTAATTCCAAGTTCTTTCCCCTTTTGTTCCCTATAGGTCCATTTGCCAACACTAATTATTTTTGTTGCTCTTCCCTGGTTCATTTCCAACTTTCCAAATCACTTAAAAATATAGAGCCCCAAGTGGGACAAAGCCTTCCATGGAGCTGGCTTGATCTGAGCTTCTGGATGGCGTGCCGGCCACTGCAGCATTTTCTGCTTAGTGGAGATGCAAGTGCATCTCAGTGTTATATGAGCTTTCATAACCAGAAACTGACACCAATGACCCCACGCTATGGCTTGCTGTAATTTGCACGCCTGCTCTGAGAAGATGCTTAACAACCATGATATTGTAATGGTGGAACCAGCTAAGCATTTCTCACAAGGAACTCTCACTCATTTCTTTTCTAAGTGTCTCACATTTTATGCTATTCTTCTTGAATTTCAGTGATTTTTCTCTTTCAATGTATCCTTTTTATGTTTGTTTATTTTGACTTTTTCTTATGGTTAGGCAGGAAAAAATTTGCTCATTTAAAAACCTCCAGATTATTTAACCAAATTTTCAGATTTAAGGCTGGTGAGATGACTCAGCCAGAAAAATTGTTTGTGTTGCAAATCTAATGACCCGAGTTCAATCCCCAGAGTCCATGGAAGACAGAAGGAGCATAACAACTCCCCAAAGCTGTCTTCTGATTTCCAGATGCATACCATGACACACTTGTGCCATATACACATTACATATATACACACATATATGCACACTAATAATAATAAATAATTTTTCTGTCTTAAAAGTGGTCATCATAATATTGAATTTGTTATTCATTTCATATACATTGCGTTAATTTGTTAATACAGGCATAATCTTAAAAGCTTTGCACATATGAAGTGAAGAATACTTCACAGGGCTTTGTGATTGCAAATTGCCTTCACAGTATACATTCTCTTTTATTCATTTGTTGAATAACATTTCAGAACTTGTGCTAGACACAAATGGGGAAAAGGATAATAATACAAAATCGGCCTCAAGAGGCTCACAGTCTGATGGGGCTTCTGGGGACAAACATACCGTCACATGGTAAGTACCATGAAATGAAAGGCTGCTCTTTTACGAGGATCAAAAGGAGAGTTTGCAGAAGCAGGAACAGATGCATGACAGTCACAGAAGGACTCCATCAGTGGTCTGGAGTGAGAGGAGTGGAAGGAGAGAAAGCTTAAAACAGAAGGTAGGCAAGGAGCTTATGGATCTTCATATGCTGCATAACAATCCAGCATAGTGTGTATTATCACTAGAGTGTGCTACCACTCACTCTCACAGATGACAAATCTGAAAACCAGAAGACACAAAAGGCAAATGTCAGAAGCAAGAGAAATTTCTAGTCTTTTCACTCCTAGCCATTTTCTTTCTACATGAAATGTCTGTTATAAGAGAAGGGACTGCTATTTACCATTTTAGTGTCACTTTTTTCCTCTGAATTTTACTTTTTATTATGGAAATTAAAGCATGTTTATGGTATGACATTTTCAAAATAGAAATGAATGAAGAAGGAATAAAATAAAAGGTAATAACATTTTAAATTATTTTCTTTGTCATTTGTATATACAAACTTGCATGCATATTTTATAAAATTGGCATTATTATGGCTATACATTATATCCTGTTCTTTTCCTTGAGCAAAATATATTGCGAATTCTTTTCTCTTGCACATAAATATGGTTCAATTGCATGACTTTTAATGTTTGCAAAGTATTCTATTTTTAATGGTTGTAGAATATTCCATTGCAGAGATGTAATAATAATTTGTCTGTTTCACTATGGTGGAATTTAATATTTCTATTAGTTTATATTATGAATAACACTACTGTTCACAGTGTTTAGAGTCATGTTTCTTAAAAGCTATAGGGTTAGGAATACATATATTAGAGTCCATGGGGATGTACTTCTTCTATGCATATTGGATCACCAATGTTCATCTCCTTTGGCCCCCAAGCATCCTTATAGCAGACACTAAACTTCCAAACACATTTCCAGAACAGAATAGCCAAATTCTCTATTTTTTATGCAAAAATAGAAAAAGCTAAAAGTCGCATATATGTGGGTTATTTCCATGTAAAAATGAACTAAACTACCATAGTTATATCAAATACTTAAATTTTCTAAAAAATGGGTAGCAAGAGGAACTGTTGATTCTTTTTTTCTTTCCATGAGCCAATACAATAAGTTCGGGATTGAAGGCAGAATGGGTTCTAAAGATCTTTTCATTTGGAACAGAAGAGTTGTATTCTTACTGATAAGTGACATCAAGAAAGGGAGGTAAGAACAGGAAGCCTGCTTGTTCTTATTCTAACCAGATTGGCTATGGTCCAAGAGACCATGGAGCTAGTAAATGTGAAAAATAAGAGGATCATGTTGAAACTATCTTATTAATGCCACATAATTATAAGAAATGCAAATATGGAGCAGTCTTCAAAAATGAAATAGTACTAGATGCAAATATTAATGTTCAGTAATAAATGTATTTTGTTCAGGATTTTGGTAATATAGTAAACTAACAATATCATCATGTTTTGAAGATTTCTTAGTAAATACATGCACTTGCCCATGACATATTGAAAGATACAAGAAGAAAAATAATAAAATACATCTACAATATGAAACATATGTGAACATATCTATTGACATGTGCAAAGCAATTGTGATAGATTTATAACATATACGTAAAATTACACAATACACATGTAATTTTATGTACATGTATATTTATGTCTTTTATAAATGTTATAATTAAAAACAAGCTAAAATATTAATAGCTATTTGAGTAACAGAATTATAAATTTTTTTGTTTTCCCCAAGTTTTTATAAAGTTGGACAGATATTATATTACATTATGTGTGTGTGTAAGAAAGAAATGAAACTGCATGTTTTAATTTAATTCAAAAGGTAACTTGGCATTCCTTCTGACAATCTGAGAAGAAACCAGCTCACCTGAGATCTCTAAGCCCTGGTCTGCAGTCATGAAGTCATGTAAGTACAAATGAATGGTTGTAAAGTTGACCTTTGTCCTCCATTGATAAGGAGAAAGACCCGTGTATATGCAGAGCAGCTACTTTCAAACTTTAATGGTCTTTTCATTGAATCAAACTGAATGGCTACCAATGTGATTCACTGTGGCCAACTAAATGATCAGATTCAGCTGAAAGCCATTGATCTGGTGGCCACACGTAGATGCAGAATCAATTTCAAGATCAAGATAATGAGAAAATCAAGGCAAACACTTGCTATGGAAAATTTATTAAAAAATGCTTATGATCAAGTCCTGATTTTTCAGCAGAGCAATTCCTCGAATTCTTTGCTTGCTTTTTTATAAAGACTGTGGCAGATAACACAGATTCGCAGTGCCTGTTTGGAAAGGTTTCGCATTTTAATTTCATTTCTTCAGTTTTGAATGGGTGTAGACTGCTTGTCACCTCTCAGTGCCTAGTGTCTATCACTTCTTCACTTTCTCACCTTCAAGACCCTCTGACTTAGCTAAATCAAGAAAGTTGCGTCTTCAGAAAACATCCTGCGAATAGAAGAGAAACTACTGTTCTGCAGTCTTTCACTTTTGTTGCTACTGGAAAAATTTCTTCGTGGAATTTTAACTTAACTTAAAAGTGAGAGATCAGGTTAGTTACAACTGAGGAGAAAATTATTTATAAAATGAAATTTGGGCTGGAAATCATAATACAAGTGATCTCACATTGAGTGTGAATGAACACTCCTCAAGAAATGATCACACATAAACACATTGTCATTCTTAACATATTATCAAGCCCTGATAATATGTGTGCACTGATCAAATCATAGCTTCCTACAGGCAAAATGGGAATCAGACATCATGCAAATCATTTCCTCCTCCAGTAGATAAGAAAACAAAGGCTAAAAACCATTGACATGCTCACACACTGTGGCTGAAGATTCCTAAATTTCAGTCTACTCTTTTCCAAAAAAAGACCAATCAATCAAATAAAAAAACAAAATACAACTCTTCCAAGGAATTGTGTGGGCTCATCCTTCCTTTCTGTCTAATTTGCATGCTAAATCCCAAGCAGATGCCACATTGCATGAAGCCAGCCTAGTTTAGAGGAGTGGATGCCTCTCCGGAAGCTTCCCTAACCAGAGAACCTTCCAGGCACCCAATCCGTACTACAGCTGATCAAGACAATTTAGGTTGGGCAGCAGGTGACTTGGATGATGTAAAAAAAAAAAAAAAAAAAAAAAGGACACTTAAAATCCAATTGCTTTTGGAAGGATTTTTTAATACTGGAGTCCGCTATAAAATTTGTGATTATTGTATGTCATTACAGAAGGCCAAGTTTTATGTGACAGATCTATTTTGTTGATTAAATGAAATTCTTTTCTTTGTGCTATCGGGTCACACATAACATATGTCCAGTCAATTATTTTAGGAGTATTTGAAGATTTCTCTCTTCACTGTAATAGTTTTTTTGGCAATCAATTGAGCTTTGAAGAACCATTTTTCTTGATAATGGCTTAGATCTTTTCTATAGAAGTTGCCCCACACAGAAGATGAACAAAGCTGAGTCACGGGAAAAGTGATCAAACATGCTTCACTGTCATTTTTCAGCAAGATCAATGGCTTTGCATTCTGAAGTGATAGCAAAAACAGCACTTTTAATAACTAAATGACTAAAAACAAACGTGGGTTTGACTTGACATATGTCAGATTGAAAATATTGATAATAAAGAAATAGTCATCCTTTTTCCAGGAAATTTCATCTCTTTTTATCTTCATAGATCAATAAGATAAATTTAAACTCTATAGTGGTCAATAATCTAGCCAAGTAAAAAAGACTTAGTATTGGCTATTTGAGAATTTCATTTCATAGCTAATTCTACAGAATAATCTTTGTAAGTTTTAATGCCTCCACAAGTAAATTTAATTTTTAGTTAACATTGATGCTTTATTTTTAAAAAATGTTTACTAAAACAGGCATTTGTGTTTATCAGTGAGGTTCTTTTTGTTTTGATTTTGTAGTTGTTTTTTTCTTCTTTCAGTTTGTGTCCAAATTGAAATAAAGAATTCAAGAAATTTTTTGGTATAATCCTTAGTCCTTACGTGTAATTTACGTAGAGGGGCACTTATCCCCTGAAAGAGTTGATGGATTTGCACTGAATGGTTTACCTAGCAACCCCTTGTTGACATAAACAATACTTATATTGACAATTGGGTTAAACACTCCTGCCAATACTGTTTAAGAATCATAACCCATTATGTCTGTCCATGATCCAGTGAAGTTTGCTGACCTGTCCTGCACTATCCATCCTATTGTCTGAGTAAAACACTTGAGGTTGTAGTCAGTCTTCCTCCTGGTACCTCAGGACTGCACCAGAAAACCAACTTTAAAATTTGAAAATTGTCCATTGCAATCACTGCCTAGAATAGAATTGGTCAAACCAGAACATTCTGTGTAGATATGCACAATCCAAAGTCCACAAAACCCAGGAGGAAGGAAGCATTCCGGGCTCTGTTTCATTTTCCATCATAGAGCAAATAGGGAGGTGAGACAAGGAGATAATTCCTGTACCCCATGAAATTAAATCTAGAAGTCCACTCTGAACCTTGACATATTTAGTTAACAAAAGTTACTTTTGTTAAACAGCAATTAAGTAGACCAAATGACTGTTCCAATACAAACCCACTCCCAAGTGATCAGGCAATGATAAGAGGGCTACTAAAGGAATTTGTCAGGACAAGCTGTGCATTGGGACCACTCATTGAAGGTGTTTTATGCATCACACAAGTCCCTCTGCAGAAAGTACATTGACTTTCCACATATTCGATACAGCTATATATTGAAAGCTCATTAGATCCCATGTTACCCTTATCTATGACACCATAGTGAGATTCTGATGTAGGCTCTTTCCCTACAAATAATGACTAGCTTCATGGCAGTTGGGATCATTTGTTCCATTTAACTCTTGAGTCACTAGAAGTTGAACCTTTGATCTGAGAGGATGCAAATTGATGGTATTTTTCCACTTTTTAAATGTAGTAGAATTACATAAGTGTCCAAAAGCTAAGGTTAAGGATTTCATAAATGATGATATCTTGATACATATATAACTGAATTCCTTTCCTCAAGTTCTGGATTGAGACTATTTTAGACTAATTCTAATATACCATGGTAATATATAACACATATAAAGAAGTTTGGAGATACAATTCCTAGAATAACACAAGTATCTGTAATCATGTGGGGGGTTGATAGCTGAAGATGTTACACAATTTCTTTTATTTTCTATATACCAATGTAGTTCATCTCCTAGTTTTATACTCTAATGATCTCATTGGTTCTGAAAAGGATAATCTTGTCCATGGATAATCCATCAGTATTCAAATCATCAAAAACCCTAACAGATATTTTACCACTACATGGCATTCCACTACTAACATTACTGGTAATTGTGCAAGGCCATTTCCATGCCCACATCTCTAGAAACAAACCTTTGGGAAATCAGCACTGCTTATGGAATAGGAAGTTCTGACAGTTGATGCCAAATTTCAGTCAAGCCTCCAGGCAAGAAAAGACAAGACATCTAAACATTGTTGCTAAGAACAGCTGAAGCAACTAGAATACTCTGGATAAGTGGACTGGGTTATGTTCCTTTAATGTGTCTGTCTGCCTGCCTACTGCCTCACTCCTGAGTAGTCAATGAAGCAGATAACCAGCTCATACAATCTAGTAGGTCTCAGTATGACATGTGTGCAGACATTCCTCAAACCCTGGGACCTTCTTTCCCAGCAGAACAAATTATAACTGACAGAGACAATTCATTTTGGACAGAATAGTAGTGCTGGAATCAGTGCCTAACCGAGGCATTACCCAGAGTCTCTTCCATACTTTACCGAATCCCTATTATCTTAGAAAAGTGGCAGCATATCCCTACAGAATCATTCAGAATAGCTCCTTATTCTAGGGATGTCCTGGATTCCTGCCCAGCCCCTGATCTATTACTCTGCTCCTTGTCTCTCTGGTTCCATTTTCTAACTTTGGTATCTTCAACCCTTATCATTTGGCAACTTTCCTTTCGACATATTGGGCCTTAGGTTCCTTCTCATTGTAAAAAAATGAGGTAAAGAAACTAAAGGCAAAAATAGTCACACTTTTCCTTTCATAGATAGTTACTGGAAGAGTTTTAGTGATATATCCTTTTAGATTTGTTTTAGGTATAGTAATATACATACCACATATACCTCTGAGTATATGTACATACAAACATAAGAGATCATCATGAAAATTGTGCATTACAGTGACATATTAGAACACAATATACCCATTCAGCTATCATTACGTTTCTAATATGTGCTGTTTGCATCACTCAGAAGCATAAATATTATTTTGTTATTATCTATATATCTGATAAGTAGCAAAGACTTTGTTTATGATTGGTATTTATTTTCATATGTTCATTGATTATTTTATGATAACAATTGGAGTACTGTTTTTCCAAATGTTAAATTTTATATTAGAAAGTCGAATCAAGGTAATGCTTTTAGAAACACTTAATACCTATTATTAATGAAAAATCTAGTGGATGTCATGAGCACATATATTAATGCATTTATGTTTCTAGAGGTATGTATATATGAAAATTCTTAGATTGTGAAATATATTTCAGATATAGAAACAGTTTTCCTTGAGAAAACTGAATAGATGAGGGACACAGAGAGAAATTTGCTTTCCCTGTATGTCTTGTCTTTTTTATGGATTTCAAAAATTACATTTTACTAAGAAGTGTATATGGTAGTTTTATTTACATAAATATATGGGCTGCAGGTGATATTTGGGTTACTCTCCAGCCTGCTGCTTCTGGCAGGGTACTCAATAAGATAATTTTCCTATTCTAACTAAATAAATAACAGATTTTAGAACTTAGTCTATGGCTATCTAATTACTATTTTATCAAGTGAAAAAATGTAAGCATATATGTCCAAAAGCTACCAGAAGAATTTATTTTAGACCATGCCGTATCAAAAACATGAACGTTATTATTACAAGAAAGAAACTGATTATAAAAATCATTGTTGGGTGGTGGCTGTATTTTACTCTTTGAGTCAGTGTCCTCTGTGTACGTACACGCTCATATATCAATTATTCAGCATCCACTATTGAGTTTGTGCATTATCTAGACTGACTCTCACATCCTAGCTCCCCTGCCACCTGCCACTTAATCATTTTCCTACTCATTAACAGCTCCAATGGGCATGTCCATAAAAGGGAGGCAAAAACCCCCCCAAATTTATTTGTTAGTTGGCGCATGTAAAAAAGGCATCCTGAATAAAACCAAAGCTGAGAAGAGTGCTTAAAATGAGTTGTTTTGATATGCTTAATTTATTATTTTCTTTTCATTTCTAACTATTTCACATAAGGCATTCTGCTTACTACTGAGTGCTGGCCTTTCTCCTCTGCTACCTCCTGAAAAATTATCTGCACAAAGGACTATGTGGATGCTTACTACACACTCATTCAACTTTCTACCATTTATTCCAAAATATGAACAATAAAAAATGAAACAATAAAGTAGCTGGTATTGAAAAGAAGTTCGCAATTCAGGATCTAACAAAATAAAACGACATAAAAAAAAAGTAATAATACTTCAAAGGCACACAGGTAAAGGGGTGAGCATGACCCAAGAATGAATACAGAAAGGTCAGATGTAAGATGGATCCTCAAAAGTAAACAGCCTTGTAGAAAACCAAAGACCAATCGTTTGATGCACTTGTTTGTAAAAACAAAACAACAACAACAAAAAAACCTGGAAACAAAAAGACAATAGATACAAACACATGAAGGGACACAGCAGCAGTGAGCTAGAACCTGTCTACACAGGATGTCACATGTTTGTTCATCCTATTTTGACAACGGTTTCAAATTGAACTACTTGGGAAATCTGGATCTCCTTGCATCTGACTTATAGTCTCTGGTCTCTGTAAAGAAAATGCCACCCTGACTTCAGAGGTGGCACATGACCTGGAACTGACCAAACAGGATATCCCGTGTGTCTAGTTCCAGGAAAGCCTTTAGCACAAGTCCAGCCAATCAAAACCACTAACATTGATGTGGGAGAATGTGTATTGCCATTTGAGGAATGAGATTCATTCTTTCCTATTGGACTAGAATTCAGGGGTTGTGAAGTTGGGAGGTATTTCTGCCATCTTGTCTCTGTAAACGTACTCCAGGGTGACGCTAACACCAGGATGGAGAGCTGGGTCCAATTAAGATAACTGAAAGGAGCTGAAACCTGCCCTGCACTATTTGAGCTCTTACCTAACCCCACTGCGGTTGAACCCATCTCCATTCTTTCCCTGTTTAGAGAATCATTTCGAACTGCCAGTTTAAATTATGTTTTCACTGTGCACAGAAGAATCCTAACAAATAGGTCTTAATCACAGAAGGTCCAGAAAGAAAGAAATGTGGTCTTAAATGTAGATATAGGTAGGGATTGTGTCTCCCATACAAAATTTACCATACCTCTGTTTGAAGATCGAGTCTCGAGCCCGTAATGCTAAGTGGAGTCCTTTTCTCTACTGGACAGTAATTGTTGGCAGTTTTCCTTTCAAAAATTTGAAAATAGACCTTTTCTTTTGTCTTTGGTATCTCTTAAGAAAATATCTGATAGTGACTAATTGAAAATTGACTCACAGGAAAATATTGACAGGCGAGTGGATAAAAACGGTGAAGAAAATTGGGAGTGGTACAAGGAACAGTGGCAATGGAATTCAGAGCGGAAGTTCTGGAAAAGCAAAATTATCTCCATCTCTGGTATAACTGAAATCTCTCTGAACCTGACAGTGTAACTGATGTCTGGAAAACATGGCAAATGTTACTGTGACATTGAAACTTGCCGAATGGCAGCACTTTGCCTTCCGTCGCACTTTGAAATCATCATCCAAGTCTCGAACTCCGGGAAAAAGTTGAACAAGATAAAAAAACCTCTGAGTCACAAGTGTTATAGCTCAATGCCAGGAAGCAATGACCTCTTTGGAAAACTAGGACAGTGACATCAGTTTGCAATGGACCACTAAGGATTGCTCAGGGTGGCAAGACTTCGTGCAGTATCCTTTAAGAGATTTCTTACATGAAATACGAGACCTTTAATTCTAACAATATTATAAACAAAGCTATGCAATTAAGGCTCAGTGCATGACTGGAAGCAGAGATAAGCTAACACGATTATGAAGCAACTAAATAGATCCTGAAGCCATATGATGACATCATGAAATTTTAGAAGATACAGCTGGCTTCTAGTGATATTTTTGCAGTTGAAAATATGTAGCATCTGGTGTTTCACTTATCATTCTTTGCTGAAGTCGTCGTCATCTTAAATTTCTTTTTATCATGTAGATGTGTTAAGTTTAAAAATAATGTTAAAACTTTTGATAGAGCATAGCATCCAATTTCAAGTAAAATACAAGTAAAAATAGTTACTATTTCATCAACCAATTGTTTATAAAAACAAATGGGCAGTGCCCAGAACCCTTGTTCTCCTGAGGGTACCATTGACCTACAGAATGTCTCTTATTAAGTTCTAAAAGTATGGTTTCTTCTGTCAAGTGTGCAATGTTCAATCATTCATTCTTAAGTAATTTCAGTATAATATACAGTCAAGAACTCTGGCACTGGATGTGGGTCTCTGTGGTTCAAATCCAAATTTTACCACATATTATCTGTGTAACATTTAAATTAACAAGTTATTTAATCTCTCAAGTTTGTTTACTTATCAGCAAAACAAAAATACTAGTAACTACTAATAAATGCCACAATATTTATAAATATTTTGCATCCTGTTTGACATTTATAATCCTCAAGTAAATAATATTTGTTATTAATCACTCACTTAACCATTATCTATTTGTTAACAAAATTTTATGTGTTCTGGGCACTGAGCTAATCCTTAGGTATATTTATCAAGAAGAGAGAAAATGGTTTGTTCTTCATAGTGATATTCTCTGATATTTTATTTGTTTGGTACCTGTTCACTAGCATTCCTGATTTCCAACTGTGCAGATTTTAGGGAAACTACTTTCCAATCATGAGGAACGAGGGAGGATTCACTCAGAGAAATAATGCTAAATGGCAGACTTTAGTAATATCTCTATGACAAAAAAGAAAGTATTCTAGATGGTATAATTGTATGCTATTACCAAGAAGTTCATTGTAAAGTCTGTGGAAGCAGCATGGGTGTACACTCTAGCATCTTAATTTTTCCTAAGGAGGAACCTAAGCCAATGTCACTGACAACTTCTTCCACTACATTTCCTTTGGATCTCTGCTTCATCAGCTCCTGTCACTGCTGAGGCTACAAGTCATGCTTCCTTTTGGCAGTGGCCCAGCCCGCCCCTGCCCTGTGTCATCCATGTGTATTGTGCTTACTCAGATGTTGCCTCTACTCTTTCTTCTTTAGCTGCTCAAATTCCCCTGCCTGCCAGCAGCTTATATTCTAACAGGGCAAATGTTATCTTATTTCCGCTTAGAGAAGTGAGTACTGACAGAGAAGTTGAAGGAACAATGGGATTGGAGAGATGACTCAGCGGTTAAGAGTACTGGCTGCTCTTGCAGAGGACCGCATTCAGTTTTCAGCACCCACATGGCAGCTAACAATTGTCCTAACTCCAGTTCTGGGGAAATTCGACGCCCTCTTCTGACCTCCGCAGGCATTGCATGACACAGGTTCACTTATATGCATCAGAAAATACACTCACACACTTAAAAAAAGTTAAAATAATAAAATATTTTTAAGAAACATATACAGGAAAGAAAATCTTATGTAGACAGGGTTACTTGAAGAGATTGTTCAAGTAAAAAAGATTTTTAGAGACAAAGAATTTTAAAAAGACCATCTCAGGCTATGATAATGGCAAAAGATTCTAATAAGGTCATGATTTTGTTGTTCTTTTGTTAGTACAAAAAGCCCAAAGCAATGAAGGCTGTATGCACAATGTGTCTTCTGAAAGGGCATATGCAAGTATATGTATATACCTACATAAGACTGAAACTTTAGTTATATCAGAGCACCAGAGGAAGCTGCAGGTACATACATCTTTTGTTTTTTGTTGTTGTTGTTTTACATCTGCTAGTTACTTGCCTAATTTTCTGTAAGTGGTAACACAAAGCACATCATTGTGTGGTTGTGTGTGTGTGTGCACGTGCATGGATGTAGGGTGCCTGTGTACATATATATCAAACAAACCCTAAACAGTTATTTAGAAGTGAGAATGGACATTAATTCTTAAAGTCTAATTTCTATAAAGTATTTTGAATGTGAGTTATTTCTACATTCCACTGTCCTATACACTGGATTTATTTTGTTTCACATGTCCCAAATATTGCATTTGCATATGAACTACCATAGCCCACTAACTCAAAGAATATTTAAATGTTTGAACATTAATGACTTGACTTTTATTTTGATGACTTGGTTAATATCACTAATCCTCATTATTCACCTGAGCCTTAAAAGGGCTCAGTGCCTTTGATCTAGTAGATATCTAGTGCAGGACGTGATGAAATAGACTGTTCCAGCTCATGGTATTTAGATATGTCAATGAGGGACCTTTAATGCCATCACAATAGGGCTTCTTATCTCCCTTCACCAGAGTCGAACATAACAGAGCATGAGAAATGCATATGCCCAGGTCTCAACAAAGAGCTCATTATCATATTAGACTTAGCTGTGCTCAGTTAACTCTGAAGGCTCAACATACAGGCAAATGAGCCACTGAGTGCACTTTACTGCCAAATGTTGTCTAAATTAAAGAGATTATTTTAGCAAATGTTTCATTAGTGTTTGACTTCACAGACAAACCACTATTTTCCCTTTGAGCATGTTTTCATCAAAATGGAGAAGGCAGCAGATGCCGCTTGATAGTTTTCAAATCTATACTAAAATTTCCTCCATCACGAAATATATTTCACATTCTTTTAAAGGGGATGTTAAGAGTGCTTATGTCCAAATTACATAGTTCAGTTCACTTCAGAGCCTTCTTGCTATTTTATGTCAATTCCCTTCCACACACCATTCAGTCAGAATCAAATTATACATGCTTTAAACATACGAAGGGCTGAAGTAATGAGAGTCCACCCAGCTTCTTGGATGGATTAATTAAGTGCGTCAGTTCGGTTCTTTGATGTATAACTGAATACTTCCCCGCAAAATGGTCCGGGAAAACTGTTGATCACAGGTAGATCTATCTTTTATAAAATTAGAATGCCTTGTTCATGTTATGTAATTGAGGAAATTTACAGAAATCTAACTGACAAAAAAAACCTACATTGTCTTATGGTTTATCTCAGGTCACTCTTTGTGAATTTCTTAAGTCTCTGAATAAAGACTTGGAAACAAAATTTCCAATTTACTCACAGAAATTATTTGGTACGTATGTGAAGCTAGAAGACAGCAAGCTTCTCCAAGAATGCATGAATTCAAGGGTTCTTACCTTTAGCCAAGAAAAGAAACATTTGGAGAAAGCTTCCCCTAGAATATCCTGAGACCTTGTTATATTAGACTAAAAATGACTATACTTTCTGTAAACTTAATATCACATTAAATAAGATTCTAGTTTGGTAGTACATACCAGAGACAAACTGAGAAAATGTGGATCTAGAAAACCATATAGTAGCTATTTTTTCCACTGCAAACTGAGATAGCTTGACTGTTCTTTCATTTTTAAAATCAAGAAGTCTTCAAACACTGGTGTTACATAGCATAATTTGTGAAGTGTTGCATTAAATTTTTCAATAGGTAAGCAGTTGAAGATGATAGTACAGGTCCATGAATATCTATGAAGTATGATGAGATGTATCAGGCAATGCTGGAAAGAGGCTTGAATTACCAGTCAAATGAACCAGTAATCCCAAGGCTAGTACAACTTCTGTGTGTTAGCTGTGTCATTGCAGCAAGGAACTTCATTTCGGGAGAGCCAGTACTTCATCTGTACAATGAGTCAAGGTCTACTTGACAAATTACTAGGCTGAGACTACCACCATGCAATACATGCAATAACTCTTTGGAAATTATCAGATATACCACATCTCCATTTTGATATTACACAATAAAGCACAGACTTACCAATGGATATATACTTTAACTTCCCTGCAATCAGGACATGTTTTAGTGTCACTGCCTATGTGTGTTGCTTGGCATGTGTCTATATGAAAACCTATGCCCTATGTAACTCAACAATTTATAAAGGAATAGTAGTAATAGAGCACTCTTGAGAAATGTTCTATCAACATTTTCGGACGGACAAAGACTTAGACTCTGTGTTTAAGAGAACTAAATATTCATGACTAAATCAAAAGTGATTCTTGGGAGACACGCTCAATGTGACAATGTTTTAGGAATATGTTTTCACTTGCACTTACCTTTTATTTGTACATAAGAGTGTTATTAGCTTATGTATAAACAAGTATATATATATATATATATATATATATATTTAAAAGAGCTCTTCCAAAAAGTAAAAATTATAATTTCATGTGATAAGAATTAGCACTGTGACATCACTTAATTGGTTTTAATCTTCTTTCTTAGGGAGTTTATGAAGTAATTGATGGTGTGTTAAGGTCAGGGAAATGTGGTCTATAAATATATAATATTATTATGAAGTTACTGGGCAGTTAAGAAAGTGTTGCCCTAAAAGTGAGTTGGAAAAATTATGTATTTAATATTAAAGGTAAATTTAGAACATTTCACAACTTTACTTAAGGCCAACCTTGAGAGCAAAGAAGAAAACAGGGAAGTGACAACAACTGCTGCTGGTAAACAGTAGTTTGAATGTGTATGCAAGTCATAGAGATGTTAGAAAAACAGGTTTTCTTTGAGGAAAGTAAAAACTCAAAGATAGCAGAAGAGAACTCTGGGGAAATGCTGTATCAACAGCACTATTTTTTTATGGTGTAAGGAATTAAACTCTATGTTTAAGAAAAACTAATCATTCATTTTAAACTCATATGTGCATTCCATTGGAGGAAACTGAATCTGCTTCCGATTGATAAGATGTCAACCTATCCCTGTACATTGGCATACTGGGAATGAACAAATTTCCCCAAAGGCATTAATAATACCTGAAAAGCATGATTTGATGACAGGGTGTCATAGTAAGAATAATAAAGCTGATCCATTATGACTATAAGAAAAAAATATGTTAGTAAATTTATCATTCATAATCTTGTTCAAAAGCATTCCTCAAAGGAAAAAAAAAAACTGTTCCTTGAACTTCCAAAATATGAACAGATGTTTCCTTTCCCATTCCCTATATTGCCTATCTTAAGTATATCTTTATTTAAAAATATATATCAAAATAAATATTAGCTTTCTCCTCTCTGGGTGTCCCAAAAAAGTAACTGTAATCTGTTCATTTGATAGCAAAGAAACTTAATATAATGTACTCCTGGGTACTCAGTAGGCAATTAGTAAGTAACTGGTAAAACATGAATGTGTTTAATGTATTTGTATGTAAGAATTGCAAACATTCATTTGAAAGCAGACAGTTTATAACTAAGATCAATGATGCTGTTGCAATATTACAGTACAAGGCTTAGCTTCTGCAGTATCAAGGATAATGATTGTACTATTGTCTATTGACCTACCACACCCATCTTACCCCGCTAGTTTTACTAGACCTACAAACAGGCTTGTGAATATCAATGTCAATATCAGTACCCTTTGTACTAAGTGAACTTTCCCTCACCTTCCCTATGTATGGGTGCTTAGACTAGGGTGGATACTTGCACATAGAAGAAGTAGACTATTGGCTGTCCAAAAGTCAATTGAATTTCTCCTGTAGAGGATTAAACCAATAGTCATGGTATGAGTAAACAAAGAACCAATTAATTATACCTTAGAAATTACTTGGGGCTAGGAGAGGATCAGAGAAGATAATGAAGGAAAAGATCTGATCATAGCACGTTGCATGCATGTGTCGAAATGTTGCAATGAAACCTATTGTTTTGCACAATTAGGATGTGCTAAAATAGTTCAAAAAATAAATACTTTCTGTGACACTAACTGGCATAGATATTCCTTATTGCCAATGGAGACTTATGCAAGATTAAATACAGTATTATTTTTATATTCCATATATATATATACATATATATATATATATTCAATGTTGTAAGAACTAGAATACAATGCAATATTAATGTAAGACTTACCCAAACTTAGTAAGCATTGAATAAGTTATTATTCATGTTACAACCTAAAATGCTTTCAAATGAGATGTTTCTCTCACCATCAGTATATTAGTCACTTTTCTGTTGCTCTGATAGAAACACTGACCAAGGGAACTTATAAAAGGAAGAGTTTATGGTTTATTTAGAGTTCATTTTGCTTATGGTTCCAAAGTGGCAAGAGTCCATCATGGCGGGGAGGCATGGCGGCAGAGTTGACTAGAGTAGACAAGCAGCTAAGTGTTCACATCCTCAAGCAGGCACAGGAAGCAGAGGGCAATTGGAGATCAGCAAGGCTAAAGAACTCTCTAAACCCACCCCCAGTGACATGCTTCCTCCAGTATGGCCACACCTTCCAAGACCTCTCAAAACAGTGCCATCAACTGGAGACAAAATGTCCCAATACTTAGAGCTTATTGGGACATTCTCTTTCAAGCCACCATAATCAGACAATTCCATCCTCAAGCATTTATATCAGTTCCACGATAGCCCTACACCATGTTCAACTCTTGAGTCTCTTCTAGGTCAGGGCTTAAAAACAAAGGTGTGTCCTTTATAACAACACAAAAGTATGGGAGTGAACAGAGAAGTTATTGATTCATTAGCAGAAGGAAATATATATCAAACACTTTTGGAATGCTATTCCTGCCTTTAAAGTAGAAAAGAAAGCCAAATAAACTATAACCCCAATAATCCCAAAAGACAAAAAAGAACAAAAAGGACCCTAGAGAAAAAGGGAAGTATGTTAAGTCAGGCTCTTTATTAGTTTTGCTATGTACTATCATTATCTTCCTCAGTTTTATTATATTAATTAAAATATAATTCAAATTCAGAAATAAACCTTTGTCTACCATGATAACTACTGCAGAATGACACAGTGAATATCATTATTTTTTTTCCAACATACTTTCCTGGTTTCTAGAGACTGCAAGAGTGGATGATACATATATTTCCTTGATTCAGGAAAAACTGAGGTTTTACATAAAATCTGATCTTCATCAACCAACTGTATTTGCACAGCACAGGAAGGTGGGTATAATACTATGAGGCAGAATATGTAGTACTGTTTAGCAGGAAGCATAGCTGAGGAGTTTGGTTCTATATACCTGTAATAGAAGACTAGTGACCAACTGGATATAGACTGTTCCCCAAAGGCTCATGTTCCTCAGCTGGTGGCATTATTGGGAAGTCATGGAAGATTTAGGATGTGGAACTAAGTTGAAGAAAGTGTATCATTGAGGGGGTACACTTAAAGGGTATCCTGGGAACCCAGTACCTTTCTCTCTTGTCTTCTTTCTTTCTGTCCTTCCAGGCCACCATGAAATAAGCAACTTTACTCTAAAACATGCTTCTGCCATAATGTTGAATGTCACAACAAGGCTAAAGTGACAGGGTTAAGCTACTATGGACTGAAGCCTTTGAAACCATGAGTCAGAAGAAACCTCCTAACCCAGAGATAGCAAATTAGCTCTGAGTCCCATTTGGTTATCATTTGACAGCTCCTTGTATAGCTATACATTTTCCCTATGTACCATGCCTGGATCCTTGTATCATCATAGGTTAGATGACTATTTATGATATTACAATAAATCCATTTCTGCCTAGACTAGCAAACAACCAACTAGGAAAACAGACTTTGTTTTTTGCAAGGAAGAATCAAAGCCAGTATAGTAACTGCTATCAGAAATAGGATTCTGCACGATAGAAAATACCACTGATTTAGTAGAAGTAGTTGGGCATTGATGAAGGTTCACTTTTGATGTGGTAGATAGTAGACAATATTTGGTTAGGCTATTTTTTGCTTACCTTGAAGAGCAGGATGCTTGCTGACAGAGGCTATAATGTTAAGGGAAGAGGTATAAGAAAGTCACAATATTGGTAGGAAGTAGTTCAAACAATCAGTTTGCTATTTTCTGCATAATTTTGTTAGATGAACTCGGGCTAGAAGCAATATTCCATAATAAAAAGTAGAAGAGTGCAAGGATGTGCTAGGCAAGGCATTCTCTGACTGTTTGATAACTGCTCTGATGGACAACCCATTGATTTGGGTCTTGCAGTGCTAAAAGCGATCTACTCTGTACCTAAAATTGAGGAAGTTTTCAACAGTGACCATGAAACTGCAGGCATAGCAGGAGGTGAGATTCTTGCCTTGTCATAAAGCAGCAGTGAGTTTGCTGGCAAGAGGTGATGAATTGCATTGCTTCCCTACCCAAGCCTATTATTTCAGATGATCTCAAGGTAGACACCATTAATTTAAGGACCACAAGGATAGGCAACGTCCAGGGCCTACTAAATAAAAGTTGAGAATCTGAAGGCTGGAAAGCCAGGCCTAGAAAGACTTTAAACTGTGGTAGCTTGAATGCATGGAATAGAAACAGATCAAGCTGCTTCTGTGGTTGAAAGAACTGGCCTGCCAAAGAAACCCCAAACTTTGTCTGGTATAGTTTGTGATTGTGAAACTTAAATAAACCCCAAACTTAAATAAACCCAAACTTTGTCTGGTATAGTTTGTGACTGTGAAACTTAAATAAACCTGTGTCATAATATTTCAAAATCAGTGAGGGTTCAAAAATATTATCCTCCCCTGTGCCTACCTAAGACATATTTATTGAGGAAAATTCTGAAGTATGAGCTTCCCAAGGGCAGATCTAGGAACAACAGACAGCAAGACAAAGAGAGCGTTTGAAAGAAGGAAACGGTGACTGTCAGATTGGTCAAGCAAAGCAGGGCAGAGAGTCCTGGCTATTCCTGTTCAGTAGGTTTTGCTAATTGTTATGGAATGATGACTAATTCTCCCTTTTCCAAATGGATGGGTTTAATGAAGTGATTCTCTTCCTTTCCCACCGCTGAAAACTTTAAATTTGTTGATGGTTAAAAACATCTTTAGTTTATTGGTTGCCAGCTTTCAAGGAGCCCTAAGCTGAGCCTATTGCAGAGGGGTGAATACCACTTTGATATATTGGGCAGTAGTAGATCTCATGTCATGTCAGGAAGACATTTAAGTCTTTTTCCCTTAAGGTAGAAATTGATCTGCTCCGTGCATGCAAAAAGGCCAAACATGTTTGTTTGGGAAATCGAAGAGACTGACCACAGCAGAAAATGCCAATATATAACTCTGGTGATTTTAAAACATGTCCACAAATTATCTGATACGCCTCCCTTCAAGATGACTTTCCCCTTGAGTGTGGAGTGAACCAAGTGACTCACTTTTAATTAAAATAAAATGGAAGTAATTGTGTGTGAACTAGACCAGGTCACAGAGGACACCGTGACTTCATCATTGCTCTTCTTGGATAACTTGCTTTAGTGGAAGTTAGTTGTCATGTGGTGAAGTTTCTCAGGCAACCTGTAGAGCCATCCATGAAGTGTAGACCTGAGGTCCCCTGCCAACAGTCATAGAGAGGGAGGCTTCTTAACATTTGATCTTCCAGACCCAAGTAAATCTTCTGGTATCTACAGTCCTACCAGCACCTGTCTTACAACCACAGGGCAGCTTGTCTTAGGAGCATGGAACTAAGCAGTTCTTGAATTCACTGCCTCAAGAAACTTTGAGATAACTATTTCTGGTTTTAAACCACTACATTTTGAAGCAATTTGTTATGCAGCAATAAGGAACAGCAACTGAAGGTTCCAATTATTCACTGTGTCCTTAGCAACACTATTTTTATCCATTATTATAGTTATTTCTACTGAGCTTGAAGTAGTATCACATTGTGGTTTTAATTTGTATTTCTCTAATAGTTAATTATGTGGAGAATGCTCCTATGTGCTTAGTGTATATGTATATTTTCTTTAGAGAAAAGCGTATTTGAACAATATGCTCATTTTTTAAAAGTTTGTCTTTTTAATGATTTAGTTGTAAAAGATCTTTATATGGCCAAGATGAAAATGCCTATAATATATACATATACATATATAATATATATTTCTAATTGTATATATTTGAAAATATTTCCCTTGTTCTGTAGGCTGTCTTTTCGTATTCATATTCCTTTTCCTTGTTTGGACAAGTTCTCACTGTGTAGCTCTAGCTAGCCTGGAACTCACTATGTAGTCCTGGCTGGCCTGGAACTTGTAGTGTCAGTTGGCTTGCTCACGACCTCACAGAGCTCTGCTTGCCTCTCCCTCTCTAGGGCTGAGAGTAAAGATGTGCACTACCATGTCCAGCCTCTTTTCATATTCTTGATGGCATATTCTTAAAAAAAATACTTTTTTGTCAATCTATATCTAATATGCCCTTGTTTTCTCTTGCCATTTTTGCTATTGGTGCAACTCAGAAGGCTTCAACTCACTGCAATTGTAAGGATTTACTGCTGGATTTTCTTCAGGGAGTTTTAATTTATTTCTTATAGTTCTCTGATTCCTTTTGAGTTGGTTTTGTAAATAGTATGAATAATGGTTCCAACTGAGTTCTTTTACATGTATATATCTAACTGTCCCAGGATTATTTGCTGAAAAGCTATGTTTCCATTAGAGTGCATGGAATTTTAGAAGTACGTCTCTCTCCTCCACATACAAGTACCTGCTCTGTAATTTGTATGGTTACTGAGGTGAAGATAAGTTTGATTTGGCTTTGTGAAATGGTAAGTTATATATGAGTTTTATGTCTTTTTTTAAACTAAACAAATCTAGAGCAGATATGTCTGGATCTATTTCTGTTTATTTGGAGAGTCAAACAATTGCACAAATAATAAGGATATATATTACATTTCCATTAACGTTTCCTTCACCACAGAATCCCAAATAATTAGGAAAACATAGATATGTACTTTTAGTTGAAGGCTTTCTGAATACATTTCAAAAAATTAATAGGATTATGTTTTATCAGATTGAATCACATTTCACATTATGTATTCAAAGTATGTTGGTGAAATCCTATAAAGAAATCTTTTGCAACATTTATTTCAGTTGTTTAGATATATTCAACTGATACATCAACAAAATGGACAGCCTTCCATTGCTTCATGGGGAATTCTTGGCTACTGAACCCCTAAATTACCACATATGTTTCCTTGTTTGGGAGGAACGAGACAGCATTATGCACATTTCACTGAAGTCTCTGCCTTTTTCCTGCTCACTTCCAGCTGCTCGAATGTAATTTTCCCAGACTTGTGTTTCTTTTGAGATTAAGTTTTCAGGATCCATTCTAGTACAGACGTAGAGTGTCCTGGCTTTGGCAGAGCTTGAAAGTGGAGACGCTCAGAAAGAACAAGTACTCCAGGAAAACTGCACGGTAACCTGCAGACAGCAGGTCTAAATATTTTCACCTTAGTTCTTGAGGCCTTTCTCAGTATTCACTGAGCTGCCACACCTCTAGTGCTGCAGCTTGGGATGGGGGCTGCCTCAGACAGTTTGGCGTGGATTTTGAAGTCTACAAGTAAGTGGACATGCAGGAATTACAAAGAAATTCCCTAGGTTTCCACAGCTAGGATGACTCTTTACAGAAACTAACACAGAGGGAATGTTGTGTTCTAGGAAAGGCTTTTTAAAAGTTTATTCAGCCCAAAATTTATAGCATTTTATTTCTGCCATAAAGACAGTTCACATTTACAGTTTAATACCAGAGTTATTTGAGAAAGGAGTAGTTATAACTACAGTACGGTTAATGAAGAGACAGTACATAAAATGTAAACTTTGCTGATTCCCTAATTAATATAAGAGACTTAACATGCAAAAGTGGGTTTTATAACATTATATAAACACTAGTAATTGGCAAATACAATCTTATGCTTAAAAAGATTTAGATTTTCATTTTAAGAAAAATTTCCTGATAACTTTAAAGATTTCCTACAATCTCTATCTTGTTTAAACGTGTGCTACTTGGTATGGGAGTCGGTGGCAATGGATAGCAGCTGAATACACAGACACTGGAACAACCAGGGATGTGTTGTGAATGTGAAAGACACTTCACATGTTGAAGATGTAGTCTTCAAAGGAATAAAGGAGATGGCATGGTGGCATATACCTATAATCCAAACACTGGAAAGACAGAGGCAGGAGGATTGTTGCAAGTTCAAGGTCAGCCTGTTCTTGTTCTCACATTTGTGAGTCCCAAGCTAGTCAGCTAGTCAGAGTCACACAGAAAGACTCTGTTTAAAAGAAAAAAAAAAAAAAAAAAGGAAATAATGTAAAATATCTAATCTTTTGGGGGCTGGAGAGATGGCTCAGTGGTTAAGAGCACTGACTGCTCTTTCAGGGAGTCTGGGTTCAAGTCCCAGCACCCACATGACGGCTAACAACCCTCCATAACCTCAGTTCCAGGGGATCTGATGTTTTCTTCTGACCTCTGCGGGCACTGCATGACACGGGTGCGCTTACATATATGCATGGAATACATAAGAAAATACACAAGAAAAATAATAGATAAATCTAATATTTTGGATTAACTAAAATATGCAATTCAAATTAACACTATTTCTTTGTACTTTTACAATGTGGCTATTACGAATTTTAAAATTACACATATAGTTCATCTTTGCGGTTCACACTGTGTTTATATTGACTAGCCCTGTTCAAGATGCTAACTATTCAGAGAATTACACTGGAGTTCCATTTGTGTATGATCAGTTGCACACATACCACACCCCCACTCGTGTCACAGTTCATTTTATAGTATGCAGTATGTGTTCAATTCTTCTCAATGCACATTTTTATTTTTCTTTCCTTTATACTGTTAATAGCCTATTCCCTCCCTGAGAATCTCCTTCTTGTTCTGCCTGCTTAGCAAATTCTCCTTACCTCCTAACAGCCAGCTGAAGCATTATTTTATCTGTAAATGTTTTCTGAATTCCCTGGCCTCACATCCATACCTCTGATAGAAATAAATACTCTGTCTTCTGGGGTATGATAGTGACTTGGCCAATATCTAGTGAATGCCTACTGTTGCTGAGCACAGAGACAGGTATTAGAGGTAGCCCGATGAGAACCAGGAGGATATGGACCCTGTGCCTATACACTTGGAAGCTAGACATACATTGACATACCAATAGTCAAAAAAATGGTTTGAAAGATGCTAGATGTGAGAGATTTAGGAAACGCATCAAAATCTATCTTTCTCAGACTATCTGTGACTGATGCACATAATGAGCCTAAAGTACAGCACTGGACTCCAGAGGAACTACGGATTTTTAATAATATATAGGTTTGTGAATGACATCTTTCCATATCATATGTATTTCAAATGATAATTGTCTTCAAAATAAAATTTCCTTTAGAGGCATTCTTACATCACATATGCCCGAGCATCCATGCAAAGATCTGCTCAGCCTGGAAATGTAGATATTGACATTAAATATATATATATATATATATATATATATACACATATATATATATATATTAAAGTTATTGTGTAACTACTGAAACAGATCTGTGGAAAGTGCTTGAGCAGTATGTATGAGATTCTATGATCAATCCCTGGTAGCAGAAAAAAAAAAGTGGTGTGTGGGCACATGATGCATGTGGTATGTGGAGGTCAGAAGACAACTTTGTACAGTGTGTTCCAGAGATCTAACTCAGGCCACTAGGTTGGTGTGGCAAATATCTTTATACATAAGCTATCTCATTTGGCCCAGTACTGACATATTTCCATTTTTCCTTTTTTCCTTATTTCTTTCATTCTTTTCGTCTTTTTTTTTTTCCGGAAGTGGAATTTTAGCACTGATGTTGGACAGCAGGACAAGACTTAGCTTGATGGATAATCCCAGTATCCAAAACCTGGTTAAGAAGCAAGAAGAATGCTTTTCAGAGCCATGTGTGAGTGTCTAAAATATCTGTCCCCAAGTCCGTGTGCTTTTGTGCCTATCCCTTACTCCTTGGGTGGAGCCTCACTTTCTTACATGTAATTTACTATCCGGTTTTATTTTTAGAGTAATTATATCAGGCATAGCTATCTGCACTCGGTCTGCACCACAGGAGAAGCTCTCAATCAGAAGAGAGGAAAATGTTAGAAGCATTGGTAACGGAAACTTGGTATAGAGCACAAATGCAAAATGTGTGTGTGTGTGAGTGTGTGTGTGTGCGCCTGCTTCATAAGTGTATATTGCTGGGTATTGAACCCATTGCTTTACACATATTAGACAAATGTTACATTTGTCTACATCACAACCCCTAGCCCTTAGTTTTTGAAACAGGGTGTCTTATTTTGTAACTTACTTACTTCTTGAACTCCCTAAAACGTCCAGGATGGTCAATTTATGACTTCCAAACTCAGCCTCCCCATTGCTGGGATCACAGGTTTGTGTCAAACCTGTCTATCTCAAAATATTTGTTGATCCACTACAACCTCCTACAATAATGACTTTTAATAAAACCAATATTGAATTTTTCAATAAAAGGCCAAGTAAAGTCATTAAACTGCTTACGAAAGCAGACACATTTATAATACATTTTCGAAAGTCTTTAAGTGATAACTAAAAAAAGAAAAAATTCAAAAGGGTCAAACTCCAATTATGCTGGTCATTTAAAGGCAATTATTTGCTTTTTGTCAATCCTGGATAAATGATGCAGCCTTGGATCAGCAGCCTTTACTAATATGCTTAAAGCAGATTTTGAACTGTGGTATATGCAAATAGTATGCTATTATATGAGGTTTATACTATATTAGATGGCAACAGATTGCATGGTTGAATCACTAGGGTGATAGATAATAAGCATTTTTAAATGCACCGTCATCATTAAGGGAAATATTCCTAACATGTGTCCAGGACTGTGCTTGGACTTAGGTTTAATAAGAATTAATTTGAAAAAGCGCTTTCACTTTTAAGATTGAGAATGTATTCCAGACTGCACTCATATCTGTAAAATTTAACTCCACTATACAGCGATTACATAACAGGAATAGAATACAGTTTGACCACTTGGTAATATTTGCCTTTTGAGGGCACCAAAAACTGTTCCCAAATGCTACTGGAATTCTTAAAGCTATGAAAACAAACGGATAAGAAAAGAGTGCTTCTACCCAATTGTCTTATCCAGTGTTTTAACTGCCTGCTAGAGTTTAAGGTGAGGCAAAGATATACTTTAGTGTTTTTATGCCAAGGAAAAAAGATTTCAGCAACCACAGCACTCCCCCCGACCCCTCCGGCAATTCTTTTTCATGGCCAGTAACCAAAAGCAAGATGCTACAGTCAAAAAGGAACGTGACATCTGCGGGGTGAGGGAGCATCAGATCCGGCCTTCATCAGTAAGATGTTTGTGGAGCTTTGAGGATACGATTTGAAAACGGAAAACACAAGGAGAGGGCGAGATTATGGTTTCGTAGGATTCTCTCCTCCCTCCACTTTCTCGCTTCACCAATCTGTGGCCCCTTCAAATTTAGAGGCGGGTTCAGCAAGTCGAGGCTGCAGGAAACCCTGGTTTCACAGCACTGCCGTCCTAGCCTCGTGATGTAATTGTTATTTATTGAGACTCTGAACCGAGAAGAGCTGCTTCGAGAAGTGGTAGTCCAGCTCCTTGTCGTGTTGGGTCAGATCCTTCCCGGGGATGGTGTAGATTGGCTGGCAGACTCTGCTGGAGACTTCGCAGTGACAAAGCAGCAGAAGATAAACCCCGCTGGGTCCTACGTCCGTCTGGGGAGCTGAACTGGGCACTCCTCAGGTTTCCTTCTTAGTTTTCCGCTTGGAGTCATGCCACATTTATTTCGGGGTGTCTGTTAGGTGCTGGGCGTGTGGTCAAAGTGACCCAGAGTTACAGCGCCGGGGCTCCCCAAATTAAAGCGGAACATGCATTACGAGGAGGTGGAAATTGAGGGCTGGAGAAAGGGAGCTCAGAGAACGCATGTGGTGGGGTGAAATGGGAGGACGGAGACCCTGAAGGCGCCAGCACCGAGGTGGGGACCCCAGGGCCAGGCTAGGGCGCCCCGATTCCCTTGCGGTGCCTCCAGCGCGTGGCTGGGCCTGGGTGACCAGGACGATCTCCTGGTCCCTGGGGGGAGCTGTCCAGGCGGCTGGATCGAGCCTGGAGCCCAGGGCGACGGCCCGGCGCCGAGCACCCACCTCTCCCGGTCTAACCGGGTCCTCGCGCTGCCTCCAAAAGCCCCGCAGCCCCCGGGCCCGGCCTCCCGCAGCCCCGGCGAGGAGGCAAGCAGGCCCCCTAGGGGCTCCCCGGCTCCCGCGAGCCGCGGGGGACGCGATCGGCCGGGCTGACAATGGGAGGGAGGGGCAGAAAAGGGTTAAGAAACTTGGCTGAAGAGCTGAATGGCGTGGAGCGCCGAGGGGAGGGACTGGGCCGCCGCGGACTCGGCGGCGGAGGGAGGAGCGCGGCTGCGGCGGGAGGGCGGCGAGCGAGCGGCTCAAAGTCAGCCTCGCAGACATTGCAGCAGAGCCCCGAACTCGGGAGGCGCCGGCCACCACGGCGGAGGCTAGGGACGAGCCCGCCCCACGCCCGCCCGCGCGCACCGCCGCTCCGTGGCCTCGCGCGGCCGCTCGCAGAAGAAAGCTCGGCCCGGAACGGGGCACTGGGCGCCGCGCGGACTTGAACGTCGCGGAGTCGGCGCCGCGGCCTCCGGTGAGTGGCGATCGCGGCCCGGGGCTCCGTGCGGAGCTCGAGCGGACACCGCGCCGCCCGACGCGGCCTGAGAGCGCGGCCCGCGGCGGCGGAGGCCGGGAGGCCCGCGGGGGCGCCGGGGACACGCATGCCGGGGACATCCCGCCTCCGCGCCGCGCTCCGGGTCTCCCCGGGAACTCGCGGCCCCGGCCGCGCCGGCCGCCAAGTTGTGGAGTTACAGCCGGGGGCTGCCCCGTGCCCGCCCGGTTCGCGGGCACAGCCGCCCCGGGGGCCCGGCGCCCGCACCGCCCGACGCGGCTGGCGAAGGGGGTCGTGCCCGCTCGTCTGCCCCGCGTTGGCCCCGAATCCCAGGCGCTGGCGGCTGCACCGCTCGGGTTCCGCCGCCCAGCGGTGCCCTGGGTGGCGCCCCGCGCTGCTCCCAGCCTTTCACCGGGTTCCTCCCTGCCGGGTCTTCCCCGATCCCGGCCAGAAAAGTGACCCGGAGAAGGGACAGCGCTCAGCCCCAGGCCCGGCCTGCTGGGCACTCGCTCTCGCCGGCTGAGGGAGGGCGAGGGCCCTTGCACCCGAGGCCTCTCGGTAGTTTCACCCCAGATCCAGGGACGGGGTTCAGGTTTAGGGTGAGCATGCTGAAGTCCTGGAGACTGCTTTTCTCCCGTCTCTACCCTCCTTGTGACTACAGAATATTGTTGTTTGGGGAAGCCCTTTCCTGTGGAAACAGCCCTCAGACCCTCGCATCCTTTCCAAAGTAGTTTCCAAATTTTAATCAGGAGTTGCTGTTTAGTCTGAGGGAACAAAGGAATCCACAGCGTTTAAGAGGCGGACAGGCTAAGTCTGACACATGTTGATCTCTGAGGCATTCCTGGAGTTTCTACTCTCTTATCTTGTTAGTCATTTAATTGGATTCTGAAGGTTGTAGAACAGAGTGATAGGTAATTTTACATTCATTTAAAAAATTATCAATGGAATATTTTATTTTGAAAAAAGTCTCGAAGTTCTTGGATGCAAGAAGTTTGAACTCATTTTGTGGCACTAAGCTGGAGTTTGGTAATGTAAATGATGGCAACACTTAGGAGGGAAATGTTTTTAAAGAGACCGTCTACTTAGGTTAAAGTGAAAGACTGTTGGTGTGTGCATATATATACATATATATATATATATATATATATATATGATGCATAGTTTTTATATTGCTGGGATTTGTGAAGCAAAGACCTAGGTAATTCATTCTTTAAAGCTATGAATTACATTGAACCTGCTTATTAATGAATCATAGGTTTAGTAAGTGGGTGGCATCTTCCAGATGCCATTATTCAATATTTAATCATCAGTTTGCCACCTTTGTTTAAGAGACAGTGAAAGAATAGACTTTTTAAAGGAATGCTGCTTCATGTGCCTGGCCCTTAAGTGTGGGTTGCAGCTTGGAATATGTTGATGTTTTTCAACTTCCCAGAGAGTTAACTGGTTTTGCCCAGCAGTTGGTAACTTGCATAGGGTTTAATTGATTCAGGGAGCTGTGGCCTCTTCACCAGCAGTAACTTTCTCTGGCTGGACTTGGTTCCAATAGACAAAGGAGGAGGGTCAGTCGGTGGAGCCGTCACTACCTACCCGCAAACAGATCTGACTGCTTTCTCTAAATGGCTTCGTACTTTCGTGGGGATATTTCTTCCAAACTTGGCCTTCAAAGTACATGAAGAGTGTGAGTAACATATATTCCAAAAAAATGAGAAAGGACTGTTCTGTTGTTGCTTCTACACAGATAAGTTAGAGTTGACTGGTGAGGTTTTATGTCTATGGGAACTCAGAAGCATTTATTTGTGTCTTCAAAGTTTGTAGAGTGTGGATTTTTGTAATTTAGACATCTGAAAATATTGTAAATTAACAATTAAGAAACGTGTGTGGGTGAGACTAGGGCTTCTCTGACTCCTGCAGTGTTAAGAGCAAAACATTGAGATAAAAAATAACCTATACCACCACCTAGAGTCTGTTTGTTAGTTTATTGCTCTTGAAGTTTGCTTAAATTGACATGCCTCTTATGGTTGCTGTGTAGTCAGAAAATGATTAACAAGTTCAGGCTTTCCAAAGGCCATCCAAGAGAACAATTATTTAAGTAATAAATAGCAAGTGCCAATTTAAATCATCTGTGCCACCTTCAGAGAAAAAAATTATGACATATCAACTCAAGTGGGCTATTCTCCAAAGAATATTAATTCAAAAATTTAAAACAGCATTTTCAGCTTGTGCTCCAAGGTAGCTCTGATTGCTTAAAGATTTTCTGTGTTGTCATCAGAGATTGAAGAAATCTTGCAAATTAAATACCCTTGGTAGTTTTGGGGGTCCAGAGGAAACAAAAAATCATATATGCATATATATGGGAGCAGAGAGAGGAACATTGCAACTACAGAAATTCTGAACACTGGAAAGGTTAGAGAGAATATCGGTGCATTTGAGTTTTGGTTTGGAGTTATTGGAATGCAATCAATGTGAAATGAAGTGATAATCTGTTCTGCAGTAGTTGTATGTAGTAAAGCAGACTGTTAAACAGGAGATCTTAGGGAGACAGCCTCACTGCCATGTGGCTTATCACACTGTCCAAGGAGGAAGTAATGTGCCTCCTTTAAATGTGTAGCTTGAAAGATGGCCTCTAAGATCTTTAATTAAATACCAGTTGAACAGAGAGAACTAGAGCATTGTTATAATTCTGTCAAACATCACTATTTTAGAACATTGAGGACAACTAAAAATGAATTAACTCATATCTGAAAGCAGAGTTTTATGGAAGGTGACAGATGAGGCAAAATATGTCAATCTAATGGAACACGGGGAGATCAGGATAGACACGCCATCCTTGGCTCTCTAGACAGTTGAGGAAGAAGGAGGTTATTATTAATTGTGCAGATTCTATTGCAAACCAGAACTAGAAGATCAAGACGTGAAGATAATTTTAAATTAAATCAGAGTGACTTAGGATATATGAGATTATAAGGCATTAGATCTTTCATTTTAAAACCTTAAGATTTTAAGCAACTTAGGTCTTTTAAAAAAGCAGTAATATTTTGGCATATAAAGTTAAAAGATCATTTGACCAACATGTTTAAGGCACTGAATTTAATCAGTAAAAAGTATTCATTTAAATTGTGGTGAGTCCCTTTTATATTTCAAAGTTTAGTTTCCTGGCATAGTTACATGGAGGCTAACAGTTTAGTTTCTCTCTCTACCCCATTCTTCCTTTTTCCCCTCTTCCCCTTTCTCTAAAATTAATAGCTTCTACACCTCTCTTCCACGAAAAGTATGTTAACTTGTGAATTTCCTTTCATGCTCGTGGTAGGGTGAAGGAAGATTATTCTTGTAGTTTCTCCACCCATCCTTCAGGTGACTGATACACTATCTAGAGTGGGTTTGGGTTTTAAAATAACAATTTATAGTTACAAGACTGGTCATTGAGGAGAAAGCATTTGTTGTCCTTAGCAAAGCCCAGGGTACCCATGTCTTTAAACTGGAGGGAGGGATATTTTTATATAAAATATCTTGATAACTGTTAAAATCAAAGAAACATTTTCAACAGAATGTGATTGGGTAACTTCCAAACTGTGCAGATTTGGATCTATAAATTAAATTGTTAAAGATTCATTTCTTTAAATTGTTATTTTTCAGGGACCTAGGGGGTGGGGCCGGGGATGAGCCTGTTCATTCAGTAGTATTTAGATAACAATTAGAAACCTAACACCAGGATGAACACTAAGTTTTGAAAAGGTAAAAGCTGGGTGTGCCAGATGCTGAAGCAGGCCAGTGGCATGGAGCTGGGGACTCTGCAGAAGTTGGAATGAACAAAAAGTAAATGGAAGAGGAAGATCTTGTTTCCCTTCTGTTTGCATCTGATGCTGAAACAGGGACATGGATTGCTGATGGGAATGGATTCCCTTTTATGAGGCTAGCAATATTATATAAATAGTGGCTGTTTGAGGGAAAGAAATGACAAGTTCCCCATTTTTTGAATGTTTCTTAAGTATATTTGAAGTGGAAGGTCAAAATTGGGCGCCAGCCCAGAACCAGGATTTACAGTTTGCTTGGAGGAAAATGAATATTAGATCATTTTTTCTCTAATCTGTCCTTTTGATCTAGAGTTTTCTAAGCATCCTTGTGGATGTGGAGAACTGAGTCCTGAGGTTTGTGTGGCAAAGTGGAGGACCTTCTACAGAATCTACAGAAAGATGGCCTTATGTAAATGACTGCGGAAGAATGCTTTGTTTACACGCATTGTCCTGTTATTCCAGCGGGGAAATGGAGGGCCTAGAGACCGGAAGTTCTGTCTGGGGTGCCTTGAAAAGAATTACTAAACTACCCATGGGGGGGGGGTGTTTGTTTGATTCTTTTCTTTGTCATTGAAATTTAATGTACCCTGTGGTAGAGACCCGGTAGAATTCTAGAGACTAGATTGGAGTTTATTTAGAACAAAACTTAATTTTTGCTATAAATAGGAAAAGTAGTTTTATGTTTTCATAATGAAGACTAGTATGGAGACAGGAATAATTTACCTTAATTTTTGTAGCTGTTACAGTAAATACTTTGTATTGTGAACGGTGAAATTCTATTTGATTCCCACACTGTCCTTCACATATTTTAAAAAAGCATTATAAAACTTATTGTATTACAGATCATCTGTATACCTTAAACATAATGTTCTTTAAGCTCAAAACCGGAAAAGAACAGGAGAGAATTTTTTAAACTGCGATACATTTTTCCATTACATTAGAATTTTTAAAAAATTCATAGCTTGAATCATGCTGAAGATAAATATTTAGCCAAGAACTCTAGGGGTACTATAAAGAGAAGCAAATGTGAAGAACTCAGAAGGCTGGCAACTCAAAAATAGAGAAAAAAGCAACTCTGAGCTCTGAAGATTTCCATATATATGGGGAATTTTAGATTTTTTAAAAAAATGTTATATGAGTTTGTAAGATAATTTATTCTTGATTATAATGGTATGGATATTTATCTACAGAAGAAATTGTGATTCATTTGGTTTGGTTTTTGGTTGAATGAGGGCAGGAAGAGTGGCAGTCTGAACTGGAACAAAGCTAGAAAGGTGATTGTGATGTCACCCATGGATCATGTCTCTCCTTCCTTTCACTTTCAATTAATAGAACTGGATTTTTTAAAAAAGATTGTTGTTTAAAAAAAACTTGGAAATAGAATTAACATCTGACAAAGTAAAGAGTTGTGTTTGAAATTACACCTATCATGGTCACTCTCCCCTCAAAATTATAACTTCATACATTTGAGGGAATAAAAAGCTCTAAATTAAAATCTTTTTTTTTTCAACTTTGTGTTGTTTATTACAAATATCACTAAGGATGGATGAGGATATTCTTATTTGTCTTAAATTTTACGTGACTAAGCATAGAATTTTAAGAAATATTAAAATGGAAGCCAGTTAGGAATCTGAATCATCTGGTTGAGATCCTATTGAGACAGGACAGCTGACCTGATGCTGGTGTTTATTCAGACCTTTGGTGGAAGGAGTCTCTCACCCTTGGACTTCTAATTAAGAAAGTCTGTTAAATGGTAGGTAGTCAGGTCTACTCATTTTTAAGCCCATAATTTTCATCTACTGTAGAGGACTGAGAACAATTCAGGAGCTAAGGAGTTTGGAACTTGTATTGTTAGTAGTTTGCATTAAATATTTTGTGTTCTTTACCAGCTCTGTAACAGTCTAATTAAGAAAAAAGCTTACATAAGTCACATGCAGTGGTTAAACTGGCTTCTTATGGTTATGAGCTGTTAATTGTTGAATTTGCCTGGATGTAACAAGTGAACATGTTAAATGTCACTGCTTTAAAAAGGTCAGATACTAATTTTACGTTACAATAGTGAAAGTAGAGAATCATGCTTATATACAAACTTAAAATGAGAATAATATAGTATGATTTCTAATGTATGCTTTTAATAGGTAAGAACCTGGCACATGGTGTCAGGATCAAATTATGGGAAGTTGGAGTAGATCAGCTTAAAATTGGAACTTCTTTCCCGAGGAATTTCTCTAGAAACAGATATTCATCTATTCTCTCTCTCTCTCTCTCTCTCTCTCTCTCTCTCTCTCTCTCTCTCTCAAGTAGTGCTAGGAATTGAACCCAGAGCCTTGTGCATGCTACTCATGTGCTCTAGCACTGAGCTACATCTGCAACCTGAAAGATGACATATTAAATGGGTAGATAGTATCTGGTTTGTGAATACCATACCTTCATTTTTTTATTCTTGAATTTTAAGTTTATGGTAATCTAATAATAGAGAGGTCAATTTAAACAGTGGAAACAAACCAAATTAAGGAAAGACAGAAGGAAAAGTATTGGAAGACAAGTGAAATCTAAAGTGGGACATAAGGAAGAGATCAAAACGAACTAATCCCTGCGGCAGTGTTCCCATTTTAAAGGGCTGTTTACAAAACTGGTCATGTAGACTGACTGGATATTTACAAAAGCACATTAACCAAAGTATTTCTCTTTTTTTCATTCCACATTTCTTTTTCTACTTTAGGTTCTACTAAAGCAGTGTATGATACAGGTTAAAAATAAGTCCCTTTATCTCCCTGGGCAACAAGGTCTATATCATGAGGGAGTTAGACATACTTTTAAATTCTGAGATTGTTGGGCTCTGTATGTATAGCAGTATATTCTGTTGTAATCAATAAAAAGTCGTGATTTCACACTTACGGTTTTAAAAGGAGTAAAGGTGACTGAGTAAAAACTTGGAATGTAAAGAAGTTATTCAGGTATGTGTCTTTGGCTTTTTCAACTTCCAGACCCCTTACTCCCTCCTCCAACCCCCCATTACACCCCGTCCCCCAGGAGGAGGAGCAGTGAAGGGAAGCAAACTAATATTTGGGAGAGGGCAACTGCTTTATTCCTGGCAATGTTCTGGGCAGTTTGCACACATTTTTCACTTTTAATCCTTACAATTCCTTCAGGGACATATAGCTATCATTTTCTCCAGTACACAGCTAAAGAAACCTAGTCTCTGGAGATGCCAGAGTTAGCTTGCCTGAGGTCACACCGCTAATTCATTCATAATTTCATTTTCCACGAAAATATGTCATCTTTGGAAAAACAAACCGGCTACCAACTGACTTTCAGGAAGCTGTTAGGAAATCTTGCCCCTACCTGGTAGCCATAAAACCCAGGCATCAGGGACTAGCCTCCCCGCTGATGCTACCAGCCTGGTGCTCTCTGCCTGCCCCTCTGGGAGGGCCTTGCTGCCTGGCTTCTTCAGCTGTGTGTTCGTTCTCTGCTGCCTATCTATCCTTCCCCTGAGGAAAACTTAGTCCCAAGGGCAGCCGGCCAGCCGTCCTCCCCACCAGCACTAACGTCTGTGAAGTGTACCACAGAATGATCACAGTGTTCTTTGAGGCAGGGACAGCCACTGTGTTTCTTGATATAATTCATTAAAATAACTTGTCATGGTCTTAATCCTGCTGCTCACAAGGCTGATTTTGTTTGTCCACTTCAGGGAACCTTTGTAGCAAATTCAGAGCCTTAACCTTTCTGGATTAAAGACTTCTAATTCTTGACTTTTCCTTAACATGATTTTTCCCCTTTTACTGCCTTCACGCACAATAATTTGGTAAAGACTATGCTAATGAAGTCATTTCTGAAATACAAACAGGAAATGGATAATGTATTTGTGAGTTTCTTCCACACAGAGATGAGAAACAGTTGGTTCCATTTGGGGAGTAGACCCTGGCAAGAAAGGAGCTTTCTGAGTTAGGAGGTTTGTGGCACAGAGTGTATTTTTAAGTACACATAAGGCATGTGCTTTTATTGTTGAGGCCATGAAAAATGGAGTTATAAACCTCTCCACCTTTTTTTTTACTTGACTCATTTAAAATTTATGGAATTTTGAACCCAAAACCACTCTAGCAAAGTGGCTCCCTATTCACTGAAAAGTGCAGATTGAAATTATATTGGAGATAAAGAATGAGTTATAAGGTACATATGCATGATATTTTCTAGTGTTCTCTGGATGTTGAATTGCTGAGTAAATGTTGGGAAAACAATAGATTTCCATAAAAACTGCAAAAGAGTGTCTGGCTTTTATTTTTTATTAAGAGAATATATATTTCAGAGAAACTGTCAAAGTGAACAATCTTCTCTAACTTTTCCATGCTTTTAAAGCATTAATTGAAATAGGCTGAATCTTTATGATAGCAAACATAAGGATTGAACTGAGAGTTTTTAATTTACCATCTGGTACTTTCCCAGTATGTGGATGCCTTGTATTATTGTGGTAAAACCCAAGCCAGTTGCATAGCCCCACTGTACTGAGTTAGTCTTTTGGCAATACTTGACTGTCATGAAGCATTATATTTTCTTCATCCTGCACTAAATTTTGAATCTTTTCTTTGGACATTCATAAACTGAAAGTAATTTTATGGAATGCTATATTTTCAGATTGGGATCAAACTTGATTAAAAAAACCTCAAAGCACACTCACCTCAGAGACATCTTGCCCTGTTTCCCCATTATTAAACAAATACTGAAATACTTGGCACTTAGAATTGGAATTTCTCACCTTTTTTTTTCTTTTCCTTCCTCCCTTCCTTCCTCCCTTCTTCCTTCCTTTCTTTTGTGCCAGAGATCCATGGTTTACAATTGAATAAATGATTACTACATCTTCCAATACTATTTGTCATTGTGAGTTAAACAATTCTCAAAGGAGGAAATTGAGCCCCTGAAAATTTAAGTTTGCTTTAAAAGTTTTTCTGGTGGCAATTGGGTAGACCAAGGTTGAGAAGTCAAATCTTGATTGACTTCACACTCTTCTCTTTGTTTTTGCCTTGTTAGTGCCGTCTCAGGAAGGCTGATGTGTGTAACAGGTGTGATGGGGTAACTTTTGGCAATGAATCCACCTTTGAAGCCCAAGCTAAGGCCAAGGAGGGGTCAGTAATATTCCTTGCTGGGTATTAAGAAGTAGAGTGGGTCCGGGGCAGTTTGTAGTAGGTTTTAGTAGTTCATTTTCTGTTGCTTTCAGAATGACCTGAGGATTTGTTTCATAATTCTATTACTTGAATATAATTTCTAGGCTGTTTTATAGGACTGGTGTGTATTTGTTCATGCAGACATGTTGTTTTGCATCTTATACACATTTTCTGTTCTGTTTAAAAAGCAATAGGGAGCTTCCTGTTTGTAGATTTGCCATGCTCCTTTAGTTGACTGGCATGACTAACACTCCTAGCTAGCTCTACTTCTGACCAATGAGCAATGTCCTAAAACTATCAAAGGATGTACTTGGTGTCTTTCTCGCATTCAACTGAGAGCATAAAGCAAAGGTTATGGACTGCATTCCTACATTCTCTTGTGAAATGGTGATACATAAGATTTGGGGGGGGGGGTCACTATGTAGACCAGTGGTTATAAGGTACTTTAAACCAGGTATACCTCAGTATGTACTTCTAGATAGCAGAAGACAGGAAATCTGATTGTAACCCTTTACTCAGGACATAAACTGATCAAGTGCCTTGGAAGACCTTGGAAGGCCAATTGGAAAGGAATAGTCTTGCTTATCCTGACACTGGGCAAAAGAGGGTGGAGATTTTCCCCAGTCTAACATGACCTTTTCTCACATTTCTGTCTTCACTTATCCTGTATTTGCACTTGTCTCTTGTCTGTTTCCCTCAGTAGAACTACATGAGTGGAGCTGGTTCCTTGATGTATTGTCAGGGCCCTAGTGTCTGCCACATACAAGGTTGTCTATAAACATTTGTTGTCTTGAATTGTTCTTTTTGAATTTATACACAACAGCTGCTAATTGTTATGTATAACTTGTGAATAATTGCTGTTCTACATTTCTTTGGTCTATTTAAATTAGCACTTCTAAAAGGAATAATATTGTATCCTTAAAATATATCTTTTCAGTTTTATTAATTTTGAGGGGAAAACTGAAAGAAAATAACGGTGATATAATTAATTGACAACTTGACAATAATTAGTTTTGTGATACTAAATGGTCTTCAAAATATGCAAATTAGATTTTAAAACATGTATAGCAAAGACTGTAGGCAGCATTTAATCCCTTCCCCAACCCCCCAGGCTTCTAGGCAATTTCCATAGTTCACTCACCTGCTGGGCACCTTTAATCCTGAGGAGTTGACTGCTTAGGAAAGTAGAGATATCTTTGCTTCTCAGTAACCTCAGCAAGTTAAGAAGATATCAAGAATAATTGGTGATTCAAAATCTGATACATCATAGGACTTAAATGGTTTATAAAGTATATTTGTAGTATTTTGACACTTACTGGAAGTATCTTGTTCTAATGTCATTGTGTTGATAATTAAAAGTTGCTAGTGCGAGGTAGAAAATAAAATTATATTGAATGGAGCTCGAAAAGACCTATCTGAGAGTTATTTTCAAATGCTGAATAAAACATAAATTACCTGGGTAAATATTTATAGCATTAGTCTTCAACAAATGCTATTAAAAATAATGTTAACCTAGGTTCATGTTGTGTGAATACAAAGCTTTTTTTAAGGGTTTTTAAATTATTGTGTATGTGTGTACATGTATGAGTGTACACATGCCATTGTACATGTAGAGATTATAGGACAGCTGTTTGAATTAATTCTGTCCTTTCATTACTTGGATTCCAGGAATTGTACTTAGATCCTCATGCTTGGTGGCAAATACCTTTACCTGCTGAGCCATCTCACAGCTCCAGTCAGTTTTTTGGTTTTGGCTTCATGTATCTAAGTGCATCTATGCATGTAATGCCTGCAGAGGCAGAAGAGGGTGTTGGATCCCCCGGAACTGGAGTTAAGGTTGCTTGTTAGCTGCCATGTGGGTTTTGGGAACCGAATCTGGGTGCTTGGCAGAGCAGCCAGTGATCTTTACCACTGGGCAATGTCACTAGCCTCCCCAGTCAAAGTTTTCTAACAAATAATGGATACCTGTGCCTGGCAGTGAAAGTTAGATGTTCTTTATTACTGACCATTTTTCACTCACATTTATCATTTTATTTATCTTTGTATATTCCTTCAGATAGTGTCAAGGAATTTGTTCTTTGAATTGAATTGTTACTCCAGTTCCAGGGGAATTCAGCACCCTGACCTTTGAAGGCATTACACAGCCTGGGTGCACTTACATACACATAAAATAAAAATAATAAATAAAATATATTTTTTAAATTGAGCCTTTCAACAATAATCTCTTGATACACCCAGCATCTAGCAATTAAACTATATTGTGTGTAGGTGATTAAAAAAAGAAAAGGGGACAGAAGATGCGGTAGAATGGAGTATTTGCCTAGAATCATGAGGCCCTCTTGAGTTTCCTGTACCACAAACGAACAAAGAACTTAACTATCATGAATATCTTATACTATATTTCATGTTATATTTTCATTAATGGTCTTCTTGCCACATGGAGTTCCATTCTGATTGCTTAATTCTAGGTGTTCCTTAACTTTGTTTATGGAAGAATAGTGAAAATTTTTCAATGATTCTGTATAAGACACATGAAATAAATATTACATGCTCTTAAAAATGGGAACTTTGGGCAGTCAAAAGAAAACTTGTTTTAAATGTTTTGTAAAGCTAAACTTATGCTTCCTTTTCTTTCAAAATTTCTGCATATGCATGTATACTTTTGTGAATTTATGTGCACCATGTATATGCAGTTGCTCATAGAGGCCAGAAGGCATGGGATCCCCTGGAACAGGTGTTACAGGTGGTTGTGAGCTGCCAGATAGATGTAGGTGCTGGGAACCAAACTAGGACCCTCTGTAAAAGTGATGAGCACTCTTAATGACTGAGTCAGCTCTCCAACCCTTAAAAGCTAAACATATTGTGCGTTTTCTCGTAGTTGCCATAGACATTTAAATTTTTATGTTATTAACTTTATTTTAATTGTTTCTGTGTCACAGTGAGAAAGAATTTTTTTGTAGTTGTTTGAGGTATACAGAAAGAGAATAAATAACATGTATTGCTGTGTGATAAAGCTAAAATATTTCTGTATCCATTTGGTTTCTGTGTGCCATTTGGTTTTATTTTACAGTGAAGTTTGAAGTGCTTTGGTTTTGATTTTTGAAGTCTTTGTAACTAATCAGAAATTCAGTGTAAAAAAGGAGCTATTCTAAAATATATACAAAGCCAGGTTTCGTGGTTTAGTGGCTTGTTCTAAAAAACTGGAAACAATGTCGGGCAAGGTGGCACATACCTTTAATCCAAGCACTTGGGAGGCAGAGGCAGGTGGATCTCTGAGGTTGAGGCTAATCTGATCTACATAATAGTGTTACAGGTCAACTGGGGCTACAGGGAGACCCTGTCTCAAAAGCTAAAAAAGTAACACACATATATATATATAATATATATAAATATATATATAATATATGAATATATATATAATATATAATATATAAATATATAATATATAAATGTATATATAATATATAAGCTATGACTGTCTTGTGAAGAACGTTCTGTAGTCAAATCAATGGCTCACTTGAGTATGTCAGTGAAACATCAGGAAAGACTAGAGAAATTATCATTTTATATATTGCCTTGAGGTGTTGTAGGACTTAGCAGTTCTCCATGACCGCCATGGTGTTACTACTTTTGAAGGAAAAAAATAGAGACAGAATAGGAAATTTGGGTGTGTTGGAGAGAAAGGAAAAAACTCTTCTAAACTATATTGAAATCATGTTTATTTTGTTTCGGTGGTATTTTCTTAACATATTCTAAGGATGCTAAAACATAAAATAGCATCTTTAATACAGTGCTGGGTACTTCAACTGTTAGAGAGACTGTGGTGTTTGATAGCTGTGGCTAAGTTATGAAATAGGTGAGTTGTTTAATGGTTTTTGATTTGTTCTTTTTATAAAATAAGGAGATTGGGAAAAAATGGTAATGTGGTTCTTCTCAACTCTGTAAAAATCTGCATGACTTAAAAAGTAGTTGTATTTTTGAATGCATTGAGTATCAAGGTGCACAGAACTCAAGTCTAGGAGAATGTCCCTTATGATTTTTTTAGCTTGGCATTTAATATTTTGCTGCAAAGTTTTTAGTTTAACATAATTGAACTTGTACTAGATAGGGTTAATAGGCTAGAACAAAAGGTCAAAGCATAAGGCATTAGGCTTAATTAAGGGAGAGCAGGAGTGGCAGGAGTGTGTGACAGTTAAATGGGTTTCCCACAGACTAATGTCGGTTACAGAGCAACCATGCCTCAACTTAAGTGGGTTATTTTGTGCAAAGGGCAACAGTGATTAGCAGTTTGACATGCCAGACACTTCTGGCCAATCCCATCTGTTTTAGAGGTTAAAAAAGCACACCTTTACGAGCTGATGGATTGATTTGTGTGCCCGTCTGGTAAAGATTAGAAGTCCAAGGCCAATGTAGTAAATGTCAGTTATGGAATATTGTACTTTCTTGGTTGGCTCATTGTTTTAACCGTCAACTGTTTTATAATGGGGATAACTGTAGTTTATGGAGTTGAATGCAAAAATGGGTGGGTTAACAGGTGAGGGAGGAAGAAAATTATTTCCAAGATGAAACTGCATATTAACATTCCGTAGCAGGTGCTTCTACTTTTGTGGGGTGCTTTTGACCCTTCTTTACAATTAAGTCACATTATTCTTTTGCATTACCTGAACAGTGTTGTCAGGCCAAAATTTAATTTTGCTTATAGTACTGGCAGGTATCTTTATTTAAGCATCTCTATTTCAAGCAGATGGATAGTTTATCTCTACATCATTATATGCATTTTTACAATGTGCATTTTGATCTTCTGGAGAAGGAAAAGGAAAAAAAAATGAAAAGATGTCCATACAGGCATTGCACATACAGTGTTCTGTGTTCTTTTATATGGTTAGTAAGTGTGCACTCAGAGAAATGAGGGACTCAGGAAACAAAGTCATTACGCTCACAGATTCAGAGGGGTATGCCATGCCATCCGAGGTGGCATATGAAGCACCAGTGTTGGTCAGGAGACTGTAGGAGCAAGAGGAGCTAGGGAAGAATCGAGTCTTTGGCCTGTTTGGAGTTTTCATGAGATAGGCCTGGCAGGGCAGGGCAACCAAGTTTAAGACTGGATAGTTTTAGCAGACTGTGGGTAGATATGAATAAGCTATAGCTTATTATTACATGTAATTGCATAACATTGCTGTTATAATAACTTTGAATTTACTATGGATATATAACCGAGATACAAGGATAGTCCCTAGTTTATTTGGATACTATGAAGGCAAAAATTTTTGCCTACTAGATTGTACAGCCCAATGTAGAGGGTGTGGTCTAAATTGATGACCTTGTTTATCAAAGGTATGCTTGGACTGAGCCCTTTGGTGCCTCAGAGGGGTAGACTTTAAGATTAAAAAAGGATCTTTAAGATGTTGAAACATCAGAATATATAGAATATAAAAATTAAAGCATGTGAACCATTTTCTTACTTGCATTCTTGCTGTGTGGGTAGAGTTTGTTATAGTCGTCTGAGAACGAAATGTATCTGAAATTGGACTTGACTTTTCTGAAAGTTTAAGAGTCGTGCCATTAATATAGTTCATTGTCAATTAAAGGTTATAGGCCTCTGTGTGTGTGTGTGTGTGTGTGTGTGTGTGTGTGTGTGATATTTAGGCTGTGGTTACAAAAATTGACATCCACATCTTCTCAGAGCTAAGGTATGAAAAATCCTGATATGTGGATATAGCAGAATTTAGGATATCCATTTAGGATTGCCATCATAATCCGTGTGCTTAAGAACATAAATTGCTGTTTTCCAGGTAAGCAGTAAAAAGTTTACAGAAAAACAAGAAGTCATTTTTATTTGAAGTTTATATTCTATATGAATTTCTAGTTCAAATAAAAATGTAATCAAGAAAGTTTGAAGTACCAAAGTTTCAAATTGGCCTTCAGTACTATTCCTGGTGAGAGTGTGAGCCAGGAATTTCTTCTTACAAAGTTATGAATTGTATGACCTTGAATTTTATTTCCAAACTAAGTTCATCCAAAGTGAATTTACTTAATTTACAAATAAAAATTGTGCATTTTAATTATTTTAAAAGAATAAAGTGGAGGCTGGGGAAATGGCTAAGTCAGTGAAATGCTTGCTGAGTAAGCATGAGGACTTGATACTGGATTCCTAGTATCCTGTAGTCCCAGTACTTGGGAGGCAAAGACAGGATCCCCAGAGCTACTTGACTAGCTACTTTTGCCAAATTGATGAGCTCCAAGTTCAGTAAGAGACTTAGTCAAAAAATAAGTTGGAGAGTAATAAAGGAAGACACTCAGTATTGACCTCTGCCCTCTACACACATTTGTACACACAGATAAAAGGACAAAGTGATATCCAGGTATTGCGGAACATATATAGTAATATAATATTGAGTACACATTCATCCTAAATTCTTGGTGGAGGAACAGCAGTTGAAATAAGACTTGCCCTTCTGTGTAAACGCACAGAAGATGCACAGATTTTATAGTGTCATTGTTTCTCTTTCAGTCATTTAAATTGCAAAGGATTGGCTTAAGAACCATAAAAGTGCTTGGTTAGTGAATTAAATATAGGAGATTTACCTAATCTAATGGTCAGAAGCTTCTTAAAATCTCCTGCTGATGTTACATTAAACCCCAAACAACTGCTTGACTCTTATGATGGTGCTAATATTCTTCATATTTAGAAAGTGCAGAGCCATTCTTATAGTTTCTCTCCTTTTTCTTTGGTGAATTCAGCAATATATAATTTATGTTAGACTTGAATTTTATTGAAGTAAAGGAACTGTTTTATAGGGTTAACTTGTTTTTGTGTGCCTTGAATGAGTTTTGAAGAGTACTCCTTGTCCCTGTGGCCTACAATAGTGAATTTCTTTCAACCCTTTGTATTTCCTTTGTATTAATGTGATATTATTGGCTTTGAGGCATGTGAATCATGCTCCAATCACCTGGCTGTCTTTAGGAGTTTTTGCTTGTTTGCTTTTTGGTTTTGTTTTTTTCCTCATTATTATTGTTGTTTAGTGCTTTGTTTATTTCTCTATATTTATAAACTCTTTTAAGGAGATGCCTTCTATCTACTTATAAAAAAATTTGGGGAACATTGAACTCTGAGTTAAGAAACTAGGTATCTTTGACTCACACATAAAGCAGATAGTCCCAGCTGCTGATGGAAAGTAGCTTTGTTCTTGCTAATGTTTGTTCTTAGAGGATTTGCTTGTGCTGGTTACCAGGCCAGGTGGTGCAAGACTTTCAGACAGTAGGAATTAGAGTCCCCCACCACACATACAGGCTGATTGTCTGTGGGGGCTGGGAGAGCATTAACATAGACACTAGAGGCTTTACTGATGAATAGCTGGGGGTTGGTAGGCTTAAAACAATCAAAAGAAAAAATTCCTCCTTTGTTGATATTATTAAGCATGTTATATTAGTTGATTATATATATATGTATTTGTTGATTATATATAACTAATTCAAGCTTTAAGAGTCTTCAGTCTTTAGCAGACATTTATTGAATATTGTCTAGATGCTTTGCACTGTGCCAGATACAGGGAGAATCAAAGACAAATGAAAGGTTCCAGAAACAGTGAGAACAACAATAAGGAGGATGCAGGAAAGCGACAGGGAGATGTAGTGGCTGGAGAGCCTGCTTGGTCAGCATGTTGATGAAGCATTACGTTAAGAAATTTGGTGTCCAGACAACAGTTTCCTTGTATTCATCTGCCACCTCTGGCTCTTAGGCATCATTATGGAATCTTTGCACCACATCCTCCACAATGATCCCTGAGCCTTAGGAGGAGAGAGTGTGATGGGGGATATAGGTGTCTCATTTAGGACTAAGCACTCCACAGTCTCTTCTCTGTACGCTGGCCATTTGTGAGTCTGTTAATCGCCTTCTGCTGCAAGAAGAATCTTCTCTGGTGAGAGTTGAGAAATCTAGGGGAATAACAGTAAGTCATTATGAGTCAGTTCACTATTATGTCTGTTTAGCAAAATGACAGCATTAGGTTCTCCCCTATGGCCTAAGACTGTCTAGCCACAGATTCTTCTGGCCCTGATGTTGTCTGGACACCACATGGTAGTTGTACATATGAACCTACAGCACTTGTGATAGTATACACAAGACCTGAGCAAGCCCTGGCCCTCTCTGAGGATCTATTGACAAAATTGATGATGCTGAAAGGAAAGTCAGTTTTCTCTGCTGGTGTGATGCCTGGAATATTGATCAAACTCCAAAGGATAGACCCATACCCAAGAGCACTTGGGAAGCATAGATTAGACTGAATAGGCCTTAAATTTATTAGAGAGACCATTATAGAGTACATGAAGTTGGGGAGAATTGGAGGGGGGTCAGAAAGCTGGGGTGGAGAGGAAGAAGTCAGAATATAATAAACACATTGTATGAAATGCTTGAATCAATAAAAATATTTTTTAAAAGAAATTTGATGTCTGTTTGACTATAAGAAGTCTGAAAGGTCTGGGTAAAATGAGTTGCTGCTTGTTGGTAGTTTTTATTCAGGTCTGTGGGGTTATATTCAATCCGTGATCTGTGATCTTAGAGATCTGTGATCACGGGTTATGGATTAGAGTTTGAAGAGACTGACTCTGTAAGCTCAACAGAGTATGCTGACTGCCACAAGTGGAATGTTGCTGTAGTGAAATCCGGATGTTTCTATCGTGCCTTCTTCATCATTAGCTAACTGTACTATTTGGTGGTTTGTAAAGTTTACAAAACCAACACCTGTTAAAATATAGGCTTTGTCTCTTGCTGGTCAAAGACTTTCACCTGTATGTCCAGCCTGTAGTCTGTGGGGAAGTTATGCCCTAGGGAAGTTAGGAATAGAGCCTAATTCTAACACAAAATGTTAAGACTGTGTGTGTGTGTGTGTGTGTGTGTGTGTGTGTGTGTGTGTGTGAAAGAGAGAGATTTTTTCTTTTTTCTTTGTAACTTAGCTATGCAGTTCTTGAGCATGAACTGAGATAACAGTGCCGTGCGGAAAGGTTGGACACACCTCTCCCATATCAGTGCCACACTGTATGGAGGACAGTTCTAGTTCTGAGTGTAACACTTTCTGTTCCTGCTGGTGAGGGGAAGAAATGGGATGTTTCAGACTGTGCTCTAGCATGCTTCTCAGTGTTTAACTTCTCACCCTTGTAAAAACAGACAGGCAATGTGCTACTATATGTAATAGAGGTTTTTCACTAGACATCAGCACTGTGCTCAGGGAAAGATTCTATGAAGAATTTATCTTGTATACATCTTTTTTGTTGGTTTTTGAGGTAGCTTATTTTAGTATTTAAAATTCTATTTTAGAATGCACATGGAATGTTTAGATTAAATGCACTCGAAGTAACACGTATTTCTCTTTCTTTCAGGAAGTGTGTGGATTGTGAGCTATTGCAGCACTCTGTTCTTAGGATCTATTCCTTCACCATGTGGGAAAAACACATCTAAAAGGTATTGTTTTAGCTCATTGCTCAATTATTTTTCTGTTACATCAGGTCAAGGCTTTCAGTGATATGAAAGTAAATGTATCCCCTTAACTGCTGTTATTTTCTTTAACCTTTAGGTATTGATGAACTAGTTTGACATTTGTCACAGAGAAGAATATATTTTACTCTTGATAGCAAATACAAACATCTGGTTTGTGTCAAGTCAGTTTTACCTATTTTAATCATCTGAAGTATTTGTCTTTTAATACTTTTTGCATTAATACTGTTGTAAGATTGATGCAGGTTTATAATTGATCTGCTGATTGCCCACCAGTTATAACTGTATGGGCAGTTATACAAAATACTGTAGCCTGGGTGACTTATACAAACAGCAGTCTATTCCTTACAGTTGTAGAGACTGGCGATTCCACGATCTTGGCAGCAGCAGCTTCTCTGTCTGGTAAGAGCCCAGTTCTTCATCGAAGGCTGACTTCTTGCCTTAATTTCTCATGGCATGGTCAGATGGGCTCATCCCTTTTATGAGGTTACTCAAAACTGATCACATTCCCCCAAATCTTCTTCTCTCTATATATATATACATCTATATTGTGGACTAGGTTTCAATACATGAGATTTTGGGCAATTTGAATAGTCATTAGTGGGAAAAGTCCCACTCGTGTATTAATTAGCTTTCTGTACTGTTACAAAACCATATTAAAAGATGTAAAGATTTATTGGGGGTCATGATTTCATAGAGTTCAGACCATCTTATCCAGCCCCATTATCTCTAGGCCTGCTGTAAAGCAGTAAGTTGTGGTTTCAGGAGGGTGTGCTATAGCAACACCTCTCATCTCTTGGTCATGGAACAGAGAGAGACAAGGAGAGGGAAGGCACAGGGATAACACATGCCTTTCAAAGCCATGCCTCTAGCAACCTGATCTTTCCAGTCAGATCCTGCTTCCTAGTTGCCCATCCAGCTATGGATTCATAACTAGGTCAATCTGTTGATGAAGTAACACCCTCATGATCCAGTCACCTTTCAAAAACCCCAGCAGCTGGGACCAAACTTTCAGCACATGAGCATTCTTAGGGTCCACTTCATATCCAAACCCTAATACCAAGGTTTGCTTCTAAATGTCCAACTTGTACCTCTTCTGCTTTATGTTTTTCTTTTATAAGACTTTGTTAACCATCTTGCTTGGAATAGAAATAGAGGATACATAGATATGTATCTTTTAAGGTTGCAGTGAATAGTAAACTTTTAAAGTATGTATGTATTGATGGAATATTCATGATTTGCATTCATGTGAAGTAGCATATACCATCAGTTTTACAAATTATCTTAATCAGTTCTCAAGCAGTGTGGATTTTGAGGATTGGATGAATATTGCATTTGTTTTCCAGTATCTCAAATTGAAGTTTTAAAACAGAAACTCTCCCTTTACAGTCAAGGTTCTTCACATCTGGAATCATCAGTTTCTTCCTTTACCTGTCAGTTAAAAGGGAATGCAAATCAGAAACTAAAATAAGCAAATTAGTACTCTAGTAGAAGTTGTGAATGAACTCTAAATATTATAAAATTTCATTGTACTATGTCTTGGGCAGATCTTCTGCCTATATATAAACCCTGAGTCTTGAAGGAATTTGGAGCCACTTTTATTAACCATATATTAGAATTAGCTTATTAAATATTTAAAGATATAAACATTTGAGTTTAGTGATAAAGAGGATTGTTACACTTTTAAAGCCACCATGAATTATCCATATATGAAAATGATCATATCTCAGACTGAAGAGACTGTTTGAGAAGAGGTGAGATGCTTACTGCTATTAAAGAGATGCACAAAGAATATCGTTGAACTAAAAGACTAAGTGGACAAGTTCTGTTATAAATTCTCAATAAGAATTGGTTTGAAATAATTCCTTTGAAAATATAATACATGAGGCTCCTTTTAAAAATTACTTATTTTAAAAAATTTGTGTATTTTATGCAAGATTCTTTTATCAAAGTTTAACTTCAGCTTGTCAGGTAGCATTTGTCCCTGCCAGCTCGACAATTCCCTTAAGTAAGTATGCTGTGGTTTCATTGGTCATATTCTCTAAGGGTGCTTCTGAGTCTCCTCTATTAGGGATGCAGAATATCCTTACAGCATTGTCAAAAAGTCACATGAGACCAAAACTTTGTCTGGTGATCATGGAATGTTCTTTTCTTAGCTTGTTATCCATCTAGTAACATAGCCTCTTTTCATCTCGGTCACTTTGATGTCAAATGGGGAGTATCATTATATCTTTATTTTTATACTAAAATTTCAAGAAATAAATAGAGTCATTTCCCCCTTTTCTGTTGTGGGTATGTCTCAACCCCCCCAGTAGATCCCTGAAACAGCAGAATCGTGCATGCGCTTTGTCCTAAACAAAGACTAATACCATCTCTCTCTTGATTTAACACTTAATATCTTGTGGCCATTACTTTTGCAGTTTGAAGTATTATATTACACAATATTTTTTTCTTTCTCATAATTTCATGCATAAATTTGTCCTTACCTTAAGGTGTAGCAACCTCAACATAGGAGTTTTTTAGTATCAAAGAGAGAGCTTTTACTTTTTCACTAAAGGGAGCTCGTTATGGTCCTTTGATATAATGATGGCCATCATTAAGTAAAATAATTATTAGTGGAACATAAGTAATGTGATACTAGCACAGTGACTTAATAATCAAGAGTGCTCCTGACCAGTGGGACAGGTAACATGTACAGAATGGATGCACTGGACAAAGGCATGACTCACCACATGGAAATGGAGTGAGAGCTCATCATGCTACTCCTAGTAGTGTGCAATGTGAGACAATAATTTTTTTTATCTCAACTTTTCCATCTTAATATTTTTAGACTACAGTTGACCTTAGGAAGCTGAGTACATGGGAAGTGAAACTTCTGATTGGTTCCAGGATGTTCAATAAAAATGCACAGATACTTGTCCCTTATCAAGTGGAATGGCCTTGGCATAGATACTCACATTCTCCCTATATTTTAAATCACCTCTGGAGTATTTGCACTATTCCGTATAGAATAAATATTGTATAAATAGCTTTTGTATTGCTTAGAGAGAAATGACAAATGAGAAGGAAAGTCTCTATACTCTCCAGAAATAGACATCCCACCCCAAGTATTTTCCATACAAAGTTGACTAAATCCATAGTGCGTAATCTTTCATTGTGGAATGTTAGTAATATTTCTCTTTTACCTGAATAGACATGAGAGGTAGCCACCATCACAGCTGCATAATTAGTTGCATGGAGAATGCTGGCTTTAGAATCCTAAGATTTCTGTTAGAGCCAGGCTCTTCACGTCGACTCTTAATAAAGCCTGGTCTTTAGTTTCCTACTGTATAAACTAAGGATAGCATGTACATCACTGGAACATTGTGAGAATTAAATGAAGAAATGCAAAGTGTATTGTCCTTGTTGTGCTGTTATAGAAAGGGAACCAGCTCCTGCCAGTATGGGTAATTTGAAATTTTTAAATAGATTTTCAGATGATCATTGTGACTCAGTTGCATATCCTTCTGAATTAGTATCTATCATCCCATACACTATCAGTTTTCGTTCTTTTTGTTGTTGTTGTTCTCTTGTACTTTTGAGTTATCACAAATCCTCCTCTGTGCCTTTTAATTCTTTTCAAGTTTGAATCAGTTAAGATCTGCCACCTACTGACCCAGTTCCCATTTCCTTCTTTTCTCCTCATACCCACTTGCTTGTTATGTGTGTTGGGTATATCAACCAGTCCTCATTTCAGTTTTGCAAAGAGCTGGGTGGTACAGGGTTAGGCATGGCAGTTTCTTGAGTTTGTTTGCACTGTAAAGCAAGGTGCTGCAACGAAATCAGTTTTCAGGTAAATAATTAGTAAAATCTCACCTGGATTTGTTTCTCCTCCCAGCTTACAGCAATCTATAAGTTTTCAAAGTGATTTCTTCTTCTGACAGATCCAGGTTAAAATATGTTTATGGTGTAAAGGATGGGTTTGGAGTGACTTACCACATATGGAACTGCCTCAAAATGCATGCCCTTAACTACTGTTTGAATTTTTATAGGTTTTTAGTTTTGCTGACTGCAACAGTTTGAAAGGCCAGGTGTCAGTTCTTACTGGGTCAAGATTTACTTTAAAATATCAACATTCTTCAGATTTTTTGATACTTAAATAATCATGCAAATTTTCCTGAAAAAAGTTTTGACAGACTTTATTCCAGTGAGGAAAATTTGGGATGCTTATTCCCTGGTAATAACAGAAGCAATACATTGGGTAATTGTCAGTAGGAACTACCAGAGACTGGAAGTACTACCCCAGGAATGGATCCTTATTCAGAGAATCTCGTGGGGTCTTCAAGGACTTAGAATTCTATTTGTGAATGTGTGTTGCTTGGCTCTAGGAGCAGAACATTTGACCAGTGATTTATGATTGATACTCAGTCTGTGATGAGATGGTTAGGACACTTGACTGACCGTGGCACTGTTATGACACTCTGGTGTTTATGGGTGTTGTTTGTGAAATGCATTACATAACCAAACTGGCCCAAGTTCAAATCCCAGTTCTACTGCTTACTTACCTACAAGTTACTCAGCTTTGCTGAGCTTCATCCTGATTATTGGTTAATATCTATTCTATGGTTAAATGAGGAAGTATTTAACTTAGCATTATTGATGATAACTGCTATCTACTTGCATTTACTTTAAAAAATCTAATCAGGATAACTGGGATTAAAAATATATTTAAGAAGTTATACTCCATGCTGAAATTCTTCTATGGGTTTGAGGCTGCTCACAGTCAGTAGTTTAAAGCAGTGCTTACCTGAGGACAGATTGAAGCTGACAAGGACTGAGAAGGCTGGGTGGTGGTTCTGAGCAGAACAGGTACTCTATGTATGGATCCTGACTCTGCCATTTGCTTACTGGTAGCTGACTTTGGGTGAATCACTTAACTGCTGTAATACTCAGTATTCTCTTCCATAAAATGGGAATAACTTCATAGGGCTTTCTGAGACATGGAACTTAAACCCTAGTGTGCATGCAGTGCTGTGTGCAATCACAGTAAGTTTTGATTATTTGAGTTAATTTTTAAGTTACCTTTTGGGACATGGACTCCACTGTTTATGATATATATGTCATATATATATGTAGGGGTTTTTTAACACTAACATATGTAATGACTGTTAGATTTCTGGAAATTTTTTTCATTTTATATGAGTAATGTTTATCCAGTTAACCTACATTAGGATAAGCTGTGTCAGAGACCAGCATTCTGACTTTTCAGCTTTTCTTGTGACTCATTACGTAACAGAACTGTAGTTGAAGGGATCAATTTATGTTTTATACAAACTGATTTTTAAGTGTAATAAGATCTATAAAATGATAGCTAATAAAAATGTTGGCAAGTAGTTTTGTTATATATTGTAGATACCTTATTGAGTGTAGAGTTAATATTAGCCTATGGTAGAACTTTTTAACCTCTTCTATTTTAGTCACATTGTGAATAAAATTCTTTTGATATTATAGCATAGTAATTATATCAAACTGCAAGAATTTTCAGGTTCATAAGATTGGTAGAAGGAGATGTTGTGGTGCATTGGGTTATAGTTACCGAGAACTTGAGTTCTGTGTTTAAATAAAGTTTTAGCTTTACTGCTAACTGATGGTTTGTCTTTAAATTAAAAATTAAAAAGTCCTTTGACTAAAAGTGTCATTGACCCCCTATCTCCCACCTCACCTTCCATCTGGGATTTAGAGATTCAGGGAGCATTTGTAATGAGTGGCCTCTGATTGCATTCTAGAGCATATGCAAAGGGGACATAATCATCTCTTTAACCTTGTTTAATTCGTCGCCTCCTGAGTACATTTGGCCCTGAGACCTTTTCTCTTCCACTCTTAGCATACTTTCCTGTCTCTCCTTCTTTCTTTCCTTCTGAAGAACACTTACTATTCTGCAGAGAATCAGAAGCACATGGGGATTTTGAGTATAATTTTACAAGCTAAGTTATATTCATTTGAACTATCTTTGCTTTGGTCTATGTTTATTTGCAGTTCTTAAGAATAGCCAGGCATCATGAGGATGTTTATAATCTGTGCATGAGAAAATTGACTCATGTTAAAATGCCTGTTTTCCTTGTCATGGAATGTGTTCTCTAGGCATGCAGCATGAAAAAGTTAATAAAAACACCAGACTTCCATCAGGTGAATGCATAGTTGTTCCCTTTTTTGATGTAGCACACTGTAGGAAGCAATGAAATGTTTGTGTTAATTAAATGCATGTCACTGAAGTGCTTATTAAAGTAGCTTAGGTAGTAAGCTGCCTACATCTCACCCACTGGCAGTTTCTAGATACTTCCCTCCTCCTGCCCTGCCATCCTGACCATCTTGGCGGAGCTGCTCTTCACATTTGCAAGATAGCCATTTTCCTCTGCTGTTTGGGATTTAAGAGTGAGGAAAACATTTCCCAGTAACTGCAGGCAAAGTTGTGTCATACTAATGCTGTGCCCTTATTATCTGAGTGTTACTTGTTATAAGTAGTTCTACTTGATCCGGGTTCTCTTCCTGAGAGAAGGTGAGCCAGTGTTTTGCCAGCCCGTAAGAGAAGGAACAGTGTGTCTCTGAAGTTGCCACAGTGTTTTCACATCTAGTGGAGATTGCAGTTTTGTTAATTTCCAAAACCTCTCTTATGAAATGACAAGCTGTGGTTGTGTTTGTGGAGTGCACATTCCATATTCCAGGTGTTCTTTTAATCTGGGAGAATAGAGCATTCAGATAAAGAAGCCTTGCTGATATACCAGAGCTTGCCTGTTTTGGGTGAAGTAGACAAAGCAATGCAATTTTATATATCATCACTAAGTGCTAAATAAAAATAGAGGCAGAGAATGCAGGGCAAACCTAAAGCCAGATACATTAAAGTATAGATGTATTCTGGAAGGCCTTACGGACTTGAGCAAAGTCTGAGTTGGCTCAAGAGCTGACCTTGCAGATCTCTGGGTTCGATGCTCTCTGTCAGCAGCCCTTTGGCTACTGTGGGTGATTGAGAGTCACAGGAGATGAGTTGAGAAAGGGAAGGAAGTTGCTAGACAGCTTTCAGCAGATGAATGACATGAAACAACATTTTAATGAATCACTGTGAAAATAATGGTAAGCATGAATAAATCTGCTATATGCATTTACAAAAAAATAGAAAATAAAGAAATTTTGTTTGGAGCTAGTATTCTGCATTCCATTTTACATATGGAAACAATGGAAAGTAACTTTTAAGAGTATTCAGAACATTTAGATATTGAACATATGTTGAGACCTGTTTTAGTTCCGGTCTTAAAATTGCATATAAAACATTATTCTTTTCATCAGTGTCTCATTTTTGAAGGCACAAACTTTGGAAGGACAGATATAATAATTTTTAAAAGCAGGTGCATTGCGTGGCTAGCAGTGTGGGTTAGGTTTTGCATCTCTTTCCTCAATGAAGAAACAAGTCTTCTTAAAGTACGTGTTTAGTTAACAAATAGTTCATCTTCTCCCACTCTGTGCTCTTAGTGCAGCTGATGGTCCTGCATATCGTCAAATAGAAATCAAAGCCAAAAGAATGAGCGTCATATTGTCGTGTAAATGTTCAGGAGTGGCTTTCCTTCCTTCTTTGAGAGGAGTCAGTCCAAGATATCTTTAGCCAGGTTATTGTATTCATTTGAATCTGACAAGGACAGAACGCATAGCTGAGAATTTCAATGTATGTGTCACATGAGATGCTGAGAGGCACTTTAAAGTATCATTCATTCCCAGTTCACATGATATATACTCTGGAACTTGATTGCGTAAATTAAAAAAAAATTATGTTGTGTATGCTATGATTGTTTCCTGCAACGCAACGTGCTCTACCTTTGAAGCAATGTCACTGGAGATGTGGAATTTTGTTCTTGAGATAGAAGCAGTATGCTACACAACACAAGGGATTATTCATTGGGCAAAAAGCCTTGTCCTAAAAGAAGAGTTAAGCATTTCTCATGACACTTTGGCCAGTCATGGTGACTATGTGTTGCTGGTCTGTGTCACCCACTGTGGAGGAAAGCCTGGGAAGATCCCGCAGGCCTGAACTGCAGTGAGGACTCCCGCTTACTCATACCACTTCAGGTAATTTTTTCAGAATGAACATCTCCCAGGAGATAGTTCTGAAATGCGGTGAGTAAGCAAGCGCTTGGTTGTCTGTGAGACCAAAGTGTCCGACGATAATGAATTAGCCTCATTCTTTACTTAGTCAAGCTGTAAGCTTTTATCTGCAAGTCTGCTTTCATGTTCTTTTGAGTGTATGTATCTCTTTGTATAGTCCTTTGCTTTTTAGAAAGAAATTAAGTAAAAATCTATTGGGTAGCAGTCAGCATTCCATGTGTAAAAATCTTTGAGATTTGATCTGATCAAAGTAAAGCCGCAGTTTGCCACAATGCAGCTGCTTATTTAATTAATTTTACTGCATCTCCTTAATTGTAAATGTGGATACACCTGAGCATCCCCGATTTGAAGTGCTGGGGAGAAGTGCCTCAGATTTCAGAAGGTTTTTGTCCATTTTTGAATATTTGTATAAATTTCATTGAGCATCAAGAGGCTGAAAATCCAAATTTTGAAATGGTCCAAAATCTGAAACTTTGAGTGTCATGTCAGAGCTTTGCACTTTTGGGATTTTAGAGCATTTTGAAGTTCAGATTTTCAGATGAAGGATGCCCAGCCTGTGCTTACATATTAAAACACAATACTAAAATGATTTCCCAAAAACTTACCACCTGCCATTACCAGAACTTCACTAATGCAATAGTTTCTATGAAAAAGAGCCTGCAAGCATTGCCTGCAACTTCGCCTTTCTGCTGTTCTAACCCCAGACCATTCAAAATATTTTTATGTTAAGCACTTTGCTTGTTCTTAATAATACTGCTATTTTTCCAGGTGAATACTTAAATATGTTATTTAATTTCATGCTTTTGTTAAGCTTTGTAAAGTCCATTTTGTATATGAGACTTGCTTTTTAAAAATTATTTCTATTTTATGTGTATGAGTGTTTTAACCTGCATATATGTAAGTACACCCATGTCATGCAAAGGCTGTGGAGGCCAGAACAGGGTCTGCCACATGTGGGTGCTGGGAATTGTACCAGGGTTCTCTGCAAGAACAGCCAGTGTTTTTAACTACTGAGTCATAGTTTTAGTTTGTTTCTTTTTGTGTTTGTTTTTGTTTTTTGTCTTTTTTGAAACAGGGTCTCCTTGTAGCTCCTGCTGGCCTGGAACTTGCTATGCAAATCAGACTGGCTTTGAACTCCCAGAGATCCACCTGCCTCAGCTTCCCTAGTGCTGGGATTAAAGACATGTACCACCACACCCAGCTGAGCCACAGTTCTTTTGAAAGTCATTTATATTGTTCTGAATACTTACAATGTATTTTTTTTTATTAAAATTGTTTTAAAAAAATTTTATTGGTGCAAAATCTCATACAATGAATTTTGATTATATTCAGACCTCCCCCATCCTCCCACCTTAATCGTCTTACTCCCCCAATGTCTCCTTCATATTTTCTACTAGCAACTGAAAAAAAACTCATCAATCTTACATATATAATAATATAAGATTGATATGCTTTAAAATGTAGCGATACTTTCTTCCTTTTTATGATTGAATAATATTCCACTGAGCAGATCTGTCACATTTTGTTTACTCATCCTATAATGGACATTTTGGCTATTTCCAGCTATTTACTATTAAGAATGACAGTGCTAGGATCCTCAAGTTCTTTCTCTGTAGACCTTGGAGTCTGGGTCATATAGAAACTGCTGTTTTTTAAAGAATCATTTAAGTCTTTCCATAGCACTTTACCATACTTTACATAGTTATCTTAAGCCTACTTTTGAATTCTTTGAAGAGTAATTGTGATACATTAGTTTTATCTTAAATTCTGATTATTCTTTTAAGTACTGAGAGAAACTGTAGCCTATTTTACATCAGATTTCTTTTTTAAAATATTTCATTTATTAGTTTTATTTTAGCGGGTATGAATATATTGCCTGCAGGCATATAAGTGCATCCTTGTTATGCAGTGTCTACAGAGGATTCCCCTGGACCTGGAGATATGGACAGTTGTTAGCTGCCATGAAGGTACTTGGAATCAAATCTAGGTCCTCTGCAAGAACAGCCAGTACTCTTAACTCCTGAGCCAATTCTCCAGCCCCACATCAGATTTCTTTTAAAGCAGTTTAACTTGTCAAATGCTGTAGGGTGTAAGTCTTATTACCAGTGTGAGGTATAATTGAAATACCATGCAGCTCTAACACGGGAAGCATTACGTGTTTTCAGATGGACAGTCGTTACTACAGTCTGTTTTAGAAAATTATGATCACCCCAAAGAGTTCTTTCCTGCTCACGTACAGTGACCCCTGCCAGGAGGAGGTGGTCTGCTTTCTTCTGCTTATAATCTAACTTTTCTAGAATCTCATACATGAATGAGTGAGGCAGTATGACTGTCCCTCAAGCCTCCCTCTTTCACTAAGAGTTAAGTTTCCAATATTCCTCCTTGTTTCTTAGTCATTAGTTAGTTCATTATGTTTGTTTTTGTTTTGTTTTCAGTTGCCACCTTAGACTTATCCCTCCATCAGCTCATTAATAGTGGTTTTGCTTACAATCTTGGCTAATATGATTGATACTGATCTCATTTACATACGAGGTCTGGACATGCTTTCATTTCTCTTGTTAAAATATTCACGTGTGAAATTGTTGGGATATGGTGAGCATATATATACCTATAACTCTGTAAGAAACTGTCAACATCTTTTCCAGAGTAGCCAGATCATTTTATATTCTCACCAGGAATGTCAAAGTTTCTTTCTTCCTACCTTTCTAACCTTTCTTTTTTCTGTTTTGTTTTGTTTCATTAAGAAAAAAAGAAAGAGATGAGGGACCATAAGAGATAGGTATTATCAATGGATAGATGGGGATACCTTAATTGGGAAAGGCATTGAGGGAGGGTTAGACAGGGAGAGAGAGAGGAGAGATAAGTAGTGCTTAGCTAGTGTAAAAAAAACCAGATGGAATCATATTAATCTAAAAACTACTGAAAAATTATATAAGCACTATTTCTACGTGAGTCTGTGTGTATAGATGAAGGTTACATAACAAGAAAAGGTACCAGACAAGAGAAACCTCCCTTTAAGTTTTTGACCATGGTAGTTTAAGAGATTCCCAAAACTACACAGACTTTCCACAGCCCTTGATTGCCTCACAGAACTTGAAGGTAAGACCCTATTGCTAAAGACAGGACATACTTCTGACACAGGATTTGGAGCCTTGGATGTGGAACTGATCTAGAAGCCGCCTCCTCTGAAGGCTTGCTCTTAGAGTTTTGGAGAGCACTACAAGCTGCTTAGGGAGACCATGAATTGATGGTCCAGTCCCAGCTTTAGGGCCTAGTAACCACATCAATGACCATGACAGGAAACTTCACTGGTACAGTAGTGGCACTTTTATCTTGGGGATAATCAACTGCTACCTAATTGGACTTAAAGCCCACTCATTGAGAGGAAACTCATGTGTGGTACTGTAAACATAGCCACATACACATGCAGATAGAATTTCTTACTATGTGTAAAATGTGGATACCTATATTCACAGGCAAGTATCCCAGTTACCACTCATCAGAAAAGATTCATTTGCAACAAACATAGATTATTACAGAGTTCCACAACCAGTCATATGCAGAGATTATCTGTGAATTGCCCAAGTCTGTGTGACACATTTATAATGCAACCTCTACACCGAAGGCTCACAGAACATAGTGGAACAAGAGGTAGAGAAAATACTTATACATATCTGAACTCTCATCAGTGAATCTCGCTCATGCAGTAGAGGGCCATGAACACAAAAGGCCACACATGGCCAAAGAAAGAGTAGAGAATAAGAGTGTAGAGTGTGGGTTCCTATATTAAACTCCACCCATCCAGGGCTCAGGGGCCACCATGGAAGAGGGTGGAAAGCTGGTAACCAGAGAGACGTGTGATTGTATGGAGATAGCATCCTTCAGGCTTCTGGGACCTGATATGAACCTACAGCAATGGTGTCAGCATGCACAGCAGTGCTTTATAGTTTGGAGTGTACCGACTTTACATTTTTATTATAGTTGTTTTAACTTTTTATTCCTTTTGCTATGACTTTAAGTGATTTTGCTGTCACTATATGATATTGTTAACATGTGGATTAGATGCAGTTCTTTTTAATTTGGGATATGATCAAATACATTTACAGCTTTCTGATTGCGCTTAAGGATATTTTGTAATTGCTATGTTATGAGCACCACAGAGGACAAGGCCTCCTGCAGATGAGGATAATTTTAACTTCTCCCATCTACCTGTCTTCAGATTTCTTGTGTTCCGTACCACTTTTAGGGCGCAAAGCCTATAATCTTTTACTATTAATGTAATGTTAGCTGCCTTTATCTCAGGAGTTGTAGTGAGAGTATTTGACAATATGGACTCATTAGAAGGTAAACAAGTAAACAAAGTCAGAACCAGGTGTGGAAGGGAATGAACAAACCTGCTAATGTCATAGCTAGTAGCAAATGAATAAATTTTACCAAACATTTGAGGACACAGCATAAATATCCAGCCTGGGCACTTTGATTCAGTTTTGAGCTAAAAGTTCTAGCCAATTTTTTTTCTGTTATAATATTTATGCAACTTACTTTGGAACATGTAGAAATATTAAAGAACAAAACATACATGTTACAAAACACAAACTGAGTGCTACACCATGCTTCCTCTGGACCAGATTCCTTTCCTTGCTGTTTTCCTCCTTGCTTAATATTGTGCACTACAGTCTTTTTTTTAGATGTTGAGTTATTTTGTTTTTGGCTTCATGGCCTCTGCACATGCTCTTCCTTCTGTTGTGAAATCTCTTTATGATTAGAGTTTCAGTTTATTCAGACACCCTAAGTGTTATTCTTTAAACTGACTTTTCCTGGGACTGTCAAGATGGCTCAGTAGGTTAATGTGCTTGCTGCCAAGCCTGACGACCTGAGTTCAATCTCTGGGACCCACGTGGTGGAAGGAAAGAACTGACAACTTGTGATCAAACCTCCACCAGCACACCATGGCAAGTGCACGTGCACACTTTAAATTAATAGATAAATACATAAATGAATGAACAAATGTAAAAACAGCCAAATACCCTTTCCTCTCAGGTTCCGTAAAGGTTCCGTAAAGTGGCTCTCAGCTTCCTGCTTTGGTGGACTGCCTCCGTTCTTTTCTGTTTCCATGTTTAGTCTGTCTCTCCAGTACTGACTGTCTTGTTCATGTAGCAAGTCAGGCACACAGTGCCCAGTTTTCTAGTTTACTTGAGACTCTTTGGTTCAATTGAATAGTATCCTACTTTTTAACACCATGTTTTGATGATTTTACTATGTCATTTCATAGTCTTTGAAAACGTGTATTTTGATTGCATTAATGTTCCTCAGTATAATTATGAATATTATTGAAATATTTTCTTTTCATAGATATGGTCCCATTGTCATGGTTCTAAACACATTAGAAATATTTGCTGTTGTTTGTTGACTTGTGTATGAGATTAATTTAGCTATTAATCCACATAAGAGGCTTATAAATCATCATCTGTAAGAGTAGTCAGTCTGGAGCTGGAGAGATGGCTCAACAGTTAAGAGCACTGGCTGTTCTTACAGAAGAACCAGCTTCAAATCCCAGTGCCCACACTGGCTGAAAACTGTCCATAACTCCAGTTCCAGGTGACCTGACACCCTCTTCTGTCTTCCGTGTGCATTGCACAATAGGAGTGCACTTGCTTACATGTACTCAATGCACACATACACATAAAAAAAATAAAAAGAGTATTGTCTGTCTGAATTACCTTTGGCTATTATTTAAATATTTTAAAAAATTTCCCCTGCAGACAGATATTACTACAGATGAGTTACTGTGCTGGATAGCTTTGGTGTCCAGTTGACACACCTGGGTTGAGAGAGCCTCAACTGGGGAATTGCTTCCGTTGGACTTGCCTGTGGCCTTGTCTGTGGGGTATTTTCTTGATTGTTGAGTGCTGCAGGTTGGCCCTGACGGCTGTGGATAGTTCCATCCCTGGGCAGGTTGTTGTCTGTTGTATAAGAAGCTGGCTGATCCTGGGCCAGGGGAGCAAGGCAGTAAGCAGCCTTCCTCTATAGCCTGTGTTCCAGCTCCTGCCTCCAGGTTCCTGCCCTGAGTTTCTGCCTTGGACTTGCTGATGAACTGTGTGACCTGGGAGCTGTGAGCTAAATAAACCCTTTCCTCCCCCAAATTGGCATGGGTCAGAGTGTTTTGTCACAGCAATGGAGAAGCAAACTAAGACAGTTACTATTTATGTTACAGATAATTCCCACGGTTCTGATTTTTTTTTTTTTTCCAAGTAAAATGCTTAGCCTCCTATTAGCTTTGCCATTTGGAGTAACTAAATTCAATTTGCTCATCTATAAAATGGGAATGAGTAACTGCCTCATAAGGGTTCTTTTGAATTAGGTATACATAAGGCTTAGCATGATGTCCAATAATGACTGCGCAGTGTAGGCGTGCTGTGAATCTCTGTGAAGTCTCTGTCTGGGAGTGTTGGCAAGAGCAGCTGTATGCAGCTTTCTTCTGCTGAAAGGCATCACCACACTGGGCCCTTCTACATTAATGTTACTTTGAAAATGTTCACTTCGTAGTTTTCTTCATAGTATATGCTTGTTTGCAGACTGTACCAAAACGAGCCTGTACCACAATTTAGCCAGAAAGATTGTACTTGAAAGCTACACCAAAGGAAATCCTCTGACCTCCATTTGTAGGTCTCTCTTGGCCACATTCTTAGAATAGTCAATATTACATTCTTGTCCAGCATTAAAATAGGAGGTAATGCAGGCATTTTTCAAGAAGAAACAAATATAACTAAAAAATCATCTTGGTAGAATTTCAGTGAGTAGGCAAATGCTATCTATAATTTGGGGCCTGCCCAGTGAGTATCTGTTGTCCCCATGTAGTCTCTGCCATAACGATCAAATATAGTCATGCCTGTTAAAGTGCTTTGTAACTGGTAACGCATGTAACTTAATGATTGCTTTCATTTTTCCAGCTGACCTGCCTCTTTCTCTATTTAGGAGCTCACTGGTGGAGGCAGAGCAATAGCCCAGAACTACCTCTGTATTGTGTACTACCCCTTAGAATAGTTTGTTTTATGCTTGTACTACAAGGGGGACAGTTTTAGATTGTTATTATTTTCATACTTTAATTTGTTTTGTTAGAAAATAACATACATTATAGATATATTAGAAAAAATTTTTTTAAATGCGGAAAAGGATACCTTTATTTTTGCACAATTTTAATACACAAGTAGTTTCTTTTATCCTTTATATCATTCACTATAATTTAATTTCTTATAATATTTTAATGGCTACATAGTATTCCATGGCATAATATACTATTATTTGACTACTTTCAAAGTTTTTATTTTGACATGTAATAGTGATACCTAATTTCTGTAGAAATAATGTATATTACAAACATTCTTATTACTAAATATTTGTACATATCTTCCACTTTTTTAAAAATAGGATAAATCTTAGATTTGGAGTTACTACTATCAAGGAATATAAAACATTTTAAGGCATTTTTTTACAGCTTTATTAAGGTATAAGGTATAATAAAATACACATATATGATTATAGTTTGATGTGTTGCCATACACGTCAACCTGAAATCATCATCACAATTTCAGATAAGACCAGTTTGAATTCCTGCCCTCTGTCCCCTCATTTCCCAGGAAACCCCATTCATCTATTTTCTTTAGAGTAAATCACTTTACACCATCTAGGATTGTATGCAAATGGAATCACACAGGATGTTTGTTTTTGTCTTGTTTCTTGTAGTCAGTATAATTTGTATTTTATTGTTGTTACATCAATACTCTATTGGCACAGTGTTGTAAAATTATGGTTGTGTGGACAAGCCACAGTTCATTCACCTAGAAATGGGCATTTGAATTGTTTCTAGTTGGATGCTGTTAAAAATAACTGGTTCAGCCTTTCCTCTGCAAGTCTTTACAGATAGAAGACAATTGATGTTTGTTGTGTTTGAAAGGTTATGGTACTCTTATTTTGAAACTGAAGAAAGTTAATGAGAGAAACTATAGCTTTTATTTTCCGTTCCTGTTTTCATTTTTGGAGATATCTTTAGGAATATGTAGAAATATAATATATCATAATTGAATTAACTTGTCAGGAAAACTCAGAAATTTTCAGCTAACAGATTAATAGGCATGTCTTAGCAGCATTATACCCTTTGCACGATTTTTGGTTGGAGCACCTACTTTAATCAGTTAGATAAATGTATTAGTCATATAGCAAGAATCTTTTGCATTCCTTTAATGGACTAATATTCACAAGCAACTTATATTTCCCTGTCAAATGATTCCTTCTATATTGTTTGAAGAGGAAAAGTTCTGAGGTAAATGTATTGAACTTCACACACAAAAAAAATATTTTAAAATCTGTTTTGAAAAAATTATGAAGCTATCATTTCCCTCTTCTTAAGATTTGCCGTTGAATGAAGGCGGACAGGACTACGGATGACATCAGAGCTCCTTTTCAACAGCCTTCTTCGTTTCCTTTCTCAGAAAGCAGAGGCTCAAACTTTGGACACAGATGGTGAGAATCCCAGTCCTCAGTTCTTTTGTATGGCTTTAATGTGTTTCAGACTGTTCTTTCTTGGTTGTAAATTAGTTTACAGTCATCTGATATTCATTCTGTGTTTTATCTGTGCGAATTATTTCACTCAGCATTGTGGTTAAAAAATCCCTAAGATCCAATCTTCAAGGAACTTACAGGGAAAGAAATGTAAACAGACAGTGAAAGAGGCTGAATAGCAGAAGAAAAGTATGAAAAAGTTCTTGTGAATAGGAATGGGTAGATGAATTCTGGAGAGATGGATTGGTAAGACTGAGAAAAGAAATGGTGTTTGCATTGATGATATTTAATTGTTTACCAAAACCCACAGAAAATATAAAGTTAATGTAAAATCTAAAATAGTAATCCTGCTTCATATAAAAAGTTAATTGTTTGGAGGAAAAATAGAAATGTGTTTATGATTATGGGTATATTAGAGCATAAGCCAGTGATAATTTCTGGAATTGTGTAAAATGGTAACCTCTAAAATGGTGTTTCTGAGAAATGATAAAATGACTGGTTTGAATTAATGCAAGTAGGTGGGGAGTGAACAGAAGAGCTGTGTGAGTGGCCAGCTTGGATCAGAATGACATGTCTGTGTTCTCATGGAATTACAACCCAAGTGAGCCCTTGGACCTTATGTTATTTATTCCTGGGCAGAAGCAGTCCACTTAAGCTAGAAAAAGGCGTAGTGGTTGATGATTGTGCTCAGAAGGGCATGTAAAGAGTTCACTTTCGCGAAAGAACTGGAAACTGATCAGAAATACCCTAAATTTATTGTGTTTTAGTTGACATGGTATTACAAAACAGGCCAATAACTTTGAGCCAATTTTGTTCTTTTCTTATGGATAATCCAGTGGTAACAGTCTTTTGTGCACTGTCCTATTCATATTCAGAAAATCTAGTATTGAAATTGGCTTAAATCATTCTACTAAGTACTTATAATTTCACCAAGAAAATCCTTAAAACATTGTTTTTAAAAGCTGCATAAAATTGCCAGTGTTTGGGTACCAGTTATTTTTCACATTTTTATATATTGTCTTCCTCTAAGTTAAAACTTAAATCAACTGTGCTTTTCTTTATAAATAATAAAAGTTTTTTCATTCTTATACAGTGTGTGTTAATGAAGGTAACACGCTAAAGTCTGCTTATGTATATGATGAAGTATAGTTGGTACTGAACTCCCTTCTGCACCCTAATTTTATTAAGTGGGCATTAGAATAATGCATATTCCTCTGAGTTCTTTGTAATTAGTTCCTTGTTGTTTGTCAACACCCTTGTTTCCTGAAGAGGTAACAATCACTCAAGAGGCCGAATTGGAGAATCATAGATAGCAATCAGTTAAATACAGTTAAATACATGGCCAATGAATGAGCAAATCTATGGGATGTGGTGGCCCTGTAACCACATCAGTGGAGGCCACGACAGGAAGATTTTTGGCTTCTAGTGTAGAGTAGGCCTCGTGATGTCTGCAAGAGGCAGTCATTAAGAAATGAAGTAGAAAGGGGGAACAACCAAATGTAAACAGGATTATTTAGAATAGTGAAAAACTTCGAAAACAGAAATAAATCATTAATAGCAATTTTTATAGATCCTTTGCATACATTGAAAAATGTTTCAAGATTTAAAAATGTTTCAAGTGAAGGATACTTAATTCTTGTTTTCTAATGTGTATTTTGTGTGGACAGGGGATGTAGCTCAGTTGATAAAGTGCTTGCCTCACATGAAGGAAGCCCTGGAGTCAGTCCCCAACACAGTTTAAAACTGAGCCTGGTCGAGCCTAGTGATGCGTGCCTTTAATCCCAGCACCTGGAGGCAGAGGAAGGTGGATCTCTGTGAGTTTGAAGCCAGCCTGGTCTACACACTGAGTTCCAGGCCAGCTGGGGCTAGCGACAGACCCTGTCTCAAATCCCCCCCCAAAAAACAAAAAACTGAGCCTGGTTCACAGGTTTATAATCCCAACACTCAGGAAACAGGATACCCAGTTCCAGAGTATCCGACAACCTCTTCTGTCTTCTGTGGACATTGCACAACACTGGTACATTTACATACATGTGGGCAATACACTTGTACATGTAAAATTTAAAAAAAATATTAAGATTAATAATACTTTTGAATCTAATATCAGATTTTCCATGGTATTTGTTAACTTGGCTTTTTGAAAGAAATAGTCAGCTTATGTAGTAATAACAAAACATTTATCCTTAATAGATAAAATTTGTGTATATACTTTCTGTAAGTTGACTTTTATAAGAAATGATTCCAGGCCCAGTGTGGTGGTACATGCCTTTAATCCCAGTATTCAGGAGGCAGAAGCAGAGGTATCTCTGAGATCGAGGCCAGCCTGGTCTATATATTGAGTTCCAGGCCAGCTGGGGCTACAGCGAAACCCTATCTCAAAAAAGAAAAAGAAAACAAAAACAAAATAATAATTCCACAAAATAATAAATATCTTGGTTATAGTTAGATAATTGACTATGAGTCTGTTTAACCTAAACACTTAAATATAATAATTTTCCCACAGAAGGGAATTTTTATTGTGATATGTCATGCTTTTTCACAAGGAAGAGTTCTTTAGCAGATGTTTCTTTAAAGTTTGATTAAATTGTTGATTATTTTCATCTAATGTGTTGAGTATTAAAACTTCTGTGTCAGAGGGATTTGTATAAAGACATAAAGTGGCCATTGATTTAGTTGATTCTTATAGATTGGGAAATATCCCTCCTGAACCTTCATAAAATACTTCAGAGGGCTAGTGAAATGCCTCAGCAGATGAGGGCACCAGTTGCCACACTGAACAACCTGAGTTCAATCCCTTGTTCCAGGCGTGGAAGGAGAGATTTGAGATTTGACTCCTAGAGGTTGTCCTCTGACCTCCACATACACACTGTGGCATGTGTGTGCCACACATGCACTAAATAAATAAACAGGTATTTAAAACAAAACACTCTTGAAGAAAGAACAGTGATCCCCCTTATCCAGAGGTCCCTGGTGGGTGCTTGGCACAAGGAATAGTACAGAATTCCCCAGGTCCAGTACCATACCTGGGATGAAGGTTAGTTTAAAACTAGCTGTAGTAAGAGACTAACAGTAATGACTAATAATAGAATAGTACAATAATATAGTATTTTAAAAGTTATGTAGGTTTTCTTTCTCAAACTTGAAGTACCTTATGATATTGTACTAACCATGCTGGAACAAGGTAACCGAAACTGGAAAGCAAAACCTTGGACATGTAATGGGTCAATATAATACTTTCTGTTCAATAAATAATAGTTTGTGAAAGGTATTCAAACCTCTACACACAAAGTTTTCAGTGGGAACAGGCCCAGGTGAAACCTAAATTAGTTCTTTTAACTGGAAATAATTGCCATAAATCAAATTGGCTGCCATCAACTAGTTTCGATGTCCTATCGGTATTTCCCTAGCTTTTGTGGGCAACCCTGGTAAGAAAATCTAGATGCTTGGCTCAAATGAAGTATGTTTGTTTCCACCTACTTTTAATCGCCTTCTCACTGCCAGCCATCTTATTCCAGAGCCTTACTGTTTATCCTTTACCCATGTCCTAGCCTCAGTCTCTGGGCCTCCAGATTTTCCTAAAATGCCAACTTATTTGTGTTATTTTTTAGTTATAAAATACGTTAGTGATTCTTAAAATAACAAGCTTTTCTTAATTAATTCTAACAGCATGACAATAGAAAGCCTTATAATTAACATTTCTTCTAAAGTTGCTCTCTGTAAAGAATGGCCTTTCCTTGACTCCTCTCCGGAATACTTTAATTAATAAGAGTAACATTATTTGAGAAGGAAAATCCCTACTGTACCTTCTTTATCTGCTCAGAATTTCTTCTCTTCCACAAAAGGCTTTTCCACAAAAGGCTTCAAATAAAATAAGAAAAATAATTAAAATCTCTGCTGAACCAGCTGCAAATTCATTTCATTGCATGGACCCTGGTCTTTTCATTTGAGTTAACTGCAAACTCAATATTCCTGATTCTCTACACATTTACCCTTCGACCATGTGCTCTGTGATTTGCCATCTGAACTTGGTATGTGTCTAATTGTACAACTTACTGTGTATTTTACTTTGGTAACAGAGTTTCCCCTTTTGGGATCAGAGCAAAACCAATCATTTTTAAACCCCAAATCATTTTCACTCACATACTGAAGAGCTGTTCATAGGGCAATTGGAGCAAAGTTGGTGAGAAGCTATGCAGTGTCTCTGGTCATTGCCACCTTGCCTGCATCCTCTCCGCCCCACTCCAGACTGTCCTAAGCCGGTGCTTCTCAATGTCCATAGTGAAGGCCCTGGTTTTGTTAGTGTTTCCATTTCATTGTAGTATCTTACTGGGCTCACATTCACTGATTTTAAAGGTACCTGTCCATGTTAGACTAGAAATTAAGCAAAAGACATGTAGAATATATTTCTTTTGTGAAACGCAAGGGCCATTAAATCACTGTCATATCCTGTGAAAATTTCTATTAATTATTGGCAATTTCTGTTCTTTGAGGAGACAACTTTTTGCTTCTAGAACATTCAGTGTTGTGTCCAGGCATTGCCTCCTTTCTTGAGCTCACATTCATCCCATCCCCTTAAGAGTACTAAAGCTTCTTTTCCAGCTGGCCAAGCCCTTGATTGTCCCTAAAGCCAACTCACACAACACCTCTATAGACTATCTCCTTCAGAAACTGCCCTCTGCTGTGTCGTGTCTCCCTGTCTACACTCAGTAAATTTGTCCTTCAGTGCTTTCCCCATTTTATTTGTGTTTTTGTTTAAGTATTATCTCAGTATGTGGTTGATTACGTTTTTTCTTGAATAGTTTGTGAAGCTTGTACAGGCAGATTTATCACTGGCTCTCCTTGTAGCAATAGCTTGGCTTGTAACATACTGCTTTTTCAACATTTGTGGATTTGTTACTTATGGAATGACAAATTCAGAATGCTGCTGAATGCAAAGGTGGGGGATGTTTCAAGTCGTCCTTTACCTACGAATCTTTTTGTTTGTTTGTTTGTCTTGGTCTTTTTGAGACAGGGTCTCCCTGTAGCCCAGCTGGCCTGGAACTCACAGTGATCCGCCTGCCTCCTAAGTGCTGTGATTAAAGGTATGCACCATCACGCCCAGCCTAATTGTTTTTATTTTTAAAATATCTTGGGGCGTTTCTACTTAGAGAACATTCTTCTTTTTTTTTTTTTTTTCATTTTGTCTTCTCAGTGCCAGGGATCAGAGGCTTTGTGTGTGCTAGGAAAGGATCTACCACTGAGCCACATCCCCAGTTGAGAACATTCTTTATCTGGCATAGTCATAATGGACATCCTTGAAATTAGAAAACAAGTATTTTCTTTGAAGTTGATCAAGATTCTACTTCTTGGCTTTTACCCCAGGAAATCATCAGTGATTCTCAGGCTTTGTCTTGTACACCTTTATATTCCTAAAGAATTGAAAACCCAGGTGAGTTTTTGATGGATCAGTTGTATACTTGTTATTTACCATATGAACAATTTAACTGGGAAAAGGTTTGAAATGCAGAAATGCGCAGATACATTAGCCAGTAAAGCAATGATGTATAGCCTCTGAATGGCACCATGGACATGCATTAGAGAGTTCCCCAAAACATATGACATTTAAGTATTATGAAAGTGGTCTTGACCTCCTGTGCCTCTGAGGGTCACTGACCCACAGTTTGAGACTGCTATCTAATAGGAATTCACTTTTCTAATTTCCAACGGAACATTCTATACATTCTTTCTGATGTAACCTAACTTGTGTTTATAGATCTGAAGTTTTCTTCTTCACATCTTCAGGGTTTATCATATTACCCACTCTTCTATTAATGTCTAGACATAGAATGTGCTGGGACTCATTACCAGTGTTAGCTTGGCAGTCATATGACAGAGATGCTTACTCAAGGAGAAGTCATTTTATTTGTGGATACTCATAAGGTCATTCCTAGTTGTGCCCTGTCAGTAACCTGGCTTTCAATAGCTGTCTCTTTTTTATGACTTGTAAAACTCCAAATACTTCTCCTGTAAAGATTCTTCTTTCTCCAGACACTGGGGAAGTTTGGTCATCAATGAAGTCTTAGAATGAGACTGATTGATGTCTTCTCTTGGGAGAGCCATAGACTTCTCTTCAAGCCTTTCCTTCTCTCCTCTGTGTGACCTTCCCCTCCACTTGCCTCAACCTGATCCCAGATGCTGGCACTCCTTTTCTGAGGACAGTCTGCTCTCTGGCATATATTTGGTTGGCCGTAGTGAATCCTGTTCCTTTTTCACTCCCTACGCTCTTACCTTGGCTGATACTCTGTTAAATTTTTTCTGAGGTCTTAGCAGGACAGTCAGTCTCTAGAGTATTTAACAACTCTTCAAATTACGTGAGCACTGGGTCTTTCCTGAGTACTGGGAATGTAGTGTGTACCTTTCAACTGGTGGTAATACCAAGATGGCTGCTAGTCAGGCTCTTGACTTACTAACAGCTCTTGTGCTCATAGTCTTTTATTATATGCTGATGTCATGATGTGCACTGGAATTTGGGGGCTTATCATGATTACCAGTGATAATCTAGAAGCACAAAGCCAACAAAACACTGGGAGTTTTTATCTTTTAATTCTGTGTTCTAAACATAGTAGGTCCTCAGTAAATGTTTTCCCGGTGAATTTTCTTTCTCATTATTAGTGTTGGATAAAACTCTTAACTCCAACACCCATATTATAATTTAAGCCAGACCTCAACCTGACTCACTCGTAGCCAAAGAAATACACCTTTGATCTGATGCAGTCGCGCATGCCGGTGATCCTAGCATTTGAGGGGTGAGGCAGTAAGATCATGAGTTCAAGGCTAGCTTGGACTACATAGGCTGTAAGACCTTGTCTCAAACAAAAGAGAAAGGAAAACAGAAATATGCCTTACTGTTGTTCCACAAGGTCAGGCTGTAATCTTCATAAGCAAGGTCCTGCCTGATAATGAAGAATGATATTTGAAATGTATAAAATTCAGATTTCACAGTATAACAGTTAAATACTTCTTCTATAAGAGATCTTTTTTCTTGATACTTCATACAAATCATTTACATGCAATATTTTACCTAGGCTGGAAATCTAGTTATTTTGTTTCCATCCTTTGCTATTAAATAGAACCTATCTTACATCTTTGCATTATACAAGATTGGGCTCCTAAATATTCAAACCAGCCTTTATTATTTTCTGAGCTGTGTTTTTCTTTAACTTTCTTGTCTGCATCTGAATTTGATTGTGATTTCTCCGCACTTACTCCCCTACAATTCCTTCTCAATCCAAGCCCTCAACAAACCCACAGATGCTGGTTTTTTTTGTTTTGTTTTGTTTTGTTTGTAGTATTCACCACCATTTCCTATAAAGCTTCCATTCCCAGCAGATAAAGACCAGAGCTGCTTGACATGGCCTTGACTCAGAAGTCCTTGGTCTTCACAGCATTGTTAGCCTAACTCCAGTCACAGTAGACAGTCACCCCTTCATGTCACACTGGACTCTGTCCTGCCTCTCTGTATATTTCTGTGGCTTAGAATGGTTGCCTTGTTGTCTGCTTGGCCAACACCTACTTATTTCTTTGATCACCATTTCCCACCATCTGCATCCCCACAGAACTAAAAGCTTGTTTAGATCCTGCTCTGTGTTTGTAGAGCACTTGTTAACATTCCTCCGTCAGAGAGAGCAGTTATCACAGCATACCCTCTCTGCCTTTTGGCACAGTGAAAAGATCTACATGTTCAGGGCACCCTCCTGTCTGTCATACACTCACTAGCTATCATTACCCTTCCCTGAAGTTGTTTGAAATAGTGTATCTGAATTCAAGTCAGTGAAATGTGGTTGATTTTCAGCAGTCTTAGATTTATTTATTCTGTTTTTTAAAGGAAGTAGTTTATAACCTTTAGGGCCTTCATGAATTTCATGCCTTATCCTAACCACCTCTTTTTCTTAATTCTGAGGGGTGCTTGTTTTGTGGTACAGGTGTGGAAGCCAGGGGACAACTTTGTGGAGTTGGTATTCTCTACCTTTATGTGGGTTCCAAAAATAAAACTCAGGTCATCAGACTTAGGCCTCAAGTGCCTTTACCTGCGGAGCTGTCTCACTGTCCAGTTTACAGTTTATTCCACTGGACTGTTAATTTTTGAATGTTATGGCACCATGACAGTTTTGTCATCTTTTTTTTTTTTTTAAGAGTACTGACTTTAAAACTTGCCTGCTACAGCTTCTAATTTGAAGGCATTGTCTGGGAAAAATCAAGCACCCTCATTGTCTTAGCAAGCTTTCTGTAGCTCTGATAAAATACCAGAGCCTAGACTGGATAATCTGTGAGGTTCTAGATACCAAGAGATCTAAGATCATTGTGCTCTCATTTGCTTGGCCTCCAGTGACACCTTGTTACATCATAGCACACAAGGTTACATGCAGAAGGCATCAAATGGTGGGAGATAGGAAAGTAGCTGATGTCTTCCTCTTCTTCCTCATGAGAGTGTTAATACCATTATAGGGGTAGTTCTCAAAGGCCCCACCTGCAAATACCATTAGTAGATGAAACTGAGGATGCAATTTCTAACACATAAACTTGGGGATACACACTCAAGCCATAGAAACCCCTAAATGATATTAATATGATCTCTTTTGGCCTATGCACTGAAATGTTAATTTAAAAAAAAATAGAAAAACTAAGTAAAAGATTGTTTTTCAAAAAAAAAAATGAGAATCCTAGATTAATTTTGGGAATATTTCCATAGTCTTCACCTGTCGTGCTACAAATCTAAAAGTCATTGTAGCTTAAAGATTTATCTCTATTATACTAAAATATGGTCAAGAACAGAATCCAACTTGAATACTGTCCTATAAACACAATGGAAGGGTTGTTTACTTTTGAGGACTAGTAGTTGCCCCAACCCTTGTGATTGCTTAGTTATGTAATTTCTTATACAGGCATGCTTCTGGTAAGCCATCTTTTCAGAATGCCTGTGGATTTGTTCCGCTCTGCTTGGGAAGGGTTAAGCAGAGACAACATCCTGTCAAAGACCTTGTTTTGAATTTTGCTTCTCACACTGGCACAGATCCTGCTAAGAGCAGCCCAGATTAGTTCGGGAAACCTTTGAAGAGATTTAAGACGTCCTTCAGCCAGTCTGAAGGTTTTTGTCTTGCAAATCCAGTACAAGGGCGCCTGCAGGCATCTCGACCCTTGCTGTGCTGCTGTTGCAGCTCAAGGTCACACTAACCCGCCCTGTGACATTCAACAACAACAGAAAAAATCATGCTGTGAAACTGCTTCTGCATTCAGCCAACCAGCAACTTCCTTTAGTGAGGAACTGAGGAAGAAGTCCCTTTTTCCCCCTCTTTCTCATTTTGGGGGTTTTGTGAATTTTTGCTGTAGGAAATAATCCTGGATTTCTGGTGTGTGTGATGACAAGGTCATTTCTTAATTAGAACACATGTAAAGAACAAAGCTAAATGGCTTCAAAACAGCTTTGTAGTTGATGGAGAGGATTTAAATTATTTAAAGAGATAGTCACCCATGTATGATGGAAAAGGAATTCTAAAGGCATTAACTCCTTCTTTCCTGTCCACTTGCTGTTTCTTTGACATCTTTATGTCTGACATTAGAGGGTTGCATTCTCAAAATATTTTTGTAAATGTCCAGGATTGCCTATTTCTTGTTTCACAAAGGGAAAGCATAATTTATAAATTATATTCTCAGATAAACTTTTAACGGAAAAGTTTTCTCCGTGACATCTATATCTTGGGAATTAGGAATCACAGATGTGCTTTTCCCTGTAGGTACAGTTATTAATTGATGCTGCATTGAAGGGATGAGTGGAGTGCCTCTCTACCACTTACCTTCTTCCTAGCTTCTGCTCATTTCTGATTCACATGCCTTAATAGAGCGTTTTAGCTCTGCTTTAAAAGATCAGCCTGTATCCTTTAGGTTTCTCAAGTTTCAAAGATTGATATCGAATACATGGTTTTTCTTAAGGGGTTTGCGTGTACATAATCCTTGTTCAAAATGGGCTTTGAGAAACTTGTTTCTGAAAACGCTTGATATTTTAAGGCATGTATATAACATTCAGCAGCCATGTTGGACTCACTTTTCACTGTGAACCTGGCGTTCCATGCCATGTCTGCTATGGGCTAATGCTAGCTACCCAATACCTGAGTGGGATCGAATCCAAGGGAATTGGTTTACCTCATTTGAAACTTCATGCATGCCTGTGGGATTGGAGCCCAGAAATCTAAGAGAGTAATTTTATGGTTGATATCTTTATAGGTCGTAGTTATAAAAGCATGTATGGTAGTTATAAAAGTATGCAGGATAGTTATTTCTTTATGTACAAAAGTCACATTTATGTATAGAAATTTTAATTCAGCATTTTTAATATTAACAGAATGCATACATATCCAGTAGCTTCCTACGTAGATGTTTTTCTGCAGATGTAACTTAACTAGTCAGTTAGCTAGGCCAACTAATTTGTAAAGATGTATAGTATTTTCCTTGTGATTATTTTAATGGGTACTTTGGATTTTGTGGGCCATAATTAAAATGTTTAGGTCTGAGTGGATACACATGGTATGTTATATAAGAACCATTTAGAATTTATTAGCCCTGTTAGCCTGAAGGATTTTCTTCCTGTCAAGAAACAATTTCTTTGCATTTGTGAAAAGAAAAAAGATAGGTACATCAAGATACATATTTTTAGGTATGAGTATTTTAAAGGATTTCAGGTTTGCCAAAGGAAATCTATGTGCATGGAAACGGGGTGACTTGGTGCATCCTGCCCTTGCCTGGAGTCTGGAATGCCCTAAATGTCATGTATGACCTATGCTCACCTGCTAGTAATTTCTAATTTACTGTCCTAATTCATCGATTTGTTATCACTAATTGTTCTTCATTTACTTCTGTGTAGTTTCCAGTACCTAAAGGGTTGAAAGGTTGCTGTAATTGGCACCCGCAGCTGCTCTTTCTTTTGACAGGGGATAATTTTGCAGCCTATGCTTTGTGTGACAGCTGCCTAATTGGGCATTCTCCCCTTGTAGCAAGCCTGCCTCTTCCAGCCTCCCTGCTGACAAATGGTGGTGGATTATAGATGAGGACAAGCTGACCCATTCGACCTTGCTGAGACAGCGGGGAGGGGCCTCCTGCTACTTGAGGGAAGCTTTAGGTCATTTAGAGGACAAGGTCATGAGCCAGGTGGAGAAATGACATGATATCACATGACAGTAGCCTGATGACATGGTCAGCCTGTCAAGGACAAATGTATCAGTATTGATTAAGCATTATTGCAATACTTCACTGAATTCCCTCATTGTTGCTACTGATTTATTATTATTTTTTTTTTTAGAAAAAGGAAGAGTGCAGAATAAAATACATTTAACAGTTCATATTATAAGAGAGTTGATTTAGGAAGCTTCCTTATTAAGTTTCTTCTGTTATAGAGTGTTCTGTTCTTAATTATAGCTTAGCCCTTTAACTATCAGTACTTTTCAAGTTATTTGAAAATTAGGCAGATAAATTTAAATGAGGTAATGATTGTTATACAAGAATTTAACAACTTCTGTCATCACCCTACTCAGTGACTGACATACTTTTTATATACTGAATAACAGAAAAATAAGACAAATGAAAATGTCTAATTAAAAAGAGCTTAAAACTCAAGATTTAGGACATCAAGTATACCACTGTGCCACTAAAATTATAAAATGTTAAAGATACTCTTTTAACCATTTTGAGGCCTGAAAATATTTTTTTTAAACAGCATGGAATGATACTTAGTATAAAAAAGCCTCAAGTAAATGGAAAAAAAATCACTATTAGTAAGGCATATGCTCTCTTTGAAGTAGACTTGAGCTGTTCCATTTTAAGTGTAAAATCATAAGAATCAACACTGAGTCTGTTAACCCTATGAGAAAACTTGAAAGTTATATCCATGAAAATTATATGCTACATAGTACAATTATAGCGATGACTTACTTTTAAAAGCAGTGAATAAGTTTAACACATAGATAATACTGATTATGATTCTTATTAAACAGTAGTTATGGGATGCTCTTAGATATAAACCCTCAGTTGAACAGCAGGAAATTTTGTGTCCCTGGGATAAAAAAGAATGAGAAATGGTAAAGTATGATGAATAGTTCATAGAAGTAGCCACATCTGTGTTTTCGTGGCACGTGTGTGATTCTGACTGAGCTGCACTCCAACCCTGAGTCGGGCTGGTGGAGGTTTAACCCTGTGTGCTTTGTACACGTCCACTTGATTAGTAGTTGTGTTATCTCAGCAGAAGACAAAACGCCCTCCTCCTTGTATTGGTCGAGACCCGGGCATTGGGGAGTCAAGGCAGAGAAAGAAAAGAGGTTTTGCATTAGTATGCTATGAAAGCCTTACTGTCTGCAGAACAAATTGATTGCTCCGGTGTACCTGTGCTTGGCACCACTGCTCTGAAAGAAAGGTAGGGCTGTAATCTTTCATTGTATTACATATTGTGACACTCCAGGTATTTAACACACGCCCTTTCTATGTAAAGAAAAAGAGCAGAAATGAATGGAAAGTATGTAAGAGCAGTAGGCTACAGCTTTCTTTACGTCAGTCTGTGAGTTCATTCGAGTAAAATCATTTTGCTAAAAGGTAGTCATTGGGAGCCTAACCTGATTGATAACGAAAGCCTGGAAAATCTTCTGAGGCTCTGATTTGTGTCCCTGCTTGAGATGTGTCAGGCAAAGATGAAATTCCTGCTAATACTGTTAAGATTTTTTTTTAACTCTAGAATGGGAGAAGTAATGGAAATGGTTTTGCACGTAATTAGTTTAGGAAATTATTTTCAGTCCGTCATTTCCTTAAAAGTCCATTGAGTGCAGAGGGATAAGCAAGAGATTTTCACTTAAAGAAGTAGGTGATGTGTTATCCTAAGCTATATTAAGAAATGTGCTGTTTATTTTATTTTTTCAGTAGCTCAGTTGTATAAACATTGTATTGCTATATTTCTCTTGTAGGAAAAGAAATTACACTATTTGCTTTCTCATAGTCTTCCTCTCATTCCCCAAATGCTTTTCTGACTGGAGCTTGTGTGTAATTTGCGATTGCCAGCATGAACTGAATAAATGTTGTAATATTTTTTAAAGTGATTCAGATATCTGTGTTTGGAGTTAGATTCCTTGTCATTTTCAAGCATTTCTGAACCCTGGTCACCATTCTTCAGGTTGTGTGTGCCTCTGTCCTGGGAAGGGAGAGAAGCAATCCTTCTTCTCCAGTCTTGCCACATGTGAACTGCAAGTGCCCTTTGCCTCCTCTGTCCAGGTCGCTATTCGGTGGTAAAAGTCAGAGAGCTCTGGATCTAAGAGAAATAATAGTTGGAGTTGGAGTTAAATTTGGTTTTCATTATTTACTTCGATACCCTGTAATTTATATACCATTTTACATGTGATTCCATTCTGTTTTCAGGCAAATGTGTACATAATTGTTCTCTATATAGTAATTTTATCTCGTGAAGACATCATGACAAGACACAGATATGTAGGCTATGGACATTGATGTAGACTTGCCCCTAGGTTCTTTGATAGAAAATAAGTGAATAGAGAAGCATTCTACACATTTGTTAAAAATCAAGCAAAAATATACACATGCTAACATAAAACAGTGATGAAAATTAACTATTTCAGATCATGCTATCCGTAAAGAAAATGGAATATTTTCAAAAATCTTTTATATTTAATGGCAAAATTACCGTTATTAAATGTATTTTAAATTTAATACAGCCATCAAACTTACTAGTTCTATATTTTGATACACCTAATATGTTTGTTTATTTATTGGTGGGGTCTTTTTGAGACAGGGTTTCCTTGTTGCCCCATCTGGTCTAGAACTTGCTCCATAGATCAGGCTGGCATTGAACTCACAGAACTCTTTCTGCCTCTGCTTCCTGAGTGCTGGGACTAAAGGTGTGCATCACCACGCCTGGTCCAGTTTATGTTTTTTTACTTATTGAAAAAACAACAGTAAAGATTGAGGAAAAGTAAGCCACAAAAACAAATAACTATCACTATTTTATTTTTCAGAATAAAAAGTTTTGAAACTCTTCTTTGTTTTTTATTTCAAACGTTCTAGTTACCTTAAATTCGAAAAGCTTGAAAGCTTTTAGTCCTTTTTTAAAATGATAATTTTTATTGCATTTAATATTTGATGTTTTCAAACATGTTTATAATGCACTCTGGATTCTCCCTCCCATTTCTCTCTCACCCTTGTCAGTCCCCTACACTGCTTCCCTACAAATCCCTGTTCCCTTTCTCACATTCATGCCTCATTTTTTTGTTTTGTGACCCACTGAGTTTACCAGGGTCACCTGTGTGACTATGGTTTAGAATCATCCATTGGAGTCTTTGGGCTCAACTGAAGGCAAGGACTCCCCAAGGGTGAGGGTGAGTGAACAGAGGAGACGAGGACATGAGGTGGTGTGAAAAGGTCCTAGAAAAACCTACTATGTTGTGAGTCGATTAAAAGTGAAAGCCCAGTGTGGTGGTACATGCCTTTAATCCTAGCACTTAGGAGGCAGAGAGCTCTGAGTTCAAAGCCATCTTGGTCCATATGAGGTGCTTGGCTTCTGAAAGTATTGAACAGGAATTCGGTTTTATACAACCAGCCATGTGGCCCTGTCTACAGACTTCTTTGCCACAGTATTTTAGATAAATGACTGAGTCTCAAATTGTTCTTTCAGGTTGCTTAGGAATGAGTTTTTACTCATAAGCTAACCTACTGAGATGTTGGTGGATGAGTTTGGTTTAATTTGTTTGAAAACTTTTATTATTTTATTTTGTGAATATATAGATGTTATGTTTATTAACCAGTATCAACAACTTATTCTAAAAGTTCAAGAAACCTTTAGTAGGTTCATGTTTCTGAGTATAAAACAGCCATGCATTCCACTGATGTTTGCTTGTCTATTTGTTTTCTAGGAATAAGGAAAGGTGACTAGGGCCCTACAACAATACAATAGAGCTGTTGTGGAACTTCAGAATTATATATAGTATAGAAGTATATATATTCTGTCTTGATCTGTCTGGTGATTTTTTTATTTGATCTGACCTTATTAAGATACATATCAAAACTATGCATAATTTCTGTGACCACATTCCCAGTCAAGAGTATAAAGTGTGTTCAGTGAATCACAAATCTTACTTTAGAAAAAGTGAATATTTTGGAAAAAGAGAGGCTAGAGTAGAGAAAAATGTTTTGTTTAAATCACAACTAAATGTTTTAATTTGCTTCAATACTTTCACCAGACCTTGTTTTTTCCTGTAATTTTAGAAATTTCTGGGCATTTGTAGAATTTTTTTTTTAAAGAAAATTGGGATGATCTGATTTTTACAAGAGTAAATGGCAACTGGAACAACAGTTTCCCCAAAAGACGAGGACAAGAATGATTACAAATACCTTATGATTGTGTTATGTGCTTGAATATAGAGTTTTCTTTTTTGAGTCAGACTGTATTTCACATCTTAAATGAAGTAATTAGTCTGCTCAGCATAAAAGCAGATTACTTAAAAGTAACAATTTTTCAGTTATTTCTTATAAAACATCTCCTTTTGTTTTATATGACAATTTGAATAAGGTTATGTTTTGTTTTTTTTGTCCTTTGTAAATTCTGCTAGTTGTTTCTCAGGATTGTGTGTATGTGTACGTACCTCATGATAAGATGTGCATTTATGTAGCCAAATGTGTTTCCGACGTCCCTCTGTGAACAGAATAAAAGCAGCCTTTTCCTTAATGGAGTAACAGTTACAGTCTAGTGGTGGAAGATGGTGTTAACCAAGTGTTAGTGAGCAGAGCAAGCAGAAGGGGAGCAAGAAAAGCACTAAGACAGGTGCTCTCGGTGCTAGGTTAGGTAGTAAAGGAGGAGACTGTTCAGCTGTGACCCCTGGGAAAGGCTCCCCTTTGCAGGTGACATTTAGCCCAAGTTGGGGAAGGAAGCCAGGGAACCCGGGAGAAGACCTGAGGAACTTTCTGGGAAGGGAAACTGTATACATACATGCTGGAGAGCAGGAAAGCCACAAGCTACGGGTGACCTTTTCCCAAGGGAGGTATCTCAGGGGAATGAAGTTCACCCTGACATACAACTAAAAGAATTTAAGGTATCTTAAAAATTTATATTGATTTTATTTTTCCATTGTTACTGTGATATTTTGGATAATTTGGCTTAACTAAAACATTCTCTAATGAATTTTACCTTAAAGAAAATCTTTTCAAAGAGTTGACACTAAGAAGATTAAATCCTACCTGTGGCCCTCATTGCAATTCAACTGTTGAACATTATCTGACCTGAGGGACTGAATGACCCTGAGATACAGTTCATCAGATTCACTGTCCGGCCTTGAATTCTAAATAGGGGGTTAGTGAGAAACTTCGGACTCTCCTCCAGAGGAAGCATGGCATACACAAGGAATTTGCTTATTAAGTTACAAAGAGCATTGACTACTATACTATTCAGAAAATGTGCTGGAGAGATCCAGTTAGGAATCAGTACAGTAAAATACATATGCAGGCACACACAGCACAAAACACTCATCATAACAGTTGTCAGATAAAGTCACTTCAAAAAACTTTCTAATCATCAATGAATTTCACTTGGTAGAAATTCTTAAGCTATGCATGTAGGCATTTGGGTTAGGTTATAAGAATTGTCTTTCTGTTGTGTTCATGGCATATTAAATATTTGCAAAATTAAATCTCTTAGCAACATCTCAAGTATTGTATTCATAGAAATATTAATATTTTAAAATCATTTATATTAAAGAATTTTTTGAAGAATTTTGACAAACCTACAACATTGATTAATATTATGGAGTTTAAGTACCAAGCTGATTTGTTGAAAGCTATTTACATCATGGGTCTCGTAGGCCTCTACATACATTTATTTTATTTTGTTTTGTTTTCTTGAGAGAGGGTCTCACTTATACTGTAAGCTGGCTTGGAACTCACTGTGTGGCCAAGACTGGACTTTAACCAACTCATGGCAATCCTCTTGCCTCAGCCTTCTAAGTATTAGTATTATAAGCATGAAGCACCATGCCTAGCTTTAGCAGAGACTGTTTTTTAACAATATTCATTTTTTTTCTCTACTCAATGACAGTGTTGCTAAAATTTGCTTAGTAGCATCTATTTGCTTACCTTTTAAAATTATATAGCTAAAAGTAGAGATTCAAAGTTAATTCTTTCCAATATATAGATTTTCATAGATTATTATGTGTCTTATTATCATAATTCTAGCCTTCCCTTTTACTGATTATGCAGAAATTCCAAACATGAGTGCCAAGAAGTTCCACTTCGTAATTTTAATGCTGTTGAATATTGCAGCTGGAAAAAAATTACCAAGTATAAGAACTTATTTAGTAGACAGTAGATTTTTGTTTTGCAATCGCATTGAAGTTTTTTTCATTACTTTTTTTTTTTTTTTTTTTTTTCTCCCTTTGTGTCATGCCTTTTGCAGTATACATACTCTTTTGGAGAATCATCTTCCTTGATAAATGAACTTTCCTACTTATTTTGTTGCAAACCCATTTTGGAGGAAATGCTGGTTTTTTATCATGAAAGTTTGGCAGTCTTTGAACTACACAGAATGTAGAAGTGTACCCATTTCCTTCATTACATTATAAAGCATACTCAAATTGAATTTGTCGGTTACATTGTTAAAATGATATCCTAGCCCGTGCTTTTTTACTTCAAAAACAATTTCTTTAGGCTTTGTAAGATACACAGAGTAAGAGAGAAGCCATTGGTCTGAGAAAAAAGAAAAATGTCTTAAAGGAAAGGCAGTTTTTAAATTTTGAATGAGGTTGCTTACCATCTTAAGTATAAATGAACAGTATTTAAATTATCTTCCAGTTTCATACTTGGCGTACTTTGAAAATCTTTGTCCTGTATATCTTTGATTTCCAAAACTGTCCTAGGGAAAATAAGTGAAAGTGACCATCTTGTGATCTTTTCTTTTTTCCTTTCCACAGAAGCCTCTCTTTCCATAGAAGCCTCTCTTCCAGGCTTCAGTTGGAATTAATTTTCCATATCTGCCTATATATAGTTTGAATTTCAGCATCACCTTTAAGACTTAGTCACCTCCTCTTTGGTTCTTTATACTGAGGTTGTATTCTGCGTACAGTCATTTCTTCTGCTTGCTTTCCTTGCATCCATTCTTTGATTTTCAGGCTTCTCCTTAGCCTTGCTCAACACTCATTGTCTAGGACAATCCTACTTTCGCCCATAGTTAGACCTGAGTACTTACATTTCTTGAGAGTAATCGCCCACATCCCACCCCAGTATACCATTCTCCAACTTTAAAAATGTGGTCTTTGTGGAGCTGGTGACATGGCTCACCATTAAAAGCAGTAGCTCCTCTTTCAGAGGACCTAAGTTTTGGTTCTTGGCACCCAGATGGCAGCTAACAATCATTCTAACTCCAGTTCTAGGGGATCCAACACCCTCCTCTGCCCTCTGCAGGTATTACACACATGGAGTGCACTTAACACACGCAGACAAAATACTCATACACATAAAATAAATAATAAACAAAACATTTCTTTACAATGTGGCCTTTGTGTGAAGGAAAAAAGGAAGTTCTAATTCTGTGTTCTTCAACTGCTTCTCACTTTGTGTCAGACCTTGTAATTCTGAATACCAGGAGAATTTTTAAAAATGAAATGAAAAAAACGATAAACCATAAGAAGGGTGAAGAATCAGAAATAAAGGGGAGGGGAAATATATGCAGTCTGGAGTGACCCTTAATCTAGTGGCACTAGAAATTATAATTTAATTTTACTTGATGGATGTCCATTTGATTCTCGGGTAATATGCAGTACTTTTGAACTTAATCCTTCAGACTAATGTTTGCTAAATATTGTCATTTAGCAAAATTGCAAAGTGGGAGAAGGAAAACAGACAAGGAAGTAGGATACCCCTGTTCTTCCATAGGTCTTTTTTCTTTGGTGGATAGGAGAACCACTGTGTTTGGGTTTTGTGTGAAAAGAATTGCCTAAGTATGAGTATTTGCTGGTTATAGTCTTAAGTGCTTTTGTTTTTGAATATGAGATTTTTACATCAAAGATGTCAAGCTCCAGCTGCCACCACCACCGCTACCTACCTACACTCCCCCCCACACACACATACACAACCCACACACACACATACACAACCCACACACAGTACTTTTGTATGTGTACTAATTTCACGAAATCAGTCTAGTTCATATGAAAATAAAAATGTATATACTTTCAAATCTAATAGGATAGAGGGGAAATAGTAAAGCAATTTAAACTATAAAGTTCTTCAACATCAGTAAGTTTCACACAGCTGTAGGGATGACTTAAGGAAAGGACATGTACAGCCAGATGGCCTGTGCTGGCCTCCTTCCCATTCCTGCAAAAGATATGTTATTCCCTCCCAGGGTAGCTCAGGGAAAGAGCTGATTATGGAATTAAAACTACCAATGTCCAATTAACCCCTGTTTTGGTCAGTGTTTCCTACACAGTTTGAGTAATTGGCATTCTTTCACTGCATCAAGGGAAGCAGCTGGATTACTGGTTAGTGCAGGCCCCTGGGAATAAGATATCTGCAAGGCTGTTATCAACTCTGCCCCTACCAACTCTTAAGTATGACCTTGGACATTTTATTTACCTCTTTCTGTCATTAGTTTTCCTCATTTTAAAATTGGAGATGCATGTTGCTCTTTAACCATACACCAGGGGAAATTACTGTAGGAAAAATGAGAAAACAGAGCACTAGTATTTGCAGGGCTCTTTAGGACCATAGCTAAAAGTATAGTCTTACCTATGAGTGTAGCATCTTAGCAAAGGTGTGACTACATGAGGCAGTTCCCACCTCAACAAAGTTCAAGTACAGGGGGATTTGTAGCAGATAATGTACAAACTCTTCAGAAACCAGTGACAAGAGTATCTTACAGCTTCTTAAAACAGAAAAATTAATCTCCCATTCTGTGGGAATGACCTGTACCTAACCTAGTAACCAAAGTTAATCCTATGCTTTAAGATCATTTAACACTATCTCAGCTTATTTATATTTTAAACAAGCTTATTGGGCCTTGGGCTCCTCCTACAACCTGAACATACAGCTTTAAACCCTCATGACCCTTCCTTGCTCTTGACCCAGAATGATGTATGTGTGTATTTTGTAAAAATACTAAGCTCTACAAGCAGGAAATATTCGAGTTATCCTTGAAAGCCTGGATTGTCCCATTTGTGTTGCAAATAATAGATGGGATTAGATTGATGGGTTTATATGTCTGTACTAGCTCAGGAAGGGAAAATCCACTGATTAGACAAGTTCTGCTTTTCCTTCCTCCCTCATTTCGTGCTGGATGTACAGTTTCGATAGAGAAAGCAAGGCCTTTGTTTGAGAGAACAGTTCCATGAGCACAGTTCCAGGAGAAATCTGAAGGAACAAGTTCTCAAAACAGATCAGGCCTCACTCTTGGTTTTAATGGATGTTAAGAGTCAAGCTGTTTTTGTTCAGGCATCATAGTAACATGATGTAGCACTGCCCCACAGTACCATGCTGATCCTTCTTTTTTCCATTTCTCACTATATGATGACACCATTCTGTATACTCATTCTTCTGTGTCTGTGAAGCATGGCTTTATAAAGGCCACCTCCAATGAAACTTTCATGCTCTAAATTCTAGATGCTAGAAGACATGGTTGGTCCATTTGGGGCAGGTTCTCAAGACTAGACCCATATGTTACTTAAGATGAAGGGCTATAACATCTTTCATACATGAAATTACTCTTTAGTGTATTGAAAGATTATAAAACTAAGGTATTTATTTGCTAGGCTAACTAAATTATTTCAAGTATCCAAATATTTTCTCCCGGTACATATATTGAATATGCTGAAACATTCAAGAAATAATTGTCAACCTCTAAAGTACCAGTCATGGTACTAGATAAGAGATAGCAAACAAGTTACAAAAAATTTTGCAAACCAAGCATGATAGCACATGTCTGTAATCTCATCACTTTGAAGGCTCAGGCAGGATTCTAAGTTCAAGGCCAGCCTGTGCTACATAGTGAGACACTGCTGAGAGAGAGGGGGGGGGGTGATATATCATATCTTCTTAACTACTGTAATTTGTCACCTTTCTATTAAAAACAAGAGAGTAAAATAGCAGAGATAAGATTTTAGAGTAGGAAATCTACCCAGAATTCTCCAAGTGCTACAAAAGTAAAATGTTTTCAAGTCCATTTTGATTGTTGCCTTTGGCAATTTGATATAACCAGAAAGGCTAGAATTTCAAAGATCTTGATTTAGTTTTTGATCAGCCTCTGACTGAAATAATCAACCAGTCTCCTAGCTGTTCCAAGCATTAGTACCTTTGCTTGGTAAAGTGTGAGTGAAGGTGCAATGAGGAGAATCCAGGAAAATATACCTTAGTGTTCCTTTGAGGAGGGGATATGTCTAAAACCACCTGTGAAGAAGCAGAGCCTTAGAAAAGAATAGTATACTTGGTAGAAATAACTGTGTGGCAGAGAGCTCCAGGAGTTTCTGTTTTGATCAGTCAAGGACTTAGAAAGAATTGCGGCTTTGCAATGCCCAGGAACACTTGTCTTCCTTTTTATGTTCTTTGCTAGGCTCCTATCACCAGACTGGCCTTCAGGCTCGCAGAGATCCACCTGCCTCTGCCTCCCCAGTGCTGGGATTAAAGATATGCACCACCACACTTGGCCAAACTGTGGATTTTTACTATCTGATTTAGAACTTTACAAGTTGAGAGCTAATCAGTGGCATATAACACTACTGTTTGAAAGGACTGACCTTCTTTTCTGTGGCTCCCAAAGGACCAATGATCTGACAAAAAAGAGACAGACTCAAGGGCTGGAGAGGTAACCCAGTCAGCAAACTGCTTGCTACATTAAACATGAGGAGCTGAGTTCCGTCCCCAGCACCTATTTTTTTAAAAAGCTGGGTATGGTAGCACACACTTGTGATGCCAGTAAAAATAAAGTAAAATGGATGGCTCCTGAGGAACACCATCCAAAGTTGACCTCTGACCACCATGGGCTCATGTGTATGTGTAGTCACGCACATATGAACACACATGAATAAAGGGATACATTTTTAAAAAATCAGATTGTAGTCTAGTACAAGGAAAAAACTTAGAGTTTCATGTGTAGTACTCTAGAACAAGTTCTGAACCAGCATTGGTCCTGAGCCCTGTGCTGTGCCGCAGACTGTATGTTTATGGCCACATTTATTCCTCGTGGTGGTTGTGGGAAATGGGTATTAATTTTGTGCATTTATAAGTGATAAAACTTTCAGGAATCATTAACTTGTCCAGGATTGAGTAGTTGGTAAATGAAAGAGCCAGAAATTGACCCTAGGTCTTCTGGATTAAAATAGATGTCTCCCCACCCCGACTTCCAGTTTCCATACGTGCACTAGGCAACCAGATTTGAAAAGGGCTTAATGAAAGCTCACGTCTGATAATCTTCAACAAATATAGGCATGACTAAAGAAGACTATGTCAAGAATAACTGACATTTGATTTAATCATTCTTATAATTTCAAGCACTTGCATTCTTTAATGTACAGTTGTTACTTCAGTGATTAAAGTTTCAAAGGGGAATAAGAATACTTTTTTAATATGTCTCTATTAGAAGCATACTTCACAAGTAATATTTCAGTGTTATGTGTATTGTTCATCTTTCTGTAGGGGGGAAAATTAGAAAGGGGAAAATGATAAAAATCATAATGAAACCATTGTTTTGAAATATAGGTTTATTCTCAATATGGTCTCTGTACATACTCAATCTTCCTAACTTAACTGGTATAGCAGTAATAATTGTGTATTTTAAAATGCACACCCAGTGTTTTTCTATCAGAATAGTAGTCACCACTCATGTAGGATTAAAGTCACCACTTTTATTTCTGAGGTTTTTGAACATGAGGACAGAAAGTTTGTATGTGTGTTTCTGGTGCTGGGTACCAACATGAACCCAAGGCCTTGCATTTACCAGACAAGCACTCTACACTGAGCTAAATCCCTAGTCCTAACTTTATTACTTTTTAATTTTGTAATTTTTGTTAGTTTATATTCAGAAGGAAAAAAAAGTCTTGAATTTGGAGCCATATGTTAGAAATAACATCATATCAGTTTAAATACTGAAGTATCTGTGCTAATGACAACCTTCCCCTTAGTTAGCAGAATTGAGGCTCAAGAGGTTGATTCTGCATAGTCTTCTGAGAGTCCTGCCTCTCTCTGCCAAGTCCTGGGACATAAGGATGACAAAGATGTAATTCTTTCCCATAAGGAATTTAACCCTGTACTGGGAGGCCAGGCATTCACAAACAAAAAAATACAGTTTGGTGAGACTGAAAAATCCTGAGTACAGTGGAGTCACAGTGGAAAACTGCTTGTGCGTTAGGGGCACTTCCAATAGGGGTCTTTGGGTTTCTGGCTGAGATGCGTTTTTATCAGATGAGGATGATGGTAGGGGATTAGATAGACACAGAAGAGAAAAGGTGCAAAGCAGATAATTCTTTGTTTCTCCCATCTCCCACTGCTTTTCCCCTGCTTGGTTATTTATGTCCTCGTGTGCAATAATAGAAATTTCAAAATAAAACTAATTGTGCATTTATATAAATGCTGAAATTGAAATGTGATATGAACAAAAAATACAAAGCAAAATAGAAATAGTAAAAATTGCTGCAACAATTTGGGTGCTATTAAGTGTTGAACAAACTACGAAGCCATGAAGTTCTCAATACTGTCCATGTGTGTGACAAACTGTCAATTCCTAGAAAGGAGAGAAACCGGCCTAGAAAGTGATGAGAGGTTTCTACTAAGTTAACGTATTCACTTCTTTAGCAATGACATAATTGATTTTATTAAATAATGCAAAGAGTAGTTAGGTGTTTGATTTTCATTATCTTAATCATTAAAAGTCATTCTGAAATATTCTTGGCCCCATGTTTGAAGTCACAGTGCCCCGACTTGTGTCACTTAGACTACTGCTCTTCCTGTTTCTCCTGCAGACTGCAGGACTCCTGGAGTCCTCTTTTAAAATCTGCCTTACTACCTCAGCCTTCATCTATATCTACTTCTGAGTGGCAGGTGCTATGGCCAGGGCTATATGCAGGCTGCTCCTTAGCAGAAGCTGAAAACTGAATATAATCGAAGCTGCATAGTTCCTGGCTGCAGCTGCTGAGATCACTTCAAATACAAAGTTATATGTACAGATGGGCAAAGGAAAGGTCAAATCTCCATGAGAAGTACCATTTAAAGTAGTCTTTTAATGATATGCCAATAGCTTTAGCTTATTAGTTGAAGAACGTAGTTCAGTATTACCTGTTGTATTTAAAAATATAGAACTTCTTTAAGAACACCATGCATACAGTACTTGTAGGTTAGTTTTGTGGTTAGCATCTAGGATACAGTCCTGTCAGATTTATCAACGTTTTACAATACCGTCACTGTGTCTGTCCATGGATAATTGATCCACTAAGACAACTTGGATGGTATATTTTATAAGGAATTTTATTTGTTCTCAAAAAGCTACACCAATGGAACTTCAATACTTGACAGAAATAGATCGTGGTTATGCCAAAATTATAATTAATGGTGAAACTGTAAACCTTAAACTTCAATTATAAGCTTATATGATAAGTTTGAAATTAACTTACAAATCTGTGAATGGACTCTGTTCCCTTACATTGCCTTGATTTTGTTAGATAATTGCACCTTAACAATAATTCCATTAAAAAGCACTTTTGTTGCTATTCTTGATAACTAAAATTTCTTTCCATATGTATGTTAGAAATTGTCATGGAATCTTATGGAGATACTGTAAAAAAAACTTTCCTGTAGAACCAGTACTTAGCAGTTAAATCTATGTATGGTCCATGATTTTGTGGAACATACTATTAAATTCAGTGTCATGTAGATTGAACCTGTAAGAGAGCAGAGTCACTTAGAGATATGCAAATTAAGTTAATTTCAAAATTATCATGTGTGCATGATCAGTAATAACAAACAAAAACACAAGCATACATATACATATATTCACATAAAATTGATTATTCTAAAACACACCCAAAGATTTCTTCTCTTACTCTCCAATCCAAGGCAATATATTTAGCATAATCATGATAAAAAGTATATGATTTTGTCATCAAGATGAGAGGAATATTTTAAGACAGTGTGTCCTATGAGTGAAGGTAGAATGTCAGCAAAGTACACTAAAAACCATGGGAGCTTTGATCAAATGCCAGCTGTTAGATCAGTTCTCTTAGTAATCTTACTTGCTGATCTATGACCTTGACCTTGTGCTTCTGTCTGTATGTCAAATCTATTTTAAGGTTGGAGAAACTGTAGTTGAGTTCAATAGACTGAATGCACCAATCTCAAAAGATGCCCCTGTGTTCATATTATAAACAGACAATTCCAAGGGGAAAAGATCCATTTCTCATTATGCTCATTATTTTGATAGAGGTTGGAAAATATTCTTTCTAAAAAGGACAGAGAGCAGTAGTTGCTTTGAAAAACTGTTGGGAAAAGTCACGAGAAGCTATGCCCTCTCTTAGTTTTAGATTTAGACTTTGCTTTTTGTCTGGTGCTGAAGTAATTTTTGTATTTAATTATTATATGATTATTTCTTTATACTGTTAAACCAACTATTGCTTCATTAAGAAAGGTAGCTAACAGATACTAATACTACTAACAAATATGTATACTTTCTATCACATAATGATCATTTTCTCTGGATTTTAAAAATTATAGTTAATTTTATTTTAACAGGTTAAAGATTCCATATTTTCAAGACAGTACTGTCTCAAGACCTGAAAACATGTCAAAACAGAGTTTTCTGCCAATTTAGGTCTTTCTATAGTTTTCTTGATTCTGAATTTTTCTTATTCTTTTGATTCTATAATTCTTGACTTTTAAATTCGTATCTCCAATTTTTTCATTTTAATTTTAAGTTTTAGATAAAACTATAGAGGATGAGCAAGATGTCTGGCTCACTGACTCTGATTCATATATGTGTTTTCTGAGAATAATTCAGAATTTTATTGTATCACTAGGGTAGTCATTTCTCTCACCAGAACAATTCTGTCACCTTTGTCTGTATTTCCAAAGTTCCTAAAAAGAATCTTGCATTGTATTTAGTAGATAGCCACTATGTAAAAAGCAAAAGCAAAAGTATGCCTCTAAGCTCATATTCAGCATTTAAACAAGGGCTTCCATATCACAACTCCACTAGAAAAAAATAGTGAAGATTAATAATTTAGAGAGTGATGGATGGATTCCAAAACCATTTCCTTCTTCTAGATTCACTAAAATGAGCATAAAATGTGTTGGTCAGGACTGAGTTGGTTAGTTAGTTAGTTTTGTACAACTCTTCTACCAATATATTATTCTGGCTGAAATGCTTGTCATTTGTCAACTACAGTTTAACACATTGCTTGGAATCATAGAAGTAAGATTTTAGAGTTGCAGAGGTCCTTTTGTTAACACTTGACTTACTCAAACTGTAATGCATCCCAGTCAGTCTTTTTAGATGGGAAATTTGAGTGATTGTTTTACCTGTGCAAGCAGCTGACAGACAAGCTCAAGGTGATTGACCTGAAGTTGAGAGCAAATGCATCCTTGGGCAAAACTCTGTAAGACCCCTGGTTGTAACAGAAGCAATTGGGCAGCTATACTGCTTGCTGTAGCCCTCGGTCAGCTCCTGTGTTACAAGAAACTCAAAAGTTCTAATTGCAAATGTTGAGGGCCTCAGTTGATCAAAATAACAATAGATTCATTTTTCTTGGTGTCCATTACTCTGTCCAACCACACACCTATCATTCGACAAAGATAGCAGTTAAAGTTATCTTGGCATTCAGATTCTATAAAAAGACATACATTTTAATGAGATATTAGAACTGTTAGGAGTATATAATAATAACTGAATTTCACGTTGGTTCTACTATTCCATCATTGTCCCCTGCTAGAAGTAGAGGCATGTGAATGTTTATTTTACTCTTCCTAAAGGTTTCCTCCTCTGCCCCATCATCTTTCTCATGCTTAATTTACATAGTAAAGGAATGGTTGTCTTTACTTTTTTTTAGTGACGCCTTAGGGATGGTATCTTAAATTGTTTTCTCCTTTCTTGGTCTATGAGCTTAATTGTCTTTTTTTTTTTTTTTGTATTGTAACTTTTCATTGACTTTTGGTTTGAAAAGTCATTTATATTTTTTTGCTTTGTGTTTTTGTTTTTGTTTTTTGCATGAGGTCTCACTGTATAACCCCCTCACTAGCCTGGAACTCACATGGAAACCAGGCTGTCCTGGATCTCACAGAGCTCTGCTTGCCTCTGCCTCTAGAGTGCTAGGTTTAAGGTTGTGTACCGCCACACCCAGCCTCATGTTGAACTTTTAAAATTTTTCTTGGCCCCATAGTAGAGGACACCATGAAGTCTCTAATTTATGTATCTAGATTTACATGTTTAGATGAAGGGTTAAATAAGTAGGACTTTGTAATGTTCCTAGTACTTAGATCTTTTTCTACTAATGCTTAATGAAACACTGTAATGTCTTACTTAACTTTTATATAAAAAGTACTTCTGAGGCCAGACATCCTGGCTCATGCCTTAAGAGAACAGAAGCAGGCAATCTTTTAGGAGTTACAAGCCAGTCAGTGCTACATAGTGAGACCCTGTCTCTCACTACAAAAAGGTACCTCTGAAGAGACACTCACCATAATTCACAGTGGACATGTTTGGTAGGTGCTGTTAGTGAATGACTCAGTTAATTGAATGACTTTTGTATTTTTTAGGAACTAGAACCAAGAATCCTAATGTTCATTAAAACTTTATCATAGAAATTTCTTGAAATTTAATATTCAAATACTTATCACTTGACATTGAAAAACTTGGTGAGAAAATTTCATGAAAACAATTAAGATTTTCCTTAGAGTTCATTTAAATAGTATTCCAAGTGATGTCATAGATATTTAATCATTTACATTTTTTAAATGGAGAATTTGGTTACAAATAAGATTGAATCTAAAAGCAGCTGGATATTAACCTTTATTTATTCTCAAAAGGAATCACAAGAATTAAATTAGCTATATCCTTCAATTATCTAAGTTAAATCTTAGTATTGGATTTTTCTAGGGTTTTTTTGTTTTGTTTTTACAGTAAACACACATCTTTAATCATAAAATATTAGCAAGATGAATTAATATATTCCTATTGTTTATCCAGAAGATTTTACTGTTTAAAAGTATGTAAAAGTTCAGTAAAGTTTCCTTTTGCTTGATAAACAATTTCTAGATGGAGAATGTAAAATATTTTGCCATAGAAATACTTTAACTACTTCAAAGACTAAATGCAGCATCTCTTTGTGAACTTTAGACATATACACTCTTTACCATTCTCCTTTTGATAGTCTCTTTTTACAAAGCCACACTTCAACCTAACAATATTTTTCAGGTACTTGTTTAAATACTAAAGTATATAGCTTTTGAAAATATACTCTTGCAATTCAAACATTTTGCTAGACATTTCATTGAAACACTCTTGTCTGTTGAAACTTGGATCTTTCCCAGAATCTATCTATGCATATGGCCAAGGTTTCATGGAGTTCTTTCATTGTTTAGTTTATTTTTTAAGAATTCTGTCTTGTAGTAGCTGTCCTTTCTACTACATGCTATTGGACCAGTAAATTTTCTTTCATAAAACTTAAAAGGTATTTTTATGTTTATAAACAATTTTAAATTAATAAAGGCAGAATTTACTTTACGATTTTAATGTTGTTTTAAATTTCTATGAAATACATTAATGCCTGGATCACTATTAAGGTTCTTGGGACTTATTTTTCAATAATTTGTTTAAGAGCTGATAGTAACAATTATATTACATGAAATTCTTTATAAAAGTTACAGCAGGTTTTGTGTGTGTTTGTGTGTGTGTGTGTGTGTGTGTGTGTGTGTGTGTGTGTTAACTAAGGGTCTTGGGCATGCGGGTAGTATTCTCTGCTTCTTCACCTTATGAGTGTGTTTGTATCTTGCTGTCACCATATGTATCCATTTGAACCATTTCTAAATTGGAGGTTTATTACAGAATTTTAGTGATCTTATTTTCTTCCTTTTAAAGCATTTCTGCCATTTTACTTTTGTGGAAGTTATATTAGATTTTTTTTCACTCTGATCAGATACCACAGCAAAACAATTTAAGAAAGGAAAGATCTATTTTGGCCCATGTAGTATACAGTGTCAAAAGCTTTAGTCTACCATGATGGAGAGCAGCTCCCATTATGATGGACAGGAAGGAGAGAGACAGAAACAGAGAAAGACAGAGAGAGGCAGGCCTATGCTCAGACTTTCTTTTTTTCCCTACTTTCTTCCATCTGGGCTCCCAGATAATGGCATGACACTGCCCACATTCAGGGTGGACCTGCCCACTTAGTTTATCCTCTCTGGAAATGTAGCTCTCACAGATACATCCAGGGATGTGCTTTACTAATCTAGGGATTTCTCTACCTACCCAAGCTGACAGGATTTACCAACACAGAAATTCACGGTACTTAAAAAGACAAAAGGATAATAATTAAAATCCCTTGCACATGACACAATCCTGAAGCAAGGTGTCTGCTATGCCATCTGCATGTCACTATGCATTGCCCTTCAGAACGTAGAAAATCTGGACACACTGCTTCTGTCATTTTCTTTTAAACTTTTAGTAAGCATAGCTCAGAATTCAATGTTTTTTATTTCTGTCTTGAAAAATTTCAAGAGCTAATTTATGCTGACTAGAGAGCAGAAACCTTCCTTGTTTTCATAATTGATAGATATTTCTCATTTTTAGATGAACTCCAACTAGAGTAACCAGTCCAGTAAATGATCTCATCGCCTACATCATCTTTTTCTTACCAATTAATTTTATCATACACCTGCCTTCAATAATTTTCCACTTAATGAAGAGTTTCACATGAATTTGGTTGCTCAACGTCTTGAAAGATAAAAGGATGTACTCACACACTCTGCGTGGAAAAGGTTGTTGCCTCAAAATGTTAAGAGCACTGAGGAATGCAGTCTTTCTACTGGGTAACTAATTGGATGAAAATACTGTCTCTCTGTCTTTAGGACCTACATTGTTTTCTCACTCTTGAGTTTGAGAAAATCCATCTAGAACATTAAGTCCTCTGGAACATTGGTCAAGCTATGTCACACATGAGTCAGTGGCATGGGGCTCAAGTTCCTAGTGCTCAAGTTCATAGTGCTAGGAGTCTGCATTTATGTTCTGATTCGCCGACTTGAAACATCTTCCTCGATCAACTGTCTTTGACATTCTGGAGAGAAAATAAAAAGTATTCTGAATAGAAGGGTTTTATACTGAGAATATTCCAGGAGTGTGGGCATAGGTTCACCTTGCCTGCTCCTAGTGCTCTTTTTCACATCTTTTATCAATCCTAAACAAATCACGGTACAGATTGGGAGTTCAAGAGTTGTGTTATACTGATATAAATGAAATGAAAAACTGAATACTTGAAATGCCCTTTGCCTTATTATTCCTTTGAGTAACACTGATGAAGTCACAGTATATGGTTTCAAATTGCTGATTCCACTACTTTAGGTTCACATATGTCCATATAATTCAGATTGTAGATAACAGGCATATGTGTGTTTGATTATAAAAAATTTTCCTTTCTAGAATGATTATATTTAGTTTTACATCAAATGTTTTCCTATACACTAATTTTAATTAGCATAGACCTCAGAAGCAGCTTCATGGAGGAGTTTGTGGGTGTCACTTTGTGTTCCTAAAGTTACAAATCACAAGTGCTTTCTGCTGTAGGAAATAAAATTATTATTAATTTGTCATCTAGTTTGTCTGGTAAGGCAGCATGTAAACAGACAGGTAAATGAACACTGATGTATAATGTTAGAGCCCCTGTGCAAACTATTACTTCCTTTGAAAATATACTAAAAATATATACACTTTTTTAGAACAATAGATAATACTTGGCAATTTATGGATAACAACAGTGAATATGAATAATATAATTACTCAGATGTTCAAATGGCCTTATCTCATCCTTCAGTTTTAATTAAATAGTTTTAAGGCTACCTACAAATAGCTTATCAGATGACTGCTGTGACTGTAATGTTTATGTGTGCAGAGTATAGAGGTATAATTTATATGTATAAGTGCGTGATGTTGTATTCTATTCCTTGTAGGGCCTACACATTAGTCTAGTTCTGCACCTGCTTAACTGTTTTTGTTGTTATTTTTCAGAATACCGATACGTGCATTTGATGAGCAGCACAGGATGAAGAAAGAAATGCAGTCCATTCACTAAGTGTGTCTGCTTGCTACTGCGTCCTGAAGTATTAAGGAAGGAATTCTGCTGTTACTTCTTACTTAGAAGGTGATCAACTCTGTGGCCTGCATTGAAGTTTGCCTGCCTTTTCTCTTGCCGTTGCCAGAAGAATAATCCTGGTCAGAATGTAACAGTATACCTCTCTGATTGCTATGGATGGTGATAAACTGACACTTCTCAGAGTTGCATCTAACCCACTGACAGAAAACCATTCTTTAAAGTGAATAGAAACCGAGCCCCTGTGAGCACTTCTATTGAACATGACTCATGGAGAAGAGCTTGGCTCTGATGTGCATCAGGATTCTATTGTTTTAACTTACCTAGAAGGATTACTAATGCATCAGGCAGCTGGGGGATCAGGTACTGCCATCGACAAAAAGTCTGCTGGCCACAATGAAGAAGATCAGAACTTTAACATTTCTGGCAGTGCATTTCCCACCTGTCAAAGCAATGGTCCAGTTCTCAATACACATACATACCAGGGATCTGGCATGCTGCATCTCAAAAAAGCCAGACTGTTGCAGTCTTCTGAGGACTGGAATGCAGCAAAGCGGAAAAGGCTGTCTGATTCCATCGTGAATTTAAATGTGAAGAAGGAAGCTTTGCTAGCTGGCATGGTTGACAATGTGCCTAAAGGCAAACAGGATAGCACATTACTGGCCTCTTTGCTTCAGTCATTCAGCTCTAGGCTGCAGACTGTTGCTCTGTCACAGCAAATTAGGCAGAGCCTCAAGGAGCAAGGATATGCCCTAAGTCATGATTCTTTAAAAGTAGAGAAGGATTTAAGGTGCTACGGTGTGGCCTCAAGTCACTTAAAAACTTTGTTGAAGAAAAGTAAAGCTAAAGATCAGAAGTCTGATCCCATTCTTCCTGACGTAACTAAAAACCTTATCAGAGAAAGGTTTGTAGAATCCCCTCATCACGCGGGACAAAGTGGAACAAAGGTCATGAGTGAACCTTTGTCGTGTGCTGCAAGATTACAGGCTGTGGCAAGCATGGTGGAAAAAAGGGCTAGTCCTGCCACTTCACCCAAACCCAGTGTTGCCTGTAGCCAGTTAGCATTGCTCCTTTCGAGTGAAGCCCACCTGCAGCAGTATTCTCGGGAACACGCTTTAAAAACACAGAATGCAAATCAAGCAGCAAGTGAAAGACTTGCTGCCATGGCCAGACTGCAAGAAAATGGCCAGAAAGATGTAGGCAGTTTCCAGCTCTCAAAAGGAATGTCCAGCCATCTCAATGGGCAGGCCAGAACATCGTCATCCAACAAACTGGTGGCTAGCAAGAATAATGCTACAACATTTCAAAACCCAATGGCTGTTGTTCCTTCTTCCCCTAAGAATTCGGGCTACAAAAACTCCCTGGAAAGAAACAGTATAAAGCAAGCTGCTAATAACAGTTTACTTTTACATCTTCTCAAAAGCCAAACCATCCCCAAGCCAATGAATGGACACAGCCAAAATGAGAGAGGAAGTAGTTTTGAGGAGAGCAGTACACCTACCACCATTGATGAATATTCAGATAACAACCCCAGCTTTACAGATGACAGCAGTGGTGATGAAAGCTCCTATTCCAACTGTGTTCCCATAGACTTGTCTTGCAAGCATCGGAATGAAAAACCCGAAGCTGAACAACCTGTTTCCCTTGATAACTTAACTCAGTCCTTGTTAAACACATGGGATCCCAAAGTCCCAGATCTGGACATCAAAGAAGATCAAGATACCTCAAAGAATTCTAAGCTGAATTCACACCAGAAAGTAACTCTTCTTCAATTGCTACTTGGTCATAAGAATGAAGAAAATGTAGAAAAGAATGCCAGCCCTCAGGAAGTCCACAGTGATGTGACCAAGTTCAGCCCACAGAATTATACAAGGACTTCTGTAATTGAAAGTCCCAGTACCAACAGGACTACTCCAGTGAGCACTCCTCCACTGCATACATCAACCAAAGCAGAGTCTCCCATCAATCTCTCTCAACACTCTCTGGTAATCAAGTGGAATTCCCCACCATATGCCTATAGTACTCCAGCTGCAAAGCTATCAAATACTGGGTCTAACCACTTGATGGACCTCACAAAAAGCAAAGAATCGCAAGCAGAGAAAGCTGCCCCAAGTGAAGGTGCACAAAATTCTGCTACATTCAGTGCCAGTAAACTGTTGCAGAATTTGGCGCAGTGTGGAATGCAGTCTTCTGTGCCAGTAGAAGAGCAAAGACCCAGCAAACAGCTGCTAAGTGGAAACACAGATAAACCCCTTGGTATGATTGATAGATTAAATAGCCCTCTGCTCTCAAATAAAACACATGCAGTTGAAGAAAACAAAACATTCAACACTCAGCCAGCAGGACCTGAACCAGGACTTCCTGGTTCCGAAATAGAAAATCTGCTGGAAAGACGCACTGTCCTCCAATTGCTCCTGGGAAATTCCAACAAAGGGAAGAGTGAAAAGAAAGAGAAAATCCCTTTGAGAGATGAAAGTACTCAAGAACATTCAGAGAGAGCTTTAAGTGAACAAATACTAATGGTGAAAATAAAATCTGAGCCTTGTGATGACTTCCAAATTCCTAACACAAATGTGCATTTGAGCCACGATGCTAAGGGCACGCCGTTCTTAGGGATGGCTCCCACCATGCAGAGGGGCGCAGCTGCCTTACCAGTGTCTGAGGATTTTAAATCAGAGCCCCCTTCACCTCAGGATTTTTCTTTCTCAAAAAACGGTCTGTTAAGTCGATTGCTGAGGCAAAGTCAAGAGAGTTACTCAGCAGATGATCCGGACAAGAGTCACAGAAATAGTGAGCTGGCACCCCTGGAATCAAAAAACCTTTGCATTGTTCCTAAGAAAAGGAAGCTTTATACTGAGCCACTGGAAAATCCATTTAAGAAAATGAAAACTAGCACTGTCGATGCTGCAAATAGTCCCAGTGCCTCCGAAGTGCTGTATGGGCCTGTGCTCAGTCAGGATGAGCTGAAATTTAGCAGAAGTGATCTTGAATATAAATACCCCATGGGTCATAGTTCATCCAGTGATAGTGAACATAGGAATTGGGCCAGGGAGAGCAAAAGCTTCAATGTTCTGAAACAGCTGCTTCTCTCAGAAAACTGTGTGCGAGACTTGTCCCCACACAGGAGTAACTCTGTCATCGACAGTAAAAAGAAAGGACATAAAAACAATGTGATCAATAGCAAATCCGAATTTAGCATTTCTTCTTTAAATGGACTGATGTACAGTTCCCCTCAGCCCAGCAGCTGTGTGGATAATAGGACATTTTCATACCCAGGAGTGGTAAAGACTCCTCTGAGCCCTCCTTTCCAGGAGCACTTGGGCTGTGTGGGGTCCAGACCAGAACCTGGACTTTTGAATGGGTGTTCTCTGCCCATGCCCACTGAGAAGGGACCCATTAAGTGGGTTATAACAGATGTGGATAAGAATGAGTATGAAAAAGATTCTCCAAGACTGACCAAAACTAACCCAATCCTCTATTACATGCTCCAGAAAGGAGGTAATTCTGTTAGCACTCGAGAAACACAGGACAAAGAAATCTGGAGGGAGCCTTCATCTGCCGAAAGTGTCTCACAGGTTACGGTCAAAGAAGAGTTACTTCCTGCTGCAGAAACTAAAGCTTCTTTCTTTAATTTAAGAAGCCCTTACAATAGCCATATGGGAAATAATGCTTCTCGCCCACACAGTGCAAATGGAGAAGTTTACGGACTTCTGGGAAACATGCTAACAATAAAAAAGGAATCAGAATAATGTGTACCTGCAATCCCACTTTGGCTCTTTTTCAAATTAATTAGTATGAACTTGAGATCTGTATAAATAAGAGCATGATTTGAGAAAAGCATGGTCTAACTGAAACTTCTTCATTTTGAAAAGTATTGGTTACTGGTGATGTTTAAAAATGCATACTAATTTTTGCTTATCATTAGATGTCATGAGGAAACTATTGAACTAGAAGTTGGTTGTTTAATACTTCTGTATGCATCAGATAACAACTGTGAGTAGTCTACGAATGAAATTATTTTATAATCATAAATAAGAGGCATACATTAAAATGTAAAACTCCATCAATAGCGGATTGATGCATTTTGCTGCCTTTATTACAGTGCTTTATTTCGCATCTCAGAAGTCAGCCTACATAACACATTTTTTAAAGTCCAACCGTTAACTATTTGAAAGAGAGTCAAATTAAGAAAAACCCAAGAACCTTGTGCTGATTCAAATCTCATCAATTCAAAAATAAGGAAAAAAATGCTTACATTTTTTCACTTTTGCTAATAAAATAAAATAAATTGTTTTTAACTCTTGGAAGGGGTTTTATGGTTACCAATTTATCTGTCCCAGCTCAGTCCTTTTCAATATATATTTCTTTAAACCTTGTACTGTTTAATAAAAATTGATTACAATAGAGGGGAGTTTGATAGATCCTTAAAAATAAAAGACAGATTTCCATTTTTATATTTTAAATACTTTACTGAATTAATACTCCTCCTTTTACAAATTAGGAAAGTTAACATTCATTTTCAGGTGGTTTCCTGAATAGTTGACTACTTAGAAATTGTTTTTAACAAGAGCAAAAAATGGCTTTGCCTTTGGACGGTTTTCACCATCTCTTGTAAAAGTTAATTCTCACCATTCCTGTGGTACCTGTAAGTCTTATGACCAAGATTTCTTAAATCTGAACTCAGACCTCCTGCATTAGAACCATCGGGAGCAGTTTAATATGCAGACCCATAGGCAGCATCTCAGATCAGAGCAAGGATGTCTGCCAAGTGGAACAGGAATCTTCCATCTGCATCTTAGCACGCTCTATAGGTGTTTCTTCTGCATACTGATATTGGGAAACCATTGCTTACAACTTTCCCAGGACATAGGACTGTAAAGAAACTATTTGATGCCTATATTTTCCCCCAGTACAGTCACATATCAACTCAAAATTTGCAATATTGTAGTTCCTATATTGCTGTTATGTCTTTGGAAATCGGGTTCAGAATACTTTTTATGACAAAAATTGGGTAGAGGGGACAACTTTCCTATTTGGGTCAACATCTCAGGAAAATCTATAGATATTTATTTGTTCTAATTAGTGACATCGACTTAATTAGCCTTAGGGATGGAATAACAGGGCCACTTACCAAACTCAGGTGATCCCAGGATGGTTGGGAAACTTCTGAATACATCCTCATATTCTGTAACACCATCCTCTGCAAAACAGTGCTGAAGAAGGTTTTAAGAAAACATTTAGTCCAAACCCAAGGAAGGCAGTCAACTCAGATTGACAGAAGACAAAACAAACAAAACAAAAGGGCACTTAAACACGACAGAACTACATAATCATTCCATGGGATCTAGTCTTTCTAAACAGGGATTAAAAGTAAACATTGATACTGTCTGGGAGAAACTTCGTATATGATTGAACCAAGTGGGGTTTCAATCTTGAAACAAGTTAGTTTTTGAAGTTCAGTTTTTATAGTCCACCATTCAACCACCAGACAATATTGTTTTCAATCTTGAACCAGGTTAACAACTGACCTATCAAAAATTATTGTATACTCAGCAATTAGTTAGGAGGAAGTTTCTTTGAAGTTGTTCTACTTGAAGTTGTTTCTAAGATTTTTATATTAAAAATGGACCTTATTTCCTAATTACCTAAAATTCCAAATGGTTATTTTTTTCTCAATGATTTGTAAATAACTAATAGATACATTATACAGTAATAGGAGTGTATATTATGCTATGTCGGGGGGGGTGAAGGCATATGCTCATTCTGATATGAAATTTCCACTGGCCAGTGAAGATATTTTACTCCATGTCCATATTGTGACAATCCTATTGTCTACATTGTATAAATAAGCTTTACAGTAAGTCATTTTTTTTTTTTTTTGGTCATTATGAAAGGTCTGGAGCTGTAGAAATACGTCACAAGATGTTGGTGTTCTTCCTCCCTCGGTTGGAGGTGACTTTCAGTGAGGTGGCATCTAGGTCAGGGAAACATCCAGAGCCAGTGTTGCATTGTTTTGTTTGTTTTTGTTGGAATGAGAGTATGTCATACAGAAATAAATAAGGCCATACAGAATGCTGTTCTGACTTACTGTACAGTATCTCCAAGTGGAGTTTAGAGTGATTTTAAAGAAGAAAAAGAGAGTACATCCAAAAATTCTCTTTGTTCATGCATATGTAGATTCAAGTATGCACATATACACATTTTCAAGGAATATTTTAGATATCTAGGCATTTCTTTCTGATAAAGTCATTTGTGAAAGGGTACTAACGCTCCCATTGACATCAGTGAGGTAGCATTACCGTTTATTCTTTGCTACATCTCACAGAAGAGTAAACTGGTGAGAGTATATATTTTATATATATATATATATATATAAAATGTGTATATATATATATTGACTTGTTACATGAAGATGTTAAAATTGGTTTTTAAAGGTGATGTAAATAGTGATTTCCTTAATGAAAAATACATATTTTGTATTGTTCTAATGCAACAGAAAAGCCTTTTAATCTCTTTGGTTCCTGTATATTCCATGTATAAGTGTAAATATAATCAGACCGGTTTAAAAAAATTGTGCATGTATGTATACAGTTGCAAGTCTGGACAAATGTATAAAATAAACCTTTTATTTAAGTTGTGATTACCTGCTGCATGAGAAGTGCATGGGGGACCCTATGCATCTGTGCATTTGGCAAAAATGTCTTAAGTCAGATCAGATGTTCATCCCAACATGACAGTATTCCATTTCTAGACTTGACTTCTATGGCTTCAGCTTTGTGGAAGAATGTGCTTTGAATCCAAGGGTCTTAATTTCTTTTAATCAGCCACTCTTCAACATAAAGAATTCACACAATTACTTTCATGAATTTTTAAATCCCACTGGAAACATGACGTCATACCAGGAGTATTCCAGTATTAGTAAATTCTGGAATCCAGGCACATTACCATTCATGGTAAGAATTCTGGGGTTTACACAGCCAGTTTTGATGCAATCCACTTAGTAACATAATTTGCTATTTTTATTAGAAATATAATTTCTTCATATGATGTCATGAATTGTACATACTGCAGTGTGAATTTTTTGTTTGTTTTTTAATCTTTTAGTGTTTACTTCCTGCAGTGAATTTGAATAAATGAGAAAAAATGCATTGTCTCTAACTCGAAATGACTGTTATTTTGTGAGTTTCTCTGGTTTTTATGTTTTCCATAAATGTAAAGTTCCCGGGTCATAAAAATGCAATAGGTCTGTATTTTGTCTGTCTCACAAGTAAAGAAGCAAATAGCCAGCAAGTTAGTATATTTAGAAACAGGATAATTAAAGCATAGCTCAAAATGACAGTCCGTTTATAGTCTTGCTTCCATTTTTCAGTAACTTAATGACCACTGCATTTTTTTAACTGGAGAGAGTTTGTACAGTGTTCAAAAATAAAGTTAATTTTTTACATACACACTTTGTCTTAAGACTTTATCGGAGGGCTTTTATTCAGTTTTGGGGGTTTTTTTTGTTTTTGTTTTTGTTCAATCTTTTTGACAATGTATGTGTGCACATGTTAGGAAAAGAGTAGTTGAATACATACAGTATGCATGTGTAGTGAGTAATAAAAATCTATTTTATTATTGTATTTATGGTACTGAAGCTTAAACCCAGGGTCTCAAACTTGCCAGGCAAGGGTTCTCCATTGAGCTTTATCCCAAACCCTATTTTTGCTGTTCTGAGACAGCATCTCATTAGGTTGGCAGTGATGGCCTTATACTCACTTTATAGTCCACACAAACACTGAATTTGGAATCTTCCTGCTTCTGCCTCAGAGCCTGCTGGGATTACAGATTTGTACTATGGGTGGGACACAGCTAAGACCAGTTTATTTAGGGAGGAAAATAAACCTGTATACCCTTGTAATCTGATGGATTCACAGTTTGTTTTTTATAGTTCACTAATAATTTAGGAGAAAGACATTTTTCTAATGACAGGGTCCATTTCCTGGGACTAAAGTAGTCTGTTATAATCCTGGCAGGTATTCTTAACAGGTTTATAGATTCTTAAGTGGGCTGGGTGCAGCTTAGTGATAGAGCATTGCCGAGCCTGCACCAGACCCTGTATTTAGCACCACACAAAAAATAATAAAAATGTTCAGATCTTAGAAACACATTCTACTGCTGTTGTACATAAACAACATTTTGACAAATTTCACCTTGCTGTGTACATAGAAACTAACCTTTACGTGAAAGTGCAAGCTTGTGTTTTATTTAGCTACGGTAAGAAAACCTAAAGTACACCAAGTAAAACATGTCTGAGAGGGATTACTTAAGAGAACCATCACTTACTTTTACCAAAGAGTAGTATCCGGGGCTTTAATATGAGGAGTCTAAAATCAAATCAGGTTAGAGTTGTTCATGCTACTCAAGGTTCTATTTCAAGTTTATCAGAGTAGAGTATCAACACAACATTGGAAATTCCCTGTCACTCGGCACAGAGACAGACCTGTTTGACCTCAGAAAAAAGATTTTTAAATGTTTAATTGCTGAGTACCATTTTGTTTATTGCATAAGATTTATAGGTAATCTAATGCTATCTTATTAAGGGCTGATACTCTGTTGGCATCATATAGTTAAGGATTTAGTTCTATAAGTGGATGGTGCGGTACTGTTTTCAACATTTTGAAGATACCGTCTTCTTGGGTAGAGACAGCTGCTCAAACGTCAGTTACTGTACTTGAGTTAGTAGCAGGGTATTTGGAAATAAACTTAGAACCCATGAATTCTGCCTCACTTGATCATTTCCTAGAACTGGCTTGAGCCATTCTAGTCTTTTGCAGCTTTTTTAGTGACATGAAGACCTGGCAAACTTTTGTTCCCTCCCGCCTTTATCACATGTAATTGGCATGTCCTCCAAACTGAGGAATCACTGCCATCCTTTAGGATAACCATTTCTCTCTCTTTATCTATCTCTATCTCTCTGTCAACTTTGGCCTCTGAAACTGCTCGTACAAAAGGAAATGACCTAACATTTTATAGATTCAGATTATGTGTTTTGGAAAGTTATAGGAACAGTATCATTGGGGGAGTGAAGGTTATTGCCTGAGACTATTTGATTCAAGGACAATAATGGGATGGTTTTCATGTAATTAGAAAACTGCAATTTTATCCAGAGATTGAAGGATTGCTTTGGGCAACCATTGTAGTGAATCTTTCCAAAGGCAAGCTGTAGTCCTTAGAAGTTGTTAGCACCCCATTGGATGTATTAGGTGGCCTTGATGTATCTTACAGGATGCTGGCTTGCACTTTGTCTGTATCCTGGTCTTGTGACTCTATTCAAGTTCTTATTTCAAAGTCACAATTGCATCTTTGGCTGTGTTAGTTTTGGGGGGAGGGAGCGTGGCAGAGGAAGGCAAGTAGGGGACAGAGTCGCTCCCCTTCATCACTCTCAAAACCCAAATTGTAATGTTAACCTTCACCAGTTACAGTTCTAAACTGGAATTTTCCCTTTCATTTACTACTCTTTTGGGGAAATATCATGCATTAAAATTAAAAGAAAAAAAAAACGTGCTGAGATTAAATATATATACGTGAACAGGACTCAGGCTAGACATTGGGAGATGTTCCAGAGGGATGAATGCTACATCTCCTGCTGATAAGGTGGGAACTTCTTTTTAAGGCCTTTCCCTTCTCCTAATTGTTTTCCTACTATTAAACATTTTCCCTCACAAATCATGGTTTTGGATTTATAGTATATCCCATCCCACTTTAGCATTTAAAGTGCTTCTTTTCATATATTCAAAAGCATTTATCTATAAAGCCCTTTCTTAAAAAATAAGGTCTTACACTGTAGCCTTGTTGTAGTCCATGCTGGCCTTAAATTTGCAGCAATGTTGCCTCAGTCACTCAAAAGCTGGGATTACTGGCATGAGACCATAATTTTGCTCATTCTTGCTTTCTAAAGACAGTTGGTTAAAATATAGGAAAGAAATCTCTTCCATTCCTCCGTACCCCCAACAACACACAGAGGTTTATATCTCCTAAGTTAAGCCTAAAATAAGGACTCACATGGATAATTCAAGATAGACTGAGCAAAGGGTAGAATAATTTAGGGATTTACAGGTGCAAGGATTATTAGCTACTCACACACACACTTTCACCTCCATAATAAAATGTGCTGATGTATCACTGCTTAATTCTATGCTAGTAAAGATATTCATGATCATCTTTCTAATGTGAAGAGCGTGGGGTAGGAGCTCAGATACCTTTGGGATTGTTTGCAACTCATGAGACATAATGCCTTCATCAAGTTAGCTTCTCTGCCAAGAAACAGAGAGCCCTTCAAAGGAAAGTTTTCCTGCCATGACTCACTTCAGAGATTCATGCTTAGGAAAAGTAGAGATGTTCAAGAGAAGAAGTACTGACCTGATTTTCATAGTGTTCTGTTGGGAAGTATATGATAGAATGCCACAGTCTTCAGAAATTAAAGATCACTGCTGAGAAACCAGATGAACTAACACAGCCAGAGCAAGTTCTGTTACCACCCACTCTGGCTCTGGGTGAGCCATTGGCACATGATCTCTTGGCTTTCTTAACATAGGGTTTTTCAGTCCTCATGAATGCTAACTTCATCTTGGCTCAACAGTTTCTACCACTGGAGTGTTCTTTTTGTATCTGCCTTCAGCAATGCTAAGCATCCCTCTCTTCAGACACTGTAGATTTTATTCTGTTTCTTCTAGTTTTCTACTTGTCTGAAGTTTAGAAGTTTCCTACAACTTGTAAGATATCTATCTACCTTGTCACTCTATCAATATTTGAATTTCAACTTGCCCCAGTCTTGAATTCACTGTATATGCTTTCTCCCCAGTTTGTTCAAACAACCCTTTCCTTTTGTTGGAAATTCGTGTATTTCTCCAAACTTTGTTCCTCAGCAACCTCAGCTTATGGCCACTATTAATCACTGGAGAGTTCCTTAATCTGTTTCTACCAATCCATCTTCTATGCTTTCACACTGAGCTTGATCATATCTTAATTGTTTTAGATCTGCTTGGCTTCCTCCCATCTCTCCCATTGCCAAAACGAGCATTCTAAAATCTAAACTCTATTAAATCTGCCTAACAGCCTCAAGTCATTTATGGAATTCTACATGCAAATGTCTTTAGGGTCTGGTGGAGTATTAAAGTGTATAGGCTTCTGTGGGAAGTGTTAAGAGGTGATGGATTTACCCTAAATGGTGGATCTAAAGATATTCTAGTTTGAAATTGTAAGAACCCATTTTGTAGGCCAAATAAAACCATTCCTGATAACTGATGTTTAGTGCGGTTCATTTAGTCCATATTATCAAGGTTTTAGACTTATAGCTCTCTCTATATTTTCAACTTTCTCCCACCCTCTGACACCTTGCTCCCCATTTTCCCAATCATACCAGTGAGAACCTTTACAAATGACTCTCTGAGCTCTCCTGCCTTTTTGCTGTTGGTGTCTTCAATCATTCAGCATTCTGGGTCTGAAGCACCTCCTTTCTTTGCCCTCCTGTTCCTGTTCTCAACCTAGTAAACTCTTATTCCCTTTAAAACTGAATAAATATTCTCTTCTCAAAGAAGCCCTCTGTAATTCATTTCTATAGGACAGATGTGGTTTTGAGTCCTCTACCAAGCCATGCTTTGTGTAAACCTCTCTCGTACCCATTAGTGAACACTGTACTTCAGAATGTTTCCTGAAGGCTATAAGTAGGCAAACAAACTTGATAAGACTCTGGTTAGCAAAAGAGCTAGAATTAACATTAGCCTGTTTCAAAGGCCCAAGGATCTGGGTCCCTGTAGGAACCAGTGCCAAATCTAACTAACTTACTAGCTATTTATTGGCATGTTTTGAAGGTGGCAACATACCTGTTGTGACCAAATCAGGATTTTAATGATTTGGTGCATGATCAATAAAGGTGCATTAAACTGAAGCCCCAGCTGGCCTGGAACTTCCTTTGTAGACTAGGCTGGCCTCCTCACAGAGATCCACCTTCCTCTTCCTCTCTAGTGTTGGGATTAAAGAATGAGCCACACACTCAGCTGACATGAACATTTTTAATTTTTACTTTTTGTTTGCTCGGGGTCAAGGATTAAAAACTCATTTCTGATGTGTATTTCTCAAGAGAAGAAATATGATCATGGCTGAAACTGAGTTGTATTCCAAATCTTTCAAACTGACCCTGAAATTTTTAAAACTAGAGAATAATGAGGATGAGTAGATTGTTTTCAACGAAGATATAATTACTCACTTTCCCCAGCCAGGCAGGCCTAGTAAATGTGACTCATAATTTCTAACAGTTGTAAAGCTGAAGATTGTAGGGGAGAGAGATTGGGCTTCTGACTTTTAAATAAAAGGGATATACATATGTATATTTGGTCTTTTTGAGGCAAGGTCTCCCCGAAGCCCCAGCTGGCCTGAAACTCACAGAGATCCACCTGCTTCTGCCTCCTCAGTGCTGGGATTAAAGGTGTACACTTCCATGCCTGACTATTAAAGGGATTTTTCAAATTAGTACATACAAAGCTTGCGGGACCATGAAGACAGATAGGTACAGTAAGAAAGAAGAACACTTAGAAACGCAGGGTTCCTACCTTTGCTGAGGATGAGCTTACTTCCCTAAGCCTTTGGTTTGATTTCCAGAACTGAAATAAAACAAAAATCTCTTTCTAGTTGAAAAAACCAAGATGTCTTCTAATCTTAACCATTTAAATGATCATCCTACCTCATTTGATTCTCTCATTTGAGATAAAGAGCTCATTGTTGAGTCTGTACCTTGAAGTCAGATTTCTTTCTAGTGTCTCTTTGCCCTGAGGTAAGACTATAAGATTCCCAGAATGATGACATGAATACCACAGCATGGACTACATGGATAAGGACCTTACTCTATAATTTGGATCTAGAATGTGCCCCAAAGGCCCATGTGTTAAGCCCCTGGTCCCCAAGGTGAGCCATTATTGGGATGTGATTGAACCTTTAACAGATGTTATCTAGTAGGAAGTCTAAAGATCATCCCTTTCATTATCTCTTTGGGTCATGAGATGAATGATCACTCTGCCGTGTGCTCTCCATAAGGACACGTCACCTTTGGTCCAAAGCAACGGGACCAGCCAATCATAAACCAACAATTCTAAATCCATAAACCAAAATAAATGATTCCTCATTATAAGTCAACTGTCTCATGTGTCTATTTCATATGCACTCTGCAATATTTTAGTATCTAGTTCATAAGAGAATGTTCTTTTTTAAGGTTACAGAGAAACTGAGCAGAAGCAACCAAGAATTCCCATTTACTCCATCAGTTTCCCTTATATTATTAACATCATGAGATATGTGGCACATTTGTTACATGTAACTGATGAGCCAGTGTTACTTGTATTACCATCTAAAGTCTCTAGTTTACATTGGGCTTCATTCTTTGTATTGTATATTATATGGAATTTGATGAATGTATATAGAAGACTGTCATGTAATCAAATAGATTAGACTCACTGCCCTAAAGCTCCCCTGTGCTCTGGGCACCCTTCCCTCACCCCACCACACTCCTCTGACAAGCATTGCTGGAACCAGAGCCATTCCTTTTCCAGAAAATCATTTACTTAGAACAACATGGTACCTTTTCAGGCTGAAAAAAACTTTCAAGGTTTTTCTATGTCCTTTTGTAGTTTGATAGCTCATTTCTGCTTATTACTGGATAATGATCCACTTATGAAACATTCCAAAGTTTGTTTATTCACTTACTGAAAGATTTCATTTTAGCTTCTGTGTTTGGATAATTATTACTAAATAATTTTTATTGCTATAAAGGTAATTTGTAGTTTTTGTGAGGATAGGGGACATATTTCCACTTTTTCAGGTCATTTTTAAGAAAGCACAGCTTTTCAGTAAGCAAAAACAGTGCTGTCAATTCCAAACCCATCAGTTTCATTAGATGCATCAGAGTAGGGTAAATTATGTTCCAGTATTATACAATCCTATTTCCTCAGTGGATCACAAAGGTCCAGTTCACATTCCTGATATCTGTCCACCTGAGTTAGCAGAGTTCTCTTCCTTGTCTCACTCTGGAGTCTCAGTATGGAGCAGTCAGTACCTGAATCCTGGAGGAAGGCAAAGAAAATGGTAAAATGAGTTCTTTTAAAGGACTTAATACTTTCCATATTATTGCAACAAGAGCATTGGTCTGCTTCATTTCAGCTGCACAGAAAATGTAATTATATAAGTTATATGGAAGAAGAATCAGAAATATTGGTAAACATTCACTAATCTATTTTAATACTTTGTTTTCTAGAGAATAAAACAGTGATCAGTCACTACATTAAATCTGATTATATTTTGACGGTTGCCTTCCCTATTCCAGACTATGACAGTAGTCTAGAAGCAAAAACCAAGCAACCTTGACGACTCAAGCAGTATTCACCAAGGAAAAGGCTTCCTTTCTAAGACAAGCTCTTTGGGGTTGCTGAAAGGAAGATGAGCAGATCTAGTAAGATTGTGTTCCGCATTACTGACACCGTAGGACTCTAAATGAATGCAGATGAGTTCTTTCCTTCTGGGATCAGCATAAGAATATGGGGTGTTCACTTGTGGTACAATATAATTTTCTATCCATCATACTTAATTTTATAATTTTAGTTTGTTTATGTGATCAAAGTTTTCTATTATTTCCAACGTGGGTTACTCCATTTGAATTTAAACAACATCTTAGGCAAATTTTAAATCAGAAGACGAGGTTTTATTTAGGTCAGTTCAACTCACTTATTTGCCCTCAAATTCTTCTGCAAAGTAGATGATTTCTTTTTCAATATTTGCTCTCAATTTCTGAGTTACCAGCACCTACTTTATGAAAATCTTTATTGCTGTATGATGATTTCCTGGAACTAGATATTTGTCCCTTTATTAGTCCATCTCAAAAAGCTCCTCTTTCTTCCCTAAACTGACCTTGGGAAAATCATCTCTGCTTTTCCTTCCTTCCTTCCTTCCTTCCTTCCTTCCTTCCTTCCTTCCTTCCTTCCTTCTTTCCTTCCTCAGAATTGCTGTGGTCAAGAACAAGCCATGATCCAGTCACTCCCTCCAAGCACCACTGAGACTCTCTGCTCAACAGGAGCCCAACTCATCTCTGTGTTCCTGCTTAGGACTTCCCTATAAGAGAATTCTCCCAGGATCCTATCTCAAACATCATTTTCAGCCAGGTGTGGTGATACACACCTTTAATCCAAGCACTCAGGAAATCTCTGAGAGATGGAGGCCAGCCTGGTCAAGTTCCAGGCCAGCTGGGGCTGAAGGGAGATCTTGTCCCAAAACAAACAAAGGAACAAAATCTCCCAAAACAATAAACATCATTTTCAGTTTGAATCTTTTCAGAAACTTCCCCAAGGTTTTTGAGTCCTCCTTCTCCCCAAAACCTACCCCTAAAGAGAAAAATAAGGATGGAGGAGGTGCCTTCTTTCTATGACTCCGGCAAGGAGGAGCCAGAAGGTAGCAGCTGGGATTGTTGTCTCCAGGATGACACACTGTAGCTGCCATTTCCAACCCATTTTAAAGAGAAAACGTGGGACACAAAATACGGTAGAAAACAAGACTCAGGAATCAAATCCTTGAATTTAGGACCCTTAAAGTTACAGTGAATATGTCCTGGTTCCAGATTCCTGGTCTGAAAATGAGTTTGTTATCCTGCACATGATATGCTCCACATTCGAATGTTAGAAAAGTGGTGTTCATATGCTCTCTTTTCTAAGAAGTGTGTTCATATTTTTAATCATAGTGATTATATTTGCTCATGAAAATTACCCCCAAATCAAAAAATACCTAAAGAATTAAGGTGTCAGAATTCCACCATCACAAGAGAAACTCTATTACGTGTCTCTATTAATATAAAATAGTATTGCTATTTTATTTTAATCTTTTAATGTTATGCTTGTGCTTTACATTGTAAAGACTGCACTCTGTATTAGCTTGTGTCCTTATGTGACAGACTCTATTTTCCAAAAATGGGCATGCTGTATTTCTCAGCAGTGTCTTATATTTTCTTCACACATGCAGCTCACCAGACCCCATGACTACCTTGCTGAGCAGGACATGGCATGCCTGGCACAGCATGGCCTCTAAAGGCTCAGTGGCCATAGGTGATTCAAGTTGTGCTGACTATTGTCCTTAGGCTGCTGGTCCTGGGCACCCAGCCACCATTTTGTAAGAAAAGCTACGTCACAATAAGAGCCGGTATGCAGTCGTTCTGTCCAATATAGTTGCTGGGCATGAGTGAGCAAGTCTTCAGATGAAACTTGCCTTTGAACTGCTTTAGCAAAAGACAAATACAGTAGAAAGAAGCGTCCCCACAAAGCCCTGCCAAAAGGACAGATTCATGATCAGAACAAATGTTGTCATTATCCCAATGAAATCCTGCATGTAGGTGTTCTCATGTTTATTTCAACTTAATGTGGGGCATGTCCTTCGTACCACATAAGCCGCTCTGTTGTTGCAGATTTGTTTTCTATCACTGTGTGTTTTTTTTGTGGGGGTTGGGGGCTTAAAGCAAAATCTCACTATGTAGCTCAGGTTGGCCTCAAAACTTTAAATCCTCTTGCCATAGCCTGCCACACCCAGCTTTGCTATTGCTAGTGCATAATGTTAAAAATATTTTTTCACACACATTTTGAGTTCTGAAATTCTGATTGTTTTTATAGAACTGATCTTTAGAAGTTAAAAATAAATCATTTCGATCCCTCAGTTACATTTAATTAACTATTTCTGGATCATTAGAATAAAAACAGTTTAAAGTATTATTGTTTTTGTTGTTGTTGTTTTTTTGAGTGCCTACACCTCACATGAAATTTGGTTTTAGTAAGGTTGTGCCTTTACCATTTCTGGTAAGCTGAATATGGCACTTCAAGTCCTTAGAACCTACACCTACAAACTTGTATCTTAGATAGTAGATTAGAAATGTAACTAGTAGATATAATTAAAGTTAGGATTTTCAGGTACAGTATTACAAATAATCCAGACGGGTACCAAGTGTAATACTAAGGGTTCTTATAAAAGAGAAGCAGTGGCAAGAAGACGGCTGACACTGGAGTAGGGACTGGTGGTTTGGGGAGCACCTGCTGAGATACCTGGTAGCCATCCCAGACTCTGAGAAGCAGGGAACATACTTTCCTCTAGAGCTTCTGAAGGGGCTGTGACCGTGTTGATGCCTTGACTTCAGCCCACTGAAACTAATTTTAGACAATTGGTCTCCAGAACATTCTAAATATAAATCTCTGTTGTTTTAAGCCACTGAAAATTTCTGTTGTTTTTAATTTGACCTGAGAATCTAAAATCTAAAATATCACTTGCTTCTATATAAGAAATAAATGAAAGACAGGCGAGTCCATTTTTGTCCCTCAAATAGCTTCCTAGGATAGACATAGGATCCAGGAACCACACACAAAACCCATTGGAAACCTGGGCCTTTTTTTACGTGTGTGTGGGGGGGGGGGTTGTTAAATATCATGTATTCACTATCTTGTGAAGAATAATAAGGTGATGAGATGTGCTTGAGGTATTTATATTCTAAGTTTGAATACTAATGCATTCATACACATGTGCATGTACAGACACGCGCGCGCGCACACGCACACACACATGCACACTCACGCACGCGCACACAATTTATAGAAAGACTACAGAGCCCTGTATTGGCTCAAAGTCCTCCCTGAGGTTCACAATTTGATGTATGTAGGAATTCAGAGCACATAAAAAAATGAAAGTGTAGCTTGACTCTTCCCCCTTTGGAGATATAGTTGCAGTATTGGAATAAAAAAACAAGAAATCACAAATAATACAGGCACAAAGATCCAGAAGAAATAGGTTACTCTCACTGTGGCATGTCATAAGACATCAGTGCGCACTGGCTTCCCGTTTCCTTCTTTCGTTAAAACTGTCCCTTTATTGTCAAGGTCTAAAAAAAGGCAAGACATAACAAATGAATCTGCAGTGATGTTTGAAAAATATGCCCTGACACATTTGGAACATACCCACTGTTCAAAATCTGCCAGCTAAGAGAAGCTGATTAGAACCCCTGATGGCTCGAGGGGAGCCGCATACAGGTGCCTGTTACCTGCTTCTGTCAGCTCTGCCTGGAGCCAACATGCAGCCAGAGTAGCCCGTGGCCACTGAGAGGGAGTCAGGCAAGGTGTTGATACAAACATAAAGGGAAGGCTGTCCGGCCCAGGTAGTGCTTGGAGATCCCTCCTCTTCTCACCTCTTGCCTCGGACTTTAGAGAGGCCTTTTCAGTGAACAAAGCGTCTTCTTAACTTTGGAAAGTGTTGTGTATCTCATCATTTGTAACTGGAAGATATCTACCTCATACCTCTCCCCTGAACCTCAGAGCTGGGAGAGAAGTAAAACGATCATCTCTGTTGGTGTGTGGATTTGAAAGTGAAAGAACAAATTCTAAGATGGGCCAAAGCCTGCATTCCGTCACAGCATGGTGCATTTGAAACGTATTTACACCTATCTCCATTTCCTTCCTGTGGGTGAAAAATAAAACCTGCCAGATTACATTTAGCAAGTATCATTTTTATACTAGAATACATTCTGAAATAAATCATTAATATGATTATGAATAATAAAACATACAAAAGTTCTCTAGGAATGAAATAAGTCAAAATGGAACAACTGATGTTGTAGGCCGTAGGCAAAGCAGCCGTGATCCATGCTGTAGAGAAGTTGTACTTGGAGGAAAAGCAGATCATATATATATTCAATCATCTAACAAAATATTTGCTAGCATCCACACTATAACAAAACTGTGTAAGTTTCTAGAAATAGTACAGACTTAGAGCTAGCATCTATTCATATGACATAAAATCTGATCAAAGTTTGAGAACGCAAATTACAATTTCTAATTAGTGCTGTGATAATGTTCAGTAGGAAGCATCTAACCCGAACCTGAAGGATAGCCAGACTTTGCAAGGGAAATAATATTTCTTGGAACTTTAACTATTTGAATTAGCAGTACAGAAACAGAGAAACCCTGTAATGTGGTGCTTAGTTTGCAGCTCTATAGCTCACTAGTATGGCATCTGCCGAGCTTATTCAAGGTCAAGTTTAATCCGTAGCACTGAAAATTGAGAGAGAGAAAGACAGAGTCACAGAGACAATGACGGAAAACTTGAGGTAACTGAAATGGTATCACAGTGGCTGGGATCTCTTAATCTAGGTCTTTTAGAAAAAGGAGCACAGAGTTTGTTAGCTGGTGATAAATTGGTTAGAAATGGGGGATCCAATCTATTCATGTCATTAAAAAAATAAATAATAAAACCTCTGGAAGTCTTAGTGGCAGGGTAGACAATGGGAATAAGGGGAAGAGACACACCAAGGATGACTTCCAGTTTTCCAGACTGAGCAAAAGGTGAAGTTATTTAACTCAGTTTCAGACAATTAAATTGGATGTGCCTCAGTTAAGTTTAAGGAATGTTCAACAGCACGATGGATAAATAAGTGATTTTAAGAGAAAATTTTTTTGACAAAATTATAGACTTAAGATCTGTCAGCTTGAATGCAGTTGGTTATAGAAGTCATAGAGCCAAAAGGATTGCTCAGGAACCATGTAAATAAGAAGAGATTATCACTTGCACCAGAACCTTGATAAACCTAATGTTTCAAAAGACACAAAAGGTCTGAGAAAAATTGAGAGAATGCACACTGCAGAAGCCAAAAGAAAAGAGTGTTCAAAGAAGGGAGAAGTGACCCAGTTGACAAATGCCACCTTGATCAATGGTATACCTAAAGTGACACGTTCCACAGATTCTTCCACTATGAGGTGAAATTCTTTCAGCTGTCAGCATATGATTCAGTCATCACTTTCATTTTCTTGACCTGCTCTTTAATTTGAAAACGAACACACTTTCAAAGGAACAAATTTCTATTTTAAAGACTTTATTCAAATTTGTCAACTACGTCAAATATGAATTTTAATTCATATTCAACAACCAAGTCAATAAAGGACATACCACTGTTTATGCTCCTTTTCTGTTTTCAATTTCAAATACAGATTTAAAAAGTGCCTAGTGCTAACATAAAGTGACAGAATTAACATAATTCTTTATCTTTGTCTTTGCAATCTCTGGGCTGTCACTGATTCCTTTGGATCTGATGATTACACATAAGCTGTCTGCAGGATTGTGTTCCACAGGATTGGAGATAACTGCCCAAAGCCAGCTTCAGTGACTCCAAGTTATTATTAATTTACTTCTGCAAAGGACATGGTAGGGAGGAAGGAAAAAACTGAGAGACTGTGTCATGATCTGGAGTAGCTGAGTCCGTATGCGAGGTAGACTGGGCAGCTGTAAACTGCAGTGAACTCCCAGTTATGTATCAGGTTCACTTAAGGACTAATGAAAGTGTACTTCTAAGACCTCTAGAGGCTGGAGAGATGACTCAGTGGTTAAGAGTACTAGCTGCTCTTCCAGAAGCCTCAAGTTCAATTCTCAGCACTCACATGGCTGCTTCCTACCATCCATAATTCCAGTTCCAGGGGCTCCAATACACTCTCTGGCCTCCACGGGCATTGCACAAAAGGAATGCACTTGCACATATGCAGTCAAACACTCATAAACATAAAATAAAAATATATAAATCAAAAGAATTTTCAGGTGCAGACATGAAACACACACATAATATGACATATGCTAGTACACAGATAGACTAATAATGTGTTATTTAATGCAAGTGCAACTACAATGTTATTTAACAAGAGTTTGGGGAGGAGTTATACTACATTGCTTAAAATTGCTGGTGCATTGCAGTCATACAAAGCTGATCAGTTTTGACCAGTTTATTTTTATTATTTTTATATCTTTACAGACAAGGGACCCCATTATTTTCTGTACCCAAAGTACACTATTTTCATTGCCCAAACTTTGCCACAGTGATGCCAATTATAGTAAAATGAAACCGGAGAATCACCCCTTTATATATATCACGGTAGAGTCACCAGTCACTTTAACAAAAGCAGGTTCAGAGAGGAGAGGCTAAGGCACAGGAAGACTGGCTGAGAAGGTGACTGTGTGGAAGAGCAGCCTGCACAGTCACACTCGGTAGTCTCCATTCACTCTCTCAGCTTCGTGGCCATTGCTCACTGCTTCCCTCCCACTCTCCCTGTTCATCCTGTTTCCCAACACACTGAACATTCCTACTTTTCACCAGGAGCTTCTTGAGAATCTCCAATGGTCAAGCCCCTTACAAGCTTAAGCACCTCTGTGGCTAGCATTGTCCTTACTTGACAATGATTTTCACCCTGATTCATTCCTTTCTTGTCCCTTTACCACTTCTCAAGGTCAGGGACTCCTGATTCTCCTCTATGAAGTTCCAGTTGATCTGGTCTGCCCATGAGCTCCTTTTCTGAATCCGGCAAAGCAAGCACAGTATGCTTTGATTTTCACAGCCAGCATCAAGACTACCTATTCATAAAAGGTTTTGTTAGGAGAACAAATGGGAGAAGGAAGAATGAGTCATCAAATAAACAAACCTGTAAGGAAATAGAATTAGAAGAAGTTTGAGACCCTTGTTTAAATGCATGCAGCCAAGAGAAGGCTAAGTGGATTGGTGGCAAGATGACAGGACAAAGTTACAGATGAAGTTGGTTGTGACCAGATGATTATCAGAATCTGAGAAGTATGGTGCTGTAAGTAAAAGTGACTAGGATGTGGTCCTAACTCAGATCTTTCAGCTCCTGACACCTTGCCACCTGGCCTCTATTTGGATGTCCCTGGCACTCTTTCAGGTTTTCTCTGGCACCAGACTGCAGAGGGGAATGTGGTTGTAATTCTGGAGGTGAAAGGAAGCAGGGCCTGTTTTCTGCAAGAGCAGTTTTGTTAGCCCAATCTAGAAAGTCAGTTGAGCAGAGCAGGAGTTATTGTTGCTTTAATCTGTCCTACTTCCCCAGGAAAGGGTCGGTTGGGTTTTCAAAATGAACGATTCAGAGGTGTCTAAAGATTTACATTTGTTTGGGAAAGACTGAGATTTCCGGGTGTAATCTGATGCTTACCTCTTCCCCTAACACCTCCGCCTCTCTGCTCTTGCACTTTGTTATGGGCTCAATGACATGTCACCATGTGGCACTTGACATTCTAAACAGCTCTAAGCAGGTCATTGTCCCCTGTAATGTCAACCATTTCCCTGAGGTCAGCAGGGAGAACTGGGGTGTGAGTTCATTTCCTAATGCTTCAGAGGCAAGGGCTGCCATCCTTTCCCCTCCCCAGGCTCTCAGCTCCGGAGTACTTTATTCATTTGCTGTAAAATGGGATGTGTCTCGGACAAATGTGAACTTAGAGGAGTCTTGTTGAAAATGGGACTGCTTGAGGCTGGTGCAAAACTGGGCTTTTGGTTGGAAATATATGCTTTCGTGCTGTGGAATGGAGGACTGTGCCTTCTTATGCTGATTTACACCAAGAGCCATTTAAATATTTGCAGGAAACTTCTATACATTGAGATTAGTTGGTGAAGAGTTGAATAAATAGCGAAAGACCAATTTCTGTGAAGAACAGTATTGTTGCACAGTATCTTTTAAAGTATGACAACCTTTATGCCTTCAAATATTAGAAAATCTTAGTGTTGCTCTGCTGCGGATACTATAACTGTGCCCTTTTCATGACTGAATTATTTTTCTGAAAAACAAAGCTCTATATTTTGCAGCCATTTCATATACAGAGAAAGATACACTTGATTGTGTATGTAGACACTGACTTTCTCTCGTCCAGTTTCCTCCCATGAGTCTCTTGCGGTTTTTTGAGACAGTCTCTCCTCGTAGCCTCAGCTGGCCTGGAACTGCTATTAGAACAGGCTGGCCTTGATCTCGCAGTGATCTCTGCATGTCTCTGCCTCCTGAATGCTGAGACTCAGGCCATGTGCCACCACATGTGGGGTCTAAGAATTCTTTAATGAGGCTTATCTAAATCTTGCACACATGTTTTGATACTGCAAGCATCTCAGCTAGACCTGAGTACAAGCAGATCAGGATAAGAACAATAGGACCCCATTATGTGATGATAAATGTTCAAGAAAGGAGAATATTAGTGCTAAATGAAACTTGAAAAGTATACTAATGTAATAGATACCTTGACTCCAGTCCTGTCTTAGCCACTGAAGTTACCATGTGGCCTTGAAGAAATCAATTCACATTACCAGACTTTGACTTTCTCATTCTTACAATGAAAACATTGCATTAGATCAACAGTGTTTAACAGTGCCCCTAAAAGCTACGAATCTTTCAGAGATATGCGATGCGATGACATATGCTTTGTCTATGACTTTTCTGTGGCTTCAGTTTTCTTAGGGCCCATAGTTTTACTTTATTACATAACTGATCAGTTGGATTTGAATTCTGTCACTGGGATGGACTTGATGCTCACCTTTCCTTTCAGCCACTTCCACTCTGAACTTCACATTTCCTATTTGTTCCAAAACAAAGTTCCCTCTTCAAAGGGAATCAAACGTAATGATTCATTCTGAGTCAAAGATGAGTGGCCATGGCCCAGAAGCAACAAATAACATGGCCCCAAATAACATGCTCAAATGTCCAAGTGGTGACATGAAGCTTATGATCAGGTAAAAAAGTTAAAATTTAAAACAGTTTCAAATAATACATTGGTGGAAATATCAGGTATGTGGGTGTTAGCAAAGCTGGAAAACTCTTAGTGGGTTTTAGTGGAAGATAGTGATTTGTTAAGTTTGTTAATAGATACATAATCAGAACATTATATATATATTATAACATAAATAATATATCTTATAATATTCCAAAGGTTTTTGCTTTGGTTTCATTTTGAGACAGGATTTCCCTGCAGTCCCAGCTGGCTTGGAACTCATTATGCAGACCAGGCTGGCCATGATCTCAGAGTTCTGCCTTCCTCTGCTTCCTTGGTGCCACCACACCTAGGTTTTTACCTGAAAGTTGAAAGGATATTAGGTCATCTATAAAGGAGGCAGTGCTGGCATTAAGGACACTAAGGATGGTCCAGGATAATTTGACTTTGGATCTGAAATAATCCAACTCATCATAATCATGAATTTCTACTCTGTTAATTAACCTTGTAGACTCTTTAGAGTTGGTTTGGCTTCTTCTGGGGAACTTTAGGTCACATATCTTAAAAAAACACTCTAGAACCACCTTCTATGATATCATAATTAGCAATCCAATTCATACAAATTTCTACATTTCTCTGAACTTCGATAAAATAAACACCTCCTCTCCTCCTTTATATAATTTTTTTCTCCCTCTGTGTTATTCTTGGCTCAACAAATAGATTGCAAAATTCATGAGACCATGGTGGTGGCAGCTTGTTATTGTCTCCCTGATCCCTCCCTATAGGCAAAGCTGAGGGGAGCCCTTGGCCACAGTTTCATCTGAAGCTTATGATTCACGAATGGTCTGACTCAGTTCTGGGAATCCTGACGCTCTTTCTCAGGCTCTCTAGACTTGAAGTTGACTCCAAGATCCAGTTCTGGTTAGTGAAATTTAAACCAGTTACAAGTCTGTGGGAGAGATTAAGGGAAAGCACGCTTTTATCTCCTGAGGAAAAATATCCTTTCTCATTTTTCCCTCCTGAACTATAGGTAAGATTCCTGTCATAACAATGGCCATATTGTAACTTCAACATCACCAAGATAAGGAAAAGGTCAAGAAAATGTCAGGGACACAAGGCCCTGCCCTAATCTCGTTAAATCACAAAACCAATGACATTAATTGGACTTTGGAGTTTTGCCTTATGAAAAAAAATTAACTTATGGTTAGAATTTCAATAGCCATCTCCAAATGCATTCATTTATCAAAAATCATTTTGATATATGTAATAGTCCAACTATAGTACATAACATATATTAGTAAAACAAATCATAAACTATCTTCACAGAGATTCCATTCAGTAGGATAGCATAGAAGATAGAAAATTAGGGGTAGCCATGAAAAGTAAATTATAAGCAATGTTAGAAAATACTAACAGCTATGGGAAAAAGAAAGAAGAAAAGGTAGAGATTAGGAAGTTCAGGTTTTGGGGGTTAAGTGCAGTTTCAAATAATACAGTAAAGCTTGGGAAAGTGGCGTTTCAGGAGAAAGTTAAAGGCACTGTGATATTTAGTTAGGTAACAGAACAGAAATTCAGATGCTAGGTAAAGACCTAAAGCCAGGATCTGAGTCTGGTGTTCCTGAAGTAGACCAACATGGCTGCAATGAAGTGAGCAAGGAGAAGATAAGTCATAAGAGAGAGACTGCATGAAGCCAAATGCTACACTGTAAGAAGTACACTTATTTCCTGGGTAAAACAGTATACTATTTACTTTCCCGTTGCTGTGGCAAAATACCTAACAAAAATAACACAAGGAAAAGGGTTTATTTTATTTATTGTTGGATTAATTTTGTTCCTTGGCAATTTCATACATGTATATGATGCGTTCTGATCACCCTTTGTTCACCTTCTCTTACTTCCCTCCAATTTCAGTCAACTTCCACCTGTCTCCTGCCTTAACTGCCAGTCCCTTCCCCAGATTCATAACTTTGAGGTCTGTTTGGTGACTATTTAGTTTAACCAGGACCATTTGTAGGAATACTGGACTGGAACTATCCATTGGAGCCTGCTGAAGTCACAAATGGGTACATAGCTATAAGCAATGACTTTTCCTCTCCCTTAATCTATCAGTAGCAAATAATTTGGCAATTTAGGAAGAGTCCCCTGAGTTTCCTCCTCCACCCATGACTAACTGTTAACAGGCCCATTCTTATGCAGAACCAGCGCAGCTATCTACAGCTCCTGTTAGTTTGTGAGTAGCTGTGTCTTATCCAGAAAGTAATATTTCACAGCCTTTCCCGCTACCTTTCTGCCCATATCCTTTCTGCCCTCTTTTTCTCAGTGTTCTTTGAGCCTTAAAAGAGATGCTACAAACATCTTGTTTGTGGCTGAGCACTCATCCATCACTTATTATCAGCATCTTGTGTAGCCATGAGTGTCTCTGCATTCATTGCTGTTCCCTGGAAAGAGACATGTCTCTGATTAAGGCTGAAAGTTGCATTTGTCTACAGGTATACACATAAATATTTAGAAGTCAGTTTGATACTATATCAATTTACCTAAACATCAGGTGATATAATGGCATGATCTTTATATATGTTAGATATGTTTATTGGCAACTTTCAGTCTTTGATAAACATTATATTTTGGATCTTAAATGGCCTCTAAGACGCACATGACTAGTCATCAGTCACTGGTACTGGACCTCTCTCTCTCTCTCTCGCAGTCTCTTTTTCTCTCAGCATTCCTTCCAGCATTCATTCCTTGCCATGTTGCCTTCTCTACAAGGTCAAAATGACAGGGCCAAGCAGCTATGAATTTGAAGTCTCTGAAGCCATGAGCCAAAATAAGTCTTTGTAATTGTTTCTTTTAGGTATTTTGTCACAGAAATAGAAGTCTGACTAACAACATGAACTAATCAAGAACTGTACACAAAGGTCTTTCTAGCTTTTCATTAATGCATATTTTTATTGAATTTCCATTCATTTCTGATAGGCCCAGAGAATGGTTCCCCAAGAACCACCATGGAATCCAGAGCATATGTAAGAAAAAAGAGTCTTTATTCAAGCTTAAGCCCCAACTCTCAGACCTTACCACTGCATCCCCGAGGAAGGTGGGAAGGTGCTTTTTATAGGTCTGAGACAAAGGGGGGGAGGAGAATGACAGTGCTATATTTTGATTGGTCAAGGGAGCCCATGTTCACCAAGTATATTTTAAATTGATTGGTTACAACAAGCCATATACCAAAATTGGTTAAGGGAGACTTGGGGAGCTCTCATTGGTGGGTGCTGTCTTCAGGGCCAAGGAATGTGCTGACTATTACTCAAGCCTATTACTAGGTTCAGTTTTTACCTTATTTGGTTTCATTATACGCAGGCTTGCTTAACTTGCCTGGACATGTTTAATTTATAGCCTTGTGGCTGCAACTGAAAACTTACAGTAAAAGTTCACAAAATTGAGAAGTTAGCCTCTAGCCTTAAAATGGAGTCCAACTTAAAACAGAGTCATTCTAGCCCATTCTCCACAATTTCCTATAAAACATCTTAGTCATCTTTATACACCTCTCCCCTAGCCACACCTCCTCATCCCTCCCAGCTGGATTTCATTTTGTTATATATGTTAAAGCCTCTTGGGTCAATTTGTAGACCCAGATGTCCCTCAATGCAAGTTCATTCACTGGAGTCTAGTTGGCCTATCTAGAGTCACTCCCTTGAAGACCAACTCTGCCTTAGCATTAACCAACTGTCAGTAGTTTGTTGGCTAAGGTTGGGGCCTGCAGCCAATTTCTCAACCCATTTCTATGTGGAGGCGCTTTTGTCTGCTAAGTCTATGTGAGGAAACAGAAATCATTACCAGGTCTTTTCCTGAAGAGAATATAAATTGTAAATTAAAGATTTCTCTTTCTCTCTATACCTATCCAAATTTGAAGCTTTCTGAACCATTTACTTTGAACTTCTGTTTTTGTTTCCCTTTAAGGACTAATTCTACATTTATAGTTAGTGAAAATATAAAAGACCACTGACTGAATGTTTAGTTCTAGAAATGCAGTGGTGCTTAGAATCAATGGGGTCTTTTTTTAAAATTCCATTTGAATTCTCATGGAATTTATGGAAATGCTCATATAGATTTCAGTGAGATAAAATATCAGAGTTTTAGATATGGAAGAAGTCACCATGATTTTCTGATTATAAAATCTAAGCACAGAATGATTGACTTGGTTTGGGCCATGCAGTAGGAGATCCAGGGAGAAAATCTGAGCTCTATACTCAGAAGTACAGTTGTGTGGGAAGAGGTACAGTTGTATGGGGGCTCTTAAGTTAATTAGATAATTTTCTAACAGCACAGATATAATTTTAAAGATTAAATCAAGTGAATATATAAACATTTATAAGTGGATCTTGGAATGGACACACCTTATTTTGAAAATTTGCTTCAATAGTACAACTTAGCATAAATAATGAAGTTCCTGATCAGACTTGTCCCTGAGTTACAGAGCTGTCCTCACTCTCTCCAAGAAACAAGAAGCTTTTATTTCTTCGCTATGATCTGGCATTACTGTGATGCTAAAATTGTTCCCGCAGAAAAAGTCCATTCCTTCTTCTTGTCTACTTCTTAAAGGATTCTGTCCGTCCTTTCACAGTGTTGCTGAGAGGCATTTCAGAATACTGAGGAATACTGGGGTGGAATGGGGCTAGATCCTGGAGGCAGCCTCCTCAGTTCACTTACTAGCCTTAGAAACTTGAATCAGTGACTTAACCTTTGTTAGCTTTGGTTTTATTGCATTAAAAGTAGATCATAATGAGATCATTGCAAAGATTGTGTTAAAATACTAAATTAGTTAAAACTGAATTGTGATATAATCAGATCTGAATAATTGCTATTCATAGAGTACTGACTAGCTTTGAGCAACACAGATTTCTGTTGCAAATAGCTATTAGTGAGGTGTCAGCTGTATGAGAGTGTGAATGGTTCTGTGTTGCTATGTATCTCTGCATGACAGAGCAATGTGCGAGACAAAACAAAGCCCTGCAAAATAGACATTCTCAGAAGTATTCATTTTCCCCTCAGTTTAACCCTCTCACATTTCCATTAGGGACAGCTTCCAAAACAAACATTTACTGTGTAGGACTGTCCTACTCCCACAAGTCAGTGCGCCTCAGTCCAGGTTCAGTTTTCCTTTTCTATACACCAAAAGGTTCAGCATCTGATATTTTTTGAAGTGCAATGCTGGATTTCCTGTTCCCTGGAGCTATGGAGGGAGAAGTGCTGATCCAGACCCCCATGTTACCCTGTTAATGTGAAGCAGGGCCCCATCTACATGCCCTTGTGCTCTGACGAATTCTTTTTCTGTTGTTAATGCAGCAAATATTTGGCCCATAAGGAGGGTCTTGCTGGGAGGATCATTAACTCCATCTGTAAATCTTTCCTTTTTTTTTTTTTCCTCCCAAGGACTAGACTCAATATATAACAGATCTTCTATTGCAGAGATCTCTATATCCTGTTTGATAAAACCAAGCACTTGCTCATTCATGCAAACTCTGTATCCGATGTTTTATTTAAGTAATGTCAAGAAAGAAATATCTAGTCCATTTCTAGAAAAACACTATTGATTTCTTAGATTTATTCAACTAAATGCACTGGTTTTCATGAAAATTATATAGATATTTGAAGAAAATTGCCATTAATACTGTAGGTATCAATGATAACCCAGGGCTGGGGTTGTAGTTTTGTGGTAAAACAGTTCCCTTGCATAAGCAAGGAACTGGCTTCAATCTTCAACACCACTAAAAATCAACCAAACACATAAAGAAGAAAATCTAGACCAAAATGAAAATGTAACTTGTGAATATTTGAATAGTTAAAAGTTAAATTTTCTAAATTGGTCTGAACGTAACTAGAAAAACATGATTGTATGACACAGCAACTATCTCTCAGAACTTTAAATAATTCCTTTAATTTATGACATTGACTGAAAAACACTTGTAGATAAAATTGTGCTTAAATGAATACTATTTGTGGGCATGACAGAGGTCTAGCTTTGTTTCAAGTCTACCCTTTTCCCAGAACATTTCTATGGAGCATCTGAAAAGAGCTAGTTCCTTTTGTAAGTAGTTCACTTGTCATTTCCCTTTTATGAATTTGGTATGTGTGCACACGTGAGTATTATGTACACACATGCATGACTGTGTGTATCTAAAAAGGTATATAAGAGAGCTAGTTTCTACATCCCAAGACACATTTCACACCCAGGGGATTGTTTTGGTCTGGAGACTAAACCAGAATGTATGGGTTGAACATTTATGAAACACCAATAACTGTTGGGGCCTGCCTTTCTAGTAATGGTTGGAATGGGAGGCATTTGCTTTTTTCCAAGCACTCTGTAGTCTAACCATTGATTTAACTTAGCTTGAAGAAACTTTAACTAAAGACCCAGACAGCCTGAATGGGTTAGCTCTAATAAGTGCTTTAGCTTCAGGGAATTGTAAGTTGTCAGAGAATTCTTGGCATTTGCAGGGTGTAGCACATATTGTAAAATAATATACTAATAGACAAATAGCCAGCAAACACTTCAGCAGAGGAAGTGCATTCTTGGCAGAAAATGACTACATTTGGCATCAATCGCAAATGCATAAGAGAAAGATGGGCAGCATGACCTTTTCATATTAGAAGGTTTTTCTAAGACACTTTTTTAAAAAACACTGATTTAGGAGCTATAGATCTTTTTCCTCTAATACTTTAAAATTTTTTATCAGGACCAGAGAGATGGCCCCATAGTTAGGAGCAGTGACTATTCTTGCAGAAGACCCAGGTTTGAATCCCAGCATTCACATGGAGACTAATAACTGTCTGTAACTCCAGTTCCAGGGAATCCAATGCTCCTTTCTCTCCTCCTTGGGGACTGCACCACACGGGTGCAGTTACACACATGCAGGCATAACACTCATATACATAAAATAACCTGTATAGTTCTCCTGATATTTAGGCTTAATTAATAACTCTATCCATTGCCCTGCAAAAGGAAAAAAAAATTAACCTTTACTGATTTTTATCACCTCTTCCAGTGAGTTTAAACGGAACTTTTATTCTAGCATTGTTTAGGTGCATCAACAACAACAGCACACCCTATATATTCAAGCATTCAGCAATCACGAGTTGAAAATATTTGGGAAAGACGCAACTTTTTGTTACTATTCCCTAAAAAATACAGTAAGACAAGTATTTACGTGCTGTTAGGCACTCTAAATAATCTAGAGATTATTTGAAAAATGTTGAAGGATGTGCATAGGTTATATGCAAATGTTTTGTATGTCTTGAGGTTTTGCAAATTGATATCTACAGAGGATCCTGATGAGGATACCCCCATGAATACTAATGGACAAGTTAACTTTTCTCATTGCTATGACCAAAATACCTGACAAGAAAGAGCACAAGGCAAATGTCTATCTTCTAGTAGTGAATTGTGTTCAGATGAGGTTATGCTGATGGCAAGCTGATCATTCAAAAAAAAAAAAGTTTGCTTTTTGTGTAATTCTTTTAGGTTGCTTGTCTTCCTCTAAATCCTCTAGCATTATATTTTTATTTCAGGCTCTACAATTTCACAGTGATGAATGTAGCTTTGGGTCTTTGAAGTCTTGCTTAGAACTTCTTATTTGAAGAGTCAATCTTTCTTCAGATCCAAGAATACTTCTTTTGATATTTATTTGATTATAGGTCCCTATATTCTCACTTTTTTTCTTATTCTAGAATTCTCATGGTCTAGTTTTAGAGTTTTATTTCCTTTCACATCTTTGTCCATAGATTCTGTTCCATCTGAGAATACTTCAGTTCAGTCTTTCCACCCAGGAACTTATTGCATAATATGGGTTCCTGCCAAATATCTACTTTTTCTTATCTCCTATTCTTTCTTCATATACTCTAAGATCTCTAGGAGATACTTTACATACAAACAATTTCAAGTCTTTCTTGTAAAATTTATTAACATTTCTGGAGATGGGCTCATTTTTATTCATGTTAATGCCTAGATGGTATACTATTGACTTGTTTAAAATGCTAAAGGCTCTTAGTTGTCTTTAGTTTTGTATTTGTGAATCGCCATGCAGGTGCCCTTTGTATTACCAGAAACACTCTAGTGTAGAGAGGAAATATTTAGAGTGAATGCTTTCTTTCAAATGCAGAAGTTCTCCTTGGTCTTGGTCATACAAGTTTTCTACAGTTCTAAAATCCCTCTCTAGCCAGTTGTTAAAGCCACAGAACACAAAAGGTAGAAAGAGTTGGGAAAAGACCTAGCTGCTTTTCCAAACTAGGCCTTCCAATGAACTTCCCTTAGCAGGTTTTATGGAGCGCTCATAAATCTTGAAACTGTTGACACTGTGCTTAGAGACCTTTAAAGCTTCTATTTGTACATGATAGTAGGTATTCTGTCTCTCTAAGATTCCATAAAAACATGGTTCATTGTTTCTATTTTTTAAAAATATTTTTATTTTTATTGATACTATAAAACATATCTACATACTTAGCGAAAACATTGTTTAATAATAAGATCTGGAGTCATTATAACCTATGAAAGTACAGGAAATGGCAGAAAGATCAAGGGTAGTAGATTTTACTTTGTATTGAAGAAAAAGATGTAATTCTGTGTGATTTAAAGTGAGAGAAAAATATAAATACAGGCTTAGCCTAGCCTATTTTAAAAGCCATTCTTATGAGAAGTTACAAAAGTGAAATTTATTTTCTACAAGTTCAGGGAAAACACATTGATTAAAGATTTTATTTAGCCTCAAGTGCTAAACTCTACAAATATCAGCATGATAAATCATATCCCACAGCAGTCTTGGATCACAAATATTTTGCTTTGTCCTAATTGTCGGACAATAAGGTGAAGAGAAGAGAGGGCGTCTTCAGTTCATCTTTTGACCTTATACCCTGCTATTTTGAGATGATATTTCCTAGCAATGTTCCCATTATAATAAAGTTTTACCACAATAAAAGCAAAATCTCCTTCCAGTTTATTGTAATTGGTGGAGGTATTAATTTTTAATGGAGTTCTCATGAGGACAAGGATATATCCTTTGGGATTATGTGGTGGTTTTATCCTTAGAGAAAATGAAGTCATTTTGAATACAGTACATCCCTTCCCATGCTTAATGGGATCATTGACCAATAACTTTCTATCGGTGACCTGACTTGACTTCACTGCTGAGTTGTCTGAAATATATGCAAGACTGCGACATTTAATTACAACACAGTTTTCAGAAATAGCATCATTACATGTTAGCCACTGGATCATGTACTTTTGGCAGTGGATATGGTCTAATTTCAACAATGAAGCTTCTTTTTATAAACCAGTTACAAGGAGCGCATAGAAATTTTGTGCCACTCTATACGGCGAAGGAGACTAACAAACGCGGAACCATTGCTTGACGGAGTTCTCCCTCCTCTCCCTCCCTTCCTAACTCTTGTTGAGGGCTATATCACAGAGGTTGTAGATTGTCATGGCACCTATCTCGCAGCATCTTTACACGTTAAAATAGACTGCTTTCAAAGATTTTGGAGGTTACTAGAAAGTTGCAGATAAAAAACAATTTCAGTAATCTATATAGTTTTGATTTAACTTGGTGCTCCTGTCACCCTTTGATAAATGTGAATCCCTCCGAGGCAGAGGGATCTTTGAGGAAGAGAGGGCATAAACACTGTTAAGAACCAGAGGTGGCAGGGAATGACAGGAAAGCAGTGTTTTCCAGAAAGCAAGGCATTGGCACACATGAACTTACAGCAGTTGTGACACCATAAAAAAGACCTGCTCAAACTCAAGCTGCACAAATCCCAGCATGGAGGAGAGCGAAGGGCATGAAGTTCTGCCCTAAGCTGAGGAACCACTGGTATTTGATAGCTTCTGGGAAAGGGAGAGTCAATTTTCGTTGAGAATGTGGACTCTGGAAGGTGAGCCATGTTTCAGGACTAGTATGACTCTCAAGAGGTTTTGGGCACCATACATTGAACTGATGGGGAAAAAAAGAAAGAAGGAAAATATGGGTGATCTGGGATGTTGAGGTAGACCTGTGAAGAGTTGTGAGAGGGGAAAAATCAAAATACATTATATGAGGGGATAGAGAGATGGCTCGGTGGTTAAGAGCACTGGCTGCTCTTGCAGAGGACCAGGATTCGATTCCCAGCATCCACATTTGGCTAACAGCCATCCTAACTCCAGTTCCAGAGGATCCGATGTCCTCTTCTGACCTCCGGGGGCACTGCATGGAAGGGTGCACTTACACATATGCAAGCATAATACTCATACACATAAAATAGTAATAAATAAATAAAATATTTTAAAATATATTGTATGAAACTCTCAAAGAGTTAATTAAAAAATGAGAAAAAAGATAATACATTCTTATAGAAATGGACCTGTAGTAGAAAAGTATAAATATTTCTGACTTAGCAACTGATTCAACAGTATTGGAATTTAAAACAGTAAAAATAGAGAAAACTCTATGGATGTACTACCATTTATTTGCTTTACTGTAGCAATTCTGAGCTTTTCTTTCTCATCCAGGTCAATCAGAATGCATATGCTTTCTCTGCATGTTACTATTTAGTATATTTAATATTCCTCAATATTATTAGGGTAGTGATTCTTATTCTACTTCGTTCATAAGATACAAAAGTTCAGTGGACTCATTCAAGTCTGACAATCAGCTGTGGGTAGGTCCAAAGTCAAAAGTCAAAAAATCTGGTAGAAATTTGCAAGGAAATGACACAAAGACTTAAAAATCTAGTAAAAATAGTATAAATTCTATAAATAAGAGTGTGGGAAGGAAGACGGAAGGGGGCGACTGAGGAAGAGGGAGGGAGGGAATGGGAAAGAGGGACATGAAGGGGATAACATAATTGATCCTCAACTCAGGGTAGAAAGAGAGCTAAAGTGAAAGCTGAAAGTTGTCCTCCAGTCTCTGCCTATGCCGTGGTATATACCTGACTCACTCTCACACATCATACACAAAAATTACAAAGAAATCTCTGGTGTTGAAATTCTTGAGCAGTGCTGAAGAAAACTCCCATCTCCCTTACTCTTAATTTGAAACCTGTGATAAACAGAATTTAATTAAACCTGAAAAAAATGTTCAATACAACTTTGTTAGAAATGCGATTCACTTGGCTCAGGAAACTTTTCTAAGCCAAGAGAAAGGACCTAACTTTTCTATGGGAAAGTGCTAGTTCTCTGTAATCATTTCTGTTCCCCTTTAGGTTATTCAATAAAAAGTTACTAAACAAGTCACAAAAAAATGAATGACGCAGGTTAAAAAGAGTACATATTAGTGGAGGGTGGTGGCGCATGCCTTTTCACCTTTTTTTGATTGAAGTCTTGCAAATTTCATACAATAGAGTTTCATGACATTTAGATCCCCTTCTCACCTGCACCCCAATTTTATTCTCCCCTTGCCCCGAACTTTTCTGGCCTGCAGAGTCAGGTTTGTGTCCCCAATGTCTGTCATTGTAGGTTCATCCACTGGAACCTGCGTCAACCTATCACAGGACCTAACTCTTAAATGAGACTGAATCTGCCCTTCCCAGCAATCATCAGTTGGCAATAGTTCCATAGGTAGGGTTGGGGTTTCTTAGCACTTCCCCTCTTCAAGGCTGGGGTTTTGTCTGGCTTGAGTTTCCATGAGATTTATGTGTACTGTCACCATTGCTGTGAGTTCATATGAGTAACTGACCAGCTGTCTGGAAAACTCTATTTCCTTGTGGTCATCTATCACCTCTGGCTCATACAGGCCCCCTGCTCTCTTCCACAATGATCCCTGAACCTTACAGATGACAGAGTACATGGAATCTGGTGGGTAGGGGCCTATAAGTGGTGCAGATAGAAGAGAGGGTCTAAATATCATCAAAATATATTATATGACATTTGCAAAAAATTCGGTAAAAATATTTTTTTAAAAAAGAAATTTCTATACATCATTATCAAATGACTGCAAACTGAAAATAAAAAGAATATCTTTAAAAAGACACTTTAAAATGACTATTATATACAGGAACAATGATACCAGTAATGAGATCTTCTTATCAGAAATGATAAAGACTAGAAAGGAATAGGGTAAGGTCTTTGAAGTGCTTAAAAAAGTTGTCAGTCTATTATTTTATATCTTGTAAAGATAATCCTAAAAGACAAAGATGCAATAGTTTCAGAAAGAGAGAACAGTTGAGGTGGATGGTACTCTTGTTTCTGCCCAGTCTGCTCTTCTGGGCTGTACTCAACAGACCTGCTTTCCTAAAAAAAAGAAAAGAAAGAAAGTTTAAAGGTTTAGAGAATTTCCAGCAGATCCGTACCTCAACAAATATTCAAAGAAATTATTTGGACTAAAGAGACATACTGTGTGGGAACCAGTATCTTCAGGAATGAAGAAAAAATGGTAAATTTTAAAAAAAATCTATAGATAAATATTTGAGTGTTTCTTTTGTCACATGTATTCAACAATGAAGTAAAGTCCTTGTTAGTGAAAAAAAAGATAGAAAAGGAAATAAAGGGCATAAAAATTAGAAAAAGGAAGTGATGGTATCGTTCTTTACAGACAACACACATATGTGTGTAGGAAATGTACATGTCCACATCGACATACTAATAACTAATAAATTTAACAGAGTTTTGAATTAGGATTAATATTTGAAGCCAGTTTTATTTACTATTGCTAATAAACACATATAAAATGCAATTTTTAAATTCCAGTTAAAATATTTTTTTATTATTTTTCTTTTATGTGTGTCAGTGTATTGCCTCCTGTGTGTAAGTGAATCTGTGTTGTACAATGCCCTTGGAGATCAGAACAGGGTGTTGAATTCCCCTGGAACTGGAGTTATGGATGGTTGTTAGCCACCATGTGAGTGCTGGGAATGGAATCTATGTCCTTTGCAAGAACATTCAGTGCTCTTAACTACTGAATCATCTCTCCAGGCCCTAGAATTTCATTTTTTAATGCACACCACATAAATTCCACTTTCCAGAACTGGTCTTGTAGGTCAGTGGTAAAACATTTGTAGGTCTGCACGATGACCTGGATTTAATACTAGCACCACAATAAATAGAAAATCAAAATCAACACTTAATAACATTAAAAGATCAAAATCTCTGAAATATCTATGAATAAGTCTAACAAAAAGTAAACAGACTTTAAATTTTACCAACAGAAGTCTAAAAATATCAAAACAAATACTATAGCCACATATTGGAAAACTTAAAATTGTTACAATGTCTGTCTCTCTTAAATAATTTATACATTTGGTACAATCTTAATAAAAATATCATTGGGTTTTGAAAAGAAAATCTAAAGATCAAAGCATTTAGAATAGAGAAAATATGATGGTTAAAGAACAAAATGCATGGATTTCTAGTGTTTGGTTTCGGGAGTTAATGTAACGACGCCACAGTAGTGACGTCAGTGTGATATTAGAGTAGTGGATTGATGGAACAGATTATAAAATCCCAAACAGTCATAACATATATGTGTGATATATACGTGACAATACACATATATGATACACACATACAAAGATCTACTGCTATCTGACCAAATGATCAGACTGAATGTAGAGGAAGTAGAGAGTGCTTACTTGCCTGATAAATGTAGGGCTTTAGGTACATCCATACTGTTCCTGAAAAATTAATTGAGAAGAAAATCTCTTCTAAAAAATTTTTGCTTTCAACACTAGATATCCATTAGGAAAAGGGGAAACTCTGACTCTGCTTTATCCAATAGATACAAAAAATCAAGATACATTATGAATTCAAAGATAAAAAATAATCAAAAACTTTTTAGAAAAAAAATGTCAGATAATCTATAAAATAACCTGTAAGAGAATATTTGAATTTCATCAAAATTAAAAATATGCGTTCCTTACTGGGTATGGTGGCACATATATTAATCCCAGCACTCAGGAGGCAGAAGCAAGTTGGTCTCTGGGCCATTGAGGCCAGCCTGTTCTACATAGTGAGATCTAGGTTAGCAGGTATTACAGGGAGACCCTGTCTCAAAAACAAAACAAAACAAAAGATATATTCACCAAAAGAAAAAAATTCGTTAGCTACAGACTGTTTCATAATACATACTGAAAATTCAAAACATTTTCAAAAGTCAATAATAAAATATAAACTGTCTGTTTAAAAAATAGGCCAAAGTAATTTTTGTTATTTTTTAGGCTAAGGTCTCATGTATACCAAGCTGGCCTCAAACTCACTAAGTAGCAAGAATGACCTGAAACTTCTGTTTCTCCTGCCTCCAGCCCCTGAGCACTGGGATTACAAACCTGGACCATCACACCTTGTTTAAGATTTGTGTGTGCTAGGCAAATACTATACCGACTGAGCTACATCCTCAGTCCCAAAGTGGGTCAACATCTTGAAACTTAGTGAAAGGAAATCTGGGAACAAAAATCCTTCACAGGATGAAGCCGATGCACTCATGGAAAGATGCTCATCATAAACCATCAGGAAAATGCAATTTAAATGATAATCAGCATTTTACACCCACCGGAATGGCTAAAAGATTGCTAATACCAAATATTACTGCGGAATAACATAAATTCTGATACACTGCTGGTAGTTGAAAATGTTTGCAGTTATTTTACAGGATAGTCTGCCAGTTTCTTAAGAGTTAAACACATGAGTCCCTTATTAAATCTTGGATATTTATCAATATGAAAAAATCCTAGAAGCAACTTTAATATCCATTGCTAGGAAAGTTGATATTGAAATTGCGGAGTATTCATATCTTTAAATATTATCTGGAAACAAAATAGAATGAACTGGTGATAGTGACTAGGGAACTTCAACATTAAAACAATACAGCTGAATCTCAAAATAACTGTTAATAAAGCAGGCCAGTATATTATGTTCATTGATAGGCAAAATAGTTCATGGCAGTGGAAATCAGTGCAGTAAGGTTTGACCAAAAAGGGAGATGAAGGAAAATTTTTGGGTGTTGAAATACTTTATAGTTTATTTTGGGTGGTGATATGCACAGACATGGACACACGTGTGCGTGCGTGCACACACACACACGCACACACACATACACGTCATAGTGTAGAGAGTTTATATGGTGTGTATGTTCTTATTTAAAAATCACACAAGGAAACAACAATTTCAGGCATGGCAAACCACTATTCACACTTGGATTTTATGTAAGTGTGTCTTGAAGAGGCACAATGATAGTGAATGTGGGATTTCGGGGCTCTCAGCGTGTCAGAAGGAAAGGGTTAGGTGAGCGCCACCTGTTTCTGGCACTCTTCTGATGAGACACCAGATTGCCTAGTGGCTCCTTCCAGCTTTTCTGAGCACAGAGGAAGTAGCAATAATACCAGGGAGCCGTATGCTGACAAGATGGACACCATATGTTTTCACCATCATTTGTAGCTGTTCTTGTTTGACTCTTTCCTTTGCCTTCTAACATTTGAAGGCTGGTGATCCCAAGAACTTAATGCAAGAAGACACTAGAATGTCAATCATTTTTAGTGAGCATGCAGGGAAAGCTGTGTTTATTCCCTGCACTTGTCCAGGAGCTGTTACTTAGGAAGTTAGCAGCAAAACTTTCAGGTTGTGTTTTTAAATGATTATGCGTATTAGGACAGTTGTAAAAAGTGATTAAGAACTCCATTGATTATCATTTAAAGAAGTCATTTTCTACCATGTACATGATAAATACAACATATTAAATAAATGAGAGCTTTCAGAAGCAAAAACAAAGCAGTACCTAAAAGATATTTAAGTAAAGATTTATATACATATATATATATATATATATACATATATATATATATGTGAGTGTGTGTGTGTATATAGGCATACACATGTATGCAGGTACACATGTATGTGCATATATGTGGAAGCCAGATGTCAAACTCTAGTGTCATGCTTCAGGAGCTGTTCATCTTGCTCTTGTTTTGCTTGTTTGTTTTTTTTCTTGAGATAAGGTTTTCCTTGGGTTGACCTGGCACTCACCAATTAGGCTAGGCTGGCTGGCTAATGGGCACCAGGCAACTACTTGTTTCTACCTTCCCAGTTCTGGAATTACAAGCATATGCCACCACACCTGGCTTTGTACATGGGTGCTGAGTATCAAACCTGCACAGCAAGTACTTTACCAACCTAGCCATCTCTCTGGCCCCAAGAAATTATATTTTAAAGGGAGGATTCTGGTGACCTATTAAGTTCTGTCTTTTGCTGTTCAAAATAACCAGATTAGGATCCAATCACAAATGATGTCTAAACAACTTGAGATTTCTGAGGCTTTATCTGCTGAATATGAAACTGATCATATGAAACCTTGGAGTGGGGGTATAGGCATCTGCTGGTAATTTCTTATCCTAGAAATACTTTAAGCATCTGGAGGACAAAGGTGGAAAGAGTGTGGAGTGATATAGGAAAGATGAATGAAAGAATGCCAGTCTTGAGGACTGCTTATACAAGTTGGGCCTGCAACATGTCATGGAACTGAATTTTGCGTGCAGCCTAGAACATTACCCTGTTTGTCACATTTAGCTTTTGCAAACCGCCTGAAGAATCCCTTGTTGTGAAGCTTATTTTATTATTATTATTATTATTATTATTATTATTATTAATTTTAGCTACTAAAATATTGTTTGCTTTTTGAGGAACACATTGTTGTGATAAAACAATGTGTGCTGGGGAGATAGCTCAGTTACTAAAATCCTTGCCATGAGTTCTAGTTTGCTTTCTGTTGCTATCAAAACACTGACCAAAACCATCTTGGGGAGGAAAGGACTTTTTTAGCTTATGCTTCTCGGTTACAATCCAACATTGAGGGAAGTCAGAGCAGGAAGTCAAGGCAGGAACCTGAATGCAGGGACTGAAGCAGAGACCATCAGGAACTCTGCTTACTGGCTTGCTTCCAGGCTCAACCTCACCTATCTTTCTTATATAGCCCAGGCTCACCTGCCTAAGAATTATACTATCTGCAGTGGACCGGGCCTACTATATCAATTAACAATCAAGAAAATGCCCCAAAGACCAGTTCAATGGAGGTAGTTCCTCAGCAGAGATTTCTTCTTCCAAAGTGTGTCAGTGTGACAGCTGAACAAGACCCTGACCCCATGGTCCTGTGAAGACCTGTGTTTGGGTCCCCAGAACCTGTGTGAAAAGCTGAGCCTCATGGTGCACGCCTGTGATCCCAGGGCTGGAGAAGTAGAGAAAGAAGGCTGTTTAGGGCCTGCTGGCCAGCTAGTCTAGTCTCACTGAATCAGTTAAGTCTTTAAAATCACCTTGTCTTTAAAAATGAGGTGAAGGGGCCGGAGAGATGACTCAACAGTTAAGAGCACTGGCTGCTCTTTCAGAGGACCCAGATTTAGTGCCCAGTACCCACGTAACACCAGCTCCAGGGGATCCAGTGCCTTCTTCTGACCTCCATAGGCATTACCCAGCATCAGTGTACTTATATCCATGCAGTCAATACACTCATGCACATAAAATAAAAATAATAAATAAAATATTTTTAAATGAGGTGGAGAGCCGTTAAGGAATCCATATTCACGCACACATACACAAAAACATCTGCATACACAGAAATAAAATAAAACAATGCAATTTACTTATGATGAATCAACAGTATAAGCAGATGTAACACCTTTAAGATCCTGCTTCCTACACTCTACTTACAGTTTCAGAAGCTTCCAGAAAGTGTGTGGAACAGTCTGTATCACCTTTACAATCTACTGCCAACTTCAGTGTGGGAAATTCACCTCCCCCAAAGTCTTAGGAAATAGCTTCTCTCCTACCTTATACATAAAAATTGCTTCCCTTCCTCATTATTTTACCATTTTATCCAATCTCCTCCTTTGTCTTTCTACCTCCTACTTTTGTTTCAGCCCACTCTTACTTTCAACTTTTTGATGTGTGTGATTATAACGATTTATAATGTTCAGCTTCGGATCAGTATGTTCTTAGGTGGTTACAAAATACGCTGCATCAAGAATAATTAGTAAAAGAATAGACTACTGCCTCAGGAATATAAATATTGCTTGAGAGAGAAGTATTAGGCCATTAGGCAAAGTTTTATTTGGTCTCGGTTGCAAATAAGATTTGGTTGCAGATTAAATGAAACAGTAAAGCACATCAAAATACCTTGAGTGGTAAGGGGCTCGTCTTTACCTTTGGACACAGCTGGTTTTCTAAAGGTAAGGAGGTGCCTCAGCCTTCCACATTGCTATATTTTTGACCAGAGTTAAAGCAGGACTCTCCTTTTACTATCTTCTCTGGTAACCTGCAGATTCCCTGGGGTCACAAAGGTAGAGGACTCTGATGACATTAGACCAGCTTTCTGCTCCCTACACCTGCAAAGTTCCACACAGTTCCCCATGGTCTTTAGTATGTGTGGGAAGTTGTCCTTGTTAAAATGTTGAATGACTGGTTTTGGACTGGCAAAACTGGAATGAGTTAATCTACAGGCTGTCATTCAGCCTGATTATCATCTTTATTATTATTTCTTGTGAGAACTAAGTGTTTATATGTGCGACTTTTTAAACTCATTGATTTACTTTATCTGGTTGCCAAGGAAATGGAAAGGCAACTACAGATTCCTTTATTCAGTTTTGATCAGAGTTTGTTTAGTAGTCAAGGTTTTCTTTGCTCCAATATTAGTTTTATATTTCATAAAGCCTGATACATTTCAGAATGATGTTTGGAGTTCATCTGTTTTGTGGCCTGCCTACTAAAACCTTAGGCCTGAGCAAGAATACATCTGAAACTTTGCTCACCCTAAATACTACAAGGCTGTTTCTCAGAGCATTTGAAGTCTTATTAGGTGCTTACTGGGTTAACTCAGATTTGTGTTTCTTGCAAATGCTGTTTGACTAGTGATACTTTAGCAGTCTGGAAGGAGTTCTTCCTCAGTCTAATTGAGCACTTCTTGCTTTGACTTGGCTTATAATAACCCATAGATATTTTGAGTACTGCTTCCCTGATGGTAATTCTGACCCACTTATTCTACAGCAACTTTGGTTGCTGCAAAAGACACTTTATGATGTACTTTATAAAGTTAGTATAGGCTATATTTGGCTATATTAAATTTTTTATTGTGTATAATCTGTATATGTTATTCTTTTTTCCTGAATATTTCAGGCAACTGCAGGAATAGGCTTTAAAAGAAACATAGAAGGATAGTGGATAAAAATTTATATCGATCACAGTATGTTTCCTTGACCTTAATCTACTTGTGGTAAAACAACAAGTTAACATGACTAATAAATGATAATGATGTAAATCCCCTACTAGCATATAAAATCATCATTGGGAGATTATTTAAGGATTGGTAGAGCTGCTTAACACGTTCTTACCACCTAAGAAGGAGGGAAAGTAGCCGGAAAAGAGGGTCCCCCTCCCTTCGAATGACACTGTCACAGGGCACACTTTCGTAGGAGGGGCACAAACGGAGTCAAATAGGCAAAGATCAGAGAAAGGATGCCGTTAAACTTCTTATAAAACATCAGGGCAGTGCCCACTCCTAGCCTCAAATGCCAATAATGCTGAAGCGGGAAAACTCTGCTCAGCATTTCTCTTATCCAAGAGAAAGAATTTCCCATTTCATGGGAAAGTACACATGTTATACAAATATGAAAGAAAACTCTGCCCATATGTGTAACACCATATTGTAACCACGTGTTTTCTGTGCTGACCTTTGATTCCTGCTGCACGTTCTTACCTTATTACAATTATACTGTTCTCATCACTTATGACTCGGTTGCAACTTGACTTTCAAAGCATAGTCTCTATATTTATTTAGAAAGCAAACTATATAGCTAGGAATACCATAAGATTCCAGTATGAATGAAACTTCTAGGTCTTGTCTAGACATTGTTTTCTGACTCCAGTCTACACTAGTGTCATGTCAACAATTACTTTAGAAGTTATAAAATAGCTGAGTCAGCAGACCTTCTCAGCAAGCATGGTGTGTAAGTACACCATATAATTCTCGTAGAAAGATGTTATATCAAGTTCAAATTCTAAAATGTAAAGCAAAACTGTTTTTATTACATCTCTCAAAATTTAACTTGAATGTAGCCCAGTGGTAGAAGACTTAGATTTGAGCACGAGCAGTACAAAAATAAATATAAATAAAATGTTTTATATAGATTCTAGAAAAATATACAAAAAACCAATAGCTGAAACCAAATATCATAAGTTGCAAAATATCATTTCTGTCTTTTAAACATTTATATGATTATTTTATGTGTATGTATGTGGGTGTGAGTGTTTGTATGCATACCCACGTGTGTGCAGGTGTCCAAGGAGGCCAGAAGAGACTGTCATAAACATGGGTGCTGAGAACTGAACTTGGGTTCTTTGCAAGAGCAGCAGTTTATTTTAACTGATGAGCATCTCTCCAGCCCCTGTAACTCAGTGATGACCAGGCCAGCTGAGGCTATAGGGAGACCAGTCTCAAAGAACAAAAGACAAACCAAATTTTTGTCCAAGGATCTGCAAATAGACTGCCATAAAAGATGGAGAGAACTCATTAAAAGAAGTCTAATATTTTAAAGTTATGTCTTCAAAGTCTATGTGTGACTTAGTTGTATTTTGCTTCTTTATCTGTGATAGGTGAAACTTTGAGTTACATTTTTTATGCTAAATGCAAATGATTAAGTTCTGTGGAATTGCATGCTTTCATTCAGTAATGAAATACACACAGATATATAGCAGGTTCTAGTATGTGGCAATTCACCTGTTGGTTCTGAAATCAAAAATAAAATCATCTCAAACACTTGAAAGTATAAGATACAACAAAATTGAAAGTTCATAAATTCTAAGTACATTTGTAATAAAGACTCAGATAAAACTTCTACTTTTCATCTATGGTTGTGTTCAATTTAATTGCCTTTTTTGTTTTAAAATGTATATTCAACTGACTGTTGACTATTTTCAAGTGAAATTTATGTTCAAATTTTATGCAGCTACATCCTTGTATAGATAGTTAAAGACTTTCCTTCAAGAAATGATTTTGTTTTTCCAGAAGGAACTCTAAAAGATGCTCGGATCAATGGCAGCCTCATTAGAACAAGTACACCACCTCCATATGGACTTTGAAATCAACAACAAACCCTTGAATATGTGAATTATGTATGATACTATGAAAATTATACTGGTCTGTGTCTTGTAATATAGTTAATAGTATGTCCTTCTTAGGAATGTTTATAGGCATAAGGCTCCTTGATCCTTGATTATCCACCAATAAGCACGCCTGTATACACACATGGAATCTATACAGGACACCTCTAGGTAGATCTACATAATATTGTGATGACTTGGAAATGTCTTTGGGTATTGATTCTTAAAAAGATATGGTGCTGATTCATGCTCTGAAGAAAAAACAGAGCCAGATGAACCCGTTTGTGATTAGGACATCAACATTATCTCCATCCAAAAGAACAGAATCATATATCTCAAGAGAGTTGGTATGTTTCAATTTGTAGCCTAATAAAAAAAAAAACAGTCTTCAGATTCTGGATTGAGAAGTAGAAGTTTGTTTCTATTTTTAGAGTGCTGATCGAAATATCTTCTAATTACTTGCTTAAAAAATACTTTCTTCTTTAGGATGAGAACTGAGAACTTACAGACCACCCATAATATGTTCTGAAATAACTTTCTTTTTCTGAAAAAGCCTTTCTAACCTTTCTATACATATCCCCCCAAACAACTTTTTTCTTTCTTTCTGGCTTTGTTGCTCTTCACTGAAGAATCTACCCTCCTTTCTCCCCTGACTCAGCTACCACTTACAATTCTTCAAATGGATTTCTCCTTGTTCTGGTCTCTCATGAATCATCTCACCATTTTGTAGAACACCTGAAATCAATGGGTCAATTCAAGTCTTCTATTGAGTTACTATTTTCCACTTCAAAATCTTTTGTACCGTATATGCCATACATAATACCAGATGTTATAAAATTATACAGATAAAATAGATTACATTTTTCTATAGTTATAAACCACTTCAGCCTATTTCTTTGCTATATAAAGCCTAATTCTTTAACGGACTCTGCGACTGACATTTATTCTACCATTTCCCTTTTTATATATCTTCTAGTTTGCTTTCTGTTGCTGTGATAACACACTGACCAAAACCAACTTGGGGAGGAAAGCGTTGATTGTATCTTACAGCTTCCATGTCATAGTCTATCACTGAGTGAAATAGGAACTCAAGGCAGGAACATGGAGGCAGGAACTGAAGCAGAGACCACAGAGGAGCAATGCTTACTAACTTGCATCCAGACTTAAGCTGAGCTATCTTTATTATACAGCACAGCTCCACCTGCCTAGGGATGACACAGCCCCCAGTGGTCTGGACCCCCTACATCGATTAGCAATCAAGAAAATTCCCACACAGACATGGTCCCAGATCAATTTAATGCAGGAAATTCCTAAGCTGAGGTTCTCTTTTACCAATTGTGTCAAGTTGAAAACCAAGATCAGCTATCATTATACTACTCCATATATATTCTACTCCAGGTGCTTGATGTTATTTCCCATGAATAACATTAAGCATTTTTGCCAGCCATATCAGATTTTTTTCTTTAGTTCAGTATATTTTCACAGGAAACTTTCCTTCCTTGCTTCCTTCCTTGCTTCCTTCCTTCCTTCCTTTCTTCTCCCTTGCTTACTGGCTTGCTAGCAAAACCCAGACATTCACCTTACAGACAATGCAATGGCCTAAGGCAGAATGGTGACCATATCTCATCTTTACTAATTATTACTTTGGTGCTCAAACAGAGCAATTTTTGGTTAAGACTGTGATCTTTGCTTAGCTGAAACTGAGCTGAACAGCTTCTTGGATTCAGCAGCTCTCCAAAGCACATATTTAGGGTTTATTTACATATGGAAAAAGGAGGAGAGAGGAGGAAGGCCTGAGAGGGCTTTATTCCTTCATCTGTTGATGAGCATCTAGGTTGGGTCTATAGTTTGGCTATTGCTGATAGTGTAGCACTAAACATGGCTGTGTATCTCTGTAACATGCTGACTCAGTGACTTGTGGGCATATACTCAGGAATGATGTAGATGAATCACATGCTAATTCCATTTTTAATATTTTAAGAAGATTTTACTTACATTTTATTTTGTATGTATGAGTGTTTTGCTTGTATGTATATAAGTGTACCCGTGTTGTAAAATGCCCAAGGAGGCCAGAAGAAGACATTGGATCTCCTGGAACTGGAGTTCCAGACAGGTGTTAGCTGCTATGTGGGTGCTTGAGATGTGAACTCGAGTACTCTGGAAGAGCAGCCATGCTCTTTACTGCAGAGTCATCTCTCCAGCCCCTATTTTTAACTTTTTTTGAGAAACCTCCATACACATCTCCTTAGTGGCTGTACCAGTTTATATTCCTACAAACCACCACCATTTGTTGTTTCTTAACAATAGCTCTTCTGACTGCGGTTGGATGGAATTTTAAAATCGGTTTAATTGATAGCTCCTTGAAGGCTAAGGATGTTGAATGCTTTTTCAAATACTCACTGACCATCTGTCTTTCTTTTTCTAAGCATTACATTGTCAGTTCAACTCATTTGCTCACTGATTGATTAGGATGATTAATTTTTGATGTTTATTTTTTAAGTTCTTTGTAAGCTTTAGGCATTTATTCCCTGCCACGTATACACGACAAAGGTTTTTTCTACCCCCACTGGGTAGACTTGTCTCTTCACTCTGATGATTATTTCCTTAATTTCATAAAATCCATTTATCAACTCTTGAAATGAATTCCTGAGTTAATGGAGTTCTTGAGTAACTTTTCTTAGATGACTTTTTTTGGGAAGGTACTAGATTTTGTGTGTTGCATTGAATGCATATAATTATTAAGGGAGGTATAAGCACTCTTTCTAACTGTAGCACACATTCTTCAACTCACCTGACCTTTGAGGAGTTTGTTTGCAGTCTTATGGACTGAGTTCCAGCAGGAAACATTACAACCCACTGGTCACTGTTTTGCTATATCTTCCTATAATACGTATTCCAAGAACAGAACCTTCTGACTTCTGTTTTCAATAGGAGATGGGATCACTTCCTCTTAGCATGTGACCATGATTTGTAGTTCACACTATGGTTTTACTTCTTACCTAGACACACTGGGGTAATAAGGTCTCTAGCGTCTATCTCTTTATCAAGCATGTACCCTGATCCCATTTTTAATGATGCGTTCCAGGAGCAAAGTACAACAAGCCACTGGCAACAGGGGCCAGGTGGCTTCTTCCCTCAATGACTCACCTGTTTGGTCTTCTAGTATGTCTTGGGATGAAGGTCTAATTTCTTAGAGCAAACCACTTCAGATGACCTAAATCACTCATATGACTGAAATGTGCAATTTACACTGTACCTCTGGGCAAAAGAAACAAAACAAATACAAAACATCCAAAGCTTACTCAGGGAAGTCTTCAAACAGTGGTGCCCCTAGGCTGTTTCAACAAAGCCTAAGAGAAGAAAAGTCACTCAACATCTTGATCAACTCTGTGGAGAAGAATTCTGTCCAGCCTTGGCCTCATGTTGTAGAGCTCAAACAAGTTGATAGCTAAGTGTTTTTAGACCTTTTTCCAATAGTGTTTGTACATTTTGCAAAAGCTGAATCTTATAAATTCACAAGAGCACTATAAGATGCTTGAAACTAATGTTTTAGCTGCTTAGGCGAAAACATTTTCTTCAAAGGTACATATAGCATGATTCCATTCTGGTTTATAGTAATTTAACGATTTTCAAAGTTTGAAACTTGAACAGACATAGAACAATAATCTTTCGTCTGGGTGGTTGTAAAATCCAGGGGAAGTAAGTGAACCCTTTTACAGTAACAAATAGCTAAATGACTTCAGAAATAACTTCAAAGCTAATATCCATGCTAACCAAAGAGGGAAATGAGGTATTAATAAAATATAATGAAAAATAATTATTCACTGAAAGAACTGCACTTGAACTGAGCTCTTTTAGTCATAAGAAACAGAAAATGCTCAAAGTAGTTCAGGTGAGAAAAAGTGGTCCTGTAGAAATCCAGATGAAAATGAAGCCCAGAGCTGCAAAACTGAATCAGCTCTCTATTATAACTGGCTGCTCCTGTCTCTGGGTGGCTCTCTTTCAAGAACCATGTTTTTCTGGACTTCGCTTTCTAATCTGATTTATTCTAGTCCTCTTTCAATTCCACTGTTTTCTCTATATACTCACACCTTTCAGACGGCTGCTCTTGCTTCCATTTGCAGGGCCTCAGGCTCCAGGGTTCACAGGTCAGAGCCCTCTGACTCTCTTAGACTTCATTCTTAGGAAGGACAACCTGATTGGGCAGGTCAAGTGTGACGAGTTACTGCTTTTCTATATAGGAGCTATTTATATACCACATTTCACTCACATTCAATTCACTGTGACAGGGAATACAATGGATCACATTTCATACAACTTGATTTGTGTAGACAGAAATGGTTGTGGACACAGGTGTCTTAAACATATCTAACATTTGAAGAATACGCTCCCTAACAAATGGCAATTTCATCTGGTCTTTCTCTTGTTCATTCGCTGTTCACAAATCTACTGAAAAAAATATAATGTTCTAGGCCCTATGCTAGGTGCCCCTGAATACTTCCTATATTGTGATTTTCAAACATTAGGCTTGAATTTTCTTCGAAAATGGAAGAAAGTTATATGTGTACAATACTGCCAACTAACACTTTCATCTGATAAAATGCCCCATGCTGAGATGAGTGCTATGTGTGCAGTATTTAATTTAATTTTTGTAGCCTTCTCATGAGGTGTGTACTGCTATCACCCTTTTTTTTATGAATGAGGAAAATCATATATGGAAAGATGAACAATGGGTCAGAGGCAAGAACTAGAAAACAGTTCACACAGGAGCACAGCAGTTTTTGTTGTTTTTGCGACAGAGTCTCACCAGGTAGCCCTGGCTGGCCTGGAATCCTCTATGTAGACCAGGCTGGCCTTGAACTTACAGAAATCCAACTGCCTCTGCCTCTTTAGTGCTGGGATTATAGGCTTGCCCCATCACACCTAGGCTACAGTCTAGTTTTAAGGAATTTGATTACTTCTGGGTTGTTTCCTTTTCTGTAGTTTAGTGCATAAGACCCAAGATCTTGAAACGTGCTGTCAAGTGTTCTACCACTGAGCTACGTCTTCAGCCCTACTATATCTAAGGCATAAGTGTTTAGTGTCACCCATTGGTTCCCAGTCTCAGTTGACTCTGAAAAGGATTTAAGGATTACCCTTTCCAGCCCTCAAATCTGTTAAATGAGAAAGAGGCTCACAAAACAGAAAGTGCTGAGTTAATGTTTAACCAGTTCGTTAGGAATTGATGTAGACTCAAGTTTCTGATTCCCAGTCCAGTGTAATCTCTGGTTATAACAAATTGTACTGGAGAGTCTTCTAGAAAAAAAGAAAACCTCTTTTATCTAAGAATATTACACGGTTTTTACAGCTTCCGAGATGATTCAAATGAACTACAGATGTCTGATTTCAAAGGGGGAAATGTTGATGGATATCTTCAATGCTTCTTGGGTACTGGTTTTAAATTAACATTTTTAAATTGCTAGGTATTTTTCTTGGAAATTGTTGCTCTTTTTCCTCAAAAAGCTCTAAGAGCAGCACATATTCCACTTAAGAAAATGGTATAATATATGTCTCCCAAGGTAAGAAAGCATAAGATAAAGAAATAAAGAAAAAAGAAGTTAACAACTTAATTGTCAGCAATTGAAACCAAGGAGGTAGAATGGAAATTGCGGCAAGAATTCAACTGTGACATGATCTTTCCTATTTACATTATGATGTATTCACAGTGTAGATCATTTCATTTTGAGCTGTGAACCTTGGGTCTATGCAACTCTACTGAGTAGTTCTGTGGATCAAGCCTCTAAGACAACTGAGGACATTGAGAAGAAAGCTGGGTTTTCAAACTTTTCATCCTTTCTAAACAAGACTGATTTATCATGTACATTGAGAGATAGAAAAAATGGAAATATCGTTTATACACAACTCCAAAGAAGGGGTGAGTACCACCCTCCATGATCCCAAAGAGGCTCATCCTTTCTAAAACCATTCATTCATTCTCTCTTTCAAGTTTAGTTACTTGCTAAGTATTTCTCAAAAGCAAATTTGTGCTGGGCACTACTAGGTTCTAGAATTACTTTTTACCCTGAGGCATAATAATTTAGAATATGTTTGAATCGCACAATTGAATACTTAGAATGTAAAGAAGTGTAAAATTATTTTAGGCTTCAGGTCTTTGCAGTTTTCACCGACTTTTTTGTGTTTCCTGAGCAGTAGTGATCCTAATTTGTATTCCTGCCCAAGATGAGTTTACGTACAATGCATGGGGGGAGGGGAGCTTGTGTTAGTTCTTTTTCAGTTTTCTTCTATGTTCTCCAGTTGTCAAGATTAAAACCAGGGGGATTCTAAATTTCAACTTAAATATTGCTGAAAGCCAAGTCTAATGATAATTTATTCAGAGTGGAAGAGGGCTTTCTCTTCTTTTTTTTTATGACATAGTTTCTTCATTTTAGAAAATTGTTCTTTTTCTCTGAAATTCTGCAATGAAGTATGTGATTTTAATGAATAACAGATTTTAGTAAATAGCGGAGATTATGTTTGAATCTAACTTTGAGATTTATGACAAAATTTGTTGTTCAGAAGAATTTATTTTTGTTGTGAAAATATTATTGTAATATTTGGGAAATTATTTGTATATAATATTCCTTCAAAACCTTTAAGGATATATTCTTTATTGTAAAGAATAAGATTATCAATAAGAAATACGGAAGAGGGGCCACTTTAGAGTGTTAATTCCTGAGATTGAATGTAAGTATTACAAATCACAACCTATACATAAGTTTCAGCCTTTGCTTGTCCATCCAGTACTTACGGAGCATCTGGTATGTCCTAAAGAATGTTGCAATGATCGATACATGGAGGAGTCTGTTTTCTTGTGGAACTCCCTTCTAGAAAATGAAATTCTGAATCTTTTAAAAGAATGTGTCATATATTTTGATAGAAACTAGATAGCAAAGTTCATTTTTCATTTATTCAAAAAGACTGCAACCATCATTATGCTTACTGTATAAGTACTTTAGTGGGAAAGTCTTAAGAATAAAGAAAAAAAATTTTTTTGAGACAGGTTTTCTCTATAACCCCAGCTCGCCTGGATCTCACAGAGATCCCCCTGTTTCTTACTCTCTAGTTCTTAAAGATGTGTTCCACCATGTCTGGCAGAAGAAAAAATATTCGAAAACTTTTAAATTCTGTATGTGATTTTATACCCACTTTCTATTGATGAGTGCCTATTATTTTATTTACTGTAGACTTCTCAGAAATATAACTTTCAGGTCCAAAGAAGATCTACATCCAATTATGTGAAGATTTTTTTCAAAGCCGTTTGTGTAGCTTTTTAACACTTAATCAAATACTTAGCTAAAACTTGTAAAATGAGGATAGAAAAGATTGATACTGTTTCTTTAGAGTTATATGTCTTATTGCTTTTACATATATTTATATTCTTTGCTTTTACTTTTAGATCTTGAATTTAGGGTTTTTTTTTTTCAGCTCTAAAGTAAAAGAAATGAATTTACCTCAAATATACAGATGGTTATCTGTATATATAAAGTATCTGTGTTTTAGTTATCAAGTGTTCTCTGTAATCTAGATTTACAAAAATTTGCCTTTGGCAATGTGGAGTTTTCTGTTCAGTCACCACATTCAGTGACTTTCCATGGCCTGTGTTCCTCTGAAGCATTTGAGATGGGAGCACAGGGTGTTCTGGGTTCCGTGTCATGTCAGCCATTGCTCTCTTTGACTTTACTTGTGTTCTAAAGTCAGTGTGCTCCAGATTAATGAGCCATTTGTTCTTAATCAAGAGACTATTGAAGAATGCGCTTTTCATTTTAATGACTTGTTTATGATTGACTGTTTCAATATGCCCTTCTCTTTGTTAAGGATGCTTCAAAGATACGGCCTTTTCTCTGAACAGTTCCCCAATGTCTACTCACTGGTAGTTGCTCTGCCACAGTGATCTCAAGGGACTGGACCAAGCTATTGATTTCTTTGAGAAAATAATTCAAATAGTTATAATAACTAAAAATCATTTTGAATAATACTAATAAAATAAGTTGCTGGCATGAATGGAAGGATTATATATTACTTTTTTGTTAGCTTTATTTTTTTGAAAGAGGCTTTCTCTCTATGGTCTAGAATACCCTATGTAGCCTGATCTGGTCTTGAACTCATGATCCTCTTGCTTCATCCTCTCAAGTGCTGGAGTTATAGGTGTGCATCCATACACCATGTATATATACATATATATATTCATATGTAATTTTAAAGATACTATTTATACTTGTGAGTAATGCATTAATGCATGTGTATATGTGAAAGTCAAAGGTCAACCTCAGATGTCCGTCCTTGCCTTCCCCCTTGTTTGATATAGGATTTCTTGCTCTTCACTGCTGCATACATAAGGATAGCCAACCCACAAGGTTCTAGGGATTTTCCTGTCTCTTCTTCCCAACTCCCTGTAAGAATGCTTGGATTATAGATACAGGCTACTGGGTCCAACTCTACATGCATTCTAGGAATTCAAACTCAGGTCTTAATACTAACACAGCAAGTACTTTACCCAAAGAGCCATTATCTCACCCCATATTATCTGAGCCATTATCTCACTCCATATTATCTGTTTTTAATTTTGCCTTTAAATATATATATATGTATATATATGTAAATATATATGTATATATATTGTGCAGTCTTATTGTTTGATGAGCAACAATTTTAGAAATAATTTTTGAAGTAATTGCACTTTGCTAACTGCTCTAACCTTTACCATTAGCTGATTTAATTAATATTTATTCTGTTGATTTCTTTTTTCTTTTTTCTTTAATTAAAACAGTATGAGGATGTGTGCTTTATTCAAAGCTACAAAACTCAGTGATCCATGAACTCATAATCTTTACAGCTAACATTTAGTGAGTGCTTATGACTTTCAGTTTCTGTTCCAAGTCCTTAAATCTATCAACTCATTTACACCTATTACACTTTTGGGGTTCTTATTTTTATCAATTAGGAACCTTGAGGGACTGGAGAATGGCTCAATGGTTTAAGAGCACTGGTTGCTCTTGCAGAGAACCTGGGTTCAGGTCCCAGCACTCACATGGTGGCTCACAATAAGCTATAACTTTAGTTCCAGGATGTCCCTCTTCCTGTGGCTAAGCCATCGCATGCATGGGTGCACTTACATACATGCAGGGCAAACACTCATACACATAAAATCAAAATAAGCAAATAAATTTTAAAAAGAAACTCAAGGTGCTGAGTTGCCAAGTAACTTTCTTAAGGTTATTGGTAAGTGGCCAGTCAGAAACTGGAAACCATAGGGAATCTCCAGAATCCATTTTCCTAAACTAAACCATCTACCATTATACACACAAAGACACTTCTAGCACTTGTCCATCTTTTCTATGAAACCTGATTTTTTTTGTATTGCCTGGAATATATTTATATCCCTTACTTATCTGTGGCCAAACACTGGATTCTCTATTCTTTAGTCCTTCCATATAGGGGCCAAAAATGTAACCAATAAATTAAACGCTTCCTAAAATTCATTGTTTATCCATTAGACTTGATTCTGTATAAAGGAATAACAGGGCTGGGAAGATAGCACAGTGGTTAAGAGAACTGACTGCTCTTGCAGAGTACCTGAGTTCAGTTCCCAGCACCTACATGGTGGCTAACAACCATCTAGAACTCCAGCTCTAGGAGTCTGATGCCCTTTTCTGACCTCTGCAGGTTTCACATGCATGTGGTGCACTTACACACATGCAAGCAGAATACTCATACACATAATAAATAAGCCTAATAAAAATCTTTTAAAACATATAAAGGCAATTAAGAGATTACATAGAAAAATTTAAGTGAAAGATGGAATGTAAGATTGATAGATACCATTCTAGAATTGTCTTCTGTACCCTTAGATGGACATAAATATTTGAGATAGTACTGGTGTAATCATGTTGGGTCAGCAGACCCAACTGACATTTTTTTTGTTTTTTATAATATATTTGTTCCACATGAAAAGGTTTTAAGTTAAATAGGGCTTGCTTAGCTTTTGAGATGAGGATTGAATATAATAGTGTTCCTGCTTCCTCTCTGGATCTCATATGTTAGAATCATTTAAGGCTCAGTAGTATCCTAGTATAAGGTCTAATGGGTTTAAACTACCCACTTGTTGATGACAGCATCATATATACACACAAGTATTCAGCCAGATTCATTGGCAAGAAGTTAACATGTATGCTTCATTTTGTTTTTCCATTCACAACTTACTTTCTATATGTTCCTAAACTCTTTGGGACTTAGTTTGTTTTGGTGGTGGGAAATTTATTGGTCAGGACCTGTTGGTTTATACCTGATAAAGAACCAATTTAAGCAAAGTGGAGGATTCAGGGGTAGCAAAGCAGCTGGCCTTGAGGTAAAACTAGAAATAGGAAACTGAGCACAATTGTTTTCCACAGGTTAACTTCACAGTGCCAGGCACTTTAGTCCCAAGCATGTATGGCTCTCACTTCTTCTATTCGCTGGTTCTGTATTATTTTTTCTCTTTTATTTTCTCTCCATTTCTGCTGTGTAATGTGGTTATGATAGCTGACTTTCTAGTTTAACTATCACAGTTCAGGCACCCAAGGAGTGATTGACAGTTCTAAATGTAATCTCAAAGTTGTATTCTTATTTTCCCATTTGAAACTTGTATCTAGCCTGGATCTACAGGCTTTAGCTAAGAAATGGAACTGCGGAAGAGAGTATCACGACTGTCCCTCTGCCTCTCCCTCTCCCTCTCTCTCGTCACTTTTTTTTGCTATACTGATTTGAACACAGAGCCTTGCACATGCTAAAGTGAGCTATAATCTCTCCCATCTGTTCTCATTTTAATCATAGTAAAAGAGACTCTACAAAAATAACCCTATTTTTTTTGTATCTTAAGACAAAGATTGACATGAAAAAGAAAATTGCTCCACTGAACACATATTTCAGAATTCTTGTTATTTTATTTGCTTAGAATTGTGGTGGACACATTGACAGATATAAAAGATAACATTTGGTCCCAAACTTACTGTACCTATCTATATAGACTAGCAAAATGTATATGTATTTTCCTTATAACTGGATGTATATATCTTCATAAATTGATTAAAATATAGCTTTTCGTCTCATGGGTGGTATCAAATACTTCATAAAGATGATAAATGTTGAAAGGATGGCAATTAAATTCTGGGTTATTTGGTTTAAACTAAATAATAAGGGACTTGGAGCCAGAGAAAATAATAGCGTAGAGAAGACAAAATTTGAGATTTATTGTATATGCTAAGCTAGCAGATAAACAGTTAAAGCCAAGAGTAGTCTATGAAAGCCAGAACAGCGTGAACTTGTGCTTTAAGTCTCAGGAGAATCATGTATTTTCTGCTTGGTTGTGTCTCCCGACTCAAAGCCCATTCTCTCCGGTTTCCTGTGCTGGAGGAGTCTGGTTATCAGAGTAGCACCTCCAGGCTCGCTTCCTGGTTGGCTTCTGTCAGGGTTCTCTCAGCCTGAGACTGACTGCACCAACCGAAGAGGAGAAAACAGGGGAAAGGGAGGTCGAGGTCGGGGTTTCTTCCTGGCTTGCTTTCCCTTCAGTGGGCGTGGCTGTGTCCCTCCCTTACCAGGCATTCTGAGAGGAGGTGCGTGCCACTCAAGCCTCCAGCTTTCACCGGTCTGTAAGGAAGTGTTGCCCTAGGGGTGGGGGCACCCCCCAACCCTCCTTACTAGTTCCCTTCCCTAGATTTTCATCGGTTTCCTTAACTCTGCACGCCTTGCCACTGTTCCTTCATTAAAAGCTATTCGTTTGAAATATTTGGGGTAAATTGTTTGTTGCTGCAATCCCTATAATTCATGAGATATCTGAGGGAAATGTGTGTGTGCGTGTGTGTGTATGTGTGTGTGTGTGTGAAATAGAGACAGAGAAGAGAAAGTATGATGTTTAATATTACCTTAGGTGATGCTGTAGGACTGGTAGGTCAAAAATCTATAGAATAAGGAAGTTCAGATGTGACTGAAAATTCTGAGCAAGAGTAGATATTGCAATCTTAGAGTAGAATGTCTTCTTCAGAGAAACCTTAGTTTTCCCCTTAAGGTTTACAACTGATTGATGAGGCCCACCTACACTGTTGAAGACAATTTCCCTTTGCTAATGTCAACTAATCACAGATGTTAACCACATCTGCACGGTAGCTCTACAGCAATAACTTGTTCAGTGTTTGAAAAATGGGGTGCTAGAGTGTAACCAATTTGACACATAGAAGTAACTATGATCACAAGCACTAAGGAGAACTGAAACCTAAGGGAAAACAAGAGGAAAATAAGCCCTCTGAGGGGTCAGAGAGACACAGACAAGGGTACCAGGTGGGGCGTGAGAAAAACACATCCTGCATAAAATGATTTATCATAGCTAAGATGCAGAAGGCAGAAAGAGTCCTTTCCACATAGCTACCTGTGCAGAGATGCTGTGCATACATCAAAGCTTCGTGCCTCCCCCAGTATGACAGAGGCACTCAAGGCTGTCCTCAGTGTTTGACCAGGAAGGAAAGCTCATAGGAGAGTTTGATTTTTGCTCACACCCTGGAGGAAAGTGGTTTATTGGGAAGATGGTCCCCTTCATTAAACATTTGCTTCTGCTGTTCTGTTGTCAAAAAGCTCATAACTTTGTGAATGAAATCACATACAGTTCACAAGGGAGCTGAGAATAAACAAGGCCAAGATGTGGGCAACTTTTCCATTTGGAGTTGTTTTCTTCCCTTTCTTTTTTCTATCTGCAGTTTTTCATGAGTATAGTAACATCTGGTGTCTGGCCAAGTTTTCTTTTCTACTCTTTCTTGACACAGGAGTGTTGTAATTTGAACTTTGGTCTGCAGTTCATGGTATATCGTGTGTTGTAAATTCAGTCAACAAGACTTTATTGAACAGTAAGTACTTTGAACATGGTGTGAAGAACTCTGAACAAAGTATTCTAATTGGGAAAGGTGATTGTTGAGCTCTAATTGGAATAGCTCTAATCTTTATGGGCTCCAGATTGTTCTTTCTGCCAGTATGGGGTGAGTGGAAGGAGTTTGTAAAACTAGGCTTGGGAATTTTAGACTGAGCTTGTGCTAAAACTTTAGACCTGCAGGAATCTCAAATCCTGTATGGGAAGCAAAGGGAAAGACCCTCGGAATTGTAAGTGAGCCAGAAGAAATAGGGACAAAAGGAATACAAAGAAGTCCAATGAGGAATCTGATTTAAGGACCAGGGTACAAAGAAAAAGAACTCTTGGGCCCCAGGGCTGGTGGTCCTGGTGGAGGTTGAACAAATGACAGCACAAGTACTGAAAGGTTTAGGAAAATATAAAAGCTCTTGGTTGGCCCAGAGATTGAGCTAAAAGAAGGGTTACATTTCTCTGTTCCCTTTACATTCCTCCTGGATGCTATTCAGTTTTGCACAAGCTTCATTTGAACTCTAACCTCGGTTGATACTCTGTCCTACACCTTAGGGCATTTTTCTTTCTGAAATAGCAGGTGCTTCTGATGGAGGTTCTGCCCTTACTCCCGGTAAAGAATTAGAGAGATAATGGATGCAAATTCTGAGCAGTGAGCTCTATATAATAAGCACTCAAGCAATGTAAGTGATGATTATCATAGGATCATGTGGTTACTGTTTCTTTTTTACAGCTTGTCCCCACAGAGGGTCAATCACATGAGAGTCAATTGCTTAAGGTTCACAAGTATCTCCTAATTATTTAAAAAATGCAGATCAAATTATATCTTCAGTTCAACCCCAGATTCCAGGCACACTGTAGCTAATCTCTTCTCATTTGCCTAAATACAAACTCTCCATGATTTAAGTTTCTTTAGATAGTATTAGATCCAAAATACCATCTGTTTCTTCATTCTCAATTTTTTTAAATAGGCAAACTTATGATGATGGGCTGTTTTAGTTACCATCAATTAAGGTTGGAGAGGTGTAAATTCCATCCCTACAGTGTTGATAGGGGCCTGTCAGGCTTTAATTTCTAGATTTTACTATTCTAAGATTCTTTTTCTTTTGTTACCCAATCAGCAGTTCACTAGCACCAAGACAAGTTTTGTTCCCTGAATTCTTGGCATCAATGTTGGTTTCCTTAAAAATAGACAACAATAAACAAAACCAAAGCAAACCTCCCAGAGTATAGGCACGGTGTTAGACAGTCTTCAAGCTTGGCTGCTATTTTATAATCATGGTATATATCCCCATCAGTCTCTGTTGTTTCACATCTTGTTTCCTACAGAACACTCAGAGAAATGCCATCGGCCCGGGGACCTCATTGCACTTTGCTTTTTTGTATTGCAAAAATATCTTCTTCATTGGAAAGTCTAATCTCCCTCTTTCTTATGACAAGTATTCTCAGAATCAGAATTTCCCCATCACTTCCTAGAGTTAAGTTCTGCCAAACAATCAAACACAATCCCTCTCTGGGCTTTTGTCCCTCTGAACTTCTTATTCCCTCCCGGCTACCCATAACGACAGCCAGCAGATTACACGCAAGTGAGTCTATTCTTGGGTTAAGATGAATTTCTATTCTAGATGTCTGCCCTTTCTCCTGTGCCTCACTCACATTTCTTCTAGAAGTGGTTCTGTTCAGTCTTTACTTTTTCCATTTATACTACTTTCTTTGATATAGTTAGATCTTCTCTCCCTCCCACAATCTGGCTGAAAACTTAATGAATAGCCAGTTAATTTGCTGGGTTGATATTTGAGGCAAGAAGTACCAGAGGCCATTTAAAATTCACTTTGGCCCTCAGTATCTAACAACTGTAAATTTTTAATTCACAGCGGTTTATGCTTCTTTTCAAATAGTCTTGGTTAAATATGAATGTCATCACTGCTGTATTATGTATCCTGGTGCTAGATTATCAGCTTTGGCTATTAACATTATTGTTTTTAGTGGCCTGCTCCTGGCTGAGCTGCTTTAGTTCTTTTATTTGTAGAATGGAAATAATAAAATTATCTTCAAGGTTGTGATGTTAACGGACTCTATCAATTAATAAACAAAATATGCTTGGAAGGTGCTTGACACATTATCCACGTGAAACAGCTGTTATTACTCTGTTATCATCCTTGAATCTGTGGATGTTAGATTCGTCACAATATTAAGTACCACCTGTCACAAATCTGATGTCTTCAGTGGAGGATATAGCAATGTCAGTGTAAGAAAGGAAAACAATTTTAAACAAATGTTAACAGGAGCTTAGATGCATCTTAAAACATTGTCAACAAGGGCTGTGTTATGAGAAACTTTGGGAAGATTTTAAACTTAGAAGACGTGACAAGTACCATTCACAGGGAAGTCCTGCCTTATGGCACCAATGACAAGCTTTTCTAAGCTTATGTCAAAGAACTTTAATAGTTTTATCATTAAAATGTCACTGAAAAAAATATATGCTTAAGCAGTTATTTGGATGTGCTGAGAAAAGTTTTAGTTTGCTGTGAAACCATGTACTCCTAAATATGTTATTCTTCTCACCAACTGTTTCTGCAAAACAAATAGATTTTGGCACAAAATCAAAATCTTTGCCCTCTTGCAGGGGAGCAAAGAAGTACAAGCTCATGGAAAGGAGTAGTACGTAGCCACCTGTGTCTATTTTTAACTCACTCTCCTTGGCATGAGATCTCTGGTTACATAGAGCCTCATGTCCTCAATCTTAGAGGTTGGTCTTTTCCCAGTATGAAAAGAGTGAGAGTCTGTAACTACTTCAAATAGATGCACTTGAGTCCTAAAATTTTCCCTCTGTTGGGCAATCATAAAGAACATCTATGGACCTCGACACACACACTCACACACACACACACACACACACACACACACACACGCACACCAGTCAAATAAATAAATACATAATAAATATCATACAAAGAGCAAGTTTAGGCTGTAAATCTAGGTTCTAGTCTAGGCTAATCCACAAATTGGCTTAGGTGTCTGGCTGGTTTCTGACATAATGTGAATAATCCTATGATTAGAGGTGACCTGGACTAAGCGGGGTCTGCCCAGTCTTGCTTCAAAGTTGAGCTAGTGAATGCTTTACCTTGAAGCCATGAAACTTTAGGACAATATTCCCAGCAGTTTCCATACATAGCTTCACTATCTGACATGAAGAATTATATATTTACTTGAAGGGTGAATTAGATTTACTTATCTATAATTCAAATATGGCACAAATGATTACCTATTAAAGTCATTATCGCTATTAAAAACAGTTTTTCTGCTTTAAACTAGTATTTCTTTCTCTGGTTAATAATAAGAGGATAACTGGGATTATATAACATTCTGGGATTATATAACAGAGTACCAGCGACCAGGTAGCTTAGACAGTGGCAGCTGTTTCTCGTAGTTCTGATCTTAGACATGAACAAGTCCTGGATCAAGGAGTCCTTGGTTCTCGGTGAGGGTCTTCTTCCTGGCTTGTAGATCGCTGGTTACATTCTTGCTGCGTTTTCACAGGGACATACATGATGTCCCTTCTGGTGTCCTTTCATCTTATCAAGGCTCAGCTCTCATGTCTATCCAAACCTAATGGTCTCTGTTTTGGTTTAAATATGTGGGAAACTCTAATACAGTGCAACAGTGTTGAGAAGTGGGAACTTCAGTGGTGAAATGGTCATGAGGGCTCTTCCCTGAAGAAAGAACTAATATTTTTATTTCATCAGTAGGTTTTCAAAAGCGAGATGCTTATAAAAGTTAACTTCAGCAACCCTCTGTATTGATGAATCATAGGATGCAAGATATTTTATCAGAGGTTCACCCCTCAGTCTGGAGACTTGCCAGCTCCCAGCACCAAGAGCTAAACAAATTTCTGTTCTTTATAAATTAGTCAATGTCTGGTGTTCTGTTACAGAAACAAGAGGGTCTGAGACAAATTCTTTAAAGTCACACCTCCTAATACCATCACAAAGGGATTTAGGGCTTTGATATATGAATTGGGGTGTTTGTTGGGGGAAGGGCATATATTTAGTCTATAACAACAATCACAGTAAAATCACAACTATTGAAAAATTTTGCAATGATAACTTTGAAGCTCTTATATTTAGAACCAAAGATATTTGCTTTCCTACCCTTATTGTGGGCATTTAACCAGTATTAATATTTTAATTAAACGTTGTAATTTGGGCTTGCATTAATGTCTAAATGTCATTATAGTTGACTTTCTCTTTGAAATAGTTAGGAACTATATATTTGCTCAAACTCTCCAGACCTATCATAGTTACCGGGTAGATAATCACAGAACTATTCAGGGCCTCAGGGCCTTCCATCTTCCTATTGAACTCTTTTCTGGATTATTCTCCTATGTGTGGCTGAAGGAAGGAAAATGTCATCTTCAGGTAACCATGTGTCTAGATTGCAGTAGTGAAAGAATTCTTTTGAGGAAAAATCTTGCCACCCAAACATGCATTTTAAAAAATATATTTTGTTTATTATTTTTATTTTGTGAGTATGAGTATATGGCCTGCATGATGTAAGTGAACCCATGTCATGCAGTGCCCACAGAGGTCAAAAGAGGGTGTTGGATCTCCCTGGAACTGGAGTTATAGATGGTTGTTAGCCTCCATGTGGATGCTGGGAATTGAATCCAGGTCCTTTTCAAGAACAGCCAGTGCTCTCAACTGCTGAGCCATTTCTCCAGCCCCCAAACATGTATTTATTTATTTATTTTTTCCTTCAGTAAAACTTGGCAATGACAACTTCCATTGTTTCAGAAGTGTAGACTAACTGTACAAGCAAAGCAAGTGGAATGTCCTAGCTCACTCTCTTCTGGAATTAAAATTGGGGTATGTGAGGAACACTCTGTACCACTTTGTAGCCAGATTATCTTGGATTGGGAAAAGGAATTTCATGTACATAGGAGGAGTGGTAGGAAACATAGGGGTGGGGAGGCCTGAGTAGCTGCCATTATGCACAGGGGAGCGAAACGGGCTGGGGTGGAAGCTGACCCAGCCAACATGCAGTACTGACAGTGACAGTGAGGACAGAAACCTCTGCTCTCTTTGCTGAGTCCTGCCAACTGACACTGCTCAGTCTCTGGCATAGTGACATTGTATTCTACTGAGCCCCTGCAATGATTCCCATCCCACTAAAAAGATCAAAAGTAGAAGTTCAGGTTCAGAAAAGTTTTGTGCATTGCTGAAAGTCAGAGATGGTAAGAGGTAAGGACAAATTTGGAATACAGACCTGATTTTAAAGCTAAATTTAGCAGTACCAGGTTAGAGTACTGTAGCCCACTAATGATGAAGTGCAAATCAGAAGCTGGAGAGCTTTTCTTTCTGTTGCTTTTCAACATTCTTCCTTCTCAACTCCCATTCTTTCCTCCTACCCATCTTTTTTTTTTAAAAAGCCTCAGTCTTGGAGCTCTAGAACTATCCAGGAGGATGAACGTTAGAGTGGACCATTCTGAGAACCCCAGAACAGGCCCTTGGTGAGCAAGAGCCCTTGAGGAAGAGGCCAGGGATAGAGGACATCAACTAGCTAGTTTCTGAGAAGTCATGAGCTTTCCTTCTGGGGCTTCCTGGAAAAAGAGAAGACTGAAGGCCACAGAAAGGGCTCTAAGGTCCTAGATGGCATGACTGTTAAGGCTGATGTGGTCTCAATGGCCCTCATAGGCTAGAGAGGCTTAGAATGATCCAGTTGCATTAGTAACTGCCATAGACAATGGATTTCTAAAACTTCCCTGAGCACTTCTAGATCTAGAAATCTACAAATGGGATAAAATGGTATCTAACTATAAACATAGATTTATTTTCTAATTCCAGCCAAACTGGGAGACAATGAACAGATATCTTTATACTGATTTTGATTCTATGAAGAACCCCAAGCGTGGGAGTTCTCTTCCTCAGTTTGACCATATTTTATTGTGAGAAGCAGAAAAATGAAGTCAACACTACAATATGGTAAGACAGTTACTGTGATACTGTTGCTAGAAGAGGCATTTTCAAGGAGAGGAAGAGGGAGCAACTGAAAGAAGGAGTGTGAAGCAAGATTAAAGCTGAGGCAGAAGATGGGGTCTCAGGGATGAGGAGCAAGGAGAACGTTCCAGGAAGAAAGATCAGAATGCATAATGCACAGAGACATCAAAGAACAGCGCAAAGATCTGGGCTCTTGTGGCAGCTTTCCACTTTGGGGCGTGTAGTTAATTGTATGTGGATCAAATTCTATTTCTATCAAAAAAGGATGCTGAGAATAAAACATGGTCCTTGCCCTGTAATAATGTCTTTAAAATAAATGTGACTGGCAGGACACTATTTTAAATTAGAGAATTCATTCAAACAGAAGATTGGAAGTGACTAGCACAGATAAAATGTAGTGACTTAAAATTAAAAAGGGAACAGAAATATTCATGGGTAAATATTCAGAAGAAGAACTGAAACCAGAAGTTACTCTCATGTAATACCAGCTGACTGGTCTACTTAGTATCCAAATCCCTGTCATCACTTTTTAATAGTCTCCTTTAGTATCTTCTTTTCCCTGAACACTCTCCTAAATACAGTGATTTCCTTTTGGTCAGCATCCTAATCAATAAGATCATGTCTCTCAGATGTTATCCCATACTTTGAAGTCCCACTTTGTCTCAGAAGGAATTTCCATCCTTCCTCACAGCTGTTGAGAAGAGAGCCCTAGCAGGAGGAAGTAGCGCAGGCTCTCCCCACACTTCCTTCCTGGCTGTGCCCTTCCTGGGTCTGGGTCATCCAGCTGCATCCAGAAGTCCCAGAGGATGCCAGGCACGTTGCTCACAGTGGAAGTCCATCTAGGACACAGCGTCATTAGAAATGTATCCTCTAGCTTTGGTTTTGTGCCATGACCAGAAAGTCATTTAAGCTTAACTGATATTATCAAAAGCATCATATGTGAAAACTGTTTATTATGGATATATTTATATCCTCACTTCATACTTCTTAGACTTTTTCTGTAATTGAGCATATTTATTAATATTTTTAAAAAGTATTGAGGTAGGAAGAAAGTGGTAATTTTCTCATGTGGGTAGTAGGTTGTGACAAAAACCTTTCTATAAAAGCTTTAGAGCTGAGTATAGTGGCGCATACTTGTAATTCCCAGCACTTGGGAGGCTGAGGCAGTAGGATTGCAAGATGGGGGCTAGCCTGGGCTTTCTAACAAGACTGTACTTATTCAACCCCTTCTGCAGGGATGTTCACAGGTAAGACCTTTTTTTTAGAAATGAGTAAAAGCCATGTACTATAATAGTGGGCTCTGTGTCATTTGCTTTTCCAGAAGAGGACACTTAGGAGTTTGTATAAAATAACAGCTTAGTAGAATATCCTTTTAGAAAGTTTCAAGTCCCTCTTAAGTTGTCCCTTTTAAATGCCTATTGCAAGTTTTGTGGCTGTCTTTTTAGCTGAATGTTTGAACTTTAACAATTTGGAGACCTCAAATATGATCTTTCTTTATTCTATACTTGATTCATGTCATTCATGAATCCTTAATTTTCTGTGCACCCTCTACCATGTTAACAGACACCTTTAAATTCCACAGTACTTTATACTTCTCTGACTTAAAACACATTATGTGGTTCTAACACGGGTAGAATTCACTATAAAAGTTGTCTTAAGGTAATAAAAACAACTACTTAAAAAATGTCTTTGTTTTCTTTTTCTAGGTAGGCCAGTCTCAGGCCTGAAGTGGGTAAGCAAGAGCCCACAAGGGTATTCTTTCTCTGAGATTCAAAAAATTTTTTAAAGTAAATGCTGATGTTCATTCAATTCCAAGGCAAATGATAAAGATCAAAGACTTGTTTAATTACAATATTTTCATTTTTTATTGAACAGAATCATTTTGGACTTTGGCTTGCCTTGGGAATGTTTACCTTTTAATAAGTGATCTGTTTAAACGTGGATCAGAGAACAAGGCTTTCTGTTTTACAGTTGAACTTTTGACCTTGGGGGATGAATGGGTGGAGGCTAAGAGGAAAAGTCCACTGTGTTTCTACTGAACTTTTTACCCATTAAAAAAAAGGGAGAGAGAGAGCAAGTTTAAAGTTCACACAGTGTACAGGAGGTCTCCATTGGGGATTTCTGGTATTATTAACTTCCTGACCTCAGATAATTAAAAAGGAAGAGCAGAGCCACCTCAGACTGTGACTCAACTTTGAACTTTTAACCTCCTCAGTGAAGTATTTAAATTGTAAATGGTAGACCCTGGAAGCTAGCTTATTGCTATCAACGTCCTTCATCCCTGGTTACCAAGTTATAATCTAGGCCTAGAGCATAGCCTGATCTTTCCTTTTTATTTACTTAACCTCTTTTAACAGAAAGGACTGGGAACACTATTTACTTAGAAACGACAGGTATTCTGTTGAAAGAAGTTAAGCTTCAAGGGTCATTGGATTTCAGAGGGAGAAGCCCAGCTTCCTCAGCTGGAAGGAAACTACTGAAAATTAGAAGGTTGAGTGACTTCCTTCAGGTCATGAGTCCCAGAAGAACAAAAGCAGCTCGATGCTTTGGCCTCATTTGTTTCAGTGCAGAGGAATCTAACCATAACTAGGACCAAAAGGTCTCTAGAGGAGATGTGGCTTCTATTTTGTAATATTAAAATTCTTAAGGGGAGGGTGTCAGAGAAGCAAGGTCTCAAGTGACACTTTCATTCTTGCTGGGTGTGTAACCTTAGGAACTTTATTAACTCTTCTAAGTTGTGACAAGGGATGCAAATTTTGAGAGAAGGTGACGAGCATCCATTATCTGATCTCTTGTTTTAGTCGTACTTTTGCATAAGTGCTCTACTACTGAGCTACATCTCCAATCCACCTTAGGAGTTCTTGCTGCAATCCAAATTTAAACACTGTGCACACAAACTACTCTAAGCAACAGCTACTTTTCTTTTTGGAGGAAATGGCTAGATGGCTGTGATTTTGGAGTAATTGGTTCCTACATGCTGGGCTTGACCCTGAAGTTGGGGCTCCCCTTAGTTTAAGAAAAGAAAAGTCTGAAAGGAAAGTGGGATAGAATACAAGGAGAAGTAAGCCCAGGGAAGAGAACAAGGACACAGGACAGAAGGAATGGCTCAAAGAAAAGGAATGACCAGGAGAAATAGATGCAAAGAACAGGGCAACCGCCTCAGTTGAACTGACAAAGCCAGTGAATACTTTGTGAATCTGCCACAGCCACATGCTGCTAATACCAGACTTAGCTAGGCAGCTCTGGCTGGCACTGGTACAGCACGCAGCACGTAGGACACAGCCAATATTCTGTGGGGCCCTCTTCCCTCTTGCTATTTGCTAACACCTTTATTGCCTCCAGTTAGTCAGACCACTCTCATTCCCATCTGTCGAGGAGCGCTTCCTTCCAATACTCTGTCCTCCTTTCCTATACAAAATGAACTCTCTCTGTGTTGCTGCAGAGCCTTGGAAATACTCCGCTTGGAAATAAGGGAAGTTTGGAGTAGGATTAGTGAAGATTTCTTAAGGTACCTGATCCCAAGACACAGGAGGAACCCAGACTGTGGGTCCCCAGCATGGGACCCGACAGCTGGAAGGGGTGGGCTGGGAGATGGCTGTCTGGCTGGAGGCCCATCCGAATTACCTGGAAGCGGGGCATCCCGGGTCACTGACTGGTGAAAGTGGCTCTGGTCCAATTCCAGTCATAGATATTAACCCACCTATCTCCACAAACTCCTCTGCCGTACTCTCTTCTCCAGCCAGCCCATGGCAGGTGACTTCTATTTGAGTGAGGAACTGCACTGATATGAACATGTCTGATCAGGCACTTGAAGTTGCAGACCAGTGGGCTGTAAATAACTGCTAATTGGGGGTTTTGACGGGCAAAATTACCTAGTTATTTTCTCTGCCCAATAAGCTATATTCATCGACTAGGTAGATACCTTCTGCTGCTTCTAGTCTTGAATACATGTCTTCTGGTGTTCATGTCCAGAGTACAATCACATTACCCTCAGGATCCCCTGGGGGAGGTCAAAGGTCACCAAGCAGTGCATGGCTGTCATTATGAAACCAGTCCTTATTGGCTCACTTTCATCAAAGTCTAGGAGGAAAATGAAAGGCACTGGGTTTTTCCAGCAAACTACTTCTAATGTGAAAAGCATCACAATGCAAATAGTTCTTGTGAAATAAGAGAGACAGACAGAGACAAAGACAGAAACATAGACACACACAGGGAGTTGGGTGAAGAATAAAGCAGATTCCAAGTGGCACAATTGGAGACAATGGATTCTTTTTTTTTTTTTTTAATTTACTTGGTTTTTAGGAATTTATATCTTAAGGCAGTAGGCAAAGAAACAGCTAAGCACAATCCAGAAAGTCAAGGCCAACTAACTCACTTTGTGAAGGTTTGCAGTGACGATCTCCCTAAAGCTGGATTCACGGATCCCACTGCAAGGTGCTGTCTGAGTAAGAAGGGCAGCCACGTGCCTTCCCTGCCATCAGGCTGGCCTCCCCTCATCCACAGTCAGTGGACTAGCAGAGGGTAGTGAGTACCCTTTGCTGACTGTGCTACATAGGCATCCAGACTGGGACAGGGCCAGATATCACTCCAGCTCAGCTGTAAAACCCAAACCTTGCCTGAGCAGCAGCCGAAGGCTAACAGATCTCTGTAGCTACCTATTGGCAATATTGCCTGCTTTGGCATGAATATTGGAATTGACAGTAAACTGATTTTTTTTTTCAAAATCACACCAGCAGAAAGCCTCTCTTCACATTTGCTTCTTCCAAATGTTTAGGTAAAATGGATCCTTTTATATTTGCTTGATATTATTTCTTTGGTTTGATGTGCCCAGCTGGCAAGAAGAAATCATCTTTGGGGATTAAATTTAGCAGAATATCGTGCTACTGCCAGGAGTCCCAGAGCCCTTAATGGAACTTTGGCAGGCAAAACAGCACTAACTGTACAGCAGGTACAATGGGAGTGGGAGGCCAGTATACAAGGAGCTGTAATCTTTTCCTTTCTTTTTCCCAGCAGTTCTGAAACTGAACCCGTATCTAAATTAGGTGTTATTTTAGATTACAACTTGTCACAGCTAAGAGAAGTAACACCATCAAGTAGCAGTACCAACTGGAAATTTGGACAGTAACTGTTGGCCCACTTAATCATTCAATCTTTAAAATAACATATCATGCCCACCAGAATGATGTGTCAGTCTCTGGACATGGGAATCTCTTGGGTGATTTCTGAGATAGAGAAGAAGGAGTTAAGAATTATCATTGCTAAATGGCTGTTTATACGCAATGCTAGACAAAGGCATGACAGAAGATCTCTGAAGAATGACAGAGGCTTGCTCCATACCCCAAGGTCTTCACTTGAAACCCATCTTAGTTATCCTTGCGGATAACCTGACCCATTTTTCTCAGAGAGGAAATCTATAATATTGTACCTAAAGTTTGGGTAATTATATGGATGGGCCTCTCTTTTACTTGCCCTTGCCCTTGACCCTGTCTATTTCAGGGAGACACGAAGTTATTTATTTACTATACCACATGAGCAGCATCATATGAGATAAAAGATAAATTAAACATGGCCTTCCCTGACTTAAGGGAAGAAATGCCTTTTCCACACATATTGCTGTGTAACAGTAATTCTGGGGATGTTGATAATAGAAAACACTTTACCATATGTTCATTAATAAGAAACCCGGGATTGCGGCTGGAGAGATGACTCATGACTCAGCAGTTAGGAATATTTGTTGCTCTTGGGGGCTTGGGCCTAGGTTCAGTTCCCAGCACCCACTTGGCAACTAGCAACCATGAATAACTTCAGTTTCAGGAATCTGACACCATCTTCTGGCCTCTACAGGCACCGCACACATGTCATGCATACATGCAAGCAAAACACCCATACACATAAAATAAATTTAAAAATTGGAACTCAAGGACTGAGTGCATGGCTCAGTGGTTAAAACATTTGCCACACAAGCTTGAGAACCTGAGTTCCATCTCCTGAACTCATGTAAATGCCTGTGGGTGTGACTGCCTGCCTGCCAGAATAATCATTTATTTGTGAGCTCTGGGTTCAAATAGTAAATACTGACTCAGTTAATAAAGTGAAAAGCAACCAAGGAAGACTCCTGACATCAACCCTGTGTCTACATAAGCACACAAAAACACACACATGTACATGTGAACACACGTACATGCAGACATACCATATATACTTGTACCTGAGGGGAAAAAGAATCCCAGAGAAAAAAGTTACTTTGTGAATAGAAAACATAGCTATAAATATACATTGAAAATAATGAAAGAATAGATTTTTAAAATTACATAGGTATTGCTTTATAAGGACTGGAAAGCAGTTGATATAGAAATGTTAAAAATGGAAGATGAATTAAGCTAATATAGCAAATAGTAATTCCTTTGAATATTGAAAAATGATAATATTTGAAGACTTTTTTATTAAAGATTCCAGGAAGCTTGAACGTTCTGGGTAAAATGTTTAAATCATTGGGAATTGATCTGACATTTAATGGCAAACGTTGACTCTCTGATGCTGAAACAAGGTCAACGGGTCAGGTGACTTCCATTACCTAACTTAGCTGACCTCTTTCCATGGCATATCAGGGTATCGATCAAGGTTGTTATGCAGGATGGAGTAGAAAGCTCCCTACCCCTTCTTTAACGTTCTCTAAAAACTGCATCTACAAACCTATGACCTGCATTTCTGTCTGGTTCCAATGAGGAGGTCTGGTTCTGACTCTTATTTATGCTCCTTCTTTTAGCTGACTGTGCTCTAGATAAACATTTCAAACTTTCTGAGCACCCTGTACCGAAGGTTCACTAATAGAAGGTGGGTCTCCAACTTTATTTTGCCGCTAAATTTCGATGATCTCCAAATCTCAGACTTGGTAATAAGAAGGTAGCCCATTTAGCTCTTCTTTGAGCTGAATGATCCCAACACATTTGCTGTCCAGGTTGGGAGTTCTGCTTGTCCTTTGTGTGCCTCATTTTAAGGAGTAGCAGCTGCACTATGACATATTTTTACTCTTGTTTATGTATATTCTTTGTTTAGTACATTTGGAGTTGATTGATTTTTCGGTTCCCCTATTAGTCATTATCTTTCATTTGATTATGGGAATGTTGGGCCTGGCTTCCTATGTCTAAATAGATTCTTCAGATCTGAACAATGAAGGAGTCAGTCAATTAAATTTGTAACACTGTCAAGACATATAATGCTTTCCACATTTCTAAACAACGATCATACCTATTTTCTGATTTTACTCTCACATTGTTTCTTGAACAGGAAAATTAAATAGTTCATCAAAGGCTCTCGCACGTCATTAAGCTGATCTGAATGCATTTTCATTGCAGATGACTAATTAAGTCATAGAAGCAGTTTGTTTTACACTGATGCAAGGCACCGTTTCTTGGACCTACCTCTTAGCTTCATGTTCTGGAGGTAAGAAGTATTAAGACCATGAAAATGTGTAGAGGGTGTAGTGGAAAGTGCAGGTTGGCTACATAACGAACATGACCATCTAGACCCCTCTGCGGCCAACTGTGATCATAAGGCTAAGCTCTCTTCCATGGAGTGTGAGCAAAGTTGATGGATGCCATTCAAGTCATGTCTTGAAAATGCTATCCTCTTGGTTCTGCCTTCACTGGACTGAAATGGTGATAAGGAGAGAAACCTTAGAAATCTCATGATAGCTCATTCCCTTCCTTCTAGGCTGGATCTATTTCCAGATTTCTGAGTGGAGAAAAAGAAAACTTCTCTTATTACTTCCCCAATACAAACACACACACACACACACACACACACACACACACACACACACACACACACACTTATGCATGCACACACACGCACACTCACACACCTCTGTCTCTGAACTTCTAACTTTGGACTGTTTGTTGAGAGAGAAATGTGCTTCTGTTGCATGTGAGCCTTTGCACATGGGAGAAATTTTGCCTTAGCAGTTTTGTCTACCTAATGAATATGAATGGCTGCTTAGTTTTACTAGAATAATCTTTAAGAGCATTCAACCTAGGATTGGTGATGAGACTGAATTTTATTAATCGATATCCTTACTTTCTTTCATCAGATATCTGACAGGAGAGGTGGTTAGGACAGATGGGGGTAAAGGGAAATTGGGGTAAGTGGAGGATAAAGAAGGAAGTGGGGAACTGGGAGTTGTTCTACAGAGATGTTTACCATTCTTAGCAATGAAAGTGGAATAAACTCACAAGTGCATGTGCACGCACACACACAGAGAAAACATTTCTTCCTATGTCTTTATTTTAAACTATTAAAGGAGCTTTTGTTAGGTGTTCTGATACACTTACCGGGGTATCACCAGCATTGGGTTCTGAATTCTTTCTTACTTTTGTTCAACTGCAATGAACAGAACTGTTTATTACAATGAATCTGAAATAAGAATTAACATAAGAGTAATTCTAGCATTAGGCTTCCATGATACAGACTAGACCACAGAGAAGAAAGTGACCTCCCTGTTTTTCTTCTTAAGCCCTTTCCAGATTGTGTCTTTTGTCTTTAAAACTTGTCACTTAGATATTTATCTTAGTAGGTCATCTCAGAAAGTCTTGCATGCTAGATTCCAGAGAAACAGAAAGATAAGCATCACCAACATCTATTGATGAAACAGCTACTTAATGTTCTTCTGAACTGCACGTGTGCACTCACATGAAAGCAGACCAGACAGAACAGTAGGAGATCTCAGAGGATAGTGCATGCAGTAACCGCAGCATGCTTGCCCTCAGAGTGTCTCATTTGGTCCTGGCAGGGCTTGAGAAACAGCCATGTACTCTGTCAAAAAAAAAAAAAAAGTAAAAAAAAAAAAAAAAAAGACAACTAACTATTCTTTTACCTGGTAAATAGGGCATGGAAGTTTACAGCTTGCTGGCAAAACCAGTCATACGAGTTCTGCACTCATCCATACGGTTAGACCAGGGGGTAAAAATGTTTTAATACACAGTGTCTTGAAGATGTGTGGTAGAATGCTTGAATCTATTATCTTAAATGAAGATCTTAAATTGGCTTTCTGTGTGTGATTTATTGGGACAGAGTTTGAAATGGGAACTATTACATTTTAAAAGTTTTTCATGAGTACCACAGTTTTCACTTCTGTTCTGGGTTGAGGAAATGATTAGGATGCATCCTGCTCACATCTCCTTGAGTGTTCCTTCACTATTAAATAATGGGGACTTCATATTCATGCGTATGATTCTTTCAGCTTATTATCTTCATAGGAAGTAATCATTTATTTGTAGATTTAGGATTCTTTTCCTGTTTAGAAAGAAAATAGCTTTAAAGTAAGATATCCCCCTCTTTATTAATATTACGTGTATGTGTTATGTGTGTATGTTTTATGTATACTGTATGTATGTATGTATGAATGCATGTGCAGTGTCTGATATATGTGTGGAGTGTGTCTGTGTGTGATGTGTGTGTGGTGTGTGTATTTGTGTGTTGTGTGTGATAGGAAGGAGAGAGAGAGAGAGAGAGATATAACAATGTGCTACAGGAGAGGAGACATGCCATGACTGTTCATTGTTGTTTTGAGACAGGGCCTCATGTAGCCTGGATTGGCCAGGAACAGGCTAAGGCCAAAGATGACCCTCAAAGCCTGATCCTCCTCCTCCACCTCTGAAGTCCTGGGATGATAAGCATGTTTCCTACCACCCAGTTTATGAGGTGCTGGTGATTAAATTCAGAACCTTTTTCTTGCTGGTCTAGTAACCTACTGATTGAGCTACCTTCGCAATCTGAAACCATGAATTCCTTATTCATTTATTTATTTATTATTTGTATTTTGTGTGCATGCATGTAAGTGCACCTGTGTTGTGTAATGTCTGTAGAGGCCTGGAGAGGGTGTTAGAGTCTGAGGATCTGGAGTTATGGATGGTGTTAATTCATGTGGGTGGCTAGAAACCAAAGCTGAATTCTCTGGAAAAGCATCCAGATGCTCTTAATCATTGAGCCCTCTCTCCAGACCCCGAAACCATGAACTCTTCATTTGTAAAGTTTGTAAGCAGATCATTTTCGCATGTTAAACTCCCTTTCCTTCCAAGTTGTAGAATCACTCAAAGAATTAAAATGTCTTCACATTATGATTGCTAGAGCAGATTTAGTAAAGGAGTAAGTGCGTCATGTCTGTGTATGTGCATGCATATGTGTGTATATATGTGTGATTGTGTTGTACATGTCTATGCATATATGCGTGTGAGTATATGTACATGTGTATATGTGCATGTATGTTATATATGTATGTGTGTGCGCATATGTAGGTATATTGTGTGTATGAATATATGTATGCGTGTATATATGTATTTGTGTATGTGTGTATGTGCAGGTGTCTGTTTATGCATGTATGTACACATGTGTGTGTGCATGCATGTGCATATGTATGCATGTACATGTATATGCATGTATATGTATGGGTGTGTCTTCGTGTATATGTTTATATGTATGCATGCATATATGTGTGTGCATGTGCGTATATATGTATATGTGTATATTTGTGTGTATGTATAGGTTTGTATTTATGTGGCTGTTTTTATATTTGTGTGTATGGGTGTATATGTGTTTGTGTGTATATGTGTGTATGTGAATATGTTTGTGTTTGTGCTGACTTCATTCCCTATTCCTCTGATATTGTTCCTTTTATTTACTAGTTCAGCAGTGGGAGCACTGTGATGCTGGTTCTTTCTCCTAGTTCAGCAGTGGGGAGTGCCCTTATCCTGTTCCTTTCATTTAGCCACGTGTCCTCTTTGACAGGCACAAAGGGCTCTTCATGATCTGTAGGGAAATATTCTAGTGTGAAGCTGATTGATTTTATTAGTGCCTGAGTAATCTCTGCTGAAGACAGAAAATCATATTTTTGTCACTGATGACCGAATAGGAGGAAATAATCTGAATAAATTTTATGCCATATTCAATTCTAAAGGATATAAATGGAGAGGAGGCAGAGATTGCCTTTAAACTCCAAGTTCGGAAATAAAAATATATCCGTATATTTTTACTTTACATATTAACAATTGGGAATTGAATGAAGTTCTGTGGACTTAATAACTGAGTCTGCTTATCCATTCACAAAGTTTTCAAAATACTTACCTTTTCTGAGTCAGGAGAAGTCTTCCCCTTGTCTTGCCGTCTGTGTTTTCCTCCCTCTGCCCTTCTCTCCTCTCTTGCTCCTTCTCATACTTCCTCTGGTGCCTCTTCTTTCTCTCTGCTCCATCATCTAAGATATTTAAATAAGTTCCTATGGCTGTTCAGCTGGCAGCTGGCTTAAAAAGATGCCTTCACCTGCCCTTCCCTAAGAACATCAGATAATTAAATCCAACCTGTGCAGAAGTGTTGAAGTTCTGAAACATTCAGTGTTCTTCGCTAGTGATTCTGCAGGACTGTGAGAACTTAGGAATACCAGCAAGGCATTCAAAAGGAACAAGAAGTACAAGTATTAGCTTTGTTCCACTCAAATTGTGCGGCTGCTTTGTCCCTCCTCCTCATACACCAGTGAAACCTGCTTCTCTTTAAGTTTTCCCTGTTCCCAAACTCCAGCAAAAATCTGTGAATATTCCATCAGCAAACCACCCACATTTTTTGTTATGTAAATGGAGAAACATAGGATTGATCTACTCTCTTTTCTTTTCTTTTTTCTTTTTTTTTCTTTATTACAGTGAAGAGAGAGTGTTGTTAAAACAAGGAGAACAGGAAGGAGAAATTCCCCACATTCACATCTCTCACAAGAAATCCGTGCCTGCAATAAAAGTTAAAGGAAGCCTGGTTGAAAACAAAGACTTCTGACTCAATCTTTTGTACTCTTCCTTCAACGGCTCCAGGAAGAATATGTTTCTTCTTCCAAGCAAGGGGCAGCAAGGGTTATCTTGGCTTGGACAATCTAAAATCTGTCTCATCAGAGGAGACAGACCAGGTCAGAGAGGACTCTGCCTCTGAGAAAGAGGCCAGGATCCCTGAGGCCTGCTCCCGCCGAGGAGCAGCTCCTGAGAAGTTCCCATGCCCTCTCTTGCTGCACCACAAATTCCTCACTGATTTTGCAAATTACACACATGGCTTTTTGAGCAGTGCCCAGAACCTTTCCTATTTCTGTGTCACTAGTGTCACAGTTTGTTACATGTGACATCCTTTTTTTTTTTTTATTAAAAGCCACGAATCAAAAAATAGATCACAAATACGGTCCTTTGGGGGATACCAACATTTGAAAAAGAAAAATGCTCGTGTACTTTAAATTTTCAGTGGGAATTAAGAGTTAAAGATTTGAAAGAGAATGAATATGATTGGAAATACTTGTGGATTTTTTCCTCCCAATTTGAGAATTGCCAAACCTATAGAAAGTGTTAAGTGTTAAGTGTTCTTCTATATATCCTTCAAGTAGATTTGAGCTATTAAGATACCCATTATTCATATGACTATTGGCTACTGGGAAAGTGGCTATTCCTAATTAAAATGTGCTATACTATGTGTCTGTCTTAAATAAAACCAATTTCTAATGTTTTATGCAAAAGGAATATATACTTCAGCTCTAAACTAAATATATAGAAACTGAATATATGAATAAAATACATAAATAAAACAAACATTTATTTACATATAAATGTGTCTACATATACATATGTATATCTGGGGTTTCATTTTTAATAAAACATTTGGGGAAAATCTGGCTGGTGAGGTGAAATGAGGGTGGAGGCTTCTAGCATTTATTTTATTCATGTATTTATGCATTTCTGTATTTATGATTATTTATAAACAAATAAATATATAAGCTCACCTTGTATAGCTTAGGGTAGACGCGAACTTTTGGTCCTTTGCCTCAGTTTCTGAATACTTGGGATTATAGGCATATACCAACACCATGGCAAGAAGACTCAGCTTTTGAAACATCTTTCCTATTTTTTCCTCTAGCATGGTAAGGACTAGACTCAGACACATCATAAATTAGAAATAACATAATTGGGGTGAGTAAAACAGTAAAAATATAAGATAAAAATGGAAATCATGGACACTATTGTATCTCTTCTCGGTGGTTGCTTTTACAAGTCAACTTACATCCAAAAGTTTCTTTGTGCCTTGATCAGTTCTAATGAAAGTATAGACACAGGATTGTCAGCATTTCTTTGGGGTTAATTCTGTGTGTGTGTGTGTGTGTGTGTGTGTGTCTGTGTGTATGCATATGGAGGTCAGAGACCAACCTCTGATGTCTCTACCTTATTTTGTGAGATAGTATTTCTCATTGAATTTAAACCCTAGGGACCCTTCAGTCTGCACCTCCCCAGTGTGGCTGTATCCAGGGGCTTTTATATGTGGGTGCTGAGGATCTTAATCTGGTCTTCATGCCTGCAGGACAAATACTTTATTGCTCAGTCTTTCCAGTCCTTGAGATGAATTTTTCTTACTCAATAATCTCAGTATTGAGACAAAGCTTACCATTGGTAAAACAGTGAAATTAAATTATTTAAAAGTATGGCCTGGAGAGATGGCTCAGCAGTTATAAGCACTTCCTGCTTTTCCAGAGGACCTGGGTTTGGTTCCCAGCACCGGCTCGTAACTACTCATAATTCAGGTTCCAGGGGACCCAATGCCCTCTTCTGGTATACACAGGTACTACATGAATGAGGTACACAGCATACATGTAGGCAAAATACTCATGTACATAAAATATACATAAATAAACATTTAATGAATTTCTTTTAATGTTTAAAAGACAGCATCCTTTGTTCACTTTTCTTTGGGGGAGTCTCAAACTTTCCTTACTAATGTGTTCTTCTGCTGATCAATCCTTCCACAAATAATATTGTAACTTTTAAATGTATGATTCAGGCTAGAGTACAAAGTAATGAGGGTCCCGCTGTCATTTTCATAGGTCAATGTCAGTAGCATCTGCTCTCCTTCACCCTCTTGCTGGTCCCCTTAATTCCCCTACAGCTTTCTTTTCACATGTTTACTATTGCTCCACTTTTACAAACCAGATTTTCTTTTAACCTTTTTGTTCTTTATTATTTATTCTTTAGAAACTCTTACACTAGTGTAATAAATCTCTTATTTTGCATGGGCATGATTCTTAAACAGAACTTTCATGAGACTCTCTGGGGCATTCATCAAAGTACAGATCCTCAGTCCAACCTCAGAAATGGTATTCAGTAATCCTTTGCTGTGGCTCTGTGCACTGGTTTTTAGCAAGTAGCCAAAACAATGCTGAATGGAATAGTTCAATGGACTGTGCTGTCATGTATGGCAAGCTCTTGCATTCATAGGTGACACATTCTTGGATTACCTGGGATCAAAATTATCTCCCCAAATACAATTGTGTCTGTACTGAACATGAACAGACATTTTCCTTGCTATTTCTCACATAGTATCTGTATAGTATTAGGCACTATAAGTAACTCAGAGATGACAAAACATGCAAGAGAATGTTCATGTGCTTTATATGAACACTAAGCTATTTCATAGAAGAGATCTGAACATCAGCAGATCTCCGTTGCTGTAGGGGATCCTAGATTGAGAATTGCCTTTAACATTAGAAAGATCTTCTCACAGTAATATCATATTAATAGCTTCTACTTTTTTCCTCCTGTTTGCTCATGTTTTCCTTTTTCAACATCTATTTGTCTAATTAACCTGGAATTCATCTTACCACATATTTTACCCCCCAAACAGACCCATTTTCTTGGCACAATTTGCTGAGAGATAACAGAGTCATACAATAATTTACAATGTCAACATCACCATTTACTGCAATTTTATAAATATTTGAGTCTATTGCTAAGCTTGTTTGTCTTTGTCTTTGATTTACCACCTTATTACAATACACTGTTTTAACTGCTACATGTTCTGGAGATATCTGGTGTCATGAGCAGTGATCCCCTCCTTATTACTCTTTATACTCAAAAACATTTTTCTCAGTTCTCACTTGAATAATTAAAAAGTTCTGTTGAATTAATTTTTAATCGTTATGGTTTTAAAATTAGTTTGTTCTTTGTTAATTTTGAACATGTATTGACTCCCCTTCAGTCATTCTCACCACCCCACCTTCTTTTATTCACCCTCCCACTCCCACCCTTCTCCCACTGCAGCAAGTCCCCTTCCACCATCATATCTTCTTGTTTTGTTTTGTTTTTATTTTGTGGTTTTAACCAGAGCCGACTGCATGAGCTGAGCATGGAGCCATCCTATGCAGCATGGAGAACTAGCCAGTGGCTCTACAGCTGAGCATGAGTGCCCCTCCTCCAGCATCCATCAACTGCTAATAGCTCTTCAGGGAGGGGCCAGAACACATGAACCATTCTTGCATCCATGACTGAGTGTTGATGGACCCAGTCATGTGCTGAGAACCATAGTTTCTGTTAGTTCATGACTGCTATTGCCATGTGTATCTGGAAGGCAGCATTTCATTGCAGTCCTTCCCATCATACAGATCTTGAATTCTTTCCACTTCCTATGTTGCACTGTTCCCTGAGGTTAGAAAGGGGTGATATTGATGTGCTATTGAGGGCTGAGTACCCAACAGCTATTTATTCCCAGCATCTTGACCGTTCTTGAGTCTCTGCATTAAGCTCTGTTCATCGAGGACAGACTCTTCTTTGAACATGGCTGAGGGCAGTACTAGTCTATGGGTATAAACATAAATATCAAGGAGGCAGTTTGGCAACATGTCTATTTAGCAAAACAGAAATATCAGCTTCATCCCTGAGGCCTATGATTTCCACACCTATAGGTTTTTGACCAAGTCTGTAGTATCAGGCATGAACCCCCTCCTGTGAATCAAGCCCCCAATCCAATCAGAATGTAATTGGTAACCTCTATAACCTTCCTGCCATGATTGCACCAGTACACACCTTGCTTGATGGATTGGTATTGTGGCATGCAGGGTTTACAGTTTGGTAAAACCATTGGTGGCTTTTCCCTCAGCTGCTGAATAGCAACTTCCAGAACCATTAAACTAACCAGCATGAAGCAAGTTTCCAGCTCAGTTCCAGCATGATTTCTCCATGTTTAAACATATAGTATTTTCATGTCCTACATACATGGTATCTTCAGCAACAGGATCTTACTATCTATTTTTGGTGGGAAACCAAGAGCAATGACAATAATCAGTATTGATTTGAGGGCTCCAGGGATCTTCCTGGTCAGTTGCTCATAGGGAGGTATTCTGTACTTGTCATTGAAATTTTTGCTTAACAACCTACAAATTTTAGATCAATATTTTCCATTTATGCCAAAAATTGCTATTCAAACTCTATTTATAAAAACTATATATGTAACATATTTTAAAATTAACTGATAAAGTAGTTTTCCATATAACTTCTTTCTAAACCCTCAGGTTTGACTAACTCTCTCTCCTGCCTCTTTTATTACCCGATCCTCTTGCCCCTTCCACTTTTTAACCTTTGCCACCCTCTATATTCTTTCCCTCTACTTTCCTATCATCATGCTACTATCCTCACCCCACATGGGTCCCCCCGTCCCACTGAGGCCCATTTCTAGTTCTCAGGTTTCTACAGATATTCCACGTTAAACACACAAATTTAAAGCTGTGATCCTTAGATAAGAGAGAACATATGACATTTTCTTTCTGGGCCTGGATTATCTTGCACATTGTTATATTTTCCAGTTCCATCCATTTTTCCTACAAATTTCATAATTTAATTATTCTTTACAGCAGAATGAAATTTCATTATGCATATGTACCACGTTTTCCTTACCCATTTTCCCACTGATGCTCATCTAGGCTGATCCATTACTTAGTCATTGTGAATAAAGTAGCAATGAGAAGAACAATGTACAAGTGTCTCTAGCAGGACACAGAGTATGTCTCTGAGAGTAGTATAGCTGGGTAATGTGGTTGCTCTACTTTTAGTTTACTGAGAAACCTCTAGACTGATTTCCATAGTGACTGTACTAGTTTACACTTCTATCAATAGCATACAAGTATATGTAGTTTCTCTTTCCTTACCTCTACACCAACATTTATTGTCCTTTGTTTTCTTGATGTCAGCCATTCTAATTGGGGAGAGAATTGGAATCTCAAAGCAGTTTTAATACGCATTTCTCTGATAGCTAAAAATGTTGAACACTCAAAAAATATTTATGCATTATTTTTATTTTATGTGTTTGAGTGTTTTGCCTGTATATATGTAAGTGTACCATGTTCGTGCAATGCCTGTAGAGGTCAGAAGAGGGTGTTGCATCTCCTGGAACTGGAGCTATGCATGGTTGTTAGTCACCATGTGGGTGCTGGGAATTGAACCCAGGTCCTCTGGAAGAATTGCAAAAATTCTTAACTGCTGAGCCATCTCTCCAGGCCCCATAATGAATGCTGAACATTAAAAAAAATCCCTATTGAATTTATTCTTTTGAGAGCTCCCTATTATGTCCCATTTTTTATTTGAGTTAATAATTTCTTTGATGTTTAGATTTTTTACAGGCTATAAAAAGCATTATTTATTTATTTTTAATGTTTTTAATTTGATTTTTTAAATTAATTTCATACAGTATATTTTGATCATTTTTAGACTCCCTTCCTTATCTGCACCCCCTTGCCACTCCTGTCCTATTTCATACACTCTACTATATATACATATATACACACATACATTTTTTTTTTCCTAAGGCCTAACAAGTCAAATTTGTGTCTTCAAATGTTCTTTGGTTTGGACCCATTCACTGGAGCCTGGTTAACCTACCCAGAATCACATCCTTAAGTAAGATTGACCTTCCCACTCCCAGAACGCATTGATTGTCAGGCCTTCCTCAGCTAGCATTAGGGTTTCTTACTCACTTTTCTATGTCTGTGATTTCTATGCTGGGATTTTGTCTGGTTTGTGCTTACATGGGACTTGTGCATGCTGTGACCATTGCTATGAGTTCATCATATAAGTAACCTCCAGTTGTCTGGAAAACTCTTGTTTCCTGTGGTAATCTACCACCCCTGGCTCTTCCAATTTTTCTGCACCTCCCCTCCTTCTGCAATGATCCCTGAACCTTGGGAAGTAGAAGTTTGATAAAGATTTCCTACCCAGTGATAAGTACTCTGCAGCTAAAGTAAAAGGGAGAAAGTATTCTTTCTAGACTGAAGAGATCCTGGCCTGCAGAAGTTAGCCTTTACTGCCATGCGAAGAGAATGGAAAAAGAAAAGGGAGAAGCATACTAATTTTGTCAGAATTTTCAAGATTTCTAGCCCATTGTTAGGGCAAGAATCCACATAAGCATGTTTCTTGCTTTACAAAGTAGTATAAAACTAGAAGTGAGAAGTCTTACTGTAGAACTCCTTGGGGAACATTAACTTTGGGGAGACAGATGGAAGCAAAGCTATTAACTCTGAGAGTGGATGAGGTTTCTGAACTTGATGGAGCTCACCCTGCTGCAGGGAAAGATGGCCAGTTGCTAAATCCAGGGAGCCTTAGAATGGTTCAAATTATGCTAGGAATTTGAGAAGCTCTAACATGACAATGGTAATAGTGGAATGCTTTGGGGGTTTTCAAGGAACCTCAGAATATTGGGGATAGTAAAGCATCTTGGAGAATGTAGCAGTTTCTGGAAAAATATAGTGTGGGTCTCAGTAGGCAAGAAGATTTTAAGGCTGTATGGTGGGTGCTGTGCTGCTATAACAACTACTCTAAGCTCAGTCACGTAAAATGATAGCAACTGATTCTCTCACAATCTGGGAAGCAATTGTTCTGAAATGAGGAGCTGCTAGCTCCTGGCTCTTGACTCTGTAGGAGAACTCTTCCTTGTCTCTTCTTAGTCTCTTGTTGTTTGCCAGCAGTCTTCAATGTTCCTTGGAACGTGACTGCTAACAACCCTTGCCTGTGATGCTCTTCCTGTGTGTGTGTGTGTGTGTGTGTGTCTTCAGAAGCCTATTTTATTATGATGACACCAGAAATATTGGAGTAAAGGTCAATATACTTTATTATGAGCTCATTTTATTACTAATTGCATCTGTAACAACTCCATTTCCAAGTAAGGGCATATTCTGGAGCACCAAGGGTTAGCACTTTGATGTAACATTTTTCCGAAGGATACAACTCAGTGCATAACAATATCAAATATTATATATAAGATGTGATGATCAGAGAGCTCATTGTGTTTTGTGTTTAGGAAATGATCAGTGGCTTTTGAGAGAACTGAAATCAAAATCAAAGTCAAGTGCACAGCAACTGATTAGTGAGTGTGAAGTGGAAAAGGGTCCTTGTGAAAGGAGAGGGAGATAAGCAGAGGGTGACAGAAGGCTGAGGGTGAAGGTTTTCCGAGAATCAGCAAGTGGTCATCAGTGAGTAGCAAAGGGGCTTGAGTCAGCAAGGGTATTTATCTAATCAATACTATTGGGCAAAATGCTCACTAAAATTTATATTTACATAATGATTAAAACTGTACTATATCAGAATGTGCTTCCTAACCCAGAAAGGCTATTCCAATCAGTACTAAAACAATTATACTGTATAGGTTTATTAGATTATATGTATATACGTATATACTCATACATATATCCATACAAATATAACATTTTTCTGTGCTTTGTACCATTCCCCAAGATACCAAATATTGCATAGTCCTTAGAGGAAGCAAGTTTGTCATAATATGTGCATCTAGAATGGGAGGGCATTTATAGTTTATAATCTGAAAAAATTAGTTTTTACTTTAGTCTAGAAAAATCATTTATTTCTATGATTAAGTGAAAAGTTGTTTAATTAGCATTTGGGATTGGGTATAAAATAGGAGTAGACTGCCTGCTTATCATACATAAGACCTTGGGTTCTGGGTTGGAGAGATGACTCAGTCATTAAGTGCTGCTTTTGTAAAGCTCCCAGGTTTGGTTCTTAGTATTCACATGATGACTCACAACTGTCTGTAACTCCAGTTGCAGATGATTCAACATTCCTCAGTTGGCCTTTAAGGGCACTGCATACATGTAGTACACAACATACATACAAGCAACGCACTCATATTTTTTAAATAAAATCTAAAATAATGACTCTTGTTCAACCCCTAGAACTACAAAAAACCAAAACTGAACTTCTTTCCTTCAGACTTGCCAAGACAAATATAGTTAAAATGTTTCAAGATTGTTCTCTGTCAAGTATATGTCCAATTTTTAAATATTTGTATGTGCTGCATATAGAGTCCAACAGAAATGGAAAGTTTTTCATTGGTTATTAATCTTTTTTCTCAATGAATTAACTGATACTTAAACTGTGTACTTAAGGTTGTTTGATTCAGCACAGTATTTGGTTTCAATAACTTGGGTTTATGAAAATGGCATAGAAATGTGGTCTCATTTTCTTCTGGTAATCGCTCGAGAAAGCAAAACATATATTTAAAGATATTCTAACACTTTTCAGGGACTACAGGATTGTTTGGCTCAACTCTGTAGGGGCTTTTCCTTCTGAGTCAACAAAGTCTAACTGCTGAAGGCGCTGCTGGCTTTTGCTGTTCCTGCCAAGAAACCATTCAGCCTAGACGTGGGAAGTCTTCCATGCCAGGTTCAATGTTGCCCCCCTCAGGAGCGTCTCTGCAATGGGAAGCTGCCGCTAACCACCCAACGGCTTGAAGAGCAGAAATGCAGTCAAGACCTTGAATTTCTATTCTAAAAAGTAAATGAACTAAAATAACACAGAAATTGTCATTTTCTACCTAAACTGGAGACCCAAACAAATGCTCTCTGATTTCACAAGAAGATTCTGTCTTGCCCCCAGGGAAAAGGTGTTGCTATTTGCATGTCTGTGAGGCAGCATTTTCTGTAACAGTGTGTGTCAGATACAGGAATTTTTCTTGTGACTCACCGTACATTGCTTCTTTGGCCAGCTTTAAGCTGGGCAGCCCTTAATCTCTTCAGGTTTAACTCTGAGAAACTGCCCTCTAATAGGCTTTAGCTGACGGGCCATGCCTAGGAAGGAGAATTACTGTAGTTGAAATGTACTTTGGACTTTGGAGCCTCTTGGATGACACAGTTGCTTACCTTCTTGTTATCAACCTAAAAAACTTCATCAAGTGACACATTTCCAGTCCCCTGACTGTCTCATGACCAACTGGAGGGTATTAGGCAAAGCTTACTCCAGAGGATTGTCATAAAGTTGTTGGTTGGACTCTGTCTCAAGACAAGTTTTGTATGTCCTGGCAACTTCTATGTTCATACCTCTGACTCCGAGATCAAGTTTCCTTCCTCCCTCCCTCCCTCCCTCCCTCCCTCCGTCCCTCCCTCCCTCCCTCCCTCCCTTCCTTCCTTCCTTCCTTCCTTCCTTCCTTCCTTCCTTCCTTCCTTTCTTTCTTTCCTTCCTTCCTTCCTTCCTTCCTTCCTTCTTTCTTGTCTTAGGAAGCAAAACCAGGGTTTTATACATGGTAGGGAAATGTTCTTTACCTAGGCACATCCCTGGCCTGAAGTGTTTTATTTGAATAATAATGTTCTTAAACTCATGAACTCCATGCAACAGATTGATTCCTTGGCTTACAGAGAAAATGTCAAATGGAGGAGCCATGACTTTCACAAAGTCAGTGATGGAATGCTGGGGAAGTGGAAGGGCTTGGTTATGCAAGGAATAGACAGAGTCAATACTAAAATTATTGTAAGTCCCTTCTGTGCTTTGTACACATGCCCAAGCATGCCAAGCAGAAGATGAGAGGCTGGAGTGAAGTCAAGATAAAAATGTATGTGTGCTCTGATACAGCTGTCAGTACACGGGGCACATGCTCTTCTGTTCCATTAATTACACTTTATTTTGAAAATGTAGTTAAATAAGGATTGTCACACTCTGTCGCTGCTTCTGTTTTAAAAGCAGGCTTTGAATGCTTGGTACATGTTTTAGCGTTGGATAGAGAAAGAGTATTACAATATACACTATGGTAAAATATTTGTTTTATGTAAAAAAAGGACTCATTTTTATTTACATTCCTGTACAAATACAGGTCAGGCTGCCCTAAGAAGTTCTGTTTTCTAAAGAATGAGTCTACAAAGTCTACAGAATGATCTCATTGTAGATTCAAGTTACAGCATGAGTCAAATTCAGCCAGGATTTTTTTTTTTTTTTTTTTTTTTACTGTGCATATTACTGTCCATTTTCAAGTATAAGACAAAAGATACCTAGTATAATTTCAGACAGAACTGATTTACCATTTTATTTTTAAAATCGTCAGGAATGAGAGATAATCAAAACAAACTTCCCCTTTAGATTAAAATATAAATAATAAAATAAATCTACACTATACAGTTTTAAATGTAACTTTAATAAAAATATATAACTTCAAAAGACAGATAATTTTTAATGATTGAAGAAAACCAAGTCACAAAAATATCTTTTAAAAAATTATTTTCTGTGTATGAGTGTATTGCTTGCATATATGTAAGTGTACCTGTGTTGTACAATGCCCAAGACAGTCAGAAGAAGGTGTCAGATTCCCTCCAACTGGAGTTAAGACAGTTGCTAGCTGCCATATGGGTGTTGAGAATTGAAACTGAACCCAGGTCCTCTGTAGGAGCACCAGTGCTCTTAACTGATGAGCCATCTCTCCAATCCCATAGAAATATCTGTAGGAATTTATGTTTATGTAGTGCATTTAATTCAATGAAAGAGAAACGGAAAGAGGGGCTGCAGAGATAACAGATATTAGAGTGGCCAGCAGGGGTTTTTTTACGGTTTCTCTTCTTCCTCTTTCAATTAAGTACCAAGAAGAAAATTTAATTTACTCTTTAGTTTTGTAAATAAGGAACAGAGGGGCAAAGCTGGACTGCACATTTATACTGCTTCCGCTAGTCCAAGTAATGCATGCTTCCTTCTCTTTAGCTAATTCCTTTCTTCTACTTCCCTTTCACCAGTATTCTTCCTTAAGACCTTTTAGGTGTGTGATCCCTACTATATCAATTTGTCATTGATACTCTGTACCCACTTGTTCTAGAGACTTTAGTTGTCAGTGTGACATCCCTGAGTTGAGGGAGCCTCAATTGTGGGATTGCCTCCATTGGACTGGCCTGTGGCCATGTCTGTGGGTTGTTTTCTTGTTTGTTGAGCGACTTGGGAGAGCCCAGTCCACTGTGGGTGGTACCACCCCTGGGCAGGTTGTTCTATATTGTATAAGAAAGCATGAATCAGGGGAGCAAGCCATCAAGCAGTGCTCCTCTATGACCTGTGCTTCAGCTCCTGCCCCCAGGTTCCTGCCCTTGAGTTCCTACCTTGGGCTACCTTAGTGATGAACTGTGACCTAGGAAATATAAGCCAAATAATCTCCTCCCCAAGTTGGTATTGGTCAATGTTTTGTCACAGCAATTGAGGGCAAACTAGAAGACAACTCAGTATTTCATTTTTTAAATTTTCTCAGGGAAGATTTTAATGATGGGCTCTCGACCAGACAGAGACTGAAAAACTGAAAGTTAATTCAGAGCAAAGAGGTATATTCTGGTTTCATGAACTGGATGATAGTTATAGAAACCAGCTTTGTCCTGATCCTGTGTTTGGAAGGGACTTTATGAAATCATGGCTGTGAGAAGTTGCATGAAATATCACAAGTGGTCATGTAATAAAGCTTACTTATTTATTTATTTATTTATTCACCAAATTTATTATTGCTGTTTTGAGGCAGGGCCTTGCTGTGTAGCCCAGGCCAGCCTTGAACCTGTAATTCTCCTGTCTCAGCTTCCTGAATACTGGGATAACATAAATGAGTTACCATGCCTAGTTTTAATACAACATTTTGAAAGAAATGTGTGTTTTCACAGCAATTTGGAAGTAAGACTTCCACACTGGCGACGCCATAGCTTAACAGATTCTCATTGATTTTGGAATACAGTTCCGAATCATCTTTTCTTACATTCATAAAGCTCGCTCATTTTCTTCATTCTCTCTGGGCCCATTTTGTAAATATAGGTACAATGGCTATAACGCAGAGCAGTTCACCCGATTGTGAATAAAAGGCAAAGGTATTTTGCGTTAACTGAATGAAATCTCAAGAGAAGTTGAAGCTGACTTCACATGATTCTTCAAATAGAATTAAATCCTGACAGAGAAATCAAGCAATATTTTTATAATTAGCTTAGATGTTCCAAGTAATTCAAAAGTCAGGAATTCCAAGTTTAATGTGCAAGACACAAATTATTTTAGGATTTTCTTTTAACTTAGAGAAAATGAAACTCTGATTGTTGAAATAAGACAGATAGTAAAGAACAGCTGGCCTAGGGTCATGCTTACTATACTGGGATACAAGGCATGGGAACAGGGGTTATTAAGGACAGGGGATGAGCCTGCGGCTTCTTCATATGCTGACAACTGAAGCACAGATTGGGATAGTAATTTAACTGACAAATAATTCTGTGCTTCCTTAAGTGGGGCCCTATTGTGAAGTAGAATATAGGCTTCAAATGATCTGTGCTAAGGTTTGTGTTTCTCAAAAATTCATACACTGAAACTCTTACACTCACTGTGATAGTTTTAGAAAGTGGGGCCTTTGGAAAGTAATTAGGTCACAAAGGCAGACCGCATATGAATATGTGACATTGTAAAAGAAGTCAAAGAGAGACTCCTCTCACCTTGTATCACCTGAGCACATAGTAAGAGGGTGCCATCCATCAGGAAATAGGGAGCTAGAGAGATGGCTCAGTTGTAAGTTCTTATTGTGCAAGCATGAGTGTCTGAATTTGATCTCGGTACCCACATAAAAGGCCAAATGTAAAATGGTGCATAATTACAATCCCAGTGTTGGAGAGGTGGAACAGGAAAATCTTCAGGGCATCCTGTCCAGCCAGCCTAGATTAATTAGTGAGCTCCAGATCAGTGCATGACTCTGTCACAAAAAATAAGGTGGATGGTCCCTGAGGAACATCATTGAAATTGACCTCTGGTCTCTACACTCATACCCACATGCACACATACATGTGTACATCCCACACATGAATATAAGGAGGAAGGAAGGAAGGAAGGTGCCCTCAGACACCAAATCTGCCTGCACCTCCATCTTGGATTTCCTAGTTTTCAGAAGAGTGAAACAAATTTCCATCTTTTATCAGCCACCCATTGTACAAAATTTTATGAGAGTAGATCACACAGATGAAGACAAAATTTACTTAGGATCAAATTATAAGAAAGTTTGAATGGGTAAAGGACCACCATAATTGGACCACACTCAAGTATATTAACTAAATAAACATTTTGGCAGGCAAACAATCAAATTTCTTATCTTTGCAGAGTGGCTGTCTGATGTGATGTCTGATAAGTCACTGACTTTTCATGCATTAGTAGAACTGACAAGAGCTTTAACCCAATTTAGAAATTATTAGAAAATTCAGACTATACTCTTGAATGTTATGTTAGACAATTTGTGTAGATAAAGATATAAAAATATCCATATAAATGTGTTTAATCAAAAACTCGAGACCTACCTAAGGGGAAAAGAGAAGAAAGTCACTGGGAGGAGAAGTATCATGACTTACTGAGCAAACATAACTGTGATTTATATGTACTTGCTTAGCTTTGTCCTTTACCATATCCTAGTTCCCAGGTTTATCCTTCAAAACAGGGAGGGAATGTATTTTTATTACTGAATGATTTAACTAGTGGACAAGATTATAGGACTTCTAACCTTGGATTTTAAGATTGTCTATAGGAATAATTTGAGGCAGGAATTTAATAGATTCTTTCTATGATTCTAACAGAAGAGGGGAGAATTCTTTACCCAGTCATAGGCTGGTTATAAAACAAATCCACGCAATAATATTTCACAGAAATTTTTTGATCCAAATTAGTAATGACTATGTATCAGTACAACTACCCCAATAAAAAGATGCCTTTTGATGCTGCTGTAATGGGCCACTGATGAGCATTAATGAAAATATGCAATGGCAAATTTCATAGTACTCTTAAAAGTACCAGATCATTTTCTTTTACTTTTCCTTCTGAACTCGTATTTGAATGTGAAGAAAAAGTAAAATTTAATGTATATAGTCATGCATTCACTGAGCATGGTTATCTTTTTAATTTTTCTTGCCTGATTGTATTGTTTTGAAAAATTTTGCTAGGGAAGCTGGAGAGTTGGATCACTAGATAGGAGCACCTGCTACACTTGCAGAGGACCAGAGTTCGGTTCCTAGCACGCACATCAGAGTTCAGTTCCTAGAATCCACATTAGGAGGTTCTCAACAGACTGCAACTCCAGCTCCAGGGTATCCAATGCCCTCTTCTGGCCTCCACAGGCATGCACATATACACACACATTTACACAAAAATAAAAATAAAATATATCTTTAAAAAATAAAAATTGGGGGCTGGAGCGATGGCTCGGTGATTAGTTAAGAGCACAGCCTGTTCTTGCAGAGGCCCAGGGTTCAATTCCCAGCACCCACATGGTGTCTAACAACCATCTATAACTCCAATTCTAGAGGAATACAACACTTTCTTCTGACCTCCATGGGCACTGTGTGACATGGATACACTTATATACATGCAGGCAACACACTCATACACATAAAATATAAAAATAATAAAATTTATAAAAAAGAAAAAAATTGATAGAGAAATATAATGATTGAAAGATGGATCCATCAGTTGTATAGCAACTAACTTTTAATTAAAACATGCCTTATTTTTTCTCAGGTATAGGATATTTATATCCAGTTACCCAGAATTTATATTTTCATTTACCACTATTATTGTGTAGGAATGTGTGGACCATTTTCGAGGCCTTCTTTCTCTTCTTCCTGTGGTTCCTACATCAGTTGTATACTCTGAAGTTCAAGTTTATAGGGTACCAGCTGGACCCAGTTGAGCTTTAACTGGAAGAATGTGGATACGTAAATAAGATGGAACCAGTCAGGGAAGAACCCTGCCAAAAGTTACTAAAAGATCACAATCCGGTCTTGCAGGTCTGTCTCTGCAGAGGTAGAGAAAGTTTCTGCCTCTTCTAGGATGAGACCTCTGCAGGCCACCTGCCACTTCCCTGCTTCCTTCAGCTGAGGTCTTCTACTCAGCTGGGACTGCTTTCTTTACTGCTGCTTAAACAGCTATTAAACAGCTATTAGGAGCCTACTCTCTGTCTCCAAGGCTTGATCCTGTTGTCAGAAAGCACTGTCCTCGTGTCCTTCCCCTAACACTTCTATGAAGAATAGTTCATCCCATCCTAACATGTTGTAAGAAAGACTTCCAAAAACTTCTTTATCTCAAATCAGTTTTTCCTTTCTGCTTTTGTTTTTTCTTTTCAAATTCTGCTGTTCACTAGGAAAGAGGGAATTGAGGCTTGCAGGCAACGATAGGCTTTTTAAGGTCTGAGTCACTTTTCCTACCCTATTTATCCTTTTGAACTAAGGTGCAAATTAATTTGTGAGTATATAAGTGAAGAAATTTCTTAGTGTATTCCAGGACATGCTGAGACTCCAGAATGACTCCTTTTAAAAAAGAAATACATCTTACAAATTGTATCTCCTTAGCCCAAGTTGACATTGTTTTTTAAAAATTTTAATTTATTATTTTTATTTCATGTGTATGAGTGTATCGCCCCCGTGTATGTGAGTGCACCTGTGTGCCGCAATGCCTGTGTAAGTCAGAAGAGGACGATGGATCCCTTGGAGCTGGAGTTAAGGGCAGTTGTTAGCCAACATGTGGGTGCTAGGAACTGAACCCTAGTCCCTCTGCAAGAGCAGCCAGTGCTCTTAATCACCAAGACATCTCTCCAGCCCCAAACTTGGCATTGTTGAAATTTTTATAAAATTGAATGTACAATTTTAATTTATTATTACTGAGACTATCTTTTCCCCAAATTTCCATTTTCCTTACTTTTTATTAAGCTATTAAAAGAGGAAAAAGTAAACATGTTGGAACAATTTATAAGATGAAAGAAAAAAAATCCTCAAACTAAGCAAAACTCCAAGTGTATTAGTTATCTATTAAACTTAGAGAGTTAGAATACCATTAATCTAGTATCAAATTTTGTTTACAGGGAATTCTAGAGAAAGCTGACTGTTTGGGACCTTTCACAGGCTCTAATCATGGTCTTTTCTCTGACTCACATCAGATGTCAAGTGAGGAGGGATCCACCTCCAAGTTCACTCAGCAAGTGACTGGAGGAATTCACTTCCTTGCAAGCTCTTGGTCAGAGTACTTTGGTTTCTTGACTTTGCTAAAGACTGGCCTCCGTTCCTTGCTATTATGTGGCCTCTTCACTATGACAACTGATTGTATGAAAGTCCTTAAGGGAGGGAAAATCGGTAAGCCAGAGGAATGCCAGTGTTTTGTAACAAATAACTGAATTGTAATCCCATCACTTTTACTAATTCTGTTCTTTGGAAGCAAGTCACAAAGTCTAGGACATACTGAAGGTTTGGGAGACACACAGGTCTCAGTGGGATCCATCTTAGAAGTATGTCTACTACAGCTACAGTGATCTAGTTACTACTGTGTTTTTGTTGCCTCCCTCCAAATAAGCCTTTAAAAAATAATTTTCTGTGGCTGAAGAGATGGCTTTGCGGGTAAGAGCACTGGCTGATCTTGTAGAAGACCTGCGTTTGAATGCCAGCACTATATGGCAGCTAACAACCAGCCATCTGTAACTCCAGTTCCAGGGGATCTGATGCCCTCTTCTGTCCTCTGAGGGCACAGTACAACACAGGTGCACTTACAAACATGCAGGCAATATACTCAATAAAAGAAATAAGTAATTTTAAAATAATTTTCCTTATCACATTTTATTACAAACGGAATAAAATCACATCCAAATGAGAATATTTTAAGACACACGTATACATACACAAACCAAGTCACATAAAACTTTGGCAAAGTGTTTATGTATTCCTCTTTAGAGAACTCCAGCAGAGTTAGTGTACAGTGCGTACTGTTTCTTTTATAAGGAGAAAAAAATGGGTTATAAGTTATAAGATACAGAAAACAATGCTACCAGGAAATTAAGGGAGGTCAAGGGACAGCAAAATATTAGAACAATATATTCCTTAAATCCTTTGATTTTAGAATAGCTCTGTAATAGCTAGAGCTGAAGAGTTGAGAATTTTTAAATGATATGTAAATGTGAAGAATTTCAAATATTGGGAACTCTCTGTAATTAACAATCAGGGGCCAGGCCATCCATACAGACTGCCACATTTACAGTGACAAAGGAATGTCTGGACCAGCCCAGGCGAGACGTTTCTCTTTCCCTTTCCCGACAGGTATGAGGTGAGCACAGTCATTCCTAGTGCAAGCTAATACCCAGACTTTCTTTCCCTTCAGGTTCACAAGACAATTCTCTTGCCAGTTGCATTGCAGGTGGTATCATATGATCCTCTGGCAATGAATAATGAGCCAAAGTGATGTGCTGTTTCCTAGTCCAAAGCACAGAGGAGTGGACCAGAGATCTCCATGCACTCCTTCTCTTGCTATAGTGACCAGTGGTTTTTCAGATCCTGCTAACCTCGACACTTTGCTGACTATATACAAGTAAAAGGCCCCTCACCTGGCCAGTGATGGACAACTTCCAGGTCTAAAATGGTGACTGTTATGCTAAGACAGTTACTCTTGTTTTTCTATTAATCCTGTAATAAATTACCATGAAGTGGCTTAAAAGAGAACAAATTTATTATCTTATAATTCTGAAGGGCAGAAGGCTTAGAATCAAGGTATAGCCATTGATGAATTCCTGACTGCTGGTGGGGAGAAATTTCTCCCCTTTTCAACTTTCTAAAGCTCTGGGTTCACAGGAGGGATCACAACTTCACGTTTACTAGAGGGGACAATAGTTCGGACACACAGGAAGGGACTACAGCTCCACTTCACTGAAGAGGAGAGAAGGTATATTGTGGATAATGATTTTAGAAATTCCAGTCCTAGATTATCTGGCTCTTTCAGTGGAGGCAGAACATTATGGTGGAGGAATGTAATGAAACAAAGTGTTGACGTCATCAGGGACAGGAAGGAGAAAGAGACAGGGAGGGAGGGAGAGGAAGAGAAAGGGAGAAAGGCAGGATATCCCATTCCAGGGCACCCCCTAGCCTTCCCCCATGACCCGTTTTTTCCAATGAGGACCTGGCTCTGAAAGTTCTCAGAATAACAACATGCTGTCATGTTATGATGACTCCTTCATGATCCAGTCATCTGTCCAAAGCCCCATCTCTGAGCGCTCCTGCATTAGAAGCCAGGGTTTCAAAACATGAGACATTAAGGAATGTTCCAGACTTAAACCATAGCTCTTGTCTTACCAGCCTTCTCTTCATCTTTAAAGTTACCGTCAGAATGTCTTCATATCTCTTGCCCATCTCCCTCTGGCTTCTGCTTCCATTTTTCACATCTTTTCTTAATTGGACCTTCTTGCTTCCATCTTTTAAGGACTTCTTTGATTTCATTGAGCTCATCTTGATAATCCACTATTGTTTCCCTTTTTAACTTAATTAACAAATTTGCTTTGGCATTCACTGGTCTTAAGAACTTACCTTAAAATCCATTATTTAGCCTATGATATCCATGTCTTTGAGGGTTTCTGTGATACTGAAGCATACCTTCATGCTCATTGAATAATATTAGAAATGACTGAAGATTAATATCAGAAACTCAGGGAGTTAAAACCAGAGCCTTACTGAACATTATTCACCTAGGTATGAGCATGATTAAATGAATTGTTAAGTTCTGCCAGTGTCAACTTTTCAATGTCTAAGTTAGATTGAAAATTACAAACTTGCCTATGAAAAATACATAGAAAATGCATAAAAAAGAATCAAGCATTTTTTCAGGTTTCTGGTTTCTCTTATTGATAAATAAGGCAAACATCAAATAAATCCAACACAAATTATTCTTATTTGTATGTTTTTTATATATATTATACAGCTACAGATGTGAAAATTATTATTAAAGCATTACACTTCAACTAAGATATTATATAAATGTTCATCATGATATTCTTATCTGAGCAAAAGACTTTTATGACTTTGGAAAATGTAAATTATCATCCCTAATACATAAATCCAAAATCTGAAACTTCTGAGCATTGACATGATGCCATAATGGAAAATTCTAAACCTGAACTTATGTGACAAATCAGAAGTCAAAATCAGACACACTAAAAATATTGTATAAAATTACCAATATGTCAGGCATAGTGGTGCATGCCTTTAATCCCAGCACTGGGGAGGCACAGGCAGGCAGATCTCTTTGAGACAGAGGACAGCCTGGTCTACATAGCAAGTTCCAGGGCAGTTGGGGCTGTAGGAAGATCCTGTCTCGGAAAAAGTTAAAAGAAATTACCCTAAGCTCTGTGTATAAGGAGTATATTAAACATATGGCAATGTTGATTTTAGACTTGATCCTACCCTTAAGTTATCTCATTTTTTCAAAACCTGAAAAAAATAAACACTTCGTGTGCCAGTCATTTTGGATGTGACTTTGAATGGGCAATGCCTGGGGATTGTTTGCTAATGGAGAGTTCAATCCCTGCTGGAAGGGAATATTTGAGGAAATGCTCTACTTTGAACATACTGTGTTTTAAGTTTCTGTAGAACACCTGTCAAGAGGCAGTTGTAAATATTTTATAGCAAATTAGCTGAGTAGCTACTCCTGGAGAAATGTGAGGACACAGGTGAACTTGAAACTATGGAGAAAGTTAATAATGTCTAAAGAATGTATGGAGCATGAGAAGGGAAAGGGTTCAAGCAGAGAGCCATGAGAAACATCAACATCTGAAGTGTGACAAGAGAAAACAGAGCCAGAAGAGCCAGCTGAGAAAGAAAACCAGAAAGAGGGGAACACTGGGAGAATGTCATATAACGGAAGCCAAGAGAGCCTCAGGCAAGTGAGCAGCACAAAGCAAGAAAGGAATAAAGTTGTATGAATGTTGAACAGCAGTGCCCAAAACGAGCAACCGAAAAGCGTTTGGTGGTCTTTTATTTTGTAGTTTTAAGAAAAAAGCAGTTTACATAGGTTCATGTGATTTTTTAGGACCTTTATTTGGAGACCCTTCTCATTTATTTTTAGCAAACATTTATTGAAGATATACTGTGACCAACGCTGAAATAGAGAATTTTGAAACTTCATGGAACCTGAAGATGAATCCTTGATCTCAAAGAGATGTTTTAACAGTGAGGCTGGAAGGCCAGTGGGGATTCAAGCTGTTGGGAACAGAGCTCAAGGTCTCTATGTAGACCCTTGGAAATGAAACACCCCTGTTATTTAGTGGGGGATCAGTGAAATGCTCACCTTTTATAGCCTGAGGTCACAATAACTGCTTATGTTTTAAATATGTAGACTGACAAGCTTTGAAAATCCTGGGCATCAACTTTATCAGTTTAGTCCTAGGAAACCAATTCCTTACTGAAGTGTGGGTGTCTACAGTGAATAACGCAGGCTTTGTAAAGACGGTCAAAGCATCGCGTTTCAGTACCATTATTCCTAAGAAGTCATGATCATCATCATATCAGCTATTTTGAGCACAAAACTGGGTGGTTCTAGTTCACATAGGAATTTGAATCATAATCATTTCACAACAGAAACATTTAAGCATTTGCTTTCTATTTTTCAATAGGAATTAAACTTCATTATGTGGGAATATTACTTCTTAAATATGTTTAGGTGATGGAAAGTTCTTCTTCTTCAAACATTTGCTTTTCAATGATCTGTATGCGATAAAAACTAATTCTGCTTTATTGAACCCTATCCTGCCATGTTTATTGGCATAATTAGCAGGCTTTAGACTTCTTTTAGTGTCAACCAAAGACTGTTCTGTTTTTATTGACTTTTATTTCTTTTTACATTTCTCCTCTGTTCCTTTGCCTCCTATTCCTGAATGTATAGCTTCATCTGTTAGTTCTATTTTAATATATATTTATTTTAATTTTATGTGTATGAAGGTTTTGCCTGCATGTACATAAGTACACTGTGTACATGCAGTGTCCATGGAGACCAGAATAGGGAGCTGAATGAATTCCCTTTGAACTGGAAATATGGATGTTTGTTATGTGGATGCAGGCAACCAAACCAGAGTCCTCTGCAATAGTCTTCAGCCTGATATTAGCTCTCCTTCAATGCTGGTCTAGCTCTTCCATAAAGCTACAAGATTAACTGCCGTACTTTTAGAGAAGAAGGAATTTTCCTCTCTGTTTAGCTTTAATGATCAGGACAAATGAATTAATCTGACAGAAGACAGGTTATCTCCAGTAAAAAAAAAAACAAAAAAAAAACACACAACAAAATCAAACAAACAAAAAGTTTATTCATGTGGATGTGGGCACAGTAGTGGTTCCATGAATGGCTAAAGTTAAGGAGTCACTTACAGAATGGAAAATGAGAAATAAGGGAAAGAGCGGGCTGGAGGGATGGCTCCGAGGTTAAGAGCATTTGCTGCTCTTGCCTAAGACCCAAGTTTGGTTCTCAGTATCACATGGAAGCTAGCAACATCTGTAACTCCAGTTCCAGGGAACCTGCTGCCTTCTTCTGGCCTCTAAGAGTACCAGGAATGCACGTGGTGCCCATGCATGGGTGCAGGCAAACACTCATACACATAAATAAAACATTTTTTTAAAAAAGAAAAGATTTCTATCAGGGAAAAGCATGAGTTTCTTTTGGAAAAACAAATAGATTCAAAGGAAGCAAACTGAAGGTAAGGACATTTATGATAACTAACATTTATTTATGCAGGTCAAGCTGTCTTTTTCCATACTCCTTAAGGTCATAAATTTCACTAGAGAGAGGATTCAGGATTATTGATTTATTCTGACACTTTCCATTATTAAATATCAAAAGAAAATTCGGAAAAGAGAATGTCTTATCGTTCCCCATCACCCCAGGGGAATGAGGCTGTGCTACAAGTTCCACAGACAGGGAGCTGAGCTGCCAGGTCGGCCTGTATCCCTCGGAGCCTGTCTTCTGGAAGTGGGTCATTCTAGTTTCTTTCCTTTTTAAAAGAATTCTTTTAATTGAGTCATTGTACACGTCATACAGAACATCTCGATTAATTTCATTCATCTTTATAACCCCTCCCCCACGAACACCCCTCCCCCGATAGCCTTCCAACTGGAATTCAACATTTTTTATCTGTTTGTCTGTTGGTTAAGTTAGTGTCACCAAATGCGCCTCAGTGCAGGTTCATCTTCTGAGGTCTAGTGAGCCTATCCAGAGTAAGAAGATTAGATCATCCTCACCCAACAGTAATCGGTTGCTGTTATTTCTTCAGCAGAAGTGGGGGTCTGCCGCCCGTTTCCTCAGTTCCACGCTGGGTTTTTGTCTGCTTGAGTTTACATGGGTCTTGAGTACCCTGACACTGCTGCTGTGGTTTATATGAGCATGGTCTCAGGAGCTTGTAGGATTCTATTTCTATATGGTCACACACCTCTTCCCCGGCTCTTATGATCTTTCTGCACCCTCTTCCGCAATGGCCCCTGAGTCCTGGGTGAGCGAGATCTAACATAAGAGTTCTATCCAGGGATCCACACTATGCAGATTCCTAATCTCCATGCTCTGGCTACTTATGACCTTTTGCATTACTGACTCTCTGTTCCATGAGGGAGTTTCACTAATGAAAGTTGAGAGGTTCATTAGTGTTCTCTTCAACCCTTGTTCTATGTTGCATGAGCCTTAGATATAAAGGTTGCATTGTAAATGTGCCGCTTAGGCGTGGGCAATTTATAGACAATGTCCACGTGAGACCAGCTGTGGTACTCTGCATTAGTCTACATCTGGAGCAAAAGAAGCTTCTTTGATGAGTGATAACTGGGACACTTAACTGTAAATATAAAGATACATATTTTGCACTTAGTAAGAAGTTACATTAGCCTAGGGATTTGATAGCCTTAGGGATTTCTCTAAGGTCTGTGACCTCTTCAGCCATGTGTATTTGGCTATGATTACAGTACCACATATTTCCTCCCATTAAGTGGGACCAATTAGGTAGCTGTTGATTGCCCCCAAGATAAAAGTGCCACTATTGCACCAGTGTCATATGCTGTGCTGGTCTTTGCTGTGGTGATTTGGTCACGAAGCTGGTGTTGGACCATCGATTTATGTTCTCCCTTGGCTGTTTGCATAGTGCTCTCCAGAGCTATGAGTGCCAGCCTTCAGGTTCCGTGACAGTTTATCTGGATAAAGTATTCTAGGTTGGCATCTATGGTCATTTAGAGCTGAGAATATCTTAGTCCACAGTCTTCTTCTTTTATAGTTTGCATTGAAAAGTCAGCTGTACATTCTCATGGGTTTTTGTTATATGTGACTTGTTTTTCCTTTCCAGCTTTCTGTATTCTCTCTTTGTTCTTTAAGCTTAGTGTTTTTACTGTGATAGGCTGTGGGGAGTTTCTTTTCTGGTCCTGTCTATTTGGTGCTCTGTGTGCTTCTTGTATTTGTTTGTTCATATCTTTCCTGAATTTGGGGATATTTTCTTTTAAAATCCCATTGACTATCTGGCCAGTACCATTATCTTGAGATTCTTCTTCCTTTATGCCTATGATGCGTACATTTGGTGTTTTCATGCTGTCCCATATTTCCTGCATATTCCATTCCTGTGATGCAAAAACCTTTTCATAATCTTTGCTTGAGTGCTCCAACTTTCATCTTTATTGTTCAGTCTTGATATTCTGTTTTTCATTTCATTCATTCTATTTGTGAGGCTTTTTAATGTTCAAATTGGCTTATTGAGTGTTTCACTTCCTTCTACATTTCAGTCATAGTTTTCTTCAATATTTCTATCTCTTTTGTGTATTCACTCAGAAGTTTATCCCTATCTTCTTTTAGTTCTTTGATTCATTTTCTTGTGTGGTCTTTAAATTCATTTTATTCTTTGATCATGTTTATGATTGTTCTCTTAAACTCTGTGTTATTGCTGTGGAGTTCTCACTGTAGAACTTTTCTATAGGACTGGTGATGCTTGGTGTTGATATTATTATTCAGATTTTTTCGTATTATTATTTTTTGTTATGATCTTGGCATATGGATTTCTTTTGTTGTTTGTGAGTCTGATGTGAGACTTAAGCCTCCCTTCTTTGAGTTGAATTTTACTCTGTGTACTTGATGTGGCTTCGTTGTTTTCTTATTGGGTGTTAAAAGCTGATTGGTCAAGGCTTCAGTTTCTCTGTTTTGATTTTATATTGGAGGGACCAGGTAGCTCTAGTCCAGCTGCTTAGGAGTTCCCTTGGAGGCACAGATCAGGGGAGATCAGATGCTCTCAGGCTCTGTATTAAGGTTTGGGTCCCTCTAGCCAGCAGGCATAGCAGAATTTGAAAAGATTACTAGGCAGAGGCTGAATTCAGGTTTTCTCAGGCAGTCTGCAAAGGTCTGGGCCCCTACTAAAGGGTATAGAGGCTTAGCCCTGCAGGGGCTGTAGATGGTACCTATGTTGTGAGAAGGGAATGGTGGGATTTGGAGAGCTTAAAGCTAGGCAGATGTACAAGGGTAGTTCAGAGATCTGGGAGGCTAAGAGTAAAAGTGCCTGTGTCTTAGTCTAGAAGAACAGGATGTGGGATGGGAAGTTTGGAGTTGCTTCAACAGTAGGGAAGTAGAGACGCAGTGGGCAGGATCAAATTCATCAGGGAAGAAGGCTGGTCCAGGAATCCAAGTCAAGTTGGATTTGGGACTGCCAGTGTAGAAAGCTGTTCTCAGGAATGTAAAGTCAACTCGGGAGAGGGGCCAGCCAGTGGAAGCTTTAACAATCTAGATGGAAAAATTGAGCTGGTCTGAGTACATGGAACTCAGAAGTAGCGGTCTCGACTAAGGGCAGTCCAGAGATATGGGGTACTGAGAGAAAAAGTGGGCCTCTGCCCGAGGCTTGAACAAGAACAAGATATGGGGCAGGGGAGAATGGAGTTGCTCAGATAGTAAGAGAGTGGAAACGCATGGGAAGGATGAGACTTACCAGGGAACAAGGTTGGTCACAGAAATCCAAGGCAGGTTGGGCGAGGGACAGCCAGGATAGATGACTGGGCTAGGGCAGGCAGAGTCATGACGGGAGTGGGAACAGCCTGTGAAGGCTCTAACAAACTACATTAAAAAATGAACTCCCAATTTATTTCTTATTTATTTATTTATTTATTTATTTATTGTCTTATTTCAGGAGATGGTAGTGTAAATTAGGGTAGTACAGATGCCAAAGTTGGGGTTTATGTGATACAAACGGTTATTTAATGAGAGTCATTTCTTTAGGAAAAATATCCTAGGGATTAGTAGTTGGAGCAAATTCTAAGTCAGTGTATCTTTGGTTTGGAGTCTTAGGGAGCATCTGATTGAGGATATTTGACCTTGTAGAGGATCCTAGATAGTAGGGTGAGTGTAGTAACGACACTGGCACAATCAGAGTCAATTCCTGAAGTACAAGGTGAAAAATACACATTCTGATACAGGTTTTGAGTGGCCCACATTGTGAATTACCAAAATGATATCAAGTTGCCCAGCTTAAGTTGTCTCCTTTCAGGGTGAAAAAGTAATTCTCAGTGATGCTAGATCAGAGCCTGTGAGATAAATTTTGTAATGTTAATTATTGATAATATCATCAGAACAAGAAGATCAGTTTACAATAATTGCAAACATCTCAAACATTATAAAAGACTAGAATCTGATACCTTATCAGAGTGATCTACGGCTTTCCTTTAAAAAGGTTTTTCTGTATAATCACTCCCATTTTAATCAAAGATAAGGAAAGTAATATTTTTACTTTAATCTCATATCCTGGTCATTTATATAAAGGCAGCAGATGTAGGAATTGGACAAATAGCCATTTTTTAATTTGTTTTGCTGGAATTTATAAGAAATCTTGGATTGGACTTTTAAAAATTTATTTAAAGTAGTTTTATTGCTTTAGTACACAAGACAAATTTTGCCACTAGAGCAGAGACTGTGGTTGACTCATATTTCCATTTGGGTGGAAGGACCTATTTAGTCTCCTAATAACAAGCAAATTGGTGAATTCTCTCTATCAAAACCAGGTGAAATTTAGCATCTTTAACCTTTCTGTTCCTCTCAAGATATTTGCAAACAGCAACTGCTTTTTTAGTTAAATGGTAGAGATCCTCAGAAAGATTAGGACCAAGTCCTTTGTATTTAAGGATTCTCAAATTTTATTTCCAGTCACAAAATGGACTTGTGCAACACCATGTTGAGTCCCTCAAGATCATATTGATTTGTGAGGGAGTCAGGCCTTTCTTGGTCAGTCTGTAAGTCTGCTCCTTCATGTCGTTAGAAGTCAGCTTCAGCCAAGCAGGGACCCTACAGTGGTAGGGCAGAGTCCCGTGGAACAGGCCCTTCCTGGGAACATGTGTGTGACCCATGATGGTGGCAGTCTGGCAGCAAAGAGAGAACGAGGGAGGAAACCGATTAGACTTTTAAAAGTCTTTTGAGACAAGAAGTCCAGACTGAGAGCTAGCTCACCATCAGATTTCATTTGTACCACCATTAACGAGTGGATTCCCATCTTCTTGAAGTTTGTTAGATGATCTTCTGTATTCATCTGTGATGTTGGCATCACAGCTTAGACCCCCAAGTAACCTCTAGATTCCCTTGTGTTAAGCTCTTTCCTCAGACTGTGGTGCTATTGTATGGTGGTGGAATCTTGAGGAAGGTGGACCCAATTGTAAGAAATTAGGTGTCATGTGACCATTTCCTCTGAAATTCCCTTCTGAAGGGAGGCTCCTTAAGACTCAGGAAGAAAATGAGACTTACATGGTTCATGAAGTAAAGAGAACTTACAAGTCTCAGGCAGCTTCTGAAACATTCAAGATTCTTAGTGTCCCAGCGAAAATTGTACAAGCACTCACAATTATTGATAGAAGAGACTCGAACCACCGAAGGTGTTTGAAAGTTGTTCAGGGAACTCCAGGGATACAGCTTTCATAAGTTTTCACTTGGGCTGAGCTGGGCTTTTTAGTTGTCCAATTTTCTGTAAGTCATTCATTTTCCTGTAAGTAAACTTATTGGTTCATCAGGCTAGACTGGAACACTTTCTCTGGTTTGTTATCAGTGGTCTTTCTGGGGTGAACAGATGATTTTTATGTCTCCCTAGGAAAAGTCATGCTCCTCTAGTGAATACTGGAACCCTGAACCCTTCCTTTCTCTTTTGTTTCCTGGCTTCCACTAAGTGAGCAGCTTTACTGCACACTGCTGCCACGCTGCATTGCTTTGCTACAGGCCCCATAGCAATGGGATGGAGCCACCATGGCTTGAAATTATGAACCAAAATAAACTTTCCTTTTAATTAGTTGATTATCTCAGGTATTTTATTTCAGTGACCTGGGAACCTTATTCAGATACCAAGATATTTTTTTCCCCATAAATGTAACCTTAGTTTCCTAAGACTGTTTGATCATAATCTTTGGCTATGGCATTCCAAGTCAAAGCCTTCATAAATATAGCCAGTGTTCCCAGTCATGTGTTATTATATGCATTGAATTTCAGTTTGTGTGTTAGAAACTTGATCCCCAGTATTGTGGGATTGTAGAGATTAATGAGCCATTTCTGAGTCATGGAGACACTGTCTTCATAAATGGATTAATACTGTTATTGCTGGAGTGGGTCTCTCTCTCTCTCTCTCTATCTCTCTCTCTCTTTCTCCATCTTTTTTTCTTATACAGTTTTTCCATGGGTGATAAGGAAAGCAAGTCCTCACCAGTCTCCAGACTTCAGTCTGGGATTTCTAACCTTTGGAATTATGAAGAAACACATTTCTATTCTTTTTAAATTAGTTAGTCTTTAGAGAGAGAGAACCCCTAGAGAGAAAGCTCAGTGGTTCAGAACACTTGCTGCTCTTTCAAAGGATGGAGTTTTAGGTCCTGGTACCCACATTGGGCAGTTGACAACTGCCTGTAACTCCAGGTTCAGGGGATTTGAAGTCTTCTCCTGGTTTCTTCAGGCGCCCAAATAGCACACATGTGCACATATACTCACACAGACACAGACACACATAGACACACATAAATAAATAAATAAATAATAAATAAATCTTAAAAGCTACTTAGCATCATATGTTCTATATATCATCTTCTTACCCAGAAAACAGATCCTTATTGAATTTTTAATAAATAATTATAATGTCATGAAATAAGAACACTTAATAATGATTTCTAAATTCTGGAAGGCTCCAGTAAGGAGACATAGATAAATATTTCATCTTTGTGTACAAGGGTTTAGTCAACAAAATTGTAGGAGTCTAAAAGAAAATAGGAAATAAAGCATTCCTTAAATTCAGAAAATAGAACACTGAAGACCCTAGCAAAATTCCCCATGAGTCATAAAAGCAATCCCGAGCATTCTTTATCAGCTCATTTGTTCTCATGTAATTAATTTTCGTTCTGCTTGATATTGAGTTAGTGGTTTTATGAACCTATCAGCATCTCCATTAATTCTGAAAACCTTTACTTCAGTGAGATGATCTTTGGGTTATTTCAGTAATGTCATCAGAAGTGTGTACCCCAGAGTACCTGCCACAGTCCTTTCCTTAACATCTTAGGTAGTCCTTTATGCTGAAGACAAAGCATTTAGTTTGCACCTGATAGAAGAGCTTCCAGAGGTTATCAGAGTGAAGCAATAACTATCTATAGATAAATATTTAAAATGGCAGTGATGAAGGATCTGATGGAAGTCCAATCTAATGCAGTTAACAAGGAAATTTTGTTGCCTCTGGGATATACAACATTTGAAGATAACAAGAATTACAGCTCCCAGTGTTATGCCAGGGTATATCATAGAGAACAAGGGCATTGTCAAATTTCTGTGAACCTTCTGTTATTTCTGAAATATTTATATTAGTAATATATATCTATAACATATAACTCAGGGATGGCTGAGTATCTCTTCCTATTTGACAATGCTTTCCATGAAGTTTAACACACCAAATAAAATTAATTGCTTAACGTTTCTCTTTTTATAAGAAGAAAAATCTTTTGAGGTTTTCCAGATGCTTTTAAGGTCAAGAAGATTTAATTTAGAATCTGATTTTAAGAAATTGTCAAGATGTAAAAAGATTTGAACTGATTAATTAGGACTACAAGTCATTATTGGCAAATATGTATTCATTCAACCAAAATGACAATAAAGATTTAAAACCATTTTTAAGATTTAAAAGATTAGAACCATTTTTCTTTTTCTTGATATGTTATTTTAGATAGGGTCTCACTATGTAGCTCAAGCTGGCCTTGAGCTTATATATAGCCCAGGTGGCCTTAAACTCACAGATATCCTCCAACCTTGGACTCTTTCTCCTGGAACTTCAAGCATGTGCCACAATGACTATTTTTTTTTTCTAACATACAGAAGATCCAGTTTTCATAGATGATTAAGATTAGACAAACTGGAGCACAGACAGTTACTATGATAAAGGCGCAGACTTTTTACCTCTTGGGTGAATTACTTAAAAGGTAAAGAAATCTTGACAAACTTCTTTTGACTGGCAGAGCAATGATTTAAACAGACCATCCTTTGTCTTTGTGAGATTTTTTTTTGTTTTTGTTTTTGACACAGTCTCATTCATTGGTCTATGCTGGCCTTGTACCCTTGACAATCCCCCTGCCTCAGCCTCTTGAGTGTGAGGATTCGGCTATGAGCCACCATAACCACCTTTTCAAACTATTCATTTTAAAAGAAGCCTGAGCTCTGGCTTTCCATTGGTGTGCTATTGCTATCAATGTTCATTCTAAAACTTTATGAAAATCATTCAAAATCTGTCAGCTTTGCTCTCTACTGTCTTCTTCCAGGTCTATTTGGTTTTCAATGGAACTTTTACAGCTTTCAATATCCATACAAGATTTTGGCCTTTGCTTTCTTCTTTATTTTTCTGAAACAATCCTAAACAATCTCAAAGGACTACTTTAGAACACGATTTTTTTCCTAAACAAAACCCACATTCCACATTGCTTAATACTTGTATACATTTTCTCACTTTTCATTATCATTCCTAGCAGTTTCCTTAACATATATTAACCTTCTTGCCCTAGTAGGTTTAATTCCCTGAGAAAATGAGGTAGATACTTGTAAACTATGTATCATAAAGCAATATTCTGTATAGAAAAACCATGAATAGACTATTTCATAATGACTGGAGACATATGCTTTAAAAAGTACAATTCCATTATATGGAAAAGCATATGTTTATCAATAGACACAAATATCTGTAGTTTCTCTGTAAACACATGAAATAAAAAAAACTTTTGATTACTCATTAGTTTCAACATTTTATTCAGAAATAATATACATAATTGATATATACTATTTAAATTAATAATAACTTTAAGGTTTCAAGTTAACAAAAAGGATCATTCTAACTGATTCTAACCAAATATATTACAAAATATGATTATTATTGAAAGGAAGCTTTTAGTAATTACTTGATTTAAATAAAATAAAATCTGGGACTGTAGATAGAAATTAAGAGCATTGGTTCCTCTTGTAGAGGACCCAAGTTGGTTCCCAGCATCCACATGACAGTTAATAACTGTCTATAACTCCAGTTCCAGGATATCTGACACTCTCTTCTCCTCCAAAGGCATTGCATGTATAAGATACACATATAAATGCTATATACATGTGGGCAAAAACACTCATACACATAAAACTAAATAAAAAATTTAAAAATCTGCATTTCTATAATACTTAAAGTCTAATAGAAGCAAGTTTACTTGACTTGTAAACTCAAAATGCTGCATTCTTGCATTACATTTATTTTTGACAACTTTGCACAATCTTGTTTTTCTTAAACCAGTAACACCAAATTAGTCTTGTTTATATTAAAAAATTCTCCCAAGCCACACAACTTAAAAGCATTTTCACGGGTTTCTGTATTTGTGAGAGCTTTAGGGACACTTAATTTCCATGCGCCCTCCCCCCCCTTTTTTGAAACCAGGTCTCACTATGGCCTTGAATTCCCAATCGTCTTGCCTGTGCTTCCTGGGTTCTAGAGTTACAAGTATCACCCGTGTGATTTATAAGTGCTTTTCTTTTAAATATAGACATTTGGGTGAAGGAAAGAATCAGTCATGTAACCTGTGAGTCTGCACATTTTTATTTTTATTTTTTGAGAAAGGGCCTCCCTATAGCCCCAGCTGGCCTAAAACTTGCTATGTAGACCAAACAGGCCACCGTCTAGTAGATATGTGCCTTCCTCTGTCTCTGCAGGCAAGCCTCACTTGAGTCTGCACATTTTGAAGTTATATGTTGAGACCTAGTTAAAAGGAAGCCTCCAAGTAGCCTGGTTGAGATTAACAACCTGGAGCAACTGTTGAATAAAATTTTCTTTGACTAAAGTGCATATAGTTAGTCATCTAATGTCCTGAGTTTTTATAATATCCTCAGTGTCTTGAGATGAACAAAGAAATTTTTATGGTTGATAAGAAAGATGTGTGAGCTTTGAATCCTAGTTGTGTCTTTTGCAATGATATTTGATAGTGACATTTAAGGCAAGGGTTATTGATTTTTAAGTCCTTTCTTCTTCCTACAAGCTGTTTTCAATGCATTGGGAGACAGCTTAACAGTAACACTGACCTGCTCATCCTGCCACATATATTTTTTTCTTTTTATAAAATGTGTTTCTTTCAGTGAAGAAAAACATTTCCTACAAAGATGGAAATCAAAGGCATCTTCTGTTCTGTGGCTTCTGGACTGAGAGCTGTGTGCCTTTGGGCTGTGTGTGCCCATCATTTGACAAAGACTTTGAGAAGCATTCCCTCCTTCTGACTAGTAGTCCCATTTTAGCCTAATTAACCTTCAAAGACAAACTTTCTTAACTAGGTCTATTAGGCCCAGAATATGAGCCCACACATGGAGCAACTTCTGAATATTTACAGGACTGCCAGGAAGAGGGTCTGGCTATTTGGTGTCATGGTGAACAGGATGTTTTCAGTGATAGTCTGGTTTATTTCATTACTTCTGAATAACTGGGCCCAATGGTTTATAGTGAGTGTGAAATTAAATTTTAATTATGCCCTTGAGTTTTGCTATTTAATTTTATCAAGGGACTCTTAGAAAAATTATAAACTTTTTTGCTTCTTTAATTTCTTTCTATTGGAGGTTCAAATAAACATTTGCTTAGGATGAAAACTTTCTAAAAATTCCTTTAAATATAAAAAGCTTTCCCAAATCAAACTATCTGTTAACTAGGCATTGATGGCTTAGAATCTCCTGAGGGCTATTTTTTCCAAAATGTGACTCAAAATCAAATAACTCTTTTCATAAGTTAATCATGGACACCAGAGACATTTCCAGAGGGAAGGAAGATACAGTTCCCATTAAAATTACTCCTAGGGCTGGCTAAAGAGAATTTTTAGAAACTTCCTAAAGCATGGCAGTGGTTTGTAGGGTGGTGGGTCCTGAAACCTGATGGTTGGGTGCCTGTAAGTACAGATCCTACAGTCTGCACCATGGCAGGCTGTAAACCTGACAGAAACTATTCTTCCCAGAAGCCAAGACAAGTTTTTTGAAGACATACAAAGACCAGTGAGACTCAATGGTGGTATTAGTCACTTGTTTTGGCTGTAACAAAATATGTCACAGAAACATCTTAAGGAAGAAAGAGGTCATTTTGGCTCAGAGTTTGAGGGTACTCTCCACTGGGGCAGGGAAGTCACGGTGGTAAGAACTTGAGACAGCTAGTCATGTTACATCCATGGCCAAGAAGCAAGGGGGATGAAGGTTGATGTTTAACTTTCTTCTCTTTATTCAGTCTAGGACTACAGCCCAAGGGATGCAACTGTCCACAGTTGGGGTGTGTCATCCATTAGCCCAGGTTAGAAGATGCTGCCTATACATGCTCAGAGGTTTGTATTATAGGCGATTCTAGATCCTGTCAAGTTTATAACATTAATGATCACAACTCTTATCCCTGGGAAAGAAAAGATCTATAACGAGAAGACCCCTCAAAAAACTTACAATACCCATTACAAACCATGTTCTTCTCCTGATCCACATCTTAGGAAGAACAGACAAGGAAAATGATGTCCCTGTCAGTAGTCACAGAGCAGAAATCATGGAGTCTGAGTTGTAGGAACACTGTCTTGGTCAGAGGTCCTGCCTTATCAGCTGCAGTCTAGAGGGGAGCACCCATATCATCGTCATTATCAAACTTGCAAAAAAGAAAAATATTTCTTCTTCCCAATTATGTTCTTGGTTTGGGGCCTGAAATTAAACTCACTTGATATAGATTTTTCAAGAGAAAACATCAGAGAGCAAAAATCTCCACCAAGTTTCTTTCTTTTCATGTGGGAGCACATGAAAGAAGTGACTCATTAAATGGATAAAGTAAAAGGCTTATAAATCTAACTTAAAACAAGAAAGGGAGGAGGATAAAATGATTCATGGCAAGAACACATGAGTTTCTTTAGGAAACTGCGATACTCCTGGGAGCAAAAAGGGCATAAAAAAGCTTTTGAACTGGTATTCGTGGTCTTTTTCAGATTTTCTTCAGGGCCACGAAACTCTTCCAGAAGGGAATTCATCATAGCTGAATGATCTGGGGGAGTATCTACACTTAGGAAGATTAACGGAAATCAGAAAACTTCTTCACAGTTATATGTTGTGACTCACTTCACTCTTATTTCATTAGGGTGTTCCCCACCCTAGATTGTAGGCCAGTTATAGGCACAATTCCAGACACCCCTATAGCTTACGACAGTGATGTGTGCTGTATTGTTATATACAGCACACATCACACATGTTTTCAAACATGTCCTGCATGAACTATTGTTTCTTTTTAAACTTATATTTATATTTTAAACCATTATATGCCATAGGAAACATGCTTAAGAAATTTTGATTCATGGGATGAAGAGATGGCTCAGTGGTTAAGTCACCGGTTGTTCTTCCAGATGACTCAGGTTTGATTCCCAGCACCCACATGGCAGCTAACAACCATCTGTAACTCCAGTTCCAGGGAAATCCAGCACCTTCTTCTGACCTCCACCGAAACTGCGCTACACAGGTACACTTGTACACATGCAGGCAATATCTTCATACACGTAAGCTAAAATGAATAAAAGAAATCTTAATTCATATTTCAAATTCTCACAAAGCTATGTGATGTGCTTTTCTTGAAATTGGCTTAATCCTTACGCAAAATCAGGCTATTAATAGCCATCTCACAAAATTGATGCACACACCTACACAATAAAAGCACTAGTTGTGCAAGTCTCTTGATCCAAGTTCAATCACCAGAATCCATGTAAAAAGCCATATGTACTGGTACACATCTATGTCCCAGCACTCCTATGGCACTGTGGGAGGCAGAGAAAGGAGAACTGGTTGGAAGCTCTTGGGTCACCAACACAAGAGTCTACAATGTAGTGACAGAAACAAGAGAGACCTTGCCTCTCTGAGATGAAGGGCAAAATCAACTCCAGAAATTTGTCTTCTTGCTCCTGCATGGTGTTGTGGTATATGCATATATGCTCACTCCCAAATGAAATAATTTCTTCTGTCTTTTTTTGAGACAGGATCTACTTGTAGCCCCAGCTGGTCTGGAACTTGCTATGTAGACCAGGCTGGACTTGAACTCACAGAAATCTGCCTCTGCCTCTCGAGTGCTGGGATTAAAGATGTGTACCATCACGCTCAGCTTCACCAAAATAAATTTTTAAAAAGATTAATGAGATAGAATGAGAAAAAGAAGATAAAGGGCTTGACAGATTGCCTAGTACATAGTAGAGATTCCATGAATTTCAGATAAATTTCAATCTAGTTGAACACAGCTTCTTCTTCTGATAGGGTTGGAACAATCCTCTTATATTCTGCCTATTTTTCCTTTCAATCATTTTCTTGCTTCTAATGTAGTTTGATCAAAGCAGAGCCGCAACAGTGTATTCTGCTTCTCATTGAGCATTATCTGGTGTATCTCTATACAACATTAGCATGGCATTATCCCTTTTAAGGTCACTATGCCATGTTGTCACTAAAAATCAGTCAAGTGGAATCCCATAGTCATTTGCAAGCAGTAGATATTTGTTTGGCACGGTGGAAGCTTATACTTTTAGATCATAAATTAATGGCTAAGTTAATCTTCCTTTTTTAATTAAGAAAAGTCAACCAAGCATAAATGTTGATTAAACTGATGATGGAACTAGGAACACAATATAGATAATATATGTTACATAAATTACTTAGCCTGTATCTCTCCATGGAGAGTACAGAAAGAATCAAGGTGATAATCTGAAATATATAGGCATGAAATCCAACAGAACCATTCTCATCTCTATCATGTCTGTGATATTTTATCATAGATTATCTGCTTAGTTGTTTGAATCACACAATATACCCTTTGAAATGGTATTTAAATTCTTTTTTGTTTCAATCATTTAAATGATTGTCTATTTCATGTTTTCTACCTGTAAATGTTGAGATGATGGCACATGGTATATGCATCTCTTTAGAGGAGGCACTAAGAAGAGAGGCAAAATAGAAATATAAAATTTTGACCTGTTCACATTTTTGGGAAATATTCCCATTGCTTTTGATCATTGTTTCCTAGTCTAAGGGGAATATGTTGAGGAATCAGTTCCTAATCATTTCTATGATGGTGGAATCATCAGTTCGCCCCCCCAGATTAGTCACTGTTAAGAGACTGAAGTTCAGGTTTCCTCTCAGATTCCGTGGTAGGGGATGCCCAGTAAGAAAGCGACTTATCTTGCCTACTTACTGTTTGAATTCAGTCTGAGAACCTGTTTTCTTTTTCTCCCCTCATCTTCCTCTCTGATAAAGAGGAAAGGGATATAATTTTACTCTCCAAATTACCAAATAATTCTGAATTGAATCAGTTAATGGATTCAGATCTAAAGAAATACTGAAACAGGCATGTTGTTCCTCTCAAAGAACAAAACAGCTTCTGCCTCATTTATATGGCATTCCCCTCAGTTTTGCAAAGTCTGTTTTTCTTGTTTATGCTCAAACATCTAAATGTATTTATAAGATGTCCTATGAGCCTTGGGATTTGCATTTATTTTCAAAGATCACAGTCTGTTGTTATAGAGCACATTTACATTGCTGTCTGTTGTTATAGAGCACATTTACATTGCTGTGCAAAACAGAAAGTCTACACCTAAACTATACAAATGTCTCTTGAAATCTAAGCTCTAAAACAAGAAAGGGGGCATCTGGCCATGGCCTTGTGTTCTCTACACTTGCAAAGTGCAAGAACTTGCAAAAATTTTTCTTACCATGTAACCAAACAAATTCAAATTATGATAAAACCTCACTGATTTCATTTCCATTGGTTTAAAAAAAAATGTAAACAACCTTAAAGTACCAAGGTTTACATAAATTTGGAAGAGTTTATAAAGTCTCAGTGTGGTATCTTAAAACAGCTTTTCAAAATTTCTAAGAAAATGAAAAAAAATGTAACATCTTAATGAATGTATAATTCCAACTTATTCTTTACCTGAAGTACACTTTTCCCTCTAAGCCAGTCTGGATTAGTTGATATTAATGAAAGATTTTATTAGATTCTCAGTTTTCTTCCTAGGACATTATTTTCTCAGGTACCTCATGTGATTTACATTATTATGTCCCTTTAAGTTCACACTCTAATGTCACTGTAAGACATTCTGACCGCCCTCAGGGCATAGTCTGACTTTGTTATCTTTTTCTCCTTAGCTATCATTATTCATTCTGTATATTTATATGTTTGTTCCTGCACTGCTGTCAGAATATAAACTTCCTGAGACCAGAGCATTTATTGGTCTTATCTATCTCCTCCCACCCCCAAGCTCTACAGTAGCTCTAGCATACAGAAGGTAACTAGTAGATATTTGTGGAGAAGAAAAATGAAATTATCTTGATTCTGGTGCAAAATATTTATTGAATGGAGAAAGTAAGTAAGTTGAATAGTTGGTTGACGGCAATGCAATCAAGAAAAGGGCCTTCCTTGTCATTTGAATACCTCAAATATCCTTGTGGTTTTGTTGTGCTTAAAATGTAGGCATTCAGTCAGGAGGCTGCATGCTGACTAATGAAATAGAGATATAGATCTAGCCAAGCAATATTCATATATTTGATATACATTCATTTTTCTCTGGTGACATTTTAATATATTTTGGTGAAGATATTTGCAAGATAATGAGGATATGTCGAGTGAGCAATGAAAGTGATGAGCCTTTTTTCCCATTATCAAAGACAAATACAGGTGTGTAATATATGCAGAGCATTGAAAGTAGAAAAAGAAAATGAGAAAATCCCAATGAAAAGAAATTAAAGCTCTCCAATAATTGAAAGAAAGGCCAAACTGAAAACATAAATCTTCAGACACAGCAAGGATTTATACTGCTGTGGAATGAGTGGACCAATAGCTTTCTTTCATGATGTGATTCATTTTAGAAAATCTCATTTTCGTTGCCAAGAGGAGTTCATGGTTTAGTGAAAATTTCATTTTCAGTCTAGTCATATGAGCCAAATTCTGCTCCTCTGTATTCTGAGATGAAGAATGAACTATTCCCAACATATTTTTGATATTTTAAGCATAATATCAGGAAGGGTAGTTACAGCAGCATTTACATTTTGGACTATTTGCATTAGGCCATATGCTATGCAGTGGAATTTACTTATAAAACACAGTAAATACCATGAAGATCTTTCAGTCCAAATTTGGACTTTTATTTAAATGACTGAGAAAGACATGAACTCATTTATAATAACATCGTCTTGATGATCAGATGAAGGTTATGTGCTAGCGAATTATTTTCAACAGACTCACACACCAAGGTAAGGTGGAATATGGTCAGGTAATTTTAAAGCAGGTTTAAGTCTGAATCAACTCACAGAGATAATGCCATTTGTTATGAAACTGATTGTGCTGAAATAAATTGCATTAAAACATTTTCTCTGATACTGACTGTACAGTAGCCAAATAGGGCACACAGTTTGCATAGTTTTTAATCAAAGGTTTTGATGATTAAAAGGAATCTAACTTTTTATTAAGAGGAAGGGGGATGTATTTGAAAGCTAAGCTAGAGAATGGGACTAATAGAAGCAATTGCCATGTAGTCTAGGTAGCCCATCATTTGTAACTCTTATAGATAAGTTTTGTTCTACATATTATACAGCAAATTTTTATTTCAACAAAAATGTAGTGATTGGACTATTTATATAATTAATAAAGAATTGATGTTCAAGTCTTCTGTTCTGAATAGATGAATCCAATAGCTGTTCTTTCTCTGCAACTTTGCGTTTTGCAATTTCAATTGTAATCTGAAAATATGAAGTGAAAAAAAAATTTAAAAACCCATCACTTTTAAATTCCCCACTGTTCTGAATAATATGGTGAAACTTCACATGTTCTCTTTCTGCTCTGCCAGGATATGAATTATCCCATTGTTAGATATTATCAACACTGCATGCTCTACCCACCCATTAGTTGCCTAGTAGTTATTTTGGTTATAAGAGTAGCTACTGTGGTATGGGTAGCTACTTGTGTTCGAACACTCCATATTCTGTATCCTAACACTATCATCTCACCCATCATCTCACATCCTTAGGAGAGAGTGAATGCAACGCAACGAGCTATTTTGAGAAAGACACATCACATTTGTATAACTTTTATTATAGCATGTTATAGTTGTTCTATTTTATTATTAATATAAATTTTATACTATACTAATTTATAAATTTAACCTTCCAGGTATTTATATATAGGAAAAGTTCAGAATAAATACCATCTATGGTTTTCAGAATCTACTGGGGATCTTAGAATGTATCAGATCATAGAACACTACTGTATGCACACAGTTAGAGGTCAATAGGCAGATATACTTGCATTATGGTAGGCATTGTCTAACTGAGATTTATTTCCTTAGCATAGACCAGATGACAGTAGCCACTTGAGATAGTTTTCTCTTGTCATCTGAGGAAGGAGACTAAAAATCACAGAATTAAGCCAGCAGGATTTATAAAATCCATGAGGCAATATCTGCTTACTGTCAACCTCACAGGACCTAGAATCATTGAGGAAAGGAACCTCTGGACATGTCTGTGAGAAGTTATCTATTAGGGTAACCTCTGGAATTTTCTTGGTTATGTTCATCGAGATTCTGTCTTAGCTACTTTTCCTAGAGTAACAGCCTGATAAAAGCAACTTAAGGGACAAAGGTATGTCCAGAGACCCATCTCTAAGGCTATTCGAGATTGCATCAAGTTGGCAACTGAATTTAACTATCACAGGTATGAAGAACCAGCCTAAACAGATATGTTATTAGAGCAATAGAAAAGTAACTAATATACAAAACTGGTACTAGTTGTTCAGCTGTTGCTGTGATAAACCTGACCTTGTCATTTCTTAGGCCTTTGCAACTGATTTGTTGGAGGAATTCAGAAGCGTCTAGAACTTTGGGCCCTCAAATGCTGCCAGTAAAGCTTAATGTGTCAGTTTGATAGGAGTTTGGCAGCCCAGAATGTTGAAGGAAGCATGGATAGTGAACGCTCAGCTCATGATGTCTCAAAAGGGAGCTGCAACTCTGCCAGGGACTGGGCTGGAGCCATTCATGTGGTATTTTAGCCAAGTACCTTGCTTTATTCTAATCATAACTAGAGAATTTGAGTAAAGTTGAATTTAAAGGTGATGGACTAGTTAGTTTTGTGGAGGAAATTTCATGACAAGAGAGCATTCAGGCTTTGGTACGACTACTCTTCACTGACCTATCCAGTTCTATAGTAAAAAATAGCAAAAAAGTTGGGCAGAACAATATTAAAAAATATATTTTTATCAAGAGAGAAAAGAGTTTAGCAAGTTAAAAGTTGTAGCCAAGGGACTTTCTCAAAAAGAATCTGTAATTATCAGAGAGAAATATGAGATAATAGGAATTATGTCCCAGGAATTATGTTCCTGGAAAGCAACTGCTTAGGAAAGTGTTTCCCCAGTTTTGACATATAGAAGCTAATGAGATGTCATCTCAGGGGGCCAGGGCACATCTCAGGTTGGTGGTCATTTTGGTAATATCATCCAAGTGGTACTCATTTTGCAGGCGTGAGAGATACAAAGCTGAGAGGGTCATGGAGTCTTTCTTCACAGTTTCAAAGAGAAATGGGTTCAGGCAATGCATGGCAGGATCAGAGCCCTGCAAAGAAGCTTGGAGAGATTAGTGTGTTAGACATGTGAAGCCTAGGTTGCAATGCAGATCCCAGAAGGTGGGAGAGGCCCAAACATGGGACAGCCACTGATGAAAGAATGGAGTGGAGCAAGCTCAAGAGAGAGGATATGTGCACTGTAGGCAGCAACACTGGAAGAGGGAGCTTCCTTTGCAGCCCACATGGTTGCATTATGAGTCCATGGAACTGCCATATTAGGTGTTTGTCCTACTGGGGTTGGTCCCTGTCTTGGTCTGATTATTCCTTGTTATGCCCCTACTCCTCCATATTGGAACAGGACTGTTTATTCTGTGTCATGGTATATTGGAGCTATGTAACTTGCTTTGTATTTTGTAGATCATAGTTAAGAGATTGCCTTGAATCTCAGGTGAGAAGTGGACTTCTAAGCAATGTTGAAACTTTTAATGTCTATAGAGATTTTTGAAGTTGGACTGAATGTATTTTACATAATGAGATGGCCATGAACCAACAGGAGCAAGGAAGGATGGAAGGCTATGGCTGTTCAGTGATATGGCTGAATGCCAAGCTGACAAGGGGTGGACTTGTGATGGTTTATATTGATTACCAACTTGGGAGGACCTAGAATCATATAGGAAACGAGAATGTTCATGAGGGATACTCTTAATCAACTTAAATGAGGTAGGAAGACCTAGTTTAAATGTGGGCTCACCATTTCATGGGCCGGGCTCTGAGTGGAATGCAAAGGAAAAAGGGATCTCAGTGGCAACATGCATCAACTTTTGCTTCCTGAGTGCGGATGTGATATGACTAGTTTCCTCAAGTTCCTGCTTCCATGACTTTCCTACCATGATGGACCGCACTCTGTAATTAAGAGCAAAGTAAACCCTTCCTCCTTAAGTTGCTTTTGTCTGAGTGTTTTATCATAGCAACAGAAAAATAACTAATACATTATTGTACTCAAGAAAGATAGGATACACTTGAAGTTTAACGTGGAATTATTACAAATTATGATGTCATCTATGTCTGTATATAAAGCATTCAATTATATTTGTAGATTTCCTAAGGATTTGTTTGCTTATTTATAGAAGTGACACAGGTACAAACCAATGTGGGAAGATGTCATATTTTCCAGCTCTAACCACTTGTATGTCCATTTACTCTAGTCTGGATTGTCCTAAGTTGGTCAGTTTACAAAGTCAAACAACCAAATATTGATATTAAATAAAATATGTATTTCAAAGATTATTCTTTTGTCAAGTTGTATAGGGTCAGTTTTCCAACATGATATTTAATCAATATAACATTTTTTGAGCTAAAATTAATTTAATTACAATGTTTGTTGGAATGAACTGTATAGAATTCAGCATACAACACACATAATTCATATAATTAGATCTTAGTGAACTTCTAGCATAGTTTTCTCTAATAGCCAACTATGAAAAAAAAAAAAGCTATAGAAAGGTTTGTGTTCCTGAAACACCATCTGCTGTTTTTGCTTGAATTAAGCTAAGTGCATTAAAGGTTATAGATACTGTATAGCAATTAACATCATTATGGAAAATGTGCCGTTTTATGTCTAGATTTCCCCATTTTTCATAACTGTAATGCAATACCTGACACAGGCTAACTTTACAAAGAACAAAGTTTTATTTGGGTTCATGGTTTTTGAGGTGCAAGGTTAAGGGGATAACTTGGTGTTGGCCCTTTTTTTGAAAATTGTCCTGAGACAGACCCGAGCATCACAGGAAAGTAGCTGGAAATATTCCCATAAGCATCTATCTGTCTGTCTAATCTCTTAACTTCTCTTAAAAAGCTACCAGGATTCAATCCTGAGATCCTCACACTAATGACTTTATCTAATTCTAATCACTTCCCAAAGGACCCACTTCTAAACAGCACAGTTGAATTAAGTTTTCACTGTCTTAATACCTCACAAAAGGTCCATATTTCACAAATGTCATGTTGAGGTACACTCAAACCATTTCTAAACCACAGAAATGACTATAGTAGTCCAAAATAACCTCTTTTTATTAGAGCTGTGACTTAATTTCTTGCTTGCTCTATAATGTAGGAAATGTAATATTGTACCATCAATTTGATTGCTCAGAAATGCAAATAAAATTACTTTGTCTTGCATATGTTCAGGTTATTGTTTTCTTTGTACCAATCATATAGAGTGTTTAGGTAGAGTGGCTATTAAAGTTTTATCAAATATTCATTATTCATAAATTTTATTGATAGGTATACCTAATACTAATTTGTTTTCTTCTTAATTATGAGATAATTCTCTTCCCTAAAGAAAGATTAGTAAATCTTAGCTTTTCAATTTTAAATGTCAATTTTTATATACAATATAAATATCAAGAAATTCTTTGCACATCTCATTTTTATCTCTGGAAAAAAAAAGCCAGAATGCTCTTTTGGAATAGTTACATAGTTACATTGCATGACATGCAGTTATAGAAATTTTATTTTGAAACTGTCTTTTAATTTAAAATTAAAGAGACAAACTCAAGATGAATGTTTTCAAGTATTTCTCTTAGAATATTAAAAAAATCACACTTGAAACAAGCTACAAACAGAAATCTAACTGTGGTTTGTCTTTAGACCAAAGCTACCCAAATTGGAGTTTTCACTCTGACTATAAATTCCACTAGAGAGTGTGTGAAATCTACAAGACAGTAGGGCACAGCAGTGGTCTGGCCATGAACTTGCTGAGAGTCAGCGTTATGTCACTGGGCACAATGATCAGTGTCAGGGATTGCCACCTGGTTAGTTCATCTAGTGGTAATGATGATAAGGGCATTATGTGTATGCTCAGTATGTACTGAGTACTTTGCATAAATTAACTCATTTAATTATCATGAAAACTCCTAATGGTACATACCATAATTATCTCTATTTCACAAGAAGATGCTGAAGATGTTCTGTGGTCCCTGGGAAGTAAATGACAGATTTAACTCAAGCTTGAAGATAAATCTTTGCTCCTAACCCCTACCTAAAGAAGGTAGTCAGCAGCTGAACTCAACCTTGTGATTGTCATGACAGGAAACTTCATACAGAAAGGCCACTGCATGAGTAGTGAGTCTTAGCTCCATGAACGTAAGAGTGAGTCCTTAGATGATCTGTGCTCTGTGTGAAGGAACTTATTATGTGTATCAGGTCACGCAGTCCCCATAAAAGCCCTAAGAAATAGCTACTCCTCTTATTCCAGCTTGCATCAGTGGACAGTAACGTGCAAACGCATTAAATATTAAAACTTAACTGTAAATATCATAGTGACAGTAACTGGCTTTGAACTCAGGCAGTCTGACTCTAGAGTTCATGTTCTTGGTCATTATAAGATATCGTGTTCTGCTACAGAAATTTAAGAACCACAAACAGAAATCTAAATAATGTTTATCGTTAGATCAAAACTACCCAAATTGGAGTAAATTAGATAACTTTTAGGCATTTCATATTTCCTTCTCCTAAGATATTGGGGGCAAACTTTTTTTAAAGCTTTATTTTTACTTTATGTATATGGAAGTGTTTTGTTCACATATATGTGTGTGCACCATGTACTTACTTGGTGCCAGGAGAGGTCCAAAGAGGGCATCAGATTCCTTGGAATTAGAGATATAGATAGTTATGGACTATCATATAGGTGTTGGGAACTGAACCTGTGTCCTCTGCAAGAGCAGCAAGTGTTCTAACCGCTGAGCCTCCATGGGAACCAGCACATACATGACACACAAATTATAATATAACAATTAAAAGAGTTACAGGAAGAAGAGGGCTGTGAACAAGCTAAAGAGAGACCTGTCTGTTGGTCACCCTCCCTTCTCTGTGACTATACCTAAAAGTAACACTTCGACTCGGAATTTCAGAGGTTTTGCTCCTTGGTTGCTTGCATACTTGCTTTCTGACCTGTGCTGAAACACAGTATCACAGTGGAGAGTCTATGGTATGGTCAAGCTGCTGGCTTTATGGCAACTATAAAACAACGTGAGGGAAAGCGACATCTACCCAATATTCCAGCAGGACATGATCCTGGTGACCTGACTTCCACTCGATCCCCACTTACTGCATTTCTGCCACTTCCCGGGAGCATCATTGTCTGGTAGCTAAGCCTTAAGCATATGAAATGTTTGGAGGACTTTTAAGATCAAACCATCCGACCCCGTAGCAAAATTTTCCCTCAAATCCTTGGACGCAGCCAACCTTGCTGATGTTATTTTGGACTTTTAGCCTCCAGAAGCGACACAATGCATTTCTGTTTAAAGATGCCTACTTGTTTACACTGCTTTTTGGTGGTTCTTCTAGAAAATGAATGTAGTACTCTTAGCCTAAAATGATCAGAAATCAATTTGAGCAGTAGGACTCCCTCCTCCACATACGTACACATTTAAATCAACGGAAGCTTGCTGGGACACCTCTTGGAATCCAAGGAAGTGTGGAACTGCACAGAGGCTGGAAAATTGCTGGGACCCCTGCAGGTCTCTCATTCTCTGTCTGAAGACCTCTCATTCTTTCCTTTCTCTTGCAAAGTTTTCATTTTTTTTTCTCTCATCACTACATCAAAACCTTTAAGGGAATGGGTTCCTACAAAGTTAACCAATAGTAACAGGTTTAAATCTCAATTCCAAGTTCACATGAGATAGAATCCAACAAGCCAGATTTAGGTCCAGTGCCATCCTTATCACAGTCATCTGTGGCCACATAGAAAAGCCATGAATCGTAGCAGAACATTTTAGGACTTTTATGTGTTCTGACTGGTGAACATACTCCTGTACTAAAATGATGTTTTGTCATTGTATTGCTGTATTGGTTAACATATTACTAGATTAAGACATTTTCTTTGACATAAAACTTTATTTTTTTTGCTTTTCATTTCAAGGATTTAGGGCATTCTCATGATCTTCTGCCAGTATTATGAGTTGTAGGCACTGGACCTACTGTGGCAGACATGGCTATTTTAAAGTAGACATTTTAGAGACAGAAAAATATCTGCTTGGATAGGCACATAGCTCTTTCGTTAGACTTCTGAAAGCCTTTCTCCCTCTTTTGAGAACAGTGTTGTGTGCTCTTTACTAAATGATTAACATTAATGCTGGACAGAATACTTTTTCATGTCTGCTTCTCCATGTAAACGCCTTTCATATTTTTAGCTGAAAGTTGTTGATTTCTACTATCTGATTCTAATGTATCTCAAGGGTAAATAATAACTTGAACTTTTTTTTTTTTTTGAGACAATGTCTCCCTGTTGCCCCAGCTCGACTAGAACTCACTATGTTGACCAGGCTGTCCTTGATTTCACAGAGATCCGCCTGCCTATGCCTCCAGAGTGCTATGATGAAATGCATGCACCACTATACCCTGCTGGAAATTTTTTTTTTTTTTTAGTGGAAAGCTTGGGACAACTTATTTAAGCTCTTGGCTACAGCTGAGTATGTTTCCAAATCCCATCTCCGATACACAACACAATAGCCACGATAATTTCTCACTAAAGCATTTGCCATTAGTCCATCTTATAAAAATATTACAAGATAAATCAAAGTTCACTGCGGTGACTTGGAAACTTAATTGTAGTTCAAATTAAACAGTGGCAGGAAAAAAAAAAACTGTCTTAAAGATCTGTATGAAATTTTAAGACTTACCCCACTTCTTGACTATGTACCCATTTTGAGTCCTTTAATCTGCCTTAGCAATAATGACAGAAATGAAACAGCAAAGGCAGAATGAAAGGGAGGCAGATATTGCAATGATGTCTACCACAACCTGGCATTCCATATATGAATGAGGCCAGCACCTGGATCTTCCAGGATGATTTCCTTGAGAACTCTCTGGAGGAGACATCTTTTATATTCTCCCAGTAAGGGGAGGTTGTTAGCATTAATTTTGTATAAGACAGGTGACAGGGAAGTCTGAAAAATTCAGTTTCATATTGCTATGAAGACCAAGGGAATGTGATTTTTGCAGTTGGTGATTTTGATGAGATCAAGACCAAGAGAAGCACTATCCAGGTTGATTATGTACTCAGCTTCCACTCTATGGAGATGCTCCAGCACCCTTCACCTAGTTCAGCTACAATAATGAAGAACCATCACAATGGCAAACAAGAAAATCAAAGAAATGACTAAAGAGAAGATTGCGCAGGGGTTAAAGGCAAGGAGAAGCAGAGTAGACACCAGCTATGCCAACAAGAGACTAGCTACTGAACTAGAAGGATGCCTCAGGCTCCAGGAAGTATGCAAAGGTGAAGGTCGTCCAGAAAGAGGCAGAAGTTTAGCCAGATAACCCTGTAGCCATGGCAGTTGCTACAGGCAACAAATTCTTTCAGGACACAGAGAGCCCTGTCAGAGGGCTGAGGAAGGAGAACCCAGGTTCTGGGCACAGACTGGGAACCGGAAACAGATTTTGGGGAGAAGAAGAAACAGAGTGTCAGGAACAAAGTTTGAAAAGGAATCATCTTAGCCAACCTAAATGTGTGACCAAACAAATTTTCCAATCTCAGGGACCACAGATCAATTCCAGCTGCAGGCTGCTCAGTTACTTCTATTTGTGTGATATTTAACTTGCTATAGGATAGAGTTTGATATTAAGATTTGATATTAAGTTTGATAATTCTCGTGGTTGGATAGATGGCTCAGCGGTTAAGAGCAGTGGCTGCTCTTCAGAGGACCTGGGTTCGGTTCCCAGCACCCACATAGTGCCTAACAGTTGTAACTCCAGGTTCCAGGGAGTCAAACACCTTCTTCTGACCTCCCAGGCATTGCACAACATACGTGTACTTACATACATTCAGGCAACAAACTCACGCACAAAAAATAAAAATAATAAATAAAATATCAATATTAATATTAAGAAGACTGTAATTCCTGTAAAAACAATATGTGGTGCAAAATTTCCTCAAGACATGTATATTTTTTGTTGTTATCAGTTTATCTTTGTTCTTTTTTTCCTTTCTGCCATTTCTCAAAATATTTATACTTGAACTTAAATTGCAAGATTTATCTAACTCTATTAGTAAATTCTTCAGAAATTTGATGCCTGAGATTTTGAATGTGGTCACCAAGTAGCCACTCCTTTCCTGTAATATCCTTACATATGGCCATTTCCTGATAACATGCTGTGTAAAGTGTTAGAAGCAGGCGCCCAGATGTTCTCTATAACCCTTTAGGGTTCTAATCTTCCCAGGCTATGGTGGGAGATTTTATCCAGCACAGAGAGATTGTTCATTATGCAGTCTAATTAAGCACCAAAAATGTTTAGGCTTCTTCTTCTTCTTCTTTTAAATATCAATAGTAATGAAAGTTTTTTTTTTCCCCTAGTGCAATGGGAGCTAATCATAATGTCAAGGGCAGAAGATATTTTTGTGGAAAATAGTGTCAGTTTAGTGATGTGACTAATCATTGTCAACTAAAAGAGTGTCTCCAATATCATATGCTTATTTTCCTGCACATACACACACACGCATACACACACTAACACACACACGCACATACACACACGTATGGAGGCTGAAAAAAAAACTGGATTTTATTCTCCTTCATAAGGAGTTTTATGTACCAAGGATCTCGGGATATGTAAAGTGACATGGCATAATTGGAAATGCAAAGCATTTTGGGGAGTCTGTTAGCGTTTGATGTTTGATTGATAAGAGTTTAATTCCCATTTGTAATTTCTGGCTCTGCATATGGACAGAACTGCATATATGAACTTCCAAAGGTTGCTACTTAAGTTGGAAACCTTCAACTCACCTTTTGGAAATTGCCCATTCATTTTTAACAAGAAAAGAGAAAATATCTGAAATTTAATATCTTGAATGATTTTGAGGAGTGTGACTTTGGGCACACCATTCTTTAGATGGAAAATCTAGTTTGCTCAACCTTTCTTTAAAAGAACAAAACAAGGAAGTAAATGCAATCCTCCCTTAATTTCGCTCTAGTATATCTAAAGTTTAAAGTACTTTATAAGGAAGAAGAGTTCTATTATTAAGCATTTACTTCTCACTAGATATTATATGGCATTTACTATATACTTTAAATATCTTTCCTTTTTAAAAATTGAATTTAAAAATTAATAAAAGTAGAAAAATGTTTTTAACCCATTCAGAGAATGGTTAGTTTTATTTTTCCTTTCTACTTTTGTGCACATATATACATAGTTTATATTGCTGTACATTGTCTATTTATTAGTTTATGTCATTCAAGAATTCTTTCTTAAACCAAGCACTTATTATTCTGATGGCCTGGCATGCTAGAACTCTTTAAACTAGCCAACCAGGAAAGACGGTGAGGTCAAACTCCAGCCAATGGAGAAAAGACACAGTTCTCGTGCATTAAGGCTAAAAAGCCCTCCCCAGCTTCCAGGTCTTGTGTGTGATTACTGGATCTGAATGACCATGCAAGACCCTTTTGCAAAAGTAAAATCTGCCTTGCCGGGCTACTTTCACTTTGTCTGCATGTTCTTTATGTGATATTGATGAGATCCCTGGGTCTCACATCTTATTTCTGACAATATGTAAAGAGTGCTTATGAATGAAAAGAACACAGGAGAATCAATGGAGCAAATGAGACACAAGTGGTTGGGTGTGAATGTGAACGTAAAGTACACTAATAAGAAAGGGTTACTGAGAAAGAGTTCTTGGGACCTATGCAAAGTAGATGAACTTTCTTACATTAAACAGAAAGTGACATAATCAGAAATATTATGCTTTTAAGCGGGTATGTGGAAGGGAGGTAGGGGTTGAATCTGCTTGGGAGGAGTTGAAAGCCAAACAGTAAGGAAGGGACAAGTCTAGTAGTTTGAAGGCTTGAATTAAGACAGGCCACTGCAGGAGATGGAGAGCAACTCAGCCTTTCCGCAGATACTTAGGAAGGAATTTTAGAGGGAAAGAGAACTTATGACTTTTCTGACTAGAGAATACAAGGAGAGGGATGAGGAGCGCACTACAGTTTTGGTGGTGGTTGGGGGTGCAGGGACAGGAGAGGAATGGGAGGAAGTAGGAGGATGGAGGGCAGATGTAGGCCATGTTGAGTTTACCTCTGCACTGCTGAAGTCAATCACAACAAGTTAACAGTGGACAGCTGAACAAGGGAGATGATGCTGGTAAGCAGAGTGCACAATTAACAAGAATGTGAGCAAGAACCTAGACAGCACCAAGAGCGAGCAAGTAGAGACAGCAAGTTTTAATGTTGTCTCTTAATTATTTCATAGAACGTTACATACCTTTCCACAGTTAGTTAGCAGTATGTCATATTCTGAGGACAGTATACTTTAACATGTGTGAATATTTGCCTTAAAATGACTGACTGCGCTGTGAGCATGCTTATGAACATATTTATTTTGGTGTTAGTTTTAAATATGATTTCTGTAGGACAAATTCTTAGGAACTGAATTTCTGGATAGAAAATACGAGTGCATTTTTCTCTCTTCTAGACCATTCCTCATCATTAATACACGTGCTTTCAGGGAATTTATTAAATGATAGAATTCTGAACTGGAAGCTAAAGCATCTATTAATATACTGGATATGGTGTTCGTTTGATCTGAGACCGATCTTTTTTCCTTTGGTGTTGTCCACTCAAGATGAATTTTGTTCTAGAGTCAGTGTGATTCCCAGCCAAAGCCATTTCCTGACTTCATGGTGCTGTTATACCATAGTAGCTACTTTTTTTGTTGTATACAAATTTTAGAAAAGGAGAAAGCTAAGTAGTACTACTATCAGACAGTGGGAGAGTTAGAGCTTATTCTTAGTTTTGTTGAGTGGAAGTTGAATTAACTCTATCCTTTGCAATTTCATCTTTGGAGTTCTGCCTCTGCTTGGAATAAAAAAAATCGGTTATATTTTTGATGCTTCATATTCATGTGGATAGATCTGTTTATTGTCTAAAATCTGTGATATTAAAGATCAGTAGCTTCTACATTGAAATTAAGTCTTAAGTAACAATATGTTACAAAAGATGATCACTTTAGAAGAATACATGACTCACATTGAATAAAATTTAACAATTGTGCTGAGATCATTAAACTGCCTGAACAGTCTTAATGTTGACTTTACTGTCTTTTTCTGCTGGTATTTTTGTTTTTCAATTTGTATCAGAGGGAGAAGACATACAACATACAATTTGCTCATGTGTCTGAATATGACTCAACAGAGAAAATGATACAGCTAAAGTGATTGCTTTTTAGAGATTTTTTATTTGGAGTGGTGCCCTAACAACTCACATCTTGTTATATCCCATAAGGTATGGCTTGGTGAATGGGAGAGGAGAAGGCAAGACTGAGCAATAGTTTTTAACTAATACTTAAAGCTGGAAAGCACAAATCAGAGATGAATGTTTCCCATGAAATATGCAACAGCTGCACACTTTTCTTATTCTAATTTGAAGGCATTCCTTGAATCCCCAGGGGTCTTTTTTTCTTTGTTTTCTTTCCTTCACGTAGTCAGATTCTTTCTTTGCCATAAACTGTTGCTTTTTGGGTTAAGATTTTTTAGCTTTTACCCAGAAGGCATCTGAAAGGACTTATCCATAAAACTAGACTTCAGGGCCACACACTCTTTATTACTTCCATTCCTTTCATTTCACAAGATGCAAATGAAGAGCCATAGTTCATCATCTCATGATACTATAATGAATATACAACACATACAACTAACATTGTAATACAAATAATTAATATGACACAATATGAATCTATTTCTGCTTAACCAAAGTATTAAGCAGAGTGAAACCACAACTTTATTTGTGAGGAGAAGCAAGCTGTGGCTTTTAGCCTGGAATACCCAAGTCATCTGGGATCATAGCTGATGGGAGTATCAGCATTTTTTCAATTCTTTCTCACAGCCTTTAAGTCTAAAAATTCTTAGGCACTTTAAAAGTAATAGCATCATACTAATAGCATGCATAATATTCTAAGCTACATTTACATAATTGCAATGGATATGATTAATACAAATTATATTAATTGCTTATTTTACTGCTGATGATTGACTATTTTACTAGTTGCCTTGGTATGTTCAAGAAATGATCTGAATTACCTTTTCATTTCAATTAAAGAACTAGTCATAGAAAATATTCTTTGATCTATTGACAGGCAGAAGTGTTCTCTCTTAAGTGACAATTTCCTTGGCTTTCCAAGCTAAAACTTGAAAGTGTAAGCTATCTGTTGATCTTTTGCCATATTTGGTTTTTCTTCCTCTTCAACTGAAGGCCAGTCCTTGAGCATAAGTACAGAGAAGATAAAAAGATACTGAACTTGAGAGTTGGGTCTCCTTCCTGAGTACAGACTTTATATTTTCCTCTACCAACATAAATGAAAAGGAATTGTATATAATACATGCGGTAAGGAAACTAATGGTGGGAAATCTGAAGTGCAACTGAGGAGGTGCAGAGACTCCTCAACAGCGTCATGTGGAATCTAGGCAACGTCTCAGGCATCTTTTTCATGTTTGGCAGTTCTACATACTTGAATTCGAAGGAGGCAGGCCTAGATAATTCTCTGACAGGGCTAGCCTTCAGGGTCTACTTGAAGCCAGCTTTGCTAGTAGGAAGTTTAGGTAGCTAGGTGAGTTCTATAAAGCAATGTCACTGTGAAATTCTGAAGAGTTTGATATATCTAAATAAATGGAGTATAAATAAATGGGCTTTTAGAAGAAATTGAGTCAGAGGGCCAAGATCCTAGAAAAGAAATAGGTTTTAAGTAATTACCTTTCACAATTGTTCTTCTGTTTCATCTGAATTTATGTGTAACAAACAATCTTAAGAGCAAAGGATTTCTATTGCAGACACTTTAATATAATATCATCATAGAAATGAGTATGGCTTTGTCCTTAGTATTTGTATCCAGTAATGACTAGCAGACAGCATAGTAATTGCCAGAGTATTGTGTACATGCCAACAATAAAGCCTTCTGTTAAATGCTAAAAAATTATATTATGTAAAGAGTTTTGCTCTTAGGGCAGTTTTCAACCCACAATGTATTCGACACATTTCTGTCGTTTCTTTCTTAAAGTTTCTGGATTTTTTTCAGACAATATTTTTCAAAATTTATGTTGTCACTGACAAAGAAATAGCAGATCATTGTTAACAGTGAAATGCTGTTGAGATTTCAAAGGTGATGGGCATTAGAATTTCCTATTTTCTTTATGATATGTAGTTTGTAATGCAGTGTTCCTTAAATAGTCAGCACTCTTTGGGGAAATAGGTTGAGTGGATAACCAAGTAATCTCTCACATAAAACAGACTGAATTGTACCATCTGGCCAAGCCATTAAAATATCTGCACAGTTCTAACTGCCCACTGGAGTGACCAACCAAAGCCTCTCCATTTTTATTCACACAGATCTAATTGTATAGTTTCAGGATATCAGTTTTTTTTCTACCTTTCATCTTAATGGGTTGAAATAAAGACTCAGATGCATGGCTTTTCAATTTCTTTTACTACTTTATTTTATTACTTGATTATTTTAAGGTCAAAAGATTTCCATTTCCAAAATACATAACAGAAATAATAAAGCAATAAAATGTGGACTTAGATAATATGGACATTTTTCTTAAAAGTGTCAGAGTGATTTACAAATTATTAAAAAGGCAGTAAAATTTGAACTTGTATAGCATAGGCTTTACCTTAAAGTTCAGCACATGATTTTATTTTATTAATATGTCACTAATATTTTTCTTATCAATGTAGAAAGGGAAGTAAAGCCAAATTACCTAAGAAATCGTTAGAATTGCAAGTGTTAGATGTTACTATATTAGATAATTTGTTTTCGTTTACCTAACATCCATATTTCCTTTGTTTATCTCAAATCACACATATAGAGGAAAAAAAAGATGAGGTTTTCTAGTTACATCGAATTCCAAACATCGTTTTTATGTAAGTTTTCTGGACATTGTATATAAATTTTTTGGATGAGAAAATAGCTAGTATCCCATCTGAGGGACAAGCTGGATTAACCAAGTATGGACGGACGCCTCCATCTCAGGCTGGGTGGTGTTTACTTACCCCGACTACCTTGCATGAGAAAAGGAGCTGAGAAGGTCAGACATCTCTCCCAACCAGCCCAAAGGCCTTGGATGTAAGACGGGAGGGACTAAGGGCATATAAACTGAGGTGTGCTCTCTTCTTCCCCGCTTGCCATTTCAGTCTGACACATGTAAGTCCCAAGATCCAAGTCTGGTTGTGGATTTACTAGTGTAACTTAAGAAGGCGGGGAGGGTACCTCTTCTGTAAAACACCCCTTAGCCACTGCTCTGTTACTAAACCTGTAATGCCCAGAGAAAGGACTCCCCAAAGACCACCAAGGAATCCAGAGTGTATGTAAAAACAAAGAGCCTTTATTCGTGCCAGACTCTCAGACCTCACCAACATAGTGGATGGGTCCTGAGAGCCCCATCATAAAGGGTGTGGGCCTTTTATTGACTAGAGACAAAGAGGGGAGGAGAATTACAGTGGTGTGGTGTGGCATTGTGATTGGTCAGCGAAGCCCATGCGCCAACATATTTTAATCTGATTGGGGGATGGCTAGGGGTTTCTTATTGGTGGGGGCTGTCTTCAGGACATTGGAATGTGCTGACTGTTACTCAAGCTCTCTGCAGGGTCCTGTTTTTACTTTACAAGATCTCAACACGCTCTCCCTTGCCCAACATACCTGGGCTTGTCTAATCTATAGCCTTGTGACTGCAGCTGGAAACTTACAGCCAAGATTGACAAGATGGAGAAGTTAGTCCCTAGCCTTGAAATGGGTTTTTACTTCTATTATCCTGAGCCAAGCATTTTGCAGAAGCGGAAAAAGCAGTTAAGCTAAAAGGGGGCATGGGGCTAGGGAAGAAAGGAGGGTTCCACAAACCCGAGTAAAATAGCTAGAAGTAACCAAACTGGGAGCTGGGGAATTTGTGTCTCCGTTGCTTGTAGGATGGGGGAGGAAGGGGCGGAATTTAGTTAGCACTCCCAGGAAGAATTTCAGCAACAGCTGGTAAAGTGCGTGTGGTGCAAGCAGGGAGATCTGAGTTTGATCCCAGAAACGACATAAACCCGGCCTTGAGACATGTGCTTGTAATCCCAGCACTGGGGAGAGGAGACAGATTCGTGGAACTTGCTGATCACCTAGCCTAGCCTAGTCTAATTAGTAAGTCCTAGGCTAGTGACCCTGTTTCAAAAATCAAGGTGACACTTAATGCAAAACAGCTATTACACATGTGCATGTATACTAGCACCTCCACATACACCTGCACCCAGGCACAGACAGAGACACACTCCCAGACACACACCAACACACACACACTACTAGTTATCTGGACAGTTGGACAAAAGAGGTCTTTTCAAAGGCTGTCTACATGAGATGATGGCATCAATTTTCTCTCTAGCTAAGTGTTACTGATCATAAGGTCTAACGTTGAATACTTTTTTAAACTGCGATTGCAAACTTCTGGCAAATTTCAAAATAGTGTTCTTCACATGGGCAATGTAACATCTTCGTGGGTATTCATTAAGCAGAGAATACCTTTGCACATCTAAATCAGTTTATCATGAGACAAATAGGAAGTATTCAGCTCCTTTTCATGAGACAAATATTCCACAACAAATAGATGATTGGCACATTTCTTGAAGACAATCCTACCAAATAATGTGTTATGGGAGCAAATTACATCTTACTTATATCTGATATTTCTCTCAACATATGTTTTTAAAAGAGAACTTTTTTCAAGTGGAATTGTATCAGAAATAATTAGACATTCTTCCTTTGAGAGCTGCTAAGACAAAAGACACCACGTAAAATACTCATCCATGTCTGTAAGAATGGTTTGATCCCTAGGAGGTCTGCAGCTTTGGACCTTTCTAGAAAGATAAAATAGAAATGGTGCCGGTGGGAAGTGCGGACTTTACCAACTTTTAAAGTTCAGTAAGGACAAAGACTCCGCTCCAGCTCCCCCCCCAGAAGACTTGGCTATTAATAATAACGATAGTATATTCATATGTCAGCACTATGTTCTTTAGTACATAGTATTAAATGTATGAACAGCAGCCAGATGTGATAAAAAGAAGCTACTTTCTAACACTGCTGTTAATGATCATTCAGGGGAAATCAGAACAGGAGCTTTTCCCTAAGGGAACAGTAGGAAAGGGTTCCTTAAAGCGATACCGATGTTTCAGAATATACTTGGGCAGTACATCCTTGGGAGACCTTACAGGGAAGACGCACTTGGGCAAAATGCTTGAAATATTAAGAAACAGTAAAGATGATTTTGAAATTTGTTTTTGCTCGAAATATATCTGTTGCCAGGACGTTCCTGTCAGTTATCTTTACATTCTTTAAGTGGAGTGTTTAAAACACTGTAATGCAGGTTTCTGATTCCACATTAGGCAATTTTCACTTCCATGCATCAGTAATAAATGAACTGGTTAGTGGAGTGCTTAACTTCTGGGAGCTCCTCTCTCACGGTTGACAATTGCTTTCCAAAGCAAATGCCAGTCCTTCAGGCAGATAATAAAGACTGGTGCTCCCTTGCTTCTGAGACAGGCAGCAGTAAAATGGGTAACATAGCTATAGAAATATATTTGCAATATGTTCTCTTCATTCAATTTGCATACAAGTTCAGCTAACCCTGATTACTGAAATTAGTAACATATAGTGGCCTCTGCATAGACTTCTGTAGGTTGCTATAACTTTGATTGGCACTCATTTTAGACAGTTATTCTATTAGATATTGCCACTTCCACATTTTGTAACTGAATTTTAAGTTTATTGTCATAGTTTTAAATATTGTGGTTTTAAAGAACTTTTTCACTTGAAGATCAAATTTCACGTTAGGGGAACTTGTCAGGTTTTGTGAGGATGTTATTAGTTACTTTTCTCATTGTGACAAAAGCAAGTCAGTGAAGCGAGCTTATTTTGGCACAGGGTTTGAGGTAGCGATGGGAAGACACAGTGCTGCGGTGTGAGGAGAGGCAGCTGTTTGCATGGTAACCACAGTCAGGAAGAAGAGAAAGATGAACACTGGTATTCAGCTCCTTTTCTCTTTTTCTTTTTTATTCAGTTTGAGATCTCTACCCAAAGGATGGTACTGCCTACATTCAGGGTAGGCTTCTGCTCCTCAATTAAAATCTCTGGAAATGTCCTTATGAGTTATACCTAGAGGTATGTCATATAGGTGATTCTAAATCCTGAGAGGTTAACACTGAACATAAGTATCAAAGGGAACTTTCAATGCTTCTCTAAAAGGAAGGTATCACTGGAGTAGGTCTCATTCTCTCTGGGTTATAGGAAAGTGAGACAAAGAAACAAACACAGATGCACCTGATTGTGCTTTAAGAAAATACTGGTAACATAGAAAGCTCATCAGTAAAACAATAAAGATTATGTCCTTCTGCCTGCCATTGCTGTTGTCAGGGCTATACATATGTTAGCTCTAAATCTTCTGAGGAAGGTCCTCTTCTGATCTTTACTTGCTAGCTATGAGAAAGGAAGAAAGAATGGTTAAAAAGCTTTCACTAATAATGTAGCTGGAAGACACTGGACCTAGACTTTGGCCCTGGGCAGTTTAACTCCAAAATCAATCCTCAGTTATAGCTTATCAACAATCCTGGATCATATTTTATTGCAGGCTTTCAGCCCTGCTATTTTTTTCTGTAGAAATTTTATTTGATTATTTTGTCTTTGTTATTTTGAGCAGGGAGGAGTAAACAAAATTCAAGTGAAATTTCATATTTTTTGATCTTTATTGAGTCTTTAAGAACAATTTTGTAAATAATAAGTTGCCCTTGCTACTAAACTTGTGTGTAAATTGAACTTTTGAGAAACTCTTCCAAGCCTTCATTTGTTTCTGGCCTCACTGTCTAAATCATCAGCCATGAAATCTGAATAAAGCCGATCCAATAGTACTGCAATTTTCAAGGCTTAAAAAATAGCCGTGACAGGACATGACCTGCTATTCCTATGGATTCTATTTAATGATGGGCTCAGCCATTTGTGTAGATAGATCGTTTTATTTGCTTTCTCCTATAATGGTATTTATTGGCAGATCAGTGAAGAGTATTTTCTTATCTGATACTACTCAAAATTAGAGAATTTTTTATTTTCAAAGCATAGTTTTATTCCTTAGTGCACCATCTATTAAAAAATAATAAAATGTGTCATGTTATCATTATATTTTCACTGGAATTATTTTCCACATCAGTAAACACTACACTATCATTTTTATTGCCCTAAAATATTTTTAAATATTGAATTGAGGGAACATGATTGAATTTAGGCTTTAGCAAAAGGGGAAAAATGACCTTCTGATTGTTAGATCAAATGCAGTTGAATTTGACCTGTGTATGTTGGCCTTGTCCACACTCATTGACTAAATTGATCTTTTTTTGGTTGATTTTTTTGTTTTTACTTAGCTTTTAAGATCAATTTTTGGCTATTGCATGGGTTGTCATGTTGTTGATCTGATTTTGTCATTGAAGAATAAAGGGGAGCTCAGTTGTCACTCATGGAGGGTCTCAGATAAAAGGAGATAATAGGACATTGATTACTCAACAGATCAATTCACTGATGTTGAGGAACATAACTTTTTAATATTTCATTTAACTAGATTGACTATTGTGTTTATTTGCTTGATATTTAAATGACTTTTGGCATACAGCAATGTTCTACTGTATGTGCTGTTAGTCACAGAGCCTCATAATTTTTGGTTTATAATCTGGCACAGAAAAGAAAGGATAATTTTACAGGCAAATTTAAATAGTGAACATTTTTGTATATGATTTTCAATCTGTGGTATGAAGGGGCAGGTAATAGTGTTTAACAAAGCGGGTGAGAACGAGGTCATCTTTCCTTCCAGCTACACAGAAGTAATTTATCCAGCAGTTAGAGTGGGAAATGGCAATTAGGAATGTCGTATTTTAGATTACAAAAGCTCTTCTAAGACTAACCTACAGTATGGCAAAGTACAGATGTGGAATGCTGGTACCAGAGGCAAAGTAAATGTGTACTGAGCAACAGACATAGTAAAGACTAGGTGAAAATCCTGACTCCATGCCTATTCTTTGAAAGTGATCAAACAGTGAGATGGTGATAAAACCCTGTATCCACCTGAAAACAATGTAAAGACTGTGTTAGACTAAATTAAAATTTCATCTTACTCTTAATTCATTGCTAAGCAAATTCTGGAGTCCTTTGCTCACCTATGTTTGGAGTAACTGGAAAACTCACTGACATTTCCTCTATCCTTTATGTTAGACACGTCAGTCCCAGAACGCCGTCTGAGTGTTGCTGAAGGATGTAACTTGACTGGTAAATTAATGTTTTCTGGTGGTTTTGATGTTAACATAACATTTGAAGGCATTGCTCATCAGGGGTGCGATACTGTGTTTCGCAAGATGCATGAGACAAAGGCACTTAATGAGTTTTGGCTGTGCTGCACATATTGTGCACGAGCCTGTTCAAACTGTTACAGGCTTCCTGCCAAGACACAGAGGAGAAATTGCTTAAAAGATTAACCAGAGAAATGGTCTCATCCCCTGCTGGTATCCCTGTGATTGGTGTGTCAACACTTGCAGAACAGGATCCATTCTAAAGAAGGCTGAACTCCTCAAGATGACTTAGGGAAAGGGAGATACTGTGGCTCTTTGACTCACAACGCCTTTATGTAGAGGTAACCTCATTTTAAGTTCAAAATATTGCTAAGTCAAAAACACGTTTGTGGATGGGGGAGATGGCTCTGTGGGGACCATTCTAGCCATGCAAGCATGGGGGCCTGAGGATGAATCCTCAGTCTGCAAAAGACTGGCATGGTAACCCTGGCGCTGGAGGTCGGGCACTGCTGGGACTCCCCAGCCAGCCTAGCCAAACTGGTGAGTTCTAGATTGAGCGAGAGACCCTTTCTGAAGAAATAAAATGGACAGGGATTGAGGAAGACACTCAGCATTGACCTCTAGCCCTTACATGCACACATACCTGCATGCATACACATGCATGCACACCTCCCATGCTTGTGTGCATGCACACACATGATGGATTTAATGTATGTAACCAACTAAATACTCTAGCTTATCCCAGTCAACCTTAAATGTGCTCAGAACATTTACATTCACCTACAGGGTTGTAAAATCACCTGACATAAACTCTATTTTATAGTAAAATATTCTATGTCTCATGTAACAGATTGACTGTTTCTCTTTATAAAAACAATGAAAACACTGTGCACTGCAGAACATTGTTTGCTGACTCCAGGAACCATGTGGCTAACTGGAAGCTCTGGCTGCAGCCACTGCCTACATCATGAAATGGCATCCTGTCACTTATTCCCAGTCTTGAGAAAGTTGAATAAGTACCATTTTAAGTTCCACATGGTGTGTATACCTTTAAACCCAGCACGTGAGAGGCAGAGGCAGGTGGATCTCTGTAAGATTGAGGCCCCCCTGGTCTACATAGTGAGTTCCAGGCCAGCTGGGGCCATAGGGAGACCCTGTCTCAAAACAAAACAAAACAAATGATAAGTTCTGCTGAATGCTATTGCTTTCTCTCCACTCTGAGGTAAAAAAAAAATCTTAAGTCAAACTAATGAAAGTTGAAGACTTCAAAGTTGTGGTGATTCTTTGTAGTAAGTTATGGCTTTAATAGATAATGGCTGTACCTAATATTCATTATTCATGCTCATTCACATTTTGCATAAATATTTCCTGAGATAAGTTCCATTTGATACACTTCTTGAAATTGGGATTGGTTAGGTACACTGCAAGTTTAATATTCCATTTTTGTATGTATAGCAAAAATTAAATTATTCATGTCTTCATTAAATTTTAAAAATAAATAACAATTAAAGTTCTTGCCCATTAATCATCTGCAAATGAAAAGTGGCAAAGGCTATTATCTTACGTGGCTGACTGCGCAGAGGACAGGGAAGCAGAAGCATTGTGTATTTCTGTGTTGAAGAATCACTGTAGGATGGAAAAAAAGAATCACCTATGAAGCTAAAACTTTAAACACATACCTGAGCTGATTTCATTAGAAATCCCTGTAAATTCCTTCCCATATTTGTTTTCTGCTTACCAACACTGTGTTTGCAGGTTATTTTAAAAATCGCAATTCCCACTTTACCAATGCATACATGTCTTATATTCTAAGTAAGCTTACTTTATTTTGTTATACAATGATAAAACATATCAGCTGACATGTATCAAATGTTTGCTATATTCCAAGAGCTACTGAAGGAATTGCACACACACACACACACACACACACACACACACACACGCACACAAATCATTCAAAAATTACGGAAAAGTAGTATGGTGCAATTACCATTACTGGCATCACTTCATACATGGAAAAAGTGAGACCAGGAGAATGCAGGTTACTCATGCAGTTTCACAACTAGTGCCTGGTGAGGTGAGGGTGTCGGGGGTTCCAGCACTCAGGGCCAGCCTGAGGGGGACGGAAGGTTCTCCACCGTAGGGGAGTGGGTGAGTAGGCGCAGAATCAACACATAAGACTCTGGGAGTTGAGTGGAAAGCCAGCAGTGGTGGTCTGCTGCAAACTCATTTATTCAAGAAAGAACAGAGAGTCTTATAGGTATTGTTAGCCAATAGCCTTATGGGGTGGGGTTTAGCCAATAGCCTTATGGGGTGAGGAACCGACCACAGCCAATCACAGTTTGTTCCCAGGTGAATCAGTTTCCCTACAGGTGCTGGGCAGAAATTGGCTCCATAACCAACTGGTGTGGAGCACCACACCCACGAGAGCCATTAATGGTCTCAAAGGGTTTAATGGTCATTTGAGGGTTCAAATTCAGGCTTGTGTGCCCCCACGCATCTCCTTTCATGTTACCTGTGGTGTGTAGAAATGAATTGCAGGCTGTTTTTAAAAGTGCATATATTCTCCTTTGGAAAACACAACTCGACTAAGATTGTAGCATCCTTCTGCATTTGGAAGTACTATTAACTATTTTCTCCGTCTTTAAGCAGGTGACTCAGCATTAAGCACATCCACATTGTTGTCCAAGCCTTACCACTGTCCTTCTCCAGGTGAATATCATGCCAAGGTGAAATTCAGAAGGTCTAGGAATAGAAAACAATTCTTTTCTCTTTCTTCTCATCCCCATTCTATTTACTAAGACAATAGTCTCTGTGTCTGTTAATTTGTTGATATTATTATGAAATACTCAGTTCAAATTCATTTTACATATGTTGATATTTTAAATGTACTTAAGTTCTGTATTCTCATTCAGAGCACAAAGTTGAAATTTCACTCAGCCTTTTCCTGCATTATCACAGAGTATTAAGTGAATTTAGAATAATGAGGCTTTGCTAAAAGTTTCACACTGTTACCCTCCCACCCTTAATACTAGGTGTTATTTGAATATTGTTGATATACTTCAGCATCTGACAACATGACGCTTGTTGTAATAAGGTTGGTTTTGACCTTCAAAAATATACCGGCAAATCCGGGGAATACTTGCAAACTATTTTAGATTCTTTTCAATCCTCTTAGCCTTTTAGATTATCAGAAGCACAAGGATTACCCATCAAGAACCAGTGGCAGATGTCAGGGATTCTGGCTACCTCTCTTAGGATGCCCGGAACCATCTATTTTTTTTACATTATTGTTTTTAAGAATTACGGATTCTGGAAGATGGAGAAGAATGCTGATTTAGATCAAGCAAAGCAACAAGGCTAGAAATTACTTTCACAAACAATCTAAGAAAAATATATTTGTTCTATTTTTCAGATGTAGTAATAGGACTAGGGAGATAGCTTAGTAGATGAGGGTGCTTGGTGCACATGCACGAAGATTGTAGCTCAGTTCCCCAACACCCACTTAAAATACCAAGTATATCTCCATGAGGCTGTCATCTTAGAGCTCTCTCTCTCTCTTTCTCTCTGAAAGAGGGATCACTGCGTTTGTGTTGCTGAAACTGGAATTCAGTGCCTCATGCATGCAAACAAGTGCTCCATTACTGAGCTATATCTCCAGCCCTAGACTATTTTTCAAATTTAATAAAATGAAAACATAATGTATCCAAATGTATATTTAGTTGCTAAACAAGTTAGAGGAACATATTCTGTACATAGTCATTAAATTAGAAGAGAAATAGTCTTCAACCAATTACTGAGAGCATGACCTTAACACCTGTTCCCTCTTCCTTTCCATCAGACAGAATTACCTTTAACAAAGATACATATGTCCCCCAAAGAGATTCCCCAAGCACATGCTTGGGAATTTTAAAGCCAGTTATTATAATCAATTAAGATGCATTCCTAGAACATCTGGTCACTGGCCAAACATCCAATTTAGGAAATATCACATTAAGCATTAAATGCAGCTACTTTCAATGGCATTTACCTCCATCGTCAGAAAGCAAGTATGTGCACTTCAAAACTATAGTCTTATAGTTCCTGGAAAAATTACCATTTGTTACTGTTCTTACAGATTAAGAGGAAACTGTTAAAACAGAATGGAACTATAACTAGTATGTATGTCATAAAGTTATGAGCATGAATAATATGTCCCAATCTGGAGCTGAGGGCCTGGAGGATTCCTAGAGAGATGCTGGTCTTCAGTATATATTGGAAGAGTGAAGAAGATGGTTCTAATGTCAGTGAAGGAATCCCACCACCACAGAATCAGTGAACTTGCCAGCAGGAGTGAAGGCAAGCAGGCAGAAAGCACAGCTTCCTTTTTCCATGTTTTTCTACCTGGGCTGCCCTCAGAAGGTGCCACCCACATTTAGGGTATGTCTTCCCATGTCAAATAATCTGATCAATAAAGTTCCCTCACAGGAGTGCCTAGAAACTTATGCTTTAGTTGATTCCAGATGCAGCCAAGTTGACAATGCAAATTAGTCATCACATGTTCCAACTGAACATTTTGTGATTTCTCCCTCCCTTCAACATTTCCCAGCTTGTAACAACTATTATTTTATTCTCAACTATTATGAAAGATTTTACAGAAGCTTTTAAAATGTCATTTACTGATTCTTTGAGAATTTCATACGTTGTAGTTTCCTCCTATTCAGAACACCTCACACCACCCTAGCCTAGCCTACTACTCCCTTCATATCCTCTATTGCTATTTTTTTCAGTCAGAGAATTTATTATTATATTTATTCCAAAATATTTATAGTTTTAATCTTAATGCTTTGTCTTAATTTATTTTGAAGTTGAATTTACCATAGAGTAAAGAACATGTGCATCTTCTCTGTGTTCTCTGTGGGTTTCTAGTGATCCATTTATGGAAAAGATTACTCTTCCTTGTCCCTACTGGATTGTGTTAGCGTTCGCATTAATAATCAGTAGACCACAAATGTGGGAACTTATTTTCAAACTCTTGATATTATTCTCCTAATTCAAACTTTAACAGCTCTATTTTTTATTCTTTTCCTTTTTTGTTGAATTTTCTGAAATTCACACAGAACATCCCATCATCTTTATACCTCTTTCCCTCACTGGCACCCTCCCACCGCCCCCAACCCACTGGAATTAATACATTCTGTCACCTGTGTCAAGGCCCATCATATCAAGCTAGTGTTTCCAGGTGTCCCTCCGTGCAAGTTCGTCCATTGTGGTCTCTGTTATTATTGTTAACATCTATAAAGTGAGTTGAATTTGTATTTCCCCAAATGCTCATGAGTATGGGTTCTTCCCTTGGAATCTGGTCAATCTACCAGGCGTCAGTCCTTAAAGAAAACTGATTTCCCTCTCCCAGCAACTGCCAATAGATCCTCCTATAGGACTGAGGCTTTTGCCCACCTCTCCATGTTAGGTTTTTGTCTGGCTGGGGCTTACACATTTCTTATGCATACTGTCACAAATGCTATGGGATCATATGAGCAACTACTGTGTTGTGTTTGGCTAACATGCTCTTCTTGTATTTCTGACTCTTGCAATCTTTCTGTTCCCTCTTCTGTAATGATCTTTGAGCCTTGGGAGGGGAGAGTGTGATATTGTTGTTCCATGTAGGGCTGAGCTCTCCACAGTCTCTTATTCTTTGCACATTGGTTACTGTATGTCTCCCTGTTAATGGACATCTTGTGAAAGAAGCTTCTCTGGTGAGAGCTGAGAGAAACATTAATCTATTGTGTGACAATAAGTCATTAGTAATCTGTTTAATACTATGTCCATTCAGCAGAATAATACTAATAGGTTATGCTCTGTGGCCTGTGACATGTCTGGCCACATGTTCTTGGCCCTGATAAGAGTGCCAAATATGGACTTCATCTTTTGTGAAGGGCTTCATGTCTAATCAGAAAGTGGTTGGTTATTACCATAGCATTTGTGCCACTATTACATCAGTGGGCTTATCTTGCCAGGCTGGTTGTTACTGTAGTGTGCATAATTCAGAGCTGGGTAAGGTTGATGATTGCCTTTACCTTCTAGCAGCATGCATAGCACTTTCCAGCATTATGCTTCAAGGTCAGTACCATCTTGTTTTTTCCATGTTTGTTCTATGACTCACATATGTAATGTTCTAGCAATAGGGTCTTACTATCAGGGTAACCAAGAGCAATGGCAATAGCCAATATTGTTTGAAGGCCTTTGGAACTCCCACTGGTTAACAGGTCCAAAAGAGGGGGAGTACTTTTCTGACACTGATCTTTTTATTTGCTAGTCTGTGATATATGGCAAGGTTACTGAACCCCCATTATATTTAACTCTAACTATATTTAAACTATATTTAAACTCTTTTTTAGGTTGTTTATGTATATATTTTAAGAATAGAAGTTTCTTTTTTTGTACTCTACAAATAAACTAGATCATGTGGTGCTTAGCTTATTCAGTGCCATTCACGCTGTCACAAATGACTAGATGTCATTCTTTTATTGTGGAGTACTAATCCATTATTTCAAAGAACCCCATTTTCTGTATCTATTAGTCAGTCAGCAAACACTTAGGAAGCTTCCATTTTGGGCTATTTTACATAGTATTGCAATAAACTTGGGAGTGTAAAAGTGTCTTTGGCATAATAATTCATTTTTATTTAGATAGGCACTTATTAGTGGGATTACAGGACCACATGGTAGTCGAATTTTTAAATTTTAAGGAGCTTTCATACAAATTCTCACAATGGCTATACTGATTTCCATGCCCTCTGATAGTACATGAGGACTTCCCTTCCACATTCACCTATTATTATTATTATTATTGCCATTCTTTCTGGAGAAAGGAAATATCATGTTGTTTGATTTACATTTCCTTAATCAGTAGTATTGTTTGGTATTTTTTTCATGTGCCAGTTAGACATTTGTATGTCTTTTTGAGTGATTCCTATTTAGGATTCCTGCCCAATTTTAAACTGGGTTATTTTATGACATGGAGTTTGGGGAATGCCTTCCAGAGGCTAGATATGAACCTCTGCTCAGATTTGCAATTTGCAGACTTTCTCCTGTTCTGTAGGTTGTCTCCCATTCTGATTCTTGTTTGCTTTTAGGAACGTAGAAAGTGGACAGAGCCCGAGGAAGCAGGTCACTGAGGGTGTGTCCCAATGGTAGAGTGATGACACAGTAGGCTCCAGTATCATTCTACATGTGGACATCCAAATTATTGAAAAGACTTTTTTTCAACGTGTGTTCCCATTAAGGTTTGTTTTGTCAAAAATCAAGTATGTGTAAATTTGTGGAATTACTTCTGCATCTCAACTCTACTCCTTTGGTCCATGTATCTGCTTTTTCTGTACCAGTGCCATGCTGTGTTATCCCCGATAGGTTTGTAATATATTTTGAGGTGAGGTAGTATGGTTACTGCCTGTTTTGTTCTTTCTGCTCAAGATAGCTTTGGCTACTTGATATGTTCTGTGCCTCTATCTAAATGTTAGAATTCTTTTCTTGTGCTGTGATGAATGTCATTGATACTTTGATGGGCAGTTTGTTTTACAGGGAAGATTATTATTCATCTTGCTGATTCTCATGTCCACTTGTATGATTTTACACTAATGAATTTGTGGTAATTTGTTATAGCAGCAACAGGGAACTAATAAACATGTGAAGGAAGCTGTAACTATCACTGCAGATTTTGCACACAAAAACATATTGAAATAACATTTTTTAAGGATAAATTTATAAGATCATTGCTTCATTGTGAGAAACAAATATTCTCCCTTCATCATAAGAGTACTCAGATTAGTGAAAACAAAATAGTTTATTTTACAACTGCAATGCTGGGTGTCAGCCTAGACTGGCAGGCAGGTGCACTGACTGAGGCAGAGAACATGTCATAAAATATTACTCTTCCTCCCTCTCCTTCTACAGAATAATCAGGAGGGTACGATCGTACAAGTGATCTTAGTTTTCTACTTCCCTCTATCTTTTAAGTTTGTCTTTTTTTCATGCAAATCTCACATGGGTTCATCTTTACCGTCCTTCTTACCTTCATCTTCCCCATACTCCCAACAGCTACTCTCTGCTTCTAGAAGTTTGAAACTCCTTCACATTCCAAATATAGATGAGAACTTCTGATATTTGTCTCTCTGTGTCTGGCTTATTTCATCTGGCAGGATGCATTTCAAGTCCATCTATGTTGTTGCCAATGGTAGAATTTCATTCTTCTTTTAGAGTTGAATAATATTCCATTGTATGCATATATCATGTTTTAAAGATCCATTTACCGTGGATAGACACTTAAGTTGTCTCCATATGTAGGCTATTATAACTGATGCTGTAAATGAAAATAAGATTGCCAATATTGCTTTAAGATCTCAGTTTCAATTCATTTAAATATATTCTCAGAAGTAGAACTAGCTGATTATCCAGAAGTTGTATTTCAGTTATTTTTATAAGAAACCCTGGTGGTTAAAGGCATCTATTGAGTTTTAATTTTGTTGGTTATATTATTTTCAATCCAAACATTTTATTTTGTCTTGTTTTGGTTTTCACATCAGTTTTTTTTTTTTTAACTTTTTGTCCGGTAAATTTATTTCAATGGTTTTGTAGATTTATTTATGTCTCTTGTTTTTTGGATTTATATTTACAATTGTGTGTGTGTGTGTGTGTGTGTGTGTGTGTGTGTGTGTGTATACATATACCTGACTTAGATTTGCTTTCTATTTCTGGAATTCTATTAAGGACATTGAGTTTCACAATTAAGTGATTATCTCAAGAATTTCTTCTTAAAATGTTTTATTTGAGTTAGTATTTCCTGACTGACTTGATGAGTGGCAAATAGATCAGTGATGTCATATATAACCAAGTAAGTTAGTTTTGTTGAATAGGTAAACATCAGAGATTATAAGAGATTGTGACTTCTGTCTTGACATTAAGAGGATTTTTAAATTATTAAAGGTTCAGGTTCTGATAGTAAATTCTAGCTCTGTTACCTATCTACTATATGTCACATTATGTAACCTCTTGGTGTTATTTATATCATGTGCTAGGTGGGAATAATTATAACTTAATGGGATTACTTTGATTGTAAAATGAAGTAATGCAAGTATTATTTATTTTGTAGATATTTTGTAGTATTTTTAAAATAGTGGAAACTAGTAAGAGGCCATGATGGGGCTATTAAGTGAAGAGTGACAGAATGCAGGTGATATGAAGAGAGGGGTATAATGGGAACAGAAGGGATAAGTGGAGTACAGATTTGGGAGAACCAGGTAGATGAGGGAATGTGAAGAGGAGCTACTAAGACTAAAGATATTTGAAAAGCCATATGGAAACCCACTACTGTATAAGCTTCTGAAATACATACATATACATATGCACATGTAAAATGAGCTTAAACGGAGTTACCCTATAACAAAAAGGACAATGCTGACACTACCCAGACATTACAGGATATAGCCATTGCACTTGGTTACCCTTCAGAACTTGATGATAAAACCTTGTTGCTGAAGATACCACATGCTTGAGTTATATAGGATAAAGAATTTAAGCTAGTACCAACCTGAAAGCTTCATCCTTAATGGTTTGTTTTCATAGTGAAAGTTTCTATGTAGGCTGCCTGGTGAGAAAAGTCACAACAATCTTAAACAGCGGTGTACCTGTGAGCTACAATAGGGACTTGCCTGGGGCCCACTGCAACAATAATAGCACAAATGTTATAGTAGTAACCAAACACTTTCTGATTAGATTTAAGGCCCACTTCCCAAGATGGAACTCATGCCTGGTATTATTAACTGCTCAGAAAACCCTGTGGTTGTCTAAGTCATAGGGAAGAACTTAAACTGTTATTCTTTTCTTTTCTTTTATATTTATTTTTGGTCTTTTTGAGACAGGATCACTCTGGAATCCCAGCTGACCTGGAACTTGATATGTAGACCAGACTGGTCTCAATTTCATACAGCTCTGCTTGCCTCTGTTTCCTGAGTGCTGGGATTCAAACTTGGGTATTCTGTAAGAACCAGTGCTCCCAACTGCTGAGCCATCTCTCCAGCCCATAGATTCATTTTTTTTTCATTTATTATTTATGTGTATGGATGTGTGCCTATGTGAGTTTATGTGTACTTTGTGTATGCAGATGCCTTCAGATGTCAAAGGGCATCAAATTCCCTGAACTTGGAGTTACAGGCAGTCTGATATGTGTATAGAAACTGAACCTGGGTCCTTTGCAAGAGTAATAAGCATTCTTCACTGCTGAACCATCTCTCCAGCTCTAAAAACTTATTATTTTGAATGGATGTAGTCATAAGCTGCCTCCTAAATTCTTACCCTTATGTCCGTAGATTAGGGCATCTTTAGCCCTATCAGAGATTTTTCAATAGATGGTGCTTTTATATCTGTATAAATAGACATACTCACATCTGTTCAACGAGAGAATAAGAGACTGTGGCGTGCTCAGCTCTAAGTGGAGCATTCACATCACACGCCCCCACCTCAATGCTCAGGGATCATTGCAGAAGAGGGAGCAGAAAGATTGTAAGCCCCGGAGGTAGTGGATATCTGCAGTGAAGCAGTATTTGCTCACCATGACAGGGCCATTGCACACATGAATGCACAATGGATGTGACTGCATGTGCAAGACATGCACAAGATCAGTCCACCCCAAATTCCAACATGGATTGGGGAAAATGCTTATGAAGCCCAACCCTGTCTGAAGAGTTTTTTGCAACTGATGGTTGCTGGGCAGAACAAGAGTCCATTTTCTTCAAGAGTGTGTTTCAAGACAGGATTCACATGCTCCAGGAGATGGTCCTAAAGCCATGTCCATACATGTAGCACTAAGTGGACTCTGTGAGTTTAAAAACAAAGCACACTGAAGTTGGGAGGGAGGAACTAGTGGGAGGCTCAGGGAAGGAATTGCAAGACAGGGTTTGTGGGTCAGTTGGATCAAAATATATTATATGCAAGTATGAAATTCTCAAACAATAAAGAGAATTTAAAAACATTAAATGTGACCATTGCATTAACTTTTAGACCCATATTTACACCTGTAATTATTTTACCACAAAAGTGATTTATAAATCTTTTCATTAAAATTTCAAGGTTATGGAGGTCTTTTGGAAAGACAGGTGCTTTAGTTTTCTTTTATGAATCTATTTATTACTCAGAATTATATCTCATAACAGTATATATAAAAACATTCTTTGAACTTGGCTTTGGGTGCTTAGATCAATACATATCTGAAAAATATTATGAATGTATTTTTTTTACTCCTGTTATAGATGATTTACACTTGAAGATTATAATTATTCTTTGTCATGCTTGGTGACCTTGACTTTTTGACATCATTGCCAAATATTCAATATATACCATATAGATTTGAATTGTTGACATATATCTGGCAATTCCTCTATTCCTATTATGTCCAACGTATTTGGATTTAGAAGGATGTGGTTCTTCCTAATTAACTTTAGCTGTTAGAAAAAGATTATGCTGTGGGTTGACACTGCCACTTTATTTTATGACATTGTTTATTTGGAGTTTAACAAAGCACTTCATCATTTAGTCTAATAAACTATCATATGATAGGTTGTTCTGGAAGACTGAATTGGATTTGATAGTTAAATACAACAGAGTTTTACACAAAAGTCTAAAACAATCTTGAAAATAGTTAAATGGCTAGAAACTGAAACCATTTAAATAACATTAAAGCTTTAATAAAGAGTGACTTAAGTTTCTTGAAATTGGGTTTTATATATAGTAGCAAAGTAGTAAGAAAGATGCATTTTATTGTGAAGGAAACTGTCTTCAGGGCCAGGGACATCAGGGACATGGCAGATGACACCCACATGCTCAAGAACATTGGAAGAAGGAAATGAGGAAGGTGATAGACAAGAGTTCAGATGTGAAGGCAAGCATGTTTGTATTCTTTTAAACTAACATTCATGGAAAATCTGCATACTTATGGAGCTGCTTCTGTTGCAGATAATGAGAAACAGATATATTAAATATAACTCTACATTTCAGAAGGCTTATAATTGGATGAGACATATCTGTATAGACTGATAAAATGGAAACAAAATCTCATTTAATCAGCCTATTTTAAAAATAAGGAATTTGTTTTCCTTTTAGCAAGTCATAGAGATGATAAGCTTTGATGATAGATTGGGGTTCAATTTCAATTTTGTTGTTCTGTCTGTACCAAATATTAAAATATAGCTATGTGCCGTTTTCCTTTTCTGTAAAGTAGTCCTTATCATCATGTTTATATATTTTAGCATATCATTGTGAGGACTGAGTAGGCAATAATGAAGTATGAAGGCTATGCTGAAGATTCAGTAAGTGAAGTTAGCATCAGCAGCACCATCAGTCCTTTCACTGTCACCATCATCAGCACCATTCTAAATCTTACATTGTCTAATATGCTCAATGTGCCACAGACTTGATAACATGAACAGCAGAAATTTCTCATAGTTCTGGAGGCTGAGTAGTGGTTTTTTAGCATGTGGATTTTGGGGGATGTAGACATCACATATCTGGTAAGGATCATGCTTAGTGTTGTAGGAGTTGAGGTGAAGGAATGATGATGATAAATGGAGCAGACTGTCAATCACATGGAGCTAGACCGCAGTATCATACAGTGCAGTAGAACACTAGAGATTGTAGAACAAGACAGAGGGCTGGCAATGCTCTCTCCTTACTAACAGGAGAGCTATAGATAATACAGTCATAACTTAAAAAGACTCAGATTCCCCAGGTTAACAATAACAAGACCTGTTTTCATAGGTCTCAAGTGCACGCACTTTGATATATAATAAACACTCAATTTATATTTGTTATTATATTACTGTTAATTAAGTAATTTCATGAAATCTGTCAACTGGCTAATCAATGTAGTCAACAAATCCAAAAAGAAATATGTTAACATCATTTTGGTCTCTCTCTATATAAGTTTATGTCTCAATTCATGCTATATTTTTAGATATTATAATAGTATCTAAAATACTTGTCATTTCTTTTCCATTAACTTTCAAACAATTTTTTTTCTTTTTAAAATTATTACTTTTATTTCTAAAAATTAGCTTACAGGGGCTAAAGAGAGTGCTCAGTGGTTAAGAGTACTTGCTGCTCTTGCATAGGACCAAAGTTTCGTTGCCAGCACCCAGAACTGGAGTGGTTCACAAAGGTCTATAACTCCAGTTCTGGGGATCTGATGCCCAGGCAGGCATATGATAGACATACATACATTCAGATAAAATCTTATCACTAAAAATAATGAAATCTTTGTAAAAGTTCGCTCACAAAGTAACAACTTTCCTTATGGCATTTTGACGCATTCATCTTGGTCCAGTCCTCTTCCCCTGCTTCTCTCAATCTCTGTTGGCACTTTTCCCTTTGCCTTCAGTATTTTCCCTTTTATCTTATGTGGGTGTGTATAGATTTCTCAATGAAATGTATTTAGAGTGTTGAATAATACAGCTCCATAAAGGCTCTTTGCTCTAAAAAGTTATCAGTATGCTCATATTGAAATAATGCAGAAAAATCCCATATGTGATACATAAATATTGTAGTAGATTTTCTCTATTATATTTATTTAGCAACTGGAGAAATCTGTTGGCTCTTTTTACAGTCTGACAGAAGCTACAGCATCACCGTTTTTCATAGTGTATTACTATACTCATTGTAGCAAGATAAATTACGTGTTATTAACAGGACAAGTTATGCTGAGTAAGATTTTATATTGACAAGATTGACCCTGGAATTTTAATGCGCATATGTATGGACTTAACTTGATATTGTTGGTTTTTATAAAAAATTAGAAGACCCACATTGTAAAAAAATTAATTCGATAATATCAATAGTACTAGGTAAAAATTTAAGAAAAAAATGAGGAAAAAGTTTATGGTTATTTGCTGTCCTTTGATGACTAAGATTCAACAGACCAAATTTAACAGTGGAAATATTATCCATCTATTGTTCCATAAATTTCTTAAAAACTTTACCTTAAAACAACAAGCATTTGTTATTTTTTATATTTGGGGGTCAAGAGTGGCTTAGCTTGGTGGTTCTGGCTCCAGGTCACTCTTGCTGTTTGGTCATAATGCACAATATCACTCTCATCTGAAGGCTCAACTGGGAGCATCTTCTGAGCTCACACACTTGGCAGTACTCAGTTACCCTCATTTCTTTGCTGTTGACCTGAGATATCTTTCAGGTCTCTGCCTCTTTTTGAGCAGTACACAATAAAGAAGTTGGCTGTCTCAGAATGAATGATCCAAGAGAGAAAATTACAAAGCCATAAGCCAGGGGTTGGGGAAGTTATTACCTAACCTAGGAAATGCTATACTATCAGTTATGACATATCCTACAGTTATCTAGTTCAATCATGGCCAAAATAGGAGTACAAGAATCACTGGGAGATTATCTACTTCACAGGGAACCTGATTTCCCTCAATTGTGACCAAAGAAGAGGAACTGCCAAACTTTATAAGACTCCTTAGGGTTTAGTTTATCTCAGTCAAAACAGGAGGTACTTGTTCAAATAGACATTTGGTTACTTTCTTTCATGACTTTCTCCATAGAGATGTAGCCTGTTTGACCAGCTTTACAAGGCTCTGAACTTCTCTATAAAGCAACTTGGAAGGAGCTTTTATTGAAGGCATTTATATAGGGTTCTAGGATTCTTTCTAGGTCACTCCATCGTTGGGGTTCCTCTTTACAAAGCTATTTGTCTGTACTCAAGGCTGGACTGGACCATAGCTCTTTTAGGGCTGGAGACCTGACTCAGTGGTTAAGAGCACTTACTCTTCTTCCAAACAGCATGGATTTGGTTCCCAGCACCCAAAATGGCAGCTAACAACTGTCTGTTACTCCAGTTCCTGGAGAACTAATGCTCTTTTCTGGCTTCCACAGGAATTGCCTCCAGTTGATACACTAACATACATGCAGATAAAACACTCATACACATACAAGTTAAAAAAAAATTAAAAAATAAAATAGTTCTATTGTAACTTAAGATTTCATTTTCTTTTATGAACAAAAAAGGACTCATCTAAACCTGGGACCATTTTCAGTAGACTCTGTAGAGGGAGTTATCTCTGTGGCCAGTTGTCACGTACAACAGGTTTTGCTCAAAATAATAATTCTGATAGCTTTATCACATATCACAGCTTATCAAAATCATCATACTTGGCTGAGCTGGAAGAAATTTGTTTAAATTATGTATACTTTTCACTCAGAGCAGATAAGTTGGGGAATATTTAGACTTTTCTCCTCATTCAACCTGATTCTCTTTTTTTCTCTTCCGTTCTCTTTAACATCCAGACTTAATCCTTGCTGTGTAATTGATTTTGAACATCTGATACATGGCAGACCAGTCACAACCTTAAGGCCTATTTCCAGAACTTCCGGATCTCTTTACATATCTATTTAGCCTGCATTTTGTAGTTGCACTTAAAGACTTATGTAAATACATAAAGAGAGTAATAGTTTCTTTTCTATTTCCTTAAGCTACGAGTAGCTTGAGATTGGTGGCAAGGGACAGGATAGCTTTGATTTGAAGAATGATGCTGCTCTTTGAGATTGTTAACTGTATGTGGTAGATGTTATTGTTCCCAATGGTGTGTTCTTCACACGAGGTACACATCCATCCCTTTAGCCAGGTGAGTCCTAGTGCCTTCCACTAGGAATAATGTACTTCCCATGCCCCTGATAATGTTGTCCAGGTGATTTTTATCTGTACAGTAGGATGTAAATCACACGAAACAAACCATTTTCTAATAGAAAAAAATTCTCCATCAGCTTGAGCCCTGAAGATACATGAAGCAGTGACAAGCAAAAGTTTCAGCTACCTTCATGTCCCTGAGTGGGAAATACATGTATGTTGCTCCAAACTATAAAGATTTTAGTGTTGCTTGCTTGTATAACCAAGTACAATGTATTGACTAGCTATGCAGTGATCATGTGCTGTGACAGGCCATTCAGACATCTGTTGGGGCTGCCCATCATGGAAGAGGATGTCTCCTTGCATTCCCTATAGAGAAAGAATTGCTGTCTCTATCCATTATTCTACATATTATGAAGAAGCACTTTCAACTATTCAACATCCATAGATGTAGGTTTACTATCTCTCTATAAAAAGATCAATAGATACGTTCAAAAGCTGTGTTTTAGGGGTAGGGAGATGTTGCAATTCATAAAGTGCTTGCTGTACAAACATGATCACCGGAGTTAGGACCATGAGCACCCATGTGAGAAGCCAGGTGTGGAGGTGTGCATCTGAAATCCAGTGCTGGAGATATGAAGAAAGGAACATGCTTGGAGCTCGCTGACTAGCCATTCTAGCATAACGAATGAGTTCCGGGGTCAGTGAGAGACTTTGCCTTAAAAAATAAAGTGGAGCGTAATTGAGAAAGACATTTAATGTAGACCTCTGGCCTCCATATGCATGTGTACACAAGTGTACCCATTCAAAAAACATACATACATGCACATACACATGCAGAGGGAAGTGCAGGTGACACATGTTCACCTGTTTCAAAGATTTGCCATTTAGAAGCTTTTCTCAGTAAACTCACTTGGAAGAGCCATGAGGCACTCATTAATATCCATCAGTTATTATTCACTTGAGGAGTAGGAAGATGATACTAGGAAGAGGCAGGTGTTTGAACTTTAGTCAAAATAAACAGAGGACTGTGAGGATTCTGAGGAAAGAGCAAAGGAAAAAGAACATCCTACTAGCTTATTCTGACACTTTGGGAATTCTAAACTTTTCAATATTATTCCAAACATACACATTCCAAAGGTCAATAGAATCACCCATAGATAAACATAAATAGGAGAGCCAATAATCATAGTACTTTGTGAAAGTTTTAACTATGTAGCTTCCTGCATTTACAGTTACCAGTGCTTTCTACTTCGTTTCCCCTGTGGATGTCTAGTAAAAATGGAGAAACAAGAAATATCTGTGTATCATTAATGAGTTTTTAGTGAAGGGTAAGTTGAGAAGTCTATATTCTACTTCCCAGCACGGTCTGAATTTAATAGTGGGAGTTAGACGATCTTAACCTAGAAGCATAGAATATTGTCTCAAGAAAATAAGTGTGGCTTAGGTTCTTGCTATGCATGCCTAGAGACCTGAGTTTGATCCCTGGAACTCATGTAAAGTAGAGAATCAACTACACCAAGCTGTCCTCTGATCTTTACATTGACACTGTACGACCTGCACCCACAATATACATTATACAGTAATACACATAATAATAATAACAATAGAATAATCTCAAAGGACAAATACCATGGGCGTATCAGAAGAGGGTAGGTTTTATGGTAATTGTTTAGAACTGTGAAAAAGGGATATATTGGTGAAAGTTTCCCAGGTTGTTTCTTTTCTTATTTACCCTTAAAATTTCTTGAAATATAATTTACAAATAATGAAATTCACCCATACCAAGTATGTGCAGTGTGATGAGTTTTATCAGGTGTATAATTCACATATATAGCCCAAATAAAAATATAGAAAATGCCCATTACTCTCCAAAGAGTGTCTATGTCATTTTTTTCCTTCTCTCTACCCCAGACTATGAATTACTTATTTTATCACAGTAAAATAGTTTTTATTTTCCAAAATTCTATTTAATAGTATCACATTTTGTATTTTCTTTTTCTGTTTTTAATTTGTAACATATATATTTAATCTATATTGTGGCTGTACTTGCAGTTTAATCTTGGAGTCTATGTTGAATATGAGAGATTTCAGTATGTTAGGAGACTGAACTGGGACAAGAATTCCCTAGTAGCTAGAGACTTTGTCTTCCTCTCTTGTTGTCAATTGGATTAGTGTTCTAGGGATTTTTGCTGCTTGGTGACATACAGAATGTAAGATAGGCCATTATGTTGCTGTAATACAAGACACCATGATGATCTTGATAAACTGGTTGCTAAGAGCCATACCATTCCCTTTATTACCTTCTTGATGTCCTCATAAGCAAGTGGAGGTGAAATCCACATCACATTGAGTATATGAATATAGAAACCATGTCCGGTAATTTCACATTCAGCTCAGAAAGGACATCCCCTATGGCTTTGACTGTCTAGTAAGTGCAGGGATTGTGTTCTGGGAAACCTCGTGCCATGATGCCAGCTTCTCAGATGAGCCCTCCAATCTTCTGATAGTGTGGACTGTGATTTTTCCGTGATGTCTAATAATCTTGACTGACTTTGCTCAGGAGAGTAAAGCAGTTGGTGAGGCAGGACGCACTGCTGACAATCTATTTGCCTGCTAGCATGGTGGGAAAAAAATTTTCAAATGAGGACAATCTCCTTTCATATTTACTTACATATTTAGCGTGTTCAATGCTCTTCATTTCTTTGTGCATATCGCAATTGTCATCCAGTATAAATTTCCTGTGCCCTAAGAAACTCCTTTACCATTTATTTGTTTGATTTTTAGTTTAGTTCTATTAGTCGAAAATGTTTGTTGCACAGTTTATCTGAAAACTTTATTTCATCTCCTTGATTTGTAGCAGTTTACCTGAAAGCTTGATTTTACCTCTTTGAGATGTGTTTGTGCTGTGGCCCCAGGATTTTAACCAGCAGAGGGTGCTGTCTCTCCTGTCTACGGTGATAAATTCTGAGATGCTTCCTGAACACCTGGCTCTCAGTGAAACCTTGGTACTCATTCATTTTCCATTCAATTCAAGGCTTGGGAAGAGGACAGCCACTCTCCATAGTCTGCTACATAAATAAAGAAATATTACTAGATGCTGGTAATAGTTTATATGAAGCAGGTCAACAGGAATTTGTATTGTTATCCAAATATTGAGGGTTTTATTTTCAAGAGGGTTGTTAGTATGCAATAGTTGAAGTTTAATTATTTTAAAAAGGTTTATTTTTTATTATTTTTACTTGTGCATATGTGTGTGTGTTTGTGTAAATATATTTCACATGTGTGTGTGCACCCATGGAGGCCAGAAGAGGCTTGGATCCCCTGTATGTGGATAGTGGGAACAGAACTGATTTCTCTGGAAGAGCAGCAAGTGCTCCTGACCTTCTAGTCATCTCTCCAGACCTTAAGTTGTCACTCTTGAGAAGTAGTTTTAGTTTTGCCATCAGGACACAAAGCAAATCAGCTTGTCCTCCAAGGCAGAGCTAGCTCGATAGTGATATTTTTCTCTTGAAAATGCTTATGCCTGTATAATGTGGTCTCAGAAGTATATATTCATAGCTGGTTCTATTCATAGTGATTTGCACCTGGATTCTAGAATAGCTTGGTCTTTTGTCTGAACATAATATTCTATTACTAATTTTATTTTAATATATGAATGTGGTGCTTTATTTATAGACACTTGCAATTTTATATGAAATGAAATAACATCTTTCTTTGACCTCTAAAAGTGCTTCTCACACGTAGGCACCTAAACTTTGCAATGATAAGTTGATGGTTAGAACTTGTGTTACATAGCAATGCAGAAAACAGCAGTTTACTTCTTGTCACTTTTTTCATCATGTATGGAACTCAGATGTGATGATGTCAGTTTTTTCATTATGTAATACAAGTTTTGCTGTTAGTCTGAAAATATTCACGGTCAGGGAGATAGTAGGGATACATCTTGATAAATCTGGCTTCACTTCAAGCTTTGCATAAGGCATCCAGTCTCTCTAAACCTGAAATCTGTATTCTGGAATCTATCTATCTATCTATCTATCTATCTATCTATCTATCTATCTATCATCTCCTTACTATTTAACACATAAGATTAGCATGAGTTTGTTGAGATAGTGTATTTAAATGACTTAGTACAGGGTCTGTCATGTTTTGACTCTAGGATTATTCAAGAATTATTTTGATTAGCTTTTGTGTTCAATAAAAAATCTATAAGATGTAGTAAAACTTATCTCTCTTCTATGGCTTTCTTATGTGATAGAATGTTCTGCTAGTTGTGAAGTAAACAAAATGTTTATGGCCTCTTGAGACCTTCCTGTTGTAAACTAGCTAGGACCAATGGTACAATGCAATAGAAGGACCCCTGGGTTTTGTGTTCTGAGACTATCATTTCTGAATACTCATTTTTTTTGCAATACATCTTTTAGCTTTACTGGTAACTTGTGGGAGATAATCCTCTTCCGGCAGTCCTTTATTATCTACCAAAGCCTCTGATACCCTATCTGGGAGGATCACTGGTAGGTATAGAACACACTGTACTTTTTAAGTAACTGAGCCCTGCCCATTGCAAGATGAATTGTGTCCTACCTTGTGCTGTTACTGTTGTCATCTTGACAGAATCTAGAAGCACCTGGGAGATGTTTGCCTATGGGGAATCCTCGATTATATTATTTGATGTAGGAAGAATCATTTTAATTGTAGGCAGGACCATTTCCTGAGCAGGGGACCCTGGGATATATAAATTAGAGAAAAGGATCTGAGTATTAGCGTTGAACACTTGGCTCTCTGCTTTGAGACTCAAGGTGCCACATGACCAGCTCTCTCAGACCCTTGCTGCCCTAACTTCTCTGCCATTACGGACTGTAAGCTGGAACAAGAAGACAAATAAGCCCTTTCTCCCCTAAGCTGCTTTTGTGAGAGTATTTTATCATAGCAACCGGAAAAGAAACTAAGATATACCTACATTTATATGTGGGAGTCTTAATCCTCAGTAATTCAGTATGTGACATATTTAAACATCAAACATTAAAGTAAAAAGAAGATACTGGAGGGGGCTCCAATTTCTACTCCTGTCTTTATAAGAGAAGATTAGGACATGGGCCAGCATAGAGGAAAGACAGTGAAGATACTAGAAAGTGGCCATCTACAGATTAAGGAAAGAAGCCTTCACAAAACAACAATAAACAAACAAACCTTTAGTTCATTAATATTAGACTCAAAGCACCCAGAATCAGTGCATTTCCGTTGTTTAAACCATCCATGTTATGGAAATTTGTTGTGCTAACTCCATAGTTAGAGGGGTGCCTGACACCTTTGCTCGAAAGCTTCTTCTTAACAAGACTCCTCTAAGAAGCTGAGACTACATTATATACAGTGTTTATAGAATGATGAGTCATCCCCTTCATTCATCATTTTTACCTGCTAAACTGAACTTACAATTGAAAGACTCCATTTTCCTAAAGGTACTGAAGTTTGCTAATCTGTCACATAGTAAAACCCACCGAGACATGGCCACGGAGCTGTCTGTGGCTCTTGTCTGAACCTTTCAAATGGTTTCCTCTACAAAGAAAGAGCACTCTGAAACGGGAGAACAAAGAAAGCAGACAAGCATCTCTTTGTAGTTTCTAGAGACTGCTACATGACTTTTAGACATTGCTGTCTAACTTACAAAGAAAATGAGAGTGCCCTCAAGACAAACGTACTGAAGAGTGCTTGCTCTTAGAAAGCTAGAAGAACAGTCCAGATCTTCTGCATGTTACAAAAGCTTACTAGGGAAGACCTCGTGCTCTAAATGTGAAATTGCCAATGAGACAAAGGTAGTAAGCTCATTTCCAAGGTGCGATGATTGTCACAGCATTTTAGCTGCATATCAGTATTGGCTGGCTGATGCTGCTGTAGCAAATTATCACAAGCACAGCAGCTTAAAGCAATATCACTCCCTTTATCTCATCACAGTCCAGGCACACAGTGGCTCAATGAGGTCCTCAGAGTTCCACACAGTCCTCTCAGCTTGTCATGCTACAAAAACCCACATAAGGCGTCTGCTAAGCTGAGTTCTTCTTTGGTGGATCTGGGGAAGAAGACACTTCCAAGTCATTGATTGGTTTCAGAATCCAGTTTCCTTGCAGTCAGAGGACTGAGATCCCCACAACCTGCATTCCTGGCTCTTTTAATGTTCAAGCCAGGAACAAGAACTCAGAACCTTTGTGGGCCATGAATCTCCCATTTCTCCTCTGTTCTAGCCAGAGAATGAACACTGGCTGAAAGGGGTCATGTGATTAGTAAGGGCTATCTGGATAATCTCTCAATTTAAAAAATCAGCAATTAGGATTCTTAATTATATTTCAAATGACTATTGCCATGTAATTTAATATTTTCCTGGGAGTAGCTAAGTACAGTGGGTGTAGAGATTTGAATTCTGTCTACCACACAACCTTAGATGACATCTTCTTAGTTTACTTAAATGCATTCTTATTTCATTATGGGATAGTTATGAAAATGCAGTATAACCACAATAATGACATTTTGCTTCCAGAGATGAACTTTATTTACTTTTTATGATAAAAGCTTTGTTTTCCTCTCTAATTTAGAATCTTGGCCCCAGTGCAATTTTTTTTGTTGATAATGGGCAACTGCCAAGGTCATTTGTGGATATATTTCACCACAAGACTGTTGTTTTGTCACTGGTCCCAAACTGAGCCTCTTTAAAGGTCCCTAGGTATGAACACTGGTAAAGATAACGTCCCAGCACCAATCAGAACAAGTCATTATGTCAACATTTCTCAAACTTCAGGGTGACTCTAAATTTCCTGGAGAGCTCATTAAAACATAACTGGGCGGCCCAATGTCTGTGGGATAGATGCAGCCTTGATAATTTGCATTCTTAGTAGTTTCCTGCTGATGTTGTTACTGCTCATCAAGCGTTCAGACACTACTATTTTAAGATGTTTTATTTCCATTTTCTCTACTGATGACAAATCATGTTTCAGAGAAACCTGAAGTACGCGTGCTGCTGTGATAGTTTTATACACATCTTATCATGTAACATGCAGACAACAGAAGCCTGAGGCAGGCCTGTGACCCGAGCCTGGTCACTGTCGATACAGAGGACATTTCCTAAGAGTTTATTTTTAACACCTTAGTTACACTCTTCCTTTATCTAAGCTCTGCCCTATGAAAGGGCAAGATGGGAACTGAAAAGATGAAGCTGACTTGTTAATGTTCAAATGTTTCCCCTTGAAGTACTGTCTATGAAGGCTTCTTTATAATCTGATTTACATCTCAAGCTTCATGCAGCGAGTCACATACACTCAGGAAATATTTGCTAAAACTTTCCTCTGAAGTCTATTAACATAATTTAAGAGAGAGAGAAAGGCAAGAGTGGTATAACTGTACACAGTAGATGGGGTCATTTCAGTTCCAAATGTTTGTTATCTCCTTTTCATAGCATTTGACTTAACGATGAAGATAGGGAAACTTTCTAGCAAATGAGAATTATTATTTCTTGCAGATAACAGTTATTTCTTTCAATATTATAATATGATAATGATCACTAGTGCTAATATAACATTGAAAAGGAAGTGATTACACTTCATAATAGTAAAAGTGAACTTTGGAATCTAAGTGGAGATGTTTCAAAACCATTCACTGTTCAAGTTGGTGAAAAAACATAGCCAGACACACCAGGCCTGGGTTTTGGAGTGTGGAAAGTATAGAAAGAAATGGAATTCTTAGGGAGAAGAGAAGAAATTTCACCAAAGGCAAAGAGAAGAATATGGCAACATGAGTGGGAAGGTGATTTTGCCTTTCTCAATGACATTCCAGTGCATTCTTGGTTCTTTTCTCCCATATGTTGTTAATATAGCTCTGTCCAGGGTCCTATCTTTTCAAAGCCAAGTGGGAAAAATATGGATTCTGAATGGAGCCTTTTGAAGTACAGGAAATCAGACTTCCGTAAGCACTCTTCTGCTGCTTATTTAGAAGGAGTTTAAAAGGCCATGGATGAGGTCAAGTAAGTGTCAGTGGAATTTCTAGTATCTACATCTATTGCCACTACTTAATGCTTATACATACACATCGAGTTTTAATAAATCAAGAATGATATATAACAGCAGTCTGTGGCAACAATTCACATAGGAGTGATGCCACAATCCAACTATGGTCTAGGACTTAATTGCATAAGCAAGTTTATGACATAATAGGCAGATAGATCTGTATCTTACATAGAATAAATAATTTTAATATAGTGGTAGCAATGAATTGGAAAAAATAAACATTTGAGTCAAAATCCCCATGTTTGCCTCAGATCCTAATGATCTGTGGATTCTAAAAGAATAACTTCAAATTTTGCAACACATCAATGTGTGTGTGTGTGTGTGTGTGTGTGTGTATTTGAATAAGCGTGCTTCTTTTGAAGCTTAGATGTTGTGAACAACAACGCACCAAATATCACAGAGGGTCTTGTTTCATGAGAAGCCTGAAGAAACTCAGTGAAAGGTGGGATGAGTAACAGATTGCTGCTCTGGACCCTGGACCCAAATAGCTCTCACACACATTACTGGTCAAGTCATTGACCCATTCATAGAAATGAGTTTACCTGTGTAGACATGTCTTCCATTCAAAGGATAACACTGAGTAGTCTGTGAGGTGAAGCAGAATGGCCCAAAGTAGGTCTTAACAGCCTTTCTCATGAGAGTGAGATCCATTTTCTTGCTGGACACATGATGTGATAGAGTTCCGATTTATCTCAGAGGTTCATTTCATTTTGAAGGTTGCTATGTTTGAGGAGAAGGGAAGGCTCTGTTTTGCTCAGCTTATCTTCTAAAGGACTTGGTGAGAGAAAGGCAAAAGGGGCTGTAAGAGACAAAATACATTTTGGATCTGTAGAGTATTGAATACCAAGTACAGCAATATTCTTATCCACCATCTGTAAGAAATATAACAACTGGCACAAGAAGAGAGGTGGAGGGGAGAAAAAGCTCAAGCTGCTTGTGGAGAGCTCGGTACTAGACTAGGTATCCAAATTTCATCACAACATCAACCAGTTTGGAAAACTGGGACAGAAATGTTGTGAGTGGATTGTGAGGCCAGGTGTCTCTAAGTCCTAAACGCATTCCCCATACCAAGCTGTGGCCAAGATCTGACTGGATTGGTCATCAATGACTAGAAAAGCCACCCAATGTTCTCATATGCAGAACAGTGGACTCTCTTCAGGGTTTATTCATGCCTGCAAGTTTTAATGCTTCCTAGGAAATGAACTCAGTTGTATAAGGGCACTGCCAAAATCTCCTCCATTTTTTTTCAGGCTAAGAAATAATTTCCCCCAACTTTGTAAAAACCATCACACCTATTTAATTTCAGTTTATGCAAAGTCCTTTAGGTGGAAATAAATGAGATATTTTAACAAGGCAATTTTGTTCAGAAAGTAGGTATCATAACAGGTAACAGAACAATTGGCACCAGGAATAACTTTCTTGGTTTTACTTATTCTAGATTGGCTAATTTATTTTCAGTCCTTAAGAGGAGTAAGGTACATTGAGCATGAATCTAATTAAAGTTCTGTCACAAATGTCATAGTAATTTAGAGCTTGGAAGTCTGGATGCCTGTTGCAGGGCTCTAACAGACCTGGCTCCTGCCCTCTCTTGCTCATTCCTCGTGGCTCATTTGAAGCATTAGCTTCTTACTGTGCTTTCGACATTCCAGACTTTCTATATCCCCAGAGCTTCCTGTGCTTCTGCCTGGAATTCTTTCCCTGTAGACACTTTTGTGGCTTAGTCCCTTGCTTTATCCAGGTGTGGACAGGAAGGTTCCACATCATAGTGGAGATGACTGACCCTGCTATCTGAAGTAGTATGTTCCCTCTGCCTTCCACCCTTTCTGTCCCTTCACTTTGCTCAGTTTCCTTCAAAGCATTTATTACAGCACTATAGTGCACATTGCTTTATGCATTCTTCCTTATCGCCTTGCTCAGAATGGGAGCCTCCAGATGTCAAGGAATATGCTTATTTTTTATGACCTTTCTACTCCAACACCCAGGACAGTCCTGCCTATGGCACTGCTCAGTAAATGCCTTATTTGGTGAATGAAACAATGGAACAGGTTGCTTTAAGTTCTATTTCTTTAAATTGATATGAATTAAAACCTTTGTGGAAATCAGGACTCGAGCAATAGGACTAATCAAAAAAATTTTTTTCTATTTTTGCCTTAAGTAACAGATTGAAAATTCCTGAGAAAGGGTGAAACACAGGCAGTGGCATTAATTTAGTTAAGGAGGAAGCCATTTTAAATAACAGGTCATTTTGACCTAGTGTTAATGAGGGAGAACTGACATCGCAGCTGGGCCCCTCTCTTGGCTGTTCTTCTATTGCACCCAGGCTGCTGCTGTGATGGCAGGTGGGGCTATTTGTCTGGGCAGCTGGGGCATCGCCTGTGAAAAGGTCAGCCACATACTGCTCTGAGAACATGGAGGAGCTCTTGCCTCTACAGTGAGTCTTCAGGAGGCAAAAATGTAAGAGGCTATCACAGTCCAGAGTTCAGGTGAAAGATGATCATAGGGTTCCCAGACATGCAGTGACTACATTTACAAGTAATAACAGATCGAGATGAGAAAGGCAAGGGTAAGATAGGATGAAACATGTTCCTTCCTAGAGCTCATTGATCTGCCCTTCAAGATCATGTCTTCCTGGAGAGAAGTATTCCTGTTATCCTCCGAGGAGCCATCAATCCACTCCCAACACACAGGTCTACTCTCTCAGTTTTCAGAGTATACTGTGATGAAAACATTCATTTACATGAATGACATTTTGTTTCAGAATGGACCATTTTTCTAACCTGCTTTAAGGACTGTCTACTTCATGACAGACTTGGCACCAGAAATGGAGGCCACAGAGTGTAATAAAACATAATTCCTCTCTACAGGGTGAAGGGATGTAAATGATGTTCTAAATACCAGGTTAGGGATGTGAGAAACTTCTTATGGGCTCCCTAAGGAGTAAGTGTCAATAATGGGAAGTTAGGAAAGGCCTCAGTTAGAAATGATATTTGAATCTGAAAGATGAACAGGACTTTTTTTTTCAGACAGAAATGTCAGGGAAAGGGCATGCCAGAGAGGGAGAGAGCAGAAGATTTCAAAGCAAAAACAGGAATTTGGTAATGGCAGGAATTTTGATTTGTGTGTGTTTTTGTCCATGTATATGTATGTGTACATTTGTGTGCTCACTTATGGGAGTAGCCTACTGTGGTATGATATAATATTATAGTATACTGATGATTATATCCATAGTGGTTCCTTCCAGAAAAACTCACAAGTCTTTAAATCCAAAATGCGAAGTGTTTAATATAGGAAATTAGACACTCATACTCACTATGGAACTTTGTGGAGATGATTACTAGCTCAGTGTAGGGCACCTATAAGTGATTCTTAACTGCCCTCTCAGAACGTGTCAAGTCTCATGACCACCCAAGAATAAACTCACAAAATCTGGGTGAAAAATGTGCTTCAGATCTTGTGAGATGCCATTCAATGGTAGATTCTAACATGGAACAGGGTATCCCCAGCCTTTCTTTTCTTGGCCATGGAGAACAGACCTTAGAGCAGTGAGAGTAACAGTGGCTTGATGAGCACCAAGCTCAGTGAGTGCTGGGCACTGCAAGCTGAGGTCCTGTTGCACAGGCTTCACGACATAGATTATGCGTACACTTTGACTTGTCAGGGAAATGGTTGCATGTGTTAATCCAGGGAATGAAATATTGAGTCTATTCTATTATTTTTGTTGTCAGAAAAATAACTGTGAACTTAAAGGGAGGAATGAAAGACAGAGATATTTAACTCTCTGATAGTCATATGAAATTTGGATTAAAGAAAATAAAAACAGAGCACAGAGGAGTCAGTTGCTTCCTCAATATTTTGTTTCATATAACTGTTAAATTTGGTTCTCTGAGCATAATTGGCATTGTGTTTCCAGGAGAAATCTCCCTGATAATCTTCACTTTAATTTTTTCCTCAGTCATTATTTACAAACAAAACTCTGCCTCTGCAAAGATGTCCAGTGGACTTCCAGGACAGACTTCTAGCTATCTGTAAAAGATCACTGAATTCTATTTGATGCAATATAGTGAAAATACAGTAAATCCAGGTCTGCTCCCCAAATCCTTCCACAACAGCCTTCAAACTCCCACACATTCATCGGTTAAAACCTTCCTAGATGACCTTAGAGACCACCCTATAGAAAAGGCAGTGACTCCGTGTATTTGGTTTTCAGACACCTCTTAGTCTCCTGTACCACACTGCTACCATCCTTACCAATCTGACTTTCTATGAGCAAGAAAAATACTTCAACTTCATTAAGACCCCAAAGTTTGGGGCATCTTTATCTAGAGCCAACCGTATCTTTTTTTTTTTTTTTAATCTATATACCATCTCTTTAGCTTATGGTTTCTGTGGGCATTTAAATGAGAATGTCTTTTAAAAGTATCTATTATTGTTGTGTGATGTGTATCTGTGTATGAGTGTAGTGAACACTTGCCATGGAAAATTCATAGAAGTCAGACGGTGACCGTGGGTTCTCTTATTTTACCATGGGTTCCACAGATCAAGCTCAGGTTCTAAAGACTAAGTTGTCTCATTGGCCCAAGAATATCGTTTGAGTGTTTGAAAAGAAATAATAAAGTATTTAGGAGGATTAATAGCTAGTAGATTTTTCCAAGTTTCCAAGTCCAAAATCAGGTGGCCCCAGTAACTTGTCCTTTAATGTTAGTAGACAGCATCACAGGACAGCAGGAGTGCATAGGACTGGAAGTTGCATGTTGTACAAGAGATCAAAGAACTGGGTGGAGATGAATCTGGATTTTGTAAGAAGCGTCTTATGAGAGCTACTAAATACACAAAAAATTATTTAATTTCTTCCGTTGAAAGCATTTCAGGGAACTCTGGACTGCCCCTTAGTCCTCACCTCTTCAAGGTCCTGCACCATCATCTCCTGCTGCCGTACTATGGACAAGATCCCCACATAGGAACACTGGAGGACACTCAAAGCTTCCCAGACATGACCTTTCAGGGACACTCAAAGCTTCCTAAACATAACATTAACATGGGAATTAACATCAGAGCAGAAGGTCCAAGAAGGCTCTTAGGAGGATGAGTAGCAGAGAAATAAGCAGTAGCAAAAAAAAAAAAAGCGTAGTCAAGAGAGCATACTACATTCAGTTCTAGAATCATGAAAATTTAAGGGAAATGACATTTCAGTGGAGTCAGAGAACAAAAGTAAATTGCTATATTAAGTAAAAAGAGTGAGGAGAAAAGAAACAGTCACAGCTGGTTCTAGAAGAGCAACAGTGAAGGAAGGTCAGAAAAATGAACAGGTGAATTTTAGGTATAAGGTTGACTTAAACAAGTTTGTAAGTTGAAAGAGATGAGCCACTGAGAGAGAATACATTGAACATAATTTAAAAGGTAGTGAATACTGAAAAGCCCTGAGAATACATAACAGAATGGAAATAGTCCATGAGAAAAGAGGCTCTGTCTTATTTCACACACTTCATGCAGGTGTTACGATATCCTAAGAAGGTACTCAGTATTGAAAGAGTGTTGGAAAGAGGAAGAAAGCTTAGAGACTACGGAATTAAGAGAATAGGTGAATGTTATCTTTGGAAGAGAGGAAAGTCATGATCTGGGACAGAAGGGAAGGAGGGAGCTGGGTGCATGTGGATAAATCTAGGAGGCGGGGTTTGTGACTGATGGTTGCTATTTTCTCTGAGAGGTAGGAGACTTGGCCATCTGTTGCAAAAGAGTGGGTGAGTCCAACTAAGTAATTTCAGAAGAATAGTATAGGCTTGTAATTGACACTGGAATGAAAAATATGGTCAGTTTTTGGAAACAAAAATGTTAGGCAATGCTAACAACGTATGTATTATGAAAATACATTGATTTGAGGTTTCTTAAGTACTTATAGAAAATGACCAATAGATGCATTTAAACTTTAAGACCCTGGGGATTAAATTTAACTTGTGGATCTGAATTTGTTTGCAGGCTATCCAGAGTAAAGTTGAGTTGGTTACCTGTTTTATGCAGTCTTTGATAATGAGTTAATCTTTCTCCATGAAATGTAAGATTCTTTTCCTTCCTATCATTTTAGTAGCCATTACATTGTAAACTGAGAACTTCATCCTTTGGGGACAAATAACTGTTTTTCTTTCTCTGATGCAGGTAGCAAATCTTAAATAAGACCTTTTATGAGAAAACATAAAGAAGTACAACCTTTGAATAATGAAATAAGATTAGCAGATTGAATATGGCTCTGAATATGTACATACCAAAAACTGAACATCATAAAGAGTTCTAAGGAAATCAAAGATGCTTATCTCACATTTTAATAAACTGTCAGACATATACCTTTACATAATTATCCCTTTTCAAACTAAAACCAGACAGCCTCGGACATTCCTTCATTTGTTCACACAAAGAATTTTTATTGAACACTGACAGTGTGTTGGAGGCATAATGAGGTCATCATGGTATGATTCTTCAGTCTTTGTGGAGATGATTCAGTGGATACTTTTATTAGTGTAGTCATGAGTTCTTCCTGTATTTTCCTCATGAATCCCAGGCTCCCCCATCAGTGCTTTTATTAAATAGCTCACATTAAAATGTAGTTCACCTGTTGTTTGCCCATACATGATTTCACATTGTCAAGTAGGAAAACTAGGGATGTGAACAGTCACAGTTTCATGTGGTTGGAGGATTCTACTAATATCAAGATTGAATGACTTATACTTGGTGGAAGATATTGTGAGAGGAGTGGACAGTAGGACTCACATTTGAGTAGCCAGTAGCTACATTTTAAAACACTAAAGAAACATGTTTAACTTTTAAGTCCATAATCTTGCTGTGATGTACTAGTTAGGACTACTGTCCTTTAGAATAAGGCAACACAGAGACAGTGTTGTGAACATCATTATCTGTGAAAGTCTCTTTGATTACCCTTGCCTTATCATTTATTTTCTAGTAGCTCTGTCTCTGAGGACAGATGCTGTCTCTCCAGGGAGGAAAAACATGAATCTTAGCTTTAAGGACCTTACTCTCCTCCCCCTTTATATGGAGTGGCATTAGAATTCCATGCTTCAGGTGGGAGATGAGGCTTTTGTGTGTGATTTTATATTCTATTCAAAAAGAAGATATTGAGATAGATAAATCCTTATTTTCAGGTTAGAATGAAATGATCCCTATTTCTTGTTTCAAACAGTCATATTGACCAAGATGATTTCATATTTCATTGACTACTTTTTTGTTTTTGAGCTGTGTAATTATCTTAAAACAGAATTAAATGACTTTTCCCCCCTTAATTTATATAGCAAAAGTTTTGTTAAGTATTTTGATTTTTTTTAAAAAGAAAAATCAAATCTGAGTTTCATTGTTTTCTGTTGTATTTTAAATTTCTATGTTGTTTACTTGTATTAGACTTTTCACTAATTCTTTCTTTCTGCTAACTTATTGATTTTCTTTTCCTAGTGAGTGAATTAGGTTGCTAGAGATCATTTTCCTTTTTGAGTATAATAATTCATCACTACAACTTTCTTGTTAATAATGCCTTTGCTTCCTCCCCGAGGACTAGCTCTCATAGTTTCAGAGGATACTACGTAAGATTCTAAGGGAGAAAATCAATCAATGGTCCAAATCCAGCTTTAAAGCTTAATAACTACAGCAATGACAGCAACAGCAAACTATCTCATTGGTGTAGTAGTAACACTTCTATCTTGGAGGTTATCAGCAGTTACCTAATTGACCTTAAAGGCTGCTGAATGAGAGGGTACTCATATGTGGTCCTGTAAACATAGTCAAATACAAATGACTGGAGAGATCATAGATCCTAGAGAAAACCTTATTTCTGTCATTTCCTATAGAAATGCAATTTCTTTCTATGTGCTAAATATGGATCCTTATATTTACCGACAAGTATACCAGTCACCACTCATCAAAGAAGCCTCTTTTTGCAACAGATCGAGACCATTACAGAGTTCCATAACTGGTCACGTGCAGAAAATAAGTGTCTGTGACAGGCCTAGCCCTAAGTGACATATTTACAATGGAAATTTTTCTACACCTAAGGCTCATGGAACATAGTGGAACAAAGAGTAAAGAGAATACTAACATGTCTCTCAACTCTCACTAATGAAGCTTCCTCATGCAACAGAGGGCAATGAACACAGAAGACCACAACTTGCCCAAGTGTAGAGAATAAGAGACTGCAGAATGCATAACGATTGGTAGGACTCCTATGTCAAACCTCTGCTACCCAAGGCTCAAGGACCATGGTGGAAAAGAGGTGGGGAGGAGGGGGCAGAAAGACTGTGAGAGTCAGAGGTGGTGGATGACCACAAGGAAACAAGAGTTTTCCAGGCTTTGGGAACTTACTCAAACTTACAGCAATGGTGACAGCATGCACAAGACCCAGGCAAAATCAACCCAACATAGAGCTAGAGAGATGACAGGAGACCCCCAACAACTTTAGCTGGGTGAGAAAGAGTTGGTTTCTTTAAGGGAATGTTGCTAGATCGTCTGAACAAGCTCCTGTGGATGAACTCACACTGAGGGACATCTGGATGCACAAACTTGACTTGATAGGCCTCAATATATATGACAGAATGCAGGAAATCTAGTGGTAGTTGGTATGGGATACAGATAGGAGAGAGGGTCTAAATATGATTAAGATGTATGAAATGCACAAAAATGCATAAAAATATGTTGATAAAATAATTCTTTTGCTGTGCCCGTAAGTTTTGATATGTTGCATGCCCGTGTTCAGTTGTCTCAGTATTCTTTTTTAATTTATTTTTGGACTCATTTATTGTTTAATAGTATGCTATTCAATATATAAGTATCTGTTTTCCAGGTTTCTTCTGCAGTTCAATCTCTAGTTTCATTCTGGCATGGTTGGAAATCACAGTGGTTATAAATTTCATTGACAAATGTGTTCAAAGTTGCCTTGTAAACTAACATGGAATCTATCATGGAAAGCCTTCCATGTGTACTTGAGTAAAAGGTATGTTCTGCTGTGTTCAGTGGAATAATCTGCCTATTCTGCCACAATCCTGTGGTCTGTAGTGTTGTTCAAGTACTGTGTTTCCTCAGTGATCTTCCCTCTGGAAATTTTATCCATGACTTATAGTGGATAAAACACCCTATTTTTATGTGTGTGCTTTCTGCAGTCAGTTCTGTCAATGTTTATTTTGTACATTAAGATGCCCTCTTGTTAGATGTAGACACATGCATCATTACTATGTATCCCTGATGGATGACTCTTTATCATTATACAGTGTCCTTGTTTGTATCTTTGGTAGTTTTCCACTTATTTTGTTTAATGTGAGTATGACCACTCCGGTCGTATTTTGTCTATAATTTTTATGTTTTTTTCTCACTATTCTTTTACTTATAGCTTACATGTCTTTAAGTAAAAAGTGAATTTTTCTTTACATCATATAATTGGGTCTCAATTTTTAATGTACTAAACCTCTTTGTGCTTTGATTATGGGGTTTATTCTGTTTATATGTAAAATAATTATTATTAGCCAATGACTTGCATTGCAATTTAAAAATGTCTTTGTCTTGAACCTTTTCTGGTTAACTTTCCCTTTCCTTCTGTGTCTTTTATGTTTTGTTGATTGTTACATTTCAATTCTTTTCTCATTGTCTTTTGAATCCATTTTGTAAGTATCTTTCTGTGGTTACTATGAGGCCAATACCAAACATTTTATAAATATAGTAATAGATTTGACATTGATAACTTTAATTAGTTATAAAAACTTATTTGCTTCCTTGCTTTGTTATTGCTGTAAAACACTGTTTTCATATTGTATTTTGTTATATTTTAATATAACAATCTTTAGCTTTATGTCAGAATTATGTACCACAAATACAATATTATAGTTGCCTTAATCTGTTTAGAATGCTGTAATAAAATATCATAAACTGGATAGCTTGTTGAAACAAATATGTATTTTCTCTCAGTTCTATGTTTTAGGGAGTCCAAAATCATCAAGGAGATTTGGTGCTTGGTGAAAGCCCACTTTCTCTTTTATAGATAGCATCTCATTCTGTTCTTATATGGTAGACAGGACATGTAAGCTCTCCAAGGTCTCTTTGATAAGTTCTCTTCTCCTATAACTTAATTATCCCCCCAAAGACTCCATTTTGCAATACCACTGTCTTGAGGGTCAGTCTTTCAACCTCTGTATCTCAAATCTACAGAAGCATCTGGAGTACAAAGGCAGTATTCTGTACATGTCTGTGTATTTAGTCTCCTCAAGGAGCTGTGTTCTCACAGGCTTTCATGCTGCTGTTGAGCATCCCTGGTTTCATAAGTCCTCTGCAGCTCTTCTTGTACGGCAGATCTGGTGATGATGATTTACCTCTACTTTTCTTGATCTGGGAAGTTTATTTTTCCATCACATTTTAGGATCGTCATTTTCCAGATATAATATTCCTGGATTACTTTCTACCCTTTTATTGCTTTCACTATACTAGCCTATCCCATTCCATTTTAAGGATTTCTGCTGAGAATTCCACTGTTGAGTTTACAGTGATTTCTCTGTACATTTGTTGCTTTCAAATCTTTTTTCTTTGCCTTGACAATTTAATTAGAATCCGTCTTTGAGTGTATTTCCCTGAATTCATCCTAGTTAGAGATTGTTAGGTTTCTCAAATATAGAAGTTCACATTTCTCCTTCAGATTTAGCAAGCTTGGGCCATAATTTACTGAAGTATGCGCTTGGTCTCACTGTAGCTTTTTCTTTTCTGAAACAATAATAATGCTTATATTGATTTACTCAATTTTCTCATAACTCCCTTAAGGTTTCTTCACTTTGTTTTTTGTTCCTCTGACTGATAAATCTAAATGGCCCATTTTCAAGTTTGACAATTCTTTCTTCTCCTTAAATCATCCACTGAACATCTCTGCTGAAATTTCTGGTGTATTTTTGAGTCATAAGCCACCGAATTTGTTTCTTTTAAATATTTTCTTTCCTTCTTGATACCCTATTTCGTTCATAGAGAATTTTCTTGAGTTATTGAGCTCATTTATGGCATTTTGAATTCTTTTCCACGTAATTTATATACCATATATTTGTAGAGTCAATTTCTGGAGATTTGTTTTTATTGCTTTTCTTGACCACGTTTTCTTTTTTGTGTGTGTGTAGCTCATAGCTTTGTGTTGGGATCTTTTACCTCTCTAAGTTTTATGAAATGGCTTAGTACAGGAGAGAATCATCTCAGATAGAGATTCTGGGTTGGCTGGAAAATTTTTGATAAATAGAATTCCTTCTCATGAATGCGACTTTTCAATTAGAGAGACTTCCTAGTTTCTTTCTGAAGAAGCTGGCCAATTAGAAATGTATCCTAATGGGCAGGAAAACACTCTCTGAGAATTCCAAGGTGTAACAACAAAATCTTTTCCAAAAGCCTTCCATTTAAAAGGACAATGGGTGAGCTAAGGCAGTTTTCAGCTATCGAGCACCATTAGGACCAGCTCAAGAAGTGTTTTCCTAGTTTCAGTCAGGCAGTCACCCAAAGTACACTGCAGCTATGAAAGGGAGCCAGACAGCATCTGAGCTTACAGCAGAATTTAGCATCATTCATGGTGATGAATTTGCAGTCACACAAGATGCAAGAGTGAGGTCCAGGAAGGTTTGTACCAAGGTTCTAGAATGCTACATAATCTAGGTAGTGTGCAGCGAGGTCCCACTCCCTGCACGGGCTGCTGAGTGGATGTTACACATCAGGCTGTGAAGGTGAAGCATACGTTGTGATGGAGAGCTCACGATATTGGAGCTATCAAAAATGTAGTATGTTCATCAAAGAAATCTGCAGATACTGAATGGAGACTGCCATCGTAGAGAGAGACCACACGTGACACAGGCGGCAAGCTTGAGGGTCAGGCTGCCAGAGTCCACTGGAACCCAAATGATGGCACAGGAGCCCTGGATACCAGGCACAGTGCTCCAGATTTGAGTGTTTTTTTTTTTTCCCGGGTTTCTGCCTTGCTTGCGTTCACTATTTCTGTGCTCTGCCTTCCTTTCTCCTTTTCCTAATTGTGGACATTTATTCTGTGCCATTGCATATTAAAAGTTTCTAACTTGTGTTTTGATTGTATGGGACTCACAATTAAGAACATGCTTTGAGCCTCAAAACACATTTTGACTGGTAGATGCAATGTGTCCAGATGCTTCTTGCTCTCAAATTGCTTCTTATCAAGATTTTATCCAACAGCAATGAAAAAAAGCAACTAACTCAGGCAGCCCCCTGAAGAACCAGAATGCCAAACATGCTTCATTACTCTCCTTCCATACCAAGGAAGAATGTGCCAGTCGTCCTCTGAAGGTCACATGGTGCTAACCATAGCAAGCCTCCCCCTGCCTCCTCGTTTGCTTTTGGGGACCCTGCAGATATAATAAGCCTCTCACCACTTCCTTTTATTCTTAGTGACCCTGCAAGTACATAAACTACAGCCAGAGATCATCAAAGAAAATGGGCAGAAAGATTGTAAGAGCCAGAGGTAGTAGATGATTGCAGTGAAAATATTTTCCTGAACATGCTGAGGTGATGGCACAAATGAACTTACAGCTAGTGTGACTACATGCACAAGACCTGCGTCAGATGAAACCAGTCCAAATCCCAGCGCGAACAGGGGCAGAACTCATGAAGTCTCACTCGTAGCTGAGAGGCTATTGGCAATTGATGACTGTTGGGTGAGGGAGAGTAAGTTTTCCTCAGGAATGCAGTCCCTGAAAGGTTAACCATGCCCCAGCAGATCCAGGATTGGTGACGGAGGGGACAGGAAGTCTCACCCCCAACTGATGAGGCAATTGATAGTTGATGGCTGCTGAGTGAGAGAAAGCATAACATCATTTTACAGTAGGAATTATTTTTATTATATCTAAATAGACAGGAAATAGTTTTTGCTTTTTGTTTTTGTTTCTCATTTTACTTGTTATTTTGTCTGCTTTCCCCTAACTACCTGCTCCCTGCATTATCCATATCTGGTTTCCTTCATGTACATTTATTTGTTGCCGTCTCTTCCTTTGTCTTCCATGTATTTTGTACTATCCTTATTGACTGTCATGTATGCACTAATTAATTCCAGTTTATCTTTCTTTTCCAATGACCTCTTGTTGTCTTTTCTTCTTTATCTAACACTCTCTTTCTCATCTTTAAAATCGTTGCTTAATACTTACAAAGATTGCCTTGAATGCTGGAGATGAAATTCAGACCCTGATTTTTTAAACAGAATCCAAAGGTTGCATTTGTAGCTGGCCTGACTATGTATCTGCCATATGCCACTGAAATAATCTATTGTTTATCACTGTTTTATTGTGTTCTTATTCAGTTTTATACTGTTTGGGTAGAATCTGGCACTGTTAGCTTTATCCATTGCAAAATTAACCAAGCCAGCTGGAGGAGTATAATTTAGAGGACTAGCACATGGGTTTGTGAATGTTGACATCTTGATTGTGCTCTGAGAGTGTTTCATGAGTCTCATACCCCAGTCTCGCCCAAATAAAGCATGAAAATTAAAAACACACATTCACACTTATTCTTCCACATATGTGCAAGAATCTTTGGATTGTTCAGATTCTACTGAAGTATCAGGCAAATGAGAATGGCAGCCTGTGGACTTTTTGAAATCCAAGCAAGTGTGTGGTATTCAAACATGTTCAACATGCTGCGGTATTGAAATAATCACTTGATAACTTTCATATATACATTCCCATTTTCTTATGGAATTTTGCATACTTCCATTTATATTTTTCAGTTTCTTCACACTATACTTTATTGTATCCTTCTTCTTCCTCATTTTCTTTCTTTTCTCTACTGGTACTTATAAGTCATATATATGAGCCATAGACTAAAATTTCAATGATGAATAAGATAGACAAGGAGATGTTTTATCAAAGGAACATACAATACATAAACTTACAGTGAGCAATGCCGGGTTTTCTGTACTATGAAGTTTTGTAAAGAAAATAAACTCTAGTTATGTGTTAGAGATTGATGGACAAGAGAGGTATGACCATTTTCTCGTAGAAAGGCAGGTAACATTTCCCAGCAGGTAGCAATTGAGCTGGTACCTAAATGATGGCAGTCAACCAGAAGAAGACCTATAGTTCATTATTTGAGGTACATAAAAAGCAAGTGAGAGCCTCACTGAGTTTCAAAAGCATAAAGTAGCCAAGTTAGTGAATGAAGACAAAAGGGGAAGGACACAATTTCTGTGACGGGGTAGAGTTTTGTTTGTGTAAGGTACTGAAGGGACTAGATTTTATTCCTGTGGAAATGAGAAAATAGAGGGTTTAGGCAGGGATGTGATATGATTTGATTTGTTTTTTAAAGATCACTATGGCTGCTGCATAGAGAATTAGGAGGGCAAAGCCAGAACTGGGAAATTCAAGCATAGATATATTATTTTGTCCTAGTCTATAACGTAAGTCACGGAACAAGCACCCTTGTCTCTTGACTCCAATTCTTTTTATCATTTTACCCCGTGACCTCATCATCTTCTATTTATTTTTCCATCATTTTGTCCTCCAGACATGATCTTTCTTCGTATCTTCTCAGATGATTCTATCAGTTACTCAATTATCCTTGTATTTATTCTTCTCATGGACTGACCTTGCTGGGTGATAGAAGCATGTTGTATTATCTTTATTAAGGAATGTCCTCTGTTGAGAGTATGCTGAGGACATATGTTGTATACATAATTAAATGTAAAAATGTGGTTCTGGGATAAAACCAAACAGATTAGTGATGTTCACACTGAAAAGAAATTTAGGGAAACAGGCAATCACAAAGGAAAATGAATTCTTAGTGTTTGCAAATGCTTTTCATCGATGACTTTTCCTGATTCTATTTAATTTTCCATGGTAAATTAATCATCCTCATACAAATAGTTCTTGTCCTAATTTGCCTGTTTGTGGGGGAATAATTAATACATGATTTGAAAAGTAGAAATTTCAGATGAAGAATGAATATTAGATAACCATCGTAATTTGGATTAAGTGGAACAGAACTCACCCACTTAACTGGCAACAAAACTGTCACCAATCTTCCTATTTATTAATTGTCTATCACTTTATTCATTCACTTCTTTATTCAATAATCCCTTGTGAATAATTTCTATGTGCCGGAGGTGGGCATTTTCTTTTAATACATGATCTATGAGATATAGAAATTTAGATATTTCCTCTGTCTGGAATCTCTGCCAGCTGGAATCTGTTAATCATGTTCTTCCCCTTATCCATTCTGTCTCTTGCTCACACTCCTCTTTTCTTCTTGAGTCACTTGACCTTCACCTGCATATTCAAGCCCTGTATACTCTCTGTAACTTTCAGTACCCTCAGACTGGGCTCTTTCCCGAGTGAAGTCCCAGGATAGAACATCAAAGTCAAGCATGCCTCTAGTCTTCCTTATTTTTGCTTCCTGTTTTTGATGGTGGTGAGTTTTCTATTTTTCTGGCGACTAGCTCTTCACTTTTGTTTTGTTTAGTTTTGAGACAAGGTCTCCCTATATCCCCAGATAGCCTGGAACTCACTAGGTAGACCAGGCTGGCCTCGATCCCACAGACACCTATCTGCATCTGCCTCAGGAGTGCTGAGATTAAAGGCGTGCACCACCATGCCTGGCTCAGTTCTTTGAAATCCTGCATTATCCCAGGTAAGGCAGTTCATTTCGTTGAGATTCTCACTCTTGAATTAAAAGAGTAGAAATCTCTCATTCTCCAGACACTGTTTTCTTTACACACTTGTTTGTTTGCATGAACTCTCGGGGTATTCCCTCATATGGGGGACATCACCTTCCTGTACTTGCTGAGAAAGTTGCCAAGTTCTTTTAAGACATCCACGTCCTACTCAGAGAAAGTCACTGCAATCTGTTTTTCTGCTTGGTCTTCTCACCATTTGTTAGCTGATACTGCTAAGGTCATACATTACCTTCTGTTCGGCGTATCCGATGGGTATTCACCAGACGTTCCCTCTGTTTGATTTTCGGCAAGCTTGACTTTTACCCAAGCGTTTTGGTTTTATTTTGGGGGTTCTTCTCTCTCTCTCTCTCCCTCCCTCCCTCCCTCCCTTCCTCTCTCCCTCCCTTCCTCTGGTGGATTTCTTACACAGAGTTTACATTTTATGGTTTATTGTCAAGCTTTCTATCTTTGAGTCATTTGTCATTTTTGATACTCTGTGGATAAGTTGTCTTGTTTTAACTTCCATAGAATTAACCCCAGCATTCTGGATTCATAGGACCATTTTTGTGAATGACCATCATCATCTTGATCCTAACATTTTAAAATCTAAATAACTCCTTTTCCTAAATTTTTTTTGAGTCAGCTTCCACTCCCAGTTTCAAGCCACAGCACACTTGTGGAGATCAGAGAACAACTTTCAGAGTTAGTTCTCACCTTCCATCTTGTTTCTGTAACTGTGAGCGAGCGCCACATCTGCTGACCAGCAAGCAACCAGCCAGTCCTCCTGACTCTGCTTTCCACCTCAGTGCAGGAGTGCTGGAATTGCAGGTTCATGCCACTAAATCCAGATTTTTTATGCGGGCTCCAGGGATGGAAATGTGGAAATCAGATTTGCACAGTCAGTGCTTTCACCCACTGAGTCATCTTCCCATCCCCATTTTGATCATTTTAATGCTTATCATTTCTTGACATTTTCTGACCCTTTTCTTTTGTTCCCAGCACGTCATTTCTGGATGGACCATCACAGCTACCTCTTTCCTAGTATGTCTACATCTGGCTTTCTTTGTGAATCACTTAGTTTACTGTTAGAGACATTCTGGTGAAAGAGCTCCAGTTCCAGAACATTGATAGTTTCCTACTATCTTAGTGGGTGCTGCGCTGAAAAATAAACTCAAGGGAATGTTTCTGCATTATCTTTCCTTGCAGATGCAGGTAGTCTTACCACTAAGTACTATTTACTTGAAAAGTGTTTTACTGAGTAGTTTAGCTGCCATGTAACACAGCCAGGAGGCAAGGCTTATCCCCTTCCCACTGCAATTCTGAATGTTTTATGGGAAAAGAACAAATATATTACATTTAATAGTTTGAGAGGACTGTTTCATGGTTCTGAACCTTAGTAAAGAAAATTTGTAAAATTTTAATTTTAATTGTCTTTTTCAGAGACAATTTAAAGGTGAGTATGTCACCTTTGTTTTATACCTAAAATATTTTTATAAGAAGTATAAAACTGTTTTTGTTTCTAATTCTACAAAGTATACCTTAAGGGAGCCTATGCCTGAATGTTGCTTATGTCTAGCATTTTAAATTCACAAGTTTAATGCTATTTTAGCATAGGTTTTTTTCCCTTAAAACTTGTAGTATTTTTATTTATGTGTGTTTGTGTCTGTGTGTTTATGTAATCCACATTTGAGAGGGTGCAGGTGGAAGCCAAAGAGGGCTTTGGGTCCCCTGGAGCTAGAGTTACAGAAGGTTGTGAGCCCTCAACTAGGGTGCTAGGAGGTGAACTCGGGTCCTCTGGAAGAGCAGTAAGTGCTCTTAACCCCTAAGTCAGTTCTCCAGCCTCTAAAGTAGATTTTTACAAGAGAGAAAGAGAGCAAAATAATGAAGTATAAAGAAATAAGAAATGAAATATTACAGGTTGAAGAGAAAGTAGAATATATCTTTAATAGAATCTGGAAGAACTTAACTCTAAAGATGCTATATCTGTGAAGGGTATATTGGAAGGAAAACAGAAAAGAAAGAAATGGAGAAAAAAAGCAGTTCCCACTCAAATACTCCTTATTTTGAAGTATTATCTTCATAACTTTTGTAATTATGTTTAAGAAATAGTCAAGAAAGGAAAACATAAGATCACTTACCGTTTCAGGTCTCATAGTTATATATCTGCAGTTTCTTTTTAAAAGAAAAATTAAGTTCACAAATTCAGAATTACTGAATAATCTTGGCTTCACTGGAAACTTGTCAAAAATAAGTGCTTTGCCATATTCCAAAATCTAGCATCATGAAGTACAGACTTTTCTTCTTCCAGAGCCTGTTCAAGTTGCATAACTAGCAATCAAGCATGCTGATGAGGTAACAGTGTATTTTGGGAGGAAGTCTATATAGAAAGTCACACACACAGAGAGAAAGAGATAGACAGAGAGAGACACACACAGACACAGACACAGACACACACAGTCACAGAGAGACAGAGACAGAGAGACATAAATGTGTGTGTTCCTGTGTGTGAAGCTGCAGCTGTTTGAGAAAACAACAATTTGGCGCAATGAATTTGTTAATTCTTAAATGAGTATGCCTACTGTGTGCAGGTATTGGAGTGTTTGGGGGAAACCTCAGCTTATTTCCTTATATACGTATACTTCAACTTATCAAGGCTTTCGCATGTTTATTATGACCATTAACGCTGAGAAAGTGATCTAGGGGAATAATATCAGGCAAAGAAGGAAAAAAAGAAAATAAAACCTTAATGTAATAAAGAAGTCATGCATTTCAAATGAATTTTATATAAAAAGAAGTTATTTAAGTCCAGTAGGAGGAAGAATTTATGCTGAGCCCACTTGCAGTTTTTTTCTTCAAATGTTTTCATTCGTTTGTCCAATATAGTTGAAGGTTTTTTATTATTTACTGGACACCTATCTTATGTTTTATTTTGCAGTAGTAAATATTTTAAAATGGATTTTATTACATTATTTAAACTATGTGAGGTTAAGTGCGCTAATTGGAAAGTATATCCACATATGATGACTCACTGAAGCATTTGTAAAGTCATTAAATACAGTGTATCAAGTGCAGGGTAAAAACAGTACACAATTTAATACTTTAATCAAAAAGGTGCTTTAGATAAACAGATCAGGGAGAGACGAACATGAAGTTATTTGTGGTATGGAAAGTCTACAGTCAAACAAGCATTTGTTCTTTCCTCTAGAATATCTTTGGAGAATGAGATAATTTTATCACATTTCTTATTATTAATTATTAATATTAATTATTCTCTTAGCTAGGAATTTCAAGCAAGAAGGAAGACAATAGAAACTAAGAGGGACTTGTTCTCACAACCAAATGAGTTTATGCTTATGGTTTCAAAAACACTATGGGGTTTTGAGCAGGGTTTTTATTATTATTATTTTGTCTCAGTTTATTGTGCACACTGTACTTGGGCGTCTTAGCACATTCAGTTGGTCTAGGATGCGGACAGTGATTCTGCAATGCTGCCATGCTCTATGTGGTGGGGATGGCTACTTTGTGGATGACTTTGGAAAAGACCCAGGATTCAGTTTTTTCACCTTAAGAGACTGGGAAGAGAGGTAGGAGAGATATAGAAGGACTCCAAAGTCCCTTTGCTCTCTCTAGCCACATTAATTTCACTTTAAGCCGATCTTGTATTAATATTGCTTACTGAATTTTATCTGTGGAATTTTTTTGTTACTGTTCTCTCATTGTTGCTTTCAAAGTACTGGTACAAAACTCTTCTGTTCCCATGTCTCTAGTAGAGAATATCCTTGGTCTCATTGATGATGCTTGCAGCTTTTCATACTAAGTTAAACTGAAGACAAAATCTCTAGCACCATGGCCACTACTCTAGTTTCCATGTCCTTAGAAGGTGAAACTGCTGTGAGAGGCAGCAGGGGGTGGACCCACATCTTCCAGGTTCAGGGTCTTGTCACTGTACCACATGTTGGTCAAAATGTTTCTGGAGTCCAGGAAATGAATACAGTTTTGCATTCATGATGAGTGATGGAAGAGACACTGGCATAGCTAAAGGACTCCTTTTAAATAGACATTGATAGTATGTCTTAGAAAAGACACTGTCTAGAGAGGCCTCTTCCTTCCTACAGGAGGCTCTTGAACAGCTTGGAAAAAATCAAGATTTACTTGCAGAATTTATAACAAGTAGGAATTTAATAAAAGTGTATTGTTTCAATCACAGAAGTTAAATAAATAACCCCAGCTCCCACAACTGGTTGCAAAACTGTTTCTTGACCTTGGATCTTTTTATTCTTCTATGGATATTTTGGCATTTCTTTTAGGCCTTTATCCAAGCTTTCAAACATGATAGTATTGTGATATTATGGTGGGCTCTTCTTTTGCTCTCTGACTCCAAATCTCCTGCCATATCCACCAATGGATGAATTTGGTATAAATAATAAGCAAAACAGCAGACTGTGATGTCAAGAGAAGTCAATGAATGCACACTAGAGAACGGAATACCAGTCATCTTGCATAAATCCTGTTTAGCTTCACTGTGGAAATCATCTTCATGTGTACTCTGTATCTTTTTGTGTGCTTAGTGTATTCTGGTACAAGAACCCTTCACTGAGATACTGGGTAAAGGATGGGATTTCACTAAAGATGTTACGTTGAAAATAACATGGTGTTGAATTATTTTGTAAGTACTATTTAAAAAGTTTTGGAATCCAGGAAATTTTGTAATTGAAAACTTGCTACCTAGGAGGCACAGTTCTAAGTGATTTTCATACTAAATATTCTAAATTCTCACTACATTTCTCTATAATTAGATTTTTCAACTTTCTTTTTTTTGAAAAAAAATTACACTTAATTTTTAAAATACTTTTATTTTATGTGTATGACTATTTTACCTGCATGTGTAAGTAAGTGCACCTAAGTATGCAATGCCCTTGGACCTAGAAAAGGGTGTTGGATCCCTTGGAACTGGAACTACAGATGTTGTTAGCTGCCATGTGGATGCTGGGAACCAAACTCATGTCCTCTGTAAGAGCAACCAGTGTTCTTAACTGCTGAACAATCTCTCCAGCCCACTTTTCAACTTTCTAAGAGCAAGGATAGCCACATAGGTTTACTAAATTGTATTTTGAAAATATTTGCCGGTACAAAACAATGTGAATAAAGCAAGCACTCCCAGGTTAGAGAATTACACTTTGCCTACACATTTGAAGCCCCGCTGTGGTTCTCCTCTCTGATGATGTCTCCCCTCTTCCCTACCTCTGGAGTGGTGGCTGGTGTTTGTTCACAGTGCTCCCAACATGTGAAGTACATTAACCCTGGGGAGCATAAAATAGCTTTTATATGGATTAATAGTTTATGTAAATAATCTCAGACCAGTGTTCTTTGCTTGTTTGACTTTTTCTTTCAATGTTTATTGTCATGAGACACTTCTGTATTGACAGGCACACCGTTTATCCTTCCTTTCTTCCACACAGTATTTCATTCTTTGAAAGCAGGACAATTTATTTACTCATTCTTTTCCTTTAACCTTTCCAATCTTTACACACATAATGTCTTTGGATAAAGGATAAATCCAGTGTAGGATTTGTATTTCAAATTATATCATTATATTATCTTTTTAAAAATTACTGTTCTATTTACTTATTTAGGTAGTTATTTAGTTAGTGTGTGTGCGCGTGTGTGTGTGTGTGTGTTTGTAGGTGTGTGTGTTGGGGGGGTGCACATGCATGCTACAGCACTTCTCTGGAGGTTAGAGAAAATCTTTCAAGAGCTGACTCTCTCTTCTACCAGGTGGGTCCTGAGTTTGAACAGAAGCAGTCAGGCTTGGTTGCAAGTGTCTTCATCTGCTGAGTAATCTCCAGAGCCTGTGTATCAGCTTCTTGTATAGAGGCTAGTTCATTCCTTTGGTTAATCATCTGTTTTGAAATTTTAATGTACATGCGTAATGATCTGCTATCATGGTGATTTCAGCTCCTTTTCTCTATAATTTCCAGCATTTTTAATTTAAGCTGAGATCTCAAAAGGAATGGTGAAGACTAAGCAGTGATAAACCTTTCACAGTCATGTAGGAAATAAAAGGTCAAATGGAGTTTGATTAGGAACTCACTCAGAGTGCCTGGCCCACGGCAGAGTACTGCTGTGAACTACCTTCTACAAAACCTTAGATTAACATTGCTTCAGCATCACCTTCTGGAAGGGATTACCTCAAGAGCTGTTATAAAAGAGTTGCAACTTTCACAGCTCGTTTCCTGTGAGGAAACTGTCCAGCATTGTTTTCAACGTGGTCATCACTTCCTAGCTAAGCTTGCTCAGTGCTTTAAAAAGACTGATTACGCACAGACACCAAAGGGTCTATGAGGCTCCTTGACACTCACAATGTTTGTTGGGAACCTGCTCAGAGTTGCCCACATAGTTTCATTTAACCTACTGAGCAAGCCATGTATGTGTCACAAGTTTGCTCGAGCACCTCAATACTGAGTATAAATCTTTTAGAAAAATAAAAAAAAATACATGCCAAGGGGGAGGGGTGACTTCATCTGTGACTAGCACCCCCTTTCCTCTGTGTTTCCTTGTTTCTCTTGAAAATGAAATAGACAAATGTAGAGACTAAGATGTCATGTGATTTTCCTTGTAGTTTGGCATTTATCTTAGCAAATGAGGAGATGATGTCATATCACAAGAGAGGTGTGATGATAAGTGTGAGGACAAGTCATTCCTTAACAAGGAGGAGTAACGTGCTGTTCTAAAATGAAACTATCTTACATAGAAGAATTATTAAAAGCTACAAACGGAGCAGTCGGACAAACTGCTGATGACATACAGAATACTGAAATAAACAGCCAACAACAAAGGCTTGAAAGATGTTGATGCTCCTGTTGGCTCCGCTACTTACTGACTGCTACGTTGTTGTCCTCTTCTAAATGAGGTATAACTTGGTTAAAAAAAATCTTCCAGAACTGGAGCTGGGGAGATGGCTCAGTGGGTACAAGGGCTTGTCAGGCAAGCTTGAGGACCCGAGTTCAGTCTCTCAGAACCCGCATAAAGCAGGTGCACACTAGTAGCCCAGGGCTGGATAGGCAGAAACATCTGGATCCCTGGGGCCATCCTAGCCAAATCAATGAGTTCCAGGCCTCACTGTCTCCACAAACAAAGGTAGGCAGTACCTGATGAATAGCACAGGAGGCTGACCTCTGGCCTATACATATATGTGCATACATGTATATGTACCCACACAGAATAACAAACATATATACACTAAAGTAAATTAGTTAAAACAACTCAACAAAACTTTCTAGACTGCACTCTTCAGCCGATGACCCCTTTCTTCCATTTTCAAAGGCAACAACTGTCTCTGTTCATATGTGCTTCCACCAGCATCCCTGCTTCTCTAAAGTTGACTTTCTCTCAGTGTGAGGATTGTGATCACATTGGTAATCCAGGATAAGCTCTCAACCCTAAGGTCCTTGATTTAATCACAAATGCACTATTTATTTTGCTGTTTAAGTGTTGTGCAGCAATTTCCTCCAAGGCAAAACCTATCCGGGAATGAATCTCAGTAAACAATGGATGTTTAGATGGGAGGTAAACAATTCAATAAGTTTAGGAAGCCCCTGAAATTGACCAGGTTCACTAAGTCTTCCCTTATCCAAGCCATGTAAGTCCTAAGGACTAGCTGACTTGCCTGGAAGAAACAGAGAACAGATAAACTGCCCAAAGAGGCTGGAACCACCTGAGCTACTTGGAAAGGTTGCTCTCCAATCTTTTGAAACGCCTGGAGGCTGCCTACTATGTTCCAGGTTTCCTGCTTTCATGAGCTGTCACCATACTGGGATGGGCTATGGTGATACAGATATCTTTGAGTTATTTCTGCTCCTGTAAGTAACCCTTCACCCATATTCCTATAAATAGCTCCAATGAAGCTCATTGGCTCACCAAGTTGGATTCAGGGGCATTCTTACATTGGGCTGTTGTTGGTTTTTCTATTTGACATTGATTAGACCTGTGTTCACGCCTCCCATGAAAAATGTCACACAGCACTCTCCCTCCCTCACATCCTGTTCTCCTTCTAGCCTTGGGCACAGGCCTACTTTTGCTTATAGCAACCCAGATCTCTGGACTACCCTGTTAGTCCAGACCTGCCCACTGTGTCCTGATTCCCTGTATGCAGACAAACTCAATTTTTTAGTCTAATTTGTTAGAGCCGTCAAAAGCTGTCCCCACCCTAAACTTACCTTTGCATTCCTGAGACCAGCATTCTACCCTGGTGTTTCCTAAATTTTCTCATGGCGGGTGTGGCTTTCAGCCTCACCCCGCCCTCCAGGTCTGAACTGACTGAACGAGTAGAGAATGCTCTTTTTAGAGGATTGGTTTATTTAAGGCATTTACAAAGCTACTGGTTATCAGCGGCTCACCGGTAAGGTCTGGCTCTTAGTCCGCTGCGCAGAGCCCTTTGTCCACAGCGCCGTGCTCTTGGACCATTCCCAGCCAGCATTTCACTTCCACTCACATGATCCTTAGGACCGCCAGGACTCAGAATGTTGCTTCCTGGGTTCTGGCCTTCTGAGTGGACCTGGGGCCGGGGCATTTTTCTTCCATGTGGATACAATCTCTGTCTGACCCCTGCGGCCGTGTTGTTCCTCCTTACTCTCCGCCTCCCTCCTCCCTTATTGGTCAGAGGGTGGGACCTGAAAAAAAACCTCAGAGAGAATTCCGTATTCCCCATACACCTGGCTTTCCCCATACCCAACTTCCTGAGACCAGCCTTCTTCCCTGCTATGCCTGATACCACTCCACTCCCCTACTACCTGAAAAAATCCATTCCACCCCACACCACACTCTTCTAGCCTTGGGCAGAGGCCCACTCTTGCTCCCCCACATCTTTGGATTACCCTCTCAGCTGCGTCTGGTGGTGAACTCTCGCAGAGCCCATCCTAAGTTGTTAACATCTGCAGGCCCTTTCACTGCTGCAGGACTAGACTTCTGTGTCCTTTAGTAGGGGCCCTTTGCAGACTCCCTGAGAAGGCCTTAATCCATACTCTGCATAACAAGTTTCCCAAATTGTGCCATGCCTCCTGGCGAAGGTATCAGACTTTAGGAGATAGCCTGAGACCATCTGATTATCCCCTGACTTGCACTTCTGTGGAAACTTATGAGCATCTGGACCAGAGCCACCTGGTCCCCAAATATAAAGTCAAAAAAGAGAACCTGATGCCTTGATCAACTAGTTTTCCATAGCCAATAAGAAAACAACCATGTCACATCAAGTATACAAACAGAATCAGACTTCAGCTCAACAAAGGAAGTCTTGAGTCTCACATCAGAATCACAAACAACAAAAGAAATCTGCATGCCAAGATCACAACAAAAAAATAATAATATGAAAAACCCAAATAATACATTCCCACCAAACATCACCAGGCCTATAGAAGAGTTCTACAGCGAGAACCCCACAGAAATAATCCAGGATACAGAGTTTAACACTCATACATATGATCAAAGAATTCAATGAATTTAAATAACAAGGAAACAAATAACTAAAAGAAGATAGGATAAATGTCTGACTAAATTTACAAAAGATTTAGAAATTTTGAAAAAAACTCATGCTGAAATGAAGAAGGAAGTTAAACTCAACAAGCCAGTTTGAAATGACAGTCAAAAACCTCACCATTAGAATGAATAAAATGGAAACATAATATCAAGACTGAATGATAAAGTTGATGAATTGGACTGGTGAAACAAAGATTATGAAAAATTAAAAAAACACATGGATAGAATATGCAGTAATTTTGGGACCCCATGAAGAGACTAGATCTACATATGATAGGCTTAGAGGAAGAAGAAGAATCTCAGGATAATAGTATTGACTAGATTTTTGATAGAATTTTAGAAGAAATTTTCCCCAAATTAAGGAGAGACATGCACACACAAATACAGGACACACAGAGACAGGACCAAAAAAGAAACTAATCACAGCATATCAGAGTACTAACAGTACATACAAAGCAAAGAGAGAATGCTGAAGATGGCAAAGGAAAAACAATAAGGCACATATAAAGGAAAACCCATTAGAATTACAGCTGAATTTTCAAAGCAAACTCTTACAGCTAGGAGAACTTGGACCAAAGTATTCCCAGTTCTAAATGACCAAAGATGCCAACCCAGAATGCTTTACCCAGCAAAAATGTCTATTAAAGTTGAAGAGGAAAGAAATCTTCTATGACATGAAAAGGGTGAAAGAATTTATGTTCAGAAAACCAACCCTTCAGAGAATACTTGAAGCAATACAAAGAGCTAAAGAAAGGAATGACTATACCCAAGGGGCAACAGGAAAAAAACTAAAAGAAGGTATAACTGGGGAACCACAAAGTTAGACAAAGATGCAAACAAATTAAAATGAAGGTAATCAATACATATCTTTCAATAATAACTTTAAATATCAATGAACTGAACACCCCAATCAAAAGACACAGGCTAGTTGAATGGATCAAGAAACAAAATTCATCCTTCTGTTGTCTGCAAGAAACCCATCTCACCTTCGAGGACAAGGACTATCCTAACCTGAGAGAGAAGAACACTAGGAGACAGGTGTTACTTAGGACAAAATGGATGCAATGGTTGTATTAAAATTGGAGGAGGCACAGATGACTATACAAGGAACGCTGAGGATAAAGGGAAAGAAGAAGCTCAAGAGAGATGGGACGATAAGAGACTGGTATTTTCAAGAGAGAAATGGGGAAAGGGACACCTCAAATGGAAAAGGCATAAAGGAAGATTTAGACTGGGATATAGAGAGAAAGAAATAATGCCTAGCTAGTGTAAAAAACCAGAGGGAATCATATTAGTCCAACGACCTAGTGCCAAATTACACGTACAATATCTCTACAGGAGTCCATTTGTACAGGTAAAGGCTATATAACAAGACACAGTGCCAGACAAGAAAAACCTTCCTATGAATTGCTGGCTGGGGTAGTCTAAGAAACTTCCAAAATTATGCAGGCTATTACCATAGCCCTTGATTGCCTCTCAGAACTTGAAAGTAAGACTCTGTTGTTGAAGACAGAACATGCTTCAGAGATAGGATTTGGACTGATGGATCTGGAACTGTTCTGGAAGCCATTCCCCCAGAAGGCTAGCTCTCATAGCTTTGGAGATCACTATGCAAGTAGCTAAGAGAGAATACCAACTAATAGTCCATCCCCAGGTTCAAGACCTAATAACCACATTGATGACCAGCATAGCACATAACATTGGTGCAGTAGTGGCATTTTTATCTTGGGGGCAAACAGTGGCTACCTAATTGGACTAAAAACCAACTCATGTGTAGTACTGTAAACATAGCAAAATACACATGGCTGGAGAGGTCATAGATCTTAGAGAAATCTCCAAGGCTGTCGCATTCCTAGATTAATATAACTTCTTAGTATGTGCAAAATAGCATCCTTATATTTACAGACAAATACTCTAGTCACCACTCATCAAAGAAGCTTCTTTTGTACCAAAGATTATTACAGAGTACCAAACTCATCACATACAGTGTCTGTGAATTGCCAAAGCCTAAGTGGCACATCTATAATGGAACTTCTACATCTAAGGCCCACAGAACATAGAACAAGGGGATAAAGAGGACACTAATGAATCTCTCAGTTCTCATTAATGAAACTCCCTCAAGCAACAGAAGACCAGGAACACAAAAGGTAAAAAAAATCCCCAAAGCATAGACAGTAATAGTCTGTAGAATGCTGGTCCTTGGACAGGAATCCTATATTAAACTTCACCTACCCAGGTCTCAGGGCTCATTGCAGAAGAGGGTGCAGAAAGATTGTAAGAGGCAGGGAGGAGGTGCAGGACTATATGGAAATAGTGTCCTACAAGCTCCTGGAGTCCTGCTCATATGAACCTACAGCAATAGTGGCAACATCCTTGAGACCCATTCAAACTCATGAAGGCAAAAACTGGTGAAATGGACAACAGACCCCAATGCTAGGTGAAGAAGTATTGGCAACTGAATACCACTGGATGAAGAAGAACTGATCTTTCTAAAGTGAGGGACTCTAGATAGACTGAGTGGACCTCAGTGGTTGAACTTGAGGTTCACTAACTTGACACAATAGGCCTTAACACAGATGACAGAATGAATTGATTCCCGTTGGGGGACTATGAGGAGTGCTATGGGAATTGTAAAGATGATTAAGATTGATGAGATGTTCTGTATGAAGTACACAAAGATTCAATAAAAATTACAATAAAAATCTATTAAAAAAGAAAAACAAGAAAGGGGCCACACAACTATAAGTCAACATATGCTAGACTTTGAAGATCATGACGTGGACATTCTTTGGGCATCACTGTTTCTGCTTGGTACAGAGATTGTAAAGGAAAAAGCCAGGTAGACATTGAAATGGGCTAAAGAATTAGTGCATGTCTTTAATCAAACCTGTGTGCTGCCTGGGCACATTTCCTCAGGTCATCTGCTTTCTGTCGGCGTTCTACAGCTTTCATTGCCTTAATGCCTTTTTAAACAGCTCTCCAAATAAGAGATACTAAGCTCTCAAATTCCTGACTATGTACAAGTAAATGCCTCTTGTTCTGTGGAATAGAAACCCTGTTTTCCTCTTGCTACATCAGAGCCACCCTGTTCCAAGATTAAGCTAGACTTCCAAAGTCATTTCAGTTCAGTTACTGTTTTGAGATTGCAGTTCTCTGAAGAGTTCCTTTGAACTGACAGTAGAGTCCTATTGGTTTACTTATTAAATAACTAATTGAAAAAATCTTTGACTCCCGTTTTCTTAGTAGTCCTGCAAAAGTTAGGATTTTCTGCGTTCTCTTAAATCTTATCCTGTAAGTGGAGACTTGCAATTATGCACAAAAAGGGGCAGCATATTATAATGACATTATGTCACTCAATTTGAATAAACATCAAATGAAGGGCCATTCTGCCCCTTGTATACTTTTTTCATCTTTCTCCACTTACTACTCTGAAGCAAATATCAAAGACCACATTTTTCATCCACAAATATTGTTTTGAACCATCAATAATAAATCATTTAACATGGCTACAATACTAACAGCTCACATAGATTTAGTAATTCCTTGAACAAATATTCAGTGTTCAAATTTCAAAAAAAAATCCAAGCAAATAGAAAATTATTATTTTTGTTACAATTAAAGAAAAAACAGAACATAAGCTCCATATGCTAAGGTGTTTTGAAATATTCTTTTAAGCTTCTCTCTTTTTGAACAGCTTTGTCCTTACATATTCTATGTGTAATAAATATTTACTCTTCCAGGTCCTCTGCAAGAGTAGCCAGTTCTTTTCATTGCTGAGCCATCTTTACAGCTCTTGAAATTACCATTCTTAATAATAACTCAATAACTGTTATTGAGTTATTATTAGGTTATCTAGAGATCATAAGTAAGGTATACTCTGCTTCTACAACCAGTAATAGGTCTCTAATAGTTCTCAGTCTTGATCTGGCCTGCTATAAATTTTTAGCCAATGGAAGCTGTATGTTTTTTTTTTTTTTTTTTTTTTTTTTGAGATAGGCTCTTGACCTGATACTCTCTATGTAACCTAGGCTGGCTTAAAATGTTCAGGAATCCTTTGTCGAGGAACACAGTTCCAGACAGAGGGTACCTTCCTTTGTGTGATTGGCGAGAGTGGTCCAAGAGACCCCCCCCAATAATAAAGATATTGCCAAAGTTCTTGGTTATCCCCCAGAACTAGAAGATAGTATACTACTACTGATGATAGCACATACTTTAGATACACAACATGGAGCAATGGAGCAGGAACTGACCTGGAAGCCTTCTACCTGAAGTTTGGTTCCCACAATGCTAGATGGTAACATGCAAACTGCTAAGGGGGAAAATCAATCAATGATCCAACACAGCCGTAAATTCTAATAACTGTAGCAACCAGCACAGCAGACTACCTCTGTTGGTGCAGTAGTAGCACTCTCATCAGAGAAGCTTCTTTTTGCAACAGATGGAGGCCACAGCAGAACTCCACAACTGGTCAGATATAGAGAATATATGACTGAGGGGTGCCAAGTCCTAGGTGACATACTATAGTTGAACCTCTACATCTAAAGCTCATGGAACACAGCAGAATGGGGTAGAGAGAAAACTAAAGCATCTCTTAGTGCTCACCAGTGAAGCTTCCTCAGACAACACAGTGCTATCCACACAGAAGGCCACAAATTGCCAAGTTTTATTTTAAAAAAGACTGTAGAATGTGTATCTCTGGATAGGATTCCTATACTGAACCTCACCCACCTATGGCTCAGCCATCATTGCAGAAGAGGAGGAGAAAATATCGTGGCTGGTTCATGAACTTAGGGAAGCAGAGGTTTTCAGGCCACTGGAAGCTTGCACGTGTGAAAGTGTGGCAATGATGGCACTGAGCATGGGACCCACACCAACCGAAATTAGACAAGGGCCAGAGCGGAGGGGTAGAAATTCATAGCAGGCCAGATCGAGACTGAGAACTATTAGAGACCAATTACTGGTTATAGAAGCAGAGTATACCTTACTTATGATCTCTAGATAACCTGACCAGGCTTCAGTGGATGAATCTGCACTAAGAATATCTAGGCACTAATGCGTGACTGGATAGGACTTATCATGTATGACATAATACATGAGGTCTAGTAGGAGTTGGGGGGGGGCCTCTAAATTTGATTAAGAATTGTTATATAAAATATATAAAACTTAATTTTAAAAAATTCAGGAATTCTGCCTCTCCCAAATTCTGGGTTACAGGCAGGGGTCAGTGGTGCTTTTGCCAATAGGAAACTTTGCTCTTGCAAAGTTTTGCATAATAAAACTTTGTTACGCTTTGTTTTGGGACAGTCTTTCTATATAGCTCTAACTGGCCTGGTGTTCTTCATGTACTCTAGGCTGTCCTCAGACTTGCAACAATCCTCTTGTCTCAGATTCCCAAATGCCAGGACTTCAGACATGTGCCACCATGCCTAATTAAAACATGGTCTTCTGAAGTGAACTCCTGGAATCTCTTGATACTATCCTGGGAATATATAATAGTTTCTTGGTGTTATGTTGTATTATTTACTTTTCTGTTTCTACGATTAAAATACCATGATCAAGGCAACTTATAAAAGGAAGAGTTTATTTGGCTTATACTTCCAAAGGGAAGAGAGTCCATCATGGTGGGGCAGGTATGACATGAGGGGGCTAGAACAGAAAGTTGGGAGCTCACATCTTCAAGCATGCACAGGAAGCAGAAAGAGACAAATTGGAAACGGGCAACACTGCACCTCCTAAACCTTGGCAAATAGAGCCATCAACTGGGGCCAAGTATACAAATACTTGGAGCACATGGGGACATTCCTCATCCAAACCACCACATACAGTATGCTAAGTTATCCATAGTCTTAAACTTTTTCTGCCTCAGGTCTGAAATCAGCCAACAGAAAATGGTATCTGGAATTTGAAATATGAATATTTATTGGAAATTTGATCATGGTTTCTAGATAATTTCAGAGGTCAGAGCTATTAAATTTGTACATATGTGATATGTGTATGAATCTACATATGTATGAGAAGAATACACCGTTTCACACTATTAATTCGAATTCATATTTGAAATGCAAGTATATACTTAACTTTTTCCATCTTACATATTTATTTCTTTTCTCTTACACAGGGTTTCCTGGTGCTGAATAATTCTGGAGGTGGTAGAATTTAATTATCACCTATTTACTATGCTGTATTCCAAATCATGTAGAAAGCAATCTAAAAAGAGCAATATCATACCAACAACAAGAATATGTTTACAGAACTTAAGGGATTTCTTTTGGGCCATAGAGCACATACTACTGTAAAGAAATAACTGTATTTCTAGAATGTGTAAGAATTTTTCTGTTTGTGTAGTCACACCATCAATAGTTTATTTTACAACTTTATTAGTTACTTTTCATTACTATGAAAAATATCTGACAAAAGCAACTCAAGGGAGGAGGGGCTTATTTTGGTTTGCAATTCAGCTATTCACAGATACAGTTCATCTCAGCAAGGAAGTTGTGGCAGCAGGACCTGGAAGCAGGTGGTTGCATTGTGTCCATAGTCAGAAATGAGAGAGTGATAAATGCTGGTTCTCAGATCAACTTTTCTTTTTTGGTTTGTTACCCACACACATGGTATTGAACCTTTCACATATAGCATGGGTCTTCCCAGCAAAATTAACTGTAACCTAGAAATTCCCTCACAGACAATATCCAGAGGTTTGTTTCCATGGTGATTCTGAATGCCACCAAGCTGACAGTCAAGGCTAATCACATCACCTATGCCCAAGTCCTAAAGAGATATCTTGGTTGAGAAATAGTTTGACAGCTACTAGCTTAAAGGAAGCTGATCTGGACCCTCCAAAAGCAACAAGTGATTATCTGATTATGATTGTTATTTTTACTTTGCAGAGGAATAAACTTCTATCATGCTTAAGCTGTTTTATTTTTGCTGGAATGTTATATACAGTGGAAACAAATTTTATTGGCTATAAGATACAAAGAAATCAAATTGGATCAAGTATAAAAGATGGAAAAAAAAGTACTGATTAAGAAAAAGATAAACAGGGTGTTGGGCATAATGTAAGGTGGGCCTAGCCAGGCCACCTGCTAGGAGGAATAGAGGAATGGTTTTGTGGGTGTGGCATTCTGCTCTGGCTAGTTGTGAGACCAGCATCCTCTTCCTCTGGCTCCTATAATATTTCCTTCCCCCACTTTTTTTTTTGTGAAGTTCCTTGAGCCTTAGGTATAGGATTTGCATTATGTAGTAGTTGCATTATTAATATATCAATTGGAGCTAGACACCACATAGCCACTTACGGTCTACATTTTGATCAGTTTTGAACTTTGTAACAGTCGCCATCTGTTGCAAAAAGAAGCTTTTTGATCAGTGATGAGAGCTGCACTTCTCTGTGACTATAAAGATTGGTATTTAGAATATAATAAGAAATTATAATGACTTAGGAAAGTGACAGTAATAGGTTTGTTACTCTTCAACCGTGTGTACTTGACTATGTTTACAATACTATGCATGGGTTCTTTCCTATTGAGTGGATCTTAAATACAATTAGACAGCTGTTGATTACCCTAGATAAAAAAAAAAAAACCTCACTATTGCACCAGTAGAGACATTTTGCTGGGTCAGTCATTGTCATGGTTTGTAGGTTTTACAGCTGGGTGGGATCACTGATTGGTTTTCCTTCCTTGGCAGTTTACATAGTACTTCTGATAGTATGAGAGCTATTATTTAGGGAGAAGACTTTCACATGAGTTCCAGCTCAATAGCTCCAAGTCCTGAGTCAAAGTATGTAGTGTCTTCAGTTATAGGGTCTTACCTTCAAGTTTTGGAGGCAACCAATAGCCTATATTATTTTGAGGGTCTTTTGGACTACCCTGACCAACACTTCAAAGGGAGGTTTCCCTTACCTGGTGCTGTGGTTTTTGTTATCTAGCCTTCAGCTATACACATGCACACAGATATAAGTGTATTTTTAAGTAGGCTTACGGAAGCAAACATTTTCCTCTGGCTTTTCAGACAACCTAAGTATTTTAATTTTTTTCCCCACTCTCCCTGCATAACCCTCCTGTCTGTCCCCAGCTAGAGTGACTCCAGTTTCCCATTTCCTCCTTGACGGCTCCTAGGTCTTACTATCCCCTTCTTTCAAACTCCCTTTTCCCTCTCCATAGTAGCTTTCTACTTCCCCGGACCCTGTGATTACTTCAGGATGTGTAAACACATTTAATGATTCAGAGCCAGGATTCACAAATGAGAGAGAATGTGTAGCATTCGTTGAGTCAGGATTATTTTGCACAGTATAACCATTTCCAGTTCCATCCATTTACCTGAAAGCAGTAATTCTTAAGAGATATGGTTTAGATAACTCTTCATGTCTCATTGAAAATGCTTACCCTCTATCAGCGTTTATATGTTCTGTGAAGAAGATATAAACTAAGTTCTAGTAAACGGAAGGGAAGATGATCATAACGGTATCTATCCTTAAGTTAAGTGTGAAGACAGGCACAGAATCTGGAGAGATCAAAAGAGACAGAATTCAGAAAGAGGGGAAGGTTGAGGCATGATGTGTAAAACAGGATTTTTTTCTTCTCATTATGCAAAGAACCAACACAGATGTTTCAAAAGAATGGCTGGTTCCACAAAGAATGTGTTCCTTTAATAGCCAGAGCCATATTTTTATGTTATGCTGGCTCACCACACATTTAAAAGTGACATACATTGGAGCACTTCAAATTTATATCTTCATTTGGGCCATTCATTTATCAGGTCAAATCATCATTATATTTCACTGGCGTGGTGGATTTTAATTCATTTAACTTTTTAATCTTTCATCAGTTTTTCATTTCAAGGGATTTCACAGTATATACAGGATTTGTATAAATCTGTGTGCAGTAAATTTATTCCTTTAACAGTTTTATTCTTTCATCAGAAATTCATTTCAGTGGGTTCCTCTATATATCATGTCCATTTCCAGTGCAGCTTTAGGTCAGTCTGTAATTGATGCAAAAGCAATGAGGTATTAAAAGAGATAGGAAACATTTGAAATTGGAAAGAGTTCAAGAAGTGGGCTATTGTAAGGGCAATACACTCACATGTAAGGTAGGGGGAAAGGAGACTATAGCATGTTGGTCGAAGCCGTGCATGCTTTATAATTTCAATTCTCGCCAAAGTAAAAGATCCATTTTGTCCAAGCTTGTGTCTTTAAAAGAAAACTAACTGCTTCACTGCCCTAAAACAGCCCCCATCATACGGCTGTGTGGATGTGTAGGCTTGCCCTCACCATTCATTTGAATTAATGGCACAGCTTCTTTCAGTGACCATTCTCTCTCCTCCCTCCCTCCTTCCAGCATTCATTAAATGACATCCAAGTGATAAACTCTAATGTAATAAATAGAGTATCTGTGGAAATAGCCCAGGGAAGAGGTGAATTCTGTCATATTTTCATTTAGAAGTGGATAAAAATCTCCAGTAATATACAGAGCACTGCAGTGAGAGATCTCTCTACCATGAAGTGGTGGAAACGATGCTTCCTTTGTGCACATCAGAAGAGTAAAAGGCCCTTGAGAAAGTCCTCCCTGGTCCCTAGGTCCTTGAAACAGATGTGAGTGCTTTCATGATAAATTCTGTAATGGTATGTTGATGTTTTAGCTTGGCGAGTAAAAGACATCAGGGAAATGATGTGTAGGAATTTTAGGAATGTTCTTTTGAAGAAGATAATGCCTTAAGAAGAAAAGAAAACACAAGAAGAAGAAGAAAGGAAGTGATGAAGAAATAAAGGAAACTTTTTGATATAGTCACTTTACATTAATACATACTTTATGAGCTTGACTGCTACTTACATCTTTCCCTTTGTTTGGACATTGTGGTCTGTCATGCCAAATGCCTAGTAAGAGTTTGTTGAACTGAATTAAATAGTACCAAATTGAAAGAATATTAATAATGTGGAGGTAGATGATCCAAACCTATATTTCCTCTTCCTCCTACCCCCAGTCTTAGAAATATGAAATTCATTTACCTATCATTCTATTCAAAGAATACACTGCTTTACACACCTGACTGGGGGCAGAATGTGGTCCAGAGGACAATGGTACACCACTTAATACAAATGATAATAGGTCATGAAAGAGAGTCAAAAGTTGTTTGCTTATTTACAGTCTAACATCATGTTCACTTCTTGATGATACTTCTTCCTAAATTATGGAGAGCCTAGTTAAAGGCTATTTGTAACTAGGATGTATGACAAATTTTATGTAAGAATTTGTGAGTTATTTGGGGGCCCATCACTAGATTTTGTTATGTTTAGTTTAGTGCTGGATTTTTAGGGTCCCATTGAATATCCTAATACTGACTGAAATACTAGAGAGTCTACTGTATTTTCATCTTTTAAAAATATTCTGTTTTCTTTGGTGGTCTAATGGAGAAATGGAAAAGGCAAAGATAAGAATATTGGTTGCTTCTTTTCCTAAATCACTCGGGGCTGCCAGCCCTTCAATTGCCTTCATGCTGTCCAGATTGGTTAATAACTTTTCAGGTTCACTTGGCTAAAGTTCCTGGCACTCAAGTGGCACTGTGAGTCTAGGGAAGTTTATTACAGTAATGTGAGAGCATCTTACAGAAGACTAATTCTATTTGGTTTTAACTTATCAGCTTAGCTGTCAAACTAGAAGTAGGAAGGTGAATTTCAGTATGTGCACAGTTTTATAAACTTTCACATGATAATTGCCTGCATTTTTTATGTAAGTATTTATTGATGGAGACTGACAGATGTTGAAAAGAGCAGAACCGAAGGTCACATGATGGATGAAGGATGAAATCATCCTCTCAGTTGTCTTTTCTCTCTTGCTGCTTTTGCAATATATGAATCTTTCTTTCTAATGCAAAATTAGAGAAGGCCTATGTTTATCTAACAGATCTTGCCTATCCTTGTGTTTCTTCTAACACTGGCTACTGTTCTCACGAGCAGCCTCCTGCCAGCAATTTCTGGTTAAAGTTTTCATCTAAGTCACTAGATGAAATATCAGTAAGATCTTCAAATATGTTATCGAGTTGAGGTAAGAAAATTTGCAAGACTGCAACATTCAGTTCTGTGAAAGCCTAACCTCATTGTGAGATAAAGCATTTGAGATCATGAGTGTGTTGGTAAAGGTACAAAGAGTTTCCTGTGTTCTTTAAAAAAAAAATCATGTTTATGTGATGCATTTTTTTCTACCTTTCTTCTTTTTAGCTTTTCTGTGTTTTTCATTTGAATATCTTATAGACAATTTCTATTTGGCTGAATGCTTTTCTCTCCCGAGCTCTGTCTCCTAACTGATACATTTAGGTATTTCACACTGAGAGTGATATAATAGGACTTATGTCTGCCTTATTGTTTGTTTCATGTGTTAATCATCCCTCTCTCTTTTCCATGACATTCTGTGAACTACTTCATCATTTGTGGGGATTCTGTTTGATCTGCTTACAATGTTATTAGAAGATTTATTAAGAACTGAATTGTGTGCTCTCCCGTCTATGCATTAAAGTCCTGACCTCCCATGTACTGGTACCTGGAGAGGAGCTATCTTGATGATACAGAGGAGGACATGAGTGACTCATTCTCATAGTGAGATTAGATCTCTGAAAGAAAAGAAGAGAGATCTCATTTCTCTTCAGCTCTGACACATGCAACAAGTCATGCGAACTCAGCAAAATGATGACCATCAGCAAGTCAAGTGAAAAGGCCTCAGAATTAAACCTAACAATTATAGCACTTTAATTTTGACTGTCTAGGTTCCAGAACATGATAAAGAAGTTTTTTTAAAATTGTTTAAGTCATCTACTCTATGCTATTTTTCTGTGAATGCCCAAGTTGGCAAGTACCATAACTAAAATATTTTATTTATTATTTTTATTTCATTTTATGTGTATGAACATATTGCCTACATGTATGTAAGTGCTGTGCAGTGGCCACGGAGGTCAGAAGAGGCTGTCAGATCCCCTGGAATTGGAGTTACAGAGGGTTGTTAGCTGCCATGAGAGTGTTGGGAACCAAATACAGGTTCTCTGCAAGAATAGCCAGTGCTCTTAACTGCTGATCCATCTCTCCAGTTCCTAATACCATAACTTTGTGTGTATGGTTTTCTTTGTGCTTGTTTCAAGATTTAAAAAATATTTTTTTATTAATCCTTTGAGAACTTCATACAATATATTTGATTATATGTCTCCCTCCCCCAACCTCTTCCAGATCCACTTTCACCTCCTAATTTTATGCCCCCAAATTTAGTCCAATACCTGTTGCTCAAATACCATAGGATGTAGAAGCTTCCTTGGACTGTGATTGAGAAAAGGTCAAACCCTTAAAGAAAAATGACCCTGCCTGTCCTAGCAATTACCAAATACCAGTAGCTCCTCAGCTAGGGGTACAACCTACTGTTTACGTGTCCCCATCCATGACGGGATTTTTCTGGCTTGAGCTTGAGTAGATCCTATGAATACAATCACAAATATCCCTGAGTTCATATGTGCAGCTGTCCTACTGCCTGAAAAGCACTATTTCCTTATTATAACCAACTTTGACTCTTACAGTCTCTCTGTCTCCTCTTCCACAACGATCTCTGAGCCTTGAGGAGAAGAATGTGACATTGATGCCCCTTTGTGGACTGAAAAATCCAGTCTCTTATTCTCTGATATTGTCCAGTTGTGGGTCTTTGTGATAACCGCCTTCTATTGCAAGAAGAAGCTTCTGATGAGGATTGAGAAAGTCACTAATCTATTAATTATTAAATTTAGTAATTTATTAATTAAATCTATTAATCTATTAATACTGTGCCCATTTAGTATGATAGCGGTAGGTTCTCCCTTATGGGTCTATGACTTATCTAGACACAGGTTTTTGGTCTTGATACTTGCGGCAGGTATGGGTTCCATCTCATGGAACATGCCTTAAATTCACTGTTGAACTAGAGGGAAAAGCATGGCAGGCCAGTTGTTATTGTATTTCAAGGGGTTCACAGCTGAGTAAGAATGATGATGACTTTTCTCATCTTGCAACGTGCACATTATCTTCCAGCACTGTAAAAGCTAGATAGTAGGGAGGAAGCACTAGGTCATCACCCATTTGATTTCTCCATGCTTTATGATTCAGATATGTGTTGTCTTCAACAATAGGGTCTTTAAAAATGTATTATTTTTATTTTATGTGCATGAGTGTATTGCCTACACGTATGTAAGTTCATCTGTGTCTTGTACTGCCCATGGATATAGGAAGAGGGTGTCGGATCCCCTGGAAATGCGGTTATGAATAGTTGTTAGCTGCCATGTAGATGCTAGATATTGACAGGTCATCTGCAAGAACAGTTAGTACTCTTAATGGTTGAGTCATCTCTCCAGTCCCAACAATATGGACTTAATATTAAATTCTGGAAGGCAATCAAGAGCATTGGTAATAGCCTGCAGTGTTTGGAGAGCTGTGAGATCCCACTGGCCAAAAACTCAAAGAAAGGTAATCTATTCCTGGTGCAGGGGCTTTTATTTGTTAGGATGAGATGCTAAGCTGGGATATAGTCCCCTGTTATAGGGTAACTCCATGTTGCATGGACTTGTTCCCCGCCTGGCAAGTTGGACTAAACAAAATGCATTTGTTCCAAGCCTAGTGTCACCTGCTTGCCTAGGATTATAAGCTTGTTGAACTTCCGCAAGAAAAGGAGGAGCGGGGAGAGTTAGCTACCCCTCTCAACCAGTAAGTCAACCGTGCCTGTCTGAGGGGTAAGGGCGAAGGGTATATAAGCGAGAATACCAGGAGGTGGCGCACTTTCGCCATTTTGTGCAGCTGTTCGGAGGTGACAGGATCTATGACTGAATGGAGATTTTCCTGTGTGGCCTTGGTGGGGGGAGGGCCCACATTTCTATAAGTAACCCCCTCACTCATTGTTCTGTTAGTAAGCCCAAATACACTCTCACTTTATCCAAACTGTAGTTTGGAGGAATTAGACATCAGTTTTTTGTGAGGACGGTGGGAGGAGGGGGCTGGATATCGCTTGCACCTCCCATAAAGAATTTTAGCAGCACTACATTTAAACTCTTTATATATAGAGAGAGAACTTCTACAAAAGTAGTTTTCCGTATTACTTTTTCAAAAGGTCTTTAGTGTTAGTTATCCTACTTCATATCCTTTCCTCTACCTCACCTTGCCATTCCCTATTCTATTTAATCCTTCCTATTCCACTGTTAACTTTCTCCCTTTATATCACAGTATTATATCTCCTCTTGAAATATTCCCCCATTGCATGGTCCCTTACAAGTTTCCTAATCCCTATGGGTATCCCAAATGAAACATACATGTCTAAATATTCAAAGCTGACATCTACATATGACAGAAAACATGCCATGTTTATCTTTATGGGTTCAGGTTACCTCAATCAGGATATTTATTTCCGGTCACACCCATTTGCCTATGAATTTCATAATTTTATTTTTTTATAACAAGGTGTAAATGTGCTACATTCTTCTTATCCCATTTCTCAGTTGATGGACATCTAGGCTGTTTCCATTTTCTGGCTATTGTGAATAGAGCAGCAATGAACATGGATAAACAAATACCTCTATAATAGGATATAGAGTCCTTATATTCCCAAGAGTGGTATAGATGGATCTTGCGGTAGACTATTTGAGGAAACTCCACATTGATCTCCGTAGTGGTGGACCTAGTTACACTCTCACCAGCAATGAATGGTGTTCGCCTCTCCCCAAATCCATGCCAGTATTTGTTGCCATTGGTTCTCTCTTTTTGATCTTAGCCATTCTTACTTGGGGTAAGATAAAATCTGAAAGCAGATTTCATTGCATTCCCCTAATGGTTCAGGATGTTGAGCCTTTTAAGTCTTTCTCACCCAATTTTGCTCATCTTCTGAGGACTAACTGTTCAGTTCCATTCCCCATTTTCTTTGGTCTTTTTTGAGACAGTTTTCCTGTAGCCCCAGCAGTTATGGAACTTTCTATGTAGACCAGGCTAGCCTCAATCTCACAGAGATCCCCCTGCGTCTGCCTCCCAGCTGCTAGGATTAAAAGCATGTGCCAAGTCCATGTCCTTTTATTTAATTGGTTGACTATTTCCTTGATGTTTGGTTTTTGAAGTCTTCTTTATTCTAGATGTTAACTCTCTGTCAGATGTGTGATAAAGATATTTTCTTATTCTGTAGATTTTATCTTCACTTGAGTGATGGTGTCTTTGTTGTACAGAAGCCTTTTAACTTCATGAGATACCATCTGTCAATTGTTGATTTTAATGTCTCCACTATTGGGATCCTGTTAAAGACATCTTTTCTTGTGCCTATAAGTTCCACTGTATTCCCTACTTTCTCCTCCGTTAGACTGAAGGTATCACATCTTATGTTGAGGTCCTTGATCCATTTGAAATGGAGTTGTGTGCAGGGTAAGAGATATGGTTCTAGTTTTGTTTATCATGCAGCTATCTAGATTGGCCAGCACTATTTGTTAAACATGCTGTCTTTTCTCCAATATGTATTTTTGGCTTCTATATGAAAAATCAGGTGACCACAGGTTCATAGACTTCTCTCCAATTCCTCAGCTCTGTTCTGTCAATCAATGTTTTTATGCCATTACCACGTTATTTTCATTGCTATAGCTCTATAGTATAACTTAAAATCGGGGTGATTGATTGATATCTCCAGTAGTTCTTTTACTGTTCAAGATTGTTTTGGCTGCCCTGGGTCTTTTGTGTTTCTATGTAATACTGAAAATTATTTTTCAATTTCTGTGTGGAATTTCTACATGGATTGCATTAAATCTTGGTAGGATGGCCATTTTCCCAATATTGATCCTACAGATCCATGAACGTGGGAGATTTTTTCATCTTCCGGTGTCTTCTTCAATTTCTTTTTTCAGAGTCTTAAGTTTGTATTATGAAGTCTTTCACTTTCTTAGTTAGATTTATTCCAATATGTCTTTTGAGGCTATCATGAATGAGATAGTTTCCCTGATTTCTTGTTTTGGTAAGTTTGTCCTTCGTACATATGAAGGCTCCTGATTTTTGCATGTTAATTTTGTATTCTGCTATCTTGTTGAATGTGTTTATCAGCTTGAGAACTTTTCTGATGGTGCCTTTTGGTTCTTTTATGTATAGAATCATATAATTTACAAATAAGAACGCTTGGTTTATTTCTTTCCTATTTCTAGTCCCTTTAACTCCTTCACTTATTGCTCTAACAAAGACTTCAAGCATCATATTGAGAAGAAGTGGAGAGAGTAGACATCCTTGTCTTGTTTCTGATTTTAGTGGAAATGCTTTGGATTTTCTGTTTAACATAATGTTAGCTTTAGGCTATTTTTATATTGCCTTTATTAGGTTGAGATATCCCTAGATACTCTATGACATTTGTCATGGAGGGATGTTAATTTTGTCAAACACCTTCTCTACATCTAACCTTCACTACCTCTAGTGATCATGAGGTTTCTGTCCTTGAGTCTGTTTGTATAGTCAATTACATTTATGGCTTTATGTTTGTTGAGCCAGCTCTGCATTTCTGGAATGAAGCCAACTTGTTCATGGTGGATATTTTTGTTGTGTTCTTGCATTTGGTTTGCAAGTATTTTACTGAGAATGTGTTCATCAGAGAGATTGGCCTATAATTTTCTTTTTTTGCTGTTTTTTTCTGATTTTGATGACAAAACAATATTGGCTTCATAAAAAGCATTTGGAAATGCTTCTTCTTTTTATATTTTATGACATAATTTGACGAATGTTGGTGTTTACTTCTCTTTGAAGGTCTGAGAATTCTCTGCTAAATCTCTCTGGTACTGGGCTTTTTGTAGTTTTTAGATTTTTAACTATTACTTCTGTCTCATTGGCCTATGGGGCTATTGAAATTGTTAACTTGATCTTGATTTGATTGTGGTAGGACATACATATCTGGATATTCATCCTATCTTTGTTTTTAGTTTTTGCAATTTAATGGAATGTAGATTCAAGTATGTCTTTATGATTCTTTTAATTTTCTCAGTATCTGTTGTAATATTACCCTTTACATTTCTGATTTCATTAATTTGGGTACCCCTCTCTCTTTTTTTGGTTAAAGATTTGTCAATATTGTTAATATAAAAGAACCAACTTATTTAATTAATTCTTTGTATAATTAATTTTGTTTCTCTTTCATTAATTTTAGCTCTGATCTTTATTACCTCTTCCAACCTACTCTTTTTGGGTGTTGTTTTTGACTTTCCAAGGCCTTCAGGTGCATTAAGGTATTAATATGAGATCTCACCAGTTTATTTTAAATGTAGCCATTTAGTGCTATAAAACTTTACTCTTAGGACTTCCTTCAGTGTATCCCATAGATTATGGTATATTGTATGTTAATTTTCATTTAATTTTAGGAATATTAAAGATTTCTTTTTTATTTTTCTCAGTAATGTGTTTTTTAGTTTCCACGAATTTGAGTACTTTCTGTAGTTTCTAATGTTGATACTCAGCTTTGTTCCTTTGTGATTAGACATATATCAGATGTTATCTCAGTTTTCTATATCCTTTGAGACTTTGTGTTCCAGTGTGTGATCTATTTTGGAGAAAGTTCCATGGAATGCAAAGAAGAACGCATTTGGGTGGAATGTTCTGTCTGTTAGGTCCATTTCATTTATGATGTCAATTAACCTCAGGTTTCTCTGTTTACTTTTTGTCTGATGACCTGTCCCTGGTGAAAGTAGGGTGGTACTGAACTCACTCACTGTCATTCTGTTGGAGTCAATCTGTGATTTTAGAGCTAATAGCATTTCTTTTATTAAGTTGGGTTACTTTATGTTTGGTGTACATATGTTCAAGATTGTAATATATTTTTAGTGGAATTTTCTTTAATGAGCATGAAATGCCCTTCTGTATGCTACAATTATATTATCTGACAGATATATTTCAAATTAAAACTAATCAGAAGAGTTAGAGTCACATCATTCTAAAAGAATAATCAATCCAGTAGATGTTACAATCATGAATATATATGAATGAAACTCCAAGTTGCCAATATCATAGAAACAGTACTCCAGGACTATAAAATGCAGATTAACCCCAACTCAGTAATAGTTGGTGACTTCAAAACCCCACTATCTTCAATAGACAGGTCAACTGGACAAAGACTAAACAGAGAGAATTAAATTACATCTCACATGAAAAGGACCTAACAGACATCTACAGAATATTCCACCCATGCAACAAAGAATACAGTTTCTGCTTAGCAGCTAATGCAAGTTTTTCTAAAATTCACCACATTCTGGGACACAAAACAAATCTCAATAAATACAAAAAATTTGAAATAACTTCATGCATTCTATCAGACCACAATGCAATAAAGCTTATAATCAACAGCAAAAGAAACTCTAGTGACTACACAAACTCATGCTGATTAAACAACACACACCTGAATGACAAATGGGTCAAAGAAGAAATTAAAAAAGAAATAAAAATATTCCTGTAACTAAATGAAAGTGAGAATCCAACACACAAACCCTTTTTGACACCTTAAAAGCAGTCCTAACAGGGAAGTTTATAGTTCTTAATGCCTATATTAAAAAATCAGAAAGAGCACATGTAAATGACTTAACAGTATACAACTCAAGACTCTGGAAAGGTAAGAACAAACCAACTCCAAACTAGTAAGTGAGAAGAAATAATAAAAATCAGAGCAGAAATTAATGATATAGAATTAAAACAATACAAAAAAAATCAATCTGATAGATGGACACTTAGGTGTCCTAGGTAACCAAAAGAACGAAAGAGTAAATCCAAATTAAAATCAGAGATGAAAGGAGAAACATCACAACATACACCAAAAAATCCAGAGCATTGTAATGGAACAGTTTAAAAATCTATACTGCATTAAATTCAAAACTCTAAAAGAAATGAATGAATTTCTAAAATCACAGACACCACCAGCATTAAACCAAGAAGACATTAATAGCTTAAAAACACCCATAACAAATAAGGAAATTGAATCAGTTATGCAAAACCTCTAGACTAAAGTCCTGTTTTTATGTACTTACTGACTTTGATTTAAATATTAAAAATATGTTTGTTAGAAAAAACGACAGAAGAAAACTGATAAAATTTTGTAAATTTTTTATTGGATAGTGGAATTCAGACTGATTGTTATTTTATATTTTATTTTATGAATGAATTAGAAAATGTTACTGTTATTATTAATCTATTTAGCAAATAGAAAACAAAAGGGCATGTGATAGAAATATACTCAGCATGACTGTAATTAAAGCACTACATAGTGATAAATAATAGCATAGAATTTTAATTCATACACACCAGATTTACAGTTTTTGAGCATTTATACTTACCTGATAGAGTTCATTAGCCAGATTAAGGAAAAAGAAAAAAAAGCAACACCTTGAAAATTAAGCAATATTGGCAGTAACAGAAGGTAACAAGGATAGGATGATCATTTTACAAATCGTGATATGAGAGTTGGAGATTATATTTTTATCTATTAGATTATATATATATATACCTATATATATATATGAATATATATTCCTATCTCACACCGCAGACAAAGAACTTATAGAGAAAAAACAGATCTGCATATGAAACAATGCCTTTCAGAAGAAGCAGAGCTGAGTATCTTCAGATCCTAAATTAGGAAATAGTTTTCACAGAAGGTCTTGAATCAATAGTCATAAAAGAAAAATTGATAAGTTGGACTATATTTAGAATATATGTTAATTAAAAGCATCATTTAGAGAATTAAAATCAATTCACAGATTGGGAAAAGATGTTTGTAAATCAATGTTTGCAAAGTCACAGATGACAAGGAATTTAAATAGACAAATGAGCAGGCAGTCTGGAAACATCACATCAAAATGAACAAGTGATAGACCCCAATATACTGGAGATGCCTGAGATGTGAAACATCTGCAAAGGAGAACTTTATATAGAGAGTAGTACCAGCCCAAGGAAGAAATGTAAGCAGCAGGTAGCAAAGCTGTAGGGACTGACCCATGCAAGCCCTTTTGGACTAAAGCCCCAGACACTAGTCAGGGAGTTACAGGATTCAGTGTTCTGGTCTTGTTTTATTCCCATAATTCCTCACTGTTCCCCCAACTTTTCCTTTGGAATGGGATATGCTATGTGACTGTGTATTGGAAAAATGTAATTTGAATTCAATTAAAGAGATAGTTTTGAGTCTCAAAAGAAACTTTGGACTTTTTATTGTCCTCTGTATTTATTTATTTGTTTGTTTTTAGTTAAATCTCTTATTTCTTTTTATATAACACTTAATTGAAGTTTTTAAAGATTCATAAATATATTTTGATTATATTTAGATCCCCTTCCATATCTGAACCCCCTTTTAAGGCCTCCCTCCAGATTTTTGTACTTTAATATATCTAATGTATATATTAAAGCTTATAGAGTCATGTTTGTGTCTTTCTTTGGATGTTTGAATAGTGTTTAGGCTGTTAATATCTACAGGGACTTTTAAAGATGTACTAAATGCATTTTGATTAATGATAAGGCCATGAGCTTACAGGAGTGGAATGTGGTGATGTGAATGAGAAATATCCTCTCTAGGCTCATTTTTATTTGATCCCTTTGCTCCCAGTTGGTGGCCTGGTTCAGGGGAGATTAAGAAAGTGTGACCTTGCTGAGGAAGTATGTCTTTGGGATGGGCTTTTGAGAATTTGTAGCTTGGCCCCACTTCTGATTTGCTGTCTTCAATTCCGGCTTGAAGACGTGAGCTTGCTGCTTCCTGCTCTGGCTGCTTCCTACCATTCCTCCCAAGTCATGGTGGACTCTTTTCTGGAACTGTAAGGCCAGACAAACTCTCCCTTCTGTAAGTTGATTTACTCAGGATGTTTTATCACAGCAACAGAAAGGCACAATTAACGTAGGCCCTTTCGCTTTATTTTGTCTATTGAACATGACATATCCATTTTCATACTTTTCTCTTCAACCCCTTATGTTTTTGAAGCTAAAGTGCTTGTCTTGAAGATGGCAGATAAGTGGATCTTATTTTTTCCCACCTGCCAATCTCTGCCTTTTGTTCAGACTGATTATCTCATTTTTATTTAGTATAATAATAATTACAAGAAAGCATTTAAATGTCATTTTGGTAATGGTTTTCTATATTTTATGCTGTTTTGTTCCTCTTTCCCCCTATTACTATTTTATTTTATGTTAAATATTTTCTAGTATTATTTTAATTTCCTTTTTATTTTTAATTGTGTATTGGAATTATGTTTGGTGGTTTGTTGGAAGATTAAAAAAATAACAATTTAGAACTATTCAGATCAGAAAAATATACCAGCTTCAAAAATGTGGAAACTATCTCTTGAATAGCTCTACATTTGTAGTATTACTGTCAAATAAAGTATACCTTGATGCACGGATAGTAATATTGTCACACAACCTACATTTTCTGCACTGTACACTCATTAATAGAATTTTAGCATTAGTACTTTTTTTAGACTTGTATTTTATAAAATGAGAAAAGAAAAGTGTTAAGGCAAAAAAAAATCCATATAATGTGTTTTATATTTACCTATCAATACATTCTGGCTCTCAGTTGCACTCTTCATTTACTCACTTTGGGATCCCCAGCCATAAGATAATATTACCTAGATATGAGGTAGTTTTGGATTTCTCTCTTCAGTTAAACCTTTCTGGAAGAAACATTCTCATAAACATAATCAGAACCATGTTTCCATAATTATTAAAAATAATTAAGTTACCTTAACCCATACTTTTTATTTCTTCATGTGAATCAAATGGCTACTGTACTTTTAGCTTGAGGCATTTTAGTTAGTACTGATTGTAGAAATAGTGAAAAAGTAGCACAGGTTTTGTTTCTTTGGGCACGTCTTAACTTTTTATTTGTATTTGAAGGACAGTTTTGCTGGATATAGAATTTCTTCTTAGCATTCTTTTTTTTCCCCCCCAGAACTTTGGATATTTCATCTCACTATCTTTTCATCTTTCATGGTTCCTGAAAGGAAGTCAGCTGTTTATCTTAATGCAGAATTCTTGTAGATGATGAGTTATTTATGTCTTTTTGTTTTCAAGACTATCTTGCAACAGTATGATTGATATATGTAAATGTTATATCTAGCAGTATCAATAATTTCATCCTTACTTGCTTTCACTGACTATTTTTGTCTTTGAGACAAAGTCTCATATGCAAGGCTGACTTTTTAACCCACTATGATTTCAAGGATGACTTTGAACATGTGATCCTTCTGCCATCTTTTGGGAATAATTTTTACTGTGGAAGTAGAATCTGTCACCAAGAGTTTTTGTTATGTTCTGTTGGGTTTCTGTGAGTATGTACATGTATGTGTCCCTCCATGACATTTAAATAGCACCACCTGATCTGGCCACAGTTATTACCTCAGAATGAAGGCAAATCCCTTTGCTTTTCATCTAACACTCTATTAGTTTCTTCATAAGTTTAGGCTTCTTTTATTTCCCCTCTTGTTTAATTTTGGAAAGTATGTCTTCTAAAGTGCTCTTTTCCAGTTTGCTAAGAAAATCAATTGTCCTCATGCAAATAAGTCTCATGATGTCGTACTCAGCATTTTAGAGGTTGATCCTTTGACTTTCCTTAAGTTCAGTTTTACTTGGAAAAAGGTAGTTCAAGAGCCAAAAGGCCTACTGATGTAAATGAGACGGATGCTTCAGGACAGGATATAGTTCACAAACAGAAGTGATTCAATGCATCACAATAGGAAAGAAACATGACATGAGGAGGAGCGATAGCTGCTTTATAACTACAAGTCTGCACTGACTGAATCCCTTTGTTCTCTTTTCCTCACTGAAAAGTTCATTGATTTCATATCCTGGTAAATGATATTTGAAAATAATTGTGCTAAGTGGTGCTTCCACTTCTAAAATGAACTTTCCCATTTGGAAACTGAGAAGTAGTAGAAGACTGAGTATAACTGATTCATATATGTGGAAAAAGAAATACGTTCTGATGCATTTGTTCCTGTGTCCTGATCCTAAGCACATACACATACATAGCACATACATACTCTGCCATGGACTTTTGTCATTTTCACTGTGGGAGGCTAGGTATGGATAGACTAGTATCCACTACCTTCCAGGAAATTGCCAACAGAAAAGTGAGAAAACCATAACCAGGCAGCTGAATGAGAGTGTCATGAAGCTCCTCTTCCAACTGACTACTTTATAAATGATCATACCAAGTAATGATCTTCTTAATGCTCTTTCATGAATTCTTACATTTGTTTGAATCTCCTCCCCACCCCTTCCAGGTCCCTCTCATCCTCCTAGTAGGCCTGCTTCTGCTGTCATGTCAAATGTATTCTGACAACAGATAGATGGATAAGGAAAATGAGGTACATAGGCATGAAGGAGCTTTGCTGAGCCATAGAGAAAAATGAAGTCATGATATTTGCATGAAAATGCATGGAATAAAGATTATTCTGTTAGGTGAAACATCCTAGATTCAGAGAGACAAATGTCACCTATTTTATCTCAGATGCAGATCTTAGCTTTTGGTCTGTAGACCCTGGTTTATTATATACATTTATGAGGGTGAGTTTAGATCATGAAACTAGTGAGGAGATCATGAGAGAGAAAAAAGAGGTATTTTTAAAGATATATTTTTATATGAATAATTGTGTGTGTGTGTGTGTGTGTTGGAGCCTGTGCATGTGTGCATGAAATTGCCCTCAGAGCCCAAAGAGAGAGTTGGATTCCTTGAAGCTGCAATTGAGGTAGTTGTGAGCCTCTCCTTGGACATAGGTGCTGGGAATTGAACTCGGTTCTCTGAAAAAGTAGCAAGCACTCTTAAATACTGAACCTTCTCTCCAGCCCTGAAAAAGAGATTTTGAAGGAAGTTAAGAAGGGAAAAAATGAGAGACTGAGATACTCTAGCATATTTTGTCTGGTTATGTTTTCAACATAACTACAGTAGTGGCTGCTTCTAGGAATTCAAGTTAGCCACATTTTCAACAAATTCGGCGATAATGTGATAGTGAGAAGCACCAACCACTGTCTACTACACAAACACAAAAGAATGCTGTTACCAAAGCTATTTTTCAAACAGACCCTGGATCATAAACTTTGTTTATAAACAAGAGAAATTGTAGGTATTACTTTAACTTGTTATATACTTACAATCTAAAAGCAGTCTATCATTGCTAAAATCCCAAACCTGCCTTTTATGAAGATTAGGGTATCATTAAAAATTATAGTTGTGATGGTTAATTCTGTCAATTTGACTGGATTTGTAATAATTATGGAAACATGGTTCTAATTATGTTTATGAGAATATTTCTTCCAGAAAGGTTTAACTGAAGAGAGAAATCCAAAACTACCTCTTATCTAGGCAATATTATCGTATGATCGGGGATCCCAAAGTGAGTAAATGGAGAGTGCAAGTGAGAGCCAGCATGCATTTCTTTGCAATTCCTGACTGCAAACACAATGTGATTGTTACGGGTCAGAATAAAATATCCGACACCACTTGGATGAAGTAGTGAGGTACTTTATTTCGGCCAATCAAGCCTTCTGACTCGGGATCAAACGGATCAAGTGCACCAATCATGCTCAGAAAGAAGCTTTTATAGGGTTTTTACAGCAGTGACTGGTTACAATTTGAAACAGCCAATGAGAATCAAGCATTTTACAAGTTTAAAATTTTCCACACCTGCACATTCTTACCCAAAACAGACCAGGCATTTAGCTATTTGCACATGTCCCTCCCAGATTAGAACATTCCCTGGGTTGTGGTCGAACCAGTTCTCGGAACTGGTGAGGTCACTTCTTTCTGGGTGTGCTACTAAGAGGGGTTGGGCAAAGGTCAAGCGCAAGCTGACTTTAAGTCTGGACAAACAGCAAAATGAAAGTCTGTATGCCATTTTTCTAGGCCATTGCAGTGACAGAGCTGCATTGCTGCCTATTCTCTTCTACCAGAATGGATCGTATCCAGTCGGACTGTGAGCCAAAATAAACCCTTCCTGTCAAGTATCTGATTAGAACAAGGGGTAAAGTAACTAGGATAACAATTTTTATGGAACATTTCTTCAGCAATACTCTAGTCCTTTATTAGGTAAATATTAATTTTCATATTGATGAAGATACAGTTTAACTGAAGAGGATGCCAAAGAAAGCAATGGCAATGATTGCAGAGGTGAAAAGAAATCTTCCATATATAGATGAAAGAAATAGTTAACTGAGTTCAGAAATGAGAAACTCAAGGGAAGTTTTGATCACTACTTTAAAATTTATCACAGATAAATCTTAGGAGCACAAGAGTTATTTTTCATATCTTCACCGAGTAGAATGGACAAATTTCACTCTTTATGTTGCTGTTTAAAAAAATTTTACTTGCCCATTAACCATTTAGATATTAATAAAATTTATTTCTTAGTACCTAACCTCCCCCCTCCCACCTCCCAGCAATAATTTGGTCTCTGAGGGTTTTAATTTCCTTTCTTCCCAGTCCAGGGGCATCATTTTGCACTCTTGAACAATAGCACAATGTACAAAAGGGTACAGTCTAGCTTGAAGATTGGTCACTGACCAATGTTATTGATCAAAACACTGATCATAAGATATCATCATCTGGCCACAGCTCCTGATGGGGATAATAACATCACAGAAAACAGAGCTTTTATGCTCTCTTGAGAATCTCTAGGGTTGGACACTCCACACTGTCTCATCAATGAGAACTACGAATATACACATGTCATAAAATCACTGCATGCATTTCTGGAGCATATCAAAGCGGCATGTTAGATGCTGATACTGAGAAGATGGGAAGCAGAGAAAGCTGAATCAAATAATCCACTGATTCTTTTTTAAAAAATGGCCACATTAATAAATAGTAAATACAGGGGAAATGATTTATGTTCATAAGTCTAATTTTTAACTCTTTTCTCAGGAGTCATGTTCATGTATAGAATTTAGGAAACTATAATTCCTAATTAGTTTAAAGTCAGTCTTGCATTTTATACCTTAATATTTCCTTAAACTGTTCAGTGAACATATTGGACTTTGAGCAAAATGATCTAATGCTTTTATGATTAGTAATATAAATTTAAGAACATTGACAGCTCTTCCTTCTGAAAATAATTAAACGATTAAATTTTATTTTAGAAATCATTTATATTTGTTTTTTTCCTCCAGTATAATAAATGTGACATAATTCACAGCACAAAAAAAGAATATAAGTTCTAGTGAAGTTTGATATCTTCTATCATGCATCAATTTTTAAATAAAAACATTATTTAGAATTTTTACAGTATGACTGGAAAATTAGTTCCATGCCATCATTTTCTTTTCCTATCTATGAATGAATGTAGGTGGATTCTATAATTCCAACATTCTGCTTTGGAAATTATACCTCCGGGCTGATATGCCATCTCAGTTTGTCAAAGGACTAGTTTCAGTTTGCTGCACTCAATTTCTTTTTGACAGACAAGAAATTTGATTTTTATAATGAGGTGTAAATCAGAAAAACAGATCATCTATCTGTTTTTATCTATCTATAAAAGACTTCAGTAGAGGTAAGAGCAGCAGTATAAGAGTTTATAACAGTGGTTCTGTAGCTTAAAACAGAACGTCCAAATGAGGGACACCTTCTGAGATGAAAGGAACTTCAGTCTACATGTTCATCCTGTTGAATATACAATGAAGGCAAAAATTAGTCATGGTGTATTTCATGCTTGGATCACTTTTCTTCTGATGGTAGTCATGTGGGCTGTCTTAACTGACAGATGCATGGCATAATAAATGTGATATTATTTGACATTCTTCTGTGAACTCCCACAAAGGAGAGAGACAGTGATGGGGGATATTTTTCCCGTCCTACCCACACTTGTTCTTAATGATAGGGTGACATCATTGCGAGAACCTTAGACAGGTAAACTAATAAGGAGAAACTGGGCTTGTAGCATAGAATAATTTTTGTTACCATGGAAGAGTTGCTCATGTCCTAACTGATGGTGAAGAGAAAGGTTTTTCCTCACGTTTTAATGTTGAAGCCTTTGGTTTCCAGTCAGTTTATTTTATCTTCAGATGTTTTGTTTTCTACCTTCCTTAGAAATACTTTTTTGTAATGCTGGAGAATGGAGCACAGGCTCTTGTGCGTGCTGGTCAGATGCCCAGTCAGTATTCTCCTTCTGCTTCTTTCCTCATCCCTAGCGTTCCTACAGGTGAGCTGTTAACTGCTAATGTTGGCTTAGTATCTGCCATCTGGGGTCAGCGTAGAGCTCACCATTCTTTACTCTGCCTATCATACAAAATGCAGCATTTATTTACAAAAGTAAGAGGCACAATCATGAGTCCCTGGTGTTATAAGTTATGGGGGTACAGTTCCAGGAAGCCATAAAAAACACTGGCTCAATATGTATAGACAGGTATTATGTATAAAGCAAGATGAAATCATTCAAGAATGCTGAACCATAATAAAACACCTGACTCCTTTGTTTATGTAATCCCGAACATTCAAACATCTAAGAAATAGCCAGGTAACTGATCAGATTCTGCATGCTTAACAATATTCCTTGATGCATTTACTCATGTTTTCAAGGAGATATGCAATCCTCAATTAGCAGAGTAAATTTGGCAAGCAAAGAAGATGTATGTAGGTCTTAGGCAATTGTATGCATTGTATCTTACCTTTTCATGTCTCACATGTTGCCAATCATTCTATCACCATTGCGAAGGTTTAAGAATGTTGTTCTATCAGTCAGGATAAGTTAGGTGCAGGAAGAAAGCATGAATCATGGATATAAAAGCATCTTCTATCCTATAATGTGCTTATATCACCACTTGGATGAATTTCAAGTCTATTGGTGTGGTTGCTCTGTCTACAGATTTATTGGACTCTTAAATAACAGTTCAAGAAGTTCTAGTGTTGCTGACGAGGCTTATAATGATGATTCACAAGAAAAGCTATTTGTTTCTCTCTAGTTCCTTTCTGCACATCATTCTTCCTGTTGGATTAGTGAACAAAAGGAATTGTAAAGCCACAAGGGAATGTTTTAAATAGGATCACACAGACATTAAAGAACAATTAACAGTAATTTCACAGCGGTGGAAGGTAAGCCACACATTTTTATGAAATGGAACAAATGTGTTAAGAATGATTAACAAAATAAGACATGAAAAACAGAAAGATTTGATACTCAGCTCTATTAAGGCAACAGCCATATACAATAAATGTAATGCTTCAAATTTACATCATTTAATGGTAAACAGTCACTGAACTGTGGCAGACAGCTGGCACAGAACACAAGATCCACAGTGCTTAAATGCCAGCCATCCCTTTCAGTTAAGATGCACTTTGTATGATGTGTACTTCTCTTGATTTTTAAAAAACTTCATACAAGCCAATGTAACTTGAGCTTTAAAAAAAGCATTTAAAGAAAGCCTGTAATTTTTTCAATAGCTAATTGGACAGACAAATAACTTACACTTTCAATTATCTTGTAAAATAAAGAATACTCATTTATTCATTGCACATATATTTAACCTTTGTGCAAAGCACCATCATAAGTGTTGGAGGAATACAAAGATTCTAATAAAATGTTCTATAGAAAGTGAATAAGGACCTGTGTCTTCACAGTAAGTTTGCTACTATCTAGCGATCCTTGTTTCTCCAGTGTCCCTGTTGGGAGGTAGACAGACCTGCTTTGAAAGGATGACTGCTAGACCTCCTCAGCACCTTTTTACCACTCCCCACCAACAAATTTCAAGAATACAGTAGCATTCAGTGGAACCTTGGCAAAAAGAGAACGATTCTCTACCAGGTTGGGTAAGGATTTTATCTTGACCCTTAATCCCTTGTGGCCCATGACCATGTAGTCTGGGCATCACCTGAGAGCTTCTTAGGAAAGCAGGATCTCAAGTTCCACCTCTAATCTAATAAATCGCACTTTGTTTTCATAAATATAAAATCAGAGCCTTTTTGTATGTTCTTAATTTTAGTTTAGATTAATTAAGGCACATTTGGCCTGAAGACGATTAGTGAGGTCTTGGGTTTAATATCATGTAGTCAATTTAGGTCAAGGATTATAATTTTCAGTGCTGTTTCTGAAATGCTCAGAAGAGTGCTGATATGGAGTAAGTACTAAATAGATGCATATTGAATGCATTTGTTTGGCTTGCTCAGCATCAAGTATGGAGTTCTCTCTTGATAAAATGTGTACTTCTTACATGTAGGTCTTCAATATGAACCTGGTATTTCCATCTGGGGAGAGACCCAGTCTCTGAAAATACATTGTCTTCAGCTCCATCAGTTCTTATGTAAATACATCTCAGTCAATCTATAATAATCAGTTGACTACCCGGAAGCTAGAAATAAGGAGTGAAAAGTGGTTTTCCTTGCCCTCAGTCTGTAGTCAAGGCCATTGGCAGTGACACAGAATATATGTTATGATAGTGCCATGGAAGTGAAGAGAGCAACTGAGTTTTTCTGAAGTATAGAGAGCACACTGACAATGATTCCATAGACACTGGTGTAAGACCTGACCGATGAGGATGAGTAGTAGTTAAAGCCGGAAGTTTGTGAGCATTCTAGGTGAAGGAATTAAGGCATGAGAGACACTGTAAAGTAATGTGCTTCTGGAATTTATACAAACAAGATAAGGAAGGATGGCACGTGACTTTGTAAAAAGTCAGCAAGGCAGCATCCTGACCAGCCAAATACTTGCATGGTTTACTGTGAAACAATGTACGTTTCAAGGAGTGGCTGGTGAGGGAGCCCCTGAAGATAGAGGCAAAATCTGAACTAATGACATTTTTCTAACCTCGAAACCCAAAGTTACTGTTTTAATGGAAGCAAGCTCATGGAGCCGTGTGCTCCTCTTGTGACCTGGGCACCTGACCTTACTTCTCATCCCTTAGGATCCTTCCTTGCTCTCACCTAAGGCAGTGTAGAAATGTATGTAGGCATGCTTCACATACTAAAATGATGAAAGCAGCATGTGTTTCTCATTACAGCCAACGAAAGAAATTGAATGTGTATGAGATTCCAGGCTGAGGGGTCAATAGGCAAGATTCTCTGATGAGACAAGGCTTTGTCCTGACTTGGACCTCCCCATTTCCTGCTGGAGATACTATTTTAATAAAAGAATGAGAGAAGCCCCTGCTCAGGAGCACAGCTCTGAGAGACATCTAAAGGAACAAATTTCAATAAGAATTCTGAAGTGTAAGTTTAGCTATCCTTAAAATCCGATTGTTCCTGCTACCCGATTTCTTATCCTGTACCACACCCCGGGTAATGACTCATCATGCTGGATAGGTGGGGTTAGCCGGAATACACCCTCCCCGCATCTTAGTTACTTTTCTGTTGCTGTGATAAAACACTGCAACCAACCAAGGGAACTTATAAAAGGAAGAGTTTATTTAAGCTTATGGTTGCAGGGGAATTAGAGTCTGCCATGGTGGAGAGGCGGCAGCAGAGGTTCCTGGAGTAGGAGCCGCAGTTAAGCCCTCACATCTTCAAGCAGGCACAGGAAGCGGAGGGTGAGGGGATTCCCCAAGGTTTAAGAACTCTGTAAACCCAATACAGGTGATGTGCTTCCTCCAGCATGGCCACACCTTCTAAGACCTCCCAAAACAGCACTACCCAACTGGGGACAAAATGTCCAACTACTTGGAGCCTCTGGGGGACATTCTCATTCAAACCATGTTCTTTCTTGGTATTGTTTGGTCCGTTGACCCCCATCCTGTTTCTTGGCTTTAAATTCCTACCTCTCTGTGTTCACACTTGAGTCCAAGCTTTCTCCATCACTACAGCATCTCAGTGTGTGAATGAGAACCATCCTCTTTTTAGTATGTTTACATTATCATTTTACAAGTGACACTGAATAGTTTTTCTTTCAGAAAAGAAAGAAAAAATAATTCTGAAGAAGGACGCAGGTGCTGGGGTGAGGAAGTTCAGCAATGCTGCATGTATTTGCTCATCTTGACCAAAGTGAAGCTAAATTTGTCCTAGTAGAATTGTTTTCACAGTTCTAATGGATAATAACTTTCCGTGGTCATTATGTAAGAGGACCCAATGGCATTCTTCATATTAAAATTATGCTTGGTCTCGGAACCCAGAAGATCATTCTGCTGAGAATTTAAAAATTGGTGCAACAGAGAATTGCCACTAATCACAGTCACACGAGCTTTGAAAAAGAAGTTGTCTTATAAGACATTGTGAAGACTGGGTCACAGTGTATACAATAATTGACTACCAGTTAAACCGTTGATTAGTTTCCTCTGCGTGGACAGAGGATGTAAATAAGACATTCCTCACATATAGAGAGGGCAAATAATATAGTATGATTTAGGAAGCTTAAGGCTTCTCTGCATCTGGAGAGATGTCTCAGTCAGTAAAGTACTTGTCTTCAACAAGAGGACCTGAATTTGATCCCAAGAATCCATGTAAAAAAGTCAGGTGTGGTGACCCAAAATTGTAACTTCAGTACTGGGAAGGTAAAAATAGATGAATCTTTGCAGTCACCAGCCAGCCAGCCTAGCCTAATGGGTGAGCGTCAAGCCAGTGAAGGAGCTTGTTTCCCAAAGCAAACTGGATTCATTCTAACAGTAATCAGAGTTTGTCTGGCCTTCATACATATGTACATACATGCATACCCACACCCACACCCACATGAACACACACACACACACACACACATCTGGGGGAGAGAGAGAGAGAGAGAGAGAGAGAGAGAGAGAGAGAGAGAGAGAGAGAAAGAAAGAGAGAGAGACAGAGAAAGCTTTGTACGCCCCTGTTTATGCCCCTATTCTTAATGATGCTCAAAATCATCATTGTAGAGCTGCTTACATGGACACAGTACAGATATTCCTAGGTCCTTGAGACAAAAAAGAGTCAAGAACAAAACCATTTCTTCTCATTCAGAATTACAGAAAGTATAAAGGAGTTGAGGAGTCTCTGCTGAATTTCCAATTGGAATATGGTTCAATTAGAGAACACCCAGTAAGATGCTTGCTGAAGTCCAGCTTAGAGCTCCTCCAATGTTAATGTCCTAACAGAGTTCTGCAGATCTTGTTGAAATACAGTTTATTCTAAGTCGGGCTGAGATGGAACTCTAAACCATACTTTGAACACATTTTAGGTGATGCTAAACTATAGACACTGGTTTAAAACAATAGACTAGGAAATGAGCAGTGAAATAACCAGAAATTAATAACTGAACTCAATGTCAGGGTTCTGAAAGAATGAGACACAGGGCAGGTAATTTAGTGTTCGGAGGGTGGAGAATTTTGTCTAAATTTTAAATTTTATTTCTCTCTCTTTGTGTGTGTGTGTGTGTGTGTGTGTATGTATGTTTGGAGGTCAGAGAACAAGCTTTTCCTTCTTCATTTACAGAGGCTTTGAGGACCAAACTCAATTGTTCAGGTTTGTGCAGCAAACACTTTTAACCACTGGGCCACCTCACTGATCCCCAGTTCTTCATCTCTTTGAGCATTGCAGACAAGTTATGTGAGGTACCCTTGTCTTGTTCTCATGGAAGTCTTCATTCCATAGAGAGTAAGAGTCTAAAGTCACTGATCACTTTCCTATCCTTGTGAGTAAAAATAGATTCATGGTGGTTTTTAAAAGACCTATATCTAAATCCACAAATCTACAGGCTATGAACAATAAAAACAAAGAGAAAACATTTACAAAAGAAAAATAGTAAGTTAGAGATGTTTCAGAGAATTCTCCTCTCAAAAGTACCTCATTTTTCTCTGTTTCTATTTGCAGCTGACTTTGCTTCTGATCTTTCTTGAACAATGCAAATAATTGCTCACATTTTTCACTTCATATCCACATGTCCTGATTGTAATTAGAAGAAAAAATGCATTTGGTTGAGCATAATCCAAGGTGCAAGGCTGAAGTAAAGACATTAGATACAGGTGATAGAACACTTAAGGGACAATTAAAAGATTTGTTCTGGCTATATTTATCATTGTTCCTTCTTGCATAAAAAAGAGTGGTTTATTTTTAATGAAAGATTAAAACTTTACTGAAATTTGGCATTTTGGACAGCAACAATGCAAGCAAATGGAAATTTTATCTGGCCTGAGTTCAGTCTCTAAAAACTCTTATTCATTACTTACGGACAACAATTACTTTGCCTGGGTCAGTTTATTTAGTTATTTAATATTTTAAATAGATGAAAAATATGTGACCACATACTATTCCTTGGCTTGGAAAATTAAGCCCATGGTTCTATTCCTGCTGTATAGCAAGTCCCTGAACTTGTTTGACAGGCAGACTATGAAAAAGAGGATTAAAACTGCTTTCCTGGATTCTCAACTTTGTCGGGGATAACACAGAAATCTCCATCATTCATGTGCCCTAGAGAGTTCTAAAGCATTAACAATTTATCTAGCTTATGTATTATAAAAGCTAGAAAGTATATATTTTTAATACCAATCACCAAATCCAGCCATAATGCAAAAAGCATATTGCAAGTTTGATTGGTACAATTCCTGCTGAATGAATAAAATAGGACATGGTCCTGGAAAAGCTGGTGTCCAATAAACTTGACAATAAAAATCTCATCTAAAGGGCCTAAAGAGGAATTTGGGGAAATGTGCTACTTTGCAAGAAAGGTACAATCTTTGATGTGTAAATATTTTCTTTTTTAAATTTGTCAGGATGAACAACATAAAGCATTGGCTTTTATAGGTGCATATATATATTGCAGTGTTGCTCTTGGAGTTATTTCACCATTCCTTATCATTTTTTCAGAAGAACACTTTTTAAGAGCCAGGTTCAAACAGGGAACAGTGATGGCCTGAGGCAAACCGTCAAAAAAGAAAGTTTGGTAACCTGCAGTTCCTTTCTACCACATCTCTGCTCCTCTTTCTTTTCCTAGCTCAGTGTATGCCGTGGTGGGGGAGGAAGGGCAAGATCTATTTGTCTTCATTTCTGATGAAAAGTCAAAGGTTTGTTACAGAAAAGGAAAGTTATTTCTGAATGTATTCATATAATGAGCTAGTTAGTAGAAAGTCTCTCATAAAACCAAATTAATATTTGACAAATCTACTACATTTTCTTCAAGGATCATTATGCATCCTACATAATGATTATAATTTATGTTTTATTTATTATCAATAAATTCATATTGTTAGCAATATATATTTTTTAAATGCCTTCTAAGTCTAGTTAAAACAAATTTTCAGTGATGAAACAAAAATCAGCGTAAATGATGAAAATGAATCATCATTCATTAAGTACAGAAAATGTAACAGAAAATTTAAGCTAAATTCCCTCTTGCTTTCTCTCTCTCTCTCTTTTCACAGATGGTGAAAATAGTTTCAGATAACGTTACACTTGGTATTGTTGTAGGTTCTAAGAGAACGGTTCAAGAACTCTTGCCTGAGACCGAGGCCTCTTACAATTTTTATTCATCTCACTGTCTGAAAACCTCTATACAATTCCATGGTAGAACCAACTTGCTTAGTGTGTTTGGCCTCTAGACCACGTCTAAGGCTAATGGTCTTCTCTTCTTTGCATCAAAAGAGATTGCCATGTTGTGCTGCCTTGTAAAACACTAGACATAGTTCAGCTTTTCTCAACTATCAGTTGCTAGACTGGTTAAGAATCAGGAAATTAATAGAATGGGAAGGGTTAATTGGGGCGAAAAATGGGCAGACAGGGCAGGGATTGTGGGGAGGGACAACACTACAGGCATGTAGAAGAGGTCATATGGAAACCCACCACTACAGAAGCTTCTTAAAGTATACTCCTGCACATTATAAAGGGAGATTAAAAGCGGTTACCTTTTAACAGGGGGACATTGCCCCTACTGAACACCAGAAAGTGTTATATATGCCTCCATGAGAAAAAATTAATCATTAACCTTACCCAGCTGTAAATTCTGCATATTTTAGCAACAACTGGCCTGGTAAGATATGACCTCTGGTCTAAAAGTGACACAAATACTATCAGAGTATCCAATCACTTTCTCATTGGATTTAAGGTTGGGCTTCATAAGATGGAGCCCATAACTGACATAAGTATCAGGCCTAGGAACATGAAGCTAGAGAGGCCACAGGGGAGAGCTCAATGCTATTATTCTGCTAAATAAATATTAAAGTGACTTCTACTGACTTACTGTTATACCAGTAATGCATCTCTCAGGTCTCACCAGAGAAGCTTCTTTATGCAGCAGATGGTGATTTACACAAAACCCACAGCTGGCTAACATGCAAAGAATAAGAGACTGCAGAGGGCTTATTACTGAATTGGACATGTATATCAAACTTCTGCCTCCAAAGTCTCAGGAATCACTGTCAAAGGAAGGGTGGAAAGATTGTAAGAGCCAGAGACGGTGGATGGAGACAACCTGGCAGTTACTCAGAACTCACAGCAGTGGTGACAGCATGCTCAAGTTCCACATTAGCTCAAACCAGACAAAAATCTCAGCATAGGAGAGGAAGGGGTATGAAAGAAACCCCCCTACCTGAGGAACTGTTGGAAAAGGATGGCTGCTGCTGGGAGGAGAGTCAGTCTCATTTGAGGATGTGACTCTTGGTAGGTTAACCAGGCTCTAGTGGGTGGACCCACACTGAAGAGCATTTGGGGAAACAAATTTGACTTTTAGGCCTTAATATACATATAGTAGAGTACATGAAATTGCCATGACTATTAATGGGGGGGGTGAAAACAGGAAAGGGGAACTAAATATCATCAAATAATATTGTATGAAAATCACAAAAAATAATAAAAACATTGTTGCGAAAAAAAGAACCAGGAAGACACAACTTATGCTGTGTCTGAGTGACCTCTGAATATCATAAATTTGTTCAAATGTGCTATTCCATAAATCTAAAATGTCACATATTCAAATAAAATCATGAACTCTGCTGACAGCAAATGATAACTTTTTTTTACCTACTGGAGATCGGAAAACATTACCTTGTTGAGTCTTACTGTCTCAAGAATGCAAATGTGAAGAAAGGGCTTAGGGTCTTGAGCATAGGTTTGTCTTAAGGCATGTAGCTTAAGGTGGATAACAGACTGGGCTATTCATAACACGATTCTTTTGTGTTTCTCTTTCAAGAAGGTGGGACCTTCTTGACAATAGTCTTGATAAGTAAACTACATCTTGATAAGTGAGTTTTACGCCTAGGTGAGTAATCTGTTTTTCTGATACGAAAACAAGATATTTGCTCAGACAAGTAGGTTTATAGGAATTTTTGTGAGGCAAACAACGAAACAACTTAGTAATTTATAACCTGATCTTCTTAGCAAGAGTTTCCTGAAACAAATAGCTAAGCAATGTTGATGCAGATGACTGCAACTTACCCTGACAACTTCTAGACTCTGCAGACAGAGGTCATTTCATTGTTCAAAGAAAATGAGGTTCAGAGAGACATTTACTGAGATCTCTTGATTAGAATTTCTTGGAGAATTTCATTTACTAAAGACTTGATTAAAGGTTCTAAGACAGAAATTTCTATTGTCTTCTATCCATTTCCCATGACAGACAATAATCAATCACAACTTTTCTTCTCACTCCTTCTGACCTTGACCTCAAGATCATTTTCAAAGTAACGCTTTAAGGTAATCATTTTCATGCGACCAGAGCAATCTTTCAGACTGTAACCTAAGGGACTGTGTCAAGCATTTGGTTATTATGAACTTTAAACAGCCATACATAATGTTCTCAAGGGCTGGGAAGATGGCCCAGTTGGTAGAGTACCTACCACATAAGTTCATCAGATTTCCAGTACCCACATAAAAATATGAGTATAGTCACACGCACCTGTGAATTTTGTACTGGGGACAGAGACAAGCTGATCCTCAGAACTTGCTAGCCAGTCAAGCCAGTCTGTAAGCCCTGAATTCAATGAAAGATCTCAAAAATGATAAAATGAAGGGCAATAGAGGAAGACACCTGCTATCTACTGCCAGCCTCCACATGCATGCACACACACATACATATGTACATGCACTCACATATATGCAAATATATGACACATACTCAACACACATATACACAAACACAACTAATAAGGAAACAAAGAAATCATGTCAAAGAGCTTAGAGGCTCACACTTCAGTCTGGTTACAGCAAAACCAACATGAACTGGCGAAGAAGAAAGCAAATGTAGAGCTGGTTGTAGTTGTAAGTAACCATTAAGTTGAGATGAAAGCCTTAGACACTTAGATGGTAGAAAATATGAACTGAGTCATGAAGAAGTGGGAATGAATAACTGTTTTTCAGGGGAATTAATCTGAAAGTGAATGAAAGATGCACATGCAGGGAGCATGCAGGAGACTGCTACAGGGACTTTACAAAGAACGTATTGTAGGAACAGGTTAGGACTAATACAGGAAGACTGGGAAAGGAGGTAGACTGAAAAAAATCTCAGAGGTAAGTATTTAAGGCAAATAGAAGACAGAAAATAATAAGAAATGATTTTTTAAAACATATTTAAATTTGGGAGGACTGGAGAGATGGCGCAGTGGTTAAGAGCAGTGACTGATCTTGCAGAAGACCCAGATTTGATTCCCAGCACTCACATGGTGGCTAACAGCCATCTGTGACTTCAGTTTCAGAGGATCAAATGTCCTCTTCAGACCTCCATGGACATTGCACAACACAGGTGCACTTACATACATGTAAGCAATATAGTCATACACATAAAATAAAAATAACAAGTACTAAAATATTTAAATTTAAAAACAATTTTATAAGAAAAAGAACATCACAACAGTTACAAAATAGCATCAGAATGGTGTAACCAAATTAAATATGCATGGGAAGAAAGAAATTTGAGAAAGATTTAATCATTTGTAACATATCTCTGGTTTCATTTGGCTTAACTGCTCTTTTGTTGGGTGATTACTTTTTCTCTGTTCCACCTGACTTTTGTGGATGTAAAACATGAGGCCCAGTTCCTCCTGGCAACAAGGCTACCATAATTCCTAAGCTTGATCAACTGGTGCCCTCTTGAGAACCTGGCCTTTGGTCTGAAATAGGCATGGATAAAAGGTGGGGAGAACTGAACCTTCCTCCACAGGGCACAGCCCTAAGGAAGCTCTTGTGTTCTCACATGCTTGAATTCCCCGAATACCTCACTGCTCACCCTCCTGTCTACAGACCCTTCAGTGGGAGTTGAAGGCTCTATAATCCCCTGCTCCTACCCTTAGCTAGGCCATACTGTGAGGAAGAAAATATTACTTAGCCATTTGCTTCAGGCTGTTCTTGTACCTAGAAGATAAGATTGTGAAACGAATTAAAATTTGTTTATTGAAGCTCATTTTAAGGCATTTATCTCTATGCCCACTAATCTAAAATTATAAGAAAATAATATAAATTATTATATTATATAAATGTTTTAATAGTTTCCTGCCTTGCTGGCATTCTTCAAAATCACTGTATCCAGGCCATAAAATCTTACATTTATCTTCCCTTGAGGATATCTTGTCAAGGATACTGCTAGTATGTGCTGTCAAGTTGTGGAGCTTTGTTGCTATAGGAACTCACACAATTCTAGGCATGTTTGCTCAACACGATTCTCTGTGGTCTTTTGAGAAGCCTTGAAACTACACAATTAATAGTCAACACATGCTTAACATATTTTTGGATAAATCCGACAAAATTTAATTTTGCTGCCTTCAAGGAAAATTTGAGAATTATATCATGCATTATCATGGGATGTCATTTAGTTTGTAACTTGTCCCATAAAATTAGACCATAAATCTCTGGGAGGAAGAAAATTTGTCATATTGGGAGCTAATGTTAAATAATAATGTGAAACAGAAGGAGACAAATTACTCTGCACTATCCTTTCTGACCCATTAGTGTGTTTAATAAAAATAGACCTCTAATAGTTGCTATTTAACCAAAGCTACTGTGCAAGATAGCTTTAGTTGTCAACTTGACACACCTAGGTTGAAGGAGCCTCAAGTGCCTCCAGTGGACTGGCCTGTAGCCATGTCTGTGTGGCATTTTTTGATTGTTGAGTGATGTGGGAAGGCCCAGCCCATTGTGGGCAGTACCAACATTGGGCAGGTTGTCCTGTGTTGTATAAGAAAGCAGGCTGAGGATGGGTCAGAGAGGAGCAAGCCAGAAAACAGTGTTCTTCCATGGCCTGTGCTTCAGCTCCTGCCTCCAAGTTCCTGCCCTGAGTTCCTACCTTTGGCGCCTTCAGTGATGAACTGTGACCGAGGAGATGTAAGCCAAATAAACCCTTTCCTCCTTAAATTGATATTGGTCATAGACTTTTGTCACAATAATTGAAGACGAACTAGAACAGATACCATTTGTGTTGACTACATAAGAGCTTTAAGGTTCATCATAATAAAAGATGGTAATAGTCTTTGCTAGAGCACCATTTTCTTCTGGATTCTCTGTGTGAGTAAATAATAATGTCACTTGTATCTTGTAACAGGGTTACAACTGTGGTTTGCTAAAGAGCTAATAGTCAGTGGGTTTGGAGGAATTATGGGTAGGATAATTATGAACTCCCCAGGAAGCTAAGTTTTTTGGTAACTGCTGTAAAAAATGCACCCTTTACTGGTGATATCCCTTCTTTGTATAACATCTCCACTTGTTTAGGGAAAATTACACAAAAATTACATATCATAGGTATGTATGAGAGTTATTATTCTTGTTTGTAGGTAGTGGAAATAGATCTTGCCTAATTTATCTTTTAAAAAATAGTGATTTATTGGAAGTTTACTGCGATTAATTCTTTAGCTATTCACTAGATTCCTGTTGTCGTAGTTCAAGTTGCTACAATAAATTACCATAGATTAAATAGCTTCAATAACTGTTTATTTTCCACAGTTCTGTAGGGTGAACATCTATCAGGACACATGGTCATGCCGTTCCATGACACAGAAAGCTGTCTTTTCTTTATCTGTTCATATGAAAAAAACAGGGCCAGAATGTATTGTGGCTCTTCTAAACTGAAATTTTACTGAAAATTTGAATTTTTGAAAACTCCATACAGTGTATTTTGGTCACAGTTAGACCCTTTCCCCTGTCTGTGCTCCTCTTATTACCTGCTGCCCAACTGCATGTCCTGCTATATATTAGACATCTATACAGTTCGATAGACAATTGATAGATAGATGCTAAATAGATAGATAGATAGATAGATAGATAGATAGATAGATGTTAAGGTCAGTTGAGTCATATTTGTGTCCCCAAATGCCGTTCACCACTGGAAACTGGTTAACCTACAGAGTCGCACCCCTAAAGAAGAGCGACTCTCCTTTTCCTTGTAGCTATTGGTTGTAGTAATTCCTTAGCTAGAGTTGGGTTTCTTCCACACTTCCCCAATTCTGTGCTAGAATTTTGTCTGGATTAAGATTACATGGGTCTTGTGCATGCTATCGCCATTGCTGTGAGCTCATATGAGTAACTTAAAAGTTGTCTGGAAAACTGTTTTCTTGTGGTCATCTACTACCTCTGGCCCTTAGAATCTTTCAACCTCCTCTTTTATGATGATCCCTAAACCTGGAAGGCAGAGATTTGATACAGGTATCCAGTTCAGGGATAATCACTCTTCTGTCTCTTGTTCCCTCCAGTTGTGGGTCTCTGGTTTAATCACCATCTGCTGCATGAGAACGCTTCTCTGGTGAGTATTGAGAGATGCATTAATCTATGGGTATAGTAATAAGTCACTAGGAGTAAGTTTAATACTGTGTATGTTTAGTAGAATAATAGTATTAGGTGCCCCCTATGGCCCTTGACCTGTTCAGTTACTGCTTCCTAGACCTGATAGCAGTGTTTCTGTATGTCAAAATAACCAGCTGCATCACGCTCCTGCCACCATGCATTCCTTACCATTAAGGTCTATCACCTCAAACTGTGAGCCAAAATAAACCCCACTTCCTTAAGTGGCTTTGTTATAGCAATGAGAATAGTAACGATTATGCAACCCAAAGTCCCCATCTCCAAGCACCATATATTGAGAATTACATTTCAACAGTCATTTCATAGGAAAACTTTCAATCTGTACCACCTGAACCTCAAGTACAACCAACATGATTCGTTATCAGGATCTGCTTCAGGAAAGAACTCCACTAACACATGGTATTTATTCTTTCATGATAAAATAATTCCTAGAATTGCATGAGATGCATTCTGTGAAGAGACAGCTAGATTATGCACACCTTGGAAAGGCTGGTATCTAATTTGTCTTGGCTTACCAAGTTACTAGTAGAGTTCTTATCACAGAGCAGATAATCAGTGCGTGTCTGCTGAGTAAATCACAATGGTTTCAGTCATGTGGCTGCAGGTTCTGATAATTCCATGTATATCACAGTCATAGAAGACTGGATTCGAACCACGTTGAGGCACAAAAGAGACATTTCTTCAGCTGTGTTCAGGTGAATGCATTTCATAACCAAGAATGATGAGCAGTCAACATGCAATGGCATGGCTAGGCCAGCTGTTCTTGGTTGGTGTCTGTTCTGACTGTTTTGTCTGTTGTAGTTGGTACATTTATATGTACCAACAACTTCCAGTTGCTATGTATTTTTATTATTGTCCTATCTGTAAACTACTTGTTTCTAAATGTACTTGAATCTTACTCTTGAACTCTAAAGAAACTATCATTGTATTTTTGTAAGTTCCTCATTGTAATGGTCTATTCTCACCAATTCTTTGGCACTAGAAAGAGACAGTACCTTAGTCAAAACCACAGCTTATTTCTAGAGCATATGCACCTTATGAGGCATCCATGCAAGCATCTGTCTTCTGTCTCAGGAATAGAATTTCTTACTATCATTGATTATATTGGTCTAGTGCCAGAGGTGCCGAATTAGACTGAATTAAATATTCATTTTAGTTGATACCATAAAGGCGTAACTTACAATAACCCCGACAATTTCAATTCATCATTTAAGTTGAATCTGTCAGAAAACAGTGTTTTAGCAATTAATATATACACAATACCACAAGAATGGCCAAAGAATATATAAGAATTTAATCAATGATCTCTGACTTTTAAATACATAGGATCCCAACTTAGGTCTGGTACACAGTATTCATATAGTTTCAAAAAAGCATTTTAACACCTCTGCCTTATTAGCTGGTTCACACAATGAAGGCAATAACTTCTTACAGGTTTCATGAAAAAATTGCCAATAATCTTTAACTATTAAGCACTTAAAACTTTCATTTGTGGTAGTTACTATTTTAGCTGCAAAGTAGAGATGTAAAATACTTGTAACTGCTTATAATACCAGGCTATATCATGCCAAATGCATGGTAAAATTTTCTATAGTGCTATATATGCTGCTGGGGACACAACAATTCTTGCTGGAAAAATCCAGGGAAGTATTTTGGAATAAGAAGAAAAAGAGTTGATATTCAAGAAGGCCAGACTCTAGAGGGCTAGGAAGATGACTTAGTTGGTAAAGTGCTTGCTGCAAAAACGTGAGGACCTGAGTTCAGGTCTCCAGCATCCATGTAAAAAGTCAGGCACAGTGACGCATGCCTTTAATCTTAGTACAAGTGTTCACAGGGAAGAATCAGGTGGCTCTAGGGATGGCTTTAAATCTTTACATTTTTAAAGAACAAGATTGATACTGTGGTTATTAAAAAACAAAGAATCATTTCATGTTAGACATTTCTCCTGCCTTTCTATATTCATTAGTGAGACTGATATTCTAAGTTAGTCCTGCATGAAATATTGAAAATATTTGACATTTAAAAAATTTTAAATTGTCTTAATATTTACCATATTTTAAGAAAACACGGTTATGAGTATCTACTCAATAAAAGGATATTTTAGAACTGAGAGTCATATTCCAGAGTTATACTTAAAATCATATGCTGTCTAGAAATGCAGGTGTTAACTTCTGTCCTCAAATCCATTTTCATGTTACCAGACTAAAACCAATGCCTCCACTGAGTTATCGGTATAAGAGCTATTATCTCCCAGGAACACCTTGAGAAGAGGTGTCTAATCTCAATAATATGACTTTTCATGTTAAATAAATCCCCCATGTTCAGTACTTCTTTGTGCCTAAGTAGAAACTGTCTTATCCTTTCTCTCATTCACCTATTCTAATCTTAAAAAGAAAAAAAATTCTCAAAGAAATTTGCATTTTCACTAACTAGAATTGATTTTGCTTCTATCTATTTGGTACTCTTCATCAAGCTGCTTGTGTGAGTGTGGTATATATTGAATAAATGAATTCAGAAGAGTCCATTGACTCACCAAATGTTTGCCATATGAACCGTTCCTTTTTCATATTGAAAACACTCTCCATTTTTCATACTAAAGTATATGCTTTAAAAAAAAAAAGCAATTAGCCTAATAAGCCAAGTTTAATCAGCATACCTCTGAGACAGTATGTGGAAAATGCTGGGGAGAGAATTTATCCAGGAATTTAAAAAGATCAAGAGAGCTTTCACCCATGATTTCTATGAGCAGCACAAATTGGATGGGTTATTTTAAAAAAGAAGACATGCATTAGGGAAGGGTTGGAGTTTGGGAAGTGCCTCTCAGCGGATCTGGAGAGGAGAAGGGAGAGAACCTAATAAAATGCATAGTAGGCACAAGTACTAATTCTCAAAAGATTAATACAAATATCTGATTTTTAAAAAAGAGAACATTCACTTTTGCTTTGCAAATGAGCTGCTCCAGAGAAAGGGACATCCCACAGAGGCTTTCAGAGACTTATTTCCTCCACAAACAAAACGCCACTAGTACCCAAAGCTCTGCCTTCCTAACTCTGAATGAACGACTTCTGCATTAGCAATAATGTGTGCCTTGACATCTGTTCATCTGGGCATCAATATTGCATTAACTCTGATTAATGGATTCTATAGAATGATCATGCGAGTCCTCAATATAAAATGGAGAAATGTTGTACCTGCACATTTAACTGATAGCTTTTATCCCTCTTTACTAAAATCTGTGGATTTACCCCTTCCTATTCTCTAATATTTTAAACATAATTTCTCTGTATCAATTGAAAAAAGAAGAAAAAAAGTTGAATTGTATGCTTAAATTAGTGCCCAACCCAATGTCTGTGTAAAACTGTAATTACTAAAATTTTTACAGTGTCTTACTTGTATACAATACACTTTGAATGTGTATTGTCATTCCCGGTTCTCTTGTTCTCATACCCATCCTACTCCATCCTGACTAGTCCCCCTCCTGATCTAATGAGTCTCTTCTCCTCCCCTCCCCTCCCCTCCCCTCCCCTCTCCTCCCCTCCCCTCCCATCCCCTCCTCTCCCCTCCCATCCCCTTTCCTTCCCTCCCTTTTCTGTGTTTTCAGGCCCCATGCAGGCAGTCAGGATTTCAATGGCCATGCCTTACGCAGAACATAGCAGCCTCATCACACTCCGGCCCATCCTGCTATTTCATTCTTCCATGTTCCATGGGCCTCATAGGGGTGGCATAGGTGTCCCATTGGGGTCAAGTACTGACAGGGTTTAGTCGTGTCCATTTCTGTCGTATCTCACCACTTGGGGCCAGCCTGAGTGGACTTTAGGGGGCCAGCCCGAGGGGTTGGGGGTGAGTAGATGCAGAGTCAAGCCGCAGAGTCAAGCCACAGACTCCGGGAGTTGGACAGGAAGCAGGCCAAGCGCTGCGTGGCACTGCCAACTCGTTTATTGAATAGGTGCACAAGCTCTTATAGGCCTGGATAGCCAATGACCTTATGGGGTGGGGTCCCAAATACAGCCAGTAGTAAGTTTGTCCCTAGGTAGGCAGATACTTTCCAGATGCTGGTCTCACAACTAGCCAGAGCAGAATGCCACACCCACAGGAGCCATTCCTCTATTCTTCCTAGCAGGTGGCCTGCCTAGGCCCACCTTGCATTATGCCCAACAAGAGGCCACCAATTCTAAGCTCTTTGATCAGTTATGAGTTTCTCTATCTCCTTTGCTGTTGCCCAGTGCTGCAAGAGGGTCCTCTGGAAGGCTGAGAACTGCACTAGTGCGTCAGTGTAAACATACGCATGCGGAAGACAGTTTACCTTCATAGCCATTTCCTCCTAGGTCTGCCACTTCCCTAGCCACACGTTTTTGTCTAGATCTACTTGCTGAATGATAATAAGGTTTTGTTTTTGTTTTGTTTGCTTATCTTTATATTGTTAGGACAGATACACAGTTCACACCCATACAATAGTAATGCAAAAAACCAAATCTTGTTAAATTTGATCTCAGAGTTTTCTTGATGCTTTATTTTATATTTTAATTTAGATATGGCACTTATTGCTCTGAGTTCAGAGGTAAGTTCCCTACAGTCAGAATTTTGGAGCTGGGAAGTGTTATAGTTTAATTTAATTACAGAGCTAGCTGGTATTTGGCTCTATTCCATATTTGCCAGGAAACTGTAGTGTTTACCATTCTTTTGCTTTAACCAGTATTAATTAATACCATTTCATAACATTAACTTTTCTCGCAAACCAAAATGTTAAACATTTAACAAGGGTGGGTACTGACCAGTCTGGAGGAGCACTCCTGCTAGTCTTCCACCCTGTGCTCACTGGGGGAACATCATCAGCTCTGCTTGGGAGTGTTAATGAAAATTTCTTCATGTTTCCTGACACATCGTTCTTCTACGAACGCACTAAGAACTGTGCTTTCTATAGTCACAGTGCCATATAATGATGTCAGGTTTGAAGTGGGGTCAGCTCTGACCTCCCATATCTGTCTGCTTTATGTGAGTCAGTCTTGCTCTCTCTGGATATTTTTTTCTGACCTAATTGATGGGAGCTTTACTTGGCATTTCATTATTACTTTATCCTATTTAAACCCACAGGGTATTTCAGCTTAATAAAGGCCACGTCTCATTTTAGCTAGTTTCAGTTAATTCACCGTCATCCAAAAATTAATTAGAGAGAAGATCCACCAAAGATCATATCTATAAGTCATGACCAAACTTACAGTTGATTTTGACAAATTGTTGAAAAACCAGTACAGCCAGTTGTTTAGCTTTTTAAATGAAACAAATGATTAATACATCCAGTCACCTTTCAACAGCTTATTAATTGGATTGCTAATAAGATAAAAGTTACTATCATATAAAGTATGAACATGCAGAATTTCATCAGCATTTTGACAACTTGAATCAGAAATACCCATTAAGAAAACTTCTCCTTTGGAATGACCCCTAGAAATTTCATAGCTACCTGCTGATAATTTGATTTAAATCACATATCCTCAATCTGTTGGTAAGTGCCATATGCTATTTAGGATAAAATGAAAGGTGCATTTGGGGGAGCCATATTGTACCAGTCCCCTCCCTCAGCCCAGCAACTTTGTCAAAGTGACAGAAAAACTTATAAAGATTTTAGTACTTGATATTTGAAAAGCCTTTTTAAAATGAGTTCAGTAAATTTTAAATTTAATTGAAGCCACATGTTCTACAGAAAAGGGCAGTGATAACTTGAATGCGTGGAAAGTAACATTCTTTTTCGTAAACAGCTGCTAAAAGATCCTGTTTTCTGAAATGGAGAGGGAGATCAGATCTAATCAGAGGAATCAGGAAGGCGGGCTGGTGAGCGAGATTAATCAAAATACAGCAGGATGATTGATATAAGGTGCAGGATCTGGTGATTCACTTACAGGGCTGAGAAAGAGGAAGCTGAAGGGGGGGCGCATTGGTGGGGAGACACATATGTGGTCGTAGTCAAATGTCAAACCTCATTAAAGAAGTTGTCCAAAACATCTCTAATGAGCTGGAAACAATGTGCAGCTCACCTGGTTCAAGGCTTTTTTGCAGAAATTCAAACTCAGGCCAGGTTGCTCAATGGGTCTTCAGAGAAATTAGGAACACTGGAGTGAATCCCAGCCAAAGGGAGCTGTGTTAACAGACTTCTCCCAACCATTTTACTTTGGCACTTGAGCTAGAAACAAGGAGATTCATTTCTTCCTGGGAATGCTGAATTGGCTTTGTTTACAGATTTTTACTAATATTTGTTAAGGAAGACATTAGGATTCAAGAAACTGGAATAAACACAACAAACAACATGGATTGTCTAAAGTTACCGGGACCAAGCAAGGCTGAGGGCCAGATATCAGTGAGCAGGGAAGGATGTGATGGAAATCTGTGTTCCTCTGCCAAAAGAGTTAACTAGACTGAGCCACCTAAGCCATCTGTATACGCAGAATGACCTTGGCAGAAGTGGAACACAGTATTTGTATCCATGGAAGAAGAAGTCTTTAAGTCTTTTTTTTTTTTTTCCCTTAATCAGGTAAGATGGTCTAGTGGAGATGCATCCTCACTTTCCTGCCAAGACCTCCTGGGCATCTGATGAAAGGCTATACACTTCTTTTAAGTTTTTGCTCTAAGTTTGTCTGTCACAGATGCTTTAAAATTAATGGATTCAAAAAGTCGACAGACCTCAACTTTTTGTTTCCTTTTCTTTCTCCAGTTATAAGTAGAAGGAATGAACTACAATCATCCTTTTGATTATGTCACTGTTTTTAAATAGCTTTCAAAAGAACGCTTTGTTTCAATTTCCATCAAAATAAAATATTCTGACTCTCTCCCTCTGTCCGTCCTGTACCTTGCTGTTCCCATTTCATGTTGCAGACTGCTCCCTTCTTCTTCCACAGCTGGGATCCACACACCACTTGCCATCATCCTGCCTGTCTTATTCACTTCCTGCTTTAAAACCCGCTGTTGGCCTCACTTAAAATATATCTTGCAAACCCATTTTTATTAAGCTAGGCCATTTATTTTCATTCAAATTTTAATTTGTAGAATATTATTGCAGCTCTTCCCTACTATATGTGTGTCCCTGTTTCTGGTATTTTGCTAACCCACACACGTTTGTACTGTTCTCTTCAGCAGTCCTTTGCTAAATTCCTTAAGAACAGGAGCCCTATAGTCTGTTCTGCCAGCGTCAGAGCACTGGACTTATCGCGCCAGATGACTGTTGTCATATTTATATAACAGTGAGTATCTCAGTCCTTTGATCTTCACTCAAGCTTGGGCAGACTGTGTTGCTTTGTTCTGATTTATCTCTTTCCTTTCTTGTTTCTTGAGTTTTCTATCTCAAGTCTTAACATGTCTCCCTAGAAATAAACATAGAGATGGTCTCTGACAGATTCAAACAGGCCAGGTCACGCTTTGGAAAATATGAGAGTATAAAGAAGAATCTACTTCTCCCTTACCTTCTGCCACACAACAGTCATGAGCATCTGTATTTACATACATGACGTTAGATCCTTATTTATCCATATACATATCAATGGGCAGTGTGTCTGGCATTTTATTTCATAGCAGAACCTTCTCACATATCATTTTTTTTAACAGATCTGTTCATATTTCTAGAATGGTGCTGTGTACCCAGTTTCTCTTAATTACTTATTGATGATAATTAGGCCACCAAAATTATTTCCTTTAACAAGAATTTCCAAAAGGGAAACTTCGTAACTGATAGAAGTGTCCACATATCCCCAGACTTGAGTTCCAGCCACACTCTTTGTCATGTGTTACAAGAACCAGATCTATTGGCAAATATGCCCTGAGGTCAGAGCCTGGGAGCCACAGGGACCCAGAGGTATGTGTGGACTTATGCAGTACCCCTCTTTTCAGAGTATCTCACATCCATCCCAGACAACCTTCTCAGGGAAGCTTGCCCTCAGAGACTGCTACTAGTCATGTAATCGTTCTGCAGTCACCCTGTCTCTCATGATATGAGCCCGAATCTGAGATCATTGTACTAATTTAAGCTACATAGAAACCACTGAAATAGAGAGAGGAGTCTGTATAACTAAGCCCCTAGTACAGGAGGCCACGAATCTTCCATTGCATGGAGAACATTCCATGGAGCCTTTCAATATCTCTTCAAATATTTTTCTCATGTTAGTTCTCAATAAGAAAAACAACAAGTGAGAGGAGACAGAATGAAGTGTGGCATGATGGGAACATTTTATTATAAATATAGCTAGGAAACAAAAAAATGGGGCTGACCTGATGAGGTCCCTATGGCACATGTGTCTCTGTACATTCTGTGTAGGTGGGAGAAGCTTAGGTTTTTGTAAAAAGAAGATGACAAATTGATACGGGCTTATTATTTGTATTTCTAATTTGAGCATTATGTAAGACTGCCTCCCACAGAATCAGGAGGAGCTTGTTAAAAATGCCCACAGGTCTGCTGGGTCAGCCTCCTCTGGAGCTTGTGTTCTGCCTGCCTAACAAGCTCTCCCAAGGGATTCTCAGGCTCAGCAGAGTTTGAGGGCCACTGAGATGGTAAAATAATAAATCCAAAACAAAGCACTGGGTAGTGAAATACAAGAGTAAATAGAACAGACTCCCTTGAAGATTTCTCAGCAGCAAATTATGACACCAAGTAGGTCAACACTTGTACCAAATCCTGGCCTCGGCCCTCCAGAACTGACGGGCTTAGAAGACCACATCCACTCTTACATCCCCCTAATGGACTTCTTTTAGAGCCTGCTTCTATTGTGGCAATTCAGGGCACTGGGTCTTAAAGCTTTGCACAAATGCTCAGGCACCCTCAAAGGCTTGTCTGCTCTGAGGACAATGAGACTACTGAAAGATGGGTTGCCCTCATGGTCATCAAGTCCAAACTTTAGTAGCTTCCGTTCCTGCCAGCAAAAATCCCCCTGGCCTCCAGTCATTAGCATGAAGTGACCTGGATTCACATGTCCCACTCGCTAAAGGCGAGTTGTCCAATAAGGTCCATGTAATTGGGACTGTGACCAGCCACCAATATTCCTTCATGGTTAACATTGGGGCGTCCTTGTCACTTCTCACAATCTGGTCAGGACCCTTAAAAAAACCCACACCCGTATAATTGGAGTCTTGGGTGTCCCGTACTTTCCTAGGCTCACTCCTAAGGTTCCTTGTACACATTTGGACAATTAACTATATCACACACCTACCTCCATTAACATGTCTGAATGACTCATGTCTTACTAAAAATAACTTGGTGCCACCACACACCTGCCCCCTATTAAATCAACAATTATTTTTTGTTTAATGTTGGACTCCGGCATGACTGACACTTCCCATTCCCTCCCTGAAGACCACTCCTTCTTAGGAACTTCCATCAGTCCCCAGGCTTGGAATATTGACAACCCAACAACCAGCAAACACCAGCATCATGTAAGGGTCTCCTTAAGGAGCTCTAACTCTTGTATCACCTGCGTCCAGTATCTAACCCTAACCCTAACCCTGCCATCCTCAGGAGACTCTAACATCTAATCACTTACTTACTGAAAATCAACCCTATCAACTCCTCATAATAGCTCCATCCTCAGAGTGAAAAAAATGAGTAGCTCACACAGGCAAGTCCAAGACCTCAGGAAAATAAACACCTTCATTATCCCCTCCACCTGGTAGTCAAACTCCTGTGCTCCCGCAGCCACCATCCCTACTCAGCCACGTTGCTTCTCTGCCCTGGACCTTAAAAGCACTGTTTGTTATTTTTTAATTTTTTTTATTGAGTTTTATACATTTCCTACAACAGTTCTTAATAAAATTTAGACTCCCCTTTCCCATCCATCCTCCCACCAAACCTCCACTGGACCTCATGTATTCTGCCATACATGTTGTCTTGTCCAGTTAAACATTTGTGTCCAGATGTCCTTTAGTGCAAATTCATCCACAGGAGTCTGGTCGGGCTATCTAGAGACTGTAAGTAAGTCATACCCTCCCTCTCCCAGTAACAATAAGTCTCCAATAGTTCTCAGTCTAGGTCTGGCCCACTATCAATTTCTATCCCTCCACTCTGGGCCCTTGTCCAATTTGAATAGTTGTGGGTCCTGTGCTCGATGCCACCATTGCCACAAGTTCACGTGTGCAAACTTCCCGTGACCTGAAAGCCTCTGCTTCCCTCCTCTGCCAGAAGGCTGGTGAAACTTATCAAAACATCACTTATATCCCTAAACTGCTTGACTCGGTATACCAGGGTTGCCCACTGCCTCCTTGCGAAGGCAGCCCTCCTAGTTCCCGGGGCCCAATAAGCTAACCTTACACAGCCCACTCCTAATTCACTCTTCCCACTCCCTAAAGAACCTTCTCAACCATCACGCACTCCTGACTCTACCCCCACCCAAACGCACGTCCTGCACACATACCTTTCCCACCTCAACCTTAATTTCCATGCCTGCTCCACTCTTAACAAGCCACACGTCTCTCCATGTTGTCTGCCTCACCTCTAAACCCCTCTAGTTCACTCCTGCTCTGAAATTCTCAACTTTTCCTTTAACTTTTACTTCCACATAACTGACACATCCCAGAGGCACTCAACAGGTTCATAGATGGAAGCTCAAAAAAGGCAATGCCATATGCCACATAATATGCCATCCTGGAAGGGTGTCTCGATCAGTCCTTTGGCCTCCAATCCCAGACAATCATAGATTCAGTGACCACGTCACCACAAACCTCCTCCCAGCAGGCCCTTAGTTCTCTAAAGGACAATCTGTAAACACTTTTACAGACTTAAAATACACTCCAACATTCTCTCTACCAAGATGTTGATGTGGAAAGAAAGGGGTTTCCTCACCCAGAAGGGAACTCCCATGATCAATTGACAGCTTATTCATGACCTCTTGGAAACTTCCCAATTACTGACAAGGGTGGCCATTATTCACTGCAAGGAATAAATCAAAGGATGTAAACATATCTCCATGTTCAATATCAAGGCTGACCGTCTGGCTAAGGAGATTGCTCAGAGCTACCTCATTTTGCAGCATCTGTTCAACCTCTACCCTGAAAAGACCAGTCACAAAACCTCCACTGAAGTTCATGAATCTTTCCTGCTATCACTCCTTTTTCTACCCAGATAACAACTCCTTCCTCTCCTTTCTAAACACACAATTCCAGCTGACCCCACAAGATAAACAGTTCTTGTGGGAATTCACTGTTTCCTGTCAGGTCAGCAATGTGAACGTCCCTCTCCCCAACCCTAATACCAGGTACCAAATGACAAATAGACTTCACTCATATGCCCCCTGTGAAACACTTAAATTCTTCTTGGTACTTGTGGATACCTTCACTGGATGGGTTGAGGCATTCCCCAGGACCAATAAGAGGGCATACGTAACTTCCTCCCTTATCTGAGAAATTACTCCTGGTTTTGGCTAATTTACCTCTGTACAGTCCGATAATGGTTCAGAATTTGTCTCTAATATATCAGCTGGTTGGTAGCTCCGGATACCCTCTGTAGTGGTTTGAATAACATAGACTCCAAGTATTTGGACATTTTGTCCCCAGTTGGTGGTACTGTTTGGGAAGTTTTAGGAGGTGTAATCTCTCCGGAAGAAGTATGTTACTGGGGGCGGGCGTTCAGAGTTCTTAAGCCTTGACAGATTTCTAGTCATCCTCTGCTTCCTGTACCTGCTTGAAGATGTAATTGTTCTGTTCCTGCTCCAGCCACCTCCTTCCACTCTTCTTGCTCTGCCATTATGGACCCTTACCTCTGGAACTATAAGCTCAAATAAACTCTTCCTTTTTTAAGCTGCCTTGGTCATTGTGTCTTATCACAGCAACAGAAAAGTAACTAATACACTCTGGACTTTCCACATACTCTACTGACCACAATCCTTGGGGAAGGTTGAGAGGGCAGAACCCTTAAAAGAAAGCTTACAAAACTAACAATGAGACACACCTGGACTGGGTAAATTACTTCCCTTAGCTCTTCTCATGCTCCTTCCCCTTCCCCAGAACACCTCATACTGAGCCCTTTTGAACGCATATAAGGGCAGCTCCTGTCCATTCTGGACTTCCACCTGCACCCCACGTTCTCCCCACTTCCATAATGGACCATCTCCTTACCTTGTGCTTGTCCCTTTGGTAACATACTGATCTCCTTCCAACTGCCTTGGAACCCACTCCATCTTCAACCCTTCAAATAGGGGACTCTGTTTACCTGGCCTTATTCTACCCTGACTCCCCATATGACTGAAATAGGAAGGGCCTTTTGCACTCATTCTAACTACTCCCACTTCAGATACAGCAATCTTGGGTCCATGTTTCATGCATCAAAAAGGCCCCTTCCACTTTTCAAGCAATCTCAACTTACCTATTTCCCTAAAAATAACCAAACTCCCACCTACACCTGAATAGGATCACCCAACTCTAAGTCCCTCTAATGACTTTCACCCTGCAGCAACTTTGATTGTTCCTGACACAGATACAATAGGACCTCTGACTGGTCTCCCACCCCATCCATCATGACATTTGATGAACTACTACAGAAGACCTCTGGCTACAAGGAACATTCATCATCTTCACCTAAGATCAAATACAGTTCTTTTTCCCAGTCTCAAAACCAATACCTGGTCATGCCACCCATCTGCAGCCTTCTCATTCTCTCCCTGATTTCAGCTCCAGACAATTGGATGACCCTCCTTAATTGAAACCACCAAGTCTAAAAACCACCAACTCTACCTTTGCTTCCTACTGCTTGGTTTGTCTTTCTACTAGAGTATGAAGATATCTGGCTCTCCCAACGCCCTCTCTCCTCATGGATATTTCCTCCCATGAAATCATACCTTTTCCTAATGACTGATTCATTCCCAAACCCCATACCCATAACTGAACTTTCAAAATGACTTGTTTCTTCTGCCTCTTTAAACTCCCCTACTCTTTCTGCAACCCCGAATGCCAGGCTATTGCTCTACTCCAATTAATCAACTCAACTGGTATATTTTCCATTCAGAAATGAGAGAACATTGGTCTGGCATACACAGCATTCACCCTGTTTGGTGGTCCTCTGGAGACCCCTGGTTTGTATCCTCCTTTTAGTCATTATTGCACCATGCTTAACTATCTCCAAAGATTCTTACAGAATTGCATGACTGCAGTAGCCCGTATGACTGTTCAAACCACCACCCAGGACCAGATCAAGACCATGTTCCTGCTCTAGGCCACCAGAGGACTCCCTAAAGTCCCTCTTCCAATGGACCTAGAAGTCCCCAGACCCACGATGACCCTTCTCAGAAGGAAGCAGTTGGAATGACTTATGGCACCCCGACCCCAATCTATTCCTATTCAGTGTCTGGAGGGAGATTGCACCCCCCCCACATACACACACTGGCTGACTGAACATAAACCACCAGTCTCACTGAAGGACTTTATCAAAGCATTGTTAGGCCCCATTTTGTGATATGGCCCTGAACATACCACCATCTACCATAAATCAGTTCTTGTTCTGAAAATATGTCCTCCACAATGGACAATGTGGGCCCTAAGCCCTTTACAAACATTCCTACCCAACCTCCATAAACTCTATTTCCACATAAGAACAATCTTAAGCTCCCCTGCAGCTTGATTGGGGTGAGCTGCTCTGATTACCACCAGTCAGCTCCTATACCCCACTGAGTAATAATAAAGCCTATTTGGATTGTTAAGGTTGGTTGCTTTCTCTTCTGTCTATGACTTCTCTTCCTAACTCTTAACACCATCATCATAATAAGCCCAGGAGAGACTCCTATTATCACCCCTGGACAGTCAAGGGATCAGAAGCATGCCACTTCCAGGCGATCCCCTGCCACACAAGTCAGGGAGTCTGGCTCCAGTTTCCATTTGTAATAATTGTCCTAGTAATTGAAACTGAAGCTCAGAGGAAAAGGAAACTGCAGGGGCTATCAATGGTTGTCTCTATTAAGGGTTTTGCATCTGTTTTATGCTGCAGAAAAAGACCATAGTCATTGGAAAACATCTAAAAAATGCACTTCCCTACAAAAAGTCCAGCTACTATATATTCAGTCTGATTTCAGAGATATTTAGAGACATTTAAATCTATAGGGCAGTCTTTTCCAGAATAAAGAAAGGATGAAGGCATTCAGGGTCTTAAAATAGAAGTTCCACACTTCTCAGCCTCTACTTTCTTATATGTTCCTACTACACTGGTCATAGGAATGGTAACTTATTCTCTCCAACTCAGTGAAACCAACCCCTCCTATAGCCACACCAGGCTAGCCTTGTCTTCTCGCTCCCTTTGCTGCTTATATCATTATGCATTTACCTCTTGTATTATTTTCTTTCCTGTTGCTGTGATAGAAACACTGACCAAAGGAACTTATAAAGGAAGAGTTTGTTTATAGTTCCAAAGGGGCAAGAGTCCATCATGGTGGGGATGCATCAGGTGACAAAGGTGGCTATTATAGGTGCAGAAGCTAAACTCACACATCTTCAGGCAGGTGCAGGAAACAGCGAGCAACTGGAGACCTGGCAAGGCTTAAGAACTCTCTAAGCCCGCCCCCAGTGACGTGCTTCCTCCAGCATGGCCACACCTTCTAAGACCTACCAAACAGTGCCACCCACTGGGGACAACATGTCCAAACACTTAGAACCTCCAGGTGACATTCTCATTCAAACCACCACATTCCACTCTCTGGCCCCTATAGGCTCATGACTATATAAAATGCAAAATGCATTTAGTCCAACCTTAAAAGTTCCCATAGTCTTTACCAGTCTCTATACTATTCAAAAGTCCACAGTCCAAAGTCTCTTCTAAGACTTAAGGAAATCTACCTCTAAGCCCCTGTAACATCTAAAGACAGATTACACACTCCTAACATACAATGTAACTAAATACACATTCCCATTCCAAAATGAGGAATACAAGCACAGTGAGGAAATACTGGACCGAAACAAAACCAGGGCAGGACAAACACCAAATCCAGTCACTCCATGTTCAAATTCTGGGACTTTACTTCCAAATGGCTCCTCCAGCTTTGCTTCATGCAACATATTTCTCTCTCTTTGGCTGGTACCACTCCCTGTATGCAGTTCTTGGCAGATGTCTCACAGCTCTGGCATCATGAATGTCTTCTTGGGGTCTCCACTGACAACCTGGCTTCACCTTCACAACTTCATGAAATGGCCTGTCAGGGCCTTCTTGGTTTGTCAAGGCATTCTTTATGCAGGGACACCCCTGCTGCATGCTGCCTGGCCTCCGTGGCTCTCTGAAACCTTGGAGAAAGAACTGATGACCCCTTCAGTTTTGCACCCTTCACGCCCCTAAAGCCAGCACCAGGTGAATGATACTGCCAAGTCTTGATCCAAGTTTGGGATGGGGACATTCTCATTTAAACTTCCATACTTTTTTTGTTTCTTAAAATACCTTTACAAGGTCTTACAGAGTGTAGATGTGATTTGTGGCAAGGATTAATCTTATTTAATCAATATTCACTTAGGATTATTGCTTTTCTCACTCAGAGGCCCAAAATTGTATCAGATTTGTTTTTATTTTTAATTAGAGATTTTATAATACAACAGATGATTGGTTATGAATAACCGTGAAATAAACTTAGTATTTTAAATCCAGCATTTATTTTCAGTGAACTAATAGGTATTTCTCTTAATACTTTTCAGTTTTGCTTTATCAGTAGATGGTTTAATTTAGTAAGAACTAAAATAAAAGGAGTTCTATTTAGGGTTGGTTTCAATTGTTAAATTTTTCTAGTGTTCAAATTCTGCTGAACTTTTTAGGTAGCATGAGATTCTGCCTTGGGACATCACTTCCTCATTTCAAGTTCCTTCTGCTGTGAGCAGACAATTCTTAGCTCGCCTCATGTCAGCCCTCTGAGCATACACTGAACATCTTTCCTATTTCTACCATTTCTTCGTCTTCTTCAGTGGCTCATTTCCAGCAATGTACTGTGCCAGATGTCTGCTATTAATTATTGCCCCAGGGATGGTTTTTACTGATTGAAACATGGCCACAAATCTTCTTGTCTCCATTTGAGTTTCCTCAGTGTTTGTGTTCAACTAACTTTATGCCCTCTCACTCACTAAACTTTTAGTATCTACCCCCTCCTGCTAAATATTTTGCCAGGCTCCAAGACGACCCACACAGAAAAACATTTACAACCTCAGGGTGTTGGAAGCCCACTTTTTAGAATGTGGTACCTGCATACATATCTGCAATATTATTTGATAATTTTTATGGTGAAAGGAAGCTAAAAGAAAGTTTAGTGGGTGACAGAATATTTCCTAGGAAAAGTGACTTCTAAGTTGAGTTTTAGAGAGGAGCTGCAATTGGATGATACTAGGGGACGGGGAAGCGAGAAGGTTTCCCAGGAAGAGTGAATTCTAAGTTGAGTTTTGGAAGGGGAGATATTATTGGGTGACACATGAAGGCATAGATGCCAACATGCTCTAGAGGGAGAATCAGTGTATGTGTAAATGTGGAAAAGTGGTATATCTGAGAGGTCAAAGGGAGTCTGGAGTTCAGAACAGAAAGTGATGTTGGATTCTATTATGAAAGTCTTGGATGACCCTGGCTTGGTCTTGAAGGTATTTTATAAAAGGCTTTCAGGCCCTTTTCAGAATCTGAAGCATGTAATAAATCTTCTAAAACAAACAAGCAAAAAATCACATTTATATAGAGATACTGCAATTTCTATAGATTTCAGAAAGCTTTCAAATCTTAAGCAGTATTTTAGACCAAAAAAAGAAGCATTTGCTTGAAAGGCAGGGGGTAGGGGAGGTTAGCATACCTAGCTCTGTTAGCAAGGGAAGGAGTTTGTTGAGTTACAGTGAGCAGAGTGGGCAGTGATCCTGGGAAGCAGTTGTGGAGGTGGACAAAGGAGGTGGTCACTACTAGGAACATGGGAGGGATGGGGTCACATTTCTGCTTTATGCACTGGAATTGCTAGAAAATATTAATTGAATGTATTACAGATGAAGTATTCCAGAGAAGTGTGACACTAATGGACTTCAAGACTCTACGGAACTCAGCTCTGTGTAGTGTAGAGTGAGACTTCAGGTGAGTCAGAGGCAGTATTCAACTAGTCAGAACTTTGCCCTTTTGTGTCTAACTTAGATTCCTGAATTTCCTTGCATTTAAGAAATCAACTTATCTTTTCCTGTGTCTCTGTCTTTCTATCGTTTTTGTCTTCTTAACTGGAAGAATGACCTAGAGATTACTTAAACTGAAAGTTTATTTTTGCATTGCCTACATTTAGGTATAAATAACTTAATTGCCTGAAATAACTTTAACAATTACTTTATAATTAATTTTACTAATTCTAAATATTTAGCATGTAATCAGTCAGCTTCCTGCTCTTTCCAGCATGCCATGTCTCCTCTGCCTTCACGGACTCTACCTCTTTGAAAGCATAAGCCAAAATAAAAATAAACTCTTTCCTCCCTAAGTTTCTTTTGGTCATGGTATTCATAACAATAGGAAAGTAAGCCATCAGACTACACATATAACTGCTTTCAAAACTTATTTATTATTTACTTATTTATATTTTATGTGTATACATGTTTTGCCTGCATGTATGTAAGTGTATCATGTGTGTGTAATGTCAATGAAGGCTAAAAGGAGGCATAACATCTTCTGGTACTGGACTTACAAATAGTTGTCAGCCACCATGTGCGCACTGAGAACCTGACTTGAATCCTCAAGAGCAGTCAGTGCTCTTAACCACTGAGTCATCTCTACAGCTCCACATACAACTGTTTTTATTAAAAAATCATTTTATTGATTTCAGAATCTTTTCATACATTGTATTTTTATCACATTCAGAACCCTCCCCCCTCCACCTCCTCCTCACTACCATCCCCTTAGCTTCATCTCCTCCGTTATTATCCGTCCTTTGCTTGTTGATTGTTGTTTTGCTTTTTAGAGGCCTGTTGAATCCCGTGTGTGCCTCCCAAGAGCTGCTGATTGTGGGTCCAGTCCCTAGAGTCTGTAAACCTACTAGGTGTCAAACCAGTAAGGGAAACTAAACTGTTTCCCTCTCCCAGCATCCATCAATTGCCAATAGATCCCCTAGACCCACCTCTTCCATCCATGCTGGACCCATGTCTGACCTGGGTTTGCACAGCTCTTATGCATGTATGATTTCATAGGTGCTATGCATTCACATGTGCAACTACCCTGTGGTATCCAGACAACACATTTTCCTTGAATTTATCTACCACTTCTGGATCTTACAATCTTTCTGCCCGCTCTTCTCCCTGTGCCTTGGGAGGGGAAGGTATGATATAGGCATCTCATGTAGGCTTGAGTATTCCACAGTTGTATACTTTCTGCATGTTGACCATTGTGATCTTTGTGTTAATCACTATCTCTTGCAGGTTGTACTCTGATGAGAGTTGAGAGATGCACTAATCTATGATTCTGCAATAAGTCATTATGAGTCAGTTTAATATTCTGTCTTTAAGATCAGATAAATTGTATATACTTGGTGAGACTGTAAAACGGAAGACTTTCATCATTATATGTGATAACTCTTTTATGCCATCAGATTCTGAAGATTCTCTATTTCTTGAACAGATGGACTATCTATTGGTGAGAGTGAGGTTGTAAAGTGACTCACTATCATAGCATTGGGATTAATCTGTGGCATTACATGCAGTAGCATTGTTTATAAAACTAGACACATCTGTATTTGGTGCATGTATGTTTATAGTTGTAATGCATTATTGATAGATTAATGTCATAACTTTTCAAATAGTAGGTATTTGTTCTAGTTTTAAAGCCTTGTTGAGAGCAGACATAGAGGTACATGATCAGCCCTTTATTTAGTAATCTCTAATTTCCTATGCTGTGGAATTCTGTCTCAAGAGCTAGCATATTTTGGAAACAGACCATCTTGAACATACAAATCTCGCTTGTATATCTGACAAAATAACTAAAAGCATGTTTGATATAAAGCTGTCTTCTCTCTTATTTACCAAATCAGAGATTTCTATGTGTCACAGAATGGCTATCCAATTTGCATATACAGGAATAAAGAGGGTTCAGGAAGTCTAGGTGGAGAATACTACTGTGAAAATATGGTTTAAGAACCATGGCTCATCATATTTAAAGGAGATAATGATGCTCAAAAATATTCTTTGTAGAAAATCAATCAGTTTCTCATCTGACTGGAGTAACAGAGTGACAGCGACCATCTCCCCTTAGACTCTGTCCTAGTTTGGTTTTGAATAGAAAACTATTTTAACAGAAGATTTACTTTGAAATATATTAAATTATCTCAATTTTTTAAATTTAAAAAGTTACTCATACTGATTAAAAAGAATTGGAAATACAGAAATTATAAAGAAGAAAATTAAACTTACAATTCTGTCAATTAAATTATGCATTTAAAAAGAGAAAAGTTTAAATACACCTTAAATATAAACATACACACTCAAGAAATTCTCTATATAGAACAATACATTCCATTTGTAAATTAATATATGCTCACTACATATATACTTGCACTTTAATTGCAGTTTTATTATATACAAGGAAGGTAAAAGAAAGATGCACATATGTTGATTTGTTGGTCTATCAGATTGTTATTGTGAAACCTGGTGTTTTGGCAGAAATAAATTTGTGTTTTATTGACATTATTGTTATTAAGAATGATCATTGTTATTCTTTAATAGTAGAACTATTAAAAGTGACTTTTTTTTTCAAAAAAGTTATTCCAAAAGTGAACATTATAGCTGACTCAGAAAGTATGATGAGATGAAAATTGTAGATATTCTTGGTCTCCATTTACTTTTTTCTTTCTTGATTTCTTTCTTTCTTCCCTGTCTTTTGTCTTTTTTGTGTGTGTGAGACAAGATCTCAAAGTCCAGACTCTCCTGGAACTCATTAATATGCACAGGGATCTTGTTTTGGAGTTATTGTCATCTTAAGTATGCTCCTTTGGCACAAAGTTTGTTTTAGCAGCAAGGATAATCATTAGTTGTAGGGAAGTTCATGTTTATAGGACTACAGTTTCCTTTCAGTCAGTACCACAGTGCAGTCCACATAGGAATCAGTCAAGGCTTTTAACTTAAGTTTAAAAAAATTAACTGAGAATTTCATAGATTATACTTTGATCATATTCAACTCCCCTCTTCCCACCTCTCCCTGATCCACACTCCGTTCCCTACCCACCAACCCTATCCTCATAGGACTGATGTGAATCTCTCACATTGATGATTCAAGGGCATCATTGGTTAGTACATGGAAGTATCAAGACAAGCTTTATGACAAAGGTAATCATTGACGTGGTAATAAGCTTTCAGGTGTTGATCAATAAATAAGAAGAAAGATTCTAGGGAGGTGTAGACCAGAACTAGTTCTTCATGATTTGAGGTCAAAGGTTTTCTCTATGGTGTAACAAGTGCAAGAAGGTGAGACAGGCTGCCAGGAGAGTTATAGAAAGATGTGACACATAAAACATAAGCACCTTTGTTATCAAGCATGGCAGATGTTGTCTGAGCCTTCCCACATCTCTTGGACTTTACACAGTTCATTGTGCTCAAATGTCTACTTCAAACTGTACAGGAGGGATCTGCTGGATTTCTAGAAATTCTCTCTGGCTATTCATGCCTGACCGGCAGTATTCAGGGAACATGAGCTCTTTGGAGGAATCAGACTAGAGTTGAATTTATCCCTGTAAAGCTTGCCTCCACTGGTAGGATGACTCTAAGTCATGGGTTATGTAGCTTTTCCTAAGAGCACTCTAGTGAGATCAAGCTCTATCTGTCCTAATTTCCCTGCCTGCGTATCTTTCCACATTCTCTTAGGCATGTTCCTAGTATTTAGCTATGGAGGAGATTCCAACTAAGGAGTTCTAGAAAGAAGCTTAAAGATTTCAGACAACTGCCAGTTCATTGTATTTTCATAGACCACATTGATAGCACAATGAGGAACTGAAAATGAATAGATGAAAGAAGACTAAGGAGGAGAGAATGCCTAGAGGCCAAAGAAAATTGAGAGCACTGAACTAGGGGCACAGTACGCAGGAATATAGGTGGAGAGCAGTGGAGGTTTTTGAAAGAGATGAAGTCAGTAGTCAGGAAGTCAGTACAATGAGACCTCAAGGAAGACTGAGGTGGAACAGAATACCAGGAAAGGGGTCGACTCATTATAACGGGAGGCAGCTCCTGGAAGGAGGTGGCACTCAACCCTGCCAAGCTACAGAGAAATAACATCAGCAAGGGCCTACTGGATTGAGAAACTGGATCAGTATTACTTTTCCACAAATCACTTTCAGTAGAACAACATGGACAGATTTTTGCAAAGCTCAGGACTATACCATGGGTTGCTAGACATCGCAAGACAATGAACGCCGGTTTATAAGTGAAATAGGTTATTACTTCTTTGTATTTCCATGTTAACTTCCCTATCTTCTTTCACAGATGGCCAACCTGATCATTCTAACGTCCTCCCCTCACTGTAAAACCCCTCAGAGTTCTTGATATTAATCCCAAATATTGCTCTTCCTGGACTGTGCTGAAATGTACAGACAGTAGTTTTCAGGTCTTCTTTTGAATGTCTAATTTCTTGAAGTCTAAGAGACAGCTGCCTGAGGGTCAGAGATTTAGGACGATGATCATGCAGATATCCTGGAAATGGTCTATTAAAGCAACAGCTCCATTTAGATCTGAGCTTTCTGGTCATTCTTGCCGTACTGTAGTTTCTATTTATGTTACATCAGACTTCTTTATTATTGATGGGGGAGGTTAAGTTTTATTTCCTTAACCTGCTCTACTGAAGACAAGATCTAATTTAGACAGTCTCCAAACTTCAGTGGTTTGATATCTCCACTCTCTTTCTCATAGAGAAGCAATGTATATAGATATGTGCAAACGAACCAATAGAAAATATCTAAAGAAAATATTTAAAGAAAATTTGTTTTTCTTCGTTGTTATTTTCCTGGGTAACGATACTTTTGATTTTAGTTATTTTTTCTATTAATTAGAAAAATAGAGCATCTTGTTTTCTCTTGAAGTCAGGGTTTTTAATAAGAGTATAATCATTTTTGTACATATTAAAATAAGTAGCATTTTTAGCTAGTTGACTTTTGCTTGCTATCTGTTTCATTAAAATATAGGCTTCTTAAAATTGGTTTAAGCTTCATGGTCTAAAAGCAATAGAAGATTAAGCAATTAACCACTTAATTTAAAGTATGTTAACAGTCAATCTAAGTAATTCTAACACTGGGCACTTATACACTTTGAATTATTGATGAAAACAAATCTATAGAGTAGACTATTGGTCAAGATCCAGCACCAAGCTGGATCCTTTGGGGCATGATGTGGCAGGTTAGTGTCTAAAGCACAGAGTGCTCCATCCCTTTGAATCACTTACATCAGTTTGTCAAATGGCTAAACTGGCGATTTTCATTCATTCCCAGCTTTCACTGCTTTAGTGTTGTTTGAGGTTTCTTTAGATCCTCATACTTTCCCACTACAATCTAAATAACTTTCTTCTTTTAAGTGAGTAGATACTTGACCAAGCAAACATATGTCACTTTGCTCATTGAAATACTTGTCATAGACATACGTAAAAGTTCTCTAATTTGACTTAAAAACAGTTTGAAAAGGGTTATCTTAGATATAGAAAACTAGTCATAGTTTTAAAGAGAAAGAAAGTGACACCATGCAAGTAAGCTGCTCAAGGTCAAGGTGCTCATTACCGGTTGCCTCGGACAAATCACATACTGCCTGCAGCTCTTCTTGACATCTCTGAGTACATTCTTTGGACCTTTTAGTTTTCAACAAAAGGTGACATGACCTCTCTACACCAAGACTCTAACTCTATCATTTCCTTGGTCTGATAAAATCAGGAAGAACTAAGGGTACAAAATCAGTAGCAATAGATAATACATATCAAAATATAATTTTCCTTTATCCTTTATGATTTCCTAGGCAGTCTAGAAAATAAGCATGCTCCTGGGGACCCCCTCCCCCAATTCCTGCTTCTGGCTATTAGGGAAATTTTCAAATATTTGCTTTCTTTCTTTGCTGAGTGATTTCTTTAATCTTCTATCTTATAAAACTTTGTCAATTTGTTCTTTCCCTTTCCCATTACTTGAAGTTTAGGAACATCTCTGGCAAGCATGCAGTTTGGGCTGTGCAATTGGGCATTATCTTGTTGTGCTAAGTTTTAATCCACTTAACAGCTTCTAGCACATTTGCCTTTTTGGCAGGCAGGTGGTGTTACTGCTGTTTCAGCCCAGTAGCAGGGAAACAACAGTCATTGGCCAAGGGGGAGGACAACTTGTACATGACAAACTTCATTCAAACCGATTTCTAGTGTTCGTAAAGTTCTACTGGACACTAACCACTCATTTGCCTATACCCATCCTGGCTACAAGGGCAGAGTTAAACGGTCATAGCAGTGTATGTGCCACACAACGAGAAATTAGTCACTAGTTCTAAGTAGGCTAAACCCAGCCCTGGAACCTCCAGCCCAACTCTGCTGTACTTTCTGCACAGGGGAGAGGCATCTCTTTGTTTTCAATTTAGCTTGCAACATAATAGGCTTCCACATGAAGTTTTCATTTTCATTGATTCTTCCCCCATCTTTGATTTTGTTTATTTATTTTTATTTTTCACTGTTATTCATTGATAGTCTAATATACATATATACACAGGAATAAATATATACATATATAAGATGAATTTGTATCATTTTTTTATCTCCTATTATCCTGCCTTATCCTCCTTCCATCTCCCCTGAAAACCCTTCTTATTTCCAACGTGTCTCCCGCCTACTTTTATATCTTTCTAATGATAAGAAAGTGAATTTAGTTAGAGATGTTTGAATGAACATGGATAGGCCATTATGTGCTGGAACACGGGCAACTCATTAGTGGCTGTACCACAAAAGAAACTGACAATCCTTCTGCCAGTCACCATTAACTGTCAATAGTCCATCAGGGAAGTGTGGGCCTAATGACCCCTTCTCCCTTCCTCGAAGAAATGATGATGGACCCAGTCTTAAGCAGGAAACCACAGCTGCAATGAGACCCTTCATTCACTGGCTGTGTCATGTTCAGGAGATACTGTTTCACACCATGAAAGTTAGTCAGCTAGGAATAAGCTTCCTAGTCAAAACCAGCCTGATTTCTCAATGTCCTTTGACCAAAGTATGTAGTATTTTCACAAACAGGGCCTTACCATCAAGTTCTGATGATCAGACAAGAGCAATGGCAATAGCCTGTTTTGTTTTAGGAGAATCTCTGGGAACCTCCTGACCAATAACTCGAAGGGAGGATACACTTGACACTGGGGTTTTTGTTTAATAAACTATGCATTCTGGGAGGAGCATGATCACACACCATGTAGGATACCTCCATTCGAACTTTCATTTTTATTTATGATTTTTAGTTAGCTTATAAAACAGAAGCTTTCCTTCTGGACTTTTCAAACATCTTTAGTGTAGTTTTCTTCTTCCGCTTCCTTCTGTGCCTTATCCGCTCTGCCCCTCCCGCTTAAACCTTTCCCTGTCTGTTACTCCCTTCATCCCTTCATGCTGCCTGTGTTCTACTATTGCTCCTCTCTTAAGTTTTTTCAGAACTCTGCATACTACCACAGAGATACTTGCTTATCCTTATTCACTGCTGCTCTGTTTAAAATAATTAGGAACCAGAATAAGCCTGGATGGCCATCAACTGATGAATGGATGATGAAGATGTGGTACATAAACACAATGGAATTTTATTCAGGTCTGAATAAAAATTAAATGTAAAATTTTCATGTAAGTGGATGGAACTGGTAACAATTTTACTGAGCGAGGTAACCCAGGCCCAGCAGGACAAATGCTGCTTATTTTCATATATGTGGATCCTAGTTTCAAATTTGTAGATTTGTGTATTTAACTTGGAGTAACAGGAACCTTGAAAGAGGCCATTGCACGAGGCTAGGAGGCAAAGATCAAAGGAAATACATTCAGTTCTTTATCACATGAAGCTATGCTCATTAGCACAAGGCATCATATCTATCAACAGAATGATGTTATCTAGCATCCTCTTTTGGTTTTGGGCAATTTGTTCATGACTGTACAGGAGGTAGTACAATGTAGCAATGCACTCTACAGTAGGAGTCCTGAGTGCAAATAGTAAACCCCTGCCCCTTAGCTAAGACACTGGATAAGTTGAAATTGCAAACTCAGAAATTTGCTTCTCAAGTGTTTGAAGAAGATGATGGATCTAAAGCAATTTTAATCTAAAAACTCCATTATCTGTCTTCTGAGATGTATTTTCAAATACCTATGCAACACTGCTAATCCGAATTCAAGCCAATATGTATTATGCACACTTCCATTGTTTTCCTGAAGACTCTAGTTCAATTAAGTATCTAGCTACTCAGGCTTCAAATCTCCAAATAACATTTTAGAGATTTTCACTGATCCCCATTGTTATTTGTTTATTTATTTATTTATTTATCTGAGTCCACCAAGTATTCATTTGATGCTCCTTTAAAATATTTTTTATTGAGCTTTTGTACATTTCATACAACAGTTCTTAATCAATTTAAGCCATCCTCTACCTGTGCCCCTCCCCCCCACCACCCAGGAAGCCTCATGTATTCTGCCATACAAGTTAAGTCCCATCTGGTCTTTACTCAGATGTCCTTGGGTGCAAGTTCATCCGCTGGAGTCTAGTCAGCCTATCTAGAGATCTTAAGGAAGGTCTACTCTCTCTTACATACGTAATCAGTTTCCACTCTGGGCCCTTGTCTGATTGAGTTGGCATGAGTCCTACACTTGACACTACCACTGCCACAAATTCACATGTGCAAACTTCCAGTGGCCTGAAAGCCTCTGTTTCCCTATGTTCACGGACAAACCCTGGCTCTTACAATCTTTCCACCCCCTCTTCCACAATGGTCTGTGAGCTGTGAGTGGGTGAGGTTTAATATGAGTCCCATCCAAGGACACAATGCAGTCTCTTATTCTCTAAAACGTAGCCAGTTGCGGCCTCTTAAGTGCCTCAAACTTTGCTTTATAGGAAGCTTCACTGGTGAGAGTTGAGGGATGCACTAGAATTCCCTCCACCCCCTGTTCCGCTGTGTTGCATGAGCTTTCAGAGTAGTCCACTATAGATATGTCACCTAGTATGGGCATCTCTCAGACATATATTCTCTATGTGTGACCAGCTGTGGAACTCTGTAGTAGTCTCAATCTATTGCAAAAAAGAAGCTTCTTTGATGAGTGGTATATGGTATACTTGTCTGTGACTATAAGGACCCATATTTAGCATATGGTGAGAAATTCCATTTGTCTAGAGATATGTCAGAGACAGGGTTCTCTCCAGCCATGTGTATTTAACAGAGTCTACAGAGCCACACATGAGTCTACGCCCATTGAGAGGGCTTTTCATCCAATTAAATAGCTGTTGATTACTCCCCAGATAACAGTGTCACTACTGCACGGAAAGAGGTTATTTGCTGTGCCAGCTATTATGTTTATTTGGCTATAGGACTGGGTTGGACCATTAATTGATTTTCTCCCTTAGCAGCTTGCACAGTGTCCTCTAAAACTGTGAGAGCTAGTCTTCAGGGAAAAGGATTCCAATTTGGGGGGCAGCAAGACAAGAGAAGGAAATTAAAGGAGTGCTGCCCCTTTTATAGGCTGCTGTGTCTCCTCCTTCCTTTAGTCCAGTTGCATTCCTGTATGACCTTGCTGTTTCCTATCTCCCCACTTTCCACTCTGCCCTTCTGGGTCTGCCCCTTAGGCCTTGAGTGATTATATGATTACATCCCTTTTCCCCCAGGCTGTTCTTCCATCAGCAGTGTCCCTCGGTATCTCTGTCAGGAGTGATTCCATTTCCTAATATGTTAGAATTCATCCTCCATTCCCAGTGGCAGTTGTTCCCTGAGAGAAAAAAAGACTTCTACTACCTGTGTCAATGAAGACATCTAATTTTAATAAACATTATTTCTCCATTTGAAAAGTGAGAGGGATGCAGTGACAGATCTCTGTGAGCTCAATGCCAGCCTGGTCTACACAGTGAGTTCCAGGCTGGCTGGGGCATTGGGAGATTCTGTCAAAAACAAAACAAAAAGACCCCAAAGCGAGAGGGATGCTGATTACCTCCCAAGACACTGGGATGGGAGAAAAAACATATGACAGACACAGAAGAGCTCTCCCCAAAGACTCAGCTGCACTGGAAGAACACAAAACTCAGTATTCTTTTCAGACAATTAAAAATAGAAGCTTTGACTCTAGTTTGATGAGAATGAAATGTTCAGCTCTTTGCATGGTGAATATGGAGTTCAGCTCAGGTGAATGAGCGTGAGGGAAGAGCTGGAAGAAGTACACAGCAGAGTCACTCAGGAGATCAGGCAAGTCGGGGATATGACTCTTTTGCCATATGTGTAGTTTACAAAGAGTTTTCTCAAATTCTATAGATTGATTTTTAATTCTTGATTGTTTCCATTGTTATATGGAAGTGTCTCAGGTTGGAAAATTCCATTAGTCTGTGTTTTCATTTGCTGCCTATGCTATTGAAAGAACTTAATTTCCTGTAGTGATGTCTCAAAATGCTTAACCTATGTTTGCTGTCCAAATTGTTTCAGTTTTAGACCTCACTTTAATTGTTTGATGTGTTGTGACTTGATTTTTCCATAAATGAATTGAGGGCAAGTTCTTATCCTTTGTGCATGAATATAGTTTTCCTAGCAGCAATAAGTATGTTGTTGAGTATGGGTTTATCATATGAAGCCTTTACCGTGTTGTATTACATTCTTTATATAACCAACTTGTTCATTTTTCTTACCATGAAAAGATACTGACATTTATTGAATGCCTTTTCTGTACCTATTTAGATAATTTTTTTTATTTTGTTGATATGATACACTGTATTTATTGATTTATATATTTTGGCATCCCTAGAATAAATTCCACTTTATTATGGTGAATGATAATGATAATGACAATAGTAATAATAGTTTTTATTATTATTGGTAGTAATACAGAATGGTGTGGGCTTACAGGCATATGTGACATAGTATGCGTATGGGAGTCAGAGAACAACTTTATGGACTCAGGTCTCTTTTAATGCATTTTGGTGGATTCCAGGCATCACACTCAAGCCTGAACAAAAAACACCTTTATCTGCTGAACCATTTATGTGCTGTTAGGTTCAATTTACTAGTATTTTGATGAGTAATTTTTTATGTATGTTCATCTTACTCTTTCAGTGTGTCTTTCTGTTTTAGTGATAACTACTGATGTCTGTTGCTCTTTAAAAGTTTAGTAGAATTCAGGAGGGAGGCCATCTGCTCTGGTGCTTTTCATTTTGGAAGATCTTTTATTTCAGATTCAATATATTGCTTGTTCCTGGTATATAAAGTTTCTTTGTCTTTATGCATCAATTTTAGTAGGTTAATGTGCAAATCACTACCTTATAAAACTCAACTCTTAAACTCCTTCACAGCTTATTCTTTGCTAAATTCTTCAGTTGCAAGAAATATTGAAAACTTTTAATAGGATTAAAGCTTGAAGTGTCAGAATTTCAAAAACAACCTGTTTCTGTAAATCTTAATAAGCTTGGCTCTCCCTAGCTTTCATACCAAACCAGTATCAAAGAAGTGAGATATTTAACTGCCAGTCACAAAAAATGTACAGCTGTTCCAGGTTCCCCATGCCTCTGTCTGTCTGTATCTCTTGATAGAAGATACTTATGAGGAAAATAAAATGCTTCTTGTGTTAACTAGCTAATAAATAAATGGGAATCTTTTCTGTGAGTTACATCCAAATTGTTAGCTATTATTGTGTCCACTATTTATGCTTCAAATTATTCTAATTATGCCTTCTTTAAGTTCATCATTTTATATTTGTCCTGTCTGAACTTTTGACACTGGACTTAAGAGAATAAGTGATTACTTATTAAGCTAAGTCTTTTCCTTTGTGATGAAAGAACTGTATGATTTATCATATTTTATTCTAGAGGAAGTACCACCTTGGGATATGTTCTCAGAATTATCTGTGCTATATAATTCCACGCAACTGTGCAAGATTTGAATATAAAGATTAGAGTTCCGTACATCTCGCTGGAAAGGTTTTCCCTGTTCCCTACTCTAAGATTGCCATTTCCTGCCTGCAATTTCTCTTTTGAGTATCATAGAGCTAGATGGACTTTAAACTAGAGCTTCCCAGTGGTGCTCAGTTATATGCCAACAATGACTTGGAATATGTTGCATCCTTGGAATTTAAAGCTGGTAGGGCTTTGAATAATCTTACATTGGGGAGAGGGGTTGTTGTTTTTGCTATTATCTGAAAACTGTTGAGAACTACGTATATCTTCTCTGTAGATGAGATGCTCAAACTGTTCGAATTTGGGGAGGTCTATTACAAAGTTTCTTGGATCTTGTGGTAGGTACAAAATGAAGATTTTGTGCCTTTTTCTCTGGTGCTCTTTGGCATGATTCCTTCATTTCTTTTGAGTGAGACAGTAGAATTTAGTGGCTGCTCTATACTATGTATTTAATTGGAAAGAGTGACTAAACTAATTCATAATGATCATTTGTTGATTTTTTTCCTGGAAATTTCTTGAAATGCTTTGATATCAATTCATGTAAAATATTTTTTAATATGTGCTCTATCATTACCTTATTCTATGCAGGTGGAAATTTACATTCCAGAATGTCAAATATCTTGTCAAAGGCTTCACAGTAAGTTCTTCATATAAATCTACCTGGATCCAAGGCTTGTTCTCTTTACACAATATCATGATAAATATTTGTTGAAAATGTAAAGTAATTGTCATCTTACAAGGAATATGGATTCTGTAAAAGAATACCTGTGCATTATCAGTGTTGAGAAGTCTGTTAGGAGGGGCAGAGGGGCATTTGTTCTAGCTTTGCTTCCAGGAACCATTCTCTCCTTTGAATTAGCAATGAATTTGGGGGAATTGGTATCCTGGAGTAATTTTAAACTGGTTACAGATGTTTTGTAAAAACAATGTTCAGATATTTTATTCCCTAAACCAAATATAAGAATTATGAAAATTTCAAGTTGAAAAATAAATACAGAGAAAAAAAGTTTTGAAAGGTTAAAAAAGTTAGGTTTGGAGTATCTGTTTACACTTTCCCTGTATCTGTCTGCCCTATCTTTGATTGACAGTGACATGTATAAAAGAGTAGTGTAAAGAAGGATCTCTGACCCTAAACTGACCAAAGATCTTGTCTTGTTTTTCACTTCTCTGTATTTACTTCTGTTAGGTGGTTTAAGGACATAAGTTCTCTTTGATGTCTCGAACTCAGGACTGCACTGTTGGGAGATAACTGGCATTCTTAAAACCAGGACGTAAGAATTCAAGAGAAAACAAAAAGTACAGCAAAACATCATAATACACATATTTGACTTCTCAGAAACTATTAAAATGTAAATTGATTTAAAAGAACAGGAACCCACTCTTTGAATGACCAATGATGGGAACAAACTGAGCACCAAGAAACCCACAGAAATATCAGTTAAAGCACATTCATTCACATAAAGCCTATCACCTCATGTCATAAGAGAATCAATATAAGTGGCTCTGCTGGCCATCACCTAGGAACAAACTATGAATTGAACCTTTAAGCTGTGTTTTATTCAGAGAGCAGGTAACCAAAGAAGACAGCAGATCAACTTTGTAAACATTTGTGTTACATTTCATCTTTACCCAGCAGATTACATAGTGAAGGGAAATGAAGGTGGTCAGTCATTTCCAAGTTTGGCTTTGGCCCTGTGGTCAGATGATCTGTCTTGTCACTGAGATTTATGGCATTGGTACTTCTACCTTTCTCCTCTCTGTAGCATGGGAAGGGTTCATAAACACCAAGACCACTGAGTCCTGCATTCTTCCTGAGCCAGTCATTTGGATAACATCTACAATGAAGGTTAACTCAGTGCAAGCAAACCATTATCAGTGTGTGTGTGTGTGTGTGTGTGTGAAAAACTAATGAAAATATCATTGAACTCTATTGACATTAACTGTATCTCTAGCTGATGAGAGAAATTTCTATTGTATTCTTTTTTTATCTTCTCACAATTTCATAACTGGTCATGCCCCAGAAGGTTCAGGTCTCGGTCCCATCTGGCATTTGCCTGGGTCAATCATCTCCAGTTTGAGAATTTTCTTCCAAGATGGTACCACTCACAAGGCTAGCACACTGGTGCTCATTGCTACCTTGGAGACTAGTTGAGGCTGTCATGAAAGACCTAGTTGGATTTTTCTGTGTGATGCCGGGGCTTTCTCACAATGAGACAGCTATGATCCAACAAGGAGAAAACAGAAGCCAGAAGTTTCCTAAAACTTAAGTCACTCTGTGTGGTGAGTTCTGGAGATCTATTGTACAGCTTGGAGATTAGGGGGACAAATAACGTACTGCATATTTAAAAACCATTAAGAAATTATATTTCAGTGTTTTCAGCACAAAAATAAATAACTATGTGAGGTGATGGTATGTTAATTAGCTTGATATATTCATTTTACAATGAACACATATACAAAAACATCATGTCATATAATGTAAATTCATACAATATTTTATTTGCCCATTATACCTTAATATAGCAGTAAAATAATAACAAAATCCAGGCCTCGAACTAGCAATATTTCTGTCATATATAATTTACCACAATTCTCATAATTTCAACTCACATTTGAGGGATTAAAGAAATAGACCCCAGCTTCCTCAGAAGGGAGTGACATAGGAAGATATTTAAAGTTATGAAGGAATAAATTTTAGGTTTAGCAATTGCACTGTGACTAAGAAAGTGTCAAAATGTTAGAGAGATTAAGGAATACATGAGTAAAATAATATGATATTTGGGATTTGGTTAAAATAAAATATTAGGAAAGAAAAATGATGAGGCTAAGATGACAGTAAAGTCACTGCTACAATGTCTTGTTAATTGTTGAATACCAGTAATAGGAATATGGAAGAATTACTATTCTGTACTTTTGAATATCCATGAAAATTCCAACACAGTTTCTGAATATCAGCATTTGAAATAATTTCATAGATCCTGTGTTAGTTAGTTCCTCTCTAGAGGAACACAATAAATAGCATGAATATATATTAAAATGGGATTTATTAGACTAGCTTATACAATTCAGATACAATTAGCTTCAACAATGGCTGTTCCACACTGGAGACGTTGAGAACCTGGTAGCTGCTCAGGTCAGGAGGCTGGGTGCCTCAACACTGCTAATATGACTCTGAAGGGCAGGAGGATTCTTGCAATGCCAGTGGTCCCTGATCCATGTTGGATGTCCAAAGAAGCTTGTTCTAATATTAGGGAAAGTATCAGCAGCAGCAGCAGCAGCAGCAGCAGCAGCAGCAGCAGCAGCAGGGTAGACGATCTTTGTAGGGAGAAAGAAGGACAAGCTGGCAGGAAGCAAAAAGCTTTGCTTCTTCCATGTTCTTTTACCTGGGCTGCTGCCAGAAGGTGCTTCCCACACTAGGCTGTGTCTTCCCCATCAGTTAAGGCAATCAAAACAATTCCCTATAGACATACCCATAGGCCAACCCAATGCAGACAATCCCTCACTGAGGCTGTCTTCCTAGTTGACTCTAAGTAGTGTTAAGTTGATAATTTAACATTATAGCTCCTAAAAGAAACGATTATAGGGAAGAGACTCAAACTTCCTGATTCATCTGGTTTTTCTTTCTATTAAATTTTACTCTTACATATTCTCAAGGTATTCCTGAAGCAATTCTCCTTAAAATTAATAACACAGGAAGAAATTATGCACATATAAAGAAAGTATGGCTTTTTCCTTTGGACATAACAGGGTCACCATCTTGGAGTCAAGATTGCTTGGGCCTGTAGCCATGGCAACATATTGAGTAGAGTAATATAGAGACATCTAGGTCTATATTAATGGTATTGGGCTATTGACATCCCTTAGTAAGAGAAGAGAGAGTAGGATTGCAGGGTCCTCATCTGAGATTGTAGCCACTATTCTCTCTTATCCTTCCTCAGCCTCAAGTGCTGCTGGAGGATATAGGAAGAAGAGGTTAACTGAAAGAACTCCATGATGCAGCTTCCATGAAATTTTTCCATGATGGGATGGGACTTTATACGGATGTAGCTTTTGGGGAGTCATCTACATTCTTGTAAGTAAGTAAGTAATTTTTTACTCCTGCTTTCTAAGTTACCCCATAAACCCATTGCTTTCTGAAGTCGCACTTTGGTGGAACTGTACTTTAGTCTGAGTTTGATGCCTTTTGTGGGGTGAACAGACATTTGTTCATGTCTCCCCAGGAAAAGTTATAGTAGAGGATGTTGCCAGGAAAAGGATCTTGTCATATATTATTCTAGGGTCTGAATGCAACCATATTAGGACTTAATGTTTTGAGATTTTCAGCCATCTTCAAACCATGAAAAGTATAAAGTAACTGCAGACAGTCATGATGACTCTCCCCTCAACATTCTTCTGCATCATTGAAGCAACTGAGGATCACAGTCCTAAGCTGAATACAGAAGAATTCCCCTTCTTGAGTAAATGTTCTCATCTACACAGCCCATTTCTTATAAATAAAACCATTTTTAATTGATAATACTCCAAATCAGAAAGTGCAAGTGGAAACATTTAAGGGTTGCTAATTAAAGAAGATGGAAAGCCTAGACGCTCTTTGGAAGGACATTAGAAATAGGTGCTATTTATGGGAAAATAAGGATCATCTGAAGAAGAAACTTACTTGCAAGAACTAAATTTAATATTCATTATCCTTACATGTTTTAATGGACACTTAGATTGATTTCATATTGACTATTTTTAACAATACTGCAGAGAAGAGTAGTTTAAATCTCTTTGATATATTTATTTAATTTCATTTTGGATACATCTGCAATAGCGTGAATGTTAGAAAACATGGCGTGTTAGGCAGTAAAATACTCCTCAGACGCTAAAAGAAAGAAATGCCATTTGCCATGACATGGATGATATAAGGTGAAATAAGGACTTAACACACGTGATCAAATCTGCATGTGTAACATTAAAATATTTATTGCATAGGAGCAATGGTAAAATTCATAGGAATAGAATTAAACTTAAATAGTCATAGGGAGAAGGGATGGTGGTAACTGGAGGTCTATTGGTCAAAGGACACAAAATTTTAGTTACAAAAAATAGTTTCAGGTGAATATTCAGTATATTTAACAATGTATTACAGTATATTGCTGCTCTTTTATATTTTACCTATTCTCATCACAAATAAATGATAGTGAAGCAATGTATTTATTAATTAGCATAGTATTATTATTTTACATATATTTGCTATCTGTAGTTTACCAGTATACCAACCAGCTATAGATTAAAATGTCCTAAAAAGAAGAAAGTGTGCCTATACTGTATTAGTACCCACTACATTGCTCTGAACAAATATCTGGTAAGAAACAACTTGAGGAAAAAAAGAGTTTATTTTGGCTTATAGTTTGAGAGGGTCATGGTACATCAGGGTGTAGGGCAGGCATGGTAGCAGGATGCAGCTGTTCACATTGTGTCCACAGTCTGGAAGCAGAGAAAGATGCATGCTGGTGCTCAGCTTGTTTTCTGATTCTGATTCAGTTCAAAATCCCAGCCCATAGAATAGTGCCACTCACATTTAGGATGAATCTTTTCACATCATTTAAACCAATATAGAAATTCTCTCAAGAGACATGCCCAGAGGTTCTGATCTTCTAGATGATTCTAGGCCCTGTCAAGTTGACAGGCAATATTAACTATTATATGCACTGACTATACATACAGTTTTCTTGTTATTATTCTCTAAACAAATAACAACCATTTATAGAATCTGCATTGTGTTGGGTCTTTTAGGTGATCTATGAGTGATTTAAAGTAGATGGGAAGATATGCACAGATTTACATGCAAACACATTGCATTTTAGGAAAACACCTTATCATCTATAGATTTTGGTGTCCATATAGAGTAATGGACATCTTAAACCCACCTGGAAACAGTGTCAGTGGCAGATTGTCTACATTTGGTTGGCTTGTAGGCACATCTATTAGGGATTTTAAATCAAATTAATTGATGTAGGAAGGCCCAGCCCAGTGTGAGTGTCACCGTTCCCTGGACGAGGAGTCCTGAACTATAAGAGTGGAGAACTTGAGCTGAGCATGAGAATCAAACAAGCAAATGAGCACAAATGCATTTATTTCTCTCTGCCCTTGACCATAGATGTGATATGACCAGCTGCTTCAAGCTCCTATTGCTGTGACTTTCCCACAGTGATGGGCTTTAACAGGGAATTTTAAGCTAAAAGAAACCCTTTCTCCACTAAGTTGCTTTTATCTCAAGATAGTTTTGTCACAGAAACATAAATGAATCAAGGTTATACGACTACAATTAGAAAATAATCAAAAAATAAAGGGACTAAATGATAAGAATTACCTGGTCCACAAACTCAACTGACCATCTGACTCATTTATAGCCTTGGGCCAATGGAATAGTACAGAAATCCTCCTATATATTCAAATGATTTTCAGCAAGACTATGTAGAATATTCAATGGAGAAAGACTTTTCAATATATGGTATTAGAAAAAAACCTGGGCATATATGAGTAAAACAATAATTTTGGACTGTTAGCTCATCTTGTATAGCAAAAAATAATTCAAATGGATAGAGTCCTAAATATAGGAGCTCACACTGTAGAATTTAGAAGGAAAATACAAGAACATCTTTATGATATTAGGTTTGGGAAAATTTTCTTTGATATGACATAAAAAGCATGGATTACAAAGATCAAGTAATCCCAGTTCTGAAGAGGTAGAGACAGGTGAATCTCTGGCTTGCTAGTCATTCAGCCTAGCCTAATCCATAATCCAGGCCAATGAAAGATCCTATCTCAAAAAACAAGGTGGATACCCCCTGAGGAGTGACATGGGAAGCTGACATGTGTGTATGCACATGGCTCATACAGGTACATGAATTTTTGTAAATAAACCATTACACACAACACAATTATTAAAGGTGCATCAAAGTGTACTGTTAGAAGAATGAAAAAACAACCCAAAGAATATGAGAAAATATTAATAAACCACACATCGACAAGACATTAATATTCAGAATATATAGCTTCTACAAATCAATAATAAAATAATAACTTTGTAAAATGGGCAAGAGATTTGAATAAACTTTTACTCAAAGAAAATATATGATAAATTGCTGATAAAGACTCCTGCACTGTCATTAGGCAAATTCACATGAAAGCCAGGGAATACTATGTCACTTCCTCTAGAATAACAATTATATATATATATATATATATATATATATATATATATATAAAAGAAAGAAAGGAGCCAGAAAATATCAAGTGGTGGTTAAGAAATGGAGAAAGTGTAACCTGTCTGCCCTGTTGGCAGGAAAACAAAATTGTGTAGCGGTGTGAAAAATTAATGCTGGTTCATCTTCAACACAGAATTCCTTTATGTTCCAATATAATAAGTCTATTTCTGAATATAAATCCCAAAGAATTGAAATTATGAACTTGAAGAGGCACTTTTGCATCTATAGCAGCATTATTCACAATAGTCAGAAAGTATGAGCAACGCCTGGCTAACAGATCCAGGAGTGTTCGAGATAACTTCAGTTGTTAGCTTCACACATCTGGGAACAACCCGACCAGCCTCAGTAAAGGGATTTTTCTTATCATACTGGTCTGTGGCCATGTCTGTGAACCATTTTCTTGATTGCTGAGTGATGTGGGAGAGTACGGCTCATTGCGGGTGGTGTCACCCGTGGGCAGGTAGTCCTGGTTGCAAGCTGAGCACAGGTCAGGGGGGCAAGCCAGTAAGCACCATTCCTCCATGATCTCTGCTTCAGTGCCAGTGCTCAGGTTCCTGCCCTGTGTTCCTGCCCCCATGTCATTTAATAATGGACTGTGAGCTGTAAGCCCAATAAACCTTTCCCATTCTTCTAGGAGTTGGTTTTGCTGAATGCTTTTATCACAGCAATAGAAAGCAAACTAAACAATGAGTGAACAAAATGTGGTACAAATATGAAATGGAATCCTATTTAGACATAAAATGAAGAAAATTCTGATACACACCTCAACACAGAGGGACTCTGAAAACATGCTCAGTGAAATAAGCCAATCATAGGAGAGTAAATGAATTTTTTATGTTAGGCATAGTAGGACTCTAGTAAGATTTGGTAAGACAGAAAGTTCACGGTGTTTGTTGAGGGATGGGGGATGGACAATTGGGGAGTTAGTGGTTGATAGTTATGGAAGACATAAATGTTCTGCTGATGAGTGGCGGTCATGATTGTGCGACAGTGTTAAGTATCTAATGCTAAAAAATCAGACATTTAACAATGGTTAGATTGCTAATATCTGTGTTATGTATATTTTGCTCTCATAAGACTGGTTATCTTTGTGTCCTGTCATGTAAGGGATTAAAGTTACCTGAGTTTTTTTTTATTTGTTTGTTTGTTTGTGTGTGTGTGTGTGTGTGTGTGTATGTGTGTACCTAGACGCCACAGTGTGGGTGTATAGTCCATTGGTTCTCTCCTGACACCTTGTGGGATTCAGAAGGTCAAACTTAGGTCCTCAGGCCTGCATGCAGGTTCCTTTATCTGCTGAACCATCTTGGTGGCTCCCAATAATTTTTATTGACAGAAGCAAAAAAGAGGAATAGGAGGCAAGACAAAAAGACCATTGGAGATGGCTGTAATCTGCCTCTGAAGGGAAAACCGTTCCTTTAATAGTGAACAGTAGTGCTTTCTTCAGGAGCTGATTCATTTTGTCAATGCAGAGCTAAGCATGTGGCTGTTCACAAGGCACTTTCCCTCCACACCTTTGAAATTTGTTTACAAGGATCATGGTGAGTCTCATTCTTTCATTTTATTAGTCAGTGTTCTTCATTAATTTAGGAAATTGTTTGTTCAACAAAGACTTATCTCATTTGCTGATGGTTTCAGAATCCCCTGGATCATGGCAGGGATTTGATTTTATAATACTCTCCCATGAGAACTGTCCAAACAGCTGTGAAGACAAGCAAGCTACCGGGGGTATTATGGGCCGTAAAGCACGGTGACAAGGACTGGCGCTGACCACAATGAATCTTTTCTGCCTTTCCTTGGTAAGTTCCTTTTACAGCCACCATTTTTTTGTTCTCATTTTTATGGCATTGTGCCAAACAAAATTAAGTATAGCTTGAACTTCCGTATGATAACGCTTATCTGTGTAGTATCATGAGAGTTTATATTAGAAAAGAGTACATGAAAGTGCTTAAATTAACTTTATTCAAACACAAGCAAAGTAAAAAAATACATATATAATACAATGAGAAAAGCATACCTATCATATTGCTTGCATACTTTGTAATAATTGCTGATTACATTTTGATAATGAGTTTTTAAAGTATATTCTTCTGTGAACAATGTTTTGGAAAATTTTTTTTCAGCTTGTTGTGATTATGAGAAAAATCTTACAAAATATACTGCATTGCGTTGTTCGGAGACATCCTAGGAATCAAAATTTTCTTTACTGTTTGAGAAATGAATTTCATTCAATATTGGTTTGGTTAAACTTCCATGGTGACAGTTTTTCAAGTTACACTGCATTGTTAATGCAAGTTACAATAGATTAGGGCAGTCCTGGAGATGTGCTCATTCAAGGGTAAAAGCATCTCTCAAATGCTATCTTACATTATTCCTTTTTTTTTTTCATTTAGCCTGAAGTGGATCAGGGAAACTTCTCAGGTAGTCACAGGTATAGAACTACTTTATAATTCTAACCTGCAATTGGGACCATCTGCCAATGCTTAAAAATGGATGTCAACAATCATTTTATTCATTTCTATGTGTGCTTACAGCAGGGCATTATGCATCCTCATTGGCATTTCAAGATGTCGATGGTGGAGTCCTCTCATTTGGGAAAATAAAATGGTCTGCTTTTGATGTTTGTTTTGTATCCAAATTGCAAATAATATTAACATAAGAGCTAGAGATGGTGCTGACATACGCTGCAATACCTAAACATGAGGTATTCTAAGCCAAGATAAGGGATTTAATCTCAGAACATCTTGAAAAATAAAACACAATTGTGAATTGCAGGAGACTGAATCATCGAGTTTGAGTTGCCTGTATTGTTCAATTTACAAAGTAACTGCCAGCTCTCAAGTTTGCTTCATGTTATATAAATCTGACTGGAGAAATCCCACTTCAGGTGATTTAAGTGGTATTGTACATTCTTTTCTAGTTGATTTAAAAGAGTCATCTATGTTTTATATGAACATACTTCGCATGGAATTAGGCTGTATATTGCCAGAGACAATTATGTTCTGAAATCATTTCAAATGGTAATATAATCAGTATGCTAATGGGTCTGTAACATAGCATGGTTCTGTGTTGTGTGCTGTGTTTATAATCTGAGAACTAAAGGCATATAAGCGTCTGATGAGCATGGATGTCTTTCTTTGTAATATAGGGGGAGCAACATAAAGCAGATTGCTTCAAAGTTCTGATCTATGCACTCAATACCATTGCAGCTATTTTTCTACTTTTCAAAGTTATCCTTAAGAAGTTACTTGCTCAGAAACGTTAGATTGAATGATTTTGAACACAAAAATAATTTGTTAACTATTCTGAACATTTTATGTCATAAAAATAGTTTCTTCACTAAGAAAATATGTACAAGGTGTTTGGAAAAAATTATCAGAACTGTTTTAGGTGATTTGTGATTCCTTCTTTTGCAGTAAATAAGAAAAAATTATTTATATTCTGCGCATTCTTAATCAGCATGTTGTGACAGCTTACTGTGCTGTTATGAGCTGTAAAACAGGGTAGGTTATAGCTTCTAAAAATTTTTGCATGATCCAAAGCATATTTAATCTGTCCATGTAGAATGTGAACATATGAGAAACTGTATTTAAGAGAGAAAAAAAATCCATTGACTTAGTAGAAAGAAACATGTAATTAAAGAAGACATTGTAATAAATACACTAACCTTTAAATCTCTGAAATAGATGATGTTAAATATTAAGCCACAGGTAAGGATTATCATGGAAAAAAGTTAACAATTTTATTTAAGTGTAGAGAGAATTTGTAAATCTTTTAGTAGGTGGGTTTTAAAGAAGAGAAATATAAAGGTAGCAACTGAATGAATTGCCCATTCTAAGCCAGGAATACTATAAATAGTCCATTGGAGGAGATTGCTGTTAATCTGGATCTATAAACTTGAAATGGGGTCTAGAATACCCTTTGACACCTGCTGCTGCAATCCGCCATTTTCTTAGAGTTTTATTCTGTTATGAAGCTTTGAGAAAGCATTCTCATTCGAAGCAGGGTGATCTTGTTGGGCTCATCAGACATTTATTGAGTTTGGCATGACTTTGTGAACCGTGAGGTTCAAATCAATTATCCTTGCATGACATCTCAGTGATGTGAAGGGCTACCTCTATCTTTATTTCAGCTCTAGTCTACCTTGTTGTCTTTGTATAACTTTCCTTTGCCTTTGGTCTGTTCTTACACACTTTTACTAGGTACCACTAATGTCAGGTAGATATTTTGCTCTGAGTATATGGCTTGCTTGTCCTTCTAATTTTTAAAAGTTACTACTCTTTCATATAAATTTAAGATAATTTATTAAATTATATGAAAATCTTGGCCAGAATTTTGATTATAGTAGATTTGATTTTTATAGTATTTCAAGGAACACAGACTGCATTATGGTATCATTTTTTCCTTTTATTCATAAAAATGCTTAGTCTTTATTTATTTATTTTTTCATAAGCTTTAATGAGGTTTTAAGATTTTGTCTGTCAAATTTTTTACATGTCTGCTAAATACTTGGTCAAAGAACTAAACATTTTGACTGCTGCTGTAAATAACTTTCATTGTTTTACTTTATTCATAGATACATTATTGGTTTTTGTGCTGACATATTCAAATGAATAATTTTGCTGAATTAATTTTTTTTCTGGAAGTGTGTGGTTTGCTCAGAATTTTTCCATGCAAGCCTTCTATCAATTTTCTTCTTTCTTTTATGACCTTGACACATTAAGAACATGGTGACGGCAAGCATCCTAGCCTTATTTCTATCATTCACATGATTTCTTCTAATTGAAACCATGGATTTTGATGGACACCTCTAACAGGATAAATAAGTCTTGTCCTTTTCTAACCTGCTAAGACTTTGTCATGGATATGTGAAAATTCTCACATATATTGTGAGATAAACTTTGTTTTCAGTATTCTAATGTATGATAAAATTCTTACATTCTTTTGTGAAACGTTGTGATATAGTTTTAAAGTTTATTTTAAAATATTTTATTTATTATTTTTAAATTTTATGTGTATGAATGTCTGTCTTTCTTGCATGTATGTAAGTATGTTGATGTTGTGCAATGTCTACAGAGGTCAGAAGAGGGCATTGGATCCCATAGAACTGGAGTTAAGGAGAGTTGTTAGCATCCATGTGGGTGCTGGAAACTGAACCCAGGTCCTCTGAAAGAAAAGCCAGTACTCATAACCACTGAGCCTTCTTTCCAGTCTCTTTTGTGACATATATTTAAAAACAGTTATACCCATTTTGGACGGTATTTCATATAGACATGTCCAACCTGATCTCATGGGTACCTATGGCAAAAAAATTGCAAACCTACTTAAAACATTATGCAATTTTGGGGTGTGTAAGTCTTTATTTTTTATATTTTGGGGGTCTTGAGCATGAACTTTTCAGATGAAAATGCCTGTCACAATGTCAACAGAGTGGACGTGGCTGACAGGGTTTTAAAACCTGTTAAATAAAATTGATCTTATTTTCCTAAATGAGCAAGAAAGTTGCTTCATTTTCTTTCTCAAGAATTCTCACTTGTCTTTAGTATTTTTTGATTCACTCTTAGAAGAGGTCTATACTGTATCTCAGTTTTTGATTAGTTGCTATAATTTTTTTTGTGGTTATATTATTTGATTTCAAGACTAATTGATCTGGGTTCTTCTTTTATGGCTCATATTATTTCTGTCTGTTTTGGTTTCATCATAAATTACTTATTTGTAAATCAGATGTCACATTTTCATTTGGCTCTGTGGAGATCATAAATATTCTTTCTTAAATTTTTTCTCCATCTGTTTTATAATTTAATTCCATCTGCAGGGGGATGGTTTGATTTTCAGATCGTCGGATCAGTTGGCTCTCTTTCCCAGCATTTCACTCCTTCCTGTGCTTTGGCTCATCTTGTAGAGCAGTGCTCCCCAACCCTACCCTTTCTTCCTGACTTTTTCACCTTTCTCCATATACTCGTGAGGCATAAACCTCAAGCCTCCCTGAGGTTCCTGTATAGAATTAGCTTATATATTGCTGGTCCAGGTTTCTCATATGCAACTGATACACGGTGTGTGACTAACTGAGACACTGAACTATTGATAGTTTGTCCCATGCCCCATTTTGGTGGCAGTGTTTCCTGAATTTTGCTGCTCTGGACCATGGCTGCCTATAATCAAGAGGTTGTACAGCTATTGGCAGAAGCTTTTCTTCCACATCCTTTCACGGTGTGGCTGTAGCCCTTGAATTGTAGCATGGAATTTACTTTATATGGGGACAAGATTGCATATTTCTGCACAAGGCTTAACATCTATCGGGTCACTGTGTCCTAGTTCTGCATGGGAGCTTAATCAGCCCAAAGATTTAGCTTTGATTACTTTGTGTTTCTCTTAATGTTTGCTTTCTCCCCACCATTAATATATTTTTCAACAGGCATACCTTATAAGGTGTTTATAATTTTCCCAACAATTTACTATATGTTTAGAAGAGGAGCGTGCAGAATAAGAAAATGGAAAATATATTGGTATACATTCTAAAGGTTGGCAATACATTCAACCTTTGCCTGTATGTTAATAAAATGCATTTTAGAGATGAAATTATTTTCAGTGCAATACTATAATTTCAATCAGTAACCCTATTTAAAATAGTGCAGACTGTTATATTTAAAATGTCATCAGTTAATATATCTAGGATATATTCAATACCTCTCTTCTTTAACTGATTATAAATGATGTCAGAACTAAACTGACTTTGTTTAAAAAGGACAGGGTGAGCGAAACTCAGTAAATTCAATTACATTTGTTTTCATAGCATTCTTCACAATGTTTTGAAATCTAAACTCTTGCATTTAAAAATTCATTATTCCAGAAAAGTTTAAAAATGAACAATATTATTTATAGTGTAAATGCTACGTATATTACTATAATTCCTTAACTATATCAAAGAAATTGTTTGATACGTTTTCAAGTATTGATTAGGCTTGCAGTTCCTCTGTAGGGTAAATAAAACGTGCTTTCAAGTTAAATATAGCAAACTGTGTTTATACTATAATCAAGTAGTTGTAATTAAATAAACATATTTGATGAAAACTGTGATCAACACAGTTTACTGTGTGGGTTAAAGAGCCTTACTTAGAACATTGAACTTGATTTCTTCATCATGCTTTTAAAAGAAATGCTTCATTTTGTGAATGCCTCAGCACTTAGAATTTCCTTTGAACTTTTACTCTGTAATAGTTTAGAATGTCTTCTTTATTGTTTCATTGACTGTTGAAAGTTAGCATGCTATACACTTAATCCTTGTGCCTCACATAGTTTAGGTGGGGTACTATAAGAAATTGGATAGGTTAATATGATCCTCTTAAAAATGTACTTTTCTCCTATTTTTTAACTCATAAATCTCTGCACTGCAGGAAGGCTCTATGGATAGCTTATATGAGCCAATTCCAGAGCAGCAAGTTAAGCAAGAAACTCTCTCTGGGGAGGAGAAGGGACAAGCCTATCACAGTCTCTTCACGGTAAGTGAAGCTTTGAATTGAATGGGTTTCTTTTCCATTACCTATTAAACTCACTGCTCAATGACAACTCTTAAAAAACTATCAGAGAATTCATCATTTCCTTTTAGTTTGTGATGTTTTTCTTTATGGCTATATTTCAATATTTTCATGATTTTTAGCTTACTATGAATAGGTGAAATACATATTGGGTAATCACATAAGTTAACTCAGAGAAACTCTATAACTCCTGAATGTTTTGCCTGTAGGTAGTGCCCACAGAACCCAGAAGTGGGAGTCAGTTCCCCTGAAACTGGAGTTACAGACGGTTGTGAGCTAACACGCAGGTCTTTTGCAAGAATAATCAGTGCTCTTAACCTCTGAACCTTCTTTCCAGATCCTACATACATTTTCTTGAAGAGGAAATTTCAGGACAGAAAAGGAAGATTGTATATTAAAGGCAATAATTCATTAAGTGTTGTAGTGACATTTAAAAAGATATGTGTCTGAATCAATAGTTTCTGATAAGACAGCTCTGAGTATGTCAAAGAGAAGTGGATTTGTATTTTCTACATTTGATTCTAAGCTCTTTTTGAGACAGGGTCTCTCTGTAGTCCCAGCTGGCCTGGAACTTGCTGGACACACCAGGCTGGTCTTGGCAGATCTGTGGCACCACTTCTGGCTTCTCATCTTTTTTAAGGGGCCAAGTAATTTATCATTTCTCAGTATTTCTAAAACCCCCAAAATTTTTATGTGAATAAACAAATTATGATATATAGACATACAACCTAGTGTAGTACCTTACAGAAAAGGAGAAACTACATAAATAATAAGTAACATTTTTATGTTTACTAAGGAAAATTATAAAAGCAGGAGATCATCAAAAATTGCAGAATATGTTAAAATATATTTTTATTGCATTCAGCCATCATAGAATTAAAATAAGTTTATTGATACAAAATTATTTGAAATATAGCCCAATTGACTAGGAATATTCGTTATGGATAGGCAAATCTTTGTGTATAGTTCCTAAAACTCTGCATCTTTAATAATTTTAAACATTATAAACAAAAATTGGCATTTCCATTTAGGTAATACCTTTTGTAAATATACGTAAGATAGTATGTATCTACAAATTCAGAAATAGTTTAATAAAATAGTAGAGTATAGGGTGGACAGTGGACATGGGGTGCTGAAGTCGGAGCTTGTGATAATTAGTCTTAAATATTATATATTATAACCTTTTTGTTAACTCTTAGAAAAAGTTACTATAAAACAGCTTTGAGTTTTGTACCTACCTTTACAGATACCAATCTTCATTACATTCAAAATTATTATTTTCATAGCTTATATCAAGTTTTTGTTTCCTAGTATAGAAAAACTAGGAAGAAGTTTTAGTCAACAAATTTGATCAGTAGAATCAGTACAGAAATATTTAATGTAGTAAAAATTCTTTGCTTGATATCACTAAGTGTTGCTGACAGACATGAATAAGAGGAGGGGACAATATATTTCACATATTAATATGTATTAATATGAAGTGGACTGTTTACTTAAGGTCATCAGTTGACACTGAAAAATGTTTAATGAGCATTTTTCACTCTAAAACACAAAAAGTTCAATAGAATGAAGAACCTAAAGATACTTCCTTAAACATGTCATTTTAATAATGAGTTCACGGCTCCTCTGCCTTCTAGAATTCTTTTCAAGCATCACTCATCTTACAAAAGTCAAAAGAAAACCACCACCAACATGATTTAAATCGATACAGTTCTCTTTCTCTATATCTCTGCATTTAATTAAAAATATATGCATTGGATAGAGAGAGACTCACAGGCCCCACCCCTAACTGAGGAACTATTGGCAGTTGATGGCTGTTGGTAGAAAGAGAGTGATTTTTTCAGGAGTGTGGCCCTTCCAGGTTTCCCAGGCTCCAGTGGATGGCCTACATGAATGAGCATATGAACAGTACCAATTGGACTCTGGGTTATAAAAAATATGAAGAAGACATGAATTTGGGAGAGGGACATGGTGGGGGTTCAGGAGGTATTGGGGGGACATATACTGTATATATGTATGTAATTCACAAAGAGTAAATATTGATATTTGTGTGTGTGTGTGTGTGTGTGTGTGTGTGTGTGTGTGTGTGTGGATGTTTAGGGCTAGAAGGCAGAGTTAAGTTGGTAAAGTGCTTGTTGTGAAAGCACAAGAATTGAGTTTGATGTCCAGAATCCATGTAAAACATGAGAGGTATGTGCTTATAATCCCAGTGCTGGGAGATAGAGAAAGTTGGGTCCCTAGAGTTTGTTGGCCAGTCAGCCTAGCCTACTTGGTAGGTTCTAGTCCAGTGAGAGACCCTGTCTCAAAAAAAAAGGTAGACAGGAACTTAGGAGGTGGCTCATTCAGTAAGGTAAACTATTTACAGTGCAAGCATAAGGACTGAGTTTGGATCCCCAGCAGTCACAGAAAAACTGAGCATGGTGGCTCACACCTGTAACAGCTGCACTAGATAGACAGAAATATTGCTCCTGGGGACTTGCTGGCCAGTCAGTGTAGTTGAAATGGTGAGCTAGGGTTCAGTGAAAAAAACTTGCCTCAAAAAAACAAGGTGGTGGGTGATATAGCAAGATGTCCCTCATTGAACCCTGTTCCCTGCATCCACATGTACAAGTGAGCACATGTGCATGCACAATTAAGTAATAAAAGGTAGAAAGGGCCTGAGAAACAACACCTGAAGTTGACCTCTAGCCTTTAATGCAAACACATGTGCATACTCACTAGCATGCATGTGCATCTGTATACACACAAACATGCACACAGAAACATGCATCTATATAAACACACACACACACACACATATATATATATATGCTTGTCAGACCATTCATTCCACAATTTCATTGTTGAATGACAGCAATATTTATCACATTGCTCTTAATAATTATTATATTCCCAATGAAAAATAATTGCACCGCTTTGGTAAAATAAAGCAGTTTTTAAGAAATGGAATTAAAAATCCTTTAGAGTTCTTGTTTCTTAGTTGCCCTAGTTAGTGGTTTGAAGATGTCCTAGTTTTCCTAGTTTTCCCTTTGAACTTCTTAATAATGGATTGATTTTTGCTTCTAGCATTCTACTTAATTTTTATTTTTAAAATTAATCCAAGAGAAATCATTTTGGATAACTTTAGACAGTATATGAATATGTATATTCTTTTGGGTTGGTTTTCTAGACCTGCTATGGGAAAGCCCCTGATACAAGTTAAGCTGGAACTGAGTTTCCTTGTCTTCAGCCATATGATGTTTGTAACCTTTTCATAGAGGACGGGTGCTATCAAAGTCCCGGGAATCAGCCTGATAGCACTTTTTGTCATAAAAATTATGGCTAAAAATAATGTCATTGGCTACATGAATTGAGAAAAATAAAGTGAGAGAAGAATTCTTGATTCTTTTGCTTCTCTTAAGAGCTACTTTATCCACAGCATATTTATTTAAAAAGTTTTCTGCTTGGGATACACTGTTTTGAGTCTGGTGTGGCATTCCGCAGATGGGTACTAGACTGGGGTGGCAAAGGAACTGGATGATCTAGTGCAGAACCACTGCGCATTACGGGCAGTAGAGGTGATAGCGAGGGTTACTTGAGCTTTTTAGTGAATGCTATCATTACTATCTGGCTTGCAGCTGCAGGAGTGGTTTGTAAGGGCTCTATTTAAAATACGAGATTTTAATTTTAATATTTAGGAAGATTTAGTGATGGATTTGTAGATTACCACTTACACGTTGGGGAGTTTGGGAGAAATGTTTTATAGAGCAATAATCACGCCACGAAATCAGTGTGCTGAAAAGGACTGACTACTTTGTTACCATATTATTTTGGACATAGACGATAAATGTTTGCTTTGTACCTATTTCGGTACTCCCTTATATGTCCAAAGATAATAAATATGCTGAATTAGAAAAAAGTGGGAATATAAAATGTTTGTATTTCTGTCAATTTGGGGTTAACCAGATCAAGCCTGTATTACCTGGTTTGCCAATGACATGGATTAAAGGAAGAAAACAATTGTCAAATTTTGACTTCATTTTGTATCTCATAAATTAGATTTATAACAAATTTGAACATTTTCAAAAATGAGCTTAAAAATAAGGCAGATACTGTGTCCTTATTATTTCTATCTTATACATTGTGGTTATTCAATAAATATTTGTAAGCTATATGAATGAATTAATGATGGTTTGCTACTCCAGCTAGATAAAATATTAATCATAACAGAAAACCAGTGATACAGTGTCTACAAGTATGACTTCCAATGGAGCAGACATGAATTCTTACAGCTCTGCCACTTAGCTGCATGACGCTGGAAAGTTGTTTGGATTCTTTCAATCTCAGTCTCATTCTGCAGTGGGATGAGGAGAATAATCCTTTTCATTAGTCTGGCCAAGCTTGATCAGAGAGATCCAAACCTACTCTCATTCCTGTAAGCATGAAGGGCTTAGCCTGTAAAGTTGGACAGCCATCAGAAGGGCTTATAGTTCAGAAGCCAGAGGACTTCAAGCTACAGTCCAGAGCAGCCTGGATTTGTATTGCGCATAGTTAAGAATAGCTTTTAAGTTTTTAAAAGAAAAGTTTGTTAAGGAACAAAAATGAAAATAATGGGATGCAATAGCACCTATCTATAGCCTACAATCCCTGCCCTAAAGCTGCATTTTATAGCCAAAGATGGCAATGAATTTCTAGAAAAAAATAGCTGCATTAAATGTATATGACAGATGTACAACATATATGCCATATTTAAAAGACAATGTAAAGCAAATGTAAACTATCTTAACAGTGTGAGTTACTAGTAGATAATATTTGAGATCAAATAAAGGAAATGTCACTCATCTCTGCTTTTTCAGTCAATAGATTTGCATTGAAGGGATTTCATATGTCAATACTGTCCATCAAGGTCACCTTCACTCCTTCCCCTTTGAGGGAAGACTTCTGTAAAGATCTTATGTTCACTCCAGGCATGTCATCTGCACACAATTCCTTTATTGGAGCTCCTTTTATGTCCACTCGAATGAAGGGGGACCTATTGATGACAGCTTCGAAGTTCTCCATCTGAGCTCTTTGTCATCGAATTATTCTGAAACAATTTTGTTTAGGATTCATTTTGAGGATAGATGAATCCTATCTGGTTCTGTTTCTAAAGGTCCACTTCTCTTAACATGAGTTCAGACAACATCCCTTCCTAGGGACAGTACCAAATAAGACTTAGAAAGAACATCTTAGAATGGTTCAAGGTATAAAAAACTGCAACTCTCTGGTCAAATGTCCTCTCATTTTAAAACATGGTTACAAGATGTGCCTTCCATTTTCATATTTTACCTTCCAAATTTCATGTAAATGCATACATTCAAAATGAAATTCTGTGGAATGTGGTTTTTAGTCTCTGGCCTCTGAATAGAAGGCTTTCCAGAGACATGCCTTCACAGTGTTGTTAGGATGGCTGTTTCTATAGGTAGTACTCCTCTGTGCTCTGAGAAAATAACTGGTGTTATTTCTACCTCAGGCTCACAGTTTCATGCTGACATCTGAATGGTTTACAATATTTGTGGCATTGAAAAATGTTAATAAATGAAGACTTATGTTTTTTTTTTCACATAGGATGGGAAATAATGGTAAAAGTCAAGAATTTTATAAGTGTTGAAAGAGAAAATAAATAACAAAAGAATGCTACATGAAAGACTTCTAAAACTTCTGGCGGTTAGAATTCAGGAGGAAGCTGAAGTTAGTAACTTGGCTCAAATGACAGATTCATGGGTGGAGTTCGCACTTCTGAAATAAGAGCTTCTTCCTGGCCTGCCACAAACAAGTATATGAATAGACTAGAGAGACTAGGAGAGAGGTTAAGGGCAGAGTGCATTTGGGACAAGTAAGAAGCAAAGAGGATGGATTGATGATAAGAGAAAGGATTCACCAGTATAATATACACTCTAAATATAATCTGTCACCTAGAGGACCACAGCAGAAAAAAATCTTGAGATGGGCCATGAAGTTAATAGATCTGAATTTTATTCCTGCGCCCTGCCTAGGACTGTGTGTCCTTGGATAGGATATTGAGTTACCTTGACCCTAAGTTTGTGATGATCACTGTGGATAGAAATATTTGCCTCTTCGTTTATATGTTAAATGTTACTGTCCACTTTGCCTAGCACAGTGCACGTTAATGACCGTTTCCCCTTTTCTGAAAGCTATCACATCAGGGCAGAGTGATCTTTTTAATTTAATATCCTTGATTAAATGACTTTAAGTCAAACTCTCACCAGAGCTTGGATGTCATTTTAAAATAACTGCTCAAAATAATTTGTAATCAGCGTTCCTTACCTAAAAGCATTGATTTTTTTTCCTAGGCCCGACAAGAAGAAGCAGCGGGATTTATTGTCGATGTGCATTAGAAAACCTGAGATTTTAATCTCCACAAATTGCCTCAAACACCCAGGTGTAGTGAGTGCTTGACAATTCAGCCTCAGATAGCCTACTTCATGGAGACAGCTAAAAACAAGAAAATCTATCACATATACTTGCTAACTTAGACATTCATATTTCAGAATTTACTTTTTCCTTTATAACTGAAAGATTTTTAATGCAGTTTTAATTTCTAAGATTTGACAATGTTGTGCACTCATAAAAAAACACAGGAGAAATCAATTGAATTGTTCCCAGCTACCAGATGTTAATGAGAGGGTAATGTAGCAGGATCAAACACAGTTTTAAAGACAAACACCATGTATGTCTAGCAGTTGATTAGAGCTCGGCACTAATGAGGCCCAGGTCAGGGGTTCAATCTCTTACTGTATTCTAGAGCCTACCAGTAGCTGTTATCTGAGCAAAACCTCTCCACTATGATTAAAGTGTGTTGGTGGGCAGGTAGCAGCCATCAGTGCAAAACCATTACCCACCATAGGAAGAATGCCCTAGAAGTCCTGCCTTTGGCCCTCTTTCTTCTGACTGTGAAGTCTTAAGGCTACCAAATGCAATTTGTGGCTTTCAGCTTGCAATAATTCAAAGCACAGTAGTCAAAATGCTAAGAAAGGAAAGTGAATTCTCGCCCAGCTCTCGCACCTAAATAATGCTGGCTCAGTGACTATTTGATCTGGAGTTCAAAACTAATAAAATTAAGCTGGGTGTGGTGGCACACATCTTTAATGTCAGCACTATAGGGGGCAGAGGCAGGCAGGTGGATCCCTCTGAGATTGAGATCAGCCTGGTCTACATATCAAGTTCCAGGACAGCTGGAGCTACAGGAAGACCTTGTCTCAATAAATAAATAAATAAATAAATAAATAAATAAATAAATAAATAAATAAATAAAGTAAATAATAAAAATAAAATTAGATGATGTCTGAGGTGCCTTACTGCTCTAAAATAGGTCCCTGGATACATTTAAAAAGCTTTTGTAAAGGAAAAATCACTGCAATTTTCTTTTGGGAACTGCAGAAGACAGATTCTAAGATGACTTCCAGTAAACATCAGTGTGTTAGATGCTTCTCCAGATTAGAGCATCTAAGAAGTTTGAATGCTACCCTAGTTTTATAGTATGTAAAACAGACCTATAAGTAAAACATTTACTGATGATAAATTATAGAGTAATTTATTTTGAAACCTTTCTTTGATATACATCTAATTTTACCATTTATAAAAGGTGAAAGTAAATTTGCATACCAATAAGATGGTTGTGCTTATTTATTTTTGTGTGGAGAATTAAATCTTCGCTAAATATTCTATATTGCCAGACATAGGGCATTTTCTACATATTTCAGAGTTGATCAAAATTTTGATTTTATCCTAAAAACTGAGAAATATGGCTTCACATAAAACCAGCACAAACTGATAGGTTGGAAATCCTGTCCTGACCTCAAGGCAAAATTCACTAAATGTCATTTTATGACAACTGAAATCAGTAACTCAAATTACAACTTTAAAAAGTATTCTAACACAATTTAAAGATGTACTAACTTTAAGTCAGGTGTGGTGGTAGGAGGCAGTAGGTAGATTCTCTGAGTTTGAGGCCAGCCTGGTCTACATAGCAAGTTGCAGGTCAGTTGAGGCTTTGGGGAGATTCTGTTTCAAGAGAACCAAAAAAATTTCACTAATTTCATACATGTTGAGGAATGGTACCAGGAAGTACTAAAGACCTTTGTTTTCTATAATTAAATCATGATGCGCCTATAAAATCAGACAACTTTATCTGTACAATAAAAGCACTGTGTTTTAAAGTATGGCATTATCAAATTTGATCAAGTTGTTGCAGGCAGAGTTCTCTGACCACTGAATATGACAGCATACACAGTGCAAGCATGCATGTTGTTTGTTCAGAGGCCAAGCCTCGTGATGTTGTATGATGCAGCAGTGTTAATGCTGCTAGATAACACCTTGGACTCAGTCACTCTTGCTTTTGAATTAAATTTTGGTCATTACATGTTCACAAACTTTTTAGTATTGCCAACATTTTCACAACCCCCATATTCATTACATGACAGTTTAAGAAGGCGAGAGAGAAAGAGATGGAGAGAGAAAGAGAGAGAGAGAGGTTGATTTTAAGGCGTCGGCACATGTGACTGTGGAAAGTAGCAGCTCAGAATCTGTAAGCAGACTGGAGAATCAGGGTAGCAGTGATGCGGCCATTCGGACTTTGATGGTCCTTCGGGGGCAGACTCCTGACTTTGGGAAATTATAGTCTTCTTAAGATGAATGTTTTAAGCCTGAAGTGTCTCCTCAGTCCTCAGCTCTTGGGGCTATTTTGATGGCTGTGGAATGTCTAGGAGGTGGAAATCGGTTTCAAGGAATAGGCCTTTGCAGGTTATTATACCTGAGCATTCCAGCCACTTCCTGCTTCATAGACCCGCAAGAAATGAACAGCTCCTACCTTATGCTCCCATTGCCACAGATAAAGACATTCTGGCTGCCAGCTTCCCCACCATGACAGAGAGATTTTCCTGAAAATAGAGGCAGAATAAACCATTTCTCCCTTAAGTTCTTTTTTGTCAGGTGTTTTATTTACTGTGATTACAAAATAATACATAAGACCTTCCACAGACTAGATGAGTGCCTTCCACATCATGGGCAGTGGTCACACCAGGACTACTCATTTAAATGTCCATCTCATCTTAAGGAATGCCCTCATAGAATGTCTACACTGGTGTATCTGGGGACTGTGGTCCAGACATGTTGATACGTAAGACCATTATATCTGCCCTCCATCACTCATTTACAATTCTCTACATTCCTTACTCTTCTGAGTAACTTCAGTCTGAAAGAACATGCCAAAGGTAGTGGGAAGTGACTTCCACAGTGAGGTGACAACACACTTGGTAGCAGGCTGTCTTTACTATGTTACACATTAACATGAAGCAGTATTCCACGAGTCAGGACCCTCCGATTCGGTGAACTGTTACTCAGGAAATACGAGCTTTGAGAAATTGAATGCAGCTCCTGATCTGATGTGGGATGACCCTTTGAGAGAGACGTTAGGGATAGCACTGCAATATTGTGAGACATTAAGGACTCATCTAACTCATGTCCATATTTCTGATCCACAGAAACGGTGAGATCATAAATGTATATTTTTTCTCAGTCATTAGATTTTAGAGTGTTTTGTTTAATGGTAATAATGAACACAGGAATTCAAATTACTGTATCTGCCAGAATTCATGGTTGATAACCAAATTCATACTAGTTTAAACAATAGCAAATATATTGGAGATTATTGAGAGTTCAGGATTATACTTGATGTGCTGAGCTTGCAGTAGGGATGCCAAGTAGACACTACAAAACTAGCTACCCAGAAGAACAGCTTCTACCACAATCAGGAAGTGGCCAAACTGAGATGCCACCACATAATGGTAGGCTCCTGTATGTGCTGCAATTTGACAATTAAATGAAGTCTTATACTTTGTCTTTTCCTCTTGGCTAGTTTCACAGTGATTATCGTTTAAACCATACATCTTAATCTAGTGGCCAGTGAAGTTAAAGAGAATTCTCTCTTCCTCCTGTGTGGTAACACATGCTTTTAATCCCAGTACTTGAGAGACAGAGGCAGACAGATCTCTGTGAGTTTGAGGCCAGCCTGGGTTACATAGGAAGTTCCGTGCCAGTCAGGGCTGCATAGTGAGTAATTTGTCAGCTACATGATCTTACAAAAATTCAGTGAAATCTTTAAGCCTTGCTTCTTTCCTTACCAAAAAAAAAAAAAAAGTTACTGCTTAATTATCTTGCAAGAATAAAAGGTTACAAGAATTTCGCATTATTAGCATGTAGATTGGCACAAAGTTAAGTGATCAATAATAGCCACTCACTCTAAACACATAACTGTGGTTTGTGGTTTAACGGTACAAGTACAGTGGGCTTGATAGGAGAAACCAGGGTGGTGGAAGTCATAACTTATCACTGCACACTGTCCTAGTACCTTCACAGAAAGCCTTAAAAAGCATCCAGGTCTAGTGTCTTCTAAATGGACAAATTGACACACTGAAGTATGACATGTCATCTTAGAGTAAGTGAATAATATCGAAGTCAAGGTGGTAACTGCCAGGTCAGTATTCTAACCACTTAGTGGCATTTCAGACTTGGCTCCAAATTCTTAGAGTTGGGAGGTTTTTGGTCTGTCTCCATGTTAGCATCGGAATTGACATAGCTATTAATAACAGACAGTAACGGGAGAAAATGAGATTAACAATGGAGTGCCATCAGCCAGGTCTTCATCAAGATTTGAACAAAAGGAGTCAGTGTCAAAGCAGTGCATGCTATTCTTTCTTGATTATCAGATTGTTTAATGACTCATAAGAAGCCATTATGTAAACAGAGATCACATTCATCAAAAGGCTGTACTTTCTCTCATGTTTATTTTTTTTCCTATTGTATCTGTGATCACGCACACCTATTCTGCCTCCAATTCATATGAGAGCACTTTTTGGTGGATTTAATTAGTTTCCTCTCATAAATAGAGACTTACATTAAAATAAAATGAAATCAATGGATTAAGGTTAATTATGCCCTATTCTCTTCTTTGTTTCCTAGCCTTACAATACAATTACTAATTGAAACTAATAAAAGCCATAGTTATCTCTTTAATCATGTTTTAAAGCAAAAGCTGTAAAGCAAAAAGAGCCCATTCCGATTTTAACTGTCTCTTAAAAGCTTTTGTGATCCCAACTGACTTGGGACAGTTCAGGAATCTCCAAGTGTTTCTACTGAAAGGAATTTTAGATTTCCTACTCACCAACCTTCTCTTCCTTCTACGCCCAAAGACCTGACCAAGGCTCTGAGAATGTGTCATGCCTAGGTAACTAGAGACCTAATCTCACAGGACTGATTTGGGCATGCTGGACTGATGCTTTGCCGCTGGTAAGTATACATTTGATGTTTTCACCCAGGCTACTTTTAATCATGTTCCTGTGGGCTTGATTGGCACACTCTAATTCCATTTTTGGCTATGAGGATTAAGAAAATGTTAATATAAGTTGCAGAAAAATGTAATAAACATTAGTTCTTTCCCTTTGAAACCTCATATAAATATAATTTCATAAATCACAGAACCTTTAAGACTATTTATGATAGTTTCCCGTTTCAAGAAATCTGGGAAAAATCTTTTTTAAAAGGAAGTCTTTTGTAATGCAAATAAACATCCCCTAGGTAACCTGTTTTGCCACTGTGGGTATTTATAGTGTTATGAGAAGAGCGTGTTATTCCAGAATTGACAGCTCTTAGACACCAGCAGACAATGGCAAAGTTCATATGCATGTTACAAGCTCTGTCCCTGATGGATCTGATATGGTCCATGTGTATTCTCCAGGCTCTACAAGCTAGATGATTTGGCCTGGGACAGGGGCTGCATGCCGATGCTATACATCACCCTCTTAGAGAAATCAGAATTCATTAACTCTACAGGGTTGTTACCTTGAGACAGGAGTTGTACAGGCTGGCAAGAAATCTCCTTTGTCCCTCAGGATGAGCTGTTACTTTTTGTCTTGATTTCATTCTTACAGAGAGATGAAATATGTTTCTTTAGGAACCTGAGCATTATTATAGTAATGTACTGAGAGATGGTGTGCAGATGTGCGATGATCATCTAAATACAACGGTTCCTCAAATCCTTGTTTTAAAATAAATGTGCTGTTTAATTGGGATTTTTTTGATGATGGTTGTGGAGTTCACAAAATGATTAATACTTTAAAAATATATCATTGTGAGGTCTACAAATAACATTGAATTTTTAGTATTAATGCTTCAAGAAAGATGTGCTTTCTGGGTGTTTGTTTAACAGTGACATATGGTATAGCATTTCTCTGCATTTTTGCAGCTGGTTTTACTCCTGGCCAATAGTGCTTATTTGTGAAATCTTGATCTAGATGACAGGTGGATATAGCATATCATATAGCAGCCAAGCATAGAAACTTGCTGTAGTGAAGAAACCAGGCATAAAATCTCTGTTTTGCTACTTTTTTAGCTATGTGATCTTAAGTAAGATTTTTACCAGTTCATACAACTGCAACTTGAAAATAATTGTAATAATATCAACCTCACAGGATTGTTAGGAAGACTAAGCAAATTAGTACATGTGGAGTACTTAGAATCATGCTTGTTCTTTCATTATTATTCATTGAATATGCATAACCAAGAAATTAGAAAATAGGTAACATTAAAACCTTGCCATTTTGGGGAACTTGCTTTGCCAACTGGTTTTAGGCTAAACCTACTACATATCAACATTTATCTTAACTTGTGAACTGTTTTGTAACTTGGGCTCTGTCTGTATGGTATTTTCCTTTTACTTTTGTAGTTATGTGTATAGTCAAGGCAGAGGTGTTCATGGGTGATATGACTTCTTTGTATTTTTGCTCAGTTGTTATCAATTACATATACCTTTTCCTTATTTTCAAAACAGAAGGGTGAACATATATACATATATTTATATATGTATGTATATAGATCCATCTCTGATGGGTTTAGGTGTACTGTGAACATAGTCTACTTTATTGCTTTTGAAGACTCATAATCATACTTTGTTAAATATGTATTAGAAATTTTTTGAGGCTTTTAAATATTTTTTATGTTTATGAGTGTTTTGCCTGCATATAAATGCACCCATGCATGCAATGCCTGTGGAGGCCAGAAGAGGGTGACATAATTTCTGGAACTGGAGTTACAGAGGGTTAGCTACTATGTGGGAGCTGGGAAGGGAACCCTAGTTCTTCAAGAGCAACCAGTGTTCTTATACATGAAGCCATCCCTTCAGTCCTGGGTATTTAGAAATTTAAAAGAAAGACTGAAGATATAACTTTGAGGTAGATATTTTGTATAGTATACACATGGCCCTGGGTTGATACTCAGTAAAATTAAACAGGACAGAATTATTAAAATTAATTAAATATGAAAGAAATTCATTAACTGTCACTTCAACTTTGTTGAAGCATAGGATGCTAAGTAGTATAGAGAAAAATGCTCCATTTGGATGTGGTATTTTTAGAATTCCTGTAATTTTAGTTATGTAAGTGAATAATCATTACTGAAAGAGAATTAATTGAACAAGGTAGAAAACAAGTAACTCTATTAACAGAAAATCATAAATGTCTATAGGTATATCTCTGTTTAGTTGGTATGTAACATCAAAATTCTATATAGCTGACAGTTAATGAAAATAGTAATGAGAAACAGTTCATCTATCAGCATCTATAATGTGTTTGGTATTGTATATGGATTTTGTGTAGATTAGCTCCTTTGATCTCTAAAGAATAAAGTGGTATCTGAGATGATCCTGAGATCCACAGCCATGGTGGGGGAGGTGGAGAATTGAGAGACCACTTGAAATCCTCTAGGTCTCTGAAACATTAATGTGTGTAGGAACCACTATGCCAAAATACAGTACCTTCTTATAGTCAATATTTTTTATCTTCAATATTTTAGGCTGGCAAATTTTTAGAAAAGCGGCAGATGCAGGAAGATCTCTGGCTTTTTCTGTTTCTTTTTTCTAAAGTGGGCTATAGAAAGTAGAATTGCCTTGCTCCTCTCTCTGGTGATTTGGGGCATAAAAATCAGAATTTCCCTTGTTCTTTCTTCTTTAATATAAACTGTAAAACTTAAGAAGGTTTCTTTGAATTTCTCCTTCCCAACTCCACGGAAGGACTTCAGGGGACAGATGCTAGTTTATTATCATTAAATCATGTCTTGTTTTGTCTTCCAATCATACTTCTGCATGATTACTCATAAAATACAAACTGTTATGAGTTTGGAGGTCTTCATTTCTCCCATGCTACATAAAAGTTTTGTTAAACATATAGGTATACCTTTAGTTTTTAAAAAAAAATCATTTATTTTATGGGTTTAAGTATGCTACCTGCATGTATGTAAGTGCACCTATGTCATGCAATGCTCATGGAGGACAGAAGAGGGCATCAAATCTCCTGGAACTGGAATTAAGGACAACTGTTAGTCAATATGTTGGTACTGGGATTCGAACCTGGGTCCTTTGCAAGAGCAACCAGTACTCTTAACATGCTACCTGCATGTATGTAAGTGCACCTATGTCATGCAATGCTCATGGAGGACAGAAGAGGGCATCAAATCTCCTGGAATTGGAATTAAGGACAACTGTTAGTCAATATGTTGGTACTGGGATTCGAACCTGGGTCCTTTGCAAGAGCAACCAGTACTCTTAACAGCTGTGCCATCTCTTCAGACCAACTGTTCTCTTATTGATTGTCTTTTGTTATAGAGTGTCGGCCATGTACCTTGAAATGAATGAAGAACCAAAGAATTTTCCTACTTACAACAGGGTCTGGTACATAGTAGATGATCAATAAATTTTCATTAAATGAAATATCTATGTAGGAATAAATGAATTTTACAATTTCAAAGAAATGCATTATAGTATGAAAAGTAGTTACCATTTAATCAAAGTAAGGCAATACATGCAAGACCCCCAGACAAGACAATTCACCACTGTGAATCAGAGCTTACTCATTTGAAAATCAAAGGTCAAATCATATCAGCTTTGCAGTCTTAAAAATCCACCAAGGCGTGTGTGCCACCAGTTACTGTAAATCATTTTTCTCTGGTGCAGAATCACCGTTCACAGTTCTATTAGCTAGACAACAACTCCTGTCATATTTATTTCATGTTTCCTTTTGACCTTGTAATTGGAAAGTAGGGTTTCTAAGTCAATAATGCACATACTAAGCTCAACTTCAAAGGACACCCATCTGGTAACCACTGTATGAGAAAAAAATGTGGCATTTGATAATGAAAATATATGTCTTAAATAGCATCATGTCTTTCTTAATCATACACATAATTTTGAAATCCGAGTTTCATAGTAATAAAAAAAATCCTCTTCTCCTGGAGCATGTTTAGTCACTTCAAAATAACACAACTTGGACAATTCTTAAGTTTCTAATGACCCATTTTCTATTACTAAATTATTTCACTGTTGGTGTAGATGTTAAAGCCTCAAGCCAGAAAGTGACCGTGTCTCTTTCAGCAAAACCGGCAGCCACAGGAACTTAACCAGCTTAGCTAGCAGCCAGAATCTGACTATAAGTATTAATTTAAGAAAACCTTCCACTAGAGTGAAACATGACTTGACTATGATTTTTGCAACCATTTCCCATGCTGCATTTTAAATTTTCCTAACAACTTCTTTAGTAAAGCAAAGGTAAAACCGGTGATTAATGCTTGATTTAGGAATTAATGAAATGAAAGGTAACAGATAATAAGTGCTGTCTGACTTGACTTTACTACAATGTCAAATTAAGGGATTAGAAAGAATTATTTCACTGACTTTCTGAAACACTACCTTCTTTTTGGATTTCAGAGCATAACATACACATACATGTACATATGTATTGAACAGAACATATATACATTTATGTACACAGCAGAACACACACACACACAGAAAGAGAGAAAGAGAGAGCGAGCTGCAGCTCAAAAATTACATCTGTATGTAATCTCTCCGTGACTTGACTGTCTGGGAATAAAGAACCCAGCGTCTGAACTCTGAAGTATGTGACAATCACCGCACATAAGCAGAAATCAGAATGAAAAGCGATTTACGTTTTCCACATCTGAGCCTGGCATAAGAGGTACTGAATATTTCTTCTCCCACTTAATAGTAGTCTACAAGCAGCCAATACCTAGGGAACAGATCTACTCTTCTAAGTAAGCAGATGCTGCCCTTTTAAATCATCCCTTTTCTTCATATCATCTCACCAGGACCTGTGTTTAAAAAGCCCAACTCTCCCTTACCCCTGTAGGAAGCAGGTTGCCCAAGGAGAACTACAGTAACTCTTTCAGCTTAGATGGGGCAAAGCAGAAATTTGAACTCCATGTTTTTCCAAGGCATTTATTATGAGAAAATTCCTTAACTAAAGACCCGCCCCCCAAAAACTTATATTGATGTATCAAGCACAAAAGTTGAATGACCCAAATTCTGGCAAAACTGAACAAAGTGGTAATCTGCAGAGGACTGACACCGAATGTCCTAAAAATCTCTAAAGTCCTTTGAAATCATTTTTGTCTTGGCATTGGCATCTAAGTCTCAAGCCAGAGGTGGGTGTTTCTCTTTCATCAAAACCAGCAGTTACGGGGACTTAACCAGCTTAGCTACAGCCAGAGTTCAACTATAAGTATTAATTTAAGAAAAACTTTCCCTGGAGTGAAGCAGGATATGGTTTGAATCATATGCCCTCTCCTTCACTCAATCCAAGAACCCCAAGCTCAGCTGCACTTGAATTTTGTGGGACATCTGGAATTAACCTGCTTGATAGCATAGAGAATAAAATACTGATACTGGTTTTTCATAAGTGCTGTGGCTTGAGGGATTGAAAATGCAAAAGATGTCTACTGGTTTCTGTTTTCCTTACTGTAAATTCACATTTTGAACTGACCCACTCTAGACTAAACCTCTCTCCTCTCAAGAGTTAAAAATCTGCTTTGACTAGTATAAGATCCAGTCTCGAATGATCCATCTTAATCCACACAACATATTAATAAGACCCAAGATAATGGATTCTGGCTGTTGAGGCCTCTTTGGCCGAGACTGTAACTGAATAGACAGCATGGACAGAAAGCTGTCTCCTTCCCCGTAAGTTCTAAATTCATGTGACAGGAAAACATTGCTGTGGACATGGATGGTCATTACAAAGCTGTTTAATCCTCTAGGCCTGTTGATTGGGGTAAAAACACACAACTTGCTTCTGGATCAAGACAAAGAATTTCATTATAGTCCTTGGCTACAGACTACTTGTTTTAGGACACACATGACAAAGCATGGACAGCCCAAGGAATAATCAAACTGACTATTAACTCCCCAAAAGTTCTGTTTATATCACAGCCCACTGAAGGGCTTGGTGCATGATGCCCACGTTTTTTATAAAAATTTTTAATGAATTTATTTTTATCTACCTATTCATTATCGAGTGTGCACACATCTGTGCATCTGTGTGCGTTTACATATATGTGCACATATGCCATAGTGCATGTGTGGAAGTCTAAGGATAACTTGCCATAGTCAATTCTTTCCTCCACCACATAGGTCCCAGTGATCAAGCAAAATCCTCAGGCTTGGTGACAAGCAACTTTTCCCAGTGGGCTATCTTCCTGGGTCAATCCCCACATCTTTTATGCATAATCCATTCGCCTACTAAATATCCTCTGAGTGATCCACAGCATATCAAGCTTGTCAAAACGTGTTCTTCATGTTCAGAGACTGAGGGCTTCCGCATATGTGCTCTCAGTGAAACTCTGCTCAGCAACTAGGAAATTCAGTTGTCCTTCGCAGTTAATCTTCACACAACACAGTAAGGATTAGAGAATCTGCTGCTTGGTCGCTATGCAAGTCACTGGATTTGGCTATACACAGATTGATACAATTAACCATTTGAATAATAGAATCTACTTCCCTCTGATTTTACTCACCGTTCTTTCTAGCATTTGCATCTATGCCCCCCGCCCCCACCAGAAGGAATACTGGTCTCAGTTTTCTTTCATATGTAATTCCTACCTGGCCTAACAAACAAAATAGTCTTTCTAGAACATGATCGGTTCCTGTCACGTAGTGTATGTTCAATACATGATTTTTCTGCACAAAAGAAGAGCTGAATATTGAAGAATCTGAAGGGTTTAAAGGTGCCTGAGGGAAAATAAAGCTCTTTGAAGGATGGCAACAAATATGATGACATATTCTTTTCCTAAAATGTGAGGATTTTACAGATATTCAGCTGCTGAAGAAAAAGGTCATAAGAGTCACAGATATATTTCAAGACCCTTAGGGTATGGTGACAGGTTACTCTCCTTCTTTTTCAAAACAAGATAAGATATAATTAACATGCTTGGGGGACACATCTTTCCTCTTGGTCTTGGTGGACTGAACTACTGAGGATTAAATTATATATTGTAATTTAAAAATCGATTTTAATTTAAATTGGTAACAGGTTATAATAAAATATAAATCTTCGTAAGGAACAGAGTTTTCTGACTTTCTCAAGATTAAAAAGACGTGGTGTGGGGAGAGGGCACTTGTTGCATGAGTATGAAGACTTGAGCTTGCCTAGTGCTGCAACGGTGACACGAACGTTATGGAAATAGCCAAGGATTTTCTGATTGGACTCAAGGCCAGCTCTACAAGATGGAACGATTATCAGGCTCAGAATCAGGATCAAATCAGGATCAAGAGCCTATGGTTAGCTAGGACATAGACTCTAGGGAAGAACCTTGTACTGTTATTCTGCTAAATGGACAGAGTATTAAACAAACTGCTAAGAACTTATCATTATACAAAGAGATCAGTACATTTCTCAACCCTCACCAGAGAAGTTTCCTTTTGCAGTAGATGGCAATTAACACAAAGACAGGCAACTGGTGGAGTTGCAGAGTATGAGACTGTAGAGTACTCAGCCCTAAATGAGACATCTATATCACAGCCCTACCCCAAAGGGGACAGAAAGATTGTAGAATTGTGAGAGCCAGATGTGGGAGGTGACTACAAGGAAACAGTAGTAGGAAAAGGTGTGACCCCTGGTAGGATGACCAAGCTCCAGGTGTTGAACTCACACCCAGGAATATTTGGGCAATACAAACTACACTCCATGGGCTTCAAAGAAAAACAAAAGAGGACGGGAAGTTGGGTGGATGGGGAAGTAAGGCTGGATCTGGGAAGAGATATGGAGGGGAATATGATAAAAATATGTATGGGATCCCTAAGAGTTTACAAATATCTAAAAAGGACATTTAAAAAGACAAAAAGGAAGGAAAAAAATGAAGTCAAGATTCTAAACATTACTAAAATAAAAGAGAAAAAAGTAATGCTTAAAATTAGGAAAAACACAACCTGAATGACAGGTTAAATGCAAAAATAAATCATTTTTGAATTCCCTCTGTTTTCTTGGAATGATTATTTTATTTTATTTCATAGGAAGATTCTAATTTGGAGGATGAAAACCCCCAAAAGCCAAAGTAAGTCAAATTTACTTTCTAAACTGTAAAGGCTTTCTGTTTATAGAGTTGAAGGCACGTTATAATGTGGAAGGCATGTTATTCAGTTTCCTACAGCAACACTTCCATTCCATCATACACAAATCCAGGTTTGAATTACTCCTTTGCCATTTCTCTGTGCTGATGCATGGGAAACTTGGGTTGTGACATTCCTGTAGGTAAGGATGTGAAAATTACATTTTATGAAGAATTGTGTTTAAACTAGGTTTGGGTTAAAGTGGGAACCTATGTCAAGCATATGTCTATCAGGAATCTATTTAATCTTCTAAAAATTCTTCTAATCCAAATAAAAATGTGTTCAGAAAGAGGTTTGGTTATTTAGGTCAGGCCTAGCTTTACATTCTGTGCACAGAGCTGTCAGAAGCCACGACATACACATGTTACATAAGGTAATGCGATTTTTAGCTAATAAGCCAGAAATACACCAGGGGCAGGAAGCAACTTTGTAGGGAAACTTCCAGATTGGTTGCTGGTGACACAGAAGAATAGCTTCCTTCCATGCTGGGTTGTTCTGAGACCAACTATGACTTTGTAAAGTGTTTCCTCAGACTTACACTCTCCTGGTTTACTCTGCTTATGGATTTTTTTCTCTCCCAAATCGTCCTCCCCCTTAAGGATATAAAATGCATTCTTAGTAAGTAAGTAATTGGGTGATTAACAGCTCAGGGCACCTTCCAGGCAGGGATAGTTGTATTTTAGCCACTCTTAACTACTTAAACCACAGCATGAACATTTTAAGCAGGGCAGCAGGACACTGCTTAGTCTACTCGTATACAGCTGATTATTTTCTCCATGGATGAGGAAATCAATAAGTCTAGGTCAAGTACTTAAAGGAAATTGTATCTTATTGACTTCTGATTGGTGCTTCCACAGACTAAAGGTTACTGAAGGTGTCCCATCCTGACCAAATTATGATTTTTACAATATAAACTAAATTGATTAAGGTGTTCAGATTCTGACCAACTAAAATAAAATTGAAGACATTTTTTAGTTCTCAATGTATACTATCTGTCAAGACTGTCCGAAGCATTTTGCATTAAAGAAATTAAAACAAGAACTGGAAAGGTGTTTCAGTGGGCAAAGCATTTTCCAGGCAAACATGAGGACCTGAGTTCAATTGTCCAGTACCCATATAAAATCATGCATGGTGTCCTGTATCTGTAATCTCAGTACTCCTTCAGTGAGATGGGAGGTGGAGAAAGAGAAGAGTTCCCAGATGCTAATCACTTAGCCTAGTCTGGTATATACGGCAGCAGACAACAGAGAATCTATTTCAAACAGGTGAGGACCCAAAGTTTCCTCTGACTTCCACACATACCTGCACTCTCACAAATGTGCACACACATACACAAACACACACACACACACATACAAAACCCAAAGAACAAAATAGTGAAGAATAAAATAAACTTCTCTAGGCAGTTGTCTGCTTAACCCTGTATTAGTTACTTTTCTGTTGCTGTGATAGAAGCACTGACCAAGGAAGCTTATAAAAGGAAGAGTTTATTTAACTTATGGTTCCCAGTGGGCAAGAAAGCAGCATGGCATGAGGCATGGTGGCAGAGGTGGCTAGAGCAGATGCAGAAGCTAAGTGCTCACATCTTCAAGCAGGCACAGGAAGCAGAGTGACTGGAGATCTGACAAGGCTTAAGAACTCTCTAGGCGCCCCACAGTGACGTGCTTCCTCCAGCATGGCCACACCTTCTAAGACCTCCCAAAACAATGCCACCAACAGCAAAGTGTCCAAATACTTAGAGCCTATGGGGACATTCTCATTCAAACCACCACAAACCCCGAGGTTTACGTTATATTGACTTAAATGGAGTTGGATGGGATGTCTGAAACTAATTCCCTGCAGATAGAGAGGGAAGAAAGCATATAGGACAAAGTCTTTCCTGCATTAGACATTTAGTATATGTAGAAATGACTCACTCTTCCTTTTCATCCCTGATGCCTATTAATTTCCCCATATTGCATAAACATTTCCAGATCAAGATTGCATTTATGTATTTATTATTTTTATTTTAGATATATGAGTGTTATGCCTGCATGTGTGTAAGTGCACCTGTGTCATGCAATGCTTGGGGAGGACAGAAGAGGGCATTGAATCCCCCTGGAACTGGAGTTAAACAATTGTTAGCTGCTCTGTGGGTGTTAGGATTTGAACTTGGGTCTTCTACAAGAACAGTCAGAGCTCTTAACCATCTCTCCAGCCATCTCTCCAGCCCCAAATGTTTTTTAACTACAACTTGTCATCTATAGTCAGGAAAATTCAGGACCATAGATTAACTTGAGATAGAAGTAAAATCTGCTTCAGCTTTAAAGAACACAGTGCAAGCTCTAGTTTCTGATTTGATTAAAACTTTGTTTATTAAATATCTTTCTTTTATTTTTCTAGGTCATTCTGGAGATTTCCATCTGAAAACAAAATATTTGGTTAGTGAGTCTTAAGATTATTTGTGTAACAGATATATTTATTTTCCTAAAAGTTCTTCTTCTCTGCTATAACTTCCATAAAGCAACAAATGATTGATGAAAGCCAAATTGAGTTGTCTTTGAATTCTGTAAAAACAAAAAAATGAACATGTGGTTCTATTCTAATATTAACCAACTAAGATAAAGAAATCATTTATTTGTGGTAATGTTTTTATATTTTAAAAGAATAGACATCTTTGGTGGTATATTGGCTAATTATCTTGTAGCTCCCCACATTTAGCTCTGCTGGTTTGAGGTCAAGGTGACCTGTTACAGATCTCTTCAGATCTGTGAATCTCAAAGTAAATGAGAAAGAAGCAGAGAATAATTTTATAACAAAAGGTTCCCCTCAGCCTTTCACACAGGAAATCTGCCCCGTTTCCACCACTGTAACATCAATGTACTAACAAGGGTTAATTGGATTTTTGAATTTTTATTATAAGGTAGAAATTAAATCCTTTTTCCTAATTGAGTCTTTGAGAGTCTCATGCAGTGTATTTTGATCATATTTCCCTCTCTGCCAACTCCTTCCGGATCCACCCACCTCCCTACCCATCCACCTTACTGTTCTTTTTATGTTGCTCAAATATAAGTATGGTACCAGCCCAGGAGTATAGTCAATTTAACAGGTCAATTTAACTCTCTAAATGGACTCATATGTCACCAGCTCCTCGGTTAGGGCTGGGACATAATTACTAAATCTCTCTCCATGTCGGAATTTTGTTTGGCTTGAGTTTGAACAGATCTTGTGCTTGATGTCTCAAGTACTGACTTTTAGAATGTTCAAGGGCTATCTCTTTCTCTTGTTACGGAATATTGGAAGTAGTAATTATAATACATTCACAGTAGAAAAACATCTAAATCGTTCAGTCAAGATATCACTTGAGGGGTAGTTTGGGAGGTAATTCTGTGGGTCAGAGCTTTTCTGTGTAAGCCTAAGGACCTGAATTCAAATCTCTGGCATCCATGTAAAAAGTGAGCATGGTCACATCTGCCTGTAACACCATTGACACTGGGTGTAGAGGCAGGAAGGTCACTGGCCGTGTGCTTTCTGCCAGCCTAGTTAAAGGTATAAAGAGATCCTGTCTCAAGGGAATACGATAGAGAATGATAGAGCAGGTCCTCTGGCCTTCATATATGTACCGACACACGACACACCACCACCACCACCAACAACAACAACAACAAAAATAACTCTTTTTTACTGCAGTGGGTCATCTTGTGAGTACCCCCTCTTCCTTCTGATCCCCTACAGAACCTAGAAATCTAGTGTTCATTTCCTTTTCAAAAACCAATCTCCTGACATTGTGAGGAAGGCTTAGACTAACCTAAGTGATGATCCTCAATGGGTTCATCTTCCAAGACATCTGCATTTTATTCAGGTTTGATGTTCTCTAGCAGTCCCGAACTGAATAGTGCAGTGTTACATGAATTCAGTAGGGAAAACTCTTGCTTTCCATCATAATGTATTCTCCAAGAAGCCTATTTTCCTTATGTACCTAAAGCTATGGGAATTTCCATCTTAACATAATCTGTGACGATCCTGTCTTTTATTTAAAACGTGAGAACAATCATGACTTTAGACACAACCGGAATGCTGAGTTTGTGTATATGCTATGCTTTGGCTGCATAATTTAAAACCTGTTTTTATTGACATATGACACAGGACGTGGAATGGTTGATCTTGGGTAAGTGACTTAGAAGGGATTTTCCTTCTTCAGTGGGTGCAGACTTTGCATGTCAAGGGCTTGCTTCAATGTGGAGGGGACACAACTGATCAAATTGTGATCTTTCAGCTAAGGATTTTACAGTTCATGAAACTTCGTGACTCAAAGTCTCTCTGCATGCTTAATCACTTTGTTAAAATGATGAGGCATGTGGAAGGCAGGGATACTGTAATTTACGTATAACAATGATAATAAATTCAAGAAAATGCCAAAGAATCATGCGATCATAAGCTATCGGGAAGTTTTGATTAGCACTCTTCCACCATATCTGTTGGTACTAGGGGTTCCTGCAAATAGAAGAGCAGCCTGCTGGCGTTGCTTGACGAGGGACTAGAATGACTTACAATGGACTACAGATGTCTCTTAACCTGGTACTTACCAAGTTACAACTGTGTGCTGAAATTGTTTTGATTTCAACTTCTTCTACTTAGTACACAGATGCTACTGTGATGTCTACTAATCAATCCTCTCTCTTACTTTGGAAAGACCACATGTAGATGACACAATTTGGCAGGGATCCAGCAAGGGTGAGCTTGATTCCCACCTCAGAAGGTCCTGTCAGCTGAAAGGTAATTGCTAAGTTTAGCTCAGTTGACTGCATTTTCCCAAAGTAGTTTAAAGGACAGTTAAGAAAACTTATATGTTTTACTGCTAAAATCAACATAACATTGTGGTCTACAAATAAGGGAAAGGCAAATGTGTTTGACTAGAATAAATATTAATAAATTATTAAGACACATGTATGGTTATTCATGTGTATGTATATACAAACATATACACAGACCTAAGCATATGGAATGGAAGTACAGCTCACTTAAATTGCCAGTTGAAACGAAAAAGCAAAGATTCAGTTGTAAGTTGCTTATAAAAATATTTAATTTCCCAAGAATTTAAAAATGCATTATAAAATCAGTATTTAGGAATAAAACTAGAATGATAACAATATTTTAAAATAATTATTATACTTGGGTTTTCTATTATAATTTGGGAGAAATGTCCATGAATATGAATAGACAATGTCATTTTTCAGTTTTAAATTTCCCAATAACGGTGAATTAGTAGTCAGGTATAAAAGAATTTAAGATTAATAAAAGAGTTCATAATTAAAATGACTTAATTTAAGAAGGTAATGAAGTCATACAAATTCACAAAGATAAACCATAGTACATGTGAAATTTGATCTGCTTTATAACCACCTCTCAAACTGGAACGAGAAATGGTCAGTGGTACTAGCTGTTGGTAAATTAAAAGTTTTTGAGGATGTCTGAATAAAAAAGTTTTAGCATTTTAGGACAAGGGAAATTTAAGGTATTTTTGCAGAAGGAACTTAGTTTTATTACATACTTTGTTCAGATTTTTAAATTTATAAGGCAATTATTTATAAATATAATTGTTTTTGAAACATTACAGCTCTATTCAAGATTGGACAATATTTAGTGAATTATTGTCATTGATTTGTTTAATAAACATTTTTCTGTAATACATAAATGAACTATTTCAGGACTATTTGGAATATTTTCCTTTAATTGTAATGAAAGGGGATTTTTAATGTTATCACATTTCCTCCTCAAATGGACGCCAACGATACTTATCCACACCTGAATAAGCAGCCACTTTTCTGTTTAATTCCAGTTTGTTTATCCATCCATCCATCTTCCTTCTAATAAACATGTATTATACTTTAGATTGCTGTATCTCTGGATAAAGAAGCCATAACTATCTGTGACAAATATTTTTATTTAAAAACTTTGACACAAATGCCATCCAGTATTCTAATTTCTGAAACTGCTTTCCTGTGAAACTCAGTTTTTCAGTTTTTATTTTAAAATTTTGTATTCTCTGATTGCTACATTACCTAACAAAGCAGAAAAGGATCTTGGCCCTGGGTGAGGTGCTTCTGATTAGAGATCTTGGTGATTTCAAAGACAGTCTTTTACAGAATCTTTCCCAGCTTTGAATTGTGTCCATGTGTGAAAGTGTGTGTGTGTGTGTGTGTGTCTGTGTGTGAAAGAAATTCAGCAGATATTTCATGTAGAAGCAGCTGAGTCACAGGACATTACCTAGGGATTAATGCTGTGCTAGGGAGAGTTGATAGCCTGAAACCAAGGCTGTCTGTGCCATTATAAATTGAAGGGAGAAATTCAGTGGGGGAGGGAGGGTCACAAATTGTGGGCTTAAAGTTTATGGGTGTGCTAACTTCATTTGGAAGGCTCAGAGTATTTCTAAGCAATTAGTGCCCTTCATATCAACCCATAATATTTCTTTCTCATTTTAAACACTACTTTTAAGCTGTTAATTGCATAATTACTTAAGAGCGGTTTACTGTGCCTGAGGATAGGCAGGCTGTGATAGTTTAGTGAGCTGCAGATGGGAAGTACACAGAGGCTGTCATCCACAGCTCCTGATTTTATTGTACACTAAGGATGAATTGTGAAGACAGCCATAACAAAGCAGAAGAAAATATGCAGAAAAATTTGGGGAATGATATTAACTCCTAAGGAATATGTTGCAAGGTCTAAGACCAAAAATAAATTCTCTCAATTTCAAGTGCAAAACAGTATTTCCTAGGATGCATGCTTAGGATTAGGAACATTTTAGCTCTAAACAATATTGTGGTCTAATGAAAAATTGTCATAAGCTGATTTCGGCTTTTGATTTATGAATAAAATCCCCAAAAGAGTCAATTTCTGAAATCTAGAAATTGGCGTTTACCTAGAATGAAATTATGATGTGAATAAAGATAGCTTTAAGAGCCCAAATTTCTGTTTTATGTCTCAAATAATACTAGCCAACACTTATGAAACAATACAAATGAACTTGAGTAGTTTTGATGATTTAGAAGATTTCTTCTAGCAATCAGTATGAGTATAATACATGGTATCATATTTGAAAGTAATTGACATTAGTAAAGGCTGAAATAGGATAAGAAATAAGGTTTGGAGGCATGGTTAGCCATAAGAGGAGTTTTTAGTCCACTCGCATTGCTACAGAATTCCTTTAGAAATAAACTACTATACATAGGGTTTTGTGTTATTTACCGTCAAAGAAAATCAGTGTGAAAAAGGTGGTATTCTTAGGGTCTACTAAGGTCTTCTTTACCACTTGAATTCTATCAATTTGAAACCTTATCTTCTTCTAAATTTTAGTTAATAAATTTATTTGACCAGCTTCTCCAAAGCAGCATATGATGTCAGCCTTGATTTTCAAAGGCCTCATTAACTCTTTTTTACATGTTGATTTGATATATAATTTCCTCATTTCAAGATGCCAATTCAATGCTGAGGATGGTAGAACATTGCTCTAATCTCAGCACTTGGGATGCTAAGGCAAGAGGGTTGTAATTTGCAGCTATTTTTGGCTACTTAGAAACACCCCATCTGAAAATAATAAATAAAATAAAATAGACAAATTTAGTAAGCCACAAGTGCATTTACAATTCTGGCTAAGTTTTAGGACTACATCTCTCAATCTCTCCCTCTCTGTCTCTCTCTCTCTCTTTCTCTGTCTTTCTCTCTCTTTCTTTTTCCTTTTTCTCTTCCTTTCTTTTTTTTAATGGAGGCCTTTGAACATGTAAGGCAAGCACTCTACAGTGAGCTCTAACCCTAGTCCAACACAATTAAAATAAGACAAACATTTCCTGAGAACAAGTGCTTTACCTCTAGCCAGACCGCACTGCATGAGGAACGCCAGTGGAAAGTCTATTTCGCACTGGGATGTCTGTGTACAAAATGGGAATAATTCCTGGACCAAAGATGACCTGCCGCAGAGTCATCCTTTGACTTCCAAGGAGGCTTTCTGAGTAAATTGTCAGGACTCAGAATTCCTGTGATTTCTACAAATGAATCTTAGAATTTTTTTTTTTTTTTTTTTTGAGATAAGGTCTCCCTAAAGTCCCAGCTGATCTGGATCTTTCTATGTAGAGCACTCTGGCCTGACTCACAGAGAATTGCCAGACTCTGCCTCAGGAGTGCTGGAATTAAAGACATGTTCCACCACGTCTGGTCAACCTTAGAACTTTTAAATTCCTTACAAGAATATTTACTAGGATTATGATTGACAGTTTTAAAACTGATATGGTCAGAAATATCCCTATTAGAACTACCTAGGTTTGCTGATTAGAAAGATTTTTTAAGCTCATCTCAGTTTTGTTCTGTAATTACTTTGGAGGAGGTAGTCTGAATCTCAATTTCTAGGTTGAATGGTGAAGTCTTATACACATAGACATTTGTATGTAGTATATGCATGTACTCATAATCTTGTTTGGGGCTGTGTAGTATTTTAAAAATAACATGAAATGAAATTAAAACCCATATATTTACATTCTTTTAAAAAATCATAATGGAAACAGTCTTGAACCTCAACTCTCAGGAAATTTTAAGTGAGTTAGCTAAAGGCAGTGGCGTCTTCCAACTGACGAGGTATCTCACTAGCTCATGCAGAAATTCCTTATTTCCTTTACTAAATTCATTTTTAAGTTAGGAAAAGTACAAGTTTGACTCATGTTGATATTTATATTTGCAACATTGATCTAGTGAGCTATGTCCAAATTCTTGCAACTGATGCTCAATGCTAATTAAAAGTTGGCTACATTTATACCGCTTGTCCATTCTCTTCTTGGGCTATATACAGAGTAGACCTTAGGGACAGCCAATCTCCACACTCCATTTGGCCATGCTCCACTTGTTGTTCACTATATAGACCAGTGCTCACATCTCTTCACCATATGTATATTCTCTGGCGTTTGCCTTTACCTTGAAGAATGCCCACACTTCAAGATTCTCTGTGACTCTACCTCTCTCATAAGTGTGCTGAATCCTAATAATGTCCTCCCATAGTACCACAACAGAATTACTCATTGTATTTCCTTATGTTGCTAAGCAAGTGTGTTATAGTTAGTTATATCTTAATTCCTCAGCTAGATTCCAGAACTAATAGTGCACTAGGTCAGATTATTTTTTTCTACACCCAGAAGATGCCTCTAGAAGGAACTATTCAAAATTCATGCTAAAGAGATAAGAAACAGAAGACACCAAAAGATCAGTGAAAGAGAAAAATATTATTTTTCTAGGTACAGAAACAAACAAAAAAATGTGTAAATTATAAAGCCCCAACTTGTAGCATCCTGACCCTGCAATTGGAAGATTTTGTTTCAAAGAACCAGATTAGAAAATCAGATTGTTTTAAAATTTAAGAATTTGTTGAAATTCTGTAGCATGGTTACTTTAATACTGGTTATTTAAATACTGATATTCATGGGAATAACTCTGGTACTTAGATGTGAGTTTACCACATCTTTTTCATTATAGAATTGAAGGAGAGTTAGAGAAAACTTGCACCCACTTTTCAGCTTGGAGGATAGGTCTTGCTTGTCCCTTCCATGCCTCAGAATATAAGAAAGGAGAGTGGAGAGTGGAAGAAGGAGTGAGGGAAAGGAAAAGTCACTAGCCTGGGGGCCAGGGAGCATCTGGGATGTCAGTATTCTCACCTATAAGATAAAAGGCTTAGATTGAATGGCCCATGAAGTCTTTTCTTCTTTTATCACACTGTGTGTTTCAGATTTAAATAAATGAAGCCCTTTTTACAGTGGCTGAAAGGGAATTGCTGTTACTTTTGAAAAGGTTTCATTTAGCTGCAAGCAAATGGATGCCCGAAACCCAAAGCTTTTACTAAAGCATGCATAGAACAATTTTGACATAAATAATTCATGTTGAGAAGACCCAAGCTAATGAGGCTCAAAATGCCAGTGGTGGAAAACTTGGTTTAACAGAAACAGGTGAGGTGGTTAATGCTGAGAATCATAGCAATCTGAACTTGGAAGTGGCTTTTGGAGGAAAAGAGAAACTGAGTCCTAGTGAGGCTCCACAGCTTGCTTAAGGATACAGCTAATCAATGACAACTTTGGTTTGAATTTTGCAAACTTTTTGTACGGCTTAGATCTGTTCCTCATAAAAACAGTGCATCTTTAATAAAACATACTATGGCCAAGCCAATGTAATGCCTAAATAGACTTACACACAAACTTTCTAAGCAGAGTAATTTCTCTTATGTTTTGGTTCTTTATAATCCAAGAGATCAAATCTGCCTCATACATGCTGAGCAAACTCTCCATCACTGAGCTATGCCCATTCTCAAACTGAAATTTTTCATAATTTATATATAACATCTTTTTTCATAGATCTAATAAGTGAAGATGGTTTTCTTTCAAGTAACAACGTGCATGTCTTTCAAGGAAAAGAATCACAAGGAACTTCACATCAGGTGACTAATGTAGATAACTGACATTTCTGTGGTGCTTTGTGAAAACCATTTCATGATTGACCTGGTACATATACTGCACAGTACTTACAGAACCTTGGAGCTATTTTGGATTTGGTTATTCTTGGCGGTTTTGTAGTTGATAAGCTTATGTTTCTGTGAATTGGAATATAAATGAAAAAGAATCAAATGTTATCTTGGGATAATAAATGATTTTGATTATGCAAAGCATCATGCTCAGTAGCCTTTTGCCAAGTAACTCTGGGTCTGTTAAATGAACGCTCTAGGGTGTCCTCTGATGAGATCCATGTTAACTGCTTCGAACTATTTGGCAACCATCAGTGTGGAGCACATGCCTTTTGTGCTCACATTTGCTATAAACACATTACTGTGACTCCTGACTTAGTCTTTGAAAATTGCTTTGATTAACACAAGAATTCAAACAATTAAGAATGTCTAAATGTCTAACTTCCCTAAAAAAAATATTAGTGAACAGTCAAGTAGTTGATATAAAGATGGAGAATACGAGTCTATGAGTCACTAGGGCCAGCTGGGTCTTTAGACTGATTTTTGATATTTTTCTGACAGCCATGGGGCCCTCTTTAATCTTTGTGATAGTTTTATTAGAAAATTTAGAACTGACCTTCCATGGTGAAGCAGATTGATCAATAGGCAGAGGATATATAGCATATGAATTGTGAAGGGCTGATTTGGTGAAGAAAGGGAGATCCCGTTCTTAAATCCAGCCTGATTTCCGAGGTAGTTAGAGGCCCTCCAATGAGCTAGACAATGGACCGTAACTTTCCATCAGTTACCGTTGCTGCGGTTGTTCTGAGGCTGCTAGCAAGGTAGAATTACACTCTGAGACTTGCCAACACATTGGCTTCACACCCGTCTTCTGGTAGATTCACCCAGAAGTGCCTGGATGAGATGCTAAAAATCAGATAGAACTTTCTCTGCATCTTGGTTTTGCTCTTAAATCCCTATGTGACTTTGGGCAATTTACTGATGCTTTCTGCCTTGGTTTTCATCACTGTAAAATGGTCCATAAAGGACCTGGCATCTCGGGGCTGTCACAAAGATGAAGTGAGATACTTCACCGGAGCACTTAGCTTCATGGCTGGCGTTCAGTCGGTGCTTTAAAAATACAGTTGTCACTGCGCCTCCTCCTTGCTCCCCCTCTCCCGTTCTCTTTGCAAAGGGCTCCATGATGACACTTACGGAAGCGAATTAGGCGGTTTATTTCTGGAATATGCAGTCTCATTTCCCTAATTTCAGATGAAGACTCAGATCTAATATTAAGTGAAACATTGTCTGATAGCTAGGAAAAAAAAAAAATCAAGGCTGGCTTACCGGAAGAGCTCCTCAGACATGCCTTGTGCCAAGAGAAATCTTTCCTTAGGATTTGAGTAGAAACAGAACTGTTTAGGACAAAATAATGTGAGACGTTCTTACAGGAAATGAGTGAGGGATAAAGTTTCCATCCTAGCACCAATGTTTCTGGAGGCTTTAATTAACAAAGGCATGGTGCTTCTAGAATGGCAGCCATTCAAGGGGCCATGTAGTCTATCATCAAAGATTAGTCGAAGGAATCACACCCAGCAACACAGAAGTTCCAGGCCCATCTCACCCTGAAATTCTCATGTGGGATTTTTATCTATCTTCAATAATAATTCTGTTCTTATTGAAAATAGGCATCCAGTTCAAACATGTACCCATATGGCAGGCAGAATACTTTGGCTTAACAATGCTATAGAAAATATTACTTTAGTAACTCCTGTAACTGAAGATAAGAAGGTACAGTTTGTCTTTATATTGGGGAGAAAGGGAGCCATCTTCAGGGGAGAAGCAAACCTGATGGGGCTCCCTGCCATTGGAAATGAGAGCACATGCCGCACATAGAGTGATGTCCCACCCATTCCGACGACATTGCCAGCAGTGTCTCTGCAAGTATTGCCTGCTCAGACTCTGTACTGAGAATACCAGACTCATATGGATGACTTAGAGACAGAGAATTCTGCAACCTACCCTGGACAATTCCAGTTTCAGGATCGGGGTCTAGAAAACAAGAATATTTTTCTTTTTTTATTATTGAATAATGTATTTCATACAGACTGTCTCAATCAATCTTACTCATCTTTATTGCCCCTCCCCATCGGCAATCCCCATAACCCCCCAAATGGAATCCATACACTTTTTCATTTGTGTTAAAGTCTATTGTGTCAAGTTCATGTCCCCAAATATTCCTCAGTGTAAGTTCATCTACTGAGGACAATCAGTCTAACAGGAGTCCCTCACTTTAGGAAGATTAGCTCATCTTCACCCAAGAATTTTTATGTGAATCTTTGGATCATGCTCAGTGCCTGAACCATGAAACTCTTTGGGATCAGGACAGCTGAGTCACTTGTTCAAGGCATAATGTTCCCCTCATTTTCACTGAATAATTCCAAACTTTGCTCTCAGGTCTGACGTGGAGGATAATAATTTCTCAGAAAAAGTAAAGCTTGTATTTTTTCATTATTAAGGCAATCCAGTATTTGGAGCAAGAGGCAGCAAGATCAGAACTTCAAGGTCATGTGCAGGAATCCATGAGACTTTGTCTCAAAATAAAAGCTATTCAAAGTAGAAGAGTAGAATAACTAATAGTGCATGCATTCTCATATGAGCACTTTACTGAATATCAGTAATATGAGACAAAGTTCATACAAGATCAAGCATTTTAGTAGATATAATATGAATATACCTATGAAAACCCTTATATCTGTATATGAAGCAGGGTGTTACTGTGTAACCCTGGGTAATATGGTCTTTGCTATGTAGCCTAGGCTGGCCTCAGGATCATGGTAATTCTCCTATAGCTTCCTAACTGCTGGCGTTATAAGCATGATCTGTCACAAACAGTTACAAGGTACATTTTGGATACTAAAAAGTTCAGAATAAAATATGTAAGCATAAACCAATTTCTCAGTGAATTCTCTAGATGTTTTCTTCACATCACCTAAATGACAGGAAGATCCCAGGCATGGAAGAAGTTATGAACTGGACTGCAGGTGCAGGAGATGTTCATGGAGCATGCTCCAGCCCTTACTACTCCATGAGCAGTTCTGCATTCTTGGCTTGGGCTTTGTGTGCGGCAGAGCCAGCTTTGCAGAAGCACTGATGTGGAGAATTTGAAGCAAATCAGTCTGCTTAGCCCTGTGATCATTACACCGACCATAAAGAACGTGTTGGAGGGACTTGACTCTCAGCGTTTATTTTTTTTATCCTTTCTCTTGTTTGTTCTTTTCTAGCAGCGTTCGGTTGATAGCTCAAATCTTTTGTAGCATATTGAAAAGGGTATAAAATATGCAGTAATACAGACTTTGGGCTAATATATTTTCAAAAATGTTTCATGCCTCATTTCTCACGTAAATTTTTAGGTTGCATTCAGCCTTCAGAGCATCATTCATATTCATGATAGAAAAGAGGGATAACATTTATTACCTATACTGCTGGGGATATTAAACACTGCCAGACAACCCTACCCAGGGGTGAATCAAAGTATTTTCCCCCTGAAATCCTCTGTGGGGGGGATGTGGCTGAGTGGATTAATTAATTGAAGATACATGTACACATGTGTATATATATATATATATATATATATAGGTTCACATATAAATACACACTCCCTTGTATTGTAGATATTAAAGTATTAAAGATTTCAGAGTATTTCAGGGTTTGGTTGCTCATGGACTGAGTCTCAGCACTCAGGAAGCCCAATTAGGAGATTCACAATTTCAAAGCCAGCCTGGGCCACAAAGTGAAATACTATATCAGGAAAAATATTAATGTTTAGGTCATTCCATATTCATATCAACTAATTTTCCTTGGTGTCTTTTACTCTAGAGACTGTAAGCTAAATATTTGAATTTTTAGTCTCTTGTATAGTTAGGAACTAGTTCTAACCAATGAGATATTCACACAGAATCCTTGGAAGGACTTTCTGGGAAAAAATAAGCAAAATCTCATGAGGATTAAACTCTGCCCTTTGCCCACTTTCCTGTCCGGAGTTGGACATGGTATTTGGTGAGTAAGCAGCCATTTTCCAAGTGTGAGACAAAAGGCACTTGCAAAGGGTGGTGGAGCAGGCAGACCCTGAGTTAGGATCACCAGGATCACTGCTGGCATTCAGGAGAAGCTGTGCCACCGTTTGGCCATTCATATCTATACTCAGTTACTGCTTCTAATCACTGTTGAGTTTTCTGCTCCTCAAAGATGAATCCATTCCTAACTGATCCACCTTATCTTTAAAGTCACTTTTCATCAGTGTTCCATGTGCACAATCAGAAGTCTCTCTACAGAGTGGACAGTGTAGACTCCGGTCTGATAATTGCCAAATACAATATGGCCATACATAAGATCTTGAGTTAAAACCAGGTTCACTGTAGCATACCATTGTTGGGAGAGGTGTGTAACATGGACCAAAGTGTGACTGGTTTTGGTGAGCTTAACTGATGTCATAATGCAAAGGTATTGTGGAAACTCTAAAAGTGTGTTATAATCTGTAAATAAGCCAGAAGGAAAAAGCCCTCACTAGATTTCATTAAAGTTGTAAAAAATGTAAAGGAGAAAAGAAAGCAAATGAAACCAAATGACCTATTATTCAAATAAGGTCTGCAAATGTCAATTGCAGGGTAGTCTTTAGATATGGTGAAATAAAATTGGAATAGAATCATGTTGTATAGATCTACATTTGTTGTTTCAACTACTTTCTTATCCATTAAGTAACTTATCCTCTGTATAATATGGCTATTGTGGTAGCTATCTATTGAACATAGCAAACTTCCTCAAAGTTGGCAGTTTAAAACAATGAATACATTATTTCCCAGTTTCTGCAAGTCAGGAATTTGGGAATAATTGAGCAGAGTATTCTCAAGTCTCTCCTGTTAGTCCCATCAAAATGTTATCTGAAAGCTTAACTGAGCCTAGAGTATTTATTGTCAATATAATAGTTGTAAGCAAGAAAGTCAGTGTCTTGTTAGGGGTTCACTGAATATGTAGGTCCCTTTCCTGACGACCTCTCCTTGAGGCTGTTCTGGTATCACCATAGCATGACATTTTTGTCATGTTTTTCCCAGAGTGATGCAAGACTCAGAGCAAAGGGAGGCCAAAATGCCCTTCAAGACCTAGTCTTAGAAATCACACATGATCTACTCTGTTCAGAGCAAGTCACTGAATCCAGCTCACATTGAGAGGTGGGGCATTGTGACCCACCTTTTGACAAGAACTGTGTAAATATATTTGTTAAAACTCACAGAGCTACATAATAATACTTTGACGTTACAGGTTGAGTAACTCATGAGCAGGGTAACTATCACAGATAGGAAGAATATTGGGTGGGTATTTTTTTAACTACATAGTTAATTGAATCTCACTTAATAGAAGATTTTAAAAAGAGGAACCTTACTCCAGTAATTGTGTTGCTTTTAAATTGCTGTGATAAAATATCTGACAAAGCAACTTAAAGAAAGAAAAGTTTATTGTGGCGAGCAGTGTGATGATGCAGTTCTTCATGGTGCGAAAGACATGGCAGCAGGAGTGGGGGGCAGCTGGTCACGTTGCATCCACAGTTATGAAGCAGAGAGAGATAGGTGCTGGTTCTCTACTTTTTTCCCAATTTTTATTCAGTCTTGAACCCCAGCCCATGGGATGGAGCAACTGAGTTTTCTCTTTTCAAATAAATCCCTCTGAAAACACCTTCAGACACACCCAAATGTGTCTCCCTTAGACAATCAAGTTGTATCATAGTAATAAAGGGACATAAAATTGTTAAGATACATAGCTTTTCTTTTTGGTGTCACAGAACTAAATAACACAAGATCTCATTTCTTCTATGTTTAGTATTATACTACATCTAAAATAAGTACAATTCCTCTTTTAAAACAAAACAAAGAGTTTAAACAGATTTTCAGTTTAACTTCTATTCAAAGAAGAAGAAATATTTGATTCTAGCAAACAAAATTTATGAATGAACTGTCTTAGCTAGTCAAATTCAAACTTGATCATTTAAAAAGTTTGGGAGGCATGATTTGAAATTCCTTCACATTTTCTCTCACTCATTTTTCAAAAGGAATTATACTATTCAGAAAATGGCTGATCAACATCCCCTTGTAGACAGCAGTCAGCTTCCTTAAAGCGTAACAGGAAGTGGGCAATGTGGGTCTAATGATATATGAAACTGCAGGTGACACCCAGTAGTAGAATAAATTCCAGCCTCTTAATTTTTGCTTCTCCAACTTCAGCTACTTTGGTTGCTTTCTATGTGTTGTTTCTGGTTCCTTGATGATGACTTGTGGGCTAGAAATGTAGACTTCTGCCTAGGTTTGGACTTTATGGTAACCATACTTGCCTTATGAGATATCACTGTTTATGTTGATCTGTTGCTCAACTGTGTCCTTAAACTATGTTATGTCTAAGTTGCCAATAATAAAGCTTATTATTATCATAAACATTAAACAAAATAATGTATGATTATTGCTCCTTGAAGAAGTTCAAGGAGCATTCTTACTGTCCTCTCTCTAAATCCCTTATAATCTGATTGTAGGCCCCTTTTAGAATAAAGTTTTAACCTTCTTTGTTTCAGTACTTAATCCATTATCATTTCTATAACAAAATGCCTTAGAATGTACAATTTACGAACCACAAATATTTATTACACAAACTTGTAGAGCCTGGGATGTCCAAGACCAAGGTTTTAACCAATTCAGTGGCTAGTGAATCTGTCTTTTCTACTTCAAAGACTGTGTCTTCTTACTGAATTTAGCCCATATAGGAGAAAGGGAGAAGTGGTACTGATTGCATTAGTCCAAGCATGAAGGGATGAATGCATAAGAAATATCTGTGCTTGTGACTTTGTTACTTCCTCAAAATTTGACATCTTTTCTTGTTTTGTTTTGTTTTTTGGGGCAGTCTCATGTAGACCAGGCCTGCCTCAAACTTCCCTTATAGCTGAGACTGACCTTTAACTTCTGATCTTGCTGGCTCCACCCCCAGAGTGCTGGGATTACAAGCATGCACCATCATGCCAGGTCCTATCTCTTTCTATTACTATAATTTGTATTAGGTAACAATGTAACACTTTGGGGGGCACAACATTCAGACCATAGAACCCATTTATCTCTGCTGTGAACTCCATCAGAGCCCATTGTGGCAGTTTTGAAGAGGCATGGGAATAAACTGTGCTTGATTTCAAAACAAGTAGAAGTTGACAGTGATGACTTTACCCTGACAGATACCAAATGTAATAAAAAAATTCAGAACTATGTCTAAGGATATTATCTGATTCTGATTGCATATTGGGTTTGTGTTTAATCTTTGTTAGAGACTGAGCAATGGACGCCCATTCTGTACTAAATAATGTGAGTGCTGAGGGATTACAGAGTAAACTGCTTCATAAAACAAGCACTCTCACTACCCTCTTTTCAGGAAAAACTAACCTGATTTGAAAATTTTCCTGACCAAAGACAAGCATGAAGCATTTCCTTCAAAGAAGGAAAGAGAGCTATATGAAAATCTCTCCTCTTAAATTTAGTAATTTCAGGCTGGGGATATAGCTTAGTCATTTTACAAGCACAGGAACATGAGTTTGATCTCCAGAAAACACATAGAAAAATCAAGACGTGATGGCACATTCTTAGACTCTTGGTAAGTAGAGACAGGTTCTGGGGCTTTCTAGTCTCCAGAATAGCCTACTTGGCAAATTCCAAGTAAGTGAGATACACTGTCTCAAAAAATGTGGATGGCTCCTGAGGATGTCCTCTGGGTTCTGCACACACACACACACACACACACACACACATACACAAAACACACACACATACATTCGTACATGCATGAATACATACATATACACACTCTCACACAGAATTTTAGCAATTTCTCCTGAGATAAGGAAAATTTATGATGTCAAAAAGCAAATCTTCAGAGCCAAGTTCCAGTGTATGAATGTATTCTAAATACAAATACTATGAAGGCAGAAATGGGAAAAATTCATGAGTACGGGGTACCAATTCAAGTCCCTGTCTCAATAGCAGCAGCAGACTACATCTTTTTCATATGGCCACTGCTCTTTATATTATTAAAGTTCTCAAATTCTGTCAGCTACCTTCCTTCTTTCTAGAACCATTGCTAGACAGAGGTTCATGGAGAGGACATGTTTTAGAAGGTCTGGCAAATTTCCAGGACAATCATGTACATGGCCAAGTAGTATAGATTATGAACTTGAATAAACTGTACATCCTATTTATAGTCCTTGTTCCAGACAGGCTTGGGAGAACACTGCAAGCTAAATTATACAACTTATTTGATAATTGTTTCCTAAAATGGAACTGCAATACAGACTTGCATATTCTCTGCCAATAAATACCTTCAGCCAATCATGTTTCTTTCTGTAGGAATGAATATAATAGCCTCAAAATATCTTTATTCATGGTCCCTTCCTATCAGTGATAACTAACATGTAATTAACATCTAAATTTCTATAATGGCTTTCTTCAAGACTGTCTTTTTTGTCCAGTGGTTTGAGAGCTAAGCTAGACGGAAAGAGGTGACGAAAAGATACAGTTTAAATATTACTTCTGTTCCCTGAAAGTTATTGAACTCTGCCCTTGCTGTTCTCATGCTTTTTGAGTTTCTGATAACTAGCTCGATATCAAAAAGCTCAGATGGAAAAATTAAATGGATCTCAATAAGATAGGCAGAAAAACATTCCAGATGAAAGTGAAGCTAAAGAAACATTCAGAAGGACGAAAAAAGTGCTTAACCAGAATCAAGAGGACTGGATTGAGAAACCCATGGCATGGACTGGACTATTTGACCAATACATTCACACTTCTGGGTTTCTGTTTCTTCATATTATGCTAAGGTATTGCAGTAGGAAGATTTCTTTAAACTGTGTTAAACTGTGATTCACACAAGCTAATTCTCGTATTTCCCTTTCTAGTGAGGTTTCTTCTTCCTCCTCTTCCTCTTCTTCCTCCTTTTTGTTCTCCTCCTCCTTCTCTACCTCCCTTTTTTCTTCTCTCCCTCTCTCACTCTATCTCTCTTTCTTTGACTCTGTTATGGTTTCAGATAGGGTCTGGCTATTTAGGTATTGTTGCATTCTTGATCAAGTTCACCTCAAATTTGCAACAACTGTCCTTCCTTTCTTTCCTGAGTGTTGGGATTAAAGAAGAGCGCAATAACCACCTGTGGGGCTTTCCTAAAATTCAAGAGATCATGTAAACTAGAAGAAAGAATCATTCATTTGCTTCCATGTCCATTAACCTATCTGAGTAACAATGAATTCCTATCATCCAACTTTTTACCTTTTAGATGAAGGACTGCAGTGTAGGCAATGGCTTGCTAGAGTTCATAGGGCCAGTGACAAAGCAGAGAATCAAAGGGCAGAGATGAATAAACATCACCTTTTCCTCACATTTCCTGTTTATTTCTTGTGTTTTTCCTATTATTAGAAATCCATAGGTAATTAATATAATTAATTTATAAACTAGCTCTTAAATTTTTCCTATTGTTAATATTTTTTGTTCAGATAGGAAGTTGGCCCCCAAACAGAAATGCTCTTATGCAAATTTTCTGAAACTTCTTTAAAATTTCAAAACAGAGGATATTACACAGGAAGTAAGAAAGATTTGCTTCTTTGGCCTTTTCCTTCAAACCAGCACAACCCATATTTGCATCTGTAGTTTATTCAGTCCTGACAGCCTTCTGCTAGCTTGGCAGTGCTTCCAGTGACTTTCACCTATGCGCCAATGGGCAAAAGGCAGTGTCGCTCCCCCCACATATGTGGAGATAGAATTGCAATTCTGCACACCTTGGAAAACAAGACCATTTGACTTCTGACATGTATTTTCTGGACGGCACCTTATTTCAAGACTAAAGTTATGCCTCAAAACCTGCTGCTTGAGAGGCAGAAGAAGGAAAGCCTATATCAGGACTTTAGAGTGTGACATGTGTCTACATGTGTGGTAAGCCTGCTACACAAAGGCCTCTGTCAGCATGTTAAATTATGCTGTATAGCTTTCAAATGCTTATGAGCCCTCTAGCTAAGTACTCCACCTCAACCTGTGTAATCTTTCTTTTCTGTAAAAAAAGTAATGAATGTTATTTGTAGTTCTATGAGACACATTAACCCATCCCACAATACAAGCTTTCAGCCAACTGCTTAAAAAAAAAACAACACTGCAAAGCTGAAGTGCTCACCTTCTAGGAGAGGGGATAACACCATAACAGATGACTGCTGTTCACAGCAATTGTATTGCACTATGAGCTTTATAAGTAGACAAAATGTTTTTCATTCTCTTTATATTTTCCACAGATTAGGAGCTCAGCAAACAAATGTGAGTTGAATAATAAATGCTTTAGAAGGCTTATAAAAGAATAGTTTTGTTTTCACTCATTTTTTCAATTACTTATTCCTTTAATTATATTATAACCTTGTGATTGGCCCTATCTTAAGTGTTGATCTAATTTAAGTTTAATTTTGGTTTCTTTTTTCAATCTACATATTTTTATTGAATATTTGTACATTTCATACAACACATCTTAAACATATTTAGACCCCGTTCCCCACCCTCACCCTCCATAGCTACTCAGTGGATTTCATGCATTCTGCCAAATACGTGAAGACATATTGAGTCAAGTTTGTGTCCCCAGATGTCCCTGTGTATGAGTTTATCCATTGGATCCTCTTCATCCTATCCATCAATTACTCACTTCAAAAAAGACCAGTTCTCCCTCACCCTCCAGTCAGCAGCTCCCAATAGTTCCTCAGTTGAGGTTGGGGCCTGCTGCCCATTCCCATAATTCTTTGCTGGAATTTTGTCTGGTTTGAGTTTGTATGGATCTTGTGCATGCTGACATCATTGCTGTAAGTTCATATAAGAAAGTTTGCAGAAGCCTGAAAAACTCTGTTTTCTTGTTGTCAGTTCATAAAAAATTTTTATAATCATAATCGTACATGAATATCTAATATAAATGTGGCACTTTCCTCCCAAACTGGAATTATTTCTCCAATCAATATTTCTTTTGAACAAATAAATAACATTCTAAATGGCTTTGTATTTGGAAGGAGTTCCAAGAAAGGAGTAAAACAAACCTCTAAAGCCGGTTTGTTTTCCTGTGTTCACATTAAATGATCTGAGTTGTAATCCTCTTTTATTACCGTCTGTTGGGTTACTAGAAGTTAACTGATTATTGTGATCTTACACATTATCTTCTTGGAGTAAATTTTAGGTCATGAATAAAGACTAGTCACCTTGGATAGAAAATAATGGACATATCAATTGAGGAATTTAATGATTTAACAGTTAAATCTTTATTTTTGTTTTTATTGTGAAAAAAAATCTGTCTGTGCAATCCCTGGGTAGGAATAACTTGCGGTAGTTAAGTGGGCTCTAGTCTATTTAACAGAGACTGATTGGACTACTTAAATCCGTATGCAAAGTACATTAGCAATACAGAATCCCCCTCCCCTGTTATAGAAGTAGCAGAATTTCATAGTAGGAAGCTAAGAAATGCACAGTACATGAAGGCAAAAAGGCTATTTGAAATGATAGCTTATCACAGCAGCCTTTATATTTTTTATCTAAATTTATATTCTGATTTTTCACTGAATATATGTTTAGCATAGAAATAATTTCCAAACTTCTATGGATTGCTAAAATTTAATAATCAACCAAGGAGCCATAAAACTAAAAAAAGTAAAGAAAATTGTCTATGTGAAGTCCATGAAAATACTTGAAGTTTCACTTCATGGTTTTCATTACAGTTTACTTTAAAAATCAACCAGAATATGAATTAACAAAATAAAGCAAATCTTTGTCTTATTGAAGCATGTGAAGCAGTTATCAGGTGACCACTGACCAGGATTCTCTATTTTAATACTGTTTAAAGATGACACTTAGAAAATATGACACTTAGAAACATTTTTCTGAATCAGAAATTAAGAACAAGAGATAGAACAAAGAGACCATTTTTACCTTATTCATAGACTGCCATGTTAACGTCCAGCTTCATTTTCATTAATGTGAAAAGAACATGATTTAGACAGATAAGTGGTGTGCATTAGTGAATTTTTATAAGCCTAAATTTATCCTCTGTAATAGGAAGGGCTAAAATAAAAGATTTAAATGCCCTGCCAACACGTGTGTATACATGATGCATAGCTATATATTTAAGATCATATAAATTACAATATGTGCTTATATATTTAGGATTCACAAACTTGTAAAAGTGAGAATCTACCTGAAGGCTATTCTTCTATACTGGTTTTCTGTTTTGTTTTGTTTTATTTTTTTGAAACAGGGTCTCTCTGTAGCCCCAGATGGACTGGAGCACCCTATATAGACCAGGCTGTCTTTGATTTTACGGAGATCCACTTGACTCAGCCTCCTGAGTGCTGGGATTAAAGGTGTGCACCACCACACCCAATTTATTTTCTGTATTGGAAAACTATATTTAATTTACAAATCAAAATACTGAATTTGGTGATTTTAATTTGAATATCAATATTGGATAACTAGTAATGATGCTAGCTTATAAACAAATCTTATAAAAAGAACATCAGATTAAAAATAGTAATACTTGATTCTAATTTGTTATTAATAAATTATCTTTCTCATTTTTAAATAGGTTGCTAGACTAGACGTTCAATACTTTCAGGCTATGCTCATAAAATATGATTATGTGACCAATTTAGTTCAACAATTCACTGATGCCATTTTGTGCAATTTATACTATAATCCTAATAGTCAAGAAAAGTGTAACAAAATTAAATATATTTAATTTAGCACTTTCCAAAACCTTTTTTACAATATGTAGTGGTTTGAATGAGGAATGTCCTCCAAGGATTAAGTTTTTGAATTTTTTGCCCCAGTTGGTGGCATTGTTTACAGAGGTTTAGGAGATATGCTGTTGCTGGAGGACATAAGTCACTGAGGCAGGTACTTAGAGTAAACACCTTCCTTCCCCACTTCTGGTCAGTCTCTCTGCTTTCTGTGCCCGCTTAAAGATGTGAGCTCTCAGCTTTCTGTTCTGGCTGCCTCCTGTCATGTCTTTTCCACCACAATAGGCTCATCCCTCTGGAACCATAAGCCACATAAACTGTTCCTTCTATAAGTTACCTTGGTCATGATGTTTCAGTGACTGAAACAGAGAAATAACTGATAGTTGGTACCAGAAGTAGGATATTGCTACAAAGAATCTGACAATGTAGGTTTTTGGAGGAATATGAATGGCCTTGGAAATTTGAACTGGAAAAGGGGTTGAATGCTGCAAGCAGAGCTTAAAGTGCCATTCTACTAGATCTAATAGGATCCTGGAAGAAAGTAGTGCTGGGATCAAGGTATTTACCAAGGACAGCAATTACTTAAATAACAACTGAGATATTTTGACAAAGATCTGGCTGCCATTTGCCCACAGCCTCAGGGCTTGCCTGAGGCTAGGTTAAAATATAATGAACTAATTTCTTTAGGGGAGGACATTTCAAGGTAGCCTAACATTTAATTTGTGGCATGGTTATTGATGGTGAGTATTATACAGCTATACAATGTAAAAAGCAAGTAGGGCAGAAAGAAATAAAAAATGTACAGCCTGGAGAGAAAAAGCTCTAGGAAGCTAAGTAATGTTGGAACCAAGATAAGCTTTCTTTGATAAGGAGCTTAGAGCAATTAAGGAGAGGCCTTTAGATTTGAACAATAATAAGAGAACCTTCAGGGCAAGGTCCCACCAGCCTAGCTTCCAATTTGTGAAAGGAAATGGTCTAAGGACTTCTCCTAGAAAGCTACAACATACAAAAGCAGCTTCAAATATGAACCAAAAGGGCCAAGTTTCATTCCATGTTGGTGGTGTTATTCATGTGCTAGACTTTAGATACATGAAAGATGCAGTTCTTCCACAATTTCAGAGAGTCACTGAAGTCAGGCAGTTTATGGCAGTGGAGACCCTATGTAAAGAAGGCCCTGAAAATCCAAGAGACCCTGAGAGGCGTTTGTATGAAGCTATGAAGTTCAACCCTGATTGTCAGTGGACACTCCAAGGTTTTTGGAGATGCCAGAACCATGCAAAGGAGAGCTGTGCATAGGGAATATCAGTCCAAGAAAATGATGAATGTTGCAGGCAGCAAAGCTGGAGGGGATGAGCTATCTAAGCTCTTTAGAAGTGAAGTCCCAGATAACAGATGGGAAGCAATAGGAGCTGATATTTGCCCTGCTGTATCTTCTCACTATCCTTCCATTTCTCCATTTTGGAATGGGAATGTGTATTTGGTTCCATGGTATGTTGGAAGTATGTAATTTGCCTTTTGATTTTACAGAGGACTACAGTTAGGATTAATAAAGAAGAGTCTTTGAACTCTGGACTTTTGAATAGCATTGAGACTGTTATAAACTATGGGACTTTTAAGGGTGCACTAAATGTATTTTGCATTAGAATATGGCCATGAGTCTATGGGGACAGGGCCAGGAATGGAATATGGTGGTTTGAATGAAGAGCCACGGTTTTGAGTACTCGGCCCCAGTTGGTGGCACTGTTTACAGAAGTTTAGGAGATATGGCCTTGCCAGAGGAAGCAAGTTACTGGGCCCAGGCACTGAGAGTAAATAGCCTCATTCAACTTCCAGTCTGCCTGCTCTTTGCTTCTGTGCCTGCTTGAACATGTGAGTGCTCAGCCAAATAAACTCTTCTGTAAGTTGTCTTGGTCGTGATGTTTTACAGCAGCAGAGAAGTAACTAATACACAGTATGTAAAAATATATGAGCAAAATGAACTGAAAGATTTATAGCACTGATACATCTAAAAACATATGAAGGAAGCATATATACATATTAAATATATATATATGTATATAAATTACTTTTATAAGTACACAAAATTACCATGTCATTTGATGGTTGCAGTTTTTATAGGGGACTGTACCTTAGAAAGAAAGACAAAAATGAAAAGAAAACCAATTAGAGACTTGGCAACAGTTTTAATGAAAGAAAGTTAAGATAACACAATAGCAGTGAAGATGGAGTCAAAGCGATGGATTCAAGAATCAAGGTGGAGGCAAAAAACCTGATTTATGGAATGTGCACTTAGCTGGATGAAGGTGGCATTCAATGAGGTGAAGAAGACTGGATGAGAATCTTCTCAAGGAGAGGTCTACCCATCGGCCTTAATCATCATTATAAATCATTTTACATAGCCTGCCTGCTATGTAAGTCTAAAGCTCTTGACAGAGGCCTGGAGAAAGATGTAAATGTTAGTGTTTGGCATTTAGTCAGTAGTTAAAGGCTTATGTGTGGGTTCTTACATATGAATGTGCATAAGAAGATTAGTTGATATTAGGTGAGGCCCCAAGCTAGTCCTGAAGCATTTTCTTTCAAGAAAAGGAAGTTGCAAACATAAAGAATTTGGAAAGACACAGCCAAAACAGGGGAAAGGGAAAACCAGTCGTGCACTATGTAGACCAGATACAGAGATCTGCCTGCCTGACTCCTAAGTGCCTGAACTCAGGGCATGTGTAACTATGCCTGGCCTTAACTGACAATCTCATCTATCAATCTGGAATATACTACCTAGCAACAATAGTCCAGAAGGGCTCTAGACAAGTATCAGGAATTTACTAGGAATCATCTATTTCATAGAAAAATCATATATGCAACAAATATTTATGAAGCTGTGTACTATCCTAGGTATATGGAACTAGAAACAGTAAAATGTGGTAGACTGTTACATTGTAATTCAAAGTTGAGTTAGGAAAAAAATAGAAATGTAACAATATTGTGCTTTTAAAAGGCTATTATAGAGTGTGAAAAAAAAAGAGGTCAGTTCGTTTTTAAACCCTTGGGCCATAAAAATCTCACTTCTCAGAATTTAGACATCTTCCAAATGCTTCTCTTCTTCCTAGGGAAAATCATTAATATGAAATTCACCTTCTTTGGTATATAACACCTTGCCTCAAATCAAATGAAAGCCTTTCTCACAAAGAAGGGGGAGACAGAGGGCCATTTTCGACGCCAGTGTTCAGTGGAGCAATTAAGCTTTGGCTTACCATAAGAAAAGAAGCATAGCAAAGAAAAAATGGATCTGCAATGTCAGCTTATTATTTCTGGAAGGGACTAAAGATTAGAAAAGAGCTATTCTTGAATTGTAAGAGGTCTATAAAACAGAGTAACTCAGAAAACACTGAGAGGGAATATTGAGAAAATAATACCCCAAATAAATAGCAATAGAAATTGTGTTGAACCAAATATGACCTTTGGAATGAGAGGAGGGGTTTTGCATAGCTAAGAATACCTCATCTCATCCCTCTTTGATAGATTAAAGTAATTTCAATATTTTTCCATTTATTTAATGCAAGCAGGTATGGCTTGCTCTGACAAAATGTCACATTTCTACTTGGGTGCTATTATACAGAGACAGGGCATCAAGTTCTTATCGGTTGTTCAAAGTCATTCTTAAAGAGCAAAACAAAATCTGATTATAAATATTGGAAATGTCTCTATGCCTGACAGCCTTTAGTTTCAAATATTTCTTCGGGCTTATAGTCTCTTCTAAAGGCAAGCACTCATGAATATGCCACAGTCACACATTAATGAGGAAGCAAATCACTCACTTTTTGAAAACTGCAATTTCTGTTTAGATGTCATTTATCAGCTACTCAATGAAAAGAACAAGACAAAAAGAGAGTGAAATATTTTGAGTTCCAGAACTTTCTGGGTGGAAAAAATATGAACACACACACACACATGACCTCACATGAAGTTAATACAATGACCCACATCTACTAATAAGTATGAAGCTTAGTGTACAAAGTGTTACATTCTAAACTGTTTTAAAACCCTTAAGAGTAAATATCCTAAAAAATAAAGTAAAATACAAAAAACACAAATAAAAATTCACCAGCATTAAGCTGGTGGGAATTATTTATGTTTTGCTCAAAGAATCCTCAGTAGTCATTAATTCAAAGCAGGCGAGATGGCTCAGCAGGCAAAGCACGCTGTCACCAAGCCTGACAACCTGAGTTCAATCCCTGGGACCCACATGGTGGAAGGACAGAACTGACTCCTGTTAGCTATCCTCTGACCTCCATGGGTGCCCTGTGACACGCATGCAACTATGTCCTCATATACATATACATTAAACAACTAACTAACTAAACAACTAACTTAATTAATTAATTAATTAATTAATGTAATAAAAATTTAAATCATCAATACCATGTTAGTTCTTTTTATCCATGCCTGGCCATGATAAGTGGATGATGATGCATTTATTTCATTCAGTGTGTATCTTTTAGAAAGCAAAGGCTTTTAATAGAATGTTTAGTATTTGAAAACATTTCATACTTGAAATGAAACAGTTTCTCCAGAAATTTCTATAAGTAAAAATGAAGAAAATTAACATTTTTTTCTTCTCTGATATAAGCAGGTGGACTCATTCTTTACACACTATCAGCTTTTTCAACATTGCTAGTAACAATTTGAAGCTGTAAAGAACTTGCTCCTTTTATATCATCTCCTACTGGTCAAGACTGAGTCATTTATAAATGGCTCTGGATTATCCCATTTTGCTAGGTTTTGAAGTTTAAAAAAATGATAAAAATGCAATATAACTGACTAGTTGTAACCTACTCAACAATTCTGAACTCCCCAAAATGTGGAGTGCTTTCCCGTTATTCCTTAAGTTGTCTCAAGCTTTGGGTTTTAAGACTCGATTATTAATTTCCTTACATTTATGACTTTGGCATATTTTATGTTTAATCTTTTATGAAGAATAATTTGGCTTTATCTTGAGCTGTGTTTGTGCTAGATCATAAAATCAGGTGGCGACCCAGTGGGATCAATGAAGACATTCAAGCGACTACAGAAATTGTTGTGGATCAAAAAAGTCAGAGTTCAGAGCCCAGATAAGGTGAAGCCACCATTAATGAGGCTCGGTAAGTAAGATGCTTAAAGTTCTCTGAGGAAGAGCTGGCCAAGCATAGATTAATGAAGTGTGTTTTGATAAGGTCTTAAAATGCTCATTGAACTTCAAACTTTTCTTTACTGTTATTTTAAAACAGACATCACAATTGCTATTCCTGAATTTCAGCTGTCGCTCCTCCCCCAGGGCCAAAGCCAGGGACAGGGTGAGATCTCCATGGATGAAGCTCAGAAGGCTAATAAGGGTTAACTGTGTACACTGCTCCCATTTCTGGGCCATAGAAAGCAGTATTTTAAAAAAAAGTGAGTGGAGAAAAGTAGCATGCAACACATGGAAATTTAGTTTGCACTTATGTATTTACAAAAAAAAAAATCCAAACTGGTCGTGGTGGCTCGTAATCCCAGAAGTGAAATCCCAGCATTGGGGAGGCAGAGGCAGCTGGAACTTTGTGAGATCAGGACAGTCTTGTCTACATAACAAGTTCCAGGGAAACCCTATCTCAAAACCAACCAAATAAAAATTCCTAGTGAAGCAAACTTTTGTTTGTCCCAGTTGACAGTCATTGAAACAGAGTGACTTTAATTGGTTGATCCATGTGTTTTGCCTGCTTGTATGTAAATGTATCATATGCATGTATGCAATGCCTGTGGAGGCCAGAAGAAGGTGTTGGATTCTCTGGAACCAGAGTTATGGATGGTTGTAAGCCACCATGTGGACGATGTGAACCAAACCTATGTCCTCTGAAGAGCAGCAAGTTAAGTGCTCTTAACCACTGAGCTATCTCTCCAGCCTTTATGGTAGTTTTATATATGACAATAGCCACTCTTTATCTGCTGTTTTGCTTTCCATAGCTTCAGTTGGCTATAAGTCAGGTTAGAAAATATTGATAGAAAACTCCAGAAGTAAATGATCTCCAAATTTTAAATTCTGAGCCATTCTGAATAGACTCATGGAATTTGATATTGCCTTAGTCCTTCTAGTTAAGACAAGAATCATTTATTCCTTGTCCAACATATGTATGCTATACAGGCTACCTGCTCTATCACAGAGAGAGAATGGAGAGAGTGAGAGAGAGAGAGAGAGACCACATTCCCCTAACTTTTAATACAACATGCTATTGCAGCTGTTCTGTATTTTTAATGTTGTTAATCTGTGACTGTGCCTAATTTATAAATTACATTTATCATAAGTATATATGTATAGAAAAAACAAAGTATATACAGGCTTGCATGCTAGACATACTTTTGTCTACAGAGTCTTAGAAGCAATGTCTCTTGACTACTAGCTATTTCTACCAGACTCACAGACCCATTGTATTAATAATAATCTAACCAGTGTATTTTATAATATTGAAGCTATTATGCCTTTCCCCCTTTTTCTCAGTCTTTGTCTTGCTTTTCAAAAGTATTTCACTGCAAGACACATGCTATACATAAAGCTATTTGGAGAATATTATTCAAATAGAAATATTTGAACACATGTAGTATTTCAGCTTCTATCCACTGAGATTTCATTCCTTTAAGTAAGGCAAATAATTAATTTTCTTCCTTACAATGGTTTCCTATACATATAGCCTCAAAAATGTAAAAATGTTTATGAATTGAAGCTTTCAATGATGTACTTATAAGATGTTGGATATTTTAAATTTATAGCTTTTCTCAAATATCTTTCAGTATGCCTTTTGTGTGTGGACTCTACTCATTTGAATCCAATTAGGGTCAATCAATGGGTTCTAGTTTAAAAAGTTTGAGGAAAATGTGATTATTATAGAACAATTTCATATACTAGAAGTAGTTACTTAAAAAAAAATCAATTCTAAATTATTTTGTGAAATGGAATGGCTCCCTGGATTATCCTGTGCTGTTCAGTCATTTGTATTAAGTAGTGGAAAGTATAGCAATCATCATTTCTGTACGTGAAGAATTATTAGTCTTAATTTTTACTTATATTCTTTAATCATTTAGAATATGATGATGACACATTGTTTTACTGTATGAAGTTAAGCAAATCCCAAGAAAAGAAAGTTAATGACATGATCACAAGGAAGAAGGAAGAAATGGATGTTAGACTGATGTTTCTTTCTACATCCCTAGGTAGATCCAGCACTTTAGATGAATGCAGCTTCAAAGACACAGTATCTGCTTACAAAGGTGAAGTTCCAGTGTTGAAGAGCTGGAATCAGTTTCCAGAAAACCAACTCTGGAAGTGTGCTGATTTCCAAATTTCCCCAGTTGAACACTGGGGCAACTGTTACTCCTGTAGTCATCACCCATGTCTCAAGTCTTCTAACACAGATGTGGATCTCTTACATTCATGGGTAAGCTGCCTAAGTGCAACATCATGACCTGGGCACTTGAACCTACAGGGATAAAGAGATTACACTGATCAGCCATAGTCATCAGGTTTGGGAAAACCACCAGAGTGCATGTTGTCTTTCCAAGGGTCTGAGAAGCACAGGCGGCTCCTGACCTTGTTTCAGGCTGTATAAAAATACTACAGTTTAGTATTTTCCATCAGTTTCTTTTTGTTTGAAGATGGACTTCAGGTACTGATTAAGGTGAAAGATATGTTCGTTGTGTGGTTTAAACTACTACTATTTTAATGATGTTATACGAGAAATAGTCTATTTTAATGAGGATGGTTCCATAGGTCTTCCATCGTCCTGAGAATTTTGTATGAATTTATTTCAATCTCACAATTCTACAAGGTAATGACTTCTTCGATTTTATCCTTTTAATGTTTCTCTACTATTTACAATGGCAGAAACTGAAGCAGAGAAATGTTAGTAAAAGTAAAAATAAAAAACTCACATAGTTAAAAAAGACACATATAGTCTTATGCTGGAGAGTCCACTTTTAGCTAATCTTTTATGGTGTTTTCCACATACTAAGCTAGACTTTAGGACTCCAGAATGTATGAAAAAGAACACAGATTTTGTACTTAGTCAAATTTGGTTTGGTTTCTAGCTCTACTGCATTTTCAGCTTAGGCAAATTATTCAAACCATTTAATCTTAATTTTCTTGATTGTGAAATTAAAATAGTGTTATTAAACTCACGAGGTACCCAAAAGCCAAAATTAAATATTATAAATCCTCTAGGACTTAAGGGAATCTAACTTTTTCCAGCTTGATTCTAAGTTCCTTAAGGCATGCACTGTACCCTCGTTTTCCTCCAGTAAATGATTGTGTGTATTCACAGAGGATTAATGGAGCAGCCCTGTGTATCCAGGAAGCTTGCTCTACACTTTTTTCCTCTAAGGATTAATCTGTCATTAGAGAGTAGCTGTATTTTATAATGCATCAAAGTTCTCTGAAAAAGCATATTTTCTTGTGAAATTCTTCTCTATATAAAGATTTACTTATTAAATATTTAAAGATTGGAGTTAGAGAGATGACTCAGTGGTTAAAAGTTCATATTGCTCTTGCACAGGAGACAGAGGACTTGTGTGCAGTGCCCAGCACTACATGGGGCAGTTTACAACTGTCTATTCCAGCTCCAGTGGATCTGCTGCATTGTGGTCTCCACAGACACCTGAACTCACATGTGCATACCCACCCACAGACACACATGTGTATACATAATTAAAAAAATAAATTTTAAAAAAGTCTTTGAAGATCAACACTATGTCACCTGTGATTAGAATATCATGTTATATCTGAAAGGCGTCTAGCAACACATGAGAAGAGTGACACAGAAATGAATGCCATTATCTTGCAATGGCCACCCTTAGGGATGACTTGCATCCTTCTTCAGGCCTCCTCTTCTGGGGCAACTTGACTTTTCATCTCTTCAGAAGCTTTTTAGCAACTGCCTGTCGATATGACAAATTAGGACCCATTTCTGAAGACACTCCAATGTCTTGAGAAATAAGATTAAGGATGTTGATTCCTCAGCATATGACAAAGCTAATAAATGAGAGTTTAAACAGACATATCTAGAGTACATGGTGGCTAACAACCATTCATAACTCCAGTTCCAGGGGATCTGATACTCTCTTCTACTTCCATTGGCATTGTACAACATGGTTGCACTTATATACGCAGGCAATATATTTACACACATAAAATAAAATAAAAAGAATAAAATATTTAAAAAAGAATAAAATCTGGCCTCCTTATCATATGTCTAGATTTCCACAGACTGGTCTCAATCTAAATTTTCAACCTTATCTACTTACTGTTCCTTATAGATTCCTATGCTGGACTGCCAAAGTGAGCAATTCAATATTCCTGAAAACTGCTTTGCACTTCCCTGCCATTACATCTTTGTGTTTGTGTGATGGCATCTTTTTGGTGTATCTTCATTCTTTTAGAGCGATTCCTCCATTACTTAAGCAGTACGTCAATTTGTCCTTTAGAAAGCTTTCTGGACCATGCCAGACAGAAGTAATCTCTTCTTCTTTTGAAATCCTAGACTCTTTAAGCATCTTATTGTTTCATTATACATTCATCAAACATATATTGGCATCTATTCTGTGAACCATAAAACTAGGCAATAGGGTTAGAGAGTTGAAAAATAGGCACATTGTCTACATGGGGCTTACCATACCCTACTATATACAGGAATTTGCTAGACATTTCTTTACTTTGTAAGTAAGTTTTCTCTGTATCCACCATTGCCCTAGAATGAAATGAAATATTTTAGTAGCAATTCTTCATTAAATGAATAGAGTTTCAAAGCATGGATTTATGCCAGGTATGGTGACACATGCCTTTAATCCCAGCACTGGGGAGGCAGAGGCAGGTGGATCTCTGTGAAAATGAGGCCAATCTGGTCTACTATTGAGTTCCAGGTCTGCTGGGGCTACAGGGAGACCCTGCCCACAAAACAAAACAGAAACACCAAACAAACAAAACTTAAAACCAATGGAATTTGTTCTCTAGATTTGGTAAGAGTAATTCTTGATTTCCTTTCCTTATAGTCAAATTTATTCTAATTAACCCAGTTATATGAGAATTCAATTGTGTGCTTGTGAGGGCTTGTGGTAGGTAAATATGCAAGAGTCATTGTCTTCTTTTGCATTTAAATGGTCTTGTGTGCCTTGGTACATAATTAAATGAGTGAGTTTTATCAGCAATAAGAAGGTCACACATATCTGCCGAATGCTCAGAATTTCAAATGGTAATGTTCAGCATTTGTGACAGAAGGGCCTCAGTGGATTTGAAGAGAAGATTCAAGAGCATGTTAGAGTTAAATTGGTTTGGTAGACTTAATGAGACCATTTATATCCAGGGATTTGAGACACTACAGTGAAAGAAGGGAGACGAGTGCAAATTATTATTTTGATATTCTACACCTATATTTTATAATGATAACAAGTGAAAATGATCCCGTTTCATTTTAGCATAGCTGGTATTTTTTTCTGTAGTAATTGCAGAGATATTATTTGGGTTATTTAACTTTCATTCTACAGAACGTACAGAAGGCAGACAGTGTTAAGGGAAAAGATGTGCTTCTGAAATGAGTGTTACTGTTAATGATAGGTAGTCAGAGGTGACACTTTTGCAATTTTAAAGGGTAAAAGTAAAACTAGATTTTTTTAAAAGTGTACCAACATACTCAGATATGGTGGATCTGGGCCTGAGGCCCACATTTTAGGAGAAATAGAACTAACAACAAGGACAGTGATTTCTCCTGGACTTGAGAAATTTCAGAAGAGTAGATTTCTGTGCCTCTGACCTGAAACTGACCTGTCTTCCAGAAAGTTCTTACTCACCCTGAAATGACCCTCCTAAGTCCCTTGCAGGCTTGTGCTCTCATGGCTGGCTGTGTAGGGTAAACCCTTTGCTGACATGACCAGCAGAGTGAGCTTGAGCAGTCTTGTCCTTTCAGCCACCAATTCCAATTCTACACAGACGCTTCAGTCCCCACTTACACCATTGCCCTGGGGGTGACTCTACACACCAAAAGACCCATTTGTTCTTAACATAAGCAGAGCTACTGAGATATGAAGTGCAACACATCATCACTCAACCAATAGTAGTCAGTATGTAGCCCCAACCGAAGAATTCAGAGGTCTGACTTAATATTAGAAAGAAGCAACATTATTTTCGGTTGAAATACCACAAAGTGAATGAGGCATGAAAATGCACTGTCCATGAAGGGTTCTTCACAGAAGTTAGCAGGTGAATGAGACACACATGTTTAGCAGGCAGTTTAGTTGCATGTAAGGTCTGAAGGACTAGAGAATAGGAAGAGATAAATGATTATGGAATTGATATACACTGAGCTAGGTAAAGGATCAGATTTATGAAAATGTGTACTCTTCAAGAGAAATGGAGGAAGGAAAACTAGGGATGTGGGTCCTGTCTGTACCTGAGGTGAGAGCTTTTGAGAGAGCATTTCAGATATACGTAAAGAAAGATAATAGTGGAAGTAACCAAAAAGGATGTTTGGAGCTAAGTGTTTAGAACCACTTTATAAGAAAGCGTGAAGGATGCTTATAATGCTCTGCATGCTAAGAGCTTGAAGCATCTTAAAAGAGACAAGAGGAACATAAGCTGTAGGCCTGGAGGAGCATGGGTAGGAAAGAAAAGTGTGTGTTGCCTAGGAGATGAGACCTGCCTGTAGTATACCACTGTGGCCAGAGCAAACATATGTCTGATTATCCAGGTGAAGTTTTCATATTTATAAAAGTATAAATAAAATATATCTATCACATTAAGAAATAGAAATAGGGCAGACAAGATGGCTCAGGGGATGGGTACTTGCCACCAAGTCTGATGACCCAAGTTCAATACCCAGAAACTGTATGGAGGAGGCAGAGAATTGGCTCACTCAAGTTGTTCTCTCTCCTTTACATGTACACACACATACACACACACACACACACACAAATACACACACAAATAAATGCAACCTTTAAAAGAAATAGAAGTCATCTACATATGAAAAAGTGAGCTGTATCCACTCATGTTTTACACATTTAAAATATTTTGAAATATAATTTTACTTATTTATGTATTTATTTATTTTTATGTATGTGTGTGTATGTATGTGTGTGTGTGTGTGTGTGTGTGTGTGTGTTTTCTAGAGTGTACACTAAAAGCATGAGGAGCTCCCCAAAGGCCAGAAGAGAACACTGGTTCTCCTGGAACTACACTAATAGGAGATTGTGTGAGGCTATGTGGATGCTGGAATCTGAATCCTGGTCCTCTGCAAGAGCATAGGTGATTGTAACTGTTGAACCATTTCTTCAGTCCTCATTGAAATTTATTTTTAGAAAAATAATGTGGTATGTTTAAAAGTGATGGCACAAAAGCTCTCTGAGGAAGAAGCAAGTCAGAAGCCAGAAAGAACAAAAAGCCAAGTGAGAAGCCATAAAGATTCAACTGCAGTATGAGTAGAAAAATAAAGGTAGTGAGAAACAGAATCTCGTCATGAAAATCAAAAGAAAATAAGCGGTCTTTATATACAGTGTCCCAAGATAGGAAAAGAAACAGAGTACTATATAAAGGCATCTGAGGACGGGAAACTCATGAAAATTGTGTAAGAAACAGAAATTTTGGATAATTGAAAGATTTTTCATTGAACTACTTCAGTGAGAGGAACAAGGTCAACTGAGAATAAAAAGGAGCAAAAGATTCTACTATCATCTTTTAGGTGAAATGGGGAAATGATCTATTTCCTATTACTGATATTACAGTACTCTTGGAATACACAGTCCTGCTTTTAAGTGGTATATGAATATTGAGACTGCCCAGGAAGGGAGAGGGGTAGTGGTGAAATTTTTATTCCAACATGGGGAAGGCCAAGGCAGGTGAATTTCTGTGAGTTCGATGCCAACATGATCTGCATAGCAAGTTCCAGTCTAGCTATGGCTGTATACTGGCACACTGTCTCTAGAGAAATGACTGCCCAAAAAAAAACTAGATGAAAAAGAGTTGATAAAAAGACCATAATTGATTTATGCCTTTCATACTCTTTTCTGTCTGCTCTGTCCTCTTTGGGAATCCCTTCAGTATCATTGATCTTTACTCTCCCTCCAATCAACAAGATACTTTGTTATCAGATTAATTTACCTGACTTTTAATCTTGCCTATTTGATTGATTTAAGAAATCCCTAGACGATGATGAATAAAGCACACCTCTAGGTGTGTCTGTGAGGGCATTTTCAGAGATGATCAGATTATGAGAACTATGACTTAATAATCAATGGCTCAGGCATCGGTGAATCCAAACTTTTACAAGATTATTGGGAAGTGATGGAATATTGGAAAGTGATGCCTGGATGGAGGAAGTGGGTCACTGGAGGCATGTCTTTGGGGTGGCATCTTTCCTGGTGTCCCACAGTTTCCCCGGTGCTATGATGTGGGGTGCAATGCTTTGAAACCATGAGCAAAACAAACCCTTTCTCTCTTGAGTTCTTTCTCTCAGCTGTATGTGACCTTGATGAGAACGTGAGTAATACCACAAACTGAATAATACTACCTAACAATCTTGTGACCTCCCCAACATCTACAGGGTTAAATATGAACTCATTCATCCTTCTAATCAGATAGCTGTCTATTTCACACAATCTTTGCCACAGGTAAAATGTGTGCTATCTCTACACAAAAGATAGATTTTTTTACACAAAAGTGATCTTTTCCCCTCATCTTTTAATCTATACACTAGTTCATCATTTGGAGCTTCCTTACTGCCATATTTGTTGAAAATGGTTGCAACTTAAAAGACTAGATAAAAGGGTAAAAATCTATGGTAAGTCCATAGAATAAAAATCACAATGTGAAAAGGAATCAGAATTGAAGGGACCAGTACAAATGAAGCAAAATTGTAGACAGCTCAGATTAAAGGACAAACTGCACGTCACAAGTTTCCACTTCTTACATCAGTGATGCTAGCCTCCCATCACTGTAGCCTCTGTTCTCACCGACATGAGTCTTTTTTGACTCAGTAAACAATACACATGACAAGAAGACAGCTCACACATCTACTCAGGGGAAGGCAGGTTATAAACCATCAGTGCATAATTTCTCATAGTTTAGTAATTTCTCATAGTTTAACATAGTTCAATTCTTAAGATAGCAGAAACCATCTATTGGAAGAGCTGTAAACTTGTTCATTCTGGAATCCTAGTGTGATAAGAAAGAGTTTTGTAGATGGAGTTGGAAAGATTGTGAAAATGAAGGTACAGTAAATGGAAATATGGATTGAGAATTTTAAAGGAGAAATGAAAATTGTGACTCAAAGATGTACCAAAGGGAGCTATACTTCCTACACTCATCACTGAAATGAATGAACCAAAGAACAAGGATTCTAAAAGTAATTTAAAAACCTTCAATGAATAAGAATAAATCATTATGAATAATCCACATGACAAAATTTTAATTATAGACAATAAAACATTTGATGGAGTGAAATCAGCATTTAGCAAAGAGAAGAATTTGAGATAAGAGCTTCTACAGTAGCGTATTCATCTATTTCTCCATTCACTCACTTAAGAAGTTCTTGTCAAGTGCTCCTGAGCCACTCCATCCATGAACTGGGGAAGTTTGGAGAATGTGGGTATGCTGCAAGTATGACAGTGAATAATCTACTGTTTCACCTTCATAATGACAGTTTATATTATCTTATTAAAAGGAAATGCTGAAAAGGGAGAACAAATAATTACATTCCTTTGTATAAAAAATTCACTGCATTGCAAACGCACTGCCATATTTGTATATAAAATAAGGCCAGAAAAGATCTAGTCAAACCTGCAAACATATTTTTAGGTTTTAAAAAAGGAACTTATAAAAGAAACACGTAAAATAGGAAGTATTGTAATAGTGTATATTGTCAGGTTTATTGAAATTTTTTAGGTTGAAATTAAAGAGAGTAATTTATAAGTGTGTATAAAATATTCAAATGTCTTTTCTAATAAAATAGTTTACCATAAAAATGATAAAGCAAGAAAATGTAGTTGCCCTTTGTGAAGTATTTTTCTAGAACTCTAGGTTAAATGGAGACATTTAAGTTAGACTTTTGAGACACAGCAATGCAGTATTCAAGTGAGAGTAATTATTTGGGTTGATGTTTGACATTTCCCAACAACAAAATCCTCATGAGTGTCCATTAGAAAAAGAAACCTCTGATGGAGCTCTAAAAATGGACCAAGAATTCCCCTCATGAATTGACTTAATGTTTTTGTATAACTTACTTTTCTTGTTGCTGTGACAAAATGACATAAAGTAGCATAAAGAAGGAAATGTTCACTCTGATTTAGTTTGAGGGTACAGTGCATCAAGGCAGGGAAGGCATGGCAGCAAGTGCTTCAGATAGGTGGTCACATTGTGCCAAAGTCAGGAAACAGAAATGAACACTGGTACTCCGCTTGTTTTCTCTTTCATACTCAGTCCAAGACCCCTGCTCATGGAATGGTGCCACCCACATTTAGGGTGAGTCTTCCTGCCTCAATTAACCAAAGATAGAAGTTCTCTCACAGACATGCCCAAAGGTTTATTTCCAAGGTGATTCTAGATTCTGTCAGGCTGACAATCAATATTGTACCCTTACAGTCCTTTTTCACTTCGTGCTTGCTTAAAAAACTGCCTCAAATTAAGGAGAACATTTAGTTGAGAAATCTAATAAAATCTTTCTAAAGTCAACATACAATGATATTTAGAATAGTACTCATGTTAATTTATTACAACTACATTTTGTCTTCCATAAGAACATTGAAATTGGTTTCATAGTATACTCAGGAGGAAGTCAAAGAGTCTCAATCTGAAAGGGACCCAAATGTGTCCAATAGCCATGGGAGACCTAAAGATCCTTAGTTAGGGTCAAACTTCCTTCCATGATCAACAGAATAAAGCAAATGATCAAAGATGAACTTTTAATCTTTGGAAGCAGAGACATCTGAATGTTTGAACATTTCATACAGTAGACTTGGAGAGTCTACCAAGTGTTGTCAGATTTTCTTCTGAGCAGAAAAATTTCCTAAATCAATATTGCTAAGCAAGTTTAAGACAAAGGCATATTTTATATGCTTATCAGAACTGGACACAATTCCCAGCCAAGACTCAACTGAACTGTGAGTTTAGGTTTGTCACTTAACAGGATCGCCTTTGAGTGAGGGTGCTTAAACTCCATCAAGTTCTTTCTCATGTTTAGGACAGGTTCTTTTCAACCCTGAAAATCTGAGCTATGACAGAACATGGAGGAGGGTGAAGTCTAAATGCTGAAAGAGAATAAGACTCTGTATAAAGATATCTTTTGATTGCTCAAAGCACTTTTTTCCTCTTAGTTTTACAGATGACTGCTGTTGACCATATTCATGTTTTCTTTGTGTGTGTGTGTGTTTCTTTTTCATAAGCTATTTTAGATTTAGAGTTTTTATTTTTGTATTTCCCTGACTGACTACACTTCCTCTGTCCTGTCAATCTTCTATCTCCTTTGTGTTCTCTGGATACAGTACTTGCTATTATAAGAACAAGACAGAACAAGCAACTTTGTATATGAAATCACCTCAACTGGATTCCATCTAGAATCTCTTGGTCATGAAAATTTCTTTATAAACCAAATTGTCTACATTTTCATTTTTTTTGGAGCTAAGAAGAACCCTTCCTCTTAGACAAGCGATACTAAAAATCTTTTAATTTGACATTTCAGAGCAGTAAATACTGCTTTGAGTAAACAGGAGAGGTTAAAGTAAGATTGTAGAAGGCAGAAGAAGAAAAGTTGCTGTGCAGTGTAAGATATCTTTTCTTGCATTATCATCCTCAACCACACACATACACACATGTGCATGTGCTTACACGCATACTACCACCTTGACTAGTTCTTACCCTTTGAGCTTTAGTTCTGATTCCATGTGAAAATTAGTATGAGAAAACTCGTGACCTCAAGAGACTTAGCATTTACTATGTGTTGGTAGCTTTCATGAACATTTATTGATGTTATGATTCAGTGAGATAGTAATATTATTCTTATTTCAATGACTGAATATGAAACTAAAAAAAAATAAGCAATTTGTCAATATAGTAACCAGTGACAGGGCTAGATTTTAAGAATACAAAGGTTTTTGCAAATATTGTGGTTTTGTGATTTTTGAGATGGGGGCTGGTAGTCTTACTTGACTAACCTGTAAAAATGGAGACATTGGTTCCTAACTTGCAATATAAAATAATACATGTGAAAGTATAACTACTAAGTAAGGTTTTGTTATCTTAATAAATTTAGTCCTTCAATTTTATATTGTATTAGTTCTAGGATCTGCACAAATTTATATTGCTATTTTACAGATGGATAAATTGAGTCATTTAATATTGTCAATTAACTAAGGTCATATAGCTAGTACTCATAGAGCTGGTATCAATGTAAAGCTAAATCTTAGTCCAGACTTTTTATATAACTAAGGTTTCCGTGAAGTTTGCATTAGATAAATGTAGCAGTAAAGAAACACGGTGCAAACAAACTCCACTTAGACACTAGTAAGCCTGGCCATCATTGCAATTTTAGCATTATTCAAAGGAATTGTTAAATGACTTGACTTCTCAAAGTTCCTATTTCCTGTGCATTGAATGGAAAAGTGAACAAGAGCATTACATCTCTGACATATACTTCCCTGGATTGTGGGTTCTCAAAGATGCTTGAGACACACAGTTGCCATTACAGGATCACCATTAACAATCCTCAACAGCTCTGAATCACAAGACATAATATTGACTTCAATCTAAAATGCTGGTTTTCACTAGTTTGTAAGATTATTTCATATAGTTTGCTCAATTTTCTCCTGGGAGATAAAGTAAGAAATACTTCACCCCTATATTCAGACTGAATGTAAGATGAGGCTGCTTTTGCCTTCTCACAGTGCTCCAGTGGCTCTATTCCTGAGAATCTTGGAGCATTAAGTCAGAACACAGGAATGGTAAAGAGTGTTGGCCTCCCAGTTTTGTGCTTCTCTGACCTCCCAAATTATCACTACATTAGCAATGTCTTGAATATGTAAAATAAGTTTAGCATTTTAAAACTCATCTACTTTATCATAGCCCCACATCATACACATTTCATGATATTTTATTTCAGGGTAAGGATATAACTCTCAGGCATAACAATCTTTTTCATAGGAGAATGAAAAATGAAGGCAAGAAATTCATGTTCCCTTTCCTTCCTGGGAAGTTGTAAAACAAGTGGTTGAATTCACTCTAAAATCCCTTATGAATATTCAGTGTACAATTTTTATGCATCTCATGGTTTCCAGCTATTAAATACAACCATACTGATGAACAATTGGGCATATTTCTATATGCCCTTATTACAGCTAACCTCAAGCTCAACCCCAAATGAAGCCTGCATATCACCTGACAGAAGGACTCAAAGTATAAAAGCATTAAAAGCAAGATCTTATTATTCATCTGCACAACAGTTATAATATTGACTTTGTGCTAGGTAAGAATAAATGTTGAATAGAAACAGACATGTGAGCCCCATAGCTGAAATGCAGAAATGAAAATGCTCACACAAAACATGAAGGAACAGCCCTGACAGTAGCGTGGTTGCTGTGTGGTTGTGCGGAAGTCCTTAAAGGGTAAATCTGACCTTTCATGGGTCATCCTAATCAAGGACCCAGGAAATGCTTTGGTGATACTGGTAGTTGAGCTCAAATCTAAAGAGTTAAAGTTAACTGGCTTGGCTTAAAAAGCAGTCCAAATGTCTGGGAAAGAACTCCCTTAGGAGATGGGGTGCAAAGTAAGACTGTGGGGAAGGAGTCAGACTGCACAGGACCTGATGTGCTGTTGTCTTGTTGCTCACCCTCTAAGAGCAATGGAAGCTGTGCAAAAGGAGTTGATGAGTTGTGCTTGTTTGCTTCTCATTTGTTTGCTGGGGGTATGAAGTAAGTTAATTAAGTTTGCATTTTGAAAAGATCACTGCATATGGTGAGAATAGTGTAGAGGAAAAAATAGATGAAGGATGATGGTAACTTGAACAATAGTGGTAGAAAGACAGAGATTAATGGAAATTCTCGAGCTCATGGACTATGTCCCCAGCGTATGCATTTCTCTAAATGAAAGAAATGTCAGCTATGAAAGTCATCTTTTGTGATGCCAACCAAAACGCCCCATTCACTTTAGGACACATGGGCACAGAGGACAGCAGAGAAGTGATACAATGACACGACTACACATTCCACATCTGCCCTTTGATTGTTAAAAGGCAGAAGCTCATAGCCACCATCGTGGCTTAATGGAATCATTACCAGTGGATAAGGAAATGTCATCCATTTGCCTCCCTTGATTCCACTTGGACATAGGCCATTGTTTCTACAGAGTGGCTGGGAGCCATGCAAGGTTTCAAGGGAAATTGGCCTTTCAGAGGGGCATCTGAATAGATAATGCATATTGCCACCGTAAAATCTCTAATGAATATTAAGGGTGGCTTTCATTTGTGGTGATTGAAATGAACTCATAAATTCTCTCTCTAGGATGCGGGAATTTTTCCCTCCCTGTGGAGAGATTTAATGGATTTGCGGCATTCTGAATGATTTGGCAAGAAATCAGAGGTATCAGCGCAGTCACCCGCAAAGGGCACTTAGTTTCTTGCATGTGATAGTCGAGCACCACAAAATATTTTCTGTAAGAACCCAGAATGATTGATGCGGTCCACTGTAAGTAATGACAAGGTGTCAACTGAAAAACGGGAAAAAGAAGTGGTTAAAGATACTAGAGGTTTAAAAACAAATTTGACTTTTAGAGAAGGGTTATTTCCTTTTAGAAAAAAAGAAGTTAGACCTGCCACCTGCAGGAAATTTAGATCAGTTGTTTGTGGCAAAGGCCATCATATTTTGAGGCCACTGAGAGTTCCTACTGCTCTCTGTATGGAGTAGATTAAACTGTTCCCACACAGTGATAAATATATCACAAAAAGCCATAACAGGAATACAGTAGTTGTAGCAGTTAATGGTACAACTTCCCGTTAAAACAATATTCTTTGCGTTTCTTTGGCCAGTTCTCATTTTATGTGTGCTATTTTTGATAAGTTAATTTTTCACATTTGTACAATCAATAATGTTCAAGTCTTTATAGGACTGAATAGGAAAACTGAAAGCAAGAATTCTAAGGAGTTTTGCTGACCATGTGGGATTTGGTTGGGAGGACAAGTTCTAAGAAGTGCAAGAATAATCTGTCTAAACAGCAAGGTAGGATTAAGACTAATTTTTTATGTGTGTATGTGGGAGGAAAATGAGGAAATAACTCAGAGAAGAACTTTCCCTCAAATCTATCTATATTAATCAGTAATTATCCCAAAACTTATTCATTCATTTTATAGTGGAATGCTAAAACATTCATTTTACTATGTGAATCTTTTTAGAGAAAGCAAGTTTGTATGCTTTTTAATGCTAGACTTTCAACTTGAAGTTAGAAGAATCCAGTGTGATTTCATTTTACTGAAATACTGAATTGATTTATATATAGAGTCTGTGGTCCCTCTTTCTTACAATATGAATAAGAAAATCTGAAAGACAGCAATCCAAATGTTTGGTATTTCCTTACGTAAAAGAAAAGCCACTATAAGACACTGAATTTCTATTAAACACTGGGAAGTAAAGCTTGGTTCATTGGGTAAATCTTTCTGAGTATAAATTTGGCTTTCAGTTCCCATGTTGTATGGAGAAACTTAGTAATTTATAAAAGTTTTGTGTTGCAGAAACATTAGATAGTATTAGCCATTGTATCTTTGTTTGTGTGATCATTATCTGTATTCATGAGTCAGCTTTGTGACACAGGGAATAGTAGTTGCAAACTATTTTTAAACTATCACTTGGAGAGGACGGTTTGATTCCAATGAAAACTTAACCTCTTATGTGGCAAAATGGTGAATATCTTTCAGTACACAGCTTTAAGAGTGACAAGAAGAAATGTGTTGTGTTATTCCAGTGGTGACTACAATTAGAATTCAATGCTTCTCAAATGTGAGAGGTTGATATTAATGAGACAAGCTTGGGGACATGCTGGCTATAAGAATCAGAAACCTTTGTAAACTTGAAGGTTTGAGAAGAAATAACACTTGTAGACAAAAATCACTGCACATCACTTGATCCCAAATCAAACAGCTTTTGTTTCACAATTTGTTAAAACATGTTTTAAAGCCACATTTCTCAAGTTGTGGTTCCATGAACCAACTGCATCAGAATCATCTCAGGCGTTTTTCAATGCTTGCCTGTGCCAGACTTGCTAAACCAGAACTTCTGGCACTGAACATTTTCATAAGCTCCCATGTGACATCGTTTTGGTTCATCAAAGTTTGGAAATGCTGGACACTTCAGGGGTGGGGGTGGGGGAAGGATGGTCAGATGAAAATGGTTTTCAGCCTCTCATGGTTACCACTAATAGTCTCCCAGAAGTAATTCTGTGCTTTCCAATTGATTTGGTTAAAAATTCTATCAGAGTGTCTGGGACTTTTAAAAAAAATCACAGGATAGAAAGTTTCCCAAGCAAAGGGTAAAATAAACCACAAGACTGCTTACCACATACATTCTAGAGTTTATAAAATACTTTAGCATGTGAGTAGCTTTTATGATTATAACAATCATTTTCTTTAGTACCTGTATAAATGCAGTTTATATTAGACCAGTCATTGTTCTGTTTTATCTTTCAATTTTACTAACTAAACTTAAGAACCACTCATCTAATCCCTCCTTATAATTTTCTGAAATTTATAGATGCTTCTATTTGGTGTGTCAAAGACAAATCTGCATACTAAATTTTCTACATGAGTTTTTCTTTACATGTTTAAAAGAATCTTAATTGAATAATTGCATTGATTTTTAAATTAATTTTTCTATACATTTCCCATTTAAACAAATAGAAGTCTTGTTAAACATTTATTTTGATGTAGTTCAATTACAAAACTTTCTTTTAAATTGTTGATTATGTTATATAATTAATATTTTATACCTTTAATATTTATGACAAGGGCTGGAGAGATGGCTTAGCAGGAGCACTTGCTACTCTTGCAGAAGACCTGGGTTTGGTTCCTGGTACCTACATGGCAGCTCAAAACTACCTGTAACTCCAGTTCCAGGGGATGTGATCCACTCTTGTGGCCCCTCTACAGGCCCCAGACACACATGTGGTGCACACAGATTCCTGTAACAGGCATTCACACATACACATAAAATTAAAATAAATATTTTAAAAATAGTTGTGGCAGTCCAATAAAAGAAATGATAGTTGCTTTGAAAACATGGCATATATTAATTAAATTCTTTGCTTGTATGTATAAATACAACATGGTTTTTCTCAGGAAGTTATGATGAATGACAGAATGTGAGTGAGAATGTTTCAACAATACCTTGTTGATCCTTATAAATTGCGTGGGAATCTGCTTTTATGTTGTTTAAAATGTTGAAAACATCTTCAGTCTTTTGAATTTATAATAGATCTATTTAAACTTTTAGATTAGAGATTATTAAACAGTTTACATCCTTAGGAGTGTTGTAAGTTTGACTGTCACATACTCAAATTAGAAAGAAGTCACACATCTGTAACAAGGCTACCAACTATTATTACAATTCATGACATTTACAGGAAATAAAACTAACAGAAGAAAAACTATACTCCAATATTCTTATATCGATCTTAGTTGTAGCGTGCATCTTAAGACTTTTTACTTATATAGGAATGGACATTTCAAGATATGGATATAAATAGTTTTCTCCAATTAGGATAAATATCAAGGAAAACAATTCTGGGAACTCAAATGGTTCACTACTGGAAAGTTGATTTTATTTCATGGTTATGAGTTTTCAACTGAATTATTTTTATCATCAAAATATCAATATAAAAAAAATTGAAAGTCTACATCACAGTATTAATACTTCCGTTTTCACTATGATATCCCCATCATGGAATAAGGTAGTCTGGAAGAATTAATTTCAAAGCATCTCTTTTTCTTGAATCCATGCAATTCCTTTTTCTTTAACCCATACAATGCAAATGGGGAGCTCTGAGATGGCGTTTTGGACCACAGGTGAAAGGAAAAGGGTTATTTTTCCCCTACCCTGTTTATTTCACAGATGAAGAGACACTGAGGAAGGACATTGATCACTATGCTTTGAAAAATTGGCGATTGGAGGAAAGTACGTCTTCTACATCTTCTGTCTCTTTCTTACCCCAAATTAAGTTCCATATTCAGCCAGAACCTTTCACTTGTATATGCATCTGTGTCCCTCTCTTCCTTTTGTAGGTAGCAGTTTTTCAACAGCTCCCCATCCCACACTGATGTAGATTTCAACGGCATTCCAGTCTATACTATTTGGTCCAGCATAGTCTAGTTTGTTTCTTAGGACTACATAACAAAAGAGTGCACAATAACTGGGTTAAAATAATGGATAACACTGTCTTACAAGTTCTACAGGCAAGATGTTCAAAATGAAGGTGTTTGCAAGTTCATGTACTATTCTGGGGAGATGCTGTCCATCCTTGTGACTGCCAGCTTCTGGTAGCCCCACACATTACTCGATCTGAGGTGGCGTACATAACTCCAACTTCAGCCTGTCTTCACATGGACATCATTTCCCTAAGTGTTCATCCTGAGCTTTCATGCTGTACATGTTCAGATGCCCCTCTTCATTAAAGCATAGCAGTCAGATGGTGAAAGATCCACCATTTTATACCATAATCTTGCCTTAATTACATCTACAACAACCCTGTTTCTACACAAGGTGACATTCTAAACTACTGGGGACGAAGGCTTAAACTTATTGTTTCTATGGGAATCGACCCAGAACATGTACATATCCTCTGACTTTCAGTTAACACCTACCAACCCTTTCATACTTATTTAACATATACTTTTTGTTTATTTGCTTTGAGAAAGGTCTGCCTTTAGACCAGTTGGCCTTCATCTAATAGAGATCTGCATGCCTCTGCTGAGGTTAAAGGCGTGTGCCTCCACTCCTCTTTTTATAATGTATCCTGACATAATCCCTCCTCCTTCTCAAATCACTTATGTCTTTCATTCTATCATATTCTCTGCTCATTGCTGAAATGTGCATTCCTTTTCCTTCATCTAGGAATGTGGAAAATTTCGATTTTGCTCAATATCTCTCGCATTGTCTCTTTAAACAAACAAAAAAATAGTTTTTCTCTGTACTTCCACCTTTATTTCAAAGAGCATATTACCTTACTTTTTATTATCTATACGCTGGCTTTACTTCCCACTAAATATGTCTTGAAAAGTAATGTATATGCTTCCCATCTTTGGGCACCTGATAAAATGTAGGACCACAAGAGACACTCTGTCTAAAATTTGAACACAACAAGAATGACAGGAAGAGCCAACAAGCAATGTCTTATACCTGTGAGGAAATAGGGATTCTACTAAAGGCTGTCATAGTGCAAGACACAAGAAAGGCCTAAACGTCATCAACAGACTTATGCAGTCTCCAAGTCGGTATCATGTCCAAGTGGCATTACCAAGGGGATTTTGTTTTCTGGCAGAGATGACCTTTGGTGACCATAATGAAGAAGTTGATTTCTTGTGAACCATATGACATATTTACTGATTGGATCATGAATTCAAAAAAACAAAAGGTCATGTTTTTCCCCTAGGCCTTTTTCACATTGTAAGCTTCTTTTCTCTTTTGAAAAAAGGGTTGGTTTTCCAAAGAGTGGACATTCAAGACAAGATCTGATAGTGAGATTATAGGGCCACAGTGCTAATAGAAATGGAACCTGCAATTTCTCTACACAGAAAAGAAGCCATTCCAACTCAGTGAATTGTGTGCAGGAAAACTCAGTGGCTCAGAATTCAAAGTCCTGGAATCAGAAGCTGAGTACATAGAAAAATTCAAATGGTCAAGTTTCCATATGCATAAACTCAGGATAGGTACCAAACAGGCAGTCTGTGAGGGTAAAATATTTATGTTAAAAGGTGTTGAAGCTTTGGGAGAGAATGTTGTATAAATCAATAACAGATCATTATCACCATTAGGGAGGCATTTGGACATATCTTAATGGATTTCCCCATAAAGCAGAAAGTATTTTTCCAGGTGGTTCCTAGTCTGTGTGTTTCAAAAAATTTGCAGCACCTTTATATAATCGAATTAAACATTCAGTTCACCTGCCACAAACTGTCTACTTTTGAGTGATATGGATTCTGAGATTTTAATCATGATGTTTGTCAGCTCAGTGGGATGGCTTAAGTGTAGGTCAGGAAGGAGAGTTTAATAATTCATTCAACAAACACTGGCTACACTAGGCTGACCAGTAGTACAAACAATAGGTCTAGTTTCTGCCAGCCCGGTAACTATAGCAACCAATAAAACAGCAAGAACCATCAAGCATCTACAGATACACACCTAGAAAGGCCCTCTGCAGATGCATCAGGCCGAACAGTGTCATGTTGATGGCAAGGAGTCAGACAAGTACAAAGTAAAGGGAAAAGCACTGAAACCTCATGTGAAAGGCCAGGTCAAAAGGACAGAATGGCCTGGCGTGGTGGTGCACACCTTTGGTACCAGCACTCCAGAGGCGGAGGCAGGCAGATCTCTGTGAGATCGAGGCCAGCCTGGTCTACATACTGAGTTCCAGGCCATCCAAGGTTGTAGGGAGACCCTGTCTAAACAAACCAACAAAATAAGAAAAATAAAAAAAAAAAGCAAATGAAACAAGATAACAACAAAAAGTGCAGAGTAGTTGTCTAAGCACAGAAAACTGAATGGTCACATAAGAGAAAAGAGGAAAGTGCCAGAGACAGGGTCAGAGTGCAGATGTTCAGGCTTTCTGAGTCATGGGAAAGACTGTGCAGTTTAAGGTCAGTTTTAAAGTCCACAGTTAAATATAACATGAAATCTAAGTAAAAGCAGAACTAACTTCCCCTGTAGAAATTTCCCCTAGCTGGAACAGCAGAGTCAAATATCACGGCAGCACGTGACAGTGAGATACCATCAGTTTGACACAGCAAACACACATGCACAAGCTCGGAATTGGACCCTGGGACTAGACAGTTGGGCGACACTATGATCACATCTTGGAAGGAAGAGCAGGTCCTGTATCTTGGGAAGTCTTGATTTGTACTGTTGTAGAGGATGGAATTTGCATTTATCAAGGTATTCTTTACGTCATGAATTTTGCATGTATTGTTTGCTTTAATCCCAACATAGTTTTTACCAATGAGAAAAGGGATCTTCAGAGAGAACAAAAAATGGAACTCAACTCACACAGCATGTCTGAACTCAAAGCTATATCAGTCCTCTGAAATCCTATTACACTGGTCATTCTAAGGCTCTCCATGACAGATGGTAGCAGAGACGCAGAATTCCCAGTCAGACTTTGTAGACAGAACGCTAGTTGTGAAACTGTACAGCTCTTTGAAAAGGCCACTTTAGGTAGCTAGTCCGAATTCCCTGCCCTTAGATACAGAAACAGGGAGCTGGGTAAGCTGGTAATGCCTTTAAAGCCAGCACCCTGGAGGCGGAGGCAGGCAGATCTCTGTGAGATCAAAGTCAGCCTGGTCCACATAGTGAGCTCCAGTTCAGCTGGGGGCTACAGAGAAACTCTGTCCTCAAAAGTACCAAAATATAGAAAGAAAGAAAAAGAAAGAAAGAAAGAAAGAAAGAAAGAAAGAAAGAAAGAAAGAAAGAAAACAGAAAGCCTGATTCCTCTCTATCCCAATACTGTTTTTTAGTTAATCAATTACCTTTCTTGGGGTACTAGTCACAGACATGAACTTGGCTATTTGGTATGGCATATGACTCAGTTGACAATGGAAACCAGTTTCCTTTCTCACACAAAAGAATTATAGCTGAAAAAATTATAGAAACATTTTCTTGGGTGAAACAGAACTGAGTTGCAGATAATGTAGTTGTGAAATCCTGTAAATGAGCATTTGAATTTGTCTTCCTATAAATGACAAATGCAAGTTTTTAAAACTCAGAAGGGATTCAGAGGAACTGAGCTCCCATGTAGCTTCAAAATTTATGCAGAAACCTCATTTTCTATGTGATAGGCAGTGTTGGACCAATGTGCACCTATTGACAATACGCCTATTTATTACGGATATTGTGTACTGCCCTTATGTTCAAAGGAAAGAAGTGGAATTTACATTTAAATAAGCTTAACATGTATGTGAGGTACATATGACATAATGAAATTTAACTTTGCTGGTGAATATTTTTGCATTAAATGTGTCCACAATTCCATTTTGATCAATTGTAATTAAGCTAACACACAGACATCTCATCTTGTAATTATACTGTAGTGAGAGGCAAAGACACAAAGATGATAGAGATGTTTTGACTATTTTCATAAATGGGTTATACAATTATCATCTCCTATAGTTTTACAACTTTAGCATAATTTCAAGGTTTAAGGTCTAAAAAAATATTCTGAGCATTGATGAATCTGTCATAAATTTTTTTTGATAACTGAAGATAGAAAGGAAATAAAAATGATCTTGTTCTTCCTGTTTAAGAATGGGTTTTCAAAGGAAAGGAAAGTACAGATATATCTCTTCAGCAATATTTTATTGATCAAAATTTTCTTTAGTAGGTAGACAGGAAATCACACTCCAGTGACCAGTACAACCTACCTTCCTCTTATGTTTCTGAGGAACAAAGTATGAACTAATCAGGGGATTGAAATAGCATGTGTCAAACATAGTAGCTTCAGATTAAGGTTAACATAAAAAGCAGATTTTCTTTTTCTCTTTTTGTAAAGTTTATTTCCATTTGTTTTATCACTGTTATACCATGAACAAAATTTGCATCAGCCAAATGTGGTACTATTGAGAAAGTACTGAATTACAGTATCATTTTTAAAGTTACATCAAATTTTTATAATGAAAACATGAGTTTCAGTTCTCTTACAATATCTATAAAGAATGAAGAGGCAAAATATTCCATAGGACACTTGTTTTGTGCCATGAGAAGGGTATGATCATGAGAGTGACACCGGTCAGAACGCGAGAATGGACCTCAACAAAAATGCCTCCTGCTGGGATCCTGTCTTTTCCTATGGAGTCACACCTGAATCCCTATTGTTGTCTTAAAAATCATAGTGTATAACTGGGAATACTAAGGATCTGTTTTTTGTGATTAGCTACATATTTTCTGAAATTAAGAGCTCAGCAAATAAGAATGTTTTAAACGGCAGAGTGAAAGCTGAAGGTGACAAATGATAAACATGTGAAGAAATGGACTTGCCATTACTAGAATTTGCTTAGCTACACCTGGACCTGAAGGCCCTCCCTGGGCATGTGTGTTGATGTTTTGGTCCCAGCCTGTGGTGGTGCCAGAAAATGGTGGAATCTTTAAAAGATGGTGTTTATAGAAGGAAGTGAACACTGGAGGTGAATTCTGGAAGAGAAGACTGGGATGCTAGACTCTTCCTTTCTTTCTCTTTGCTCCTTTGCTTCTTTGAGGTGAATGAGCCTGCTTTGGAATGTGAATGTGTACAGTGCATAATCCTGCTCTCACCATGATGATTATGTTGTCACAGGCCTGGAGCAACAGGACCAAGCCATCAAAGACTGAAAGCTCTGAAACCAGGAACCAATTAATCCTTCCTCCTTTCAAAAAATTTTAGTGTCATTTTTTACGGAAATTAAAAATAATTTTTAATTGAGCTTTCGTGCATTTCATACAATAGTTCTTAATCAAATTTAGACCTCCTCCTCCATCCATGTCCCCACACATCTCTCTCCACTGGACCTCATTCATTCCATCACACATGCTAAGTCCTATCCAGTCAGGCATTTGTACCCAGATGTCCTTCATTGTAAGTCTACCTTATATAATTTGTCACAGTGATCCGAATCTGACTAATTCAATAAGGTATCAGCTACATTATTTATCAAAAAGTGGCAATCCCAGACAGACAAAGAAATTTTGACAAAGGGCAGGAGAAAGAGTTCAATAAGTATCTCTGGATGATGAATGGTGAATAGAAGACGAGGGAGAGGCAGCCGCACAGACTGAGGACAGAGGATTGCGCTGGGTGGTTTTAACTGCCAACTTGACACAACTTACAGTCACCAAGAGAGGAATCTCCGCGAGGAATTTCCTAGATTGAGTGATCCTGTGAGCATGTCTGTGAGGGGTTGTTTGGAAGACCCAGACCATTGTGGGCAGCACCATTTCATGGGAGAAGCCCTGGACTGTATAAGAGCAGAACACTAGCTGAGCAGCAAGCAGACAGCATGGGTACATTTGTTTCCCTCTGCTCTTGACCATGACTGATGTAACTACCTGCTTAAGTTCCTGCCTTGGCTTCCCCTCAATAATGAACTGTAACCTGGACTTGTAAGCAAAAGAAGTCCTTTTTCCCATCAGTTGCTTTTATTTAAGACTTACTTTTATTTTTATTTGTGTATGTGTGTGTGTGTGTGTGTCTGTGTGTAGACTGTGTAAGTGTTCCCAGAGGCTAGAAGAGAGCATCTAATCCCCTGTAGTAAGAGTAGTAGAAGTACTGCCAGCAGTAGTGAATCACCCTTCATGGGTGCTGGGAACCAAACTCAGAATTTTAGAAAGAGCAATAATTCCTCTTAATCTGCTATGCCATGTCTCCAGCCCTGGAGGACTGTTTTATCATTGCAACAGAAATGCAACTACAATAATGATGCTGCAATGCAGTGAGTCAGTGTGCCACAGGGTCCTGGAGAGCCTCAGCATTTGAGAGCTGTGAGGGATATTCTTTTACCCTCCACAGCCTTAGCAGTAGGATTATTTTCTGCAGAGCCTAAATGATCTCAAAGAAACGAGTTTTAGAAGCTGTCTTCTCCTGATGACAGGGCATCCTTGATATCTGCTCACATGTCAAGCACACTGGCTTAGTTACTTTTCTGGTGTTGTGATAAAACACCTGAATAAAGCAAGGAATCATGGGATCATTTCAGCTCATAGTTCAAGGAGCAGCCCATCATGACGACGAATTCAACACAGCAGGAGTTGGAAGCAGTTGGATAAATGTAGCATCCACAGAAAGAGGAAGACAGCAATGAATGTAAGCTAGTGCTCACGTCCCTTTCTCCACTTTATACAGTTCAGGATCCCTACTAGAGAGAGGCGGCACCCAAAATTAAGACAAGTCTTCTCACATCAATGACCACAATCAAAATAATTTCACACACGTATGCCCAGAGGCCCTTTACCCAAGTGATTCTAGATTCTATCAAGTTGACAATCAACATTAACCAACATATACACCATTTTCACAGAGCTTCCCTGCCTGTGCATCTGTATTAGCAACCCCCAATAACTAGACATTTTATGGTAGCCTCAGACATGAAAAACAGAATCAAAGTAAAGAGATAAAAATGAAGGTAATCAGTAGCAAAGAGGTAATACCAATATACTCAGACACAAGAGAGCATTCCCATTCATTTTGTTATGGAATTTACTATGAGCCAGACACTTTTCTTATAATATTATGAGTGTTTCATTTAATACTTATAACAACATGATTCACGGAGACGTTACCGTCATTACCACTTATGGAAAGGCTAAATAACTTGCTAAGATCACATTAGTAAATGGTAGACCAAGGATTTGAGACTAGGCAGTTTGATTAAAGCCTACTTTCCTTTGGATTGCATTTCATTGCCTCTGTAAAACTCAAGAATGTAATGTGGTATAAAGAGTATAACCAGAAAGAACTTTTGCAAACTAAAAATATTATAGCTAAAATAAAATATTTATTGTAATAATTAGTGGAAAAAGTAATGGAACTTTCCTGGAACTAAATCAAAAAGTCAAGCAAAAAAACAGACTAATATAATAAAACTGAGAGCATCAGTTCAGGACATCCACTATTAGCATGATTCACCTTCAAAAGGAAGAACGAAAAGAGGTGAATAATGTATTAAGAAAGCAGATATGCAGGGAAGGGAAAAGGAACCCTAATCAAGACATGTATCCGAGGATAAGGAAAAGTACAAAGACTGAGAGGGGTTAGGGTGGGAAAGAGAGGAAGGGAAATACCTCATTTCTGATAGTCAAGGAAGCACAAAGGCACATCTCAACAGCTCTGGAATCTACAAGACAAGAAGAGAGATCTAAATTCTGAGAAAATTATTTTCAGGCTCCGTTTCATCCAAAAATATCATTTAAATGTAAAGGATCAAAAAGGAGCTGTCTTTACCTATATGACAGAGGTATGTTACATATTCTAGATGTGAGACTGATCAAAGAAGACTGGTTGAGATTTAAATCTTAGCCTCAGCCTCAGGGGAGAACAATCAACCACGAGAGGGAAGGGAAGGCAAACATGTGAGCATTTAAAATTATAAATATGGTGTTTGAAAGTAAATGTTCACAATGATTTCCTCAAACATTTGGTTGAATTAGATTTGTGTGTGTATGTGTGTGTGTGTGTGTGTGTGTGTGTGTGCGCGCGCGTGTGTGTGTGTGTGTGTGTGTGTCGACACAGGGTCTCATTATGCAGCCTTGCCCGACATGAGATCAGCCTGCTTCTTCCAAAGTTCTAGCTTAAAAGTACATGCCACAACCACCTACCTGGGTATCTTTTTAAATAATAATTTTTATTGATTCGAGGATTTCATACAATGTACTCTGATCATATTCAGACCCCCTCCCCACATCCCCCTTTCCCACACTTTATGTCCTCTATTATTATTTGCTGTTTTAAAAAAGACCTATCAAATCTAATCTGTTTTTCCCAAATGACCTTGGGTGTAGGTCTATCCCTTGGAATCTGTCAACTTACCAGGTAATACACCAGGAAGGAAAACTGACTCTCCCTCTCCTGGCAACTGTCAGTTGCCAATAGATCTTCAGCTAGACTGGGGCTGGGGCTTTGGAATAGTAGCAACAATGGAAAAAGAGACAGCACATAAAAATAAATGAGAGATACTGATCCTCAAACCGGACAACCAAGAAAACATCAAATATGAAACACATTTGATTCAGTCATATTGTTTACATAATGATAAGTCATGAGTGGTGATTCAACGCAATAATTATAAAAGAGCTAGAGAATGAGAAGAGTATGCAGTTCTCAAGGAGAAAATCAGGAATCAATAGAGATTGGCTAATACATAAATCAAGAAAGTGCATGTCTATAATTTAGAAAAATATGTGCAACCAACCAGAAAACAAAAGTTTTAAGACTACAAGGATAAGAAAAAAGACGTGAAAGAGTGGGGTGGGAACAGAGGAGGAGACTAGGAACTTCTGGTTTTAAGATTTTGTGGTATGAGCATTTTTATTTTTACAGAACTAAACATAGCATCTAAAAATGCAGGAAGGAAACTATTAACGAAGTCTGAAGTTGATCAAGACGATAATTTGGACATAATGTTGAGGACAGTGAAAACTGGTGAAATTCAAGAATCAAGACTAATGGAATAACAAGCACTTTTAGAAACAAGTTGGAGAGCTATAATTTCATGTCAAAGAGAGAATGGAATGTGCTTACAGCATTGACTTCACAGATCATATCAGCTTTACAGATTGTCATAGAGGCTGATCCCACATCTCTGCTGTTGTGAATTGTGCTGCAATAAACATGCATATGCAGATATCTTCCTTTTTTGTATGCCAACTTCATCAACTTCATTTCCTTTGGATATATAGCCAGGATATATGTACCCAGGAATGACACAGCTTGGTCATATATAACTTCATTTTTAGTTTTTGAAGGAACCTTCATATTTTCCATGGTAGGGATGACAATCTACATTCTTCACTGCAGTGTGTAAAGGTTCTTCTCCACATCTGGGATGAGGCTATTCACATATGAATTCGAGGGCACCTAACATTCAGTGAATTTCTTAACAGAAGGGACTTCATAAAATATAGAAAACATTAATTTGCATTCAATCCACATTACAATAATTTATTTAAGCATAAAATCATAGAAAATAATTAAGGGTAGCACTGACAGGCAATAAAACCATAAGAAAGTAAGTTGGGTTGACATATGGTGGCTTTGTCATGATGATGCTGTTTCTTAACTATAGACAAGGTTTCTAGGTTTCTTGGAGACTTAGTGGCTTCAGTGTTTTACACATGTAATGCTTTAATTGATTTTCTCTATAACCACCCACCAGCAACTCAGCATTATCTTCCCCATACCCTCCCTTAGCATTCCTGACCCCCACTACCCAATAAATCACATCCACTTTATGCCAGGTTCTTTGTGTGCCAAGACATAGTTATGACATAGAAGGATGGTTATGAGCCGAGATTTTGGATTGAATCCTAACCTCAGCACTGCAAAGATGGTAACAGTACTAACTCATGAAGTTTTGTACAGACTACATGGAAAATGCATACAAATCATGAGTCATAATTTATGACACATAATAAGAACTCAAAATAATAATCATCATTATGTATATTATTCACTTTGAAGATGAGATTAATTCATGAATTTTATAATTTTTAATCACAAGTAGATGATGTTTTATTTGTATTGTGGGAACTACTTATAATGTATAATGTCTTTTTATGTGATTTGAAACCACATAACAAATATATACCTAAAATTTATTGAAGAAATCATGGTGATTTACATTTATTTTTAACGTTATTAGATCTAATTTATGCAGTCACTTTTAAGCTTTTAATCTTCACTTTCTGTTTTACTCAGTATTTACTTACATTCCATTCTCAAACATCTTTTTATGTTTAAATATGAGCTCAGAAGTTCTTTATCTCTTTCAAGAAAGTTTCATCCTGTATGATTTGGGGGACTTACCATTTATCTTTGATACTGGTCTTTAAAATTTATGTGTATTCTTCCTTTCCTCTATAAACAATGTAACAGAATTTTGTGATACATTTCTGTTTAGAGGTTTAAAACAAGAACAACGCTGCAGGCTGAGTGTCTCTCAGAAGTTTCCTCCCAGAATGTGCGAACTCTCACCAGTGCCTCTACCACTCGTCTATCAGAAATATCTTGAGCATAACATGAGTGAATCTTTTATCACATACACATTCTAATTAACTTCATGACAATTTTTCCATTTATAATAAGTAATAATTTTCATGGCGTTTCAGGGAGTCAATGTCTGAATGAAAGTTGCAATCTTCCTTGCAGACATATGTACCTCCCTGATGAGCCAAATCATTTTTTAATGGAGCTTGAAAAGACAAAAGAACCAAGGGCCAGGCATGGTGGTATACACCTTTAATCCCAGCACTCTGGAGGCAGAAGCAGGTGGATCTCTGTGAGTTGAAGATCAACCTGGTGTACATAGCTACTTCCAGGCTAGCTGGGGCTATAGGGAGACCCTGTCTCTAAGAAGACAAATAATAATAATAGTAATAATGATAGCAATGGGAAAGAGTTAAACAAACTTGTTGTTTATTGAAATCCAGGTAAAATGATTGCATGCATCCATCAACTCAACATGATGGACTTTTATTTATTCATTTTGGTCATGAAAATTAACTTAATCAAAGTTTACTGAGGCTTCCTTTTCCTTGACTATACCAGTTTGAATGGGTGCTACCAATAGTCACCTCTGCTACTTTATGTATACAAGGAAAAGCTGATTAAGATTCTTCCCCATTCTTCCAAATTGCTTAGAAGAAATGCTGATGGGTCTACCACATCACTGTTTGTGACTGTATAAGAAATATGCCATGGATTTCAGGCAAGGCAGAATATCATAAGGAGAAATTAATAGACAAGATTTTAATTTTTCAGGGAGATGAAAGGATGTCAAATGTGTGGAGGAGGGACATTTTCTATAGTACCAGAATTAGGAAGGGGGAGCTCAGTGTGAGAACTGCCACCCCATTATTTCTCTGTGAACCCAGAAATCTCAAAAGTGGGTGTCCTTTGTTTATTATATAGGAAGAAAATGCTCGATAATTAAAGGATAGAGCAATATACAGGCCTCCTAATAGTTTTGAAACTACACTTAAATCATGAAATAGAGAATTACAAGTTCATCATCAGAGCCCAGTCCTTAGCTGGGTCAGTAAATGCAGCACAGAGTCTGGGTTCATGATAGTGCAGGATTTCCATGTTTACTAGGCAGGAGTATGATACCTATAAATTTCCCTTCCCAGCACTGAAAAGAAAGGAGCCAAATCTGAGGGGCTAAAGAGGCGAAAAGAACTGTTAATCAAGTTGATTTTATGATCAAATCATTTATTTTTGTATAAAAGCTGAATTCTGCAATGGGTGGTAATACATACCTTTAATCCAAGTACTTAGAGAGGCAGAGGCAGGCAGATCTCTGCAAGATCAAGGCCAGCCTGGTTTACAGAGAGAGTTCCAGGACAGCTGCTGCTGTGGGGAGATCCTGTGTCAAAAAGACAAAAGCCAACAACAAAATCTAAAACTGAATTATGCAGATTTTAGCGGAATACTCTCTTCTTTATTCTGTATTTTATTTTACACAGTTACGTTCAAAGTTGGAATCTAGGATAACTTATCTCCCATATTTTCAGGTTAATGAAAGATATCTTTCTATTGCTCTTCTCAATGAAGCATTTGAGACACAGATATTTGAATTTTAGGTTTGTAAAAGAGATTTTGGTAATGGTTGTTCTAGTAAATAAAGCATTGAGGCATGCTTGTGTATGACCAAGTCTACAGGGTAGAAAAGGTGAACCAATTAAGGTAATGTGGAGAGCCTGGTCCCATTCTAAAAGATTTGATTTTGAAATTCTTCATATGCTGAACAGTTATAAATGTCCTAAAATTTAAAAAGCAAGCTAGATTTAGTATACACATTTCTAGTGAACTTTATTCTTCAACTTAATGGTAGAAGTAAAGGTGTAGACAGACGTCTTTAAACAATGTTTTTAGGTCAGTACCATTGGGCAGAAATTTCCCATAACTGTTTTTCTGCTAATCATGATTTCAATTTGATGAATACGACATACTGTGATGCAAATAGGAACTGTTCATGTATGCTAAGCTTATGTATGCTATGTCCTAGCCATATTTCAACCTGCATGTGTTATAAGACCATTAACGTAGCATGTGAAAGCAAACGCTGAGAGGATCCTTTTGCAATTTTCCTCTTTCAGCACATGTCTGAAGTAATCTGTGGCCACATAGTTTAGTCATAATCAGGAGTTAAGTGTGTTCAGTGTTGACTGTCCTCATCTGTATCGTTCTACATTTGACTTTTCAACTCGATGTAGCACTTGGGTGACTCATTAAATATTTGGGTCCCCAGAATTTTCTAAACTAAAAACAGATAGCAGGAACATCTGTCACATTAAGGTGTTTGAACATCAAGGAGTACAAAATGGTTACATTATAATAAGATCTCAAACTTTGTATCTCTTAATTTCCAGCGAACATTTTTTTCCTGAGTAAAGGAAAAATTGGAAATAGCTTTTCCATTCATAAATATGAATCAAAATTCTAACTTTATTTACATTTTAAATATTTATTACAGTATTAAGGATTATCAAATGCCTAGATACATACACAGATTTTTAGATGGAATTCATGAATGCAGTATTTTTTAAAATGTATCCAGCTGTTGGCACCAGGAATATGAGTATTCTTATTTGTTAATTGTCACTGTAAATATCTAAACTACAGGAGATGCCATGCCAAATACAACTGTTTGATATTTCATGTTTATTTAGTATCCTCAAACATTTTTTGACATATAAGTTTTTTGAAGTAATGTCACATAAATGTGGTCTTCGTTGGTGTTAGTTTTTACTCTCAGTGAAGTTTTCATGGAGCAGGTGTAAGCATTATCATTCCTATTTTATTGATCGAATTCTACCACTGAATTCAGTTTCTATTCATAGATAAAGAAACGGGAGGTACTCAGGACATAAATATTTCCGTTAAGAAAAGTAGTTTTTCATAGCATTCAATTGCTTAGAGGATGGAATAAAATATTTGCTTGGGTTAACTGGAGCTCAACCAGCAAGTTTACAAAGGGCATACTTCTAGGGAATTACCCAACCTCAGAATTTTCAGGTTAAGCAGTGTTATTCCCCTGTCAGTATTTTGAGAATACCAGCCTCTTAGTTCTCAAAATAATACTCCAGTGTTACTACAAGTATATGCCTATTAGCTATAATCTTGATCATTATATTCACTGAATTTCATTGTAGCTAATAAAATATCATTTATCTTTGTTAGTCAAGAGGTTTCATGTATTGCCCAGTAGCACAGAGTAGATATTCAATTTAACATTTCTTAGTGAATTAGTAAATTTCAGCTCAGCTTCGGGGAGGAGGGCATGGAGATGGAAAGGAAAGTCCGGAAAGAGAGCCAGTAATTTGGTACCTAAACAAGCTCCTGATTAAGAATATGGAACTACTGATGTTTAACCCAAGAGATTTGTAAACAGAAACTTGTTTGGTTTCCTTGAACCAACACAATTTAATAGACCTAGAGTTTCAAAGACTTTGCAAGTCTACTTTTGATAAATCCTCATTTAAAAAGAAATCTTTAACATTCTACTTTTCATTCTGGGTATCAGGATTTGGTTTTTAAATAAAAGCCTCTATAGACATATTAGCTGCATTCCAGGACTATTAAATAGACACCCTGAATGCTTCACCTGAAGGGACCACTGCTCAGCTCTGGACCAGCAGTTGTCAGAATACCATATTAGAGGGTGCAATACAAAGAAAGCTGTTTGGTTAATTCATTCCTTTATTAATCATGGATTTAGAATGGTGATATATTTATTTCTGAGAATGTAACATCATCAAAATCATTTATTTCTGGAGTCATATTCTTTTATATTTAAGTGAATTTCGTCTTTGGTATAATAAAATGATATGGTAGTTTTAAGAAGGAGTAAAATTATTTACATTCTTATTTATCTTCTATGAATTTAAAAATGTAAAATTCAATTCCATGCTCACAATTTTGATCATGTAAAGCTATCATTTTCAGTTTTATTTCATTTGTGGATTCAGGCCTCCCTCCCCCTGTATCTATCAATATATTTCATGAGTTTATTTTCGTAAAAACTGAGAAAGCGAGTTTTGTTTTCTAAACCATTATCCCTTGATGATCATTGTAGGCAAGTCAAAAGTGTGAGTTTGGGATTAGCTCATAGAATGCTGTAGTGGAAGGACAAAATAGTTACCAGAGAATTACGGTAAGGTGTGAGAGGAAGAAAAAAAAAAAAGAATCCTTTACCAAAGAACACGTTGAAGTCATATCCTGACCAAAAGAGGAAGTGACACATCACGGGGCTTAGAGCTATCTGATGTACAGATCCAGCAACTGCTGCCTGTTTTCAGTTGCCTCTGCAACAGCAGAAACTGCACTTACCAGGAGTGCTCTGAATTCAAAATGCTGAAGAGGAAGCCATCCAATGCCTCAGAGAAGGAGAAACAACAAAAGCCAAAGGTAAGGAAATTCTTACATAGTTAAATAAAACCAAACAATTCGTAGTAAGTAAACACACACACACACACACACACACACACACACACACACAGAGAGAGAGAGAGAGAGAGAGAGAGAGAGAGAGAGAGAGAGAGAGAAAGACAGAGACAGAGACAGAGAGAGACAGAGAGAGAGCACTTTAATCTGCCAGCTATAAGTTAATTCATGCACAGAGTTGAGTTCCTCATGGCACACATGGAAGAATTCACTAGGCAGTATTAGATAACAACTAGCAGCTATCACTTCCATAGTTGTGTTGTATTTTTAATCCTTTTCATTGGTAGCTGAAGTTTGTGTTCAGATAATCGCTTTCAAGGAAATCAGTTTGGTGGTATCTGTTGAATCAGTCAGTACTAAGATCTCTACTTCCCTATGCTTCATGACTGAGGTTTTCAGTGTCTTACCAGTCTACTGAATAAATTTCATCCATTAAAAACTTAACATTTAAAACATGTAATTATAAGAAGATTGTAAAATGGAGAAATGTACTATGATCAAATGCATTGCTTTCTATTTTTTATGTATTTTTCTCATTGTCTCTTGAACTAGCATTGTTGCTAGAGAGAGGATTGGTTTCTGGTTTGGGGAGCAACATGACTTTATCAATTGGCAAATTTGATGATAGTTTTAATGGTATCAATGTCAGTAGAATGTTATTCTATTTTTTGTATTGATAATAATTGCTGCTTATAAAGTAGGACATAATAAAATAAATTTCCCATTTTACTGAAGATCTCTAAATTACTTTCATTAGTAAAATTAGTTTCTTTAATATGAAATTTTGATGTTAGAAATTATCTGAGATATTTGTACATCTCTTTATTATTTATATTTTTATGTGTATGAGTGCATTGTCTACATGTATGTAAATGTACCCATGTTGTGCAATGCTCACAGAGCTCAGAAATGGGTATCAGATTCCCCTGGCACTGAAGTTATGGGCAGTTTTTAGCTGCCATGTTGGTACTGGGAACTGAACCTGGGTCCTTTACAAAAGCAGCTAGTGCTCTTAACCACTGAGCCATCTCTCCAGTCCCCAATATTTGTGCATTTCTTAGCTTTCTTAAGTAAATGTAATTTTCTCAATTTTATTGTTTTATTCTTTTTGTTGTTAGCTGATTCTAGATGTTTTTAAAAGAGCTGATAATTTTGTTAGCAGCCTTTGTCATTTTCAGAGAAACAAGTTGAGAATTGATTGTGATCTTTGAATTTAGGTAGCATTGAATAATGGTTAATATTTTGAAATCCTATGTAACATCTCTGAAGGAAAATGAGAATAAATTATTTCCAAATGTAGTAAATTAAGAATAGATGTTTTTTAGTGTTACTTTCTTTTTCTGTCAAGAAAATCTGATAACAGGCAAACTCTTGTAAAAGTATAGGAAGGCAATATATTTTAATTTCTGTCTTTACTGCTAGAATGAAAGTTCAAAGTAATGTACTCAGAAATGTACAAAGTTATTTTTAAGTAATTATATTTCTTTATAGGATTAAGTTTTTGCAAAATACATCTTATTAAATATAATCAATATTCAGATAATAATAGTTTAGGGGGCATTATACAAATTTATATAAAACAGTAGTTTTCCTCAAATATTTAAAATATAGTATTAGAACATCTCATGAGGGCTGCATTAGACAGAAATTTTTCATCATAATCTTATCATAAAATTGTTTTTAAAATGATCTTTTATTACAAGTGCTTAAGTAGTAGCAGTAAGTATTCAACACATGTAAAATATTGTTAATTTTATTGATGTCCTCTTTTATAAAATAAAAATATATTTACTACACAGAGAATTAAACATATCACAGAAAATAGTCACACTGGAAACATATGGATTATTAATTTTTAATATAGAAGTCATAGTCTTTAATTAATATACCTATGTTTTTAAAACAGCTCCTATTAATTCATATTTAATTTTACTGTGGAACTCTTTTTGCATATTTTGTTGAAAAAGGACAGAATTCTTAAGGGATGGAAGCTATGCATACTATTCTGTTCCCTATGAATAGATGGCTAAGAGAAGAAGTGCAAATCTCTCCACATCCAGGAAGGGGGCATGACGCATGTCTAGAAAGATACAGCACAACTAACAAGAAAATGGTCTGAAACACAGGAAGTTACTGTCTACATTGATTGCATATCAGGTGATAGTTTCCACTCCTGACCCACAAACACGCTCTCTTTGTGTTATGCTCTCAAATGTTTGGAAGGGATTTCCTTGTTTTTCATTGTGATAACATTAGAAATAAGATAAATAGTGCTTCATCATCTACACTCCAGGATAACCCACAGGTTTAGTGCTGTAGATGGTATTAAGTAGGAGAGTGCTTGCTAGCCCTTGAGTTTGATCTTTAGCACAACAAATGGGAAAAACCTATGATGAACCATAGCTACAGTTCAGACCCAACTCAATGCAATGCACATTATACCTAATGTTTTGATTTAAGGAGAACAGTATTTGGCACAAATTAAGGAAGAAGCAAGAACTTCTAGGATACTACTGCATAGTAAGATGACTCAGTTTCTCTCTCTCTCACTCACTTGTTTGCTTTCTCTCTCTCTCTTTCATGATATTGAAAGTTTTCTCCTAAAAAACGATAAATCGAGGCTAAGGATGATAGCTCAGACTGGAAAGTGCTTGCTTGCAAAGTAAGCATGAGGATCTGACTTTGATATCCAGACTTTATGTAAAAAAAGTACAACCTTGTGTCCTAGCACTGGGGAGGCAAAGACAAGCACATCCCTGGTCCACTGGCCTGCCAGCCTAGCCTACTCTGCAATTCTGAGGCCACTTAGAGACCCTGCCTCAAAAGCTAAGGTAGACTGCCTGAGGTTGTTATCTGGCCTCCATACAGACATGTACATACATACACTCTCACCCGCACACATACTCATATTCACACAAACACAGAAATTAATTCATAAATGTTTAAGGAGCTAGATATGTTTAATCTGATTTAAATATATATATATATATATATATATATATATGTTAAAAAACTGCATGTTTCATGGCTGGAGAGATGTCTCAGTGATCAAGAGCACTGGCTGCTCTTGTAGAGGACCTGGGTTTGATTCCCAGCACCCACATGGTGGCTAACAACTGTCTGTAGCTCCAGTTCCAGGGATTCTGACATCCTCTTCTGACCTCTGTGGATACTGCAGGACATGGGTGCACTTTCACACATGTAAGCAATACACTAACATACATAAAATAAAAATAATTAATAAAATATTAAAAGCTATGCATGATCAAAACATCACTGTAGCCATATACATATACAAGCTGTACAATTTTAATTTTGTTATGTATATGATAAAAATGAAAATAAAGGAAATAGACTTTGTTATTATTATTTTCTATAAGATTTTATAGTTGTGAGGTTGAAAATATTCATAAATCTAATATACATAATAGATTTTAAAGAATCCTACATCCAAAATAGTATATTATTTTCTGATGTTTATAATACTTATCAATAAATACATGCATGAGTAAATATTTAAACTGAAACTCAAAATATAGTGATATTATTTATATGACATATTTTTGTTTATATTACACCTCATAACTGCTCCCCCCCATAAATGGGTGAATTCCAATTAAATTGAAACTTGATAAACAGTGATTAAGTATTCTAAATTCAGATTGGTTGGGAAACATCTTGCTTTGTACAGCATCCCTCGTTTCTTGGATTTCATTTTTTTCTCTGTCACTCAATACTGATGGTGATTTTAGAAATCTAGTACCAATCTGACTTGATATGCTCTTATTTTTACAGTTTATATGATCTTTAAATGCTCAAGTATTACAGAACCTCATTGTTCTTGAGTTTATTTGACCACTATGTTTTTTTTTTTTTGCTGTCTATGTTTATTGTGAGTTCATCATAAAATGGTGACTGTACTCAGAGATTTTTGTACTCTATTTAATACTTGTAATGTTAGCCAGAGCACTTGAAATGTTAACTACATCACTTGGGAGGCAGAGGCAGGTGGATCTCTGTGAGTTCAAAGCCAGCCTGCTCTACCTAGTAAGTTCTAGGGTACTCAGGTTTCCACATTGAGACCATGTCTCAAAAACAAAAAGAAACAATAGATAAAGAACAGTTTTATGAGAGAACCGTTTTTATTTAGTCTCACAACTGAAAGTGGTAAGGCATGCCAAAACTATGGACATTTAACAAACTAAATTACCTTACCCAAAGATTTACAGATGAAGAAGAAACTGTGTCATATGAAATATATATATATATACATAATTCCATTATTACAATACTGAACTATCATATTTTCCCTGTAAACAGCAACACTGCCAACATTTCTGCTTCTGTCTTAACGGGCAGTTGAATTTTAAAGAAACTAGGGAGAGCCTGTCTTTGAAGCACTTTCAGATTTGGAAAGGAATTTAGGAATTTTCTATAAAAATAGATACCTAAAGTCAGAAGTTCATCTATGATTGTATGTATCCAAATTTCTGCACTTAGAACTGTATAACATATTTTTCTTTTAGTCAAATGGCTTGTAAAAATCGTAAGCCAATGATGAAAGCATGGCCTTGTATCTTTCCTCTCATAGCATAGGAATTTCTATGTAGTAAGTTCTCAGCACATAGTTGGGAATGGGAAAATAAGTTTTGTGAGTCCCTTACTATTATTGTTGATAGTTAAATTTGTGAATCTAAGAAAGTTGGTCTTCATGTGTATAAACTGAATCAAGATTTATTTGTAAGTGTGGTTATAAAGAGAATCCCTAAGGAGGATCGCCGTTTCTAAGGGTCAACCTCTGTTCAAGATGAAGAATATGCTAGGAAATTCAAAAATTTGAAAAAGGAACAGAGTACTCAAATGAAACTTGGAACTGTAATCAGAGCAAGTTGACCTTTATTTGCCTATGATTCATGATCTGTGTTAATAAGTTTTAACTGAGGTGTTCTGTGAGTTAAGGAGATTCCAATACCACTGTTATTGTAAAGGGAGACATTGGATAATGGCACTTCTTGAAATAGCTTTTTTAAGAAAAACTTTTTTTCAATCTAAAGTGCATACAAAATGAGACACCATTAGTGTCACAGATGCTAATTTTCACTAGCAGTGACTGAAGTGGCATTCTCTCCCATTTGCATTTGATCCCAGCGATGATGAGAGGTGATGAGTTGATTATGAGCTGTTTTCACTGCACTGCCCGCTGTGCAAATTTATGCTCCTAGACAGGGATGACACACAGTTGTGGCATTAAAGAGCTTTCTGCATTGCTTTTGTATCAAGACTGTTAAAATATATTTTAACTCTTACTTAACCATGACCTGATGCTTACTTGAGGCCAGATACTTGCATGAGGGGCTTGCGTACATTAATTTTTAATAAATGCTTTTATTGATTCTTTGAGAATTTCTTACAAGGTATTTTGATCATATTCCCTCTCTGTTTCTCCCCCTAAGTCCTCTCAGATAAACCATCCATCTCCTTACCCATCCCAACTTTTTGCTCCTTTTCTTTTCACTCTTAGTAACTCACCAATTCGAATTTGTGTTGCCTGTGTACTCATGGGTGTGGGGCCTCCACTGAGACGTTGTCAACCTACCAACAGCCACACCCTTAAGACAACTAACTCTCCTCTAGAAGCTATCAGCTATCAATAACTCCTCGGGGTGAGGTGTGTGAGTCTGTCCCCACTGCATGCTAAAACATTGACCAACTTTACCTTATTCAGGTCCTGCATAGGCAGCCATGGTTGCTGTGAGTTTATGAGATTAGTGGTCCTGCTGTATTCAGAAGACATTATTTTACTCTGGTCCTCATGTATCTCTGACTCTTACAGTCTTTCTAACCTCTGTTCCATAATGCTTCCTAAGCTTTCTGAGGGAGGGTGATATATATGTCCTATTTGTGGCTGAAGACTCCATAGATATTTATTCTCATCACTTTGATCAGTAGTGGGTTTCTGAGTTAATCACCATTAACTGCATGAATGAACTTGTCTGCTGAGGTCTGAGAGCTGCACTAATCTGTGGATATGGAGATACAAATTTTGTGTAGCAGAATAATAGTGGTAAGGCTACCCTTGAGGCCTGTGTGTTCCCCAGTCATGGGTTATTAGCCATATTTGCAACACCAGGCATTTGTTTCCTCCTGTGGAGTGTACCTTAAATCTATTCAGAAAGCAGTTGATTACCCCATAACATCCATGCCACTACTGTATCCACGGGCACACATTACCTCACCAGTCATTACTGTAGTTCCCGAGTTTCATAGTTAGGTAAGACTGTGGATGATTCCTCCCACCACTACACCCACCCTGTGGTGCCTACATAGAACCTTCTGGTACTATAAAAGCTAGCCAGCATGAAGGAGGCTTCCTGATTAGTACTGCGTTTATTTCTCCATGTCTTGTGATCAAAATGTTTGGGTAATTTTTAAAACATCATGATGCCCAGTCATAGTCTATAGGAAGCAAATCAAAACAAACAGCCCATTGTATTCATCCAATTTAGTATCTGAAAATTACATCTCAGATGAAGAAGAAACCACAGTAGCAGGTTAGAAATAGAAACATTGTCATGTAAATCCAAAAAGAGAGCTTCTTTTTACTAGTCATAATACCTTGAATGAAACTTTTCAACATGTACAGGGTTTCACAAGGATCATGGGAATATTTTAAAATTTAATAGACCCATGTATGGGATACATCCTCTTGAATCAGGACATGATGGGAAACCAAGAATAGTGGTATCGGTTTGGACATCTCTGCGACACCCTTGACCAACAATTCAAGAGGATGTATCCCATACATGGGTCTATTAAATTTTAAAATAGTCCCATGATCCTTGGGAAACAGCAATATTTTCCCCCAAGTTATAGAGAAGAAGGCAACCCTGTACATGTGAAATGTTTCATTCAAGGTATTATGACTAGTAAAAAGAAGCTCTCTTTTTGGATTTATATGACAATGTTTCTATTTCTAACCTGGTAATATGGTTTCTTCTTCATCTGAGATGTAATTTTCAGATACTAAATTGGATGAATACAATGGGCTGTTTGTTTCGATTTGCTTCCTATAGACTATGACTGGGCATTATGAAGTTTTAAAAATCACTCAGCCTTACAGTTTTTTCTACTTAACTCTTTTAAAGAAAGAAATAAATTCACTAACCCACGTATTTTAAAAAATGATTTATTATTATCTTTATTTTATGTGTATGGGTATATTGCCTGCATGTAAGTACACCTGTGTCAGAAGAGGGAGTCACATTTCCTGGAACTGGAGTTACAGATGGTTGTTTGCATGTTATGCTGGAAATTGAACCTAGGTCCTCTGCAAGAGCAGCTAATGCTCTTAACAGCTGATCCATCTCTCTAGACCCCCATTCATTCTTCAAAGCAACCTACCAATTGCTCACTGCAGATGTATGGAACATATGTTTACAGATATGAAGATGAATAAAACAAAGACTTTTGCCCTCATAGCTCTTACATTTACTGAAGATAAAAGAAAATAAATGAGATAAATTGAGGGCAATGAGAAAGACCAACATGGAGAGAACAAATACAGAAGAGGGCTGTGGACCATGAGGGCTAAGCAAAGTTTGGAGAGAATGGGACATCTGATCAAGGATCCAAAAGAAAGGAAGGCATTGATGTTGGGATTGGGATAGGAAACAATGTTCTAGACAGAGGGAAAAGCAATTCCAAAACATTGAGGTAGGTCAGTTAATTGTGTTTTTGAGATGACAAAGTGTAGCCAATATATAAAGGAAGAGTGTCAGAAAAGAGGGTCATCATAGAAACCCTTCTAGGTCATCAAAGGGATTTTAAATGTCTAGTTCTGAAGGACTCTGAGATGTGATAGGATCTAGCTTAGAGTTCAGCCTCTGTGTTCTGGCTTTTCTGTTTCACATGCCCTCAGGTAGTTGTGTAGAAAACAGGGAGACTAGTGAAGAAGCTTTTGAAGAAACTAGGCAAGAGTTGAGCAATCAGGGACCCATCAAGGGAAGAAGTATCTTGAGTTGCCTGTTGAGAAGACCTAAACTTTGGATCTATTTCCAAATATGATACTGCTTTGAATGGTACAGACACACATTAAGGACAGCACACCCTAAAACTGGTGCCACCCTCAGGCATGCTTGGTTGCTGGTGCTCATAGTCCAAGGAGAATGACCAGATTATACTGCTCACAGGTTCCAGAGAATCACCCATAACTGATATGCTACTTTGAAGAACTTTTGTCTCTTGCTTCAAAATATAATTTTCTAATGAATCTGATTCTAATTTTTAGAGCTCAAAGACATGAACTCATAACTTATTATCACTGTTTCACTGATTAGAGATTTGAACAAATGGTGAACATTTCTTCCCAAGGAAAGCACTATTCAGTTTTTTTCCATCTTACAGAATGTAAATCTAGAATCAAATTTTATTTCAAGCAAGTAATAAAAGATTTTGGGCAAACAGGGATTTCTGGTACTTAAAAAATGCTAATCCAGTATGCAGAAAAAAATCAAAATTAAGTTGTGAGAGAATTAACAAAATGAAGTTTCCCTCTGTTTTGAAATTTGGGTATTGTACCCAATAGGAAGGGTATTCGAGGGTCAGGTAGCCTATAGGAAGGATATAAATTGATTTGTTAAAAATCACTTTAATCAAGCGCCTGTATCTTTAGGCTTTCCCTGCTTTGCTTTTGAGACAAATGACTTTATTATACCTGAGAAATGTATTTTTTAAATGGTGGCTTCAAGTCTATAAATTATGTATCTAAGTTTCCAAGTTAAGTATTAACAAACTGACCCATTTCTCCTGCTTGCTAGTATTAAGGATTCATGTGAAATTTTAGAAAAAAAGCTGTTCCCACTAGTTTCTTAGTAGAATACAAAATGCCTGACATTAATAAGTGATTAATAACAAAGGCTAGCTTCAGACTGTGGTAATAGATCGTATGATTCTTATACAGATGGAGAGAGTTACTTGTCGGCATAGTTAAATCCACCTCTTCTGGTCAATGTGCTTGAAGGTTTGGTTTCGGTTTAGGCCTACAAGAGAAGAAGCCATCCCGTGCATCTCCTTTGGTTAGCAAAGGGATACCCTCATGCTGTCTCCTTCTCTATTCGTGCTTGCCCCAGGACTGCTTTCTGTGGTATCTGACAAAGGTACAAGTAGACTTTGATTAGGGAACGCCTCCATGATCATATTTTTTAGTTAACGATCTCTTTGAAGTTCTTTAAATACAGTTACCTTCTGAAACACTCCTTAGAATGTTAATACAGAAATTTGTGGGGAACATAATTTTGCTAATAACAATCTATGAACTACTAATTAGTGGCGGGGAATTGATTCTCAGTTGCTTCTTTCTTTCCTGTTAGACTCAATCCCTTCCCCCTGACAGCTGCCCCACACTTGACCTGGACTTCCCTCTGCTGCATGTTTCTGCTTTACCACACCCTCCAGTTTGTTTTCTTTCTTTTTTTTTTTTTTTTCTTAAATATTATCATCTTCCTCTTCCCTAAATGTCCCAATATGTCTCCACTAGGGATCATTTGAAAATTTATGAGACTAAAATATCTGGGGCCGGGCATGACACACACCTTTGATCCCAGCACAGGGGTAAGGGCAGGGGCAGGGGCAGGGGCAGAGGAAGAGTTCTGTGAGATGAAGTTCAGTTCTCTACATAGTGAGTTCCAGGCAAGCTAGTGCTATAGGGAGACCCTGTCCTCTCCCGCAAAGAATAAAACATCAGAACATCTTCTCTATACCCTTAGCCCACTGATCTCTGACTACATATTAGAGAAGTAGTTCTTTGAAGTGTTTTTCAAAAACGTGTGTGTCGGGGCCCCTGTGGAACAGTTTCAGTTGGTCCATGGAGGCCCATGTTCCTGACGCTGTAAATCCCCTCTGCTTCGCTTAGCTGGGAGCCTCTCCGTACATTCATGAACTCATCTATTTGAATACCTAGCTGGGTTGTCCTCTCAACAAAGCCTCAGTCATTTATCCCCGAGGTAGAGCAATGCTAGAGCTGTTAGGCAACATGAACTAAAGTCATACAGACCTAGATTTGAAGGCTTGTTTTGGGTATTTCCTAACTACGGAATTTTGAAGAGTTTATCAATCCTCATTTGAGCCTCACTGATGTAAGCAGAAAAGGGGGAAGTGTTAGGTCCTGTCCTGTAAACCTGATGTAGGTTATTAGCACGTGTAAATTTCCTACCCTCTAATCTGCATGTGCTTAGTAATCTTTCCCTCTTTTCTAGCTTCATAGCACTTTCCCCCACACTTCTACTGTTTCGCTTGCATAGTTCAGCGCGCCCGAACTAACTCTCCTGTCAAGAAGAAGAACTGTGTCTTATATCTTTACCTTTTGAATTTTGGATGATTCAAAAAACATTGAAGTTAGTCTAACTTTCATACTCCCTTAGCTTTCTGTTTTATGCTGACTGCCGCCGAAGACATTTACAGAGTACTGTAGTAATTTTTGAATATATGTACACAGAGTGAGGAATGACTAATGGGCAATATTAGTCATTTACAGGACTAACCTACTTCTGATAAGCTTCTTAAACATGTCAGTGACAAAGATCTAGGTGACATACATAGAAATAGAGTAACTGATTCTAGAATCAGGATAGCAAAATAGCAATCAAACATTGTACTATATGAAGGACAAAACTGTGTTAGCAAGATGGCTGCTTTGCAGACAGTCTGGAAATGTGTGGGAGACTTGAAATCTCCCTCATGTCTACAGAAAAACAGGGCAGCTGAAGCAGAGATCCTATTTGTTCCTCAAATTTACTCACTTTCATTAGTGTCACTTACAGTAACATCATGCCTCCAGTTTGGATGCCACCTTACTGACTTTACTATGACCCCACTACACTTAGCAAATCAGCTCCAACAGAGATCTGCTGTCTCAAGTGCCATTTCTTCCAGGAGAGAAAATGTTCTCATTAGCCAACAAAAATATGATTTTTTAAATTGAATTGAATTTTTATAAAGTTCATATAATATATTTTGACCATATTTAGACCAGCTCCCCTATCTACACCCCACTTCACAAATAAATACTTGATAGTGCTAATTTTGGAACAATGTCTGTGTTTGTTGAGTTGAGGTTATTTATTTCTGCAAAATAGAGACCTGATCAAAGGATTGGCTTCCTAGAAGGACTGACTCAAATTGCCAACTGGTATCACTTCCAGTAACTTTTCTCTGTGTAATAAAGAGAAACCAATAAGTAATGAATTTTCTCTTCTAAATTATTTTTATGAATTTTCATTTTTATTTTCTGGAGTAAGATGCAAGGCAGTGCATAGTGATAGGACATTAGGTATCAAGTTCTAAAGAGCACATTATAATTTTACAAGATATTTCCCTGAGTATTTTACATTGCTACAGATAACTTTTTAATATAAAATATTTAAAATATAATATGTGCTCAAATTTATATGTCACAGTATGTCCATGTTTTCCTTTTGTTACTATCATAAAGCCATCTTTTCTTGGTTTGATGAGAATTTTCCACTTTCTTGTTAGGATATTTACAAATTATAAATTATTACTTTAAGATTACAAATATCTCATTCCTAGTAACTTATTTTAAATACCTAACAATTTTAAAGCAGCCATTAGCAATGAAACAAATGTTTACAAGTTAAGAGATATAGTTCCTTCCTGGGTAAATGTACTGCAGTTATTAGGCATGACACGTAGTCATGAAGTTTTCATAAGCCTAATTCATTTCTACAACTACTATTGCTGCTAGGTTTTAATTTGTTGAAAGGAAAATAAATATGTTTGACAATGAAGAAGTTACAAACCCAATGGTCTCTTCCAAAAATCCTTATGCAAACTTCCCACTCTTTTATTCTACCCATTCGTTCCCTGGTTGGAAGTACATATCATATATTTACTTCACATAAACATGTCTGTTCTTACTAAGAAAAAAGCGTTTAAATTCCTGAGCCCTGTGGCAGCGGGTGCTGCCTGAGATGGGACTGTTTATAAGCTTTATGATATTAACTGCAGCACTCAACCTCAGGCAGCATAAAGCATGCAAAAAAGAACTTTCTGTCAGTTTTATTATTTCTAAAAAGGTTCCCCTTGAAGCAGAAGAGTGACCTTGCTCTGCTGAGCTGACATATGCCACTGGATTAATGGGGGAGCCCTGCTGGAGGGAAGCTCAGGGAAACATTACAACTCCACAAGCTGGGCTGGCGGTGACCATTAATCAGGCTGGCCAAACTCATGCATCACATCCACCCATTTAAAAGTAGTAAAAATGACTTAAAAAACTTTTGGAGAATTAGCTTATTGTTTGTCATTACTTGTGTTCAAGGAGATCACTGCATGACTAAAATATCCCTTGAGGAGACCTTTAGAAAGGTTACTATGTACCGGGAGGCAGCCTGAATGCAGAGGGCACTTGAAACTCACAGAATTTATGGGGACTTTATGCTGGAATTTACAGGAAGTTTACGCCATAGAGAGTCTGATGTGAAAATTACTTTATGGATTCTAGTTTCTCAACTTATTTTCTGTATCTTTCTTTAATTATGATTTCATCATTACTATGCGTGAACTTCACAAATGTGATAATTCTTTTAATTTTAAAATTAGAGTAATTGGATTTAATGGCAATAGCACACAACTGACAAACTTTTAATAGAATTTTTCAGGGACCTAAAAAGTTTGAATCAGCACATTGAACTATTAAATATGTTCGAAACTATCTTAGACTTGAAAATACTGTACACACTTTTATCATGTTGATCATGATTTCATTAAAAATTGGCAGAAAAATTCTTTAATTATTAAGAAGGAAAGAAGAGTCTTACACTTAAAATTCTAAAGGGTATTGTTTAATTTAAATAAGCAGTAAGTTCCTCTTGTTTTTTTAAAACTTTTTTTATACTGAAACTTAATGGGTTTAATTTCTCCTTTACGTACCTTTTGTAGTTTTTCATTTAGATGATTAATGTTGTATATAATACTATGATATAATTTCATTTGTAGGTGGAATGAGTTAAAAAATTAGACATTTGTTAAGGAAACCAAAATAAATATATTATTTAAGATTCTGACAAATGTAACAAGGCTGTTGACAAAGTTTGCCTAAATAGTAGTTGCCTTCTTTCGCTAGAATCTTAACTACTACTTTGTTTGTTATCCATATCATACACATTATATATGCAGAACTATTTATTTGTTTTTGAAGTTTAGTTATGAGATTAAAATCAGTAATGGCATGAGCAGTTAAAGTCTTAGTTAATATTTTGTATTGATTTAAATATCAAATATACACCCCAAAAGTTCTTTATGAACTTATGGGAGAGAATATATATATTTTCTTGTCAGAAATGTGGATCATCTGTATTTGGTACCGCTTTTCCTGTATCAAACTACTAGAAAATAAAGTTGGCATTGTGAAAGTTGCTCAAGGAAATGACTTACCTTTGGGTAAGTAGCAAATACTTAAAAAACATATTGCCTATAGATCCTCATTTTCCTCCCTGCTGCATCCTCACAAGCACTGACTGTATTCTGTAAGCCCTGGGGACGCAGTGCTCCATGAGGTCTTTAAGCCTGGAGTGACTTCTGAATGCTTCTTAGCGCAGCTCTTCATAAAGCTTCATAACAGACCACCCATACCGGCACACTGGTGCAAAAATTTAAAACTTCTTGCCAATTTTCATTTTGAGATATAGTCCATTCAGATAATAAAAAATCCTATGGAAATAATGGTGTTCTGTATAAAATATTTTTTAGTCATCAAAATGATCATGTTCACAAAAGGCATATTTCCCTCAAATATTTGAAAATAAATTATATATTATATTAGTGTAATTTTTACTATCCAAGGATCCTTCTAATATATAGTGTACACCCCACCACCACTTCATTATTTAAGCAATCACTACCTTCGAATTTGGTGATTTGAAGAGTCTCTCAACAAACAACTGAAGAATCTCTTACAATAAATCATTTTTGAAGCAGATTAAAATTGTACTGAGTTGAGCTAATTTCATGTTCAAAACTTTTGATTATTTTAGTGTAACAATCTGTAGAGTACAGAAATATAAGAATGAGCATGAAAATATAAGATATATTTCATATAGCAAGCACATAGGATTATATAAATAGATAATTATAAATGAATAAAAATATACCTCCAAGTTGACATCTATATATTTTAACTTGACTTATTTTGTGTATTTTGTATATAGATATAATTTTCTTATATAAATTATTTCTATATATTCCTTTCTTTTGAACATGACTTTGACTCTTGGGATTGAAATGTCTCAGTCAATTACATCAATATTTCTCCATGGTACACTATTGTCTCATGAATACTGACAGATTTTCCCCATGCAGAAAGTTTAGTTTTTTATATTGAATTGCATGATTAAAAACATGATCTTTAATTCAGTTAATATTTTCATTTATTATGTCTTTATAATATTTCATTTTTGGCTCTATATTATTTTTTATCATTAATTTGAAGAGCAATATGTGTTTTTCTTATACACTATGGCTTTCCCCAAGGCTCATAGCTCTATAATTTTCCCTAAATGTCATGTAACACACAAGCAACGATAATCAATGTGCAGTAAAATATCATCTGTCAATGGTTTCATGGGGAAGGTGGGACTTGATCCTGCCATTGAAGAATAGGCCAGAATTGAGTATGGGGAATATAAAGGAGGTTGACAGTCTATGAAAGAAAAAAAAACATGAGAAATAGCTTACAGACATAGATAAGTATATCCAGCCTGGCCAGTAAGAAATGTCAGAAATTCTTTATCACCCTGAGTAGCTTCACTTAATGCTCAGGGAAATCACAAATGTGCCACAGACAGATTTTCAGTGGGTTTGGGGGAGGGATTTTGTTTTGTGTTGCTTTAATAAGGATAAGATACTTACACACTCTGAATCTCAGTTTTACTCATCTATAAACTGCATACATAGACACATAGAGGGATATCCTGTTCATTATGATTACAGGTCAACTTGCTTTGAACATTGGCATTTGGCATGCTCTCAGTTACCATTACAGCAATGTGAACAAGTTTGCCATGCTATTGGTTTGCTTTCCCTTGGTGATAGTAGTCAGTACTTTAGGAAAATTAGTTTAATAATATGATGGTAGATGGTTCAAGGAACAATTTGGCCACAAAAGACTGGAAAACTGTTGTACTCTTTCATTAATTAACATGCTTTTAAGTATAAATAATGAAGTCAAAAGATCAACAATAGGATTTGGAGAAAGAACTGAATAGTTATGGATTGCAGATGATGGAGGGGGGAGAGAGAGAGAGAGAGGAGAGCGAAAGCATGATGCATGATTGAGATTGTCTCGGCATGTGTTATCTTTTGCATCATATGTTCACACTTCATGGAACAGTGAATGAGTACAATTTTAACAGTGCAAGTGGTGAACTCAGAGGTGGAGCCAGGACAGATTTCTAGAAATTGCAGGATATAATCACAGAGGGCCTGTTGGTGGCAACCCTACCTTGCTGCCAAAAGTCAGGTGAAAAAGGGCTAGGGTTTCCTTGGAGAAATTCCTGAAAGCTTCAAGGAAGTGGTGTAAGAAATAATCTGCGGAGAGGAATCACCCCATGTACTTGCTTGTGGCTTTAGTTATTGGAGAATAGGAAGAATAGAAAGTGTAATGACAATGCAGCAGGAGAAGGTCATATATAGAAGTGAGAAAGCAAAAATATGCATGATCCTGGTGGAATTTTTATGGGGGGCATGTGTTTTTGTTTTCATTTGTTGGGGTGCACATGCATGTAGAGGGTCATTAATAACCTCAGGAATTCCATACCCTCCTTTGAGACAAGGTCTCTGCTTGGCCTAGCAATCTCCAATTTGTCTAGACTGGCTGCCTAGCAAAGCCCAGATACCGTTGTATCTCTGCCTCCCGAGTGCTGGGTGTGGCACTGTACCCAGCACTGTTAGTGGACAGTGAGGATCAAACCTGTCCTTGTGATTGGAAGATGGGAGCTTCCTTGATTGAACAACCCCAGGGTCGTAATTTTAAATTTCTTTTATATTCTATAATTTTTTCAAAGAATTGTCTGTAGTAATTTTGTCATGTGATGCTTCTTATTTACTTTTAAATTTCTTAATTTTTTATTTAAAATTGCACATGTATGTGTGTGTCTGAGTTATGCCTGCATGTATGTAAGTAAGTGCACCTATGTCGTACAGTGCCCTCTAGCAGGATAGACGAGAGCATTGGGTCCCCTAGAACTGGAGTTATGCATGGTTGTTAGCCACCATATTAAGCTGAGTTTTGAGCCTGGGTCCTCTGCAATAGCAGCCAGTGTTCTTAACCGCTGAACCACCCTTATTAAAAGTATTTTAATATGTATGAGTGTTTTGCCTGCTTGTTTGTAATTCCATCAAATGCAAGCAAAGCCCAAAGAATCCAGAGAGGGTGTCAGATCTCTGTGACCCTGAGTTATAGACAGTTGTTAGCTGCCACGTGATAGGAGCTGAACCCATTTCCTCTGAAAGAGCTTTTAATCGCCAAACCGTCTTCCCAGCTCCAACATAATACTTTTAATTTGAAAAAAAAAGATACTAAAGTCATATCATCCTATCATTCTAGAGTTCCCTTCAACTAAAATAGAACAACACAATTCCTATAGAATTCCTAAAAGTTTAATGTGATTTACAGTCTTCCAGTGCAGTGTAAAATAATGAAACGTGGTGGTAAATTACAAAAGTAAAACTTAGAATTTTAAATACTTAAGGCATTTTAATTGAAAAACTTGTTTTGCTTCATTAAATAGGCTGTTATGAATATTTCCTTTTATAAATTATAGATCATTTTGAATTGACTTTTTTCTATTATTCTTTAGTTCTTTGTCCCATCTCCCTGTTTAGTAGTCTGAAGTATTTTCAATAGAAAACATGTTAGTGGGGTATACACTTCTAAAAGCAAAGTTTTGTTGTATAAATTTTGATAAGGTTTTGAAAAAACAATAATGGAATTGTATGTATGTGATACAAAGCTAGTGAGTTAAAGAAGAAACAAACTTGCTTTGGTTCTTAGGATCTAGATAGCATTGACAATATCTGTAACACTGATTTGTGTTTTGTTTTGATTTTCATTTTCTTTTGAGCTTTTTTAATAAAAAATAAAAATGCTACAGTTGAAAGCGAGATTTTGTAGTTTGATTGCTTTTTTAGCTTGAAGTTCCCTGACTCTACACAACTATCTTCCATGGGTACCACATGATGCTGTAATTATTTAACACTGAGGAAATCCTAACAGATTATTTTAAGTGAGTTAAATTTGATTCACACTTTTCTGAGTCTTAGCACCTGAGTTAGTTAAAATAATTTAATCCTTGAATGTTTTTGGATAAGGAGTGACAAGCTTGTTAAGATTTAATATTGTAAGAAATATTTTTATTATTTTTATTTTATCCATATTAGTGTATTGCCTGAATATATGTAAGTGCACCCAGAGATCAGAAGAAAGATTCAGATCCCCTGGAACCAGGCTTATGGACAGTTGGTAGCTGCCATATAGGTGCTGGGAACTAAACCTGAGTCCTCTGCAAGAATAGCCAGTGCTTTTAACTGCTGAAACATCACTCCAGCCCTGAGATTTACGTAACATTTTACAATACAATGTTGATGATGCACTGAAACAGAACTCTGTTCTTCAAGAGTGGATTACTAATCTCAAGGCTTTACAAGTAATATTTAAGTGTGAAAACTTCCTAGCAGAGTGTGTATAATTTTTAATTTGCCAGTTTCTCTTTACATTTTACCTTTGTGGTATTTCTGTATATAGACTCCCAAATTACTAGGTTTTAAAATCACTTGAAATAATTATTTTATCCCAAGCAATTATTTCAATGTGGAATTAGATATGTTTGTTTCATGTTGACATAAAATTTTAGAGAATTTTGTTTGATTGAATTGGGTTTATGAGTATGTGGTACTTTTACATGGTTTTGAATTTAAAACTAGAAAGCAAAGTATATTCAAAAAAGTATTTTTCTTTTCTGTCACCTTTACTCATTTATTTTGCCCCATGTCTCTGTGAAGGAAACTGTGTATTTGCCTGTGTATGTCCTCACCTAGCGACCCTGTAACGCTGTCTTTGTTTTGATTTTTTCACTTATACTAAATCCTAGACTATTCCATTGCATTAGAAAAAAAGGATGTGTCTCAATACTTTATCACTGAATACATTGGCATCATATGGTTTTACCACATACTATTCAATTAATATTCTCTTAGGAACATAGGGTTTTTGATAGAAAATGTTGCAATGTGTGTGTGTGTGTGTGTGTGTGTGTGTGTGTGTTTCATATCCTAATCTATCTCTGGTGTAAATGTTTAGAAGTTTGTTATACCAAATTGCAAACACACATGAAAAAAGACAGGATTTTGCCAAATTTCCCTCCATGGCAGTTTGTAATTTTGTAAGGTTTTTTATGTAAGGAAGGACTGTGTACTTTCTTTGGGTGGCCATGGTCCTGGGGATTGTACTCAGCCTTCTGGCCTTGCAAATGCTAAGTATGTACTCTATTACTGAGCTACACTCCACATCCCTGACTACTCTTAGATAAAGTGAAAGAAGGGTCTTGTGCCAGCATTTCCAAATAATTATCCAAAATGTGAATTACATTTTCACTCCAGCTGCCTTTCCTGTAGATAGCGCCACACTCATATCTTTCTTGATAGGAGGTCTATCACCACATAAGATTTGCAAAATCTAATCTGTTGTGATTGTACAATGCAACTTTCCAAATATTTAAACACATTCCATTCTTATTTATTAAGATTATATGTAGGAAGCAGGCTTTCCTTCACCTTTTCAGAAAACTCAACAGTAGAAGTCATAAATCTTTCTTGTATATACCCCATAGTAGACATTAGAACCTTTCGGTCATAAGCTATAACCTATAAATATATTATGAAACATTCTCCTCAGAAAGTCACTAATTTTTAGACTGGATAGTAATAAAAAAAGTTTAAATATTTTCTTAAATACTGAAATTTGCTTTTGAAGAGAGTCGTAAGATGGTAGACAGCCTCTTGTACCTTAAAGTTGTTGAGTGACTAGTAATGACAAAACCCAAAGTAATGGTCTTATATCTTCCTTAAGCTACTAAACCTGTATCTGCTTTTCCTTACTGACATAATGGGAGGAGAATTAATTTTAAAAGGTGGTGGCTATTGATTATTTAATGGAAGAGCATATAATGTAGAGAAATGCTGAAGTGAATCTCTTCTGTGCCCTCCTGTAAAACAGGCCCCATTATCCAGTTGTAGGAAGCATTCCGTAGCTCTCATTAATATTTAATAAGCAGGATCAAGGTGGATATAGACTACTAAATGGCCATAGGCCTAGGTTCCAATGGCCATAGGAATGTATCAAGTATACATTCAGAGTAATAGATACCCTGATTTATTTGTTTGTAGTCAGGACAACAGTCCCCTCACTTCCTTCTGTGATCTCAGAACAACGACAGTCTGATGGAAATGCCTACTAGGCAAGTTGAAATGATTCATGCTCTGGGTTGGTAAGCTCTGCTTGAGCTAACTTGGTACTTTCCACTGTGAAGCTCACTCTCAACACTCCTAGTCCTCTCCTCTCAGCACAAGCTAGAAGGGCGGAGGGCTTGTTCAGCCAGTGGCAAGTCAGCAAAAGGTGCTAATTGTCCCTAAAACAGTCATCATCTGTGGAGAGATATTCTGGAGCAGGGTGTCTAGCAGGCTAACCTCTTGCCACATGTCAGGCTCTTTTTATTTCACTCATTTAAAAAGGAAATGAGATGTTTTAAACATATCTGGTGGGAGAGATGTCTAGGAGTGAGTGCTTCTAAGGACTTGGATTCTCTGATGTCCACTTGAATTAAAATGCACGGTGATTTCTGAGTGGACAATACCAATTTGTACAGATTACTGACTCCCACTATTGATTTAAAAAATAGGTTATTTTTCAGTAAAATCCACTCATTTCTAAAACAGATTATCTTGAAATGAAGTGAGATAAAATCCTTAGAACAGAAATTTTTCGTTGGATTTTACAGGTACACAAAAACCATAAGATCAGATACCCACCATCCTAAACAATGCATAAAATTAGATAGATATTGAGAAAATCAATTTTTTGAGTCAGTGATTTTTAAAGAATTTTGAAAAGGTATTCAAGAGAACCATTTACTATGAAGCATGTCAGGATTATTTATAATTACTTGCCCATAGTGAATTGCATAAGAATAAAAATGTAGTATTATAGAGCCAAGAGAACAGTCTCCTAAAATCATATTGAGCTTTTCCTTGAAAACAGTGAGTGAAACTGACCTGCAGGATGAGGTCTCACTGCAATTCCAGGTGAAATGTAGAAAACTTCAGTTTTACTCCCAATCTTATGCTGTGAATGCCCAAATGTTCAATTTATTAATGTCTATGTGTATTCATTTTCTTTCTAATAACCAGCAGAGAATTTAAAATTAGCAAAAATTGATAGTGGGAAATATACTCATTTAATTTTGTCTTTAAATAAACTTACTTTAGGACGCATCATGGAAGATGATTCAGAGTCTAACTTGTTTTGGTTTTGTTGTTGTTACTTGTTTATTGGTTGTCTGGTTTTTTGGTATACACGGTCCACCATTATCTACTTCAAATAGGCTGGCTTATTTAAAGAAAGCTCAACTTTGAATCCACAGAGGTTTCAGTTGCTAGTATCAAGAGCCCAAATAATACTATAAATGTAAATATTTAACCATGGTCTTACCATTATTATATAAATCCTTGGACGATATTTAATCAATTTAAATATAAAAATATAAATATTTATACCTTCAATTCCTTTTGATGATCCATACCAGATATTTTCATAGCCTTTATATTTAGAGGACAGTGCTAAATAAGCATAATCTAATAACTTTCTTACTTTTAATAGTACAAGTCACAAACCCTGTTTCCTTTCTTTTCTAATTTTATAGCGCAGTAGCAGTTTTGGGAATTTTGATCGCTTTCGAAATAATTCTCTATCAAAGCAAGACAATTCAACTGAGGTTGGTATTTTATTCCATCTTTATGAATTTTATGACAGCATGTTATTCAAATTGTGATGATAATAGTACTTTTGCCAAGTTCAGTAAAGAAATTAAATACACTTTCAAATCATGTACACTTGCATAGAATCCTGGAATTAGTGAGCTATTATTTAGGGCCTGCTCCCATGCTGGGCATTAGGGTGAGAAGGCTATCTGAAAAGCCTGCTAGATATTTTGAGGAGAAGAGGAATTTAAGAGAGAGTTATGATTCAATGTCACATCGATAATTCCAAATTCCTGAACAGTTCCATGCTAGAGAAGTATATATCTGTGAATTGTAACTGTGTTAAGTGATGTTTGCTAAGAACGTGTGGCTACTCCATTGCTCTCCCACTTCTAGTATATGTGTCAAAATGTCTCATTGGTTGCCATTACACACACGTTTGTAAACTATGAACACTTTGCATATGGCCCAAGTAAAGCTTCCCATAACACTAAGTTTATAATATAATAATCATCATGATAATACCATTGATAGCTATATTTAATGTGGCACCTGTCATGAAGTAAGCATAATACTTAGTATTTCTATTTTGCTGCTGAAGGACTATATGTCTTCACTGAGTAAAATTACTTTTCTACCACAGAGTTAATAAAAGATGAAAGTAGAACTTGTTGGGCCTAGTGGCATATATCTCTAGTCCCAACATTCAGGAGGCAGAGGTAGGCAGATCTCTGTGAGATCAAGGCCAGACTGGTGTATACAGAGAGTTCCAGGCCTTCTGGGGCTACAGGGAGACTTGTATGACTGTTTTTCACTTGGTATTCGGTATAAACTTTTGTTGTTCTTGTTTTTGTATATGTAGCTGCATTTTGCCGCTATTTAGTCTACTGAACCTATAAAAGTATCCCACACTCCTAACTCATTCACTTTCAATGATGTAAGTAGTAATGTCCTAGTAATCTGTGAAATAATTTGGTGGAGCTGATAAAGCAGTTTCTATATTTTTCAGAAACTCAGCACTTATTTTTCATCCTATCTACAGTGACAGGGTCTCCACTGGGTACTCCAGAAGCACTTGGCAATAAATGATGAAAATGCCTAGTTCCTGAAGCCTGGAGGCAATGTAGGAAATACTACTTTAAACAGACAATGGCAGAAAAGAAGTATAAAGGAATATCTAAATTAAAATGTACACCAGGCTAGGGAGAACCTTACAGGAAAAAATCTAGTTTAAAATATATGGAGATAATTTCTTGGAAGTGTCCATAACTGATGTTGGAAAAGCCAAAAAATATTTGTGTTACATTATTGGAAATTCAAATACTGATAGATTTAACATAAGCTGTAATATAATAATATACTCTCATATTTATTTTAGTTAGTAAAATAATTTTACAATAAAGACAGAGAAGATTAAGCACTGAGAAGAAAGAAGGAAAAGGCCAATTAAAAATTTAAAGTGTTTCCAAATTATATTTTATTCTGAGCATTTGAATTAGGTAAAGAATCTTTGCCTTTATAACCTTGAATGTAGAAATTGCGAAGAGCAACTAGGACTTAAATTGGCTGTCCATTCCTATTTATCATAGGCAACGAGGTCTGATATGAAGCAAAACATAATATTGATTAATAATGATGTTAACCATGTGGTTAAACCCTCATATTAAAATATTCAAGCTCACTAAAGAGAGGTTTCCCAACGTATTTTATGTTCAGGGACTGACTGGCTGTCTCCCTACTAAGTAAGGTGGGCAGAGCTAAGTCAAATGACCTTCATGGTGCAGTGTTTGCAAATCTGGGGCACTGAGGAGATGGACTCGTTCAAATATGTTCCAGAGATAGAGAAAAACTGAAAATTTCCACATCAAAATTTCATTTACTCATAGAATACTCATTGTTTTACAAAAATTCTGAATGAGCACCAGGCAGCAGCAGCTCAAATAAGAGATTTCATTAGGAAAACACATGAATTACGCAAGTATTTCTGCATTAGTGGATGGAACGAAATAATATTTACTTTTACTCAAGAAAGTGGAGAATGTGTATGTATATTCACCTGTTCAGCTGAAAACACTGCAGGTTCTCAAATGGTTTAATTAACTTCAAAACTTCTTTAAAAATAGACATGACTATGCCAAACTCTCTGAGAGGCAAAAGACTATGTTATTACTTTTCCAGCAGAGACAGCTGCTAAAGCTTTTCTGAAAGGTCTCCCATATACATAGATGTAATCATTTATGATGCCTGACATCTATACTTTGTTCATCTCAAAGACAAGAACTAAAACAATTGTTCAGTAAAGTTATTAGATCATAACTAAAATTCCCAAAGAATTATGTGGAGATGAGACCCTTCAACATTGAGTATATAATACATGTAACAACCCAGAAACATTTAATAATACATGTTAAGACTAGAATGTGTGCTGCACAGAATGAGCAAAAATTCCACAAACTTGAATTCTTGTATCTAAAGAGGCTTCAGATCAATGTTTGCAGGATTAGGTATTAAGCTTTTAGAATACCTTGCCTAGACTGTGACATGTCCTGGGTTCAATCCCCTGAACCATAAAACAACAACAAATCACTTGACTCGGTTCTTTATTGCCTTATTAATTTATCTTTTGTAAACAATTCCATATTAGGTATATGAAAGTGAACCAACAAATGAAAGTGAAGAACAAAATAAAACTTCAAATAATGGAGGAGGTCTAGGTAAAAAAATGAGGGCTATTTCATGGACAATGAAGAAAAGAGCGGGCAAAAAGTATATCAAAGCCCTTTCTGAGGAAAAAGTAAGTTTATTCTGTCATCATTGGTATTTTTTCCTTAAAATATTCAGTGTGTTCCTTATCTAGACATAGAAATATATGGATTTTATGAAGTACTTAAACATTTTCTCCTTCAGGTATCATACTCAAGGTTTGTGTCATTTTTACAAAAAACCTTTTATTGCTATTGTGTATGTGCTTGTGTGTGTGTGTGTTCTATGGAGCACATGCGAAGGCCAGAGCACTTCTGGTGCCTATTCTCTTTCCCCACCTTTGCATAGGTTCTCAGGATCAAACTTAGGTCATCAGGCTAGTCCACATAGTGTCTTCATCTACTGAATGATCTGATTTACCATTTGGTTCTTAGAGGATTATTACTCCTATTTTTAAAAGAATGATCACACACATCTGGCATGTGAAGAAGGGTAATATCCTTTAGTTTGTACCCAACATCTGGACTTCACTTCTCTTGATTGTCAAGTGCAATTTGTATTATAGATCAACTACACTTCCCACATCTATTGATGAAAATTTGAGCTGTTTCTATGTTGGGGATATTATGAGTAATGCTTCTGTAAGCATCTGCAGGTGATTCTTTGTGTGCAAATTTTCTTCATATCTCTCAGATACATGATAATTCTACATCTGATATTTTGAGAAATCACCAATTCTTTGCAAGATAATCTGCACAATTTTACTACCCGATATCTGTGTATAAATGGTTCCAACGCCTCTGCATCATGTTAGCACTTATTATTTTTTTTCAATATAGCCATTTAATGGAGAGGATGTAGACTCACACTGTGATTTTGATTTACATTTCTCTTAGAAATGATGATTTGAACATTCTTTCATGTGATTGTTAGTTATATCTATGCCTTTTTAGGGAAATGTTTATTTAAATATTCTGCTCATTTTTCATATTATTTGTCTTTTATTGTTAGTTTTAAACGTTTATACAATTTCTGAATAGATGTCCTTTATCAACTATATGACTTACAATATGTATTCTATCACTCTGTTAATTGTACTTTACTTTTGATAGTATTACTTGTGGCCCAAATGTTTATAATTTTGTAATTGTCAAATTTATCTGTTTTTCTTATTACCTTTGCTTTTGTTATCATACATAAGAACCTATTGCTTAATATAATATCATGAATGTTTACCTCTGTTTTTGTAATAGGTTTATCATTTTAACCCTTAAATTGTAGCCTATGATTCATCTGGAGCTAATTTTTCAATACAGTGTTTTAGAGACACACAGCTTATTCTTTTTCACATGACTCTCTAGTCAACTCAACTTCATTTCTTGATTCTTCTCGTATATTGTTTGTCTTGGCGCCTTGTACAAGTCAGTGAACTGTACATTTATGGTTAGAGACACATAGATCACAAGGGTTATTTATGAACTATGTTATGTCCATTTTCTCTTTCAGCTCACTTCTCTGGTTTCTGTCCCCAGTGCTCTATGACAACCAGTGTAACCTCTGTGTTACCCAATACAATGTTCTTTACTATTTAGCTGTAGACAAAGGGGTAACACCCTTACATGTGGAACACCCTCTTGGTTTCTATGACTGAGCATTGTTTTGGCTTTTTTTATATAGCTTTTTTCCTTGACTTTGCTTTCATTGCTGTCTCTTGACATATTCAGTTTTCCTGAGGCTTCTTGAAGTCCTCGGGGGCTCTACTCAATGTACCCTGTCCTCTTATGTGATCTCAGTCTCATTCCTGCCAAAATGTTTTTGACAGTGTATCTGAAGCTATGGCTTCTTCATCTAATTTCTATACTCACACAACTATTTATTTGATGTCATCACTTAAATGCCCCATAGATATCCAAAACTCATATGCATATCAAAAACTGAAATATTCTCTACAATTCTACATGGAGCAAGATTTCTTGTCCATTAGGTTACTGGCAATAGACAACACTTATCATTTAGGATGCTACACAGAAAAAGAAGAGAAAAAAGAAGGCCCGAGAATCATTCTTTCTGCTAATTTACATATTAACTAGTCAGCGTATCTTCTTGGTTCTGATGTCCAAAGAATATTTAAAACTCCTAATTTCTCCATTCAAACAGTACCTGCTTTAGACTAAGTCCCCACCTTCCCCTGCCTATATTACCATAAGTATCTAATTTATTTCCCCAATGAAATACATTCTGAACCAGAAAGCTAAAGATTTCAGAAAAGAGGAAAAAGACACATCAGGCCCCATCAGAACATCTTCAAAATACATATCTTTACTATGGCTTGCTCAAGCTAATCCTCTGTCGAGCAGACCTCAAGAAGAGAATAGAATCATCAAGGGTTTATTGGGGAAATACCAGTGAACTAGAAAGAACTAGAATACACGTATAGGGAAAGCCTTTCAGTGGCAATGTAAGTCTCATATCTGTAAAAGGAGAAAGAGAAGGAATGGCTATCAACATTTCAGTATTCAGCCAACCACTGAGAAACTTTAACCAGGTTGGTGGGGAATCCTTAAATCAATGCTTTCCACTAGAGGAGCTCCCGTATTTCATCAAAATAGGTTCAAATGTTATTCTTATATATTCTGTTACTGAGGTAGTACATAGTCTGACTTCAGTGCAAATACAGTGGTAGGTACAAGGGTGAGGTACTTAGAATTGCTGGTGCATACTAGTCTTATTTCTGTTGCTAATAATCCAACACCATAGATTGATTAATTCACAAAGGGCTTATTTTGGCTTATAGTTACGGTCCAAGATTGAGGGGGTCACATCTCATGTTGGCTTTTTTGGTGTCAGGTTTACAAAGTGGCATACGTTATCATGTTGTGACAGATGGGCCATCTCTCCCATTTTTAGTAGAACCGCCAATACCCAATTCTGTAGGCTCAACCCTGATGACTCCATCCAGTCTTAATCACCACCCAAAGACCTTGTCTCTAAACACTAAAGTCAGGTCCAGTTTCCCATCTTAATACCTCACAAGGGAACTTAAATTAACATATGAGTTTTTGGAGAGGACAAACAATACTGAAATCATAACTTTCACTCCTTGACCCCCAAGGTTCATGTCCTTCTCACAAGGCTGATTGCTATTGGTAAGGCATAATCCTCAGGAAGAGATCTAAATAATGCATTCATGTGGCAACACATGGTCTACAGAACTCCTCAGGACCTGACTAGTTCACTGCATTGAATTAATGTGATATTCTCCCTTCTTTCACTATATTTGCCTGTATACCCCAGGCTAATTCCGAGTTCAGTTTGGTTTTTATCATTCCTTTTGCTTATGAAACTACCCTTAGAATATCACACAAGTTCTATTTTCTCCTTATGGAAGTCAATATATTGTAAAATAATGCCTTGTTATGATTCCAAGTAAATTCAAGGCATATATTACATTACCAGTGAGACCTTTGGAATTTGTTTCACCTAAGTCAACCATCCTTCCTCATCCAAGCCTTATTTACTAGATCCATCACACTGCCTAGTTTTATCTCCTTCATAGCACTAGCACTTAAACTTTCTAAAATTGTCTTGCTTGTTCTTTTATTTACAAATGCTCAAATAATTTAAAGACACACCTAGACACGCACAGAGCCTATGCACTATACATAGCTTCTTCATAGCAGAATGTACCTAATTACAGAAAAACCCTTTTAATCTGCTATCTGGTTTATTACAGTAGCCACAACCCCTAGAAAGGTGCCAAGTACCCAAGAGGTGTATTATAAACTTTCCCTGATGACTGAATGAATAAAGAATAAATAAAAGCAGAGAACAAAATTAAGTGTATTATACATGTCTTCTAAAGTTTTATCAATGCTCAGAAATGCCAAAAAATAAGAATATTGAATTACATTTTGATGAGTATTAAGAAATTCATAGGCTTTGTCCAAACTCTCTAAATATGGAAAGCATTTGAGATGTTTTCAAGGAAATGTAATTTGTTTTGAAATTGTCTGTCTTTTCTAATTTTATGCAAGATTTGCTTTTCACTTGACTAGGTGGCAAGCACAGTATGAGATTTGTAAAGCTCCTTAGATAAGGGTCGCTTTAGAATTGCAAAGTGTGCATGTTTTATTCATATCTGGTGATCTGGTAGGGTGCAAATAACTGACATGAAACAACTGTGCAGAACTTAAACCTGTAATATCAGATCCCCAAGGATTAGTAATGGGGATAACTAGATAAAAAAGAGAACATGAAGAAGAAAACACTTTAACAGAAAAAGCACAGATGTCAATGCATGTAACATTTCTGATTAAATAGTTTTGATATGTGTATTCATCTTTATTTGCAACAAAAAAATGAACCATTATAATTACAGTTGATCCCACAATGTCTCCTCTAAGGAATTTTTTCAAAGTATCTTCTAAACTGTTTTCCTGGAAATTGAGCTGAAGATTAATGGCTTTCATATTTTATGCTGATATATTCATGAGTGTTTCATTGCTTAAATATGTCTTGTTTGTTGAGTCAATGCACATAGTGAACATCTCCATGGAAATCTGCTCTGTGCACTTAACCTCTGATGGTTGTTGTTTTGTTTTGTTTTCTTTTTCTGAAGGATGAGGAAAATGGAGAGGAAGCCCTCCCCTATCGGAACAGTGATCCCATGATTGGGATCCACACAGAGAAGGTCTCTCTCAAAGCCAGCGACTCAATGGATAGTCTCTACAGTGGGCAGAGTTCATCAAGTAAGGCTAATGAATAAAGAGCGAAACCCTAGACATGAAGTCTAGGTTAAACTAATTTTTTAAAAAGGCCACCAGGAGGTTTGTTTATCAAATTAGCAACAAGGATCCAGGCATTTGATAATAGAAATAGTGAAAAGGCAGCTTATATTGAATGTATGTGGACTTAATATTTATTATGATGCATAGAAAATAAATTTTTTGGACTGGAGAGATAGCACAGGAGTTAAGAGCACTGGATGCTCCTGCAGATGACCTGGGTTCGATTCCCAGTGTGTACATGATGGTTAACAATGTTGCATAACTCCAGTTTCAGGGGATTCAATCCCTCTTGTGACCTCTATGGGCACTACATGACTCAGGTGCACTTACATACAAACGGGCAATATGGTCATACACATAAAATAAGAATAATAAAATATTCTTTAAAAAAGAAAATAAACTTTTAATACTGTAGTCAGCAGGGCTCTTGAGAATGTGCTTCAAAAAAGTTCATCTTCAAAAGTTGTGTTAGGTAATTAAATATGACTCTTTGGAACTGTATGCTATGGAGAATTAGCATTATCTTGAGTCAGTGGAGCTTCTTAATCCCAGAGTGCATGGTAGTGAACAAAAGAGCAGTTCCCTCCCCTTGAAAGCACTAAAAGGTTAGCTTGAAGCAGAAAGTAAGGAGAATAGACTTGGGAGAAAAGGGAAACACTTCCACTGGGAATGATCTCGGTCCTCCCTAGAGTACACAAAAGGAATGCTTCCTTCTGTTTGCTTTGTTTTGTTCTGTTTCCTCTGAAATTCAAGATCAGAGAGGAAGAGGACCAGGAAGTAAGCACTAAAGCAGATTGGGAAGGGGGAAGGTACACACATGAGCATTCTTCCTCTCCCTCCCTTCCGTCATACTTGCAGGACATCAAAAGTACCACCTTTTATTAACAGATATTTGCCTGGCATGGCCTTTAGCATGCACTGAGAACTCTGGGGAGGATTTCTGATGCAATTATGTAAGTTTTAGGGAACACTGCAATGTCATGCTTTGACTGTTTATAATTAATAGCATACAAAGATCAAACTGCTTCCATCAATTTCTGAGTTTACATGTATGAAGGTATCTGGCAAGGTCCAAGTTTGAAGCTATAGCTTGCTGAGATCATACAGATCAAAATGAAAAGGCGTTTGGCTAAGGATTGAGGAGCATGATCAGATGGACAGGGAAAGGATCAGAACTATCTCAGAGGCGAGAGCACACTCAAAGAGTGTAGCTACCAAGTAAGATCAGCATCCGAGGCTTCAGCGTCTAGAATAATGGTTCAGAATGTTCAACTCCTTTGCTGAGAACTGTTACCCTTTTCCTCCATCAGGTGGAATAACAAGCTGTTCAGATGGCACCAGTAACCGGGACAGCTTTCGACTGGATGATGACAGTCCCTACACAGGGCCATTCTGTGGCCGTGCCAGAGTGCACACAGACTTCACACCAAGTCCCTATGACACTGACTCCCTCAAAATCAAGGTAGGCCAACATTATACCTACTTGCTGAATGGCCTGTTAAGTGCTCGTTGCATGAAATATTTCAGAACTACAAGTCAGAAATAAAGATGTAGATTCTACCTACTTGCAGTGTGCAAAATTTGAAAATAGTATGAGTTGGGTTAAGAAAGATCTGTTGATTCTAGCAATTAGTATGGGATAATAAAGCTCAGAGTCTGGCTGTAGGGCATTGTCTAAATTTTTCTGAACTCTGAAAAACTCACAGTTACTAGAGTTGCCCAGCTCTGCCTGATACTTAGGAAATAATGGAGCCAAAAAGAGGGAGAGAGTTGAAACTATCAGGCAGGAAGTCAGCAGAACAAAGGCTCCTAGGGGGATAGGCTTGTCTGGGCAACTCCAGCTAATTTTTAAGTAGATTTTCATGCGTAACCAGAGATCTTTTCCCCTAATTATATCCCAAGCCTGAATTCCTTACTTATATAACAAATTACCCTCCAACTCAGAGGCTTCAACTAACACAAATACGTATTTATTAGATCACAGTTTCTGTAGGTCATAAATCTGGGCATGGGCAGGCTGAGTTCTCTGTATAAAAACACATCTGCTGAAATCAGGTTGTCAGCCAGGCTGTGATGTCACCTGAGGCTTGGAGTCTTCAATCTCAAGTGCTGTGGGCAGCATGCAGTTTCTTGTACTTCCTAAGATAACATTTATGTGCCATTCAGGTGAATTGGTTTTCTTTTAACTCTTATAGCACACAGAAAAATGCCATGGTTACCACCGAGGAAGGAAATTGATCTTTCCTTGGGTTATCTGTTCTAAAATGTGCAAATTTAAAAGATAGGAGTTATAAGACTACAACTTTAAAAGCCAATATGAAGGACTCAGTAAAGGCTTGCCATACCTAGCAACATATTAGTTCTTAGGGGAGCTCCCTGGTCTGCTTAGTGGATAGCATCTGGCTTATACTTTATTCTGTGTAGTTAAAATGTGGAAAAGCCTAGAGGACGAATAAGAGGCCAGAGAGGCAGAAAGACCGCATCTTTCAATCACACTTAATTCTAAAACACTAAAACAAATAAAATTTGGATTTGGATTTCACATCAATTACACAGTCACAGAGAAGCAGGGAAATATATGTTTAGTGCTAAATTAATACTGTGTTAATTTAAAGACTGGTTCTTAGAAGTAGTTAAAATATACTGGAATCTAGAACATTTTCTCAGAGATAGAAAGTTGCAACTCAAAAGAGAGACTTTGACTCTTATATATAGGCAATTACTTTCACAGAAGTTAATTTTCTTGATAAAGAAATATTCCCAAGGGGTTTTTCCTTACTCATACCAATAATTTCAGCCTACAGCCAAATGTTGTCTTAGACATGAATAAACGAAACGCTAATCGGTTTGACCATGCTTGTCTTCCCCCTGCAAACTTCAATGGAACTTTGTTTTGGTGTTCACTCCATTTACTAACTCGTCTTGAAGTTACCAGAAATTTGGAGGAGTCCAGTTTCAGGGGAATCTTGGACCATACTTGAGATTCTTAGTCTCATTAATAAAGAATTTTAAAATGGATACAAAAAGAAAGTTTGAGGACAATTTGATTTTAGCTTAAAAGAAAAACCCCAGGGTGGCAAATTGTAAATATGGACAGGTGTCAGAGGAGAAGGAAGATGATGAGGAAGAATCCATGCCATTTGAATTAAGCTGGCACATGGGTCAGTCACATTGTAGACAGGCAGCCTTGTGGCAGAAAAGGGAGCTTCAGAGAAAAAGCAAAGCCCAAAGTGTTAGAGAAAACATCTTAGAAAAGACATAGAGGAAAAGAGAAGATTATACTTTTCTGGGTAATTCAGAAAAGTAGTCAGGCCTAGGGCAGTGAATGGTGGCAGCTCTATGACCACACTATGGGGCAGGAAGTCTGAGAAGGAAATGAATATTATCTCATTAGTAAGTTAGTCATTCCTAATATCTCTTTAGCATGGCTGATGTTAACCTCTTCTTCTTGAGGGGTCATCCTTTATCTAGGTGATTGGTCAGTCCAAATGGATTAACTCTTTTATATTTTGGGTAGTTTGGAACATTAGGTATCACCACCCAGGCCAGAGTAATAGCTTTCCTAATGGGTCTCTACAGAGCCCTGACAAGGTTTTTGCAGCAATAAGAACATCATCAGTACCTTAAGAATTAAGCAGTATAACTTACTCCATTAGTACTTTTGTTCCACAGTTAGTCTTATAGACTTTCACTACTTTAAGTGGGTAGAATATCTAAAATGAATTTCTTTTATACTTTAAATGAATTGGGTCATATGAGTTAGAATCATGGACAGAGTCAAATACTTCTTTCTTTTCCCCAGATCTCCTCCAAGGATGATGGTTTGAATGTTTACATATACATTGCTTTGGTAGTATGAATTAAAAGGGAGTCACTTTTAAGTTCACACATGGGCTTAAGTTACAAGTCCATGGTTAACTTCTTGTAGATTCTTGGGAAGTTATTCTTTGTGATATTAATTTCCTTTAAATCCTATAATTTACTGTCACGACCACCTCGACCAGCAAGGAAGACGCAACACCAGACTCTTCTTTATGCAGTTTATTCAGGAACCTTGAACAACCTTTTGGCCTTTTACTTACTAACTTCTCCTCCCGGGGAAAGCCCGCCAGAGACTTAAATCCCCTCCTGCCAGCCAACCCCAAACTACCACGTGGTGCAAGCAGATAGGCGCACATATGCGGAAGCAGGCCCAGATCTCAGCCACAGCCAAATATGGAGTTGTTTACTCCAGAGAGCACTCACCCTCGGGATGGTGGAAGGCGGAAGCAGGCGCCATCTTTAAGACGCGGCAATCCGCAGCTCTCTACAATTTACCCAATACATATGTCATGAGCATAAAACAAGACTATATTCAAAGCATTATATCTATTATTCTACAAATGTTAGGTTGGTAAGTTGATATGATAGCAAAAAAAATGCATCTTTAAGTCTCTGGAAGTTTTTCTTCAAGTATGTTGAGGAAAGCAGTTTCACTGAACAGGTGAACTCACATTGGGTTCTGTTATCTCTGTGGACATTTAGCACAATACCCTCATTTCTCTAAGTTTTCTAAAGTTCCTTTCTTTGTACATATTACCACAGTGCTACGATTCTTGGGAATTTGATTTATATTTGCCTTTGCCTTTAGAAAGGAGACATCATAGACATCATCTGTAAAACACCAATGGGAATGTGGACAGGAATGTTGAACAATAAAGTGGGAAACTTCAAGTTTATTTATGTGGACGTCATCTCAGAAGAGGAAGCAGCCCCCAAGAAAGTAAAGGCACACCGCAGCAGTGAAAGAGAAAACCCCAAGACTCTGCAGGAGTTCTTACAGAGGATTCATCTTCAGGTTGGTAAACCTTTGCTCTAAAGTCTGCTTGGTTTTGCTGCATAATGGATGGAAAAATTGAGCACAGTGAACTGGAATTTGCTTAATATTGTTCAAAAATATGACTTAGAGCAAAGGAAAATCTGTTTTCCTAGAACAGCTCTTATTTCTCCTTTATTACTTTTAATGTACAAGGACAGGTCTTGATATAGCATCTGCTGGACTGAACCCTAATGGTACTTAGCAGTCAGTGACAGTACAGATTAATGTAAAGAAAGTACAGAGAGCAATGAGAAATATCGAGGAGAACAGGAGAGCGTGGGACAATGCTTAACGTGAGAGTGATGAAGAGAGCGTGACAAACAGAAGGAATCTAAGGAATCGAAAAGAAAATGGAAGGAAAATTGTACTTTTATAGAGCAGAGATTTCAACCAAGTCCACAGACGAGGATACCTAAGTGTAATCATCTTAAAAGTACTTTGTTAAGAAACAGTGATCATTTACATAAAGGAAAACCATCCTTTTTTGTAAGCACTGTACACTAACTCACCACACCATTGGAGTGCCTACTGTCGGTTTCAATATCCAACTGTTTTGTCATATTAGTGGATTTTTAAATGAAATGCCTTGCTCAGTGTTACATACAATATATAGAAAGTACACAATGCAGCTAGTCTCACTCCAGTCACAATTTTGCATTTCATTTCTCAAATTAATGCATCAGTACTTGATAGTTTTCAAAATTCAAGATAATAGCAATTATATATTTCTTAATTGTTTTTTTCTGAATTATGGTGTTACTTTCCTGTCCGCAGACACACTGCCTAAGCATCCCTATGGTGTGACTGGCACACCCGGGTTAGGGCAATCCTGGGAGGAAGCACAAGTCTGAATCCTGCCTCTTCTACTTTGTTCTGGTGATCTATGAAAAAAAATCCACGGGTGTAAAATGCCTACTCAAAACGTCACAGATAGCCTGGCATGGTGGTGCATGCCCTTAATCACAGCACTTGGGAGGTAGAGCCTGTGAGATCCAGGCCAGCCTGGTTTACATAGGCCTTCTGGAGCTACAGGGAAACCCCGGCTCAAAAAGAGAAAAAGAGTCACAATCGTGTAAGAATAGAAATTTCAGCATTCTATGCTCTTCTGAAATACACATTATTTTAAAAATAATTATTACTCTTCTTTTTTTTTGTTAAACAAGATTTATAATAAGTTCTTCCTGATTATTTAAAACTTTCTGGCTTCTTACTCAGTTTTAGTAACTGAAATAAGAATACTGAAATTATGATCAAGGAAAATGGGAAGAAATTCCGAGGAAGCTCAAAACCCTTGTAACTTCAGTTTCCATATTTATTCTGTTAGAGAGAACAGGGGTTCAGAAATAACATGGAGACTTTAGGATCCAAAGGCTGCATTTTAAACTAATACATGTTGTTGCAAATGATCAGTAAAATTCCTCTACTGGGCAAGGGAAAGCATGCCTTCTCCAACAACGTGGTTCTCATGCTTAAAAAGGCTTCAAAACTAAACAGTCTGTGATTCATCTGATATATACCTTTCAAAATGCTAAACTCACTTTTATATAGGGTTGTGTGTTAAGTCCATTTTAAATCTTTCTACATTTATTTATTTCTTTATTTAGATGTGTGTGAGAGAGTGGTTGTGTGTATGTGTGTGTGTGTGTGCAAGCACGCATGCTGGTTAGGGAACAACTTATAACTCTGAATTCTTTCCTTCCACTGTGTGTGTTCTGAGATCAGACTCACATCTTGGCAGCAAGTGTGTGCATTTAGCTATTGACCCTTCTCACTGGGGCCCAAGGTTATCAACTATTCAAGAAGATAATGTGACTGGATGTTTTTGTGATGAAGCAAACAAGGAGAGAGACAGATTCCAAAATATCATTATAGCAGAATCTGTTAGAGACATTTTGTTGACAAACTTGAGGAAATGCTGGCTCTGTCAATTTAAGTAGCTGTGAAGTATAGGAGTCAAAAGGGATGAATGCTTCAGCAGCTGAAATGAGCCATGATTTAGCACTATTACAGTTAAGGTAATTATTTCTTTTTTACATTTGTCCTTCTGGAAGGTGAAGATTTTATAACATTCACTATTAAATGTCCTGGAGTTTGTATGTGGGAACTAGTGCAAGTAAAATGAACTTAGGCAATGTTCTATTGCTGTGTTTGGTTTTCAGAGGACGTTTTCTAGTTTCTTTAAATCTAAAGTACACAAAAAATTTGAATCCTACTAGTTGATGTATTATACACATTTTCCTCCTCCTACAGGAATACACCTCAACACTATTGCTCAATGGCTATGAGACCCTGGAGGATTTAAAGGATCTCAAGGAGAGTCATCTCATTGAATTAAACATTGCTGATCCAGAAGACAGGATGAGATTGCTTTCAGCTGCTGAGAGTCTCCTTGATGAAGAAAGTAAGTTGACATACCTACACTTCTCCCTCCTGATCATCGCAGTTTAATGGAAATACTAAAACCTTTAAAAGTAAAGCTCCAGAATTAATTAGGGCTATCATATAAAGCGTTCTTTTTCTGTAACTTAACAATCTTCATATAATCTTTGAAACAACTCTGGCCAAATCTATAATTAGGGAAACACTTTTTTGTTGTTGGATTCTCAGAAAATGGAAAAAAAAAACTGATTCTGCAGAGCTATTAATTTACAATACAAGTAGATGCCTGCATTCCCAATGACCAAGGGAGTTAGAGACAAATATTTAGTGACAGCATGAGTCATTAGTGAGAAATGTCACACAGCTTCTGTAGAACAACACAGAGCATGAGCTAATGAGCCTCCACAGTCACACAGAAAAATTCATTTCTTTACCATATATATATATATATATATATATATATTCACATCGCGTGTGTGTTTATGGTACTCTTTGAAAATGTCATAATAGCTTGCAAAAATATTCAGCACTAGATTTTATTATGTGAAGTAATTCTCTGTATTTGTAAATATAAACTGAAGATGAAATAATAGATGCAGATCCATTTATGGCAGTGTACAACTGTGCCAGCTGGGTTTGTAAAGATGGGATACCTTTGATTTTTCCAGTTACCTATTCAGAACACTGTTCCTATTAAATCTAGTCAGGCTCCCAGTCTCTGAGCTTAGATATGGTGTTCCAAATGCTGCAAAAAGCATTTTGTGATGGAAAAAAGGAATGGAATCTAATTTCAAAAAATAAAAAGAATTTAAATCTAATCCAGCCTTCTCTTTTAAAAATAACACTAACTTTTAGCTACTTTATTTGAACATGCACTTAGTAAAACTTTGCACTAAAGTCTTTATGTTTATTACCTTGTTTAGTGTAGTTCACAGCTAAGATAGAGAGTAAAGCTTCCCTATTCGTGATGAGAAACAGAGAGTATTATCTTGCGTAAACTCAAGCTCCTAGTGAGTTCAGCGTTAAAACTGCAGTCAAGGGTTTTGCCAAGCAGTGCCGTACTTCCTCACACTGCTAACAGCCCAGATGGAGACGGAGTGGAGCTCTGTTCATCACCCAGAACTCACGACTTCCTTTGTGAGCTAGCTAAAACCTTTCTGCACAAATACTACAAAACTGAGACATATTTTGTATGTGTACTAGGCACTTGTTTTATGTGTGCTAGAAATTACTTTATTATTTTTGATCTTTTTGAGACAGGGTCTCCCTGTAGCCCTAACTGGCTTGGAGGGAGCTTGCTATGTAGACCAGGCTGCCTTTAATCTCACTGCGATCTGCCTGCCTCTGCCTCCCAAGTGCTAGGATTAAAGGCATGGGCCACCATGCCTGGAGAAATTGTTTCTTATTGTATTCTGCCTTGCAGTCTTATGTTTACATAGATCTTCTTCCTTTACTGACACCTTTGACACGCAGGAATAGTCCAACAGCAGTTAAACTGATTTCATCATTAGACTTAAGTTTATAAATGATTTCTTTGAAAATCTTGGGACTGGAAGATGAACACTGGAAAATGGAGTCACAAAGGCAGGCAAAGACTGAGTTAAGAAAGCAGCCATATTAATCAGCTGCATAAGCTAAGACAAAATAAGTCTGTGTAAATTGATGTAGTAATACCTGTCAGGTACATGAGGAGCTTCTGGCTCATCTTGTTGTTTCAAGTCATGGCCCTCACTAAACAGTGTTAGCTAGAAGCCAGATTCTTTAGATTTCTGGTGTTATGTTCAATGCCATAGCAACATTCTCCAAAAACAAGTGACCATGAAGTACATGGATGGAGAAGGAGTGATTTTTAAATGCTTGAAAATGCTTGTTTCTGTTCTACAATGCCAAAGATTGTTTTGCCCAATTTTCAGAAGAGGAAAAATTCTGAACTGAGTTTAGAAGCGATCAAGCAGTTTGATAAACAGGAGAGGTGAGAGTCTGCTCAAAGGCAGACTGCTAAAGCTTCAAGTTCTGTCTTCCAAGTGTGCAAACCAGTCAATGTGGAAGCAAGGAATATTTGAGATTTCTCTCCTCATATTTTTCTTCAGAGCGGGGGGGGAGATAAAGAGAGAGAGAAAAAGAGAGAGGGAGGAAGAGACAGAGAGAGTTAATGCTCAGTGGAGAACAGAAGCCTGGTAAGAGCATGGCCCTCTGTGAGCGGAGAAGCTACTGTGGCTGCTGGGTTATGAGGTTTGTGACATGAAGGGGCTGGCCTCCTGAATGCCCTGCTTTCCTGGATAAACAGTATTCAGCAGGACTCTGCAAAGGGAGGTAGGACCGCCCAGACCCTCTTCGCTTCTGTGTTCTCTCTCCTGCACCACTTGTCTACTATCATGGGAGAATGGTTTACAGATGGTAATAACGAGCTGGATGCAATTTTATAAACCATCAGACCCCAAATCTTCCCTTGCAAGCTAGAAAAACTAAATAAAACCATTGTAGATAAGTAGCTTTTCCAAGCCCACATATCCTGAATGTAGTCTCCTGTCTATGAGACACTTATACACTCTTTCCCAGTTTCTGAAAACAAAACCCAGTTTTCTTGAAGCATGAAGTGACTTTCAGTGTTTGCTATATAAAAAGGGCCAAGTCCTAGAAATTATTTCTCTGTATCAAACTTTAACATATGGCCACTGAAGGTCAAGAGATGGTGACCACTTAATGTAGTCATGTAGAAACACCCACAATCACAGAATCAACTTTTAGGTGACAAAAATGAATTATAGAAAAATGCAGATTCAACTAGTGTACTTTCAACACAGAATCTTGAAATTATTCTCATTTTAATCTCACAGTCTAAAGTAGTGTTAGAATATACATGTCCAAAAGATGCATATTGCATGTTAGGCTATTTTGACTGAAAGCTATTTATCTTATATGAAGCTGCTTTGCTGAAGAAATAAAAAAGAATGACTTCTATTTGTTGATAAGATGGTGAATTCTGATGACTTGGCACCATGCTGCTACAGGCTTATTTTTATCTATTCTGTACTCTGTGAATCATATCTTCTACAACCATGCTAAGATTAAATGCATAACCTTCATGTTCCTTGAATGATAAAGACCTTGAGTATTTGGTTATAGAAAACCAAGACATAAAAAACAAATGTATGTCATAATCATAGGCGGAATATAGCTTTTTTGGAAAGAATGGGAAATGTAAATTCGCATGATTTTATGTATGCATTTTTATTCCGATCATTGAATAGGGATATCAGTAAATTTCTAGTTTATGGTTTCATTGTTAGACTCTGAATTTGGAAAGTTTTTGCTTTGTTCCTCACTCAATATAAAATTAAGTGGGGCTGCAGAGATGGCTCAGAGGTTAAGAGCACTTGCTGCTCTTGCAGGGGACCAGGGTTTGGTTCCCAGCATCCATGTGTTAGCTAACAAACATCCTGTGACCAGTTCCTGGATATCTGACACTTTCTTCTGATCTCCATGGACACTGCATGCTCACATACACTGGTACACTTACATACATGCAGGCAAAACACTGAAATACAAAAAATAAATTTTAAAAAATTAAGCAAAGTGGGCATGTGCCTCAAGGAAGAGTTAATTAAAACTTTGTGATAATGTAGAAAATGGAGCAGATCTTGTCTGAAACTTTAGTATTTCTAGAGCAGTGAAGAGATTGAAACAGGGAAAAACATAACTCTACAATTTAGAAAAACTACTTTTCCTTTTTTCTTAGCCCAGAGATAGATAGCATTGTTCTCACTTTGACCTTGAAAATATAAACTGGATAAACATTTTAGGTCAGTGCTTGGCAGGTGATAAAGACACTTTTCCAACAAACTTATAGAAGGGTGGCTGAGAGGTTTTGAGCTGATCATAGGATTATTTCTGAGGGGAGTAATGACTTTGGGGTTCTGCAATACCATCCATACAAGCAGAGGAATTCAGAATTCACTTTCATGTTGCAACAGTACTGAGCAGAATGAGGCCATTGGCTCTGGGAATCTAGATAAAGGAAGAGAGAAAATTTGGGGTGAGATCAGTTATTAAAGGAGCAGAAAACGTTGGATCTGTTGATTCTGAACACATTAGGGTTCTTGTACTGATTATGTGGCTTTTGAATTGGTCCCTTTACTTTGGGAGTAAATATTCCCAGCAAGTTAAAGGGAACAGGGAACATGTGTGGGGCAGGCGATAGATAATATTCTTGCATAAACAAAACCTAGACAGCTCTTTGTCTTACTCAGAAATGCTTCCTTATAGTACAACAGTTAACAGCTAATAGTCAATAGTTCAGAATTTCTATCTTTTTGTCCTTGCTTATTTCTGTATGTATAGAAGTGTATCTGTGTGTAAGAAATATGTATGATTGTCTTTGGGGAAGAGAGGTGACAGATTATTTTGCTTTCTTAGTGTCAGGGATCATTACATTTTAAAAGTAAAAAAGAATGGTAACAACATAAGCAAACTTTACAGAATCTTCATTCAGAGAATTTTAGGCACTCGCAAATTCTGGTTTCAGTGCCAAATAAGGAGGAGGGGTGAAGGGTGGGTAGTGTGCCAGGTCGCTGGCACCAGCTGTGGTCCCAGCAGCTCCTCATTGCTCAACCATGCCCAGTTGTGCCTGCCTGCCAGTCTGCCTGCCCAGGTTTATGCAGGGAAAGGGGGAGGGTCACATCAGGGGCTGGAACATGAGCCCCCAGCAGGGGAGATGCTTAGCTATGCCAAGTAGCAGTCCAGCAGTTGGCCTAGCAGCATGTCAGTCTAACCTGGAGTCCTAGCCCCAACATGTGTACCTGTGGTTTCTAACCCGTGTGCCATATGATTTGAATCTGGATTCAAGAAATGAATACATTTTTTAGAAAAGACACCATAATTACATACATTTATAGAGGAAACAGCCAGGCACTATATAAATACATAAATATATATATATATATATATATATATATATACACACACATATATATGTACATTCTTATGAGAGAGATCATATTCTATATAATAAAAATAAAATGAAATCAAACCTTTTTTAGCCTTTTATCATTCAGATAACAATTTCTAGTGAAAAGAACTTTGAGAGTTTTCATGTCAGTGCCCTAAAGACTCCGGTAATGCCTGTATATGTAGAATATTCCTGCACTTGTTTTTATACTACAGTGTAATTGTGGCATGGTTATGAAGTGATTGCCCTAATCAAATAAGAATAATATAATTTCCTCTGCCAAAGTCCCTGGCCCTGTGCTTTTCATCCCCTAGAAGTCTAATAAATGCCTACAGACTCAATAAATACTGGCATAAGATTCACAATAAAGAGATTTGCAAATAGGAAGGAAGCCTATTTTTCTGATGATATAAAGTCTGAAATCCCACTTCATATGTATTCTTGCAACAGGAAGATAGGTATTGTTTGCTGTGTGATCAAGGTTTATTTCATGTATATGCTCATAATGTATTCATATGTGTGCAAGAGTATAAATTTATTTTCAGAAAGCAACAGTGTAACCAATTCAAAGTTTAAAATGAAAATAATTTTAATATCCATGTCCAAGTTCTAGGGGTTTTTTTCCATTGTATTCAGCATAATATTATTTAGTAAAGAATTTAAAAACAACTTGAACTTCTACCAATTAATTTCTTAAGTAAATCCACAAGGATATAAACAAGATGCTTTGAAGGTACTAAGAGACTGGTTTTGGTCTCTAGCTCTGACATGATAAAAAAATGACACATAATAAAAGATGTATTAGATATTTTGTTCTGTGGCTAAATAATTGATATGAAAGATCTTAAGGGATAAAGGACTTACTGGGTCTCACAGTCTGAGGCTACCTTCCAGCATGCTAGGGAAGTCATGGTGGCAGGAAGTGAGCAGCTTCTCAGCTGCACCTGCAATCCGGAAGTTGAGAGATGAATGCTCTTGCTCAGTCTTGTGGTCTTGAAACCCCCTTTTAGGGTAGGTATCCCACCTCAATTAAGGCAATCTAGAAACTCTCTTACAGACATATGAAGAGTATGTTTTCATGGTAATTCTAGATTCAACAAAGTTGAAAATCAAGATTAAATATCACAGATGGTAAGAACAAGTCATACTATAGATAGTTTTAATAAATACTTTTAGAAACGAAATTAATTTTTTTTGACATGTCAATGTATCATGGAAAAATTACCCCTTTACTCTTAGAATTTTTTTCTTTTGTTTGTTTCTTTGCTTTTATTTTTTGCTAAACCTAAGAAATAAATTGGCATAAGACTTATCAACAGAAGAAAAAAAGAAACATTTTAGAATATGTGTTATATGTGAAAGAGCTTTTCTAGGGAAAATAAGATTCAAAGACTTATAACCAAGCCTTTATTTGCTGAATTAGACAAAGTGTAATAAGCTAAAACTGTGAGGAGGCCGGAGGCTTTTATCACAAAACAGTTATTTGGGTAGAGAAGTGGCTCAGAAGATAAAGGCTTCTCTAACTTGGTTTACACAGCTTTCCCTTAGCCTCAACTTCCTGGACTTGATGTTAAGATGATACTATCCTTTGGTTTTCTGAGAATATTTTTGACGTGGGAATTTCAGAAAGTCATCTTGTATCTGCTGCTTTTCAAGTACATTTAATTGCAAATAGTCAATGTGCCAAAGTAACATATTTTGATATAATCTCATCTTCACCAAGTAAATAAGATTTAACTCATTTATTATAATTACAAAATTAATTTTCCAAGGCCTATCATTAAATAATATATCATAGTAATTTTTCATCTTATTTAATCATTATCAAAATAGCCCACTATGACAATTCAACCATAGTTAAGCATTTCCCGGGACCAGAGCCTTGTGGAGTATGATTGGGAGAGTAGCAGTCCAGCTGTGACCCACACTGGTGCCAGTCCTGTGGCCTTGAAAGAGTGTGCCTCTGTTGCTCTTGATGAGCCCAGCACTGGGGATGTGGCAGTTCATGTGGGGATAAGTGAAAAGATGTCTTCCCGGTGCATTTCATCAGAGACTGACCCAAAGTCTGGGTCACAAAGAAAGATGAGCAAGACAAAGAGTAATTTCCTTTCTGTATTGTCATGCACTTCAGGACAACTGCAGCTAGTTGCCTTTCCATGAGTGGACTTCCTTTTTGTCCTAATTTTTTTGTTGTCTTTCCAAAAAATAGATAAGTATAAGCAGCAAGATAAACTACAGTTCCCATATAATCTAAAGACAAAACTTCCCCATACAAAGTATAGACAATTAACACTGGAATGGCTGAGTTTTAGACTGAGATTCAGTGGCACAAATGCATGAATTACACATCTGTAGTCATCCTAAAATGTGTATGTCTGTTTTATTACTCTTTAAGATGGTACCCGGCTAGAGAAAAGGAAGTATTCCTCTTGATTACATTTCAAAATTTCTTCTTTGGTCATTTTTAATTTCATTTTATCTAGTCTAAATATTGGTTCATTAGCTTAAAAACACTTTTATTTTATACCTTCTTTGCCCAGGCATTTTCCTGTGCTCTCTAGTTATAGTTTTGGGTCACAGAAACAGAGATTTGGCATCTAAGGAAAATAAGAATGTGAATTTGAACTCTGGAAGATACGGGTATAATATCAGGGAAAGGTCAATTAAAAACTGGATGTTTTCACTTTTTTTTATCCTTAAACCTTTTTATATGTGAGATTTGGGAGGATTTATTCCCTTATAACCTGAGACATTTTCCTAGAATCAGGATCTAGTTTTTTTCCTTAAAGCTTTCTTCATTTTCAGTATAATTTAGGCTGCCTACGCTTAATTAATTGAATGTCACAACTCCAATATAATTATTTGATGAATAATTATATTAGCTGTCTTATGCTTTAATCACCATGTCATTTTTAAAATATTGATACCTATCTTAAATCTATGATTTTGATCCGTGGGCTTTATCCAGTTCTCTAAAAACTTTATTAGGGAATAAAATATTTTAATACTCAAATTACTTATTTGTGATATTTTCTAATTAATCTTTTCTTAATGTGATAATTTTACTTTTATCATTATATAGTATATAAAATTGTGCTATTTACTGAAGTGCTTATTACAGATGCTATTAACTGGTTGCAATAAGAGAGAGACAAATATCAATGATTATTAATACTTCTTCAATATAGTCAGGTTTGAAAATATATGGCCTTTAGGAAGTTTCCAAACTGTCTGTTGCTATATTGAAAAAATATTCCATTTGAAATTTTTTACTATTTAAAACATAAAACATAGCAGATGATCTAAGAAGATAGAGAAAATCCATCAAATACTTGAATGCTTTCATTTATTAATTAACTAAATGTATATGTATATATGCTCTCATATAATTGTTCATAAAATATAGAAAATAGACATGCTTTTCAAACATAGTATCAAACATATTATTTCAAACATATGTTTTGGTAGATGAGGATACTCTCAGATATCCTATAGGAAGTATATAATTTTGGAGGCAAACCACTTCTTATTCCAGTGTGGTACTTGCCTGGTTAGTTTAGACGACTGGACCATGGGACAGAACAAATGAAGACTGTGGTTTCAATCTCTAGGCAGGCCAGTGATTGTTGCTCAGTTTCATGGACACATGTAGAAACTAAATGATTTAGAAAGAAAATGTGAATACATTACTGTGGATTCATTCCCTTTGTAGGAAAAAAGAAAGAACAAAAAATATCACCAGTAGCACAAGAACAGACCTAGGTTTGTGCCAATCATTAGTGTCAGAAAAAGAAAAGCTTGACCCTAGAGATACTAAGATTGGATGCGCTATAGCTTTCCTCTCCATAATGAAACATAATGACCTGCCTTTTCTTTTTATAGTTACAGTTGAGGGGTTCCAGCTGATAAACTGCCTGAAATTACTGCAAACCTGGTGGGAAGCATTTGAGGAGGATAGCCATGTTTTCATTTCACTAGGAAACCATTTAGCAAATTACTGCTGTTCTGTAAATTACTGTGCTGCTTAACTTTCAAACGGAGAATCTATTTCCCTTTTTTCATAAAAACTGTAGATGAAAGAGTTCTATAATAAATAACCTGTATTTAAAACAAACCAATTCCTAGAATTTAGAGAATGTGATATAGCATTTTTCAGGTGGAAATTAAACAAATGCATTTTTATTGCCAATATTAAGCAATGTATTTTTTCTGGTAGAGTCAGGTTTTCATTTCCTATTTGTTTGTTATGTGACCATTTGATGAGACTAGGTAGATGTTTCTGAAGATGAAATACCAAGCTAAGTGTTTATTTTTTAAAAACTAAAAATATAATTTTGGAAATCAGAAGCCTTTGAACCTACATTTTCTGTCTTCAGGAGTGCCCCACTACTGGCAATCATTCTAAACAGAACATGGTGCTAGGAGCAAATGACTTTTATAATACCAACTATTGCTCAGAATTTAATTCTGGAGAGTAATTTAGGTATGTGAGTTTTGCATTGAGGTAATGGGCCCAAGCATAATCTGTGAAAATGTTGCCTTATCCCTACTACCACGACTAGGAGGATCACATTCCAAATATAATGGTCACTGCAAATGTGACAGGATGTGTACCAAAGGCCGAGTCCAGCTGGCCTTCTTCAGAAACATCAAAATAATGGAACATGGAACTGGGTCCTTTTTTTATAGTAGCAATAACATGGAAGAGCAGAGGCAGAGCAGAAATCAATTTCTTAGAAAATGAGGACCCATCTCAGAACTTTCTTACTATAAAAAAAAAGGGGGCTTGGAAACACAAATGATTGCTCTGCATAAGGTCTAGCGAACAGTAAGTAAATCCACCCACCATTTAAAGGTTGGTATGACTAATAAAAAGAAAATGCTTTTGGTAGCTAGGATTCACAATCCTAGAACTGTTGGGCTTTAAATATCTGGTAGTTGAATCCAGAAAGTTATGGCAAATAAAGTTATTCAGGAGAATGGCATAAATGTAGTTTCATAGGTCAAAAATAAAAGCCTAGAGGAAAGGCTTAAAGGAACCATTACAATTCATTTTGAAAATCAGTAGACTAAAAGGCAATTTTTATCATTCTTTCCAGCCTTTCTCAAAAAGTATTCCACATGCAACCACAGAATCAGAAAATATTTTACATGGCAATTTTCTCAGTTTTCTGAAATTAATGAGAAGTTAATTCATGACATACAAGAGTATTTTAAGTCACCAAAGTTCAGTCTCATGTGGATCTGAGGTTAATGAGGATTGACTGGATACACAGTAGAACATAAAACAATATTGGCAAGATATCTGGAGTCTAGATAATATTCAAAAAACAGAAGACGTATAAATAAGATAAATTTATTATCGTATGTGAGTCTATTGAAGGAAACCTACGGATTTTGAAGCTCTGTTACTTTCCTCTTAGAGGAATCAGATGAGTGCAGTAGAATGAGATGAAGTTCTTGTCAAGTGGATGTGTTTGGCTCTCTCAGTATGAGAGAAGTGAAAAAATGAAGTGAAGAAGAAGCCCCAAGATTAGGCGAATGAGGAGAATGTGTTAATTTGCAAAACATGACAGAGATGATAGCTAGAGATTGATTTCTTCTCTGAAGCACTCGGTCCACAATGCAAAGAAATATCATCTCTGATGTCAAAGAAGACAAAGAAATCTCACATTGACAGAGACAAGGCAGATGGCAAAGGAATGCTGAAGAGTCACACTCTGCAAGGTGTTTCGGTTCTTTAGACATAACTCTTGAGTTTTGATATTCTTTATTCTAAAAGAGAATGCCTTTTGAATATAGAAAGCTGCTTTAATGAATCAACTTCCACATAAATGATGGTTATTCAGAACTACAAAACCATGCAAGAAGAACTACATATTCATAACACAGATCTATTGGAAAATTTGGAGCTTTGCACTCTAAAGGCTGCCTGGTTTCCTTCAATCTTTCCGAGTGAATGTAAATATAGGGAAATTCTGCATATATCAAATTCTATTAGCTAAATTCTGCATATATCAAGTGTCATTCTGTACACTTGCCCACGGTGATTTTTTGTTTATTAATCTACATTACCTCAATTCTAGAATTGTTGACCAAGTGTTCACTACTAACTTGGATTGTATTTTAAACTGCAAATGACTTTTCCTAATGATACTTTAAGGAGTATTTGGACAAGGCATCTGTCATACTGTGGATACAATCTGCTTTCTCTGGCAACTTATTATTAATGTAAAATAAGAGTCCATATTGGTCTTTGCTCACGTAGGTAGTTCACATAAATTCCATGAAACTAAAAGTCAACAACGAAGGGCAAACTTTCACCTGTGAGAAAAGAGTAGTTTGAATAGCTAAATACTCTAAATCTCTTTTAGAGTAAATAAATATATCTTTTACTCAGTATTGCAGCCAAGTTTGGAACTGTTGATAATGTTTGATAATATTTGAAACTGACCTGGAAATAAAACTTGTACTGGCTCTTCCTAACTGCTGCATTTTTTTTCCACATTAACAGCTACTGAAAAGCAAGAGAGTGAATCTGCGCCTTTGTCCTTAGGTCCAGATGTCTTAAGTAAGTCACAGTTAGATGACTGCCCAAGGGACTCTGGTTGCTATATCTCATCAGGAAATTCAGATAACGGCAAAGAAGATCTGGAGTCAGAAAATCTGCCTGACATGGTGCAGAAGATTACCATCTTGGGGCCAAGTGACTGAACACACGTTCTCAGCTACACATTTAAGACTATTCCATTGAACTCGGGTACTACAAGATCACATGGAGGGGAAGGGAAATATTTCCAAATGTATCCCAAAGTTCAAAGTGTTTAATTTTGGCTGTATATACAAGTTTGTATCTCTAAATCTCCCAATGATTGTATGTACAATGTATATTTATTAAAGACTGTGTGTGTTAGTATTTCACCTGTCTATATTAGAAAAAGATGTAGCACAAGTGTTTGCTATGTGTTAGGTATGCTTCATTTGCCTTTATTTTATAAGTGCAGCAGGATAAACAGGACAAAAGCTACATTTTTCATACCTTCCAGTTTGAATTTGTGTACAATGTTGACGTGATGGCAACAGAAGGTGTTTCAGTTGAACTGATTTATACAGAATGTATCTACCCATTTTTTTTAATTATTGGGAAAATGTAAATTGAATTTAGAGACTTGTCCTGCTCAGAGGTCGAGTTTAGTAACTATTTTTGGTTTATTTCTTCACTATGTTATTTTGATATGATGATATGGTTAACAATATTCTGTCCATCTTGGTTTAGTAAAACTAAACTACAGAGATATTTTATTTCTGAGCATAAATATTCTTAATTTTGGCATACCTTTATGTTAATAAGAAAGTGAACTATGTACATACCATACTTCCTAGACAAATTTTAAGTAACTAACGTAAGTTACTTAAGGTATTTTAGTATTAGAATTTAAAGAATATTTCTAATATCAGACAATGTTGTATAGTCATTCTTCAGTTAATAAAATTTAGTGATTCAAAAACCATCTTCTGAATCCAGACCCATGTTATCTAACTTCCTGAATACTCCAGGAGATTTTAGTTTGACATGCCCAGTCCCTTGATTTTCTATATAAAATTGCCTTTACTGTTTTATTTCCAATCTCTCTCTTTTCAACTGCTAGTCATTAAAATAGAAAGTCACCTCATTCTTGTTTTGCACACATCAATTGTAGACAAATTCAATAAGTCTTAGACATTCTACCACTAGAAATGCTTCCATATACAGGGCTTCCAAACCATACCCAGGGTTGCTGTTATGCTTTGGAATCTCATGTACTAATATTTTCCCAAATGCTCTCATGTCATCAAGTCCATCTCCACACAGTCTCTAACAAACTCTGTAATTCAGAAATAAAATTAGGCACATCACTGCTTGAAAGTGCTAGATGGCCTCTCATTCATTTCACTGTAACACATAAACATACACAAGTTCTTTCTTAAGCAATTTGATCTACCTTGTGAGTCACATCTCTGTTCTCCTCTGTTAGTGGACATTGTAGTTATATAAGTCCTTACAGTTTTACAAATTCATTGTTCCCTATGTGACCTTTCACATGTTATGTATTTACTTGGTGTCAATCCTGATTTTTTTTTTCCAGCTAAATTTTCTATTTTTTGTCTGAAAACTACTACAAAAGAGTTTCCTACTCTATGTGATCTGTGTGATTGCTTTCTGGGCTTTCATTATGCTTTGATGGAAACATATAAGTTATTAGTTATGGAAATTCACATAGTTTTACATCTCTGTGACAAGTGCTTTCATATGAGATTGTGATTCTTATTATAGAAACTATTTGCTCAGGTTTTTAAATCCCTGGTGCCTATAAAAATCTGGCATACAGGGTCATTTAGAAAATATACATTGGGATCTGGAGATGGCTCAGTGGTTAAGAGCACTAGCAGCTCTTGCAGAGGACTTAGGTTCAACAACCAACACTCATGTCGCAGCTAATAACTGTCTGTAACTCCAGTTCCAGGGGAATCTGAGACCCTCCTCTGACTTCCACAGTCATTGCCCAACACTGGCAAACTTGCATACATGCAGGCAATACACTCATACACATAAGACAAAAATGATAAAATATTAAAAATACATTGAAGTGCATTGAACATGATGTCTATTTTCCATATTAAAACTGTATCTTTACTGTTAGGTCAATCTTACCAACCTATAGATTTATAGGTTGGTATAAATCTATATAATATAAATCTAATAAATCTAAAAGTTTTTAAATAGAAATAAAGTGTGCAGCAGGAGAGATGGCTTTGTGGTTAAAAGCACTTTCTCAATCATAAGGACCAGGGTTCAGATCCTAGCACCAAGGCATCAGACACTTGTTTCTGGCCTTCATTGGCACTCAATCACATATGTACACACACACACACTTGTTTCTGGCCTTCATTGGCACTCAATCACATACGTACGTACGTACACACACACACACACACACAAATAATTCTTAAGCAAATAGTAAATAAAATGTAATGAAGAAAACTCAGGAAATGTAAAAGATTATTTTGAAAGCTGAAAGACAGTCTTCTATAATTAATCTCTAGTATATTTATCAGATTTGTGGTAACTAATCTCGCAAGCAGTGACATGAAGCATACAGTTACCTTTCTATTTCCCCTTCTTAGCAGGAAATGCTGTTTCCTGACATGGCTACCACTCCTAAGATGTTTGTCTAGAGACATTTGGGGACATAGCACAGGAATCGATGACTTTTTTTTTTTTCTCTTTTAAACTGTACTAAATGTACACTCAATTTGGTCAAGAGAGCAGAAAGTTTTGGGGAGGTACAGGGAAATCGTAGGTTGGGAACTACTTAGTAATAAAATAATGGAAATGTCAAGTGAATTAAACACTTTCACAATTTAAATCCCTTGAAAGAAGGTCTTATACTCAGTTGAGGGTTTAGGGACATGGTTTTACACAGAGGCTTTGAGTAAACTAATGCAGAAAAAGACTGGGCTCTTACAAAGACATAAGGGAGCAAAGAGGAAAGCATGAAGTTCACATAGCCAGAAGACAGGCCTGAACCTCCAAGACTGGCCTGATGAGGACATGCGTGTACTGAAGTATGTTTCCACGTGGGTATATTGTTGAATTTAATTTAATCATTAAATCACTGAAACTCTAACCTCAGTTTGTTCAATGTAGAAGAAACCACATCAATAAAAAGAAAGTAGGTTTCCTCTGCTTAACCAGAAAAATACTGAAGAGAACCAGAAAGGCAAGGAAAAGTTAATCTATATCTGTGAAGAAGCTGAGGGACATGGACGCTGTTGCTTTTTCAAGAAGACAGGCAAGAGTCTGAATCTTTTCAGGGCAGTTATTAAGATAGAGAGCCATCATATTAATACTTATGGGATATTTTTATTGGCTCTGTAGCTTGAGATACGGTAAGATGCCCAATCACATATATTTATGTATTAATTAAACAATATTTAGACTTTGTCAATAATGTTCTAGGTCCAAGTGATCTGCATCAGATAACTACCTGTTGGAACAAGCATATAAAAAGTTGTAAAACCTTTAAAGGATCCAAAAGTTATCTGATCCCAGAGGTTTCCTAATTTTCAAATTTTGCCATGTTATGACAGTCTATAAAGTTAGAGAAATTATATCCAGGTAAACGGATACAATTTTAATAATTCAAATACTGCGTTTAATATTTGGGATTAAATTGAGGGCCTTGTACATTAAAGACAAGAACCCTACCATTGACTTCTTGCTCCTACTATTTATTTATTTATTTATTTCCTTACTTATTTTTGAGATAAAATAGTACTTATCTGTTCAGGTTGGGTTTGAACTTGTGACACTCTGGCCTCAGTCTCCTGAATATTAAGGATAAGAATCCTTCAACAAGATAGAGCTCACATTTTATTTTGGAAGGTATTTCTTTTTTGATAAATACAAAATTGAGGCCATGTAAGTTCTGGTTTTCCTTCTCTTCTATCACTGATATAAACATGAGCATTAACTTCAACTAAAAATTTATTATTAGTGGCCTTTCTATTTTTTAATCAACCAAATTGCCAAGAGAGTTATTTAGGTAAAATCATTCTTAAAACTAGATTGACAGATAAAGATTATTAGGTATCAGACAAGTTCCATGTCACTGAGGTTACAGTCACGTGCCTTGTAACTTCCTGAGTGTGGCCAAATCGATGACATTTCATGTTGAGAAATTTCCGCAGCAAGCATAAGTTCTGAGAAAAATAACATGATGAAATTTTAGATATTCCTTTTTCCTAGACCACAAGTGCTTCTGCACTAAGCTGCCACAGAGGAAAAATACCTAATTAGCCTGCAGGCTTCAAGTGCTCTAATAAAGTGAGAATTCCAGCTAAAATTATGAAAATGTTGAGAGTTAAGTGAATAGGTATGAAATATAGGTTAAAAAAATAACAGTGGCTTCTAAATTTGATTATGTGTTTTGCCTATGGAAATCAGATGGCTGTAACCCTGATTTTGTGGCTACCTTCATTCAACCACTGAATTCCTCTCAGCACACTCTGTTTACCTAGACGTACACTCTAGAGGTCATGGAGTTGAGTCATCTGCTTTTAAGAACTATGACCTGAGCCAAGTCATTTACCTCTGAAGTTAATATTTTTTCACCTAAAATGGTATAGAATGCAATAAATAATACATATGAAGCACTTGACATAATACCTATAGTATTTGTGTAAAAAATCACTACCATTTTATATCCACTCCTTCATTTAACCTGCCTGGGTCGGGAGATCAGATGGAAGCAGTGCTCATATTCAAATCACACGGGTAGGGGCTTCTTAAGACTTAACCGGGCTGAGGTATAAAACTGTGCTGGCCAAAAGCAATGAAAGAGAATCAGCTGGTTGAAGAGAATTTCTCAGCTGACTGATATTTTCAGCATGACAGAATATTTCTTTTTGTCTCTGATCAGTTCAAAAAGAGATGATACTGAACTTGATTCTATACTATTGTCACAGGATAGGAAAAGTTCTTTTTTTAAAATAATGCATCATTAACATCAATGAACACCTACTTTAATGAAAAATTAGATTTTGGATTGTTACTACACTGGGCCATAGTTTTCCCTAAATTAAGCAGTTTCAGCTGGTTGAGCTACAGGGACCCTAAACGCAGGCATTTACAGACATATACACACTTAGGCAAAAGGTTTTCTGTATGAGATCAAAGTGCTGACAGGCTACAGAGAAACATATACATGCTTTCCATCACTCCGCCTTCTCTATCTATACCACGAAAACCCACATTTCCATGACCAGAGTTTTGTTTTGTGCTGTATATTACAAATTTAAAAACCATAATGAAAGAATCAAAACTGGCTTTAGTATATTCAGTGATGTCTTTTGACCTTCTGGAGTCCATGGTGGGCCTGAGTGCCGAGCACATTTCCTCACAAGACAAGAGCGGAGTCCTGATGCATAAGGCTATCAGCATAGTTTCCTCTTTGAGTTCTTGGGCATCAGGCCAAGTAAATGGGCAGGAATCATTCCATTTACAGAGGAAAATGGGGTGAAAAGCACTTCTGGCACACTTTGTCCTTATAAATCATACTTGTTTGCAATTCATCACCTCCTTCCCTCCTTTATATCCTCATGTAATGTAAATGATCATCTTTCTCTGAAGCTCAATAATGATGCGCAACTCCAAAATGTGATAGAATCAGCTAAAAGAGAGCAGATGGAAGGTTTTTCCCTGATATGCATATTCATAAAAATATAGAGAACTCAACAAAAGGAGAGACATAAGTACTTGTACCCGGAGGCTACGTGGTCTTATGAAAAGCAATAGCTTGGTTTCTGCAACTCCTTGTTCTTGAAACCTTTACTCATTGCTTCCTGTAGCCTTCACTGAAAATGCTTTGGGGAAAAAAAAAATCTGTCTTTCTATAAAAACAAAAATATTTACCTTTGAATTTTTATTATACCTTAGAACCCATGATTCAGGAAGTAATGTTAAATATTTTACTGGAGAAATGTAATTAGAAAGCAAACCATGTAGCAAAAGAAATCTTAAGGGTTGCTTTAGCAATACAAGTTCAGGTAGTTTATGTAAGAACACTGAGCAGTAGCAGCACTGTTTGAAAGAAACCACTCAGAAAAGAAAATTTGGAAATATATGTTATTTTTTAAGCAAAAATAGAGAACAAAGTCATTCAAAGGGTAACTGTGAGTTTTCATATCATTACCAAAGAAGTGCCATTACCAAAGAAGTGACATTCGCACCAAAAATTAGGTGCTTTTGACCCATTTTAAAAATTTTTATTTATTGTTTTTATTTTGTGTGTATGAGTGTATTGTCTGCATGGGTGTAAGTGTACCAATATCATGCAGTGGCCATGGAGGTCAGAAGAAGGCATTTTATCCCCTGGAACTGGAGGTACGGATGCTTGTCAGCCACCACGTGGGTGCTGGGAATCAAACCCAGGTCCTCTGCAAGAGCAGTCAGTGCTATTAACCACTGAGTCATTTCTCCAGTCCTTAATCAAGGTCTATCACTCTCAAAAGAGATTATTATAAAACATGGATGTCCAGATATGTTAATGAAATGTTTTAGAATATTAAACATTCAAGGCATTAGCAAGGTATAGGTTTTCTGATAGAATGCCCCATGAGAAGAAGTTCTGTTTTGACTCCAGCCTGGATCCGTGCACTTAGGATTCCTGGTAAGTTTAGAGGACATAGTTTGGACACAGGGAAAAGGAGGCTGAGTATTTGTTCACCCCATGAGGTTACCTGGGGCTGGCTGTTTTGCTTGCTAAAAAGTCTTGAGTGCTCTCAAGGTAACTTTCTATATAACTTGCTTCAATTCTGGAAACAGCTCCTTTGCCTCATCTCTTAAGGCTGTCCTCTTCTACTTCCAGCTAGCTTTTGTTGGTTCCTACTCTCAACTCTGCCCATGCCTCTGTAATTAGCTGCCTTGTAAATAAGCCCTTCTTGAATGGTCCGTGTTGACTCTATCATCTCTTTCCTGTGGGGAGTCAGGTGATACACTCATTTTCTGACCCTCATGACTGCCAGTTACTTAGGTCCTGTTCAGGAATTGAATGCTCACTACCACCGGGCCTCCAGCATGACTACGTTTAAGTGGTCTCGGGTCATTTACTTCTAGTTCACTCCCAAGCTCCATGCCCAATGACAATCAATGAACTCCAAGATAAAGAGAAAGAGAAAGCCCTTCCACTCACACCACCAAAATCTGTGTCCTGTACCTTTTCAGTTTCTTACCCATCTGTCACACAGGCTCATTCATACAGTTCTTTTTCCAAGAAGCTAAGAATTCCTGAAATTAGGGTGATGGTAGGATGTAATTGGATGTTGTCACAATGCAGTTCAGGCCAATCTACTTGCAAGAATCACTCCTTTAGTAATGACCACACCCTTAGTCACTTTATGTGAAATATAGGGTCATTTCTGTTAGGACAAGAGACAGCTACAAAATTAATATTCATATACCAACTATATAATAAAACAGAATGAAGTGAGTACATATTTTAACAGAGTACTATTGGATCAGAAATATCTGACCTTAATGCTATTCTGGAGTTTGTATAAAATTGGTAGCACATAGAGCATGGGATTATACTAACAACTTTTCTAGTCTAAAATCCTTTAAATCTAAGTTATATTTTATGTATAGCACTCACTAACATTGGTGTCTCACATACAAAGCCTTAAGAATCTTAATTTCCATAGAATTTATTTTAAAATATGGCTGCCCAGATAATTTTCATGATTAATGAAAATATGTTTTAGAATATTAAACATTTAAGATGTTAGCATTTAGTAGGCTTTCTGACAGAAGTTAAAAGACTATTAGAATGACTGATGAATTGCTACAGTACATTAGCCCTCGAAACATGGAATGAGCCAGAGGACATTTATGTAACATTTGAGTATTCCTGTTTTTTTCATCCTACACACCCTCCACTAAACTGCCCTTTTGTCTGACCTTGGTTGTTTTAAACGGTCACACAGAGACTTCTGAAGTTTTGAAGAATTTGCAAATTACACAGAAAATTATAAATATCGGAACAAAGATAGTAACTATTAGGGCTTTGTATGCAATGTCTGGAGGAGAATAATTTAAAAAATATTGAAGGAATGATATGCTGTCTTTCATGGTTAGGATGGTCTTGATACTCAGCAATCAAAAATTAAATTAAATGAAATTAAATTAAAAATTCCTCCCTGTCTGTGATAACATTACAAACAGTTTAGCTGTTCATATCTAGGGAACATCGATATGTTGATATATATATTCCTTCTATTTATTAGGAACTCTGTTTCCAAATGATGCATATAGGAACCTTCTAGAGTCTTTTGTCTTTGATTTGCAGAACTTATCAAAACCTAGTTAGTCATTTTTTTCTTCTTCATTGTAAACTTGAAGATGAAATATATCAAAATGAATTCTCCAGTAGGTATTTACATCCCTTAGGAGTAAAGACTAAAATACCAACAAACAAGTAGGATCACACGAAGACCACAATAAGCTCTAAAGGCAAGAGATATCGATCGTGCAATGACCTTGTTTGGGGCGAAACAATTAACATTAACGCCGGTGAAATATTGTCATGAATTTAAAAGTGCCCTCTCACAGAGCACTCGGTGCCAAAGTCCCTTTCTTGAGCAGCATTTCTTTCATAGGGCTATTTGGTATATAATTGTCCAGCATGCTTTACACTGTATCTATATTCCTGTTTGAGAAAAACCATACTGTTTTATATACCTAACATCATATTACTTAGTCATTAATGCAGAGCAGACAGAGGAAATGTAGTAGGCTGAAATATTGCCCCCACAGACAGCAGATACTACACCAGGGGACCCTGTAAATGCTACTATAATCGGGGGGATTTTTTCATAAATATAATTAAAATAGGAACATCATGCTGTAGTGTGTGGATGAACTCTAAATACAATCATAACTATTCATATAAGAAGTAGAGGAAGGGGCCTAGGGAGATGACAGACCCAACATGAGGACTTGAATTCAGAGTTTCATAACCCTAGCAAGGTCCATCTCTGCAAGCCCAGTACCAAGTGTCAAAGCTGAATGGATCTTGAGAGTTCCCTTACCAATGATAGAGAAAAGTCACCTAACATTGACCTCTGCTCTGTACATACACATGTATAGGCATTTACAGTAGGATCATTATCTGACATAGTACATTGGAAAAGCTTCTTACTCCTTATTTTTATGGCCAAATATTTGGGATACTCACAGAAAAAAAAATCTTATTCAACATCATACTAGATATTATTGAACATCTTTGATTCCGGATAACAGAACAAGAGAATTAAAGAAATTTTTCTCATAGTTTCCAAGGCAACTACATATATAATAAAGTTTGCTGAATTAAAATTTACCCAACTGAAACGTCATTTATCTGAAACAAATGTTTGTGTTATTGACATCAACCAACTCTTCGTATGAATATTGGGAATTATGTCCAGTGAATACCAGTTAAAACAAACTGATCCAATAAACTTTGCCCAACCAAATACATATTTCCACATTGGCACGTATCACATGCACACTTGTCAGTGCATATGTCCACATACAAGGCTACACCAAAAAACTTTAAAGAGTCAATACGTATAGAGCCCATTTGAATATTTTATCCTCATTTTATTCCTGAGGCACAAATTTTAGTCACTGATAAGACAGGAAATTCAGGCAGAGGAAATACAAAATGGAGGATGGCCAGTTCTAGTTCCAAGGCTAGTGAAAAACTAAATGTTGAACCTAATTGTTAGAATTTTAAGACAGAAAAAAAACAGAGCATTAAGCTAAATGCTAGCGTTTGTAAGAGCATAGGCCTGCATTGATAGATACAAGTTACAAGGCCAGAAAGATGGCTGTAATTTCAAGTATTTCTCAATAAGAGTCCCAATTTGAGTTTTCCCAAGGACAATACTGTAGATAGGGAAACAAAAAATATCCTGCCTAACAGGTTGTGTTCACAACTTTACATGTAGTATATACTAATGATACCCTTCATGCAGGTATATATTAATGCTACTCTATGTGCAAGTATATATTAAGGATAAATGTATTGTTTGGTAGCCATTAAAATTCTCTGTGTTCAAGGTTTTTCATGCTTGCTGGATTTCACTTGTCCTTTTCTAGGGATCCTCACTCATGTAATTTATGAGGCAAAGAAAGTGACCTGTGGTTGCCAAACTGTGTTTACTAGGTTCCCGGCATTCTCTCTCTAGCCCTTTTGCATTAGGTTGAGCCCATGTGATAAGTTCTAGCCAGAAGTAAGTGGCAGGACCATGATGTCCTTTGGAATCCCTGTCTTCAGATTCCGAAGTTTTCTTTGCTATTTTTTGTACTCTTCCCACCCTTTCACCAATATGGCTAGAAGCAAAGAACTATAAAACATGGAGCTTGCTAAGGAAAGAGCTTAAATCCCTGGGTCATTTTCTGAGGTGAGTCATTCGTATGGATGAAACCTAGAGAACCATACAGAATTAAACGACTCCATTATACCGGTACTCATGATAGAGAATCTGATAGCATGAGGCAAGAAAATAGGGGCCCTGGGAGCATCAATCTGGTTGAATAATTCTGACACATAAAAACCTTTGGAGAAAATGCTAAAGCTGCCTTTTCAGTGAACAATCAAATAATGCACTAGCCAATAGTTAAGACTTTATCTCATGAGGAGGTTTATATTCTGGCAATGCAATCATTTATAATACTTTTTTAAATGGATGGACTTATTTATCATGTTCTTCTAGAGATTCTGGAAAACTGAGATGACTCTGAAGTCCATAGCAATCACCAATAGCAAAAGTGATATATTGCCAATCCTGCCTTCAAATCTTGTCTATCATTTATCACCTGTTTGCTTGTAGGAGTTACAGGCCTCAGAAATTCAAATTACCCAAGGACATACTTATTAAAAAAATATCCTGGTGTATGGCTGACTCTGTATCTGGGGACACTGATCTTAAGAAATCCAGAGCCTCAAACAGTCCGGAGTAACAAAGGAGATGGCCAAAGTGCACAGAATGATGGCAAGTTTCTTTTCCCTTTGGCTGCAGAATGTCAGCATTTATGGGAAAAAGTCGATCAAGTACTTACTGGATCTGCTTAATCAGGCATAATTGTCACCATGTGACTGGCAGTTATTGGAAACGCCTATGTAATGCAGTGCCAGAACCAGTATGCAAAGAGCTGCCTAAATTACAGATGGAAAAAAAGGAAGAATACCATTTTCCTTAGCACATGTGGTCAATATTGTATAAAAAAGCATGACTTTCAGAATGTGAGAGACTTGGAGTCAGCCTTTGTTTGATTGCTTACCCACTTCGAGTTTATAAACACCTAAGCTCCATTGTATTCAGATGTACTAAGCATGGTAATATCTACTTTGCAATGATGGCGTGAAATTTAAACAAGCAAGTCGCAACACAAGAATTTTCTCCTGCCAGGTTTATTTTATACTACTGTCAATATTTATAATAATTATTCCTATGTGAATTACGAATAAAGAGAATTCCCATCAAGTGCTTTCAACTTTGTACTCAAAAGAATCCTATTTATCATCCTTTCTGTACTGTATAAAGTTGGAAATTCTTTTGTCTAGACTTTTGCAAGACAGACTCATAGTGTCCAACACTCATCACTGCCCATTTATCTGTATAGTAGACACAGTCTCATTACAAACACTGCCTCAGTTGTCCACTTCTAAATTATAGGAAATAACAACTCATTAGACATTTATGAAATATTTAACCATCATACTCGTACCAAGAGAATTTAATGAGAGAAATTATTTCCTCGTAATTCTAACAGGAACTAAAGAGACCCTGATTTACATAGATTTCTTTTTGACTATCCCTCTTATGTTTTTATAAATGTTTACTTACTATGCTTTAAGAGATCCAGGGGTAACTTTCTTCTGAATGAAAGCTTCAAATTCTTCAAGTCTACATGAAGATATAAATTGAAGGATTGTTTACAAATACATTTCTGAGATATGAATCAAGCACCAACTATATTACTATTAATAAAAAATCTGTTACCTTTTTCCAGTAAGCCCAAAGACCCTTCATAATTTAGTGTATATTGCTATATTCATAAATAAACAATTCACTTATTTCACAAATTTGTTGCTTTAGAAGAGTCAAGGCAGTTTCCAATTTGAAATATACTATATCCACATAAGATCCTAGAGTAAACTTTCTGGTATGGGCTAAAAGAACACAATGTATTAAAAAATTAATTTCTGTTGGCATTTGACGGATACTGGCAGAGCGGGAGAGTTTTCTTTATTGGTATGATGCCTGGTTTGATCAGGCTCCAAAGCATAGACTCACACCCAAGAGCATTTTGAAACTCAGATTAGACTCCATAGGCCTTAAAAAGGGAAAAATAATAGAGGAAATGGAGTTGGGGTTAGTTAGCAAGGTGGGAGGTCTCAATATGATCAAAATACATTAGATGAAATTCTCAAATAATCAAATATTAAAAAAAATTCTTATCCTTCCATTGGAGCCTGCTAAACCTGCCTAGTGACTCACTCCCCCCTTCCCAAAAGTCATTGGTTTCTAGAAGTTACTCAGGTAGGGTTGGGGTTTCTTCTTCACTTCCCCATATTTATGCTGGGATTTTGTCTGGGTTGAGCTTAACCAAAGGACATTTGGAGACAGAAATTTGACTCTCTCTCTATAGAATAGAAAAACATCAAATTTGGCAGGGGGTGGAAAGGGAGCTGTACATAGGAAAAGGGATCTAAATATGATCAAAATATATGAAATTCAGAAAATTCAATTAAAAAACTAAACATCATTTTTGGGCTGTCAAGGTAGTTCAGAGGGTAAAGGCCATTGTAACAAGTTTGACAAAATGAGCTTGATCACCAAGAACCACATGGTAGAAAGGAGGTTGACTCCTGCAATTGTCCTCTGACCTTAACATACTCATGCCCATAAACACACACACACACACACACACACGCACGCACACATAAATAAATAAATAAATAACTTATTGCATTTAAGAATTTTTCTACGGTGTGGTGCTGGGGGCTACACTCTAGGCAAGCATTTAGAGGACACAGGACAATGTTTCGGAGTTAGTTCTCCTTCCATTTTTATGGGTTTTCACACACACACACACACACACACACACACACACACACACACACTTGTCAGACCTAATGGCAATTGCTTTTATCCACTGAGTCATCTCACCAGTGCAACAAAATGTGTGTTTTGATATAAGGGAAATAGATATACACTTGTAAGTGCTTTTATGAGCTTTCAACATGCAACATGTCTATTACGCCACCCCTATAATTTTAGCAGATGTTAATTAACATTTTATAGATACAGAAAATTACACTAGTCTAAAGAAACATAAGATGCACATGGTCTTTGCTTTCAGTGTTACCCATCTAACTGGAGATGTGAGACCAACATCAAAGCTTGCAATGGTAACACAAGGTAACAAAAAATGCATCATACTGACAAAATTAACAGACTAGGAAGAGCTGTAGAGTTCAGAGAAGACAGACCTCCCAGCTGCCATAGTCAGATGGTTATCATTTAAGCTGTGACATACCAGTCTTTAATAAATAACTTATTTTTAAAATCTTTTAAAATATATTTTAATTGGAATCTTTGCGTATTTCATATACAACATCTTAATCTTCTTTATACCACCTTTCTCCATCAGCACCCTCCATAACCCACCACTGGATTTCATTCATTCTATCGTTTATGTTAAGTCCTATTGAGTCAAGTTTGTGCCCTCTGACATTCCTCAGTGTAAGTTAATCCACTGGGGTCTAGTCAGCCCATCTAGAGTCACTCCCTTAAAGAAGATAAGCTCTTCCTCACTCATTAGTAATTAGACACCCAATAGTTATTTGGCTAAGATTGGGCCTGCTGCCCATTTCCACAGTTCTATGCTAGGTTTTTGTCTGCTTGAATTTGCATGGGTCTTGGGCATGCTGTCATCATTTATATGAGCAAGTTCATATGAGTGAGGTCCCAGAAGTCTGTTGAGACTCTATTTCCATGTGGTCATACACCTTTTCCCCTGGCCCTTACAATCTTTCTACCCCCTCTTCCACAATGTTCCCTGAGGCCTGGGTGAGTGGAGTTTAATATGCATGTCCTGATCAAGGACTAGCATTCTGAAGAATCATTGCTCTCTGTTGAATGAAGAAGTTTTGCTGATGAGAGTTGAGAGAGGAGTAGAACTCCTTGTTCTACTATGTTCTATGAGTCTTTGGTGTAGGGATTCCATTGTAGATGTGTCACTTAGGATTGGGCATTTCACAAACACTTTATGTCTGTGTGTGACCAGTTGTGGAAATCTGTATTAGTCTCTGTCTGTTACAAAAGAAGCATTTTGATGAGTGGTAACTGGCATATTTTAAAAACATATTTTTGTTGTATAGTTTAAAGAAAAACACCATGCAGTTAGTATAAAATTTTACAAAGTTATGAAGTCACAGCTAAAATGTATGTGATATATTACAAGAGAAACTGTCAATTAAAAATAAATTGATGCTAGTTACTCTGGAGTCAATTTCATTTGAGTACAGTACACCAAATTATTTATATACTCACTTTTGATTGAGTTTGTGGGTACTGCTTACATTTCAGGGCTTAAAAATGCCCTTTGCTTATATTAGACTTCAAATTTTTTATTTTAATTCATTTATTCTTCAGTACTATTATGGATGCTTTGAGAATTTCAAATACTGTATTTGATATTTATCCCCTCCCATAACTACTCCACAATCTGCCTCACTTCCCTCTTCACTCACTATTGTGATCTCTTATTTTAAACCCATTGATTCCAATGTGTGCTGCCCACATAGTCTGGGGTATATGTCCAATCACTGGAGGAGCATGGTTGGTATGCCAGGGAACAAACCCTAAAAGAAAAGAAAGTCCCTGTCCCAGTAGCTCTCAATTGCCAACAGCTTCTCAGCTAGGGGCAGAGCTTTCTGCTCACCCCTGCTCCCATAATGGGACTTTTATCTGTCTTGAGTTTGGACAAGGTCTTCTACATGCTGTCACAATCAGTATGAGTTCGTATGTTCAACTGCCCAATTGTGTTCTGAAAGCACTCTTCCCTTGTAGTCATCTACCGCTTCTGGTTCTTATAGTCTTTCCACCTCCTCTTTTTCAATGGTTCCTGAGCCTTGGGAGAAGGGGTATGGTAGTAAGATGTCCCATTTACGGCTGAGCATTCTGTGGTATCTTATTTTTTACACCTTGAACATTTGTGAGTCTCTGTGTTAATGTCCATCTGCTGCTCCTCCTCCTCCTCCTCCTCCTCCTACTACTACTACTACAAAAAGCTTGTACAATGGTAAATCATTAGTAGTCAGTTTAACACTAAGTCCATTTAGCAGAATAGAAGTAGTAGCAGTTTCTTCTCTAGGGCCTATGAGCGATCTAGTCATGGGTTCTTGGCCCCAATTACAGTGCCAGATACAGGCTTCATCTTGTGAGGTAGGCCTTAAATCCAATCAGAAACTGGTTGGTTACTCCCAAGACATTCATGTCATTATTGTACCACTGGGCATAACTCGACAGACCAGGTATTATTGTAGCTCATATAGTTCCCATCTTAATAAAGCTGTTGATTTCTTTTCTCCCCACAGTAGCCTGCATAGCACTTTTAGCACTATAGAAGCAAGTCAATAGGGATGAAGCTTACAGGTCAGTACCAGTTTGATTTCTCCATGTGTTATGTATCTTGTGTCTTCAGCAATGGGGTCTTACTATCAAGTTTGGGAGTTTCATTTAAATGTCCATAAGAGGTCATGGGGTGGGGCTTTCACAGGTGGTGAAATGGAATGCAGTGATATAAAGGGGGGCACGAGAATAACGGAACAGGAAGGGTTAGATAGGGCAGGGAACCGGGAGGGCGGGGAATACAAGCCAGGAAAACTAGCATGTAAGCTGGTTGTACATTAAAAACTGTGATGTGTGTTTATTAAGAGATTAGTTCTAGGGCTAACTGTTAAATACTTAGGGTTGGAGATAGAGATGTAGACCCTAAAATATGGTTCTACACCTACAATGTCTTACTATCTAACTTGGAATTCAATAAGCAACACAGTAAACACAATGAGCACATGTTAAAGGCTAAGCAAACTTTCCACACAAGTATTTCATAATGGTCCCCAAACTGAAAATAACCATTTCCACTCTCACCCCAAATCTATAAATCTAAGATGTGGAAATAAATCTTTTGACTTCCCATTTTCAAAATTTCTATTATTTGTAATAATACCAGTGATGAAATCCTGGGAGAAAAAGAGTTCCTCAAAATGACCAGAATATCATAATTAACTACTTTACGAGAGCCTATACTGAGTACAGTCCACATGGTTATGGTCAATTCATGAACAGAAGAGAGTCCTCATGCCATGAATAATAGATGCATAAAGCAGAGGGGATGTGGAGAAGGTCTAGTTCTATGCCACCATTTTGTAAGAGAGGTTGAAGCTGAGAGGAGTGAAGCAATCTGTGGAAATCCTTACAGTCAGGAATTCAGATTTGCATGGACATCTTCTGGCATTAAGATTGGGTTGCTTTGTACTATGCCATCTAACCATAATATGTAGGATACTGACCATTGTCCAAAGTAAGAGATTTAGTAAAATGCTCCTGTTTAAAGTTAGGCCACATCAAGAAAATGTCACTCACATCCTTATGAATCTTCTGAAATCTGTGAGCTTTATTTTTAAGTTTTGTAGTAGGTGGAAAAGAAAACCCAGAGTAGGACAAGAAGGGTAGTTGTATAGGATCGCACAATCAGTAAAGTGCTTTGGGGAAAGCAAGACCTGCATTCAGTGCCCAGAACCCAAGTAAAAATTTAGGCGTGGTGGCATATGTCTCTACTCCCGGTGCTGAAGAGGGAGAGAGTCAGGCACGTCCCTAGGGCTCACTGTCCTCTCAGCCAGCCTAGCCTACTAGGACAGTTCCAGTCCTAGTGAGGGACCATATCTCAAAATACACTGTGTATGGTGTCTGAAGAAGGATACCCTCTAACCTGTAAACACACATACACACATATGTACAAAGCACATACATGTACACATACACACATGCAAAAATCCACAACAGTCTACAGTCTATATGTCATTGATCTTAAGTAACAGAAACACAATGTCAGCAATGTGATGCTTGACTTTTGGCGTCATTGTGCACATGCTACTTATTCTAGACTAAGACCACTAGAGAGATTTTAAGACTCTTTTCATGTGAAATATGGGATTTATGCCAACAAAGTTAAAGAACAATGATCCCTCCTACAAGGTGTCTTGAAGACACATGGTCAGAGCCTCATGAAGAAGGTTTTATTAGCAAGGTAAAACTGAAAAAAAATCGACAAAAGGTTATACTCCAGTTCTTTTTTCAAATCAGGGCTAATTGGTTGAAAAGAAGTTACCAAGAAGGTTCATTTACATGGTACATTTTGATTAGGCTTCTGGAGCCTCAAATTTAAGATCCACACTCTCCCAAGGACTCATCATTGCATAATGCTAATTACTAAGGTATGGTAATAGAGGGTCTTAAATCAAAGCTGCATGGTGGATCTGCTGTCACTGCAAGAACCATTTCACTGCAAGCTGGCAGGGAAGGTGTGTTTGCCTTTCAATTGGCAGAGTAGTCTTCTTGGCTGGCATAGCAACCAGCTCTGCTTTAAATCTTCCTGAGCTACGCCCTGCTAGAGTAATTTGGTTAATTGAAAATGTCTGTCTTTGGAAAAATTATTCATGGTGTTGGTGTCAGTGTCATCTGCAGGTTGCTGAGGACGAGCTCCAGGTCAGCAGCACTGCCTACAAAGCCTCAACCAATCAACAGTAGCATCCAAAGCCAAGGAGTCCTCCTAGACCAGAGGCCATCCAATAGCTTGACAGCCATCTTTTCACCAAACAGTATCTTTGAGACAATGGGAAACCTTCAGTACAGCTGCTGATATAGGTGAAGGATTCCAGCTTAGCCTAAGCAGTTTGTTCACTTAAGAAGTAGCGTGGAATTACAGTAGAAATTACAAAAGAAAATTGACAGACCATCTCCAATTTAAAAAATAAATATGTTACAGGCTCTGTAGTGAGCATAAACAAGAAAAGAGAATCATATCATAATGGGAGTCCTTTCATGATAAATACAGAAACACTAGTTGGAATACCTTGTTTAAAAGTTGTCTGGGAAGTGGATATTTAGATGCACAGTGAATGAAATACTGCTTCTCAATATTACTTTCTAATCATTTCATTTCATTAAAATCACAGAGTTAGTTGAATATAGGACCACATGCCTGAAATCTCAGCACTAAGGAGGCTGAAACAAAGGATGATGAATTCAAGTCTATCTTGGGCTACAGAGCAAGACAGTACCTCAATAAATTAATAAATTAAAAATTGAAAACAAATTAGAGGCAGGTGTGTCAGTGAATGCCTGTAACCCAAACAGCGGAAGGTGGAGGCAGGTAAATCCCGAGTTGGAGGCCAGCCTCTTTTACACAGTGACTTCAAGGTCAGCTGGGGCTAACGGCTTCAAATAATAGCAACAATAATAAATCACAGTTTTTATTTTTTCTTAACATTTGAATGCTAACCTACATAGAAAACCAACTAGTCTTTAATTCTTGTCCTGAATTTGGAAGAGAGAAGAGTTTAATCACACACTGACTAGTCTGTCCAAATCTACCAGTGAATTTTAACAACAATAAAAAACAAACAAAAACAAAACAGAAAACAAAAACAAGACATTATCCTTGTAGGAAAAAGAAATCTGTCTCTGTGAAGGTGAATCTCCTCTGTCTTGTTCTTCTGGTTCTGGCCAGCTCAGAGGTGATCACCTCTGCCTGCTCCTTGTCCTGGTTCCCTCAGTCCCATACCTAGTCCTCTAATGCTAGTTTCATTTGTTGTTGATCTTATCAATCCTCCTGTGTCCAATGACAATTCCACCTCTTTAAATCTCCCACAAACACACCAGGCTTCAGTTCTGCTCCTCTTCCTTCCATGATTGACTATCTCAGTCTCAATGACTCCAAATTAGCAGTCATAAAAATTCAGAAATATGGGGCTGGAGAGATGGTTTACCAGTTAAAAGCACTGACAGCTCTTGGAGAGGACCTGGGTTCAATTCTCAGCATCCACATAGTAGTTGCAGGTGATACGATGTTCTCTTCTGACCTCCATGGGCATTGCAAGACACGGGTGAACTTACACAAAGGCAGGCAATATACTCATACACATAAAATAATAAAGTATTTTTAAAAATTGGAAACATTTGAAGTATAACAATCGGCCAAGGAGTTCCTAAAATACAGTACTGGTCTTCAAAGATCTGGCATTATGATAAACACATCTTTTCTCAAAGTGCTTTTCAAGAACTTAAGCAGGAACGGGCATTCTCTCACATGCCCTAGAAATAACCCTATTTAAATGGACTCTCCAATCAGGCAGAAATGTACTTTTACCATCCATAGATACAGATAGGCTGCAAGTAAAAGTTTGAGGAACAGTATGCAGATAGTCCATCAAAAGGAAAATTACAGGGGCTTTTCCAATAGTAGTTCAGGCAGTTTTAAGACAAAAACAGTGGTTAGAGACAAAGAATAACCTAAAATTAGATAAAATAATCAGCCAGGAAGTAGAAAATTCTGATAGCGCTGAAAAAAAAAGTAGATTTACTAGATACTAGCAGAAATCCCACACAACAGAAAAAGCACATTCTTAAAACTCAACATAAAAAGCCCAATTAAAAATGGGAAAAAATTTGAACAGATATTTCTCCAAAGAAAATAAGCAAGTGGCCCCAGAGTCCAAGAAAGCATGCTCAATATAACCAGACATTAAGGAGATGCAAATCAAATTACATTGAGAAGTTATTTCCCATAAATGGGACAGCTAGAATCCAAAGGACGGATGCATGCTGAGAATGTGGAACAGTGGAACATGGGATGTGCGTGGTGGGAATGTGAAATGTTGCTGGTGCTTTGTAAAAGAAGCTTCTCAGTTTCTCCAAAGCTGTCCTGTAGAGTTAAATGTAAACACATGCCTCAGCAATTCCAATACTTGGTAAGCACCCAAGATAACTGAAAAAGAAATTTCTATGACAAAACACAAAGATTCTTAGCCACATTATTCATCATCTTGAAAATGTAGAAGTAATTTAAATGTTCATCAGTTGATCAATGGGTAAAATGTGGTATGCTCTTGCAAGGGAAAATTAGGCACCCGTAACAAGGAATCTAGTACTGATACCACAAATGAACTTTCAAAATACCGTGCTAAGAGAAGAAGCCAGACATGTGACACTTTATCTCAATTCCACTGCCATGAATTGCTGATATGAACTTATCATACTAAATATCACTGAATTCTCTATTTTAAAATGACAAATCATATAGTATGCTAACTATATCTCTTAATAAAGCCAAGGCAAAGTACTGATGTATTTCCAAATACTGTAATTTAATTCTTAGAGAATGCTTATTGAGTCTTGAAAATTTCAAAAGTATATCAAATGATTATATTGCACAGAACAAGTTGGAGTCACAGAGCTGTGCCACCAGGGATAGAGTCTTAATCTTACATGTCCATTTGAACTACCTAGGGCATTTTGAAATGTGTTGGTATTGTCTCCAGAGACTCTGCCTAATTAGTTTGGAAGACACACTTGGCAACTGAATTTTTTAAATCTTGACTCTTGAATATGCAGTAAAATTGAGTCACAGAGATCTTAGTCATCATTAGTCTAAACTTTTAGCCAAGCACTATTACAAAATGACTTATTTTGAATGTGTAACATAAATGCGTACTGGCTGTTCAATGTATTCCATGTGGATTTAAATCTAGTCTGCTCAGAAAGAAATTCATCTTCTTTCCAAAAACCATATCTTCTACCATCATCCATCCAGAATCCAGCCACTGATCCATGCAGTCCTTTCACTTCGCTGTCGTATTTCACATGCAGTTAGTCACTCAGTGCTGTCAGCTATGAGTGGTAAAACCTATTTCCTACATTTGTTCTGTTCCTGCCATTCCCTCTGCCTCTAGTTCAATGTTGTAAATATACATGCATGTAAATATATATGCACATATCTGATTATCACAAAAACATAACTAACCTTCCTAATCCCACACTTATTTTCTTCCAGGCTATTCCCAATTCTGTCTACAGAGCATTCTAAAATGCAAGTGTCATTACTACTCCTGATTCAAAATCCTTCCTTGGCTCTTAAGCATTTTCTGGATGAAATTTAAGCATTCAGATTGATTTAAATGATTCACATCTATGGAACTCTCCAGTCTTTTAAATCATCAATCTACCACTCCTATCCCATTACCTTGTCCTCTGCTGATGGATTTTTCTAATGTCTATTATGAACATTCCCTTTGAACCGATCAACAAATTTCTTGCCATGTCTAGGATATTCCCCACCCTTTATTGAAATGCTTAGCATTTATGATAGTTGAAGTTTTGAATTTTGTTCTGTCCCAGATCAGATCTTGGCACTGTCCAGGCAAGAGAACCAATACGAGAGTCTCTCCTCTGGCTCTGGACAGGGAAAGCTAGTTATATCTTCTAGTCAGTCATGTGGTCAAAGCAATGCTCTAGAGTGTACTGTGTTCTAGGCTATGTTTGGCACATTAAATTCACATTTAATTTATAATATTTTGAACTTCCCATGGGTTTGTAATGGGTTACTCCTTAGTATTCTGAAGATCCCTGTGTGCATGTGTGTATGTGCATGTGAGTGTGCATGTGTGTGTGTGCATGTGTGTGTATGTGTGTGTGTATGTGTGTGTGCGTATGGTGTAAAGGGAAAAAGTTATATAGAATTACAGAATTATGGAATATTAATAATGGTTCTGTACAGCATGAGAATGTAAACCTTTTTATTCAGTTTCTCTAGTTTTTCTTATCTTAACATGCATCATTTTACAATGAAAATAATCTTAAGAGATCTACTTAGCTTTGTTCTGCTGGTTCCAGGAAATTGGGATTGTGTGGCTACTGGCACTGGCAGAACTTTCTGAAGTCTGTACAGTTCAGAGGACTTCATCCTACATCCCTGATTCTCCATTGTAGTCCCTAAGGATGATACTAAAATGATACTTTAAACATGAACTAGAAAAAAGCTGAGTAGTTTGGATTTCTCATGATTTCAGCCATTATGATCATGCTTTACAAATCATAATTAATGACCATTAGGCTCATTGACATGTGAGAATTGAAAGGGGGAAAAAGGAGAGAAATTAGTGCTTATTTCTTAATTCATGCTATATAAGAAAAATTCACATGTAATGAAATGAAAAAGACTATTAAAACTCAAATATATATATTTGAGAATAAATACTGTACTTGGTTTAAACATTTGCTCAGAAAATTATAATTGTATTTTGAGAATAGCAATGGCTCACTGACAAAACAATGTTAACTAAAACAGTTAAAATTATGCTGTAGATCACATGTAGAATATTTTCTCATGCCATTTTATAGTGAGATCTATTATTTTCTGGTTAAGATATTAATCTGATTGAAGCTCATGTCATTAAGTCAACGTCATAACTGTATTATATTTCATTGAGAAGTGCTTATATTTACAAAATTGAGAAGGCATTGTAGAAATATGACTTGGCATTTCTCTTATAAAACCATGATTCTCCATCAATTTAAGTACGGTATAGAAGAATATAAGCCAAGAAAATCAGTAGCTGGAACTGAAGAGATGGCGCAGTGGTTAAAGGCACTGACTGTTCTTGCAGACTATCTGGGTTTGGCTAACAATCCTCTGTAAGTCCAGTTCGAGGGCATCCAACACCCTCTTCTGCCCTCTGTAGGCACTGCACACACTGGTGCACTTCCATACATGCAGGTAAAACACTCATACACATAGGATAAAAATTTTTTAAAAACCAGTACCTAACAAAACATGTTTTCTATCTTAAACCATAGTCTAGTTATCTTTACCTACTCTCTAAAGATTCTAAAAGTCATAAATGGAAGTTAAATTTGAAAATTTCTCAAGAACATAGAAGAGAAGACACCTCAGAGGAGAGATGAAGACACAAAAGAACAACGTAGAGCTTAAATGGAATTATGGCTTCCTGATGATGCCAGGCTTTCCCAGTCATTAGAATGAGTATAAACCTCCAATGCTCTGCAGTATCATTGGCCTCCCTGCTTCCTTATTTACCTCTGCTTTTTCTCCCCACAACTAAACATCTGTAACCCCAACTAGGACATGTATTCTCTCTCCGGTCCCTATCACTCCGCTCTCGCCACATCCAAGCGATTTGGCTGTAACTTGGATATAATATAGTTAAGTGTAAACTGGAGGACCATAGTCTAAATCCAAGGATATCAGTGGCTGAATGACTAGAGCAATAGCAATAGGTCTCTGCATTTGAATCATTGTGTTTATTTAACTCTGCCTTTTCTACTTTTGGAATGAAAGAGTTTAAGAAACTTCAGGATTAATAGACATATTTGTTTATAGATGATTGGTTCCCATTAAATTAACTTGAATCAGCAAGTAAGCACAATTGTTAACTGTTGTAATGTGATCATTTGGACACACATCAGAAGGTAACATTAAAACATCAAAATACTCCAAACAAATACTGTCACATGGCACTTGATCATACCTGTAAGAAAAAAAATCTTTTAACATGAAATGTACTGGGACTGGAGAGAGAATTCAGCAGTTAAAAGCACTGACTGTTCTAGCAGAGCACCCAGGTTTAGTTTCCAGCATCTACATGGTGGCTAACAACCATCCATCACTACAGCTCCAGAGGACCTTCTTCTAACTTCCATGGGCAATGCACTTACATACGTGCAGGTAATACACTCATACACATAAAAGTAAAAATCAAAAAAGAAAGAAATTCAATACAGTAGGTGCTTCCTAAAATACATATACATGTATGTATGGAGTCTCCCAACAAAACAGTGCTGCTCTCAGACACCATGGCCTATCAAATGAAAAGTCCAGTGTCACAGAGGAGTTACTTCTCAAGTGGTTGGTCAGCGAAGTCTCATAGCTCCCCCCAAAATTATAGGATATTGCCATTGTTCTTGGTTACCCACTAAAACTTGAAGGCAAAACCCAGTTGTTGAAGATACCATATGTACAAGTCATAGGACATGGAGAAATCAGGCTGATACTGACCTGGAAGCTTCATCCCTAACTGACTAGTTCTCATAGTGCTGGAAGGCTCTATGCATGCTACCAGGAGAAGAAAAGTAATCAATAATCTTATCCAGCTGTGAACCCTGTGAGCTACACTAATAACTGGCTTGGCAAGACATACCAACGAGCAATAGTAGTACCAATCTTAAGGGTAAGACACCTATTTCTGATTAGATTCAAGTCTCACTCCTCAAAGTGGAACCATTAACTGGGACAAAACCTCTGGATGGTTAGGTGATAGGCCCTCAGGGTGAACTAATAATATCAATCTGCTAAATAGACATAGTATCACACTGCTTGAGTCCTAATCTTTATACTTACATATTAGTACATCTTTCAACCCTCATCAAAGAAGCTTATTTTTTGCAGTAGATGGTGACTAATACAGAGACCCACAACTAGTCAACATGCAGGGAATAAGAGACTGTTGAGTATTCAGTTCTAAATAGGATATTTATAACGCCCTCCCCACAAGGTTCAGGGATCATCTCAGAAGAAGGCACAGAAATTTGTAGACAAGAGGAGTAGACATCTGAATTTAAAAAGCTTTTGGTGGACATGACAACATCATTGCACATTTGAAATCACAGTGGCATATGACTACATGCATAAGACCTGCACAAGATCAAGTGAGTTAAGATTCCAGCACGGATGGAGACAGGATTCACACACCTAGCTAAGGAGCTATTGGCAACTTGTGACTCCTTGGATAGGGAGAATCAATTTTCTTCAAGAATAAGGCTCCTGATCCATGCACAAGTAGATGGTCCTATATCCATGTACATAAAGCAACAACACCGAGTGGATCCAGTGGGTTTGAAAAACTAAGAGCACATACTGGACAAGGTGGCTCATGCCTTTTATCTCAGCACTTGGGAGGCAGAGGGAAGGTGAATTTCTGTGAGATCAAGGCCAGCCTGGTCTATATAGTGGGTTCCAGGTGGTCTGGAGCTATGGGAGACCTTGTCTTAAAGAGTACAAGAAGTTAAGAGAGAAATGTGGTGGTGGGGATATGAGAAGAACTGTAAAGGAAGGAATGGGAGGGTAGATTTGATCAAAACATATTGGATGCATGTTTAATTTTCAAATAATAAAAAGTAATTAACTCATTCATTCACCCATAAATGATTCTAAGAGTATCTATGAGACAGAAATGCTCTGAGGGAATGGAACAATGAATTTAAAAAAATAGCATACAGGGGCTGAAATTACCCTGTGAAGCTCAGTAGGTAGCGTATCAAGGCTGATAGACTTAGGCTCCAGTCTCAACTGTCACTTGACACAGGTGACAACTCCTGAGTTATTTTAGTTTTTAAATAAATGCAAAATTAACTTCATTATGATGTCATGAAGTAAACAAGATATTGTAGGGTACTCTTAAAATGGTTGACTGTCATGCAGATAAAGAGCATTAACATTATTCTTAACAGAAAAATAATATAGAAGTTGAATCAGTTCATGTGTATTAGACATAATAGGATTTACTGATTATAAGCATGTTAGCTGTATTACTATATATATATATATGTATATATATATATATATATATATGAAGAAATTAAATACTACTTAACTAATTAACAAAAACAAACAATCATTAAAACCCCACCAGGTCACAACAAAAAACACTGACAGTACGGTTTTGTTTGGCCTCTGTTCTCAGTTCCACAATATCTTTTCTCCTCTCAAAACTAATCATTGCCTTGACATCTAATGTCATAGATTGGTTATAGGTGAGTTAAACTTTCTCCAAATGCTGTAAAATAACATGCTATTTGTTTAACTTTTTCTCTTCAATGTATCTTTGGGAGATTTACCTTCGTTGTGTGTAACAGTGGGTTTTATTTTTGTTGCTATGTAATATTGTTATATACTGTACTATATAGTTATAGTTAGGTATTTATTACTTATTTATTCATTATTTTGTTGATAAAAGTAAGTTTTGCTTTTCAAATTGAGTCTAATGAGAATATTGTCACGAGATTTTTCTTAGATGTCTTTAAGTATAACTATGCATTTATACTAGAATAAATACGAAATTTCTTCCTTGCACAGTTTGTTCTTAAGTTTAGTAGGTAATCCCTGTGCTTTTCTCAGTTTTATTCGCCCTGCATATTTACTGATACTTGGTAATACCAATCTTTCTTATTTCAGCCATTATTCTGAATGTGTAGAAACTCATGGCCATTTGTCCTGACTAATGTCTGCTGTATCTATCACTTCAAGGGTAGAATTTTGGATCTCTGGTAGAATGAACTTTTATATTCAGAAAAACAAATTCATCTTGGAACATCTTGTCTTTTTTCATTAAAGGATTTTAGTGATTGTAGTTTAGGCAATAACTAGCACATATGTTATCATAATAGATTTCCAACTGGAAGATCATGCCTGCAAAATTTTAAAAAAATGTACTTGAACTGGACCTTAGTGGATGAACATACACTGAGAAACATCTGGGGACACTAAATTGACACAATAGGCTTTAACAAAGGTGACAGAATGCATGGATTCCAGTTGGGGGGCTGTGGGAGGTGCCAGTGGGGAAGGGTATAAAGATGATTAAGATTGACTGAGATGTTCTGCATGAAATACACAAAGATTCAATATAAATATACTTGAAAAAATATGGGAAAGCATTTCAAGAAATATATCATGAGGAAAAAGGAGCACAGTGGCTCTCATTCAAAACAGCTTACTACACACTCCTGAGTCGAGCTCCCCTGCTTCCCAAAAGACTTCATAATGACACGGGAATAAAAGATATAAATAAATCCACAGCACCATTTTAAAGCTATGGTGTAATACCACAAGCCAGACAGCAAAGCGTTCCTGGAAGAAGTTATAAAGCAGGTGGGAAAGGATCAACAGTGAAACCCAACACAGCTGAAGAAAAATCTATACAGACAAAAAAGAACTCAAAATAGATAGTTTTTTCAAGCACCACGACACACAAAGGAAAAAAGGTGCAGAGCCTGGGAGATGAAACAGGCCACAAGATGCTCTACAGGTTATGATAAAACAACTGTACCAGAAAACATCTCCACCCTGCAAAAGAATTTCCCATTTGCATCCTAAATGAATGTCTCCAGTACACTGGTGCAAACGAGAAGTCCGTGTCCAGACTGAAGCTCTGGGCTGCAGAAACAGAGCAATACCTCACAAACAAGGTAATAAACTACATTCCGATTAAGGAAAGTCACCTGACTTAAAGTAGGAAGAATAGATCCTTCTGGGTTCATTTTTTAAAAGAAGGCCTTACAGAACTTACAAAGTACAACAGATAAATGTTTGATGGTTTTCACAGGCTTAGTCACTGGTGATAAAACCTGCCTGGATTTTTCTCAGAAGAACCACAGACTTCCTCATCCAAACCAGGACATATCTGAGCAAGAAGGAAGATTTATTCAATTTTTCTTGTTTTTCTTAAAGAAACCACAGTGATGGTAGACACGTAGCCACATATACTTATACCACAGCTCCTCCACAGTAAAAAGTAGAATTAAAGAAGTTATATTCTCTCCTGTTTGAGGACTAGTCGCTTGTCAAGCAAGTAGGCTGTATGAAGTTTCTCAGACAGAAAGAAAGTAAAGAAGGGAGAAGGGATGGGAAGGAGAGAAGAGGGAAGAAAGGAAACCTTTTGAGGACTACAGAAAACTGGACATGAAATTGAAAAATAGATTAGATCAAACATATTGTTAGTTTTATCAGTTATGCTCTCTTGAAATTATGTTTAAGTTCTTATCTGTGAGATGTGAGAGACGGGAATGCACATCATTGGCAAAAGATTCACTGAGCACACAGAAAACCCTGCATTCAGGCCAGAATCTACTGTGAAATATTCTAGTGGCGAATGAGGTAGAGTGGGGCCAGAAGAGCCAGTGGAGGCAGAGGAAACTGCATTGGCAGCAAACAAATATTTGCTGAAGTGGAGCAATGAGTGCCTGGAGATTTATTGTCCTGTTATCTTTATTTTTGTATGTGATTTAAATTTCCATAATAAAATTGCATTGACATTAGGAATTTTTCAAGCTTAAATTCACCAAACAGTACATGAAAGAAAATCATAGAGACACCATTTCGGGAAGCCAAATAAATAAGAAATGATTTGGATACTGTAAGGAGATAAATGTTAATATGAGCTGTCCTAATTTGCTAACTATTGCTGTGACAAAACACTAACCAAAATCAATTTGGGGAAGAAAGGGTTTATTTGCCTTACATGTCCTTATCAAAGCCCATCAGTGAGGGAGGCCAAGGCAGGAACTCAAACAGAGCGCAGGGACCTGGAGGCTTCAACTGAAGCTCTGGCTTGATTCTCTGGCCTGTGCTCAGCCTGCTTTCTTATAGATCCCCGTTCTACCAGCCAAGGGGGGGCACCACGCACAGTGGGCTGGGCCCTCTCCCACGTCACTCAACCGTTAAGAAAATGTCTCACAGACATGAGCACAGGAAAATCTGATAAAGGAAGTCCTCTAATTGAGGTTCCCTCTAGCCAGGTGTGTCAATTTGAGAACTGAAGCTATCCAGCACAATTGACCCCTTGTCAACTTTAAACATAAACACATCACTAATAAAGTATAACATTTCCAGTTTTTCTCCACAAAATATGATGATAATATTAATATAATAATATAAAGCATAGTATAACTTCAAAACTTTCATAGTCTATAAAAGGTCCAATACTTAAAAAACTCAATGTCTACTGCCTGAGAGTACCTGAATCCTGCCTCCATGTGGTGGTGAGCTTCCCAAATTGCACTGTGCCCATCCCCCTACCTTGGGACCATCTGAAGTACCTCCTGCTGCTGAAGGGATTCAGCATCCCTCTACCAGGGCTCCAGATATTTCCACAGTGCCTGACAGTACCTGAATCTGGCTTTCACATGGTGATAGACATTCAAAATTCTGCCATGCCCTTCCCCCTACTTTGGGACTATCTGAAGCCCCTCCAACTGCTGCAGGGTTAGACTTCTCTGCCCTTACCAGTGGTTCAGACATTTCCAGTCTGCCTAAGACCACGTGAATTTGTCTTTCTTCTAGCTAATTCCCAAATTCTGCTGTGCCTGATGGCTAGCAGATGCCCATACCTTAGGAGGAAGCCTGAGAGTATCTGACTGGAGCCTGACTTGGGCCTCTATGGGAACTCCTGAGTAGCTGGAATAGAGCCACCTGGTCCTTACAATATAAAAATCAAAAGAGAGAAACTAAAGCCTAAACCAACCAGTTTTTTATACCTAATAAGAAAACAATCAAAGTACCTCAAGAATAACAACAAAAATCAATCTTCAACTCAACAAAAGAACACTTAAGATTCATACCAGAATCAGGAACAGCAAAATAAACATACATGCCAAAATCATAATGAAAAAGTAATAATATGAAAAACCCAAATAATATGTCCCCATCAAACACCACCATTTCAATACAAGAGTTCTACAATGAGTACACATTAGAGATAACCCAGGACACAGAATTTAAAAGAACAATCATAAACATGACCAAATAATTCAACTAATTAAAACACACACAACCAAATCAAAGCACTAAAATAAGATGAGAATAAACTCCTGACTAAACTTACAAAAGAGATATAAATATTGAAGAAAACTCAGATTGAAATGAAGAAGGAAGTGAAACACTCAATAAGCCAAATAGAAATGATAGGAGAAAGCCTCAGCAATAGAAAGAATGAAGTGGAAAACAGATTACCAAGAACAGATAAAGACTGGACCATTCAGATTGAAGAACTGAACCACTCAAGCAAAGATTATGAAGATTTTCTTTAAAACACAGGAATCAAATATGCAGGAAATGTGGACACCATTTTTGGACCAAATTTATGCAGCATAGGCATAGAGGAAGAAGAAGAATCTCATCATGATAATATTGAGCATATCTTCAAGAGAATTGTGGAAGAAAATTCTACCAGATTAAGGAAAGACATGCCCATGCAAATACAAGAAGCACAAAAAACACCAAATAGACAGGGCCAGAAAAGAAACTCCTCGTGCCATACCATAGTGAAAACACTAAGTACACAGAGCAAAAGGAATATACTAAAAGCTGCAAAAGAAAAACAAGTCACATATAAAGGAAAACCCAGCAGAATTACAGTTGACTTTTCAATGCAAATTCTGAAAGCCAGAAGAGCCTGGGTCAAAGTATTCCCAGTTCTAAATGACCATAGATGCCAATGTAGAATACTTTAGCCAGCAAAAATATCTATTATAGGTAAATGGGAGAGAAAATATTTTCCACAACATAAATGGGCTGAAAGAGTTCATATCCAGAAAACCAGCCCTTCAAAGAATACTTGAAGCAGTACAAAGAGCTGAAGAAAGGAATGACTATTCCCAAGGGGCAACAGAAAGAAACTAAATAAAGGTATAACTGTAGAGCCCCAAAGTTAGACCAAGAATGTAAACATAAATTAAAATGAAGGGAAACAATACATATCTTTCAGTAATAACTTTAAAATCAATTGACTGCACTCCCCAATCAAAAGACACAGGCTAGTGGAATTGATCAAGAAATTCTTGTTGTCTGCAAGAAACCTATCTCATCTTCAAGACCAAATACTATCTTAAAGTGAAAGGACAGAGAATAAACAGAGACATCTGAATTAAACAATACCATACATCAAATGGACCTAACAGATATCTATCAAATATTTCACCCAAGCACCAAAGAATTAACATTCTATTGAGCATCCCATGGAATTTCTCCAAAATTGACCATATATGAGGGCACAAAACAAGCCTCAAGAAATAAAAAAAATGAAATAATTGCATGTATTCCATCAGACCAAGATACAGTAAAGCTTAAAATCAACACTGGAAAAAGCCCTAATAACTTCATGAACTCATGAACACTAAACAATAGACTCCTGAATGGATTAAAGGAGAGACTGAGAAAGAAAAGTATTCCTGGAAATAAACAAAAAGGAAAATACAACACTACAAAATCTCAGGCACACTTTAAAAGCAATCCTAAGAGGAAATTTATAGCTTTAAGTGCCTACATTTAAAAAATCAGAAAGACCAAGAATAAATGACTTAACATTGTAACTCAAGAATCTTGAAAGGCAACAACAAATGAAACCCAAACCCAGCAGATAAGAAGAAATGACAAAAATAAGAGCAGAAATTAATGAAATAGAAACAAAGAAAACAATACAAAGAAAACATGAATCCAAGAGTTGGTTCTTTGAGTGGATAAACAAGATACACAGACCCTTGCCCCAGTTAATCAAAAGAAAGAACAACTCCAAATCAACAAGATCATAGATGAAAGAGGAAACACATGAAACCAGACCCCAAAAAAAGATCCAGAACATATTAAAGGAACACTTTAAAAACCTATATGCTTTTAAATTTGAAAACCTTAAAGAAGTGGATGTATATTTCAAATCATGGGAATCACCAAAGCTAAACCAAGAAGAGATCAACAGCTTAAACAGACCCCTAACATGTAAAGAAATTGAAACAGTAATACAAAACCTCCTGACTGAAGAAAGCCCAGAGCCTAGATGGATTCACAGCATAATTCTACTGGATATTTAAAGAAGACCTATATCCAAGACTACCTAAATTATTTAAAAAAATAGAGAGGGAGAAATCCCAAATTCCTTCTATGAAGCCAGCATCACTCTAATATCTAAACTAGGTAAAGATACAATGAAAAAACAAAACTATAGACCAAGTCCTGAATGAACATAGATGCACTAATTCTCAACAAAATATTTGCAAACCACATACAAACACACATCAAAAAGATCATCCGCAATGATCAAGTCGGCTTTATTACAAAGATGAAGAGATGGTTCAATATACATAAATCAGCAAATGTCATAAATCATATAAATTGACCCAAAGACAAAAATCACATGGTCATCTCAACCCATGCAGAAAAGACCTTTGATTAAATTCAACATGCATTTATATTAAAAGTCCTAGAGGGAATTGGACTGGAAGAAACGTACCTCAACATAAATAAAGCTATATACAACAAACTCACAGCCAACATCATTCTAAATGGAGAAAAACTGGAAACATTTCCACTAAAATCAGGGACTATCCTGGAAGAGGAGGTGGAAAGGTTATAAGAGGTAGGCTTGGTGCATGAACATAAGGACACAGAAGCTTTTCAGGTAATCCAGAGTCTTTTAACTGTGGGCTTCTGTAAAATTCAAAATTAGTTAAATGTGTTATTATTTCAAAAGCAAAGGACTGGGCATGCTTAAGCAAAACCAAAGTCCAGCAGTTCAGCTCAATATTGGACATCTGGGATTCAATCATGGTCTCCTGGGCGTGAAAGGCTAAGAGAGTTCCACTTCTCTGGCTCTGCTATCCAAAGCACACACAGTTTGTTGGTAGGCTCAGGCCAGCTCTGTTACACACCTTCCATTTCCCTAGTTGGTCATCCCGTGGTCCTGGCATCTCCAATATGATGGGATCCCATCTGCAACTGGGTCTACATCATCAACAAGGGTCTTTCCTGACCTCATACAGTTTCAAGCCTCAGAATTTGTCTATGAATCTTTCAATTATGCAGCTTTCATGTTCCCCAAACTAGCTCCAGGTAGGAGACCCTTATACATTACCAAATTCTGCTTCTAGCTTGAGATGCAGTCTCTGGACCACAATTTCTATGTACTGACCTTGTGAAAGTACTTATTAGAAGATTTCACCTTTATGACGTTAGTCTTAATCACAACTGATTTTTCAGACCCTGATAACCAGCACTAATTGTCACAGTAAAGCAAAGGCTTCACTTCAGTCATGTTGTTCTTTTGTTAATCACAGCTAATTCTTCATGCCAAGCCCACCAGAAACTAGAGATTCTCAACCAAAATGTCACATAAACATCCCTCATAGAATCTTTGCTTCCCTTTGCAGCTTCAAAAGTCATGTGTCCATCATCTCCATTTCTCTCAGTATTTTCTTCCATATTCCTGCAATGGCAGTTCATTAAAGAAGAGATCTCAACAGCTTTCCTAATGCAAATTTCCAAATGCTTCCACAATCCTCCCCAAAACAACATAGTCAGGTCCTTAACAGTGATAACCCATGTTCCTGGTACCAATTTTGGTCCTACTTTGCTTTCTGTTGCTGTGATAAACCACTCTGACTAAAATCAACTTGGGGATAAAAAGGATTATTTGGCTTACAGTTTTTAGTCCATTACTAAGGGATGTCAGGCAGGAACTCAGGCAGGAACTGACATCTGACCACAGACGAATGCTTCTTAATGGCTTGTTTCTCTAGTCTGTGCTCATCCTGCTTTCATATACAATCCAAGACCAATTGTGGAGGCGTGGCATAACCCACAGGGCTGGGCCCTCCCACATCATTCAGTAATTGCCTCACAGACATACCCACAGACCAATCTGTTAGAGGAAATTCCCTAATTTGGGTTCCCTATTCCATGATATATCAAGTTGACAACTGAAGATGTCCATTGCATCAGTGGTGAGGAAATCTGAAAAAAAAATTCATTTTATACATTCCCCAAAAATGAAACTACAGAGGGAACTGAATGTGAGCTGAGAATGAGAGGGCTGGCTAGATGCCTATCTGAGAAGCAATTAGACTCCCAAACTTCTCCAGTAAGACGCAGCGATACACACCTCTGCTCTCAGCATTTCATTGACCGAGGCAAGAGGTTTGCTGAGAGTTTAGGTCACTTTGGGCTATCTAATTAGTACCATGAAACCCAATCCTACATAGTGAAACCTTGTCTCAAAAACAGAAGGAAGGAAGGGAGGGAGGGAGGGAGGAAGGAAGGAAGGAAGGAAGGAAGGAAGGAAGGAAGGAAGGAAAAAGAAAGAGAAAAAAATTTTCTCTCTCATGCTGCTCAAAGATCTGTGTGTGGCTAACAAGAGATTTTACTGTTAAAAGTGTAGGACAGCAGTTTTCAAGATTAGAAAGTATCAATGCTAGCAACCAAATTAGGTATTCCCAGTTGAAATCAAATAAGCTCCAATACTTAAACACTTAGTCCCCAGTTGATCGCACTGTTTGGGTAGGTTTAGGAGGTATGAACTTATGGTAGGAAGTATGTCACTGGAAGTGGGCTTTGAGAATTCATTGCCTAACCCTAGTTCCAGTTATTTTTTTCAGCTTCCTGTTCTGTCACCTGCCAACATGTCCTTCTCACCATTATTGGCTCCACCTCTGGAACCATAAGCCAAAATAAACTCCTTCCAAGAGATGACTTTGGCCATGGTTTTGGATGGATTCTTTCTTTCTTTCTTTCTTTCTTTCTTTCTTTCTTTCTTTCTTTCTTTCTTTCTTTCTTTCTTTCTTTCTCCTTCCTTCCTTCCTTCCTTCCTTCCTTCCTTCCTTCCTTCCTTTTCTTTCTTTCTTTCTTTCTTTCTTTCTTTCTTTCTTTCTTTCTTTCTTTCTCTCTAGTCCCAACAAGCCTGGAACTCACTATGTAGACCAGGCTGACCTCAGTCTCAGAGAGATAAGCCTGCCTGTGCCTCCTGAGGGCTGGGATTAAAGGCATGCACCACCATACTTAGGATTGGTCATGTTATTTTATAACAGTAACAGAAAAGTAAATAATATACTATATATGTACATTTCCATTGAAATATCTGTTTGTTTTTTATGTTAAATATAATGATACTGCTAGACAGACTCAAGTCATCCAGAAATTCTAAAGGCATTGCCTTAAAATCCCCAGTGGTACAACTTGATAAAGACATAATTACAACTGTAAAAATAAGTCACACACACACACACGCATACACACACACATCTGCAAACACAGATACAAACAATGCAACAGGGTATATTTTTACTTAATACTTATGTATAAGAACACTTCAAAGTTTACCAGATATCTAAGGAAGATCTTTAATATGAATGATTAACTAAAATAAGTTAACATCCATACAAGTTAAAGAAACAAATATATAGGCAGATGGAAAGAAAATAAATTACTTGTAGTCACAGAGAAAAACAGAGAAGTTATTTCATCCATAAAACAAAAATATTTCTCTACAAAAGTAAATAACCATATAGTAACAAAAAGATTGTTGCAATTTCATAAACATGGAATAGAAATAAAAAAGTATTAAGACAATTTTTAAAAATTATATACAAAATAGAGAATACAGAAAAACTATATGACAAGTATTAGAGGGGCAATATCTTCAAAGTAGGAGATCCCAAAAAGCAAAGAGAAAAAATAAAGTATAATTAGGGGATTGAGTGTTGGCTAGGCACTGGCTGGCAGGGGAGCCAGTTTCCTTCCCGGCACCCACAGGGAGGCTAACAACTGTTCATAACTCTAGATGCAGGGGATCCAACACACTTTTCTGTCCTCCATGGGTATTGCATGCACATGGTGAACACACACACACACACACGTGTGTGTGTATATATATATATATATATATATATATATATATACATGCAAAACATACACAAAAGTTAATTAATTAAAATATTAAAGGCAGGTGTGTTGGCACACACCTTGAATCTCAATACTTGGGAGGTAGAGACAGGAGGTCTATGAGATTCAGACCAGCCTGATCTACCTTTTGAGTTCCGGGCCAGCTGGGGCTACAGGAAGACTTGGTCTCAAAAAATCAAAAGGCATCTTTAAAATTTACTTTTTCATTTCTTGTGAATTTCATAAATATATTTTGATCATATTTAGATCCCTTCCAAAATCTATGCCCTTCTTTCTACCTCCTCCCTCCGTATATGAGTCTTTTAAGGATAAGAGTGTCATCCTTAAATGAGGCTGAATCTCCCCCTTCTAGCAGTCATCAGTAGTCAGTAGGTCCTCAGGAACAGCTGGGGTTTCTTACCTATGTCCCCAAGTCTACGTTGGGATTTGTCTGGCTTGAGTTCAGGACTTGTGCATGCTGTCATAATTGCTGTGAGTTCATGTGAGTAACTGTCCAGCTGTCTGCAAAGTTGTTTCTTTGTATTCATTCACAACCTCTGGCTCTTAAAAATCTTTCTACTTCTTCTTCCTCAGTATTTGAAAAAACTTAAATTTTTAAAAAATTATTTTCATTGTTTTTTCTCTGACAATCGTGTTTGTGTGTGTGTGTGTGTGTGTGTGTGTGTGTGTGTGATGCATTCTGATTATTCTCTCCTTGCAGTCTGTCTTATTTCCCTCCCAGCCCTATCAACCCTTGCTCCACAAGTAACCTTCCCAGACTCATATATTTTGGTTTTGTTTTGGGATCCATTTAGTTAGCTAGAGCCGTCGATGTGACCATGGGTTGGCACTATCTATTGGAGACTGGTAAAGTTGACAGGGGTTACAAAACTCCTCTTCTCCCTTAATATATCAGTAGAAAATAGTTCAACAGTGACAGTAAGGTCCCATAACCCTCTCCTCCTTCCATGCTGGCTGTCGATGGGCCCAATGTGCAGACCCAGTGCATGCATCTGCTGGCACTGTGAGTTTGTGGATGAAATGACTGTGTCTAGTTCAGAGGATCGCCTGTCACAGCCCTTCTTCCTGTCTTCCAGCTCTTACAGTCTTTCCACCTACTCTTCCACAATGTTCCCTGAGCCTTAATGGTGGATGGAGGAATGTCTTGTTAAAAGCTGAGCATCACTCATTCTCAGCACTTTGTGTAGGTGTGTGTCTCTGCATTCAATGGAAAGAGAGACTTCTCTGATTAAAGTCGAAAGTAGCATCTGTCTGCAACTTTCACATGAAATTTAAGCATCATTTAAAAAAAATTATCAATTTTCCTGAGTCAAAAATCATTCAAATCAAAAAGGCTCATCTGGTGCTTAGCATAATGAATGATTGTGTATTAAGCATCACTGTGAAATTTGATACTACATACAAATGTTCTATAAAAGTTCCAGAAGTAAATAGGACAAAAAAAAAAAAAGAACAAAAAATTCTCTCACTTTTATTGTAGCACTGGCCATAAAAAGGCAAAACACCAAATGCCTGTAAAATCTGTATGAAATTTGTCCCCACACAAAGTTTGTATATCTACCTAAAGAATCAGAGTGAAAATAAAAGGAAAGAACTTGAAAGAAGTAAAGCAGGAACAGCAGGTACACAAATCAGAGAACTGTAGGCCACTCTTCACCCTGATGCCAGGGCCAAGCGTCTCTGTGAAGGGGATGTGTGAGTAAGATTCAAATTGTGAGGTGAAAGAGTCCCAAAGTACTACTACACATTGAAATGGAGAAAACCTAGTCAATGCCAGAGGGAGCCATTGTCAGGATGAGACTCTCATAGTCTACACAATCAAACAAGTAAGAAATTAAGCATTACATGAACTTTAGGACATTTAAAAAAATAAATTTAAAGAAAGAAAAAAATAAGTAATTTCCCATATAGCAGACATCACTAACACTTATTCTTTGCTCCTTCTTGAGAATTCCATATTCCAATATCCTTACAATTTGAAAAGACCATGCAATCAATTTTAACCAATTAAGTGTGAGCAGGAATGACAATCATCTCTAGTATGATGTTGTGGAAAACTTCTGGATTTTCAACTTCATTTCCTCTATCTGCTTTGCCTTATGAACGATCAGAGTTTGCTGGGGCAGCCACAGATTAGAACATTCTAGACTGCTGAATGAGTCTGTGCATGAGCACAGAGTTTCACCTAAACCCGGAACAAAGTCAGCATGAACCAAGTCCACTAAATTTCTGATGCTGTGCCTTGGTATGATACGGACTAGTCTATTCTGGCTAATACCTAGTTGTATGCAAATGATGCTTACTTCTAACATAAACACATATTGCAATTTTATTCAAAGTCCTTGTCATACGCATGGAGGTGTGGCGTGTGAGATGGAAGGTATGGAAGCAGGCAAGGAGACTAGCCTCGGGTGAGACTGTGGTGGGGATGCTGAGTGTCAAAAGGAACAAATTTCTCTCTTGTTCAGTAAAAAGTCAATAAATTTTCCCTCAAAATCAAGAAAATACAAATAGAATCATGTCCTCAACTTTGCGTCTTTCAACTTGGACACAAAGACCTCACCGTCTCCAGCAACAGTACATGAAAAGATCAATTGTGTGGCTTTACTTTTAGAGGCACAGCATGAAAGTCAGGACATGGTGATAGTTGTGTTATGCAGCTATTCTAGACTGGCTTCCTTCACCTCTATGGGGAGCCTGGGTTAAGGGATGGTGGGAAGATAGTCCCATTTGTTAGGGATTTCTTTAATATTTTATTTTTTATATGTATGAGTGTTTTGTTTGCATGTGTAAAAGTGCACCCATGTCGTGCAATGCTCACAGAGGTCACAATAGAGAATTCCCTGGAACTGGAGTTAAGATGATTTTTAGCCAATATGTGAAGGCTTGGAACTGACCCTGGGTGTTCTACAAGAAGAGTCAGTGCTCTTAATTGATGAGCCATCTGTCCAGCCTCACTTGTTAGAGATTGCTTAGCAAACAGATACAGGCAGGTAATGGCTGAGGCTGCTAGGACTTTCATTTCGTAGACCTGTCAGTCTCCCTTCTTATGCATAAATTAACTTAAGTTTTCAGCCAGAGTGCTAAATGATAGAATAATGCTCATCAACTAGTATATGAAAAAACTGATTATTTCTTTTCTTCCCACCTAAAATTGTGTACAGACTTAGAGAAAAAGGCCTCCAGAGTTTCTCTGACTACTATGCAGGTTTTAGAATGGACCTCTGGCCCTTTGACAGACACAAGAAAGTGTGTCCTGGGATCACTGTGACACTAACAAAATGAGTAGACTAAATTGCATGGCATCACCAATGCACTTTGCCTCACAATGGGCCATGTACTTAGAGCATGTAGTTTAAAAATGTAAAGAAACAAATAACCCATCTAACATTTATCTTTTAGTAGAAGAAATTATTTCCAGAATCCTTTTGCTGACAACGTCATTCCAAGTTTATAACATCCCACTTTCCACAAACCAAAAGGAAAGTCAATGCATTATACCACCAAGAAAACATCAGCTAACATAGAAAAATGATTAATCGATATTTGTCTATGACCAATTGAAGCAAACAGAGAAAGTCTGCATTAGCTCCACAGTGTAAAACACTTTGTAGAGAGCACCTCTGAATTCACTCTGTCATTCTTTATTTAGCAAATGTGAGCTTTTCATCTTTCTCAGCTAACAGCCAAAATAATTAACACAGAGTTTACATGTACTAGCAAAGTGCTGTGTTGAGAAAAAGCAGAAATTGTACAAACCCTGTGGCCAAGCAGTTTGGTGCCAGAAATAGAACTGTGAACATCAGTCTGATTGGAAATGCTGCTATGTGGGGTAAAGGTAGCTGAGACTAGGAAATCAGCTCAATGGTTTCCATATTCGCACCCCACGTAAGGTTCTCAGAGTATGTCATCAAGAGATCTGAACATTAGGGAATGCAATGCATTAAAGCAAAAAAGGAACTGACATCTTTCTTTAGACATTGCCCTTCCTAAATTTAAACTGGAGAATATGATTCAAAGATTGCTGTAGCTTTCTCTGTCTTTCTGAATTGAAAGAGATACATATGACCCTGTATTTTCTCGTGATGCTTTAAATGACAGGTGTAAAGGACCTCAGAAACCCTAAATGTTTGGTGCTGTGTCAACACAGGATGAAGAAGAAACAGAAGGATGTGTCAGACTAGGCCTCCTGGCTCCTAATTTGTGGTCCTTCCACAAAACTAGGCTTCAGATAAAGTCTGTGAAAGTCAAAGGATTCTGGGAATGATGTCACATGTGAGAAGGAAGGTAGTCTCCAGGAATAACAACTTCCCATTTTTGAGAAGGCAGATTTCTTCTCCAAAAAGAGAACACTATGCAGAATGTACAAATCTGTGGACTTTGAACAAGTGCTTTACCTAAGCAGCAAAAATAATGTCACAAGTAAAATCAGGTGGTTTCATGTACAATTTTTGTCATCTAGAATATAAATATTTTGATCATTTTCAAAGGAACAAAACTCAGGCTTGTCACCACAACTGAACTGAAAAATCTGTTAACTGAATCGATATTTCCACTACTGAATAACCTTTCTGGACTAGTCTTGCTCCACAAATTAAAACAGGGTAAGGAGGAGGGGGTAGTCATTCTGGGAAGCTTGGGAAGAAAATGACCTCAAAATAGAATTTGTTTAACAGATAGAACCACAGCTGGCTGGGGGGGGCGGTGGTTGCCGTCAAGAGGATAGGATTGTTTCCATGATTTTTTTTTTAAATACAAGGACAGACACTCTAGCTTAAGACAAAGGATAAAATGATCAAATGGTTCATTTACTCACATAAATACTGCTATACTACAATTTCATGGTCAATAGTGTTCCATTTGTAGCTGCTCCTCGTCTCAAAAACCCATTTGGCTTATCTGTTTGCACATCCTTACCTATATCTCAAAAGCTGTAACAGATTTCGGGGAAATAGATGACCCAGTCATAAAAGTGTTTGTTTCTTCAAGGACTTGCCTTTAATTTGACCTTGGGCTTCAGAAACCCAACCAGCATTTGTATACTACAGGACAGTATTAATCTGAGGAAAAATGAAATAAAATGGTAGAATATGCAGAGTTGGCTACAGTCAATAAATACTCCTTTAGACAACAGACCAATAGATAAAATGCCGCCAAACCAATAGATAAAAACATAGAGTCTCATTAAGCTGCTGATTCCTTTGGGCCATAAGGGGTTATAGGAAATGTCTCCTTAGATTAACATCACACCATCATCAGTCTTTTACAAGATATTTTAAAATGTGAATTTATTCAACTTTTTCTGTGGCTTTGTGTTTTTGTTTCTTTAATTAAGAAGTTTTAGCTGGGATTGGTGAGGAAAAAAGATAGCCTGAGGTTCAGTCAAGAAGTATATGATTCAAGGAAAATGTTTTGTTTACTTTGAATTTTAATGTTCTCAGATACCACCTTTTTCCTATATCCTTGTTCTCCTGGGAAGAAACACACAGCTGTGTGGTAATATTAGTAGGGTTGTGAGCTATGGAAGAGTAGCTGAAATCAAGTTCTGTTTGACTTGTGGCATAAATAAAAACCTGCTGCTACTGAGAGAGGGAAATTTACATAATTAACATCCAATGGTTTTGAGTAGGATGTGTATGTCTCTAAATCTTCAACTGTCACTTCTTGATGAAGGCTATTTTAAAAACCTAGATAAAATGGAGCCTAGCAATGATTCAGGAGTTAAGAGCGTATTTTACTCTTGCTGAAGATCCCAGTTTAGTTCCCAGAATCTATATCAGGTAGCTCACAACCACTTGTAGCTCTAGCTTCAGGAACTGTTAGCTTCTCCGACCTCTGTGTGCACTTGCACTGATATGTACATACACTGACACAGACACACAAACATCCATGTAATTAAAAGTATAAAATAAAATTTTAAAATTAGTAAAGGAAAGACATTCTGTTAGCTTATAACTAGGTTTCTTAAATGGGAAACCAATATATAATAATTACAGCTTGGACTTTTCTAGTCATTTCTAGGTTCTGTAAAGATGGGTCAGATTAAAGATGAATATAGATTCCTTTACATTTCTTCTATGCTAAGGAGGAGTCTACTGATTCTTCCTGTCTAGATTGGTTCTCGGACTTCCTTGACTGATCAAATATAGCTCAAGTGTCTCTGGGTTAGTTTCTAGATGTAGCCCCTCTAAGATGCTATCAATATCTACTTTCTGTTTATTAGAGCATTGTCTTTGGAACCCAGGAGGCTCCTGACTATCCTGTGGAGGCTTGGTGAACAGCTCTTAAAAGAACTATGGTCAGGTTTTCTAGCTCATCACTCATACTATCACAGACCTTAAATAGGAAGACTGCCAAGGGAATTCCTCAACTGGCATCCTCCAACTAATTACCACCACGTGCCCTCAGTTGCTGAAGCAGAAGAATGAAGTAGAACTTCCCCTTTGAGCTCTGTCTATAGTCTTGACCCAGATAACTGTGCATTATCATAAAATGGCGGGATTTTTAAGATAATAAGTACCAGGAAGGACATGAGAAAGTGTAATGTGTGCAGTTTTTTAATTTATTTAATCTAATCATGTACAAAACACATTCTCTTCATTTTAGATACACGTATGAAGAAACTGAAGATAGCAAGATCAAGTGACTCGACCATAATCGCTGTGCTATAAAGGACAAAGAAAAGACTTAAGCCAGTTCCTTGAGACTTAGCATGATTATTTTTTCAGTAAATCATGGGGCTTAGACAAATTGGTGCACTAACATGTAGTCATGCTACTTGTACTACAGTGTTGTTTTACAGTGTTGCAAGACTCTCGTGACTTCTTATTGATTTATAATTTTAATTAATTTTTCCTGAGATATAGGGCAGATGTTAGCTTGTGAATGTTCCAATAACAGTATGCATGAGCTCATTACCCACACACTTCTCTCACTTGCAGACAAGGTAAAGAAATAGAGCACCGGGTGAGACTCTGGGTACAGAGACGCACACCATTGGTGTGCCCTGGGCTTCAGGGGGGCAGAGTGGAGAGGGTGAGGAGTATGGTTGTTTGATCTCTCACAAAGGAAGTTCTTTGAGAGCACATCCTGTGGAGAATCTACACATTATCTACAGAACTTCACACAGCATCCTGTGGGTTCACTGAATGAGGACAGAACCAGTACAAGCAAAGTTCGCTGCACTCTGAATCAAAAGAAGTGGGTTGGAGTCTGGCTCCAACACTTGGGCAAGTCACACACAGTCTTTTAGCTTCCAGGCCTTACTCTTGAAAATGATAAAAATCAAAGGGAGTCTATCTACTTAGAGAGTGAAGAACAAATTAAGCAATGATTATGTAGACCCAGTGATTCTTTTGTCCTCTTAAGCAAGAGCTCATTACTTGAGAATTCTAATTAATCTATCATTATTCTCAAATAATCCATAATCATTGAATAAATGCATTTTTTTCTCAGACTAATTATGCAACCTTTATAATTCGTGTTTCAGGAATTTGACTTGCAGGCTGCCGCCTCTTTTTCTTTGTCATCCACTCTGTGTACACCAGAGAAGAAGGACTAATTCCTTCATATTTTACTAGCTACTACAGCACCTCGGAATGGTAGCAAATGAAGGTACTTAATGAGGCAGAATTAATGACACAGGCAGCTTTGATTGGGTGGGAAAACCTGGACTTCAGAGACATACAAAACAAAACAAAACTATTATTTAAACCTCAGAAACTTAATTCACTACTATGTTATAAACTGAACAGGTTCCTTCAAAGCCATAGATTGAATTTTTCTCAAATATCCCAGAATGTAACGTTACTTAGTATCAGGGTCTAAAACAAGGTAACTAAAATAAATCTATTATGCTGGGTCCTAATCCAGCATGGATGGAAATAAGACTCTTTTGAGAAGAGGAAATTAGTACAAAGGTAAGGTGGGAGTCTGGGGGAATGCACCTTTAATCCAGCCCTCTGGACCCAGAGGCAGGTAATAGCTCTGAGATATCAAGGCCAACCTGGTCCCAATAGCAAGAGTTTCAGGTCAGCTGTGCATAGACTGTCACATATGTGACAGAAAGCAGGGAGTCTGGTAGCGGGGGGTTGTGGAAGGTGTGGATGAGTATAAAGAAGATTAAGATGTTTTATAGAAAATGCACAAAAATTCAATAAAAATAAACATTGAAAAAAGTTATAAAATAAACTGTCTCACTTTCCAATGCACTTATTATGCAGTGAGGATCTGCTTCTTATAGTTTGGTCATTTTATTTGCTATGAGTCTTCTTACTGGGTGCCATTCCCACCAGTACTATTTAAATATTAATATTATTTATTTATAAAAAAGACAAGGTAAGAAGACCATGGGAAGAGCAGAGCAAGCAGCCACAGACCAGCTGAGGAGGGACCTGAGTACAGAGTCAGACCTGATGATACCTTGCTCTCCAACTTTTAGCCTGTGTTTTACTATTGCTATGACAGCCCAAGAAAAATAATAAATATAAAGTTAATTGTTTCATATGAGTTAAATTTTACAAGATGTACTTTATAATTGTTACAGATATTTTGTCCAAGGCAGACAGAAGGGTTTCTTACAAGCAGTCGGGGGTGGGTGTAGCGGGAGAGCAAAACAGTTAGTTTTGTAGAAACTTGGACAGAATCACTATTGAGGTATAGGTAATGCCACCTTTTCTGAGCTGAAATCCTCTTGGCTTCCACTCTTGCTTGAAGATCTGTTTTGTTTTCTGTGTTTGGTTCTTTATGAAAGGAGAATTCTGAGATTAGAAAAACAATAGTGGAATAGATTAGAGCAGTTAGAGCAGTATCTAAAATGGTTCCGTAGTCCTTGGGCAACACAATGGGGACAAAAGTCCTGTTACCAGACAGTAGTGTCCTCCAGTCTCAAAGTCCAGTGAAGAGCAAAACGTCACTATGATATACGGGTCGGCATCATTCTAACTGATGGCAAATCATGTAAGACCAAGAGGATTCTACATTGAAAATAACTACTGCACTTACTATGGAATAAAAGCATATGCAGTTCCATTTTGTGTTCCACAGAAAAAGGAAACTCCTATTTCTTAAATTGTATACTAGGTGTATGAGTAATTATTCAAACATCTATCTTCCCAAGCACATATGTATATCAAAATAATCATATTTGTGGGTTTGGAGATTTTTTAAAAGAATCTTTACATTTTTCAGTACTTTCCAAATATCCTGAGTTATCAAATATTAAATTTGTAATCTAATAGGAAACATTGAATTGATGAGCATGGACAGTTAAAATGATATTACTTTTGATTTATCGATGATGTCCAGAATCATTTGTGACTCATTAGTAAGGAATTGGTTCATTATTGATAATTTGAGAATAATAGTTAATTAAAAAAATGGCTCTGCTGTCTTTTGTGTGTGAATGACATGGGTCATTCAAAAACCAGAGTGAAAGCCTCAGGGCAGTGTCTTTTTCACAGTGGCTAGGCCAGACCATTGCCACATGCTATCTTGTTATGTATTTCTCCTTGGAAAATCCTTTTGTGCATGACTGCAGATGAACTGCAGGGGCCATGTGACTCTCTCCCCAGAGACAGTCTCCTCACAGGCATCAGTTCACATATTCCAATCTTCTCTTATATGACAAGGAATTGCTATTCAATGCCTTGAAATTTAAATTTTATTGGGAACTATTTTGTCTAATGATTGCAAAGATTTTTTTCCATACTGTGGATTTTGATAATGTGATGAGAAGAAACAGATGATAGGATGAGAAAAGATTAGTATTTCTCTTTGTGGAAAAAATATTTGCAAGTTTCTCTGGTACTCACTTTTTAAGTATGAATATATTTTAAGGTACATCACCAAGATTCAGGATCTAAAAATATATTTTTCATATCTCTTCTAAATGCAAATAAACTAAGGCCTTAAAACTGTCTGCATTATATTCCACAATAATTGCACCAGACATAGATTTTGGAGCATTGTTTAAAAAAAAAAAAAAAGGATGACCTTTTAATTCAGATGCATATAGCCTCCTGATTATCTTGCCCTGGGGAGGATACGTTCCCAGGTCTCTAAGGGATAATCTCTCTGGAACTGCAGAGAGAACCAAACCCTGCAGACATACAATAAAGTTTGATTGATAAATTAGATAAAGTACTATGAACAGTAATTAGTACTGAATGAGGTGACCCAGACTCAGACAGACAAATACAGCATATTCTCTCTTTGTGGACCCTAGCTTCAAATGAGATTTGTGTGTTTTACTTGGAACACTTGTACAAACCAGGAAACTAGAGAGAAGCCATTGTGGAAGGGAGAATAGTAGAATGAAGGTGGTGTGAAAGGGGGAATGGGTGAATAGGGGAAGGGAGTTTAATGGGCAAAGGAGGGGGAAGGCAGAGGGAGGGAGGGAGGAGAGGTAGCTCACACTAAGGATTTTTGAAGTCATATAGAAAGTTTCTGTTATAAGCTGACTATAAATTTGTTTAATAAGATACCCTAAAATGGGGAAAATACTCCTCCCAGAGGTCAAAGATTATTAAACAAAATCCCAGCACTGAATGAGGGATCCCACCCTTTGAATTTTTAGTCAAGAGTTTACTAGAGACCTCCAAAACAATATATGTATGCTATTGCTATATTTCTTGACTGTCCACTGAACTTGATGCCAAGATCCTATTTTTGAAGACTTCACACAGTCTGGTCACAGGACATGGAGAAATCAAACTGATGCTGACCTAGAGGCTTCTTCTCTTTTGGCTAGCTTTCATAGTACCAGAAAGTGCTACACTGGCAGCTGAAGGAGGAATTTCATCACTCAGCTATGAATACTATAGCTACAATGTGGACTGGCCTGGCACGATATGCCATTGGAACAATGTCCGGGTCCTAGAACTTGGGGTGCCGAGGGGACCGAAGGGTCTCTACCATGTGGAAGGAAGTTGAGCTGGAAGCCAGCAGTGTTAATCCCCTGCAAATTCATTTATTCAGGAAAGAGCAGAGGGTCTTATAGGTGTGGTTAGCCAATGGCCTTTTGGGGTGGGGTCCTAACTACAGCCAATCATAATTTTTTCCCAGGTGGATCAAGTTCTTTCCAGGTGTGGGCAGAAGTTCCTCTCCAGACTAGCCAGGGCAGAACACCATGGGAGGGAGCCATTCCTCTTTTCTTCCTGGCAGGTGGCTTGGCTACACCCTCCTAGCATTATGCCCAACAGAACAATAGTGACATAAATGTTGTTGAGAAAAACAACCAGTTTCTGATGAGATTTAAAGCCACTCCATAACATGGAACTCATGCTTGATAAAGGTAAACCTGGCCAAGAATCCATAGCTGGGAAAGTCATAGATCTGGAGGTGCGGTAGGAACAGAATATACTACTTTTATTTTTCCAAATTAATATAGCATCAAACTTCTTTCTAAATGTTTGTCTTTATACACATGGATTAGTACAGCTCTCTCCCTTTATCAGAGGAACTTATACAGGGGACAACAATTAACATAGAGACTCACAACTGGTCAAACTGCAGAGAATTAGTGACTGCAGTGCTTGGGCCTAAATGGAACATCAATATCACCACCTCAAAGCTCATGGAACATCATGGAAAAGGTGGCAGAAAGCCTGTAAGAACCTAAGGTTGGAGAGCCCTGTTTCAAAGTATTGCCTTTTGAACACGATTTGGCCAATGAACTCATTGCAGTTGTGATTATCTGCACAAGAGCTGCACAAGATTTGACAAGTCAATATTTCATCATAGGAGGGGGAAGGGTTCATGAGACACCCCCACACCTCCCAAGAGAGACTATAGAGAGTTAATGTGAGCTAGAGGAAAGTGTGTCCTTTTCTTTTTAAATGTATTTTATTTACAATTGTTTTATGTGTATGAATGTATTGCCTGCATGTATATAAGTGCTCCCATATTGTGCAATGCCCGCAGAAGTCAGAAGAGGGAATTGGATTTCCTGGAACTGGATTTATTGATATGTGTGTTCTGGGATTTGAACCCGGGTCCTCTAGAAGAGCAGTTAATGTTTTTAACTGCTGAGCCATCTCTTCAGGCTCCATGTGTCATTTTCTTCAGTAGTATAACCATTGAATAGTTGCCTATGCTCCAGTAAATAACCTCCCATTCCTGTCTAGGCAGGCAACCTTATTTAAACTCAGTGGATCACACCCTTGCACACAAAAGACATTCAAGTAGGAAGCGATTTGTTGAGAAAAAGGGGTTTAATGGAAAATAGAGAGGGGGAGACAGACAAATAGAGAGTGAGAAGGACTAGAATTGATCATATACATATCCCTAATTGTCAAAGAATAAAATCTACACTCTTTATAAAAGAGTTGGGACTATGTGAAATGAATACAGTTCAGATGTACCACCCTGAGAAGAAACTAATGCCAATTTCCAGAACTCTCAAGAGAACCAGTTGTTTTAAAGCGAGGCCAACCCATGTACTTTGCCCCATTTAGAATGAGGTCAGTCCCCTCTCCATTTCTGTGCCATGTTGTGATACATCCATGGAACCTTCACTACACTGTACTGTGCTTCTAATTCCATTCACCAGAATAACAGCATGAACAAGTATCTTTTCCTCATAAAGTACCCAGCAACACATATTTGGCTAAAGCCAATATTAACTAGACCAAGATAGAAACTATCTATAGATTGTCTTATGGTTAAAGGAAACTGAGGTGATACAGTTAATTGTGAGCCCTTAAATTTTCCTTTAGGTCCATATAAGTCTTTGAATATGCTGCAATTTTGCTTTCATTTAGAATGAGTGACTCCTAATTTTGTCATATCCTATACACCTCAAACTAGAAGAAGCTTGCTCAGACACCTGAATGTCCACTGGAGTCCTAAACAGATGACAGAATAAACAGACCTGAAAATGTTCATTAAAGATTCAGCTTCAGGAAGCAAATTCAAAGTGTCCATAGACTGAATGAATTCATTATAGTTCAAATAAATTCTACTAAAAGATTTTGGTAACCTATCTTCTTACATTTATAGCTTGATATAATTCTGAGAAAAAGAAATGTAGTTTATTAAATGACAAAGACTTGACCTTTAGGTGAAGATGCCATTTTCTTAACATGACTGCAGGAAAGACAAGAGCAACAGGTCAGAGAAGCCAATGAGTGCTATTTGCATTTTGCAGAAAAGGAAAAGGCAAATTGCAAGAGTGTTGTACAGGAAACTGCAGTTCAGATCCTTCATAGACACTTCCACAGTAGAGGATTTTTACCTCATCACCAGAACTTTCTGGTTGTTTCCTCAAGCAAATAAACATAGGCTGCACCTGCCTCCCCACGCCCGCCGCAGTGTTACTAGAGAAATCCTTCATTTCTTGTCAATTTTGCTTTGGAGGCGTTGTTTGTGTGTGATCGGATAAGGAAGAATAGGTACTTCAGATGTGTGCAGACTCCAGTCATAGGAGACAGGATTTTTCAAGGCCTCTGTTCAGTAGAACTAACAATGCAGCCTTAACCCTGTCAACAGAGGACTCAAAAGATGTTTCTAAAATGTGGAACGTACTCATGGAAACACTTGATCTACCTGCCTGATTTTCATTGGTTTATATTTAAAGTTTCTGCAACAAAACCAAAGTTTCTTGGTTCTTATTTACAATGTTCTTATATGCTTATCAATGCTGTCAGACATCCCCTGGCTGTACATGGTCTCTGCTGTAGTTCATTACCACACTTATCTCAGCAACTTTTCTGTCCATGTGCTCCCTACTCCGTAAGGATGTTTTATCATGTCACAGGCCCTTAAAATTATTTTTATTCATTCATTACAACTTTCTGGAGTGTATTAATGTATCTTGATCATATCCATCCTGCAATCCCCACCTCCAAGCTCTTCTAGGAACCACCTGCCCGTACCTTATCTCCCTCCTGACTCCATGTTCTTTTACAATTTATATTTAGTTGTTAGAGAATATCATACATGAATACTGTATGTACATGATTACCATCCCTCTAACTCCTTCTATGTTCTCTCCACTCCCTCTTTAATTCATGACTTTTTATTATTATTACATATATGTATACATGCACATATATGTATATAAACTTACAGCCTACTGAGTTCATATTGTGTAGCTCACATGTATATGTGTACAATTGGTTGACTATGTGGGAGTGAATAACTTATCGGGGGACTCATCCCTGAAGAAAACTGATTCTTCTTCTCCTGTAGTCATTAACTGCATATAGGCCATCAACAAGTAAGGAGGGACACCTTGTGAAATGTCCCCATCCATGCTGGCATGCTCACTGGTGTGGTTATTATGCAGATATTGTTTAGGTAATCATATTGGTGAGATTTAATGAGTGTAGCATCCCTGTTGGGTGTAGAAGACACTATCTCAAAACTGATGCCATGGTCCCCTGGCTCTTCCACAATGTTCCCTGAGTCTAAGGTGTATACTATCCATCATAGGGTTTTTTTTTTTAACCCACTGGGTCTAATTTTGTTGCTCATGCAAGGGCCTAGGGTCATCCACTGAAGAATGGGGAACCTACCAATGGCCACATACCTACAAAAAATTGACTCTCCTTCACCCAGCAGCCATCATCTGCCAATAGCTCCTCAGGTAATGGTAGGGCCTTGGGAGCCCCTCTTTGAACTAAGCTCAAATTTCTGCTGGCTTGATATTGTGCAGATATTTGGTAGGTAGGTAACTACAGTCTCTGTGAGCTCACATGTGTGGCAGCTATGTCACATCCAGAAAACAGCGTTTCATAGCATTCCTATCCATCCTCCAACTTTTACATTATGTTGCCTCATCCATAAAATTTCATGAGCGTTAGGGAAGAAGTTGATAAGGTTTTCCTTCTATGGCAGAGCATTCATAGTTACCTATTTTCAGCACTCTGAACACAAATGTGTCTCTGCATTAACCACTATACACTTCAATAAGAAGCTTTTTTTTTAAACAAAGGTTGAGAGCAACACCAATCTGTAAATATAAGTATTTAGAAGACATTTTCACATGACATGAAAAAAATACATTGATAGGTTCTCCCCGAGGCCCAATGACTTTCTTAGATATGAGTTTTGATCATGCTTAACAAGTACCAGACAAAAATTACCTCCTGTGGAGCAGGCTTCAAATCCAATCATGAGAGTGACAGCTTACCCTATAAGCAGTTTTGCTGTCTTTGCATCAGTTGGCATATTTTGCCTGGCGGGTCAGTACTAGGGCATGCACGATCCAGCACTAGATAAGAACAATGGTGTCTTTTCTCCCCCAGCAGTCCACATAGCATTTTCCAGCATGATAAAAGGTAGCCAGAGAGGAAAATGTCCTCATCAATTAAAAATGCATTTTTCTATGTCCTACAACCAAAGAGTGTAGTGTCTTCAGCAATAGGGTCTTATCTAGTTATGGTAGGCAACCCAGAGCAAGTCATCAATTTATGTACATCTAGGTTGATTACACTTCTTAGCTATCATGAATTGCCAGAGCCCGCCAGCAGAAATCGAACTGTACCTGAATTGGGGAGTGAGGAATGAGAAAGAGAGAGAAAGAGAGAGAGAGAGAGAGAGAGAGAGAGAGAGAGAGAGAGAGAGAGAGAGGCCAAGGACAGATTTGGGAGGGCTCTCAGTCAATACTGAGGCCTCAACTTTATTTTGCTCAGTGTATTTATAGGAACAATACAACCATCATTTACATATGCAGGATTATTCAAAATACCTACATCTACTTAACAAAAGGTGCTAAACCTAGGATTTAAGATAAGCTTTCCTCCGGGTGATTAAATCAGACCTTCCTACAAGGATTTACAAGATCCCTACAGGAATTTACAAGATCTTCAGCCTCGGGTTTACAGGATTTTCAGCCTTGGGCCTAAGATAATCCCTCCTTCAAGTGAATAAATCATTCACATTGCAAAACGCCCTAATCCCACAGCACTTCTGGGAGCAGCAAGACGGATCCCTGCTTGATCCCAAACTAGGGCAAAGTTCAAGGCAGGCAAATGGCTCCCGACATCTCTCCCTCTTTTATTTTTCAAAGAACCATAGCCTTCCCAGCTATGGACAGAAAGACTGTGCCTGTCTTAGGTTGTTCCCTCTGAGACATAAGCCTTACCCGTCATTGGCATACCCAGTTCCTTATGCCTGGATACCCTGTCTTAGGTCAGCTTAGTTCGAGAGAATCTTACCCATCTCTGACTACCAGCCTCTGCAAGGGGCACCTCTACTTAAGGTTGAGTTCGGAGCCAAGGATTTTGTAAGTCAGCCTGAGTATCCCAGGAATGTGCTGAGGCTATCACCAATGGAGGGAGCATGCAAATTCTAAAGAGAACACATAGGCCCATGGCTATAACACTTTCCAACCCTGAGGTCAAAGAAGATCCTGAAGGCTCTCAGTTTTACCAACAACTCAGCAGCAGTTTTTGCTGCTTCAAATCGAAATTGCTCTGTATTTTTCACCTTTCACTATTTCTCAGTATAAACTGGATCAGATCTAAGGATAAAATTTTCATTAAGCCAATGCAGTCTTTTCTCCTAATCATATTGACTAACTGTATATCTCAGAAGCAACACAAGTCCATAGATATATCAAGTGAGGTTTTGTAACATTTGTAGGACCAATGTCCTGATTCCCTGATCAATAACTAGAGTCCAGCTTTCATTGTACTGCCATTCTTCCCATGCAAGAATGTCCTGATAGGCGAGTATCATTCACCATCACTACAATTTTCTTTTCTTCCCATATGGCTGGATGCAACATAGTTGAATCTGGTACATGAGTCCAATACAGTTCTTGGTGTATTATCAGGCAATGTCTCCATCACAGACAGCTACAACAGCATCACCCTTCCTCCTTTCAGTCCCTGCGAATCAGACCAGCCTCTCTGGCAGCCACCTGACATCGTCAGCATCCTGTGGAAAAACACAAACATGCCCTCTTCCCCATATTAATACTGGGTCTGGACCATGCCATTTCCCATCAATTTGATCCTTCCATTTCACTTGCGCATAGGTATCCAATATCTTGGGATGCCATAACCTATCTGAGGCAGAAAGACCAAGAGCATCCACAGTTAAAAAATTTAAAATAAAAAGAGCATGATTCAAAGAGTTCTGTGGAGATCTGGGGTACAACTCCCCCTTTTTAATTTTTTTGCAATTGATATTTTAAAGTTCCATGGGCACGTTCAACAATCCCTTGTCCTTGGGGATTGTAAGGTATGCCTGTTTTATGCACAATGAATAACTGAGCACAGAAACTTTGGAAAGTTTGACTAGTATATCCTGTGCCACTGTCCGTTTTCATGATAGATGGTAAGCCAGCTATAGCAAAACATTCAATGCAGTGTGCTATTACATGTTTAGCAGTTTCTCCAGTTTGAGCGGTGGCCATAAGAAATCCTGAATAAGTATCAATGGACACATGAACGTATTTTAGCTTTCCAAATTCAGGGATGTGAGTTACATGCACTTGCCATAATTGATTAGGCTTTAATCCCCTAGGGTTTACTCCATAATGAGGCACCAAATGATGTTTAGGACAGGAGTGACATTGTTTGATAATTTGTCTAGGTGAAAACTGCTTTCTTAAACTTTGGCTGTTCTGGTGATGAATAGCATGAGATCTTTGTGCTAATTCCAATTGCGATAAACCTATGAGACGCGTGGCCTTATCTGCTAAATCATTCCCTAAAGCTAAAGGACCTGGAAGCCCAGTATGGGCTCTAATATGCCCTACAAAACAGGGCTGAGAACAAGCATGTAAGCACTTTTGTATCTGACTAAATAATTTCTGAACTTTGGTATTATTTGTTTCGATATAAGGCACAGTTTCAAGCATCTGTAAGGCTCTAGCAATATAATGACTATCAGTATACAGATTAAAAGAAGTAGAGGCCATAAGCTGAAATACAGCAGCTACAGCTCGAAGTTCTATTACTTGAGCTGAAGCTGGAGAAGTTTGAAAAACATAAGATTGTCCCTGTATTACGTAAGTAGCCCTACCATTAGAAGACCTGTCTATAAATATCACTAAAGCATCCTTAATAGGTTCCTGTTTCATGATTTTCAGAAAAATAAAAGCATGACTATTTGTAAATTCTAATAACTTGTCTTTTGGATAATGATTATCAATAATGCCAGAAAAATGAGCAAAAGCTATAGCCCATGAATCCACATTTTGAAATAACCAATCTAACTGTTGTTTTGAAAATGGAAGTCCTATTGTATTAGGTTCTTTTCCAAAATATTTTCGAGATTCAACTCGAGCCATTTGAACTAAACACGCCACAGCCTCATAATAAGGAGTCAGCACTTTAGTGGGCGATACTGGTAAGTGCAACCATAACAAAGGCCCTTTCTGCCATAAAACTGTAGTTGGAGCATGACTGGTAGCCAAAATACATGCTGCCCACTCTTGGCTATAATCTATATATTGCATTTGTTGATTTTCAATAGCTTGTTCTATTCGAGACAATGCCTTTCTGGCCTCCTCTGTCAAGCCTCTAGCTGATTTAGGATCTGGATCACCTTTTAAAATGTCAAAAAGAGGCTTCAGCTCTCCTGTAGCAATTTTTAAATGAGGTCTAAGCCAATTTATATCTCCCAATAATTTTTGGAAGTCATTCAAAGTTTTTAACCCATCTTTCCTAATCTGAATTTTTTGAGGTAAAATCATTTTAGGATATAACTTATAACCCAAATATGAATATGGAGATTCCATTTGTACCTTTTCAGGAGCTATAATTAGTCCTTGTTCTTTCAGAGCTTGTTGTAAATGAGCATAGGCTGCAAGTAAAATTCCCTCCTGCTTATGAGCCAAAAGTATATCATCCATATAGTGAATTATATACATATGAGAATAAGCTTGTCTAGTTTCTGCAACTGCTTGAGCCACAAATTTTTGACACAGAGTGGCGCTATTTGCCATACCCTGAGGTAGTACTTTCCATTGAAATCTTTTCATAGGTTCAAATGGCTCCCGACAATAAATAGATCAGCAAATGTGCTGATAACTCTGAAGTAAGAGACAAAGTCCTTTGGGCATACTGTCAGAGGTTGTATAGCTGGGTCATATGGTAGATCTATATTCCAAGCTTTCTGAGAAACCTCAAGTGATTTCTAGTGTGGTTTCACTATTTTATACTCCCACCAACAGTGTATACAGGTTCACCTTTCCCCACATCCACACCAACATTTGTTATGATCTGTATAGATGACAGTGGTCATCCTGACTGGGGTGAGATGGAGTGTTAACATAGTTTTAATCTGCATTTCCCTAAAACCTAAGGAAGCTGAACGTGTGTTTACTAGCCACTTGTATTTCTTCTTTTGAGAATTTTCTGTTCATTTCCATTGCTCACTTTTTAATTTGTTTGTTTTTTACTGTTTAGTATTTTTAGTTATTTGCATGATAGTTGTTAAAACAGATATGCTACTGGTGTATATTTTGTTTGAGAAATGGGTGCAGTATGTATCCTTGGCTGCCCTGCAACTCACTTTGTTGACCACGCTGACCTGGAGCTCATACAGATCTGCCTGCCTCTGCCTCCCAAGTGCTGTTATTGAAATTTAAAAAGCAACTTTGTGCTGGTGGAGTTTTCCACTAACTAGTAAAATAACCCCTTCCAACACACAACAGAAAATGTGTAGTCTTTGAATACCTCGTGCTATTCCCTGTCAGTCACACCAAGAATGCAATCCTAGATGCATTGGCCACCCTATGAATGGGCAAGTAGCCTGAGCTTTCACGCCACCTTCCTAAGTAACCAAAGGGAATTCAGATGGGCATGCATGGGCAATAATGGCCTCCTTAGCAGAATGCTTATTTGATAGTAAAGCTAAATATCTATCACAATATATTCTGTGCCTCTGACTATTTTGAGTCAAATTATGATTTTTTTCTATATACTTTGTGCTGTCCCATAGTGTGCTTTCAGATATATATATGTGTTGGACTGAACTGAATCAATATGAAGGATGAATACTATGCCCATTTGGCTTTCTCCTTTTCACCAATTCAATAAAACATCTGCTAACATGCCTATGATATTTCAGGTACTTTCAGCTAAGAGTGGCAAAAGGGTAAGCATGAGGAGAATTGATAGCATCTTTCTCCTCTTCCTGGGGCTTAGAGTCTTGGCTAGGACAGAGAGTGGCCATGAGCCAGAAATGGAAGCCAGAACAGGGAGGGGAGGAGAAGTCCCTGCATTATACTAATGTATAATTAGTATAAATATAAGTCATTTGAAATTAGAATACTACTACTAAAGTCATATATTAGTTACATTTAAAGTACGAAATAATCTCACAGAATCATGACAGGTTAAGACAGACAAAAATAATTAAACTAAGCTCTAGGAAATGTCTGCATTTTACTTTCTTGATTCATATTGACAGTCATGTTTAAAAGTAAAAAGCATACCTAATATGAAACATGAATTTCATTTTGATCACAAATTTGTTTACATCTGCACTGACAAAAGTAAACAGAAAGACAACAGCAGCATCAAGTGGCCTAAGAAGCAGCAATGGAGGCACAAGTTAAGAGCTCCTGGTGTGACAGTACCCTGTGCCCATCCCAAGGCTGGGTCAACTCACAGTCACAGCAAAGTGAGTGTGTGTGGCAAGGGCATCTCCAGAGAAATAGCTCAGTAGCTCTAGTTTCTGACATTGGGGCTTAGAATGAAAGTTTTCCTGTAGCAGTGGCTAATCTGGTTATTATTACAGACACAAACCAAACATGAGTACTATGAATATTAGCATTAGAAATAGCAGGTGCCTGCATATGCCCAACTTTTATTGTTCATGTGAGCAGCATAAATTCCTCCACAGATTTAAGCATTAAACTTGGGTTGGAGGCCTGTCACAATGGCTCCACTGAAGCTCCCAGCACTTTGCATCACAATTTGCACTTTCTACCTTGTCTCTTTTCTTCATTCCTTCCTTTTTTAGTTGTGTATCTCATATTCATGCTATATGTGATTTTTTTTGTTTTATCTTGAGACAGCGTCTCCTGTAGTCCCAGCTAGCCTGGAAGTCTCTATGTAGACCAGGCTGGCCTTGATCTCATTGATCTCTGCCTCCCCAGTTCTGAGATTAAAGGTGTGCATCACCCTCACCTGACTTTCATTCCATATATTCTTAAACATTGCCATTAACTTGCTGTATTAATCAAAGCTCTGTGAAAGATACAGGTAAAACAGTAATTAAACTTTTATTGTTATCATTGTATACTTAAAAGAACAATGGACTTGCAGCCAATATATCTGATTGTGTACCATCCAGGTCATGAGTACCCATATGATTAGCAGTATTTGTCAACCCATTAGACAGCTTCCAACAGCATCTCACTCTCCATTTTATATTTGGAAAAGGAGCTAAGAAATTCCTTTGTGACTACTATATAAGGTTGTAAGAGTAAATGGAATTATGTATATGAAATCAGTTTACAAGCTCTAAAGCAATATAAAATATTCCAGAATTCAAACTTCTATTCAAAATGTGTAAACTCTTATCCAGAAGAAGAGTGAGATGACAGCATGAACTGATTAGTTTGAAGTCTAAAGATAAAAGCAGTAAAACTGTTTGTAAAAACTAAATCAAAATTATGATAACATCAGCAATAAGAATGTTTAATGTGATCCTATTTACATTGCTGCTGAAGGGTGGTAGTGCCTGGGTGGCATTTGAATTTTGAGTGACTGTCAATATATTGTTGATTTAATACTTAAAGTTTGTTTGCCTAACAAATATCACAGATGCTAAGCTAATTTTGAGAAGCCATAATATCACCTTCCTGTGACCCCCAATCTCTTCTCCATGCTTTAAGTTTCCTTTTCTATTCATTATGCATTGCCTTCAAGGTTACAAGGGAAGGAATAGAAAGGATGAGTCAATAATGAATATTCTTGCCAGAAAAATAAACACTGAATTGGATGATTGTTAATGAGAGTATCACATGTAGAAACAAGTGAGGTAATCCTTCTGCCCTACTTGGCATTTTAAAAGCCTTCAGCATTCTGTGAATTTTCTTTGTTAAAACACACCAAGAGGCTGGAAGAAATTCAGAGAATAGAAACGAAAATTTTAAAGTTAAGTAAATAAAAAGATTGTGAGAATATGGCAATGTTGCTTATGAAAAACAAAATAACTAGCATGGCAAAAGGTCAAGGGAAGACAGAAAATTTAGAATTAATTCACACATCAAGCAAAGGATAAGAAAATACATTAATGATCTCACTAATAGGATTTATTGCTACAAAAGAAAACACACAGGGGCATGTCAATCATCTAATTTCATTTGAGAATAAAAAGAGTCCAATCTTTAAGAACTTAGGAATCAAAACTATAATCATTTACAATGCCATCTTGCTTGATATGACCAAATCACCTCTATTCTGTGTTATTTCCCCCATGAATGGCAGAAATAAAGATGCAAATATGCTGGATACTGTCCGTAAGTACTCATAAAATGTTAAAGTGCAAACAGTGTAAAATAAAGTTAGGCTTTACAGGATAAACAATTTTATTTTATTGCTAAATTATTCTACATTTCATAGTATTATAAGCCCGGTGGTATTATAACCAGTAACACCCATTATAATGACTGCCAGGAGACTGCTTGATGATGTTTCATGGAGAATATCCTGACTTCCATGTTTCTGCACAGTGGGTAATTTATTCTCATTTTGGACTCCATGCAGGAAGTGTTTATTCCTGCCAAAGAAGATGTAAAGTTCCCTTCCCTCCCTGATGCTGCTGAGGTGGCTCCTACCACAGAGAACAGTTGCCAAGTAGAACACAGATCCAGATGGAAGACTGGGGCATGGGATGAGTATCACAGCATCACATGGCCACAGAGAGTCTTTGGTGAGATTTTGAAAAAAATCAAGTGTTCAAAAGGAAAACAGCTGAGAAATTTCAGTACTTGGTGCACTCTGGTTAAAGATGTAGGCATAAAGGTAATTTTAAAAAAAGTAAATGGCAGATATTGTAACAAGGACTTCTCGGGGCATGAGAAATACAAGTCACACAAGAAGAATAACTAGCCCAGTCCAAATGTGTTTCTCAGTTTATAAACACACACACATTTTACATATATATATATCAGAAACAGGAAATATCAAAGAGTAATATGCCAGAATGTTTATAATAAAACTACTACAAAACAGGCATGATTATCACTAATAATTTGAAGAGTTTAGCTTATGTTAATAATTACGCAAGAGCTCACACTAATTGATTAAATTTTAGACGAAGGAAAGGTATTATCACCTCAAATCATGTAATTCTTATTGCTATACAATAAATTATAAAATAATTTTAACAGATAACTAAATTATACGAAGTGGTTCACTGGGATAGATATAAAGCTGCTAAGGAAAATGCTCAGGACCATGTCAATCATCAATAAACACTGACAGGAATCAATAGTTCTTTATTAATTAAAAAGTACCAGAGAGTTGTAAAAGATTCAATTTACACAAGCAATAAAATTTTATAATACTTACATATGAATTTAATGAGAAACAATATACAAACTACAGGGAGAAATCTACAGAGCACTGCAAAAGGATACAGAGGGAAGAGCATAATATATCCCAGAAGAAAACTTCATTCATATAAAACACTCCACAGTTTTAGATAAATGCAATGGAACTCCAAACAGAAGTTGACAGGATTTTTTATTTGTAGCTGTTTTTTTGAAATATGATAAATAAACACAAAAGCTAAGAAAATGTTGAAAGGGACAATGAGAAGGTATGTGGCCTGTCAGATATTTAAATGCATTTCCTTTTTGTGAAAAGAAAGCCTGGAATAAATACCAGAAGAGACAAATAGGTCAGTAGACCACAATAAAGTTCAGAAAATAAAGGCATATGTAAGAAAGTATAAATAGTAAATCTGATTTTTCATGTCACTGTGAAAAGTATGTTTTATTCAATAAATGGAATTAAGAAAATTTGTTGTCATATGAAGAAAAAAGAAGCTGGTATCTGTGTCACTCTATACCATAATAAACAACACTATATAAAAATAATTTTATTTAATACTGGAAATATAGATAATAGTAATACTGGAAATAAAGATTTGAAAAAATTTTATAATGGTCCTATACCACTCTTCAACTATCAGCATGCAAACTGAAAATCTCCTACATTGTTGATGGAAGCACAAATTATTTAAAGTCTGCACACTTATAACTCAGTAAGTCTACGTGTAAGATTCTATTTTATAAATATTTAGTGAAAATCTACTGTAAGATTATAACCCTAGAAACCAAAACCCTACAATGAGTAATTAAATCATAAAAGGTTATAGAATGAAATACTGTGCATCCATAAAAAGAATGAGGAAATTAATCCCAAATATGTCTAAAATATATTGTAAAAGGCTTAATCAAACTTCTCATTTATTATGCATGCTGCAAGGAGAGAGCACTCAAAGCAGCTAGTGCTGTGAACACCTGCTCAGCAGGTAAGGGCATTTTCCGCCAAACCTGAAGACAAGATTTCACTTTCCGAGCCCACCATGAGGGTTCCCAAACAGAATAATAATTATATAGAATGCTTTACACTCTGTCATTGTTAATCACCACAGTCAGTAATTTGAAGTAGTTTACAGATGGAACCACACAAATAATATAGTTGGTATACAAAGAAATTCATTGCATATATTATTGAATGATCAAGGAAAAACTCTGTAATATGCAGGGAATTCGAATAAATTTTATCACTGACTTTTTTTGTGTGTGAGGCTCATTAAAATTCATTAGTTGTGCCCAAATCACCTATCACAATCTTTTAGAGATACTTTAATCATTTCTCTCATATTAGTATCAGCAGTATGTTCAAAATGTCAGATTCTTGGACTTATTTCTTTTTTAAAAAATATTATTTTTGTTTTATGTATATGAATGTGTGCATGTGTGCAAGCATACCTGAATCATGCAGTGCCTGCGTAGACAAGAAGAGGGCATCATTGGATCCCATGGAACTGAAGTTACAGAGGGTTGGTAACCACCCTGTGGGTGCCAAGAATCGAATCCGGGTTCTCTGCAAGAACAGCAAGTACACTTAAGCATTGAGTCATTTCTCCAGTCATATTTCAGTTACTTAAAGGCAGACTATTTTTAAAGGTCTAATTTTAAACACAGGTTTAGACTTGTAATAGACAGTATAAGAGTTCTTATATGGACTTGATGCCCATTTTCCCCAGTATTTAATATTGTTCACATTACAAAGAACCAGCACAGACACATTGATATTGACCAATGTTCATATCAGAAGTTGCTAGTCTTTACCTAAAAGTTGTTTTTAGTTTTTTGTCCTAGGATATCACCCTGGATGCCATATTACATTTAGCTGTAATATCACTCACCTTTAACTTGTGTTTCTTCTGAGAGGTTTTTAGACGTGGTTTTCACTTGACCTAGAAAGCTTTGAGAAGCGCTGGTTAGGTGTTTTATAAGCTGCTTCTCTATAATGAAATCTGATGTTTTTGTCTTGATTGTACTGAAGTTATTGGGTTTGGGGTTAGATATATGAAAGAAGTACTGTTTTTATCACAGCATGTCAAGGATACAAACTATCAATATAATCTGTGACTGTTGATGTGAATTTGATAACTGTATTGAGCTAGATTTTATGAAAGATCCTCACTATAAAGTATTCGTCCCATTTTGTACAGTATTTTGTTTTGGATGAAGTCATCACATGCATCTCACACTTAAGTGTGGACTTATGCTTTTGCTCCTTAGGGTAGAACATCTAGTACAGAATACTCTATGTGGAAGAAGTGACCTTACTTATCTACTTAATGAATTATACTGACATTAATAATATCAGTATTATCTAGTATAATCTTATACTATTTCTCAGATTGACTCATTTTGGCCATTTTGAAATCTATTTCAGTTGGTTCTTAAATATTTTTCATGCATACTCATCAATAAGAGTTTACTTGCTCAAGCACTATAGGATGCTTGAGACTCATCTTGTATATTTCCTGCCCAGTTCTAGAATTAATATTCTTTACAGAGTCCTAATTATCATGAAGTTGTTTGTGCTTTTGTGAAAACATGTAATATAAGTATCTGGAAGTGCAATTTATACTAAAACAAATGTCTTGAAATTGTTTTACAACTTATCATCAATACGCAAAGGGAAACACGTGAGGGTGGAAGATCTTGAGTCCTTGGGAGCTCACATAATGACACAAAGTACCCAGATGCTGAACACGTAGTTACAGAATTTAACATTTTCCCTGATGTGTTTGGCATTGTATTGGCCAAATCTTGCCTTGATCTCCTCCTGTTCATCCCTTTCAGAATGAAAGTATTTATACTATACCATTGTATATTAGAACTTTGTGCTTTTTCTTTAATTCTTTAAGATTTAACTGTTAAGCACTTGTGTTGTGCCTTAGAAAAGACTGAATGAACTTATGAACAATGCTGGAACTGGTAAAACTATGGAGATTCCTAAAGACGAATTAAATACATTTTGTATTACCAGCTTTGAGGGTCAGAAATTACAGTTTGAATTGGAGATATCCCCTACAGTCTTATGTTTTGAATTCATATTTCCAGAAGCTAACACTATTTTGGGGAGCAACTGAACTTTTATTAGGTGGAAACGTGTGATCTGAATGTGAAATGTCTCCTCACAGGACAAGTTATTTAACATTTGAGCACTAACGGGTGGTTGGAAGGCTGAAGAACCTTTTGTATGTAAGTCCTCACTACCAGAAATAGGTCACTGGGGGGCAGGCCTAAACGGTAGTTATCCATTTCTGGACTAAGCTGTCTGCTTCATGATCTGAAATGTGAGCAACTGCTGTCTTATAGTCCCATTGCCATGAATGCCTCAAGTTTTCTTTATGTCATGAACTAAAATCAAGAACCAAAATAAAATTATCTTCATTTAAGCTGATTCTGTTAGAAATTTTGTCATATAGAGGAGAAAATAATATAGCCTTATCTGGTGGTAGGTCACCAGGGGTATGCCTCGGAAGGAATATCCTGTCTCTGCTTCCTTGTCAGTTACAACATCAACAACCTTCACCACGTGCTTCTGCTGCCATGATTTAAGGCCCTCCTCCATGCTTCTGCACAATGACACATGGAAACCCATGAAAATGGTGAAACAAAATAAATCTTTCCATTTCTAAGGTTTTTTCTGTCAGGTCTTACTGTCAGAGTGATACAATATTAATAAACCAGTAATCATCTGAGAAGAGCTAAAAGTCAGAAGACTATACACCTTAATCTTCAAGCAGTAGTTCTGCACTGAAATAGCAAACAATGCTAAAATAAATAATTCCAGCCTGAAGGAATTCGGTTTCACAATACATAATGCTAATTATATACTGCCAACTATTGGTATTCCAAAAATGTGCAGCAAACATTCAAAGCAGAGGAAGAAAAATATATAAGCAAAATATGAAACGTTCTTTAAATCCACACTAAATTACCTACCAGTATCTTTTATATACTTTGGGCCATCAAGAAACAAGAAAGCTGTCTGTGACTTACTGAGTGATTGAGTGATTGACTGGTTGATTGATCGATTGATTTTTTTTTTTTTTTTGAGACAAGTTCTCCTTGTAGACCTGACTGGCTGGAACTCACTATGTAGACCAGACTAGGTTCAGTCTCATAGATATCTACCTGTCTCTGCTGGAATTAAAGGTGTATTCCACCACATCAGGCTGAAAGCTTTATTTTAAAAACAACTATAATTTTAGGTTCTGGAAAGGATATTAGAGGTGATCTAGTGTACATTAGTTTTGGGGGCTTGTTGTACCAAATGCCAAATGCCATAGATTGATTGGCTAAGACCAAAGTATCAACAAGTTCTTTTCTTCTGAGGCCTCTCTTTTGCTTGAGATAGCCCTTTTCAATGTCATCACATGGTCTCCCCTCTTTATGTACCTATTTTTTTTTCCTGAGACAGGATATTCCTGTAGCCCCAGATATCCTGGAACTTACTCTATAGATGTGTCTGCCCTTGATCTCACAGACATCTGCCTGTCTTGACCTCCCCAGTCTTGGGATTAAACACATGGACCACTTAACCCAGCTATATATGTATCTTTAATTGGTATAAACTTCCTTTTATAATATAGTCATCAATCAGATTGGTTGGAATTTCTATTCCATCATCCTCACTTTTATTTAATAGGCTCTTAAAATGACCTTTCCTTAACTACAATCAGGTTTTTGATGTGCTATTAGTTTAGATTATAGATCAGGGCTATAGCTTTGGTATACTAATTTGTAAAGAACACAACTCAATCTTCAGTGCAGTTCAAACTCATCATTTTATGGAAGAGAAAGTCAAAAGACTTGGAGATTATAAAGGCTTGAGTTTGGAAGCCAGTTTCTTCCTTCACTCAGGCTAACTTTTCTCCTCCATCATTCTGGCTCAAGACGAAACCATTCTAGTATTAAAAGAGCTAACAGAAACTATAGCTCAGGACACAGAAACTTTCCTACAGTAATATTTAAACTCTGCCATCTCTCATAAAAAATTTGTTATAATATGTGGTCACATCCAATAGAAATTAATGTACAGAAAATTCAAAGTTAATTAAAAATTTATGAAATAACTCTAAAATACAGAAATATTCAGGAAATAATATAATATCCTTCATTCAAATATAATAGGTTTGAATATAATGAATATTATTTTACTTATTGTTAAAAAATTAAAGACACTCAAAATTCTTATGTCTTCTATTTAAAATCTGTTATCATGAATGTAGTATATATTATTTTCACACTTTTTATAATTTTATATATGTATACTATGTGTATTTTAAATTTACATAAATAATATACTGTCTTCCTCTTTCATCTATATATTTTGATATATGTATATGCTGACATATATTAACATTCATTTATTTTACTTGGAAGACTGAATTACACTGTATAAAATTAACAAAAAATTTTCTTCGTGGTAACAGAATTTTGCCACTTTTGTATTGTAAACTTTATATTAAACATGCTTTTGTGAGAACATTGCAGAAAATACTTCTATGTTACAAACACAGAAATAAAATTATCTTTTGAAGACTATGTACATCTTTAATTTTCAGAGTGCCACAATACTAATTCAAACACATCAGTCTTATCCACTCACCAGCAATATTTCAGTTTTTAGAATATTATATCTTGCCAAGACTTGTATTACCTGACTATTTTTGTCCAATTGATGTGTGTGAAATGATATTTCAATTTGGTTTAATTTTCACTTCTCTAATTACTAGTTAACTTGAATAGCTTTTCAGTTTATTGGGCATTAAGCTTTCTTCTGATAAGTTCCCAGTGGCATGTTTTGCCTATTTTTTTGAACAGTTTTTGAGCACTTTTTCTTATAATAGTATTTTTTGTTTTTTATACATTCCAATCCTTTGTTGGCTATATGGACTGGACATTTTAAATTTTTAATTGTATTTACTTAAGGTGTGAAACATAATTTCCTTGTTTTACTTAGGTATAGTAAAATAGCTATTAAAATCAAGCAAATTGACATACCCATAATCTTACTGTTATCCTTCTTTGTGTAAAAAAGATCATCTAAACATATTCTCATTAAATTGCTAATGAATAGTATATTATTAAAACTAATTTAAATGTTATATGATAGATCTGACTTATTCATCCTATATAACATAACTTTGTATCTTTTGACCACACATTCCAGTCCTTCCCGCTTCACTTTCATCCCTGGTAACTGTTTTGGGTTTTAATTTCTACATGTTTCACATTATTAAATTCCACATGTAAGTGATATCATGAAATATATTTCTCTGTCTGGATTTATTTCAGTTAGCATAGGGTCCATCAGTTTCATCCACAATGTCCCAAATGTAGGACCACCTACCTCAATTTCTTTATGCACTCACCTGTTTATAGATGCTTTGATAAATGTGAAATAAAAACGAGAGTGAAGAGATATCTGCAATGTGTTGATTTAATTTCTTTGGACATAAACCCGAAAGAGGATTACAGGATCATAACATACTTCCATTTTGAATGACTTTAGGGACCTCTGTATTTTTCTGTCACGACAGTTAAGCAATGTACAAAATCCCACTTCTCTCCACAGTCTCACCAGCACCTCTTACCACTTATCTTTTAAATAATAACTATTATAACAGACATGAAGTAGGGGTTCATTAAGATTTTGATTGCACTTCTCTGAGGATTCATTATGTTGAGCTATTTTTTTTTTTGTATATCAGGTGGCCATTTTTATGTCTTCTCTGGTAACATGCTATGATCTTTAATTTGGGTATTAATTTTTGCAATTCAGTTGTGTGCATTTTTTATGTATTTTAGATACGAACCCCTTATCAGATCTGTGGTTTGAAATTATTTTATGCCAGTTGGTAGACTTTCCCTTTGTCTACTGTTTCCTTTGTTGTGTGGGACACTTTTTAGTGTGACATAATCCCATTGGTCTGTTTTTGCTCAGTGCTATTCATTTGTTTTGCTTTAGTCACTGGAGACTTTGGAGTGGGAGCCCAAATTTTATGGCTGAAATCAACATCAAGGACATTCTTCTGTGTTTTCTTGTAGGAATTTTACATTTTAAGAACTAATTATAAATCATTAATTCCATTAAAAATAACTTTGTGTTTGGTGAAAACTGAGGTTCTAATTTCATTTTTATTGATATATAGCTAGTTTTCCCAGCACCACTGAGATTATCCCTTCCTTGTCATTATTCCTTAGTCCCCTTATTGAAAACTGGTTTACTGAGTGTTTGAATCTCTCCAATTCTCAGATTCTTTACACAGTTTTGATGGTCTATGTTTCTATTGTTTTCTTTTGAAGGCAGCATTATACCATTTTGATTACAACAACTTTGTAACATATGTTGAAATATAAAGTCTATTGCTTCCCACTTTGTTTTTTATTTCAAAACTTCTTTCATGATTTCATGCTAATTTTAGAATTTCCTTTGTATTTCTGTGCAGTAGACAATTCAAATTCTAATAAAGTTTGCACTGGATATGTACACTGCTTTGAGTAGTGTGGACATTATGAGTATTAAGTATTCCAATCCAAAAATATGTGCTATCTTTACATTTATTTGTGTCATCTTCAGTTTCTTTCATTGGTTTTTATGGTTTGCTATTTAAAGATCATTCATATCTTTGGTTGAGTTTATTCTTCAGCATTTTCTTCTTTTGAATGCTATTACAGAGATATTTTTAAATTTGTTCTTAAGCTAGATTGTTCTTGGTATGTAGAAATACAACTACTATATATTGATTTGTATCCTGAAAATTTTCTGAACACAGTAATTTTAGCAATTTTCTTCTACAGTTCTTAGGATTTTCTACATATATATGCTTGCAAATATATATATATATATATATACACACATATTCATTCATTTCTTCCTTTTTGATTTTCTTGAACTTTCTTTTTGTTTCGTGCATGATCACTCTTGCTAGGATTTCCAGTGTTATCCTTAACAGAAGTAACAAGACTGGGCACACATGATGCCTAATCTAGATTGTCAATTTGATTAGATTTGGAATCTTCTAAGAGACAAACCTCAAGGTGTGCCTGTGAAGGTTTTCCAGAAGTTGTTTAACTGAATGCTATGCTATCTTGAAAGCTCCTCTGCCAAACAAATGATTCCATTTCTTTTGAATCCAGCGTCTCAAAATTTCTCAGCACTCAGGCACAATGCAGTAAGAGTCTTTGCCAGAATATAATAGTAATGGCCTCCAGTCCAGTTCATGATGGATTCTTTGTTCCCCTCTGAAGCTTCATGAACAGCATTTACTGTCCACCTTTCTATCAGTATTCTTGTCTTCTTGATTCCCATCAAAATGGCTCATGATAGTCTGCTTCAATCATTCTATGGCTTCTATAGCACACAGTTAGAAGCTTTACATTTCTCTCATATACTAGTTTAGAAGGTTTAAGAACCATATGGATAGGTTTATCACATAAGTGACTCAATCCTTGGTACCAATTGTCTGCTTTAATTGTGCCTGAATGTGGTGGCACTCTCTCATGAGCTGAGATACCAAACTGAATAAAAGGAAGAGAAAATGTGTCGGTATTTACTACTCTATGTTTCCTGACTCACAAAAAAGTGATGTGAAGCTGGGCATGGTGGCACATGCCTTCAATCACAGCACTCCGAAGGTTGAGCCAGGTGGATCTCTGTGAGATGGAGGCCAGCTTGGTCTCCATAGGGAGTTCTAGTGCATCTTTGTTTCCTGAAGTTGCTTCTCGTCAGGTATTTGGTCAAAGTAATGAGAAAAGTAATTAAAGCATTGTGCCTGAGTGTTGAGAAATTTTGAGAAGCTGGATTCAAAAGAAATGGAATAATTTGTTTGGCAGAGGAGCTTTCAAGGTAGCATAGCATTCAGGCTGTGACCTTGTTAATGCTCACTGCCATTATCTAGGTCTATAATGAGAAAAATAGCAAATGGAAAGGAAAAGTATTAAAAACGTGCTGTTTGATGAGTAAAGAGTGAGACAAAGTTTAACTGTGGACACGGTGATTATAGCAACTGCCTGTAGAACGGCACATTCTAAGCACAACTAAGGAGAAACCTCATGCTTTCCACTGGGAAAGTAGGAAAGGTACTTTGAGGTTAAGATCCTATCTGTTGAAGGCCCCCACTTATAAAAATGTAAACTCACTTTGAAGGAGAATAACTTAACTAAGAATGCTACTGAGAGGGTTCCCTGATTGATCCAAGGAAGTGGTTTCCCAGGTTCAGCCAAAATGATATATAGGGACCAATGTAACTGTGTTAGCAGGTGGACAAAGTACATGTAGATCTGGTAACATAACTTTTCAACATCATCCAGGTGATGCTGTTTTTGCCAGGGTTCAAAATATAAGAGTGGGGAGTTATGGAGACCTGAAGCAAGGTTCCATGAATTTATGAAGATGAGGGTTAAGTTGGAATGGAAACTCCAGGATGTGAAAGATGCCAGAACCATGGGAATATTCACCATGGAAACTGAAGGCTTGCAGTGGATCTGGCCTAAGAGAGAGGTCACATGTGCTGCAGGCAGCAGAGCTGGAGAAGCAGGACAACCCAAGGCTTTTAGAGTCCAAATATGCCACCAAGAGCCTAAGATCAGGACAAGGAGCTTCATGATTTAATGTTTTCCCTGCTGGGTTTTAGTCCTGTTTTTGTGTCATCTTTCCTTGGTATGCCTTCATGCCCTACTTTCGGCAAAGAAATGATCATTCTATGCTACCCTATATTGTAAGTATAGACTTGTATGTTTATGTAGACTCCCAGCTAAGAGATTACCCTGAGCCTCAGAAGACACTTTGGACTTTGGGCTTCTGAGCCATGTATAAACTGTTAAGACTTACAGGACTCATAGAAATTAAATTAAAATATTTTATAATATGAGATAGCCATGAGTCGTTCAGAGCCTTTAGTGGTAGACTGTTATGGATTAAAGCGATGTGTTTGTATATAGTACACTGACAAGAGGTGAATTTATGATTATTAAATTTCGTTGTTAACTTGACTGCATTTAGAATCACCTAGGAAATGTCCATAAGGGTGTTTGTAGAAAGGTTTACCTGAGGAGGAAATAACCTACCTGAACATCTGTGGCATCATCTCATGCATTGCAGTGCTGGATTGAACAATGAATGAAAAAGTGAAAGCATGTAAGCTGGGATTCACTATTCTCTGCTTCCTGAAACTCAGTGACATATGACCTGCCACCTTTTGCTTACAACGCCATGCTTTGCTTGTTGTGATGGACTGTATCTCCTAAATGTAGGTCAAAATAAACCTTTTTCCCCTTAAGTTGTTCCTTAGATTTTTGGTCATGTTATCAAGAATAGTAACTAATGTAGCATGTATATTTTGTACCAAAACTCAGAGGGAAACCTTTCAGTTTTTCCTCATATTACAAGTGTGTTTCACAATTGCCATTGTTTTGTTGAAGAAATTCCATTCCATATTTATATTATTGATACTTTTCATGGAGAAATTATATTGTATTCAGGTTTGTTAAATGCTTTTTCTACCTTTAACATATGATTTTTTTCATTGTGTTAAAATGCTGTATCAAACTTATGGATTTAAAATATTCAACTAACTTTACATCTGAGGATCAATCTTCTTGGTTGGGATGCATCATCTTTATTCTATACTCTTAATCTAGTTTGATATTTTGCTGAGGTTTTTCTTCATTAGAGATATCCTTTCCTTGGGCAGTTTTGGATTGGCCTTAATATCAGGGTTATGCTAGTTCATAAAATGAATTTGGAAATATTTTGCAAGATCCATTTTAATGAGTTTAAAAAGGTTTGTATTAATTATTCATTGAATATTTGTTAGAATCATTAAACCATCTCAATCTAGACATTAATCAACTTTTCTTCATTAGTTACTTTAATATTATTATAATATCTTTTAAAATAATTGGTCTGCCCAAACTTTCTATATCTTTTTGTTTCAGTCTTGATAACTTATGTTGCTAATGATTTATCCTTTCCTCTTTCAATTTTTAAAAATTTTATTTGTAGTGGCTGGCATTGAATACAAGGCCTTGGGCATACTAGGCAATCATTCTACATTCTTGGCTCTTGATTAATTTTTTTTCTTTTAGATAGAGTTTTACTATGTATCTCAAGCTATGTTTGAAATCACTAAGCTCCCCAGACTGGCTTCACACTCCTTGGAAAGTTATCCAAATAGAATTTATATACAATTGTGTTTGAACCTTTTTTTGTTTATAAGGAATATACTATAATATTTCTACTTGAATTTTGGATATCTTATTTATTTATGTTTTCACCTCATCTTTCTCCTTTATATTTTTATTCTCTCTTAAGTAACAAAGTTTCATCAGATTTCTTATCATTTTAACATAAATATTTATTACTATAAATTTTCTTTTTAAAACGGTGTTGTATCACCTAGGTTTTGGTATGTTGTATTTTCATTTTTGTGTCAAGGTTTTTAAAATTTCTCTATGAATTTCTTCTATGAATGATTTTTCTTCAAGAGCATATTATTAACTAATCTCTACATACTTGTAAATTTTCCATTTTTCTTCCTGTTATTTATTTCTAATTTCTTAACATTGTGGATGGAAAATATACACAATGTAATGTCAATCTTCTTAAATTTATCAAGGCTTGTCTTAAGAGCTAACTTAATCCTCTCAGAAAATGTTGATGTGTGTTTGAGAAAAATGTGCACTCTGCTGATGTTAGATGGACTATTCAGTGCCTGTCTGATACATCTTGTTCTAAAGTATTGTTTAAGTCCAATGTTTCTTTAGTGATTTTCTGTCTAGATGATCTACCCATTGTTGAAGGCCCATCATATCACTGTATTGCTAATTTCCCCTTCTATTTTTAAATATTTGCTTTGCACATTAAAATCATCCAATGTTGTGGCACATAATTTCAATTGTAGTGCATTGTTGTTAAATCATCATCAGTAATTTTCGTCTCATGATAACTTCCTTTTAAGGTTTGTTTGTCTGATTATAGCCATTTCTTTTCCCTTGCTTGCCACTTGAATTTTCACACTATGTGTGTCTTTAAATCAGTGTGAGTCTCTTGTAGGCAGCATATAGTTGGGATTTTTAAAAATTCACTCATTCAATGTCTTCTTATCAGAGAATTGAATCCACTAAAGGTAATGTGTGATAGGTAAGAATAACTACCACAGCTTTGTCAGATATTTATCTTATTTTGTATACATCTTGATCCTTTCTTCCATGTTGTATTTGTGATTAGATTATTTTTTCCACTGGTGTGCTTTGTTTCCTTTATCTTCATTTTTAGGGTATATACTGTACGTTTTTATTTTAGCTACTATTAAGTTTACTTGTTTCATGTCTTATAGCTACAAAAGTTAGCTTAGATTGATCATAATTAAATGCATAAAATATATTTTAATCCTCCATATTTTGTTTTAATGCTGCAGATTAGATATTATTTGTATTTTGTGTCCCTTCACATATCCTTGGTAAGCATCTTTGTCTTTTAAATTTATGCTAAACATGTGTGACTTGTAAACTACCGTTAAAGAATGAGAGTATTCCTTATTTGATGATACATGCATATGTAGTAGTGAATTTCATACATTTACAAGTTTTCATGGTACTAGAGAGCATCTTCTAATCTCTGCTTCAAGAGTTGTCAGTGGCATTACTTCTAGGTAGGTGTAATGGTAGTGAAATACCTAAGCTTTGCTTCTTTATAAATTATTCATGTCTCATTTCAGAAGGAGTGCTTTCTTAGATTCCTTGAATGAAGGGATTTCTTTCTTTCTGCTCTTTGAGTATATGATCCCATTTTCTTACGGCTTATAAAGCCTCGGCTGTTCAATATGTTGTTAATGATTGAAAGTTTCTTCCATATATGTGAAACGTCATATCTCTTGATCTTTTTGAAATTATTTCATGGTCTTTGATTTGTCAATTTAAGTCAAAAAATGGCTTACAGATAACCATCTTGAGCTCAACCTGTTTAGGGATCTTTAATCTTCAAGGATCTGAACATCAATCTCTCTCTCAAGGTTTGAGAATATTTTAGCTATCATTAATTTAAATATTACTTTTCTTTTTTAAAACTCATGTAGAAATTTGATTAACTTTGTAGTAAGTTGGGAGGGGACATTTAAAGGAACTGATACATTTTCACAGCAGTAGTTTCTCATGGGGGTGAATTCCTTATTACAAAGCAAGTTGTTATAATTTAAGGCTAGCTACAATGTATTTTTTCCTTCCATTATCCTTCTGCCTCTCTGTTACATGATATTTCAATGTGAGGTTGTTACTACATATGTGGTCTTTCATCCTTGAACTTCTTAGTCTCCAGAGTCATGAAAAAAAAATTGTTCTATATCATTTGTAAATTACTTAGTTTTGTAAGTAGCAACAAAAAAATAGACTTCATTAACCTTTCTTCTCTTCTCCCTCTAAGGCACCAGTAATGTATACATTGGTCTGCTTTATAATGTACCATAAACAGTAAAGCTTTTATTTCCATTTTTAACTGTTTTTCTCCTCTGATTAGATCATTTCACTTGCTCTCTTCAAGTTTATAGATTCATCCTTTGAACTGAGCAAATCTGCTGTTCATACACGTTTATTCATTTTATTATTGTAGTCCGATCAAGAATTATTACTTATCTTGATTTTTATGTCCCTGGGTGTTTTACCTACATGTATGTTGAGTGCACCTATGCATGCAATGCCTTGAGAGGCTGGAAAGTGGGCATCAGATTCCCTAAAACTGGAGCTATTGACAGGTGTTAGCTCCAGGTGGGTACTGGGAACTGAACCTGGGTCCTCTGCAAGAGCAGTCAGTGCTCTTAACCTCTCTGTCCCTTCTACTGACCATAGTTTTGTTTCTTAATGATTTCTTTCTGTGTTAAACATTTCATTTTGTTTAAATATTGTTTCTTGATTTCACTGAAGTGTCTCTGTGTTCTCTTATTTCTCTGTGCTTCCTTCTCGGGTCATTGATATCTCTTTTTTATTGAGTTTGATTACTTGGTAATTAGTATGTACTGTTGGTGGTGTTAGATTTGCTTGCTTTCCTTATTTCTTTTAGCTTTGATTTGATCTCTGGACATCTGATGAAGCCATTATCTCTTTCAAACATTACAAACTATCTTCAGTGGCGAAAGATATGTTCATTACAGTAGGATCAAAGGCAATGGGTGGGTGAAGTTTGGTGACTTTGGATATTAAAGGCCTCTGTGTTGTAGTCTCCAGCTTCATCAGTTGAGATTAGCATCAATGAAGGTGCATCAACAGCTTAGGCTGCAGATATTTATGTGAGCAGAAACAGCAATCTGGGCTACATGGTTCCTAGGTGGCAAAACCTATAGAGTTCTCTTTCTCTCCTTTTCTTTACATGGTGGAGACCTGACTGATGAGATCCTTACTTGTACTAAGTCTGGCATGTTCTAGATACAGCCACAGTGATATCATATTCCAGGATAAAAATGCTCTAGGCAGCTATAGAAACTGGCGTTGGGGGAGGGGGAGGTCAGGAGGGCGTGCATTATAATACCACTACAGTCCTGGAGTTTGCAGTGTACGAGTAGGTGATCCACAGAGCCAGAATCAGGAGCACATTCCAGTGTACTGAATGCCTGAAGGACAGGAATCAATAGCAGTATAGCCCAGTAAAGAACAAATGTAGTAGAAGCTCAGGTCTTGGACAGGAGCTCACTGCTGCACCTTTGTGCTATAGATGTCAGGCTGCAGCTTTGATGCAAGCTCAAGGAGCTGGAGAAGTGCACGGCAGTACTTTGAATGGAACAGTGCTATCGGCCTTTGGAGAAGGAATAGAGCGGACCTTAGGATTTGTCCGGCTCTGTAACAACTCATTCCCAAGCGCTAGGGCACAGCGTCAGGGCAGTATAAGCACAGAAATGCTAGGGTATCTGTAACTCAAGCCCTGTAAGATAGGGAGTATCACAGCAGCAATTTTGTTCCAGGAGCTTTAACCCTAAGGGATTGGATTATGGTAGCAGTAAGAGCCTTGAAGTAGTAGATCACAGTGAGAACCCAGACTCCGAGTAACACTGTGCAGCAACACTTTGGCTCAAATAGACTTGGTCCTCTGAAAGCTGGTAGAGACAGCAACAGGTTGGGACCCAAGTAACAGGGGCACAGTAAAGTAGAAACTCTAGTCCTTTAGATGACAGACCTCAATAGCAGTTCAGGACCCGAGGACAGAATAGTACAGAAATAATTACAATGCATGGACTGGCAGGACATTATAGCAACTCAGATCTTGTAGGTCTGGTTACTGTGGCAACAAAACTGCTGGGAAGCTGGGGCCGAGTGAGGTTCTAAAACAGAGCAGCAATTGGGAATGTTCGGATGCTGAGGCTCCCAGGCGCTGGGTAGTGGTGTGCTGTGGCATTAAGACCCCGGGTATGGAAATAAAGGTAAAGTGGTAAGTACACCAGCTACTTTGCCCCAGGGAGCAGGGTGTGGTGTGCCAGTGACAAGAGTCCTAAGATGGCATGATGCAACAGCAGCTCGGATCACAAGAGACAAGGCTCGTCCTGTGCTATTTCTCAAAAAAGAATGCAGAGGCTTTCTTGCTGGGGTTCAGCTGCGGTGAATACTGCAGGGGTTTCTCATAGTGAACATGGCAGGTGTCTGTGGTGCTGATGCGGAATGTGGGTTCCGTCTGTTCATCTGTCTACAGGAAAGATCCCTCCTTACTCCAGCGTGACTCTAATTAAGCAACGGAGGAGACAAGTTGGATATCACCTGCACCTTTCCATGCTCCTGCACTGATTTCCGTGCCCCGCACAACTTCTGCTGCCCCTTTGCTGCACACCGGACACTCCCTGAACTAGGTTTTTTTTTCAGAAGATAGTCCTTTGTTCCTTGTTTTTGCGAGTGGCAGCTAATCCACATTTTTGCTGATGTAACCATTTTATTTTTACTTTCAGTTTAATCTAATTGAGAAATAATTTTCTTTTACATTTTGTGAGGCATAAATTATATGTAGTATGCTAAATGCTAGAAATATTAGGTAAACAGTTCTGTTAACTTTCACATTTACCTACCTGTACAGACAGTACACTGAACAATCAGAACCTTAGGATACCCCAGGAGGCTTTCCTGTGCTCCCTCCCTCTCAATACCCACCATAAAGGAACTAGTGTTTTGACTCTAGCATGACAGAGGAATTTTAGTCCAACAGAATATCTGATAATAGGTAATTTATTATAAAGAACAGAAATATTTCTCAGAAATCTGGGGGCTGGAAATCTCAGATCAAGATGCTTACAACTTTTTGTGAGTGCTGTTTTCTGTTTGCAGACAGCTATTTGATATGTGTGCTCTCTAGAGGGAAGAAACACTTATCCACCTGGAAGAAGGCAGAAGGGCGAAAGGGACAAACATTCTCTGTCAAGACCTTTTCCAGTGTCATTAATCTATGTATGAGGGGAAAACCATCATGATATAAACATTCCCCAAAGGGCCTCAACTCCTAATACTGTGTCATTGAGGGTTATATTTCCAATACAAGATGTTGGTGGAATTACATTCATACCACATCAGTCTGATAGTAAATTTCATACAAATAGCAACACAATATTCATTTATGTATCTGGCTTCTTTTTCTTAGCATATTGTAAGATTCATCCATGTGGTTGTAATTACGGGTAGTCATTCTCTATCACAATTTGTTTTCATGTTAGTAGCCATATTTTGTCTTGTTTGGTTTGTTTTGGCTTGTTTTGAGATATGGTCTTACTAGGTATCCCAGGTTAGCCTCAAACTTATGATTCTCTGTGTGCTGGAATTATAAGCATATACCACCATATCTGGCTCATTTGATTTGTAATAATAGAACTATTAGAATTTAAGATATTCATTGTCATAGATACTATTTAATGTATGAGTCACCTTGGTTAGAGGGTATTTATTTAGAATATGTAGACACTGAAAATTTTTGACAAAGTCTCTATCTCAATTTATAATTCTCATCAGTAGCATGTGATGTAAATGCCCCAATTCAATGTACAAATTTGACAGATCAGTCTTTTAAAGTTTTTATTTATTTTTATTATATGTGTATGAATGTTATGTCTGCATATATGTAAGGTGCACCCATGTCCCCCTGCCTATGGAGGACATAAGAGGGTGTCAGATCCCCTGGAACTGGAGTTACAGATGGTTGTTAGCCACCATGTGGGTCCTGAGAACCAAATCTGCAAAAGCAGCCAGTGCTCGCAAAGACTGAGCCTTCTCTTTGGCCCCCAGATCAGTCCTTTTAATTTTAGTTACCGAGTCGGGAAAATATTGGAATCTCATTGTGCCAGTCAATGGTCAATGTTTGCATTTCCTTAATTATCCTGAGAACATATGCAAATTTTTACTTCTGATTCTTGAGATTTCTGTGTTCAACTGGTTTATAAACTTGTTTTCTATAAAAAAAACCCATATTTTTCTAAAAGATATTTGTTTTCACATTTAGCTTTTTTAAGTATGTGAAATTATTTTTCATATAGTAAAAAGTATAGAATTCTAAATATTCCCATAGTTTTGTTTTTATAATTCTTTTTTATTAAATTTTTGTGTATTTCATACAAAATATCTCGATCAATCTTAATCATCTTTATACTCCTTTCCCCCCGACACCATCCCATACCTCCTCCACTGCAATTCTGTCATTTGTGTTAAAGCCTATTGGGTCAAGTTAGTATCCCCAGATGTTTCTCAATGCACTACTGAGGTCTAGTCAGCCTATTTAGAATCCCTTTCTTTAGAAAGATCAGCTCTTCCCCATCCAGCAGTAACCAGTAGCCATTTCTTTATCATCTAAGTTTGGGGTTTGCTGTTCATTTTCCCAGCTCTATTCTGAGTTTTTGTCTGCTTGAGTTTGCATGGGTCTTGTGCATGCTGTCACCATTGCTGTAGGTTCATATGAGCCGAGTCCCAGGATATTGTATTTATTGGTCATTTTACTTCTTCATTTCAATAGTGTCTGCTTAGTTCTGTTGCCCATTTATTGACTGAATTATTTGCAATTTTGATTTTGAGTTCTTTACACATTTTAGATAAAAATCACTTGTTGAACTTGTATGTGGCATTGACATTTTCCCACACTATAAATTGTTTCTTTACTAATCTGTTCTTCTTTTGTTGTGTAGAAGCTTTAAAATTTGACACAGTCCCATTTGTCAGTTTTGTCCTTATTTCCTATGTTTTACACAGCTGTAAGAAAGAATGATATTTTGTCATTTGGAATCAAATGAAGAAACTGGAGATTATCATGTGAAGTGGAGTATGCCAGCGTAGTCCGTAGGTGGAAGACAAGTCCGTAACTACTCCACTGCTTCCTCACGCTCTTACATTCTTTCAGCACCCTCCTCTGAAAGAGTCCCTGAGCCTGAGCCACCTCTGGCTCTTACAATTGTTCCACCTCCTCTTAGGCAATGATCCTTAAGCTTTGGGAGGCAGAATATTGAAATAGGTATTTCTTTCTCCTTCTTTTCTATTTCAAAAAGAAACATATCCTGGTCCTTACAAATTTGGGTATTATATCTACTTTATTTTCTCCTATAGTTTGACATTTTAGGGGCAGATTTCCATGTAACCTAGATTATGTAGTTTAATTCCTCAGTGGTTTTGCAAATAATTCTTCTTTCCAACTTTGTGACTAATGTTTATGGTAATTCCTCAGACTGTAGTTTCAGAGTCAGTAATAAGGTATAATTGTAGTTCTACAATTTAAATAATACAGAAACAGTGATTTTAATTTCGTCAAAATTTTCCACACAGGTCCCAGGCAGAGAAAACTCACTTACTGCTGGGTCTTGGCGGATGTGTTTCCCCTCTCTTGTGTACTCACTTCTCTCAGTGATCTAGAGCCTCCTGGATTTTGGCTTGATGTATCTATCATTTTTCCTTCAAAGGCCTGTCATATCCCAGGATTTCTGTTTAGTTCCTTTAAGTGCAGCCTTAAGTACAAGCCTGAGACTCCTGCAGACTGCATGAAGCTGTTGCACTTTACACTCTGGAGATCAGTTGCTTCTTTATTTTGGGTACCAGGGGAAAAAGTTTTTCTCTTTATGAACTATGTGCATTTTAAAATTATTATATTTTTGTTTGTACCTGGAGGACAAGCACATATGATTTTTTGTTTCCTTCTTTAAGTATTATGTTGAAAATATCCTATTTGACCCAACTGTGTATACAGAAATTTAAGAGGAAGATCATAAATTCTTGCATTCTACATTGGGATAAACACTATAATAATTTTGAGGAGAGACTCCATATGGTGGCAAAAACCAACAACTTGGGAAAATCATTTGCAAAGTATTTTCAAATTATACAGAACTTAAAATGTTTAAAATATTTTGTCGTAGTATTACCCTTGCACTGAGGAGTGGTGAGAAACTGGACTCTTCATTTTCATACATGTAATATATATCAATTAAAGAACATTAGATAGAATCATATAGTTGCATATTATTTAAGTGCTCAATTTTCTGCTGTTTTCAAATATACAATATAATATACATTTTATGATTTTCCAGAACCTTCACCACTTTAAATTTTTTTTTGAGAATTTCACATATGAGAATAATGTATTTTATTATATCCATCCCCACTTTCTAACTCTTATCTTGTTCCCCATCTTTGTTTCAAATTGTTATCTTCTTCTAAAGACACACACATACCATTTGAGTTGTCCAGTTGGGCATGGACAACTTGTATGGGACTGACATCACTGAAAAAACCTGACTCTCCCTCCTAGAACAGCCACTGACTGCCTGTAACTCTGTGTGGGGTTGTGTGAGCCCTTTCCTTATCCCTGTGTTTCAAGGCTGACTGGAGTGGCCTTGGGCAGGTCTTATGCAGGCAAATCATACTGCTCAGAATTCATGGGTACAATGTTGTTGTCATGGCCAGGGGACATTATTTTGCAGTAGTCTTTCTGGTCCTGACTCTTAGAATCTTTTCACACCATCTTCCTTGATGTTACCAGAGCCTTAATTACAGGAATGGTGCTATGCATGTCCCATTTGGGGATGGGCACTCCACAGTCACTTATTCCATGAACTCTGACTAGTTCACTGTGTTAATTTACGTATGTTGCACAAGAAACTTCTTTGATGAGAAGTGAAGGCTACACTTCCCTTTGTGCGTAAGCATAACTATTTAGAAAGCAGTTGGATATTATATCAATTTGGTAAGTAGTAGTAGTAGGTTCTCTTCTAGTGTTTATGACCTCTCCACCTTTACACTACCAGGCATGAGTTTCCTCCTGAGCAGTCTCAAGTCCAATCAGACATCTTTGTTTATCCTCAAGATATTAGTGCTGCTATTGCACCATTTCCCACAACTTGTATAACCTATTGTTACCAAAGCCTGCAGGTTTTATAACTAGGTAAGATTGTTTGGCAGCCTGCATAGCATCTTTCAACACTATAAGAACTAGTCATCATGGAGGAGGCTTCCTTCTTGATGTTTCCAAGTCCTGTGACCCAAGTGTGAATTGTATTCAGCAATAATGTTTTATCTCCAAGTACTGGCAGACAAATAAGAACAGTAACAAGAACCTGTATTGTTTTGGGGGGTCTCTTGGAACCCACCAACAAACAACTTGAAAGATCATATCCCTTCAAGTATTAGTGTCTTTGATTAAGACTTCTGAGGGTATCACTGTAGCACTATCTCCCCTATGGGGTGACTCCTATTAAACTATATACAGATAAATATGTGTGTATATATATATATGCACATATAATCACTTGTATACTATATCAATTTAATAAATGTAATTATAAAATACATTTCCTTATGGCTTTTTTTCATTCTTACTGTTATTTATCCCCACCCCATGCTTTCCTTCTGCATTTCCTTTCCATGTTCTTCCCAACTAAGTCTCAGAACCTGCCCTTTTTTAAATAAAATTAAACAGTCTCAGGAAACAGAACTCAAAAAAGGGAGTAAATAAATCTTGTTTCTTGTCATTAAAATATTCACATGGTTTCATTCTGGAATACATAATTGGGGAGAGTAGAAAATCAAAATTATAAAGTAGGAGAAAGCAATTTTTGTGAAATGGTGGCTTTAAGTTTTAAGATATATAGCCTCAAAGAGATTAAGAGTTATGAAAATTGTTTTTAGATACTTTAAAAGACAATGACTATGTAGTAACTCCTCCATTTTGGATCTCTGATTCCTGTCTTTTATTATATCACTCTCACCACCTACTATAGTGCTTACATTGTCTCAGTCCATATTGTATTATAAGAAATGTGTTTAGTTCAAAATTACTGAAATGTCTATCTGTTGCATCAAAAACCCTGACTCTTCTATACAAATGATGAAGTCAGTTCTGACTTCTTTGTCTTACGTAGGTCATAGATTTCATTCCTCTTTAACCAAACTTCAACCCAATTTTCTTGTGCTGCGTGTCTGAAAGATTATTGAGTGGAGTTGATTGTATGGAACTTGCATGGAGATAGGGACAGAACAAAGACAACTGCTCTATGAACCTCATTTCTCTGACCTCATTAGCACTGTACGCAACCTCAAAATATGCTCAGGTGTGAATCCTGTAGAAGTTCCCATGTACTAAAGAAGTTTGTGTGAATTAGATCATTCTTAGGAGACAAGAAGACTCAAAATTGCAGTTACTCTCCACAAAGAATTCTTTGCACATTAATAAAATACCTGGATAACTACAAGCCTTCCATCAGCACCACTGGGGTGACATTTACATGATTAGACATGGTGGTGGCTAATTTGGACTATCTTATCATCACAATCCCACATGTACTGTCATTCGTGTCCTTTTCTGCAGTGTTTTAAAGACCAGACAGTATTTCCAAAAGGCTGACTATAAATTAGATAAAGGGAAAGTAGAGAATTTTATTCATGAAAATTAAACATTATTATCAAATGCTATTAGTAATGAAATTTGCTAAAAGCAATACATTTTGCAAAAGTACTTGTGGTTTTCTTAGTGTTCCTGGATTGGAAGTTCAATAAGCAATGTGAATACATCTCTCATAGGGAAAGTAATTTTAATTCATCAAGTAAGCAAAAGGATTAGAACCAAAGTTTCCAATGACTTCAAGTCTAACAATGATCATTCTTACTCAGTAATTCTCTAATGTTTTCATAGCATAATTCACATACCCTAAATCAGCTTCTGTCCTTATTCACAGAAACAAGGACATAGACAAAATAATAAGGATAAAAATAAAGGAAATAGAATTCTAGAAAAGCTGTGTCTAATACACATATACATAAATCATTCCTCTCTCCTTCAGTGAACAAGTAACAATGGTAAAATATGGGAACCTTCCACTATGATGAAAAAGGAAAGGGAAAAGCATTAAAAATAAGGAAAGCTGTGGGCAACTGCTGCAGGCAAGTGTTTGGCTCTACTAAGATTTAGTGTCTCCTAATCTCTGTGTAAAGGAATGCATACTTACTCTGCGTTAGTGCATTTCTAATAAAAGACTATGTGCTACATTTTGGGTTGATTTTAATTTCAGAGTATAATAATGTCAAGAAGTATTCTACAATTTCATTTTTTCTATTTGTTTTATGCTATATAGTTACTGGACTACTTAACCCTTAATTACTAGATTTTTAATTTTATAATTTTATTTATACTGTTATTCTTTCTTTTTTTTTTAAGGGGAAAAGAGATAGTTTATTCTGGAGCCAAATATGAGTGACCATGGCCCAGGAACACAGATTCTGGTTACCCCAAATTCCATGCTCCAACGTGGTAGCAGTTTCATGAAATTTTTATAGTAGCAGAACAAAGAAGTCATAAATCAAGACACTTTCCAAATACATTGGTGGAAACATTAAATAGGTGGATAGAGCAAAAGAGAAATAAATCTCAGTCATAGGCCTCAGACACCATCTGATGACACTCAGTCTTTTGGTTAGTTAGAACTAGTGGTCTGCTAAGTCAATACATTCCAAAAGGTTTTTGTCTGTTAGTCACAGGATGTTAGGTCAGAAACAAAGGTGGATAAGAAGATGGATATTTAGGGGCTAAAGATAGCCTGAGATAAATGATAATTAGTCTCTGGACCTGCAACATTCCAGATGCTCCACAATCACTAAAACAGTCAATTGGTCAGTCTTGCAAGAAGTTCAGTTTAAGATACAGGATTTTTCTGGGAACTTTCATTCACAGTTCCCCTGTTGGCCAAATATCACAGTTTGTACACGCAGGGATCACATATTATCTATCCCACATTGCTAGGAAGGCTAATTCTTAGAATTTGATGTAGATGAGGGTCAAATGTAGGCAGGACAGCAGTCTGAGAGAGAGAGAGAGAGAGAGAGAGAGAGAGAGAGAGAGAAATAACTCTTCTTTCTTCTTCTTGTAATTATTACTGTTTGGATCTTCCAGCTTCATTCTTTCTGCTCAGTAACACCTTAATTCAGAAACAGAGAGGTAGTTCCTTCTAACTGTTTAAAGTATTGGAAGATAATAATTCTGATCAATCACTTTCTACTACAGAAACTAGGAATAATGTTCTCTTCTGGTTCCTATTCAAGTAATGTGTTAGCATGTGAGCTGAATTTGACAATGTAGAAGCCCTTGCCTAGGGTTTAGAACCTGGAGCTTTTATTCAAACATAGAAGAGTGGTTTTTAAAAGCTTCTCATCCCAATGGGATAGTGCCAAGTACAGCAGTGAAGATATTCTGTGCAGCCGTGGTAGCTACAGGACAGTAACTGACTTTTTATGTCTTCCTTCTTATTGACTTGACTCTCACTGAATCAGCTTCCCATTCTTTTAGAAACTTCCAGGGAGATTAATTCATCCTGGTTCTAAAGTTTTAAATATGGAGTTTGATAGTATGCATTTTTTAAGTGAAAACACTGTAAGTGGACCAGGCATGGTAGCACATAACTTTAATGCCAACAGACAGGAGGCAGAGGCCAAGGTATCCCTGTGAAACTGAGTCCAGTCTGGCCTCGGGGTTGGGCTAAATAGCAATTCCAGGCCAGCTGGGACTACATGGTTATACACTCTGTCTCAAAAAAAAAAAAAAAAGGAAACCTATAGATATATTTGGCATGTATCTTTTACTCTATAATTCTTTAGTTTAAAATTTAGAAATGATTAACCAGAGTGAAATTAAAAATATACTGTGAAATCAGTCTAAAAATATATCATTAACATAGATAGGTAACTGTGACGGTTAATACTGATTTTCAATAGACAGGATCTAGGATCACCCAGGACATAAGCTTCTAGGCATGTCTGTGAGGAAATATCTAGATTAGGTTAAGGGAAGAGGTAAGATCCACCTTGAATGTGAGTGGCGCCATCTAATAAAATGGGGTCCTGAGTTGAATAAAAAACTGAGTACCATCATTCACCCCTCTTAGTGTCCTAGCTATGGAATCGATGTGAGCAGCAGCCTCAAGCTTTTGCCACTATGCTTTCCTCATGATAAACTGTATACTCTTGAAGTGTGAGCCAAAATAAATTTGTTAATTTGGGATATTTTATCATAGCAACAGGAAACATAACAAATACATTAAGAATGCTGGTTGACCTCTTCTATAACATTTTAAAATTTACTGTCAACCTCAGTTTATTCATTTTACAGCAGGTTTAGCCACAGCACCATTTCAACAAGGCCACTGCAAGTATATATATATATATATATATATATATATATATATATATATATACTCAAGGCTTATCATGCGCTAACTATGAATAAATGTCAGATTCCCGTTTTATTAGAGAATATGGCCGAACTGCTCTCCATTGGCAATGTCTATGCATATTTGCTAATATGACTATCCCTTGACTCCTTTATCCATTTATATATGACTGCTCTATGATTAAAAATTCTTAGTAAAGATATGTTATAAAAATCTTGGTTTCATTTTGGCCCTCCCTTTACACAGTGATAGATTATGTAAAAGGCAGACTAAATTTAGAAAACCTTTAATATAGTATTACTAGAATATTTTCTCAATTTAAAAAATGCATTTTGTTATGTGAAACAGAAGAAGCATGGTGACACAAGCCTGTAATCCTAGAACTGGGTTTACCGAAGCAAGATGGATGGTGGTAGGCCAGGCTGGGTTATACAGTGAGATGCTGTTATAAAATAACATAAAGTAAGGGATGGGGGACGCATTGTTATTTACCTTTTAAAGAAAAAATAAACAGTCAAATATCCTTATCATTCCTTTACTGTGCATTGTTTTATTTAATTACCTATGTGTGATCTTGCAATACTTTCAGTGCTTAAGGCTTCTAAGTAAAGATTTTATTTAGCCATCATTCCAAAGGTTGATAGAAGATATAAACAAACACACAGGATAAAAGTTAGAAATTAAGAAATAGTTTTGGCTGCAGCATTTAAAAACAACAAAAGCCAAGGTTAAAAACTTAAGAGGAGCAGGGAATTCTTCACCTAAAAAGGAATTTTAAATATGAAAATTGAAAAGAAATATTAGATGTAAAATAGGGTCAAGTTAGAAAGTCTTCCAGAATCTTATCTATACTGTGCAATAGAGCCACCTGCTGGCTGTTAAACATTTCACTCTCCAAACTCTCCAAATACACTTGTTCCCTTTTCTCTTTAAATAACACTCCCACAGAAAAATCTTTAATCCCTTGGAAATTCAAAGCAGAAACATGATGATAGAGTTATACTAAAAGGTAATAATTAATGGAATATACTTTTAATATGGAATATTAAGCAGGAAGTGACCTTTGAGAGCAAAACAACTTTGCTAATGCCATGTTACTACATCAGCTTTGCATAGTGTGGTGTAAAAGATACATGAGAGAACATCACACGCTAGCCAGCTACATGTTTATTTCTGAAAGTTCATGATGATACTATGGTGAACAAAATTTTTTACAAGCATGTGTTTAAGATTTTGTATTTGGGAAGCAATGCAAACTATGATTATATAGAAACTCAGTATTATTATGTTATATACTTTTTATATTATTTTATATTAGTAGAGTATATTAGGGCTGGAGAGATGGCTCAGCAGTAAAGACCACTGGCTGCAGAAGACCTAAGTTTGAGTCACAGCACCCACAAGGCAGCTAACAACCTTCTGTAACTCCAGTTCCAGGGGATTCAACAACTTCTTCTGTCCTCTGGGGGCACTGCATGACACGGGTGCACATACAGGCATGAAGGCAATACATTCATAAAACAATACATAAAATAAAAATATATTCTTAGAAAGTATACTGGGGGCTAGAGAGAAGACTCTACAATAAAGACCATTGGCTGCTCTTGTAGGGAACCTGGGTTTGATTCCTAGAACTCACTTGGCAGCTAACAACAGTCCATAACTCTAGTTTCAGGGGATCTGGCACCCTCTTCTGACCTCCGTCAGAAGACGCACTCACATACCTGCAGGCAATACACTCATACACATAAAATTAAAATATTAAAAGTACACTATATTATATTATATGCTAGCTACACAAACTAGCTTGATTTTTCTCACCACAATGAAAATATTAAAGATTGATGGGATGAGTCTATAGCAACTAGAGAAATTCTTGCAAGAGGTCAGATACAAAGACTTGTAAGGTGTTATGGAGGACTCCTCCATATGAGTATTGGGACTCATGTGTTAACTCAGTAATAATATATCTTTCTCCTTAAACAATCCACTCCCCCAAAACCCCACTATGGTTAGGTATATTTTTGAATAATAAAATGTATTTTGTATTTTCTTTAGAACACTGAAAGTTCACGTTTTGGAAAACAAGATTTGAAAAATATTTCAAAACCCATGAATTGTAATTACAATATAAAATAGTATATAGCACCAGAATGTTAGATAGTATACATGGCTAAAATCATAATATGGAAAAATGCAGAAGGTACTTATTTTAATCAACAAACTCATCAGTTAACAAGCATTTATTAAGTGAGGATAGCCCCAAGCCAGGCACAAGCTCGTACACAGCAGGTGGCAGTCAGGGCAAGGGTCCTGGCAGAAATGAGAACTGAATGGCACAGGAATACTGACTGGAGTAGATTTCCATAGCAGAACATCCCACGGGAAGTTATTTCAGGAAAATGAGCTATGGAAAACACCAGGAGTTACAGATAAGGAGTGCTGGAGAGAATATGGGCAAGGATTTCATCTCCCTTAAGTAGAAAATGGATTGAGGGGACAGCAAGAAAAAAACGTTTGGCCTTAGAGTAGAGCCAATGAAAAGAGATTCACAAAAGTTTGGCAGAAACGTTTAGATTTGATGCATCAAGATATAAGAAAGATGAGTTTTGATAAATTCAAAGAGAGTGACTTAATAAATTCAGTATGTAAGGAAGATCAGATTGGCAGCAGTATTCACCATAAGTGGACTGATATGGATCGACTCCACTTGAGTTACTTTGCTAATGATATTTGGATTCAAAAATCTTCTACAAGGAAAGTATTTCATATACCTTCATATAGTTCACATAATGAGTAATTTATCTATTTGGTGTCTAAGCTAGTGATAAATGAGAGGGAAAATGAAAAAGTTTAATCAAACTAAAACAACGAGTCCAAACTCACCCTCTTCTACTTGCTTTTTCCATTCCATGATACAAGGTCATATGAGAATAAGTGCTATTCTGCTTTAATTAATATGATCGTGTTTTGAAAAGGGTAGGTAAGCTGCTCTGAATAAGATATTGCACTAATAAGTATATGCTAATAATGACAACAGGAAACAACAATATATACTACAGTTAATTATGCCTAGTATTTGTTACACAGAGAACATAACACTATTTCACTTCAGTCTTACAATACCCCTGAAAAAGAGGCATTAGGATCTCCAGTTCTGCAGGTAGCTTCCCTGAGGCCTACAAAGTGTGAGGGAAGTTTTCTTACAGTATATTGGCAGATGAGGCCAGGTCTTTCTGGTCCCAAGCTAGTGGTCTCTTGCATGATCCCACTCAGATCTGCATGAAACACTGAAACAATTCTTGTCCCTGCTTCATAAGCTAAATGTCAAAGTTAAAGGATACTTCAAATTACATCTACATTACAGCATGCCAAAATGCTAGCGAACTTCTACAGCAGTCATCATGGACAGCGCAAGTATTGATAGCAAAGTCTGGCTATGGACTCAAATGGCAGAGTTCCAATTCATAATTTAAAAATACATTCTAAGCATTCTGGAGACATAATGGAGCCCAGCACTGAATAATAGATACCACAATCAAAAACTTCTGCTAAATATTTCTGTTTGTTTAGTTCCTTCTCCATTCTGGAGGTATCAGAGGTATCAGTCACGCAGCTCTATATGCCCATTTATTTTAACAGTTCCTTATATAAATCACTGACATAATTTTTCTAAGCTGCCTTTCATTTTTGGCATGGCTTTTCACTATTATGGATGAGTGTACTATTGGGATACCAAATAATCTCTGATTTATAATTTTTAAATAAGAGAGAAAGAAAGGTAAAGAATGGTAGTTACCCAGGTGCCCAATTTTTTACAGTTTCTACAATAATGCACAATAGAGAGGTGAACTAGGTCTTGGCTTTAGCAGAATAGCATCAAGTCTCTAGTTATTCTTACAGACCCTAATTCGCAAGTAATAACTGTCATTTCAGAGGTTAGTTAATTTAAACTACCACATATTTGACTCAGCTATAATGAAAAACTCTCTTATTGGGAAGAAAAGAACTCACACATTATTTCACTGCATGCTAAAGTATTGAAAACATGAGGAAAATCTCCAAGGGACAAATAAAGCAAAATTTCTGAAACTCAAAAGGGAAGTCAAATGGGAATTCTCAAGAGACAGAGATATTGCCCTGAAGGCAAATATCAAGTTCAACACACAAGGTCCTATATCAGGAACAAGAGAAGGAAGAGAAACGTGAGACGTATAGATTAGGTGGAGACCTTGGACGGGACTAATGTGCTCTGGGTTTGTTGCCCTGATCAAGTTGAATCATCTCATAGAGACACATTTTTTCAGATAAAGAAATGGGAGAAAACTAGGCAATACATTCCCAAAGAAGAATAAAGTGAAGGCATTTTCCAGAGGAACTTCATAACTTAGTTCAAAATTGTAATAAAAATATTAGATCAGTTGACTAATAAAGCAATACACAAAGCTCAGAAACAGGACTATCTACCCTGAAACTTGATAGGTGATAGAAAAGCCCATATAAAGCAAGACAGAAATTGTGAACTGATCAGTAAAGTACTGGGATAATAGCTATACAGAGACTAAAGGAACAGCACCCTAATTCCAAACCACTCACACTAATCAATGCAAAACTGATTAAGGATCAAATCTGAAAATTGAAGAAAAGATGACTTAAAATAATATGATAATTCTGTTGGGATAAATTAGAAGTTAAGAATACAGAAAAGGCAATAGTAAAACTAACTACATTAAATAATTTATAATCACCTTAAAAGACATTTTGGAAGTAGTTGAGACATTTATAACACATGTAGCCTGTAAAATATTAGCACTTAAAATATATGGTTAACCACTACAAACTGAAAAGGATATTAGTAAAATGTGCCAATTTCCAAGAACAGTAGAGAAAAAAAATGAGAACAAAGATGAAAATATTCAGTTCCCCTAACAATCAGGAAAATCCAAATACAGATCAGAAAGACAAATCATTTTGCTTTTATTAGATGAGAAAATACTGGCCAACTCTAGGCATTGGCAAGCATGTGGCTCAAACAAAGCACTATATGGCACTGCTAGGAATAGCAATTTGGTGAAAAGAACACTGGAAAACAGATATGCAGTATTTTGTACAGCTGCAAAGTAAGTCAATTTCTGAGCCATAGAGAATACTTGTAAAATCAAAGAAGAAGAAATGTATAAGAACATCCATGGTAGTACATGCAAAAATGCAAAAATGTGAAAAACCTGAAACAGTCACAACAAAAGAATGGACAAATTTTAGATTTTTCCACCAGGTGTCCCACAATATACTACTAAACAGGAGGACAAGCAGCTATGCCAAAGAATTTAAAAAGCAAATATTAGGTAAGAAAGTCATGGAAATTTACTAAGAGTACATAGTTTCCTATTGCATCATTTTAACCAGTTTAGAGTTCTGTGTCTGCAATTTGCTTTCTCTGTCTGATTTTGAAATTAATGCTCTCTAGAGAAATATAAGATTTGGATATTTTTATCACAATTAAACAACATAGTCTATGCAAGACAGTAGAGATGTATATTCAACCTTAATTCTGTAAGTTTGCTCTATGGATCATGAGCTGTTTATATATTTTCATCAGTTAACAGTACTTTCTAATTTCACGGTGACTTCTTTAAACTCTGAGGAACTGACAGGCATTTTACATTTTCAGAGTATTGCTACTAGTTCTCTCAATGCTGTTAGTTTCTCTTTCACTGAATTTTGGGCACAGAAAACATGGTTCATCCTGACTCTCACAAGAGTTCTAATGTACGTGGCACTTGCAGGTCACATGCACTGTCACAGGTCTTGCAGTCTACAGTTTCCCCAAATCATGGAAAACCAGATGTTCTCCATCAGCTTCTTTGATTTTCACCAGGGGTGGTATAGCTCTGTGATAAAAAGAATTCTGATCCTTCAGGTCAATCTGCACCATCAGGATGTTTCCAGTTTGTCCTTGGTCACATATGCTTACTTCATCTCCAGACTTATTTCCAGGGAGGGCTGCTTTCAAGTCAACAGAAGAACAGTTATGAATAGACTGCCTAATTGTTTCTATAACTGTCTAAATTCAAATTCCAACAATTCTTATATGCTGCATCACTCCTATGGGGTTTGTTTCTCTGAGCAAAGAGTATGTGTATGTGGCCAGTGTGGGTTTTTATTAAAATGGCTCAACACTAAAACTAAATTATTTATTGATTAGATATGTATCATAATGGTAAAACATACTTTTTACACTATAAATATTTTATGTATTATCATTTTAATTAAGCCTACTTATGAGATACTATAAGATAATTTGATATACATATTCAATATACAATAATCAAATCAATGTAGATACATTTACCTCTCTTTATCATTGCATTATACATACAGCCTTTGAGCTTCTATCTTCTATTCATAAAATATATAAATAAGTTATTTCTCATAAAAGGACAAAGAAACAAAGTCTGGGCAGAAGCAGAAACGAAAAATTAAAGGAAAGAAATGCACAGGTGTGTATACTGGTTTTTGGAATGGTGTTAAGATGGCTACAATGGGAAGAGGGACTCACTGGCATTCATTTTACTACAGGGTAAGGAATTATATTTCTCAAAATGATTGAGACAAAAAATATTACAAATTTTATAATATTTAAATAAGGTTTTTGTTTGAATATCCCTAATCAGGACATTTAAAATACAAAATCCTAAACATCTTGAGTGTCTCTACATTTCAGAATTCAGATTTTCAGATTGCAATACTCAACTTGTATTTTACTTCATAATTCAAACATAGATCATAATCTAGTTTCATTTTGTCCCATGTTATAAATATCATGACCAAAAACAACATAGAAGAGCGAAAGTTTTACTTCAGCTTACGTGTCACAGTCCATCACTGAGGGCAGTCAGGGTTGGAACTCAAATAGGAAATTGGACGCAGGAGCATCTACCTTGATGTCTAGCTACCACCTGAGAGGTGCTGTGCAAGCTGCCAGGGGAGAAACGTTATTAAAAGTCCTATCCACAGGAAATTCTGTGGACTACAATAATGGAGCTGGAACTGACCAGAAAGCCTCCTGTTCAAGACTAGCTCTCTTCACTCTGAAGATTATACAAGCTGCTAATGGAGAAAATCAAACAATGGTCCAACCCAGGTTTAAAGCCCAATAACCACAACAATGACTTGCACAACAAACTATAGCAGTGCAGTAGGAGCAGTTTTAACTTAAAGGTAATCAACAGCTATCTAATTGGACTTAAAGCCCTCTCAGTGGGAGGAAACTCACACGGCACTGTAAACATAGTCAAGTATACATGGCTGGGGAGGTCACAGCTCCTAGAGAAAACCCTGTCTCTGCCATATCCCTAGACAAATGTCGTTTCTTACTGTATGCTAAATATGTATCTTTATATTTACACACAAGTATACCAGTCACCACTCTTCAAATAAGCTTCTTTTTACAATAGATGGAGACAATTACAATTACAACTGGTCACATGCAGAGAACAAGTATCCAAAAATGCCCAGTCCTAAGTAACACATCTACAATGGAACCTCTACACCTAAGGCTCACAGAACATAGCAGAATGGCCATAGAGAGAACACTGTCTCTCAGCTCTCACTAGCAAAGCTTCATGCAACAGAGTGCAATGCATAGCACACATTTAATCATATTTAGAACCCCTCCCCCATCAGCTCCCTCCTATACCCCCCAGCACATTTCCTGCATTCTGTCATATATATTAAAGCTTAAGGAGTCAAGTTTGTGTACCTAGATGACTCTACAGTTAAAGCTAACTAGGAGAGACTGTGTGAGAGGTAATATATATATATATATATATATATATATATATACATATATATGACCATGTAAGATTAATATAAAACAAAAGAGTAAAGGGAGTGGTAGTTCATGTCCTTAATCTTAATCTCAGTGAGGCTCACAATGACTTCACAGCTAGTCTGATAGTAAGCACAGTGAGTTCTAGGCCTGCCAAGACTAGAGTCAGACTCTGTGTCTTAGCAAAATCAAAACCAGATAGCATACACACACACACACGCGCGCGCACACACACACACACACACACTGAGGGAAGAAGAGATGGAAAACAAAACTGAGCTTTTTAACAAAATGAGCAAATTGACAGGAAAAGGCAGTGAACAGAGCGGAAGTTGCACCCATCTTCTGAACCAGCCCTAGAAGAAAACTATCCTCAGAGATGGCAAAGGTTGGAAACATGAGCAGACCCAGAGGTAAGTCATGGAGTAACTAGCGTAATGTAGGAGTGAGGCCTATAACCGAACAGCTTGTCTGTCATATGTGCTAAAGTTACCATTAGGGAAGATTCTACTTTGGGAAAGAATTCTTCTCACAGGCAGCTATGCAAAGGATAATGCCCCCTGCTCATCCTGCTCCATCTCAGCACACAGAAGAGAAAAATGCTTGTACACATTCAAAGATGCTTTTCCTTCATTATTTTCTCAAAACAGAACAGAAACCACTTACTATTATTTAAAGGTGACAGTTATTTAGATCAATTAAGCTAACTAATTGTATCAAAATTCAACAGTTTAAAAGTTTTAATTGGCAAAATAATTCTAACAAATAATATATACCACAATACGCAAAATGCTATAGAACACCTTAGAATAAACTTATAATATAGAACATCTATTGAGGAAAATCATTTTGAAGTCTTCATTAAATATGGAAACATATTTTTCCTAGATAAAAATCAAACTGTCACAAAGGTGTCCACTCTCCTTTAATCAAGACATAAATTTAAAGTTTTAGTCTAAATATTAAATGAATTAGTATGTTTTTAGAAGGGAAAGAAAATAAGTTGATATGTAAGTTACACAGAAAAATAAGTTGATGAAAATAGAGAACACATTGCCAAAATAAAGAATATGTATATTTTGTCCACCCAGATATAAGTATTTATGATAATGTTTTGATGATTAAAACACTATGTTACTGATCCTAATAATTTAATTAAACAAGTGTCAAGAAAAGATCTATATGTGCCAGGTGTGGTGGCACATGCCTTTAATCCCAGCACTTGGGAAGCAGAGGCAGGTGGAATTCTGTATAAGTTTGAGACCAGTCTAGTCTATGTAGTGAATTTCAGGTCAGCTGGGGCTACAGGGAGATCTTGTCTCAAAAAGACAAACAAACAACCAAAATCTCTATGCACTGGTACATGGATTTGTATTGTTTAGTTTTGTTCACTAAACTAGTTTAGTTTTTTTCATTTTGTGCTTTCATGTCAAGTCATAATTTAAGGCCATAACTTTGTGTAATAAAAAACTAAATACTTAAACTGGGCATGGTGGCACATGTCTTTAATCCCAGCACTTGTAAGGCAAAGGCAGGCAGCTCTCTTTGAGATCCAGGCCATCCTGGTCTAGATAACAAATTCCAGGCCAGTTTAACTAAAAACAAACAAACAAAAACGCAAACTAAGTACTTTGAAATATCAATTTTATTCAGGTTTTCTTTCTTGGAAAGAGAAAACTACTTGAAAATAGGTATCATATTTATGTTGCTATATTAAGACTTATTTTTTATTTTTATATATGTGTATGCCACATGAGTACATGGGGAACCCAGAAAAGGGCATCTGATCCCTTAGAGCTCCAGGTGGCTTTGTGCTGCCCAATATGGGTGCTGGGAACTGAACTCAGGTCTTCTGCAGAAGTACAGGCTCTTAACTGTTGAGCTACCTTTTCAGCCTCACATGCTGAAATATTTTTTAATTCACAGTAATGTACTAGGAGTCTAGCTTTGAAAACTAGTTTCTAATCACTGTACAGTTTCTTTAATGTAGCACATGATGTACTGAAAATCTAACATTTTTCTGTGGTCAAAATGTTTTCATGAGTCCAACTAGATTGAAAATGATAAGGAAAATAAGATAACTAAAGTCCTATATCGTAAGGTATAATTGAATCTAGGAAACCAAAGCTAACATTAGGATACAACTCTCAGCTGAATTCTAAAGATACTAGAAAGAAAAATTAAAGAATAAAATTTGCATTGAAAATAATGTATAGCTTATTTTGGAGGAAAAAAAACCTGAAAATCTGTGTAATCATCAACTTGTTCTTGTTAGGGGGTAGGATTCGCTTATTGATTCAACAAATACCATCACCTGCCATGGAGTTGTTCTCATGACAATAATATTAGAGATCACAAAGTAAATCACAGAAAAGGCAATGGACAAATAATTTGTTGTTAAATCATTTCAGCTTTATTTAAAAATTATAACAACATTATGTTATTGTGCCTAAGAACTATTATAGACTAAACAGCATCACTCCAAAATTCTTAACTTGAAGCCTTAACTGCTGATGTGAAACATGAGTGGACCATCTGACAAAAGTACTTAGGAAGTAATTAAAAGTGGAATGATGTTAAGGCAGAGGAAGGTGGATCTCTGTCAGTTTAAGGTCAGCCTGGTCTACATAAAGAGTTCCAGGCTAGCTGGGGCTACAGGAAGACCCTGTCTCAAAAGAGTTCTGACAGGACCTTGGCCTGGTAAGTAAAAAGGAAACTGAAAAGGAATCTCAATCTCTCTCTCTCTCTTCTCTCCTCTCCCCTCTCTTTTCGCTTCCCTTCCCTTCCCCTCATTTCCGAATCCTCCTCCTCTTCTTTACCTCTCCATCTGCACAGTAAGGAAATAAAGGAAACATCCTCAAAAGAAACCTCAATTGATCAGCCTCTTTGATCTTTGATTTTAGAGTTCCCACCAACCAGAACAGTGATAAAGGCAATGAAACTTATATTGTTTAGGCCACTAGTTTATGATATATTTATACTATTCCAAACTAACAGAATAGATTTTTAATTAAATATATCAGATTTCATTTTAATTCTACCCCTCTGAATTATCTTAAATTGAAGTTCCTGTTTTTAAAGAGGTATTAATCTATCTCTAAAATCCATCTTTATAAGAAATAAAGCTTATAATATATATACACACATATATGTATATATAAATCAGCTGTCATGAAATTATGGTATTATTTTGTGCTAGTTTCATTAGTTAATTAAACTAAGCAGCAAATCAACCTCTTAATAACTTCTAAAAGAGACTTAAAAAGGGGGCTGGAGAGATGGCTCAGTGGGTAAGAGCACTGGCTGTTCTTGCAGAAGACCTGGGTTTGAATCCCAGCACCTACATGACAGTGCTCACAACCCAACCATCTGAACTCCAACTCCAAGAGGACCTGATACCCTCATCTGTCTTCCATGGGCATTGCCTGACATGGGTGCACTTACATACTGTAGGCAGAACCCTCATACACATAAAATAAAAATAAAATAAAATTTAAAAAGGAACTTAAACAATCAGTTATCCTGATCTTCAACTTAACATATCTTAATTTCCATGTATGTCATGCTGTGGAAAAACTAACATATGCTAGACAGTATAGTAATCCTTAAACAGCTATTACTTTAAGACTTAAGGATATCACCTGTGTTCTTTTACATGTAAGCCCTTCTATTTCTTGTATTTACTCTCTATTTATTCATTTGTGAGCATATTTATGCATTCACAATGAATTTAGTAGTGCTGTACACAATGAACACACAATAGAAAAATCAAAGAACTTATACTTATTTGCTTCTTTATCTTCCCTATCTTAGTATATCCATAACTAGTTAACTTTTAGCACTTTGTGAGAAATAGTGCAATTATACATAGGAATGACAGATGTTCCACATTCATATCTACAGCAGACACTGTTAATTAATTGTGGGTGTCATTCTAGTTTTGATGTGATCTTAAAATTCTTTCCATATAGTAGTCAATCAATTACAATTAAGAAACAAGTTAAAGTAGTCATTTTGTCCTCTGAGTAGAATGCAGAAGGAGACAAACCATAACTCTTGCTTCAACAACCATGAGGAAATGAATACATCCAACAGTCAAGTCTGCACAGACAGACATCAATGCAACTCTTTTCCAAGGTCTGAAACTATTGTTCCATGCAATTTGTTCTGTTTTCCTTCACCATGTGAAGGGTAATTTCATGTATTCTCATTGTGGCTAGAACTGGAAGTCTCTGTACTTATCTAATAATAAGTATGACCCTTTTTCTAAAGGCATGCCCTGGATAGACCTGGAGTTAAGGAACCTGTAGACACACCGGCACTGGTTATCATTACTTAAATATTTTCCTATTAGATAGTGTAGGTTTTCTGAGGCCACTATAAGAAAATAGCACAAACAAGATGCCTTAAAGCAAGAAAAATTTATCATTTCAGAGCTATGCAGATAGAAGTCCCAAATCAATGCCACCCGAGCCATGTCCATTCTGAAGACAGTAGGAGAATTATTCTTTATCTCTTCCTAGTTTTTACTGCTATGTTGAAAATTGCTAGTCATTTATAGCTTAATTGCAATCTTTGCCTTTGTTACCACATAAAATTTCTTTTTTTATGTCTTGGTTAAAAAGTCAGTAATATTAGATTAAGAGGCCACTCTACACAAGCATGACCGCAAAACAACTAATTACATGTGCAACAAACAACCTTATTTCCAAATAAGTTTATATCCTCAGGTACTGGGTGTTAGAACTTCAGTTTATCTTTTATCACTCTTAACATAAAACTAGGAAATTTCATATGACATATTTTGCTCATATTTAGATCTTCTTCCCTATCTATAACCCATAGAGTCAAATTTGATTTGTCCCCAAGTACCCTTTGATGTAGGTCCATCCACTGGAGCCTGGTTAACCAATCAAGAGTCTCACCCTTAAAGGAGACTGACTCTTCCCCTCCTAGTAGCCATTAGTTGCCAGTAGTTCTTCAGGTAGGGCTGGGTTTCTTACCCACTTCCCTACATCTCTGCTGTGAGTTTTATCTGGTTTGAGCTTATGTGGTACTTGTCCCTGTTGTCACTATTGCTGTGAGTTCATATGAGTAACTGACTGGCTGCCTGGAAAACTGTTTCCTTGAGCTCATCCACCACCTCTGGTTCTTAAAAATTTCCCGCCACCTCTTCCACAATGGCTTGTAACTAGTCTAGCAAAAGACAAAGCTAACATGTCTAAGTCATTCCACATTCCTTTCTGAGGATAAAGGTTTTCTACTCTTTCTACTTGGAGATAATGTATTCTATTGCTGTGTGTTGAACAGATTAAGCTTATAGGACCAAGGAGGACAGGGAGGATGGCAGAGGAGACGGCAAGATTAGTGCTTTGCACAAATGACTGATTCTCCTGATGTGGGTTACATCTTAACTCTCAGAATAAGCCCCAGGCTTTATGACTATCCAGTTTCTAATCTATGAAATAGTCTTCTGCTTTGACCCTGTCTGTAATTCACTTGCCATGACTTGAGCTGCCTCCAGTTGGCTACTTCTTTTAAAATATATATATATATATTTCATGTGTATGAGTATTATGCCTGCATATGTGTAAGTGTACCTGTGTTGTTCAGTGCCCTCAGAGGACAGAGGACGGGGTCGGATTTTCCTGGAGCTGTAATTACAATTGTTAGCTGTCACGTAGGTGCTGGGATTCGAACCTGGGTCTTCTGCAAGAACAGTCAGTGTTCTTAACCGCTGAGCCACCTTGCCAGCCCCCAGTAGGCTACTTCTTATTACTCCATCAGTTTATGTTCCAAATCCCTCTCAACTTTAAAATGCCTCTCAAATACTAGACCTTCCCCTCAATGTTGAGTTATATAGGCTTTCTTCCCCTCTCTTCCCTCCCTCTATGTTGTAATTATGGCATACTGCACATTAAATTACATTTGCTGTTTACATTGTAGCTCTTCTTTATGGTTGTCAGTTGCTACCACAGTGCTAAGCACATAGTAACTGTTCAATAATGCTTGTTAAAATTACTACATCCCAAAATCATGAACTGAATGTTTGAATTATGCTTTCTTCATAAGAATTTTAGTGAAAAATACTCATTATAGACTTATATGCATTTCACATTTCACTTAAGGAAATATTTAAACCACAAAGAATCTCTATTAGCTATAATTAATACTCAATAATCATCACTCACATTTATACATACAGTTTTCAGAGAGAGCAATATATGATAGAGAAAACAGCTAGATAGATAATACATAGATGGGTAGGTTTTATGTCAAGTAGAAAATAAGTAGAGTTTTATTTACACAGCTAGTTGACCTACTGTCAAGTAAGATTACTTGATTTGCACCTAAGTGCTCATGAACTTCCCAATACTCAAAATAAAAGCACTTTCAAAGGGAGTCAGTAGGTCATTATTAGAAACAAAAACATGAGAAAAAATTAGGTTTTATAATCTAAAACATTTCGTAAGTATGCTAGATAACTGTGGTTATTTTTGCCGACTTGATGAGATTTTGAATCACCGTGAAAACAAACCTCTAGGCACATCAGAGGATTTCTAGACTGGGTTAACTGAGATGGGAAGACCTACCAGAGACTGGATCCAAGGAGGAGGAAAGGGAAACTAGTTGAGTAACGGCACTGCCTCTTTCTTTTCCTGATTCAGAATACAATGCTACCAGCTGGCCAAGCTATTGCCACTATGCCTTCCATCTCATGATGGGTCTGCACCCTCAAAATAAGAGCCTAAGCAAATTGCTCTCGCCAACTATTTCATCAGAGCAAGGAGAAAAGTAACTAATATGATAGTCAACACATGTGCTAGAGACTGTGCAGAACGGCAGTTCTGGCCAATTAGGACATAATTTAAAAGAAAGCTAAGGTTTGAGGTTTCTTAATTGTTTTTAATAGTGTGTTAGTAATTGATTAAAAAAATGTCATTGCAGTCTTGGACAAATCTCATGGCTAAAGATCACGTAAATTCATTTACCCCTAGGAAAAGCACTGAGCTGTAGATTCCAATTTCCACTTGTACACCAAGTCAGATCCTGCAGGACTGCGCCACTCAACAGCCTCTTTCCAAGTTATGGGAATTTAGGAGGTCTTAGGAAAATTCTATCTAGATTCTTGATTTCAAGCCAAAGAATAAGCTTTAAAATAAAGAAGAAAAGAACATAGTTTTGAACCTTGGGCCGCCCTGGAAATGCAATCAATGAAATGCTCTTTACGGTTGTTACTCTCCTTCAGATTCCTCTCTAGACTCTGAGCAGGCCAGAACTGCCTTCCCACAATATCTTGCGGCAAGGCGGGGCTGAGGGAACTGTTATTACCTCGGGTCTGTTCGCGGCGCTTCGGGTTTGATTACAAACTCTGGTCCTTCCCTGTGCCTGCTCGTCAACACGGCCGGATTTGCTGGGCCTCCCGCGCGTGGGACGACGGCTCTATTCTCACTGGCCTGCGTGGGATGAGAATTATGAGCCCCGCGGCTTCACGGTAGATGAAGTCCATGGTGTGGTTAGAGCGGTGGTGTCTCCGGTCGCGTCACAGCCCGCAGACTACATTTCCCAGGAGGCGTCAGGAGCGCCCCTGGCGTGGGGGCGGTGCCTCCTGTCTGGTACAGTCATCCCTAACCTGTTCCGTGGGACTGTGATGGCCGGAGAGATGACGATCTTAGGTCAGTACCCCAGGGGTCGCTGCTGCTTGTGACAGGATGCGGGGTGGTCAGAGGAGGTCCCGTTGGGCAGGAGTGATGGTCTAACCTCCCGAACCAGGTTATACAGTGGTAGGGAAGCCTGAAAGGAGACTTAGGCTGTTTGGGAGCGGGTGGGGGCGGGGCGCCCATAAGGAGTATACGGGGTCCAGCTTATTTGCAGCCTGTTGGGACCCTGCTACAGCTGCATGATTCTGAAGGACGCGGGTTTAGGGATGCGTTCTTAGCTGCAGACCTTGGTTTTGAATTGCGGGACGAATTTTGCCCTTTGTGTAAGTAGAAGCCTTTGTGCAGTAAGAGGGAAGGCCAACAGCATCTCAGCTGTGGACTCGTGGGATACCGTACAAGTGATGCTGAGCTGGGAGGGATGCCAGTCTCTGTAGCCTATAACCGAATGCTCTTTTCACGGAATCTGTTTGCGAGTTACCTACTGCTACTAAAAGGTAATGAAAGGCTTTTGAGGTTTGTCTGTAGGTTAAACAGAAATGGATAGGCACTAATTTCCTGTGAGTTAGGCATTGGTGGCGATGAGCTAACAATTGATTAGTAATACAATACAAACTGACTTTGGGGGTTTGTAGCATGAGTATGATTTGGCACAGGTGTGTAACAGCCTAAGGAAACCAAGTAAATTACTTCAAAGTGGTGTTCTTCACTTTTGGATACAGTATGCAGGACATTTCCTGGTATTTAGTTGTTTTTCTTTGATTGATACTTGCTGAGCCTCTGCTCTTGCTAGGTGGGGTCATTGCAATGAACCAAACTTGCCTTCATGGAGCTTCCATGTGTTTCGCTACCAGGGCTGGCAATTTTATACTATTCCTTAGATACTAGCTCTCTGAGAATATGCCCTTAATCCATATTTACATATGCTAAACATTAATTAGGTTCTTTTATGAAGTGATAGTATTACCTAAGCAACATCAGACATCAGTCTGTCCAGTTTTCCATTTTATCCTTCTGAGTGGATGAAGGAGAACACAAAGGTAGAGTTTGAGACTTTTACTTTGAGATTTTCAGTAATTAAAATTTCACTTTAGTAATGATAGCTAAAACTTTATAAAGCTTTTTGCTTAAATCTAAATAGCAATTGATCAAGACAGTTGGGTTAGATCAACGGTTTTTTTCACATTTAACAATGTTTCTTTTTAGTAACCTCAAAATTATTACCAAAATATCTTTTGCATTTTGTTTCATTGTTCTCCTGTTAATGTGCAAGCATACAATTATAAGACTTGTGTTATTTATTTTTAACTGTAGCCTATTGAAATTTTGAACCGCGATGTCTGAAAGAAGTACTGTTGTTAATCCTATGAAATAGAATATTTTGCGATTTGTTTCAAGTGTGTTTTTAAAGAGATGTTGCTGTAGTTACAGCGTATTATACTAGTTTGATGAAGATGTATCTTTTAATTTGCCTATTTTCAGGATCAGCTGTTTTGACTCTCCTGTTGGCGGGCTATTTGGCACAACAGTATTTACCATTACCTACTCCAAAAGTAATTGGCATTGACCTGGGCACCACCTATTGTTCCGTTGGGGTATTTTTTCCTGGGACAGGAAAAGTAAAAGTGATTCCAGATGAAAATGGGCATATCAGCATACCCAGCATGGTGTCCTTTACTGATGGCGATGTGTATGTGGGATATGAAAGCCTAGAACTAGCTGATTCAAATCCTCAAAACACAATATATGATGCCAAAAGATTCATAGGTAAGATTTTCACCCCGGAAGAGCTAGAGGCTGAAATTGGCAGATATCCATTTAAGGTAAGAGATTAAGCTTTAATCTTTTTTATATCAAATGTACTATTTCAATTAATGCTTTGACTTCACAGTAAAAAAACATTGTATCTCAACTGGCTTAGTCTAGAAGGGAGTTATATATATTATCTCATAGGGATGAAATAATTCCAGGACTTACCAGTGCTGTCAGGGAAATGTGGCCCTACTGTGTGCCTGTTTTGCCATCTTCATAATGTCCACTTAGCTCTTTCAGAGTATCAGGAAGCCCCTTGTGTCTTTGATGGATATTCTTTGTGTGTGTGCATATTTGTTTTCAAGTTGTCAAAGAAAGTGGCTTGATTCTTACTGTGGTTGGTGGGGACTTTCTCATTGTAGCCTCTGGTTTGAATTTTTGTTTTGCTTTCCATCTTAATGCTTTGATGTATTTGTTTCTGAGTGGTTTCTCTTAAACATTTCAGTTTCTTTTCCCCCATATAGGGCATTTCTTCTGAGTTACAAAGTGCGATTCTCAATGAATTAAATTCATTAAATAGTTGTATTAGTACTAGTTTCTGAATAACCTCAAAAGTCTCAATTTTAAAATACATTTTTAAAGGAGAGAAAAAGTTGCTCTCTACACTTCTAGGGTGGTTGTTTGCTTTTTACTTTTTCTTAGAAATTTTATGTAATGCTAAATAACCTAGAGCTGTGCATATTAAGTAAGTACATTATTTCTTGATCTATTAAGTTACTATCCATTGTCTAAGTAACCTGATCTTTTGCCCTGTTTCAGATGGGCTGTAATGGTAATGGTAGCTTTGTATCATACCTTATTAGTAATATTATTAGTTTTTAAATTTCTTAAGACTGGTGAAATAGTATTTTTAGAAGGTCAGAGTTTCCTGGCTGAAACCTAATTATGAAGACTTGAATGACTATGGAGAAAAGATTATACTTTCTTAAAACAAATTAATTTTCCCTGCTATTACTATTAATGGAATTTATTGGTAAAACTAGAATCATATTTTAGAGTTAATTCTTTTAATATACGTTTACATTAGCATTGATAAAGAGCTAATATACAAGCATTTTCATGAAAATGGAACTATAAGTAATACTTGATTCTTAGACAAACAGAACGAATTGCTTATAAGCTTTTTTTACTTGTGTGTTAGAAAGTTTTACATATCTGTTACTTTCAGAAACATGTTAATACAGAACAAAAGAAATGGTTGGTCTTGCATGAAATGCACGATTGAATGATGGCTATTCTGTCTTGGTTGTCATTTCATTTCCTTTTATTTCCTGTACTCAAGCACTGTCTGAAAATATGAACTGGAAAATTCTAGAAATAAATGATAGATAAATGTTTCGTTGCACCCCTTTTTGAGGAGCATGATGAAATCTTTCACTTCTTTCTCAGTCACAATCAGAATACCCTTTTCCCTTCATTCACTGTGTCTTCTAGCTGACTGTTACCTAGTAAAGTAACCATCTTGGTTATCAGGTATTACAGGTATTACAGTGCTTGTGTTCAGGTTATTTCACTTAGTAATGGCCCCAAAGTGCCATATTAGTAATAATGGCAATTTGAATATGTCAAAGAAAAGCCATAAAGTGCTTCCTCTAAGTAGAATGTCATCCACTGGGGGGTTTTGGATGTACCACCTATGTATTAAGGGATATCCTGTGTTTTATTACTCATCCTTCCAGTAAGTATGTAGTGAGAATATTCTGAGTTTCTATAAAATGCATGACTTCTGTTGCTATTACTAAAAACTGATGTGGAATTATTTTATAAATTGTAATGTATCACATTTAAGAAACTCAAGACAAAGATACTGAACAGATTATAGTGAATTTTATGACTTTGTAAAGATTTGTATTGAATAAATCGAGTATGTACATATGAAAGTACATGTATTTGTGTACACAGACACACATTTATACATTTATAATCTTGTTTTTCAAATTTTATTCACAGGTTTTACACAAAAATGGAATGGCTGAGTTTTCTGTGACAAGTAATGAAACCATCACCGTTTCTCCAGAATATGTTGGCTCGCGATTGTTGCTGAAATTAAAAGAAATGGCAGAAGAATATCTTGGAATGCCAGTTGCAAACGCTGTCATTTCTGTACCAGCAGAATTTGACCTACAACAAAGAAATTCCACAATTCAAGCTGCCAGCCTTGCGGGTAATAGCACTCTTGTCTAATGTGTATTTTCTCAAGATTTTGTTACGATTTTCATCTAGTAAGAATTAATTCTCTAGTTGGTTATACTTTCTCTATATAATTCTCTAGTAAGAATTACCATATTATAAGTCAACTATAGAAGAGTGAGATTCTCAATAGACTGACCAGACTGCAGTGGATGAACATAGAGCGTTTGGGGACAAAAACAAACCTTATTCTATAGGCTTTTGTGTATGTAAATATATATATATATATATATATATATATTTATGTATGTAAACATACACACATATATTAGAGCACAGAAACCTGGTGCAGGGGTTAGAAAAGGAGATGAGATATAGCAGAGGATCTGAATGTGATCAAAATATATTGCTTGAAATTCACAAAAAGTTTTTTGAAATTAATTATAAGCACATAAAATATATGAAAGATAAATTAGTTGGATTTACTTATACAAATTGAAAAATAATAATTATGAAATCTATGTATTACAGTATAAAATCTTTATATGAGAACAGAATGCAGGCTGGGACTGGGATGTGGCTCATTAGTAGATTACTTTTCTAATATACACAAGGTCCTGGATTCAATCCTTAGTACCACAAAACATGTTCCCGTTCTCTATCTCTCTCTCTCTCTCTCTCTCTCTCTCTCTCTCTCTCTCTCTGTCATACACGCACACACACACACACACACACACACACACACATACACACATGGACACACACACAGATAAGACAAAAAGCATAACCAATCAGAGAGAATGGAGAATGTGAGTATTGCCCATGAAGAATGTTTCCTCCTAAACTTTATTATTACAGTGAAACTCTCTGAGGTGAAAAAAGAATTTTAACACTATTCAACACAGCTCCTTCTTATAGTGCTTATATTCAACTTGATGGAAGCCCAGAAAGAGCATATTTTGAGACTTTTACTATGGGACTTGTTAATCATATCATTATTGACATTTTGATCTCTATAATTCGGTGTTGGGAGCTGTCCAGTACATTACAAGTGACAAATATATAGAGCATCCCTAGCCTCTCTTCACTAGAGTCTAGCTGTTTCCTCTCTCCTAAGTGATGATGATCTACAGTGTCTTAATTCATTGCCATTTGCCTATTGGTAACATATCAGGAAGTAATAAGCTGTGGAAAATAAACAGAATAAATGGCTGCAAATGATTGTGCAGGGCCTTAGAGAATGATCAGGTATGACTCACTGAGAAAGTACACTCAAGTCCATGAGCATAGGATCCTGTAGGTGATTGACCTTTATCTGATCTCAGGAGCTAGGCAGGGTTGGGTTTAGTTAGTACTTGAGTGGGAGAAAGTAGTTTAAGCATATTTGAAGAAAGTAAAGAAGGTCACTGTGCAGAGGCATGGAGCAAGCAGTTATTATTAGAAAAAACAGCCAGTGCACCAGTCATTAGGTGGGAATTTGGTCATACACGTACCCTATTTTTGTGTGGATCACAGGAAGTTGGCCAGTGTGACAGGAGCAGAATGCTGAAGTTGTAAAGCTAAAGAGAAAGGTGTGAAATTTGGAAGAATTCTTTAAAGTCTGAATGTTATTATGTCTCCTGAAGCATAACACCATATTATTTTATAGACCACTTTTTAAATGTGAAAATTCAAAGCAGGAATTTTGACTGAGGTAATCTGATCTTTTGCCTTCACCAGATCAGCCTTTTTCTTTTCCATAGCTAAACACACATAAACACACACACACACACACACACACACACACACACACACAGATTTTGTTTGTATATTTCCAAGTAGATTATCAATATTAGAAAATGCTGATGGGGCCTGGAGAGATGGCTCAATGGTTAAGAGCACTGACTACTCTTGCAGAGGGCCTGGGTTTGATTCCTAGTACCCACATGGCAGGTAACAACCATCTGTAACTCCAGTTCTAGGGGAATTTGAAGCTCTCTTCTGACCTCCACAGGCATTACAGGACATGGGTGCACTTACATGCAGATAATACACTTACATAAAAAAAAAATAAAAATTGTAACAAAAAAATGCTGAGAGAAATATTTTTCAAATGATTAATAAAGTGTTGAGTTACTTGGGCCTTTCCTTCTTTAAGAATGCTTTATATTTCACCATTTAGAAGAGCTGTTGATTTTCATGCCATTTGTTACTTCTGCTGCACTACTTGGTAAAGTTCATGTCAAAGAAACATGCTATAATTAAAAGTTGAGTGGAAGGTGTTTTTCCTCTCATGAATTCTCTTTTCCACCAATGGGTCTTACAGGACTGAAGATCTTGAGAGTAATTAATGAGCCTACAGCAGCAGCTATGGCCTATGGTCTTCACAAAGTTGATGTCTTCTACGTGCTGGTTATAGACTTGGGTGGAGGCACTCTTGATGTGTCATTACTGAATAAACAAGGAGGAATGTTTCTAACACGAGCAATGTCTGGTAAGAAAAGTACAGAGAGACTTCAAGAGGCTCCAGCATGCTTTCCTACTTGGCTAACATGTAGCTTATTGGCATTTGTTTCATTTTCAGAGCACTTTGTAATTTTTTGTAAATTGTTGCCTTTATATACAGCAAAAGTTGTGTTAAAAAAATGACTAGACATCCTGTAAGTCAAATACATAAGTTGCTGTTGTAGTCCTTTGAGCCAATAAGACTCTCCTGGTGATGGTGAAAGGAGCAGAAAGGAAGAAAAATTCCTTTCAAATGAAGAGTGCTCAGACTATTTATTTGTTACAGGTTTTATGAAATAGATGATGTAAGAATGACTTTTATTAATTAATGGACATAATCTGGACTAATTAACCCCAGCAAAACCATTCTTTCTTGAATTTGGTGACCAGGGCTGGATCTGATGATGGGGCATCTCCTTGGCAACCTCATTTTTGTACTCCACGCAAAAAGATAATGAATATGGGCATGCTTGAGAATTAACATACCAGAACTAGTGGAAGTATTTCCTCTGCGCTTAGGCCCAGTCCTAAAAACTTATTTTAAGAGTCAAGCTTTTATTTTCTTCAGCGTAGTTATGATGTTGGTGTAATTCATAACACCCAAAAGATGTCTTAAGATGTAATTTTAGTGTTACCTGAGAAATAACAGGTTTTCTACTTTAAATCTTGATTTTGTCTTTAGGATTTTTGCTTTGTGCTTTTTATATATAAAGATTAAGCATATTTACATTAAACTGCATGTTATAATTGTTCTGACATACATATTTTTCACTCTTTTAATGAGCTTCTTTAGAGCCAAGATACTTTGCATATATATTACATAATTCTTTTCTAGAAGAATACTTTTTATGTTCAGCTTTTAGTCATTAAAAATGAGAGTGTTTATTGGTACTTGTTAATCATAAAAAATCATCTGTTGAAAAAAAATGACATTTAGTGTTTCTAGGTAGCTACTTAACAAGAAGGTGAGCGATTTCATTCTCTTATGCTGCCAAAATTATATCATTGGATACTTCCTTGGATATCACATAGACGTTGCAACCCTGCTGGCACTGTTTTTCAGTGGCACATGATAGAAACAGATTATGACAGAGTTGAAATACAGTACAATTGTTTCTAGATTCTAGAAGTAGATAGTAAATTTGCAGTTACAATTTAGGTTAAAATGACTGTAACATAGTTCTTTTTATTGCCTTTGTGTAAATAACAATCTTGATATATTAAAGAATTTGTTATTCCTAGAATATTTTTAACATATACAGGTAATCTGTATATGCACATATGCATAAATATAAAATAAGGTTTTTAATTGTTCATTTAGGAAACAATAAACTTGGAGGACAAGACTTCAATCAGAGGTTGCTTCAGTATTTATACAAGCAGATCTATCAAACATATGGCTTTCTCCCCTCCAGGAAGGAGGAAGTCCACAGGTTAAGACAAGCTGTGGAAATGGTTAAATTAAATCTGACACTTCATGAGTCTGCTCAGATAGCAGTATTACTCACAGTAGAGGGAAAGGACAGCAAGAAACCTCAGATTGGTGACTCAAAACTGCCAAAAGACCGACTCACCCCCATGGATAGCCACCATGCAACCCGAATGCTTGGGCCTGGTCCTTCTGAAAAGAAAAGTGAAAAACGTCAAGTTTTATTTGAGACAGAAATATCCCGGAAGCTCTTTGATAACCTTAATGAAGATCTCTTTCAGAAGATACTGGTGCCCATTCAGCAAGTATTAAAAGAAGGCCACCTAGACAAGACTGAAATAGATGAAGTGGTTCTAGTCGGAGGCTCGACTCGCATTCCTCGGATCCGCCAAGTCATTCAAGAGTTCTTTGGAAAGGATCCCAACACATCTGTAGACCCTGACCTGGCAGTGGTGACAGGAGTGGCCATCCAAGCAGGGATTGATGGAGGCTCTTGGCCTCTCCAAGTCAGTGCTTTGGAAATTCCCAGTAAGCATTTACAAAAAACCAACTTCAACTGAGGTCTGAAGAAATGCTGGTATTTGTGATCTCGTCTGCTGATTTTGATGGTTTCTGTTGTCAAACCACCTCCACCAGAAAAGATACGTAAAGTATCTCATAGATTCACCCAGAGAACATTTCCATACAGGGAAATTCTATGTAGTATTTTGTTTTTTAGAATTGAATACGACCAAACTAATCCTGTTTGGTTTTGGAGAAGTTTCATAATAATTCTAAAAACAGAGAATTGAGGTAAAACTTATCTCAATTCTGAAAGTAGACAACCATTTGCACTTAATATTCTGAAAACATTAAATAGTGCCAATTTTAAGGTTCTCAGCTCTTACTGAATTGTGTTAGTAGGAGCTGATGATTTCCTTACTTGGCTTCACACTTGACTATTAATTTGATCTCTACTTGAAGGACTGGGTCATTGTCAGGTATTTACCTTGACTGGGAGATACCAGTATTATGGAACTGCACAGATAGTATTCATTAACTGCCATATAAAATGTTACTTCCAAAACTTCAGTGTCTGCTCATATATTATATTCTTATAATCCACAGATTTTAGAGTATTTAAAAGACCAGATTTTCTTCCTAGAATAACTATTCAGATTTTTTATGCCAGATAATAGAAAGGCCCAATGTATGTTATAGTCTCTCCTTGTCTTTTCACAATTTTGTTTGCGAAGAAACCAGTAGGAAATTATTAATTACCTTTTGAAATGTGTTAATGTCTCAATAAAGCCTCATTCCTCTCATTTTTGTTTTCCAGGACCTTTGCACAGATCAGGCATTTATAGAAATTTTTTGGTGTGGGTTTTTGTTTTGTTTGTTTCCTTTTTTCACAGGACCAAGCCTGGTAGTTCTGGCATGTAATCTAAATACTCTGGAAGCTGAAACAAGAGAGTCACAAGTTCAGGGCCTGCCTGGGCTACAGAATACCAGGCCAGCCTACACACCTTAATGACACCCTGTCTGTCTCAAAAAGCAAATGAGGGAAAACAAAACAGAGCAGCTAGACACAGGGACCAATAAAGAGAACACTGTAGTTCTAGATTTCAGGGGTGACCAGGATATTGGACAATATGTGTGGTTTTTACATTAATGGAGGCATGCTTCATCTTAAAATGCAAAAATCATGTCCTGGCTGTTTTGTTCATGCAAGGTATAGCCTGTTTATTCAGCACTGAATTTAAAAGGTTGTTAAATTTCACATAACTAAAGAGAACTAAGCAAAACTGAACAAGATCAAATATCAGCTTCTTAAGGGATAATGCGCAATGATGTTATCATTTTTTGCAGATCTATAAAATGTTTATCAGCAGTGACATTTCTGAAAATAAAATTTAATCAGATATTTTTTGTGTACAAAAATGTGTATACTAGATAAAAAAATATGAAATGCTGTGTTTTGTTTTAGAACTAATGGAGAAATGCCAAAGATGAGTCCTTTGCTCCATTATGAAAATATTCAAATATTCTCTTGGACTTTGTATGAATCTTTGATGAATTTTTGAATTGAAAAATACCTTTATAGACATGTTTCAGATAAAAGTATTCACTTTATCTTGGAATTTCCATATGTAGTATCAACTATCACCTAAAACATTTATAATTATTTAAAAAAAAAACAAATTTCTCAGCTATTTGATAGGACTCAAGACACTAACAGAAACAATTGCAAAACAGCAGCTAAATCATACTAGAATGGGAATTATATATTTGTGTGGGTAAACTGATATGGCAGTGTTGGAGTCAGGGCAGTTAACATAATCTTCTCTAGTTATACCTTAAAAAAAAAATGAAGGAATCTGGCTTCAGTCAGATTAGGAAGTTTTATATATACCTAATCTTGACACCAGTGTAGTTTATTTAAAAGATCCAAAAACATCCTGAAAAGGGCCATTTATGAGGAACAATCTAACATTTTTCAGAACATGAGCTTTTTAGTGTACTCTTGGCTAATGTTTTTGAAATATATAACTTTAAAACTACTAAGTGTCTTGTATAATTAGAACATGTGAATGAGTAATTTATTTTGTATCAGGAATGTCTTGGTACTGTGTTTTCACTCAAACCACTGACATAACAGATCCTGCTGTGTATAATGTGTACTCTTATGACATTATTGTACAGAACAGATTGTGCCTCTCAAATTTGTGTGTATACAAGTAATTCACATTTTACTGTAAGGACATGCCATTTTACAGTTTGTTTTTTTAAACTGTGTATTTTATTTTCTATCAATGACTTGGGTGGAGTCTATTTTTTATGTATATAAATACAAAAAGAGGATGAAGCTGACTTGATGCTTATGGACTATAATCAGTAACAGTGGCCTAATTCCACAAGTGTACATTTTCCTGCATCCCAAATGTCTTCTGGGATTTCTGCTATATTTTCTGACATTTTTAATTTGGAAGACAGTTGCTGCATCACATGAGCAGTTTCTTTGGAACCCATGATACCAATCCATGGCTTCTGACTAGTGGGGTCAAGCTCTTACTTGATCCATGTTGTTAAATATGTGTAACACAACTGTAATCATTTGGTTGATGGTTAATACTTTATAATTTTCTAATAAAGTTTGTGTTATTCTTTTGGACAAAGATTCAACATAATTGTTTTCTGTCTTAAATTCATGTGTTAAACATGAGCCCTTGAAAATAATACAGTTGATCCGTATGTGACTAATTCCTGTGATTATCTTCAGCACATTTTGATTATTTGAGAATTCCATGGATATATATACTGTATTTTGATTGATTCTAAGCCCCATCTCTTGTCCCCTTCCCACTCCATCTTGAACCCTTCCCAAGTCTCACAGCACTTGTCCCATGTTCCAGCTCTTACATCTTTTGTGCCCCCTTTTCAGAATGTTCCCTGAACCCTAGTGGCTGGACTGTGATAGAGATGTCTCATTTACAGCTAAGTACTCAACTGTCCCTGATTGTCAGTATTTTTGCCAGTTATGAGTCTCAGCATTAACCACTGCCCATTGCAAAAGGAAGCTTCTTTAATGAAAGTTGTAAGCAGCTATAATTGATGTATGTAAACAATTAGAAGGCAGTTCAAAAAATAGCAAAACATCAGTAGGTTCTTCTCAGGGCCTTCTCTGTCCAAGGGTTTTTAAAAAAATGTTTTTTATTGAATCATTGTTTCATACAGAACATCTCAATCTTTATATCCCTTTCCTCACTGGCACCCCTCCCCCCCCAGGCTCCTAACGAATCCACACATTGTTTCATCTGTGACCAGGTTTACATTATCAGGCATGAATTTCCTCATGGAGTGAATCTCACTTCCAATCAAAATGACTGATTACACCCATTAATTCATACCATTATTAGACCAGTGGCACATCTTGCCTGGATCGGTATTCTAGCACACAGGATAAGAACATTGCCACCTTTTCTCTCCTAGCAGGCTGCATAGCGCCTTCTGGCACTATGGAACTAGTCAGCAGAACATGTGTACCAGAGAAGAGAGCTCTTATGAGTAATGGAATTTGTAGGACTAGGAAAGGGCAAGGCCCAAGAGAAAATCTAAAGAGTCAAAACCCAATTAGAAGTGGGAATATATAGAGGATATTAAGTATCTCTACAGGCTGGGAAGAGCAGACGTGAGGGATGCTAAAATGCAGGAAATGAAACAGGTAGTTAATGGAATAAGGTCGGAGAGAAGACAGGAAGAACTACAACCAAAAAATATAACCGAAATATTAGATTTTTTGAAGAAGAAGAAGAAGAAGAAGAAGATAAACTCTTCCTCAGACCGTTGAGCAAAAGACTATATGTCACTTCAGGAAGATACAGACATCCAAGTGACGCTTTTTCATCTGCTCTTTATTTATTGGAGCTTAGAGACAGATCATGAGTGAATACTGGAGATAACTTCAATATTATACTCTGTCAATAATATAGCTGTTTGCCTTCCCAAATGGTAGTTAATTAATAATGAAAACATGCTCATTTGGTCTCCTTCTGATTCAGGAAAAATGCTAATGATGAACACATGAAATACAATCTAAAAGCAATATCAAAGTAATTGAAACTTTTGCTGATTCTAAATAATTATGAAGTGATTATACTAAGACTTTTTCTCAATGTAATCTCCTCATAAACCAATTTTGGGGGTATTTTATGCTAGATCATTAAAGGGCATATTTTTCTGTCTTTTAGGTTATGTTTCATTTTCACAACTCATTGAAATACCATTTGACCCAGTTATACTACTTCTTGGCATATAACCAAAGGACATAACCTACTGCAAAGATACTTGTACATCCATGTTTGTGACTGCTCTTTTCACAATAACTAAGGGATGGAAGCAACATATCTGACAAGTGGATAATGAAAATGTGGTACATTTATACAATGGAGTTCTACTTAGTGGTAAAGAAAGACAAATTCATGACATTTGCAGGTAAATGTACGGAAATAGAAACTGTTATGTTAAGTGAAGTAACAGAGACTCAGAAAATTAGCGATGTATGTTCACCCTCATTTGAATCCTAGCACCAAATCCTTATATGTGAGTATGTATCCAGATATAACTGCAGGAACCAAGAAAATGGAAAGGAACCAGAGAGGTAAAGGGAAAGAAGGAACCTTAGAGAGAAGAATAGTAGGAGACAGATGTTACTAAAGGAGAAATAGATAAAAGCTAGTATTTAAACGGGAGTGGGTAGGGAGGGTTATACAAGGAACTATGGGGATAAAGGTAAAGATGGAGCTCAAGAGAGATGGGGCCATAGGAGACTGGTTTTATCAAGGGAGAAATGGAGAAATTAGGGGCACTTTAAATGAGAAAGGCATTGAGGGAAGGTTAGATAAGGAGACAGAGAAAGCAGAGACAATGTCAAGCCAGTGTAAAACAGCAGAGGGAATCATATTAGTCTACCAACCTAATGACAGTACCACATACAATATGAGTCCATGTGCATAGCTGAAGGCTACATATGAAGCAATAGTGCCAGACAGGAGAAACCTTCCTTTGAGTTGTTGGCCAGGATGGTGTAAGAGACTTCCAAAATTACACAGGCTATTGCCAGAGTCCTTGACTGCCTCCCAGAACTTAAAGGCAAGACCCTATGGCTGAAAATAGGACATACTTAGGACACAGGACTTGGAATAATGGAGCCAGAACTGATCTGGAAGCCACTTCCCTTGAAGGCTAACTCTTATAGCTAGGGAAAGCACTACACAAGCTGCTAAGGAAGAACATCAAGTGATGGTCCAACACAAGATTCATGACCAAATAAGCATACCAACGACTGGCACAGCATACAAGACTGGTGCAGTAGTGGTACTTTTATCTTGGGACCAACCAATGGCTACTTAATTGGTTTCAGAGCCCACTCAATGTGTGGTACTGTAATCATAGTCAAATTACACAAAGATCTTAGAGAAATCCCAAGACTGTCACATCTCTGAGCTAATGTAATTTCTTACTAAGTGCAAAACATGTATCCTTATGTTTACAGTCAAGTATCCCAGTCATCACTTTTCAAAGAATCTTCTTTTGCACCAGAGACTACTACATAGTTCCACAAGTGGTAACACATTGTGGATTGCCCATACCTAAGTGACACATCTACAATGCAACCTCTATACCTAAGGCTCATGCAACACAGAACAAAGGGTAAGGAGGATGCTAATTAATGTTCTTTAGGCTTTTATATAGTAAAAACAATAATTTAGTTTTACAAAGTTTAATTTATGGGCTGTGTATATGTTCAACCACCTTGGATTATTTAGCAGCTGAAGAACTCAAGAGATAAACATATTTAAACTTATATTCATATTTATGCCTTTAAAAGTATGTTAGATTAAGTAATATAATAAATAACTAAGTATTTGGTAGAGGACAGAATGCCCATTGTTCAATATACATTAGAAAAGTCATGCTTGCTATAAGGAATGATAATTACAGGATGAGGAGGATATGCTTCAATAAACATAAGTAAATAATAATGCACAAAATATTTTTGCATCGAAATTCCCCATTAGCTTCCATTAGAAGGAGAATTTCTATAATGTTCTAATCTCAATCCTTTCCATTTCACTCCCTTGTTAATGGAAAAAGATCTAAGAGAGGATCAGAAGAGGCATTAGCAAGTTACAGCTGGAAACGCAGGATATTATCTGGAGGAACACAGTTTCTTCCTCAGCACACTGGTAGAAAGCTATGATAAAAAAGAAAATAATAATGCAACAGGTGAAGTGAAGAACACAGAAATTCAACTTACCATTACTATCATTTATCTGTTGGAACTTTGAGACAGAGTTAATGCATAAAAGCAAAATACATAGATAATAAATTTTATACTATCAGCAGTCTAAATTTTTCTCTCCCAAAATTGTAGTTAAAGAATTTTGAAAACTAAATAATGATTACTTAATTGAGACATTTTTCTCAATGTAAAACCCTTATAAGGCCTAGGCTAGACAGGTCACAAACTGCAGGGGAGAACCTACTACTATTATGCGGTTAATGGACATAGTATTAAAGCTACCCCCAAATTATTTAATGTTTTACACATAGATTACTACATCTTTCAACTCTCATGAGATAATCTTCTTACAGTAGATGCCTATTTACAGAGAGACTCAAAACTGGTCAATGTTCAGAGAATAAGAGACTGCACAGTGCTTAGCCATGAATGAGAGACGCCTATACGACACCCTATCCTCCCAAGTCTCATGGATCAGGCAGGGGAGAGGGATGGAAAGATTGTAAGAGCTAGAGGTTGTGGACAACTACAAAGAAATAGCATTTTCCAGACAGGAAGGCAGTTACTTATATGAACTTACAGCAATTGTGACAACATGCACAAGACCTATGCAACCTCAAACCAAGCAAAAACCCAGCACTGAGTGGGGGAGGAGGGCAAGAAATGCCAACCCCAGCTATATTTGTTGTCTAAGCAACTCATAGCTTCTGAGAAAGGAAGAGTCATGATTTTTAATAAGATATGATGCCAGAAAAGTTGACCAGATTCCAGAGGATGAAGCCAATACTCAAGAGCATTTGGAGAACACAAATTAGAATTGTTAGACCTTAAAAAAATAATAGAAGACGTAGAATCAGATGTGAGCAGTAAGGTGAAGGCAGAAATAAAGGAGCAATTCTATATCCGATTGAAATACATGGTAGAAAATTCTTGAAAAGAATCAATAAATATATTTTAAAAACTGTAATTGTAAATAATGTATTTTACCCTGAATCAGTAGGGAACAAATTTCACATTTCTGGCCCTCCCTCCCTTCATCCCTCTCCCTCCCTCCCTTCTTTTCTTTCTTTCCTCTTCTTTGTTACCCTCTAGTTTCTTTTCACTCTATGCTCTGTGTTTTTATTTTCAAATTGAATTTAACATTTCAGTTCCCTCCCTCCTTTCCCTTCTCTTTGTTCAAGCTCAAATCAAAAGCCTTGCAAGTGCTATACCACTAAGCCATATATATACCTAGCCTGGGTGTTTTGCTTGCGTTTGAGGTCAACCTATTAGTTGGTACATTTGGAATACATATGGGCGTGGGGCTCTTTAAAGTATTTATTTAAATCACTTAAGAAAGTGGTTTCTAAGATATATATATATATATATATCTCCTACAAATATATATATATATATCTCCTACAAATATATATATATATATATATCTTAGAAATAGTAATGCTGAATAATAGAAGCCTGCCTCAGTCCCTACATATGTATGTATACTATATTCTCTATATTCTTTTTCAAGAAGCCTAAATTGTTGATTCTGAAATGTAGCTGGTCTCAATATTTAGGATGAATAACTAAATTATGTACCTGTATCCTAAATAACACAGAATTGGATTAAATAGTTTAAAGTAGTTGTGTACAAAGAGGGCACAGATACATTCATATCACTAGTGCTTTAGAGAGTGATGTAAGACGAGTCGTACTAGAAAAAATATTTTCAAGGAGAGAAGCAGATCAAATACTCTCCCTAGAGCTTGCATTATTTCCTTCTTAGATGGGGCAAAATCAATGGGCCAGGCTTGGTGGAGAAAGGCTCTACCTTATGTATTCTGTGAATCTATATGGTTAGGAAAACACAAGACTAGTGGATAACTCTGTAACAATAAGAGATTTCTGGTCCTTTAGGCAAGGTCTTGGGCATTAGTCTATTCTGTCTGTGAGTCCACTTAAAACTGCTGAGCCAGTTCCTGCTACTACCAAAAGAGAAGAAATGAGCCCCCAAGGTAATTTAGCTTTATCTCTCATTATTTAGTTAATGTAATCTATAATTCAGACAGGTCAAGGAGAAGAGTGTCTAATTAATTGGATTATACACATACCATGTACCACAAAATCATTATTACTTACATTTAGGGCATAAGATATAGACAAACCAACTATTGCTGAATCTATGGAACTGCCAGCCAGCACAGCGGAGCACAGCAAAAAACTTCATTAAGTTGCCAAGAAATTCAAATCTAACAGACAGCCGCCTGTAATAAATGGAATGCATTCCTGAGTATCAGAGATGCATAACTTTTGGTGGACTTAACTCTTCTCTGAGAGATTAAAAGCAAAGAGCTACTTTCTGCCCCCATCCCAGTTATTTAGAACTCAATCAAATATAGGACTGTCATAACGATGACAGCTTAAAGGATTCTTCTGCATAAAAATGCACTTTACTTTGCAGGAATTGCTTTATAAGGCAATCAGAATTAAAAAGCAAAAGAAAATAACACTAGCTAGAATGATAGACTACCCTGAGAAAGCCTATTGCAAAATCAATTATTGTTCCAGTTATATAACTGTAAAATTAGATGCATTTTATATTCATGTTAAAATTATTCTCTCCAAACTAAAATATGTCCAACTTCTATGTATTACTTCATTTTTTTCTTTTTTACATGGAATTATAACTTAAATAAAAAAGTGTTATATCTAGTATATATAAACAAATATAGTAGGTAAATATAAAATTTAAAGTGAGATGAGTCATGCCATTCCTAATTCTAATAGCATTCTATTTGTTCTTTGAATATTTGACTTATTTTAATATAAAGTACTATGCATGTTTCTGTGAATAAGTCATTATGATTTCATTGAAATGTTTACACTAAAATATTTAGGACTTAAATATATAGTTAGTTAAATTGGTGAAATATCATGACTCTTTAAGTAAGAGGTCAGTGAATATATTGAAGACCAGACTAATCTTGAGTTAGATGTGTTCATGCTATTTACCTATTTGCAACTACATTATTATATAAAGACACCAAGTTCGCATTCACCTTCTCTTTGTTTTGCTGGATCAATCTCTATTCATGTCCAAAAGTTCTAACAGTGGACACTCCTGAGAAAGCTTCAGTAAAGTGGGAAATGACAAGAGAACAGGCTGCTCCTGACAACTGCTGAATCTGTTGAGAACTTGCCACATAGTCTCTGAGTCTAGTCAGAAAACAGAGGGAGCTAGTTAGAAAGAGGAAGTAGAATTTGCTTCACTGGTTAAAAATACAGTCTCTGTGTATTGAGCTAAAGAATGAGCCCCTCAAAAAGCTTAGCATAAGTTATAATTTCTTGTTATAAGAAGTCTGAATTTGACTTTATGTATAAATGATAGGGTCTCTGTAGATATAATTAAGGCTCCCAAGATGAGATGGCTATGAATTTACGTTGGGCTCTGCATTATTCACTTTTCTGTTACTGTGATAAAACTCCATGACCAAGGCAACTTATAGAAGGAAGAGTTTATTTGGCCTACAGTTCCAGAAGGATAGGAGTCCATCATGGTGAAGGGGCATGGCGGTAAGCAGCAGGCATGGCGGCATAACCTGAAAGCGGAGCTCACATCTTCAACAGCAAAAGGAAAACAGAGAGAAAAACCGGAAGTGCAGCAAGCCCATAAACTCTCAAAGCCACCAGCAGTGACACTTCCTCCCACAAGGCCATACCTCCTAAAGGTTCCATGACTTCTCAATCAGCACCACCGACTGTGAATAAAGTGTTCCAATATTTGAGCCTATGTGGGACATTCTCATTCAAACCACAGGACCTAAGTCTAATGCTGTGTGTCATTTAATGGAAGAGGAAGACTAAAACACAGGGAGAAGGAAGCGTAAACAGAGAGGTAGAGATTAGAGAGGTGTGTCTACAAGGCAAGAAGATGCCAGTAATTGAGACTAGCCAACAAAAAGTAGGAGGTCACCAAAGCAGATTCTCCTTCAGAATCTCAAGAACCAAACCTGATCTCATATTAATTTTGGGCTTCTGGTCTCCAGAGCTGTGGGGGATAATTTCTGTGGCACTTTGTTATAGGAGCCTTAGAAACCAAACACCCCTTTGTAACAATAAAAAGTTCAAATTTTGGACAGCACAGGTAGAACAATGGGCAAAATTTCAATTTGGTAGTACTTGCAGGTTGAGTACTTACTGTGGAAAGATGTCTGTTCAAAACATGACTAAGAAGTCTGCCAGTTAAATGAAGGAAGCTACCAAGAATACATATAATATATTCACTTAAAGATAACTACAGAAACAATTAGTTTTTCTTTGCTAAGAAACACTTGTATAATGATTACAATTATGTACTTTTTCTCAGACTGAGCACATTTAAAACTGTGTGGACTGTGGAGAGACAAAAGAATGTGCCTTTAGTTAAGGGGGCCATTATTAATTAGCCCCAGAAATGGAGACCAAGTAGAAATGAAAATCAAGAGTAATCAGATCTTGCAAAATTTTCAAGAAAAATCTCCTGATTTGGAATTTTATGTAAGGTTTGAAAGTGTCCCTACTTTGGTTAAAAACACTGAATAATCTAAGCAAGCTACACACAGGCTATTAGTTTGTAGCTTACAAACTGCTGTGTGCTAAGAGCCCTGGAGAATAAAAAGGATGTCCAGACTGGGAAGACTTCTTGGGGGACTTAACAGGTTGTATAATTAAGGCAAGATGGTGTTGGAGATATAGATACTAAGGATAGGTATTTAGAGGAAGAGATTTTATCACATACACAGAGACAACCTAAAATTTGAATGAACAGTGGAAACCATGGAGTTCTTCCACAAAATTTCCAGGGAACAGCTTAAGAAGCTTTGATACAGATCAAGCGCTTTTATACTTTCATATGAGTAATGTGGAGCTTTAAAAAAAAAATCTAGATTTCTGGGCCTCCCATTGACACTCTGATTTAGTAGAAGAGGGATGTGAGATACCCGCACTTTGAATAGCAAATATGTAAATCAAACGTCTTATTTCACAGGAGAAGGAAATGGATCCCAGAAAGGGACGTGACATGCCCAACACAGGAGTCAGGAAGGGAACTAGGACTCAGATTTCTGAATCCGTATTCAGGGCTCATTTGGTTCATTTCTGCTAGTAAATTATTACTTCTAGCTCTTTTTCTCAGTTTGATCACTCTGTTGCAGGTTATCTGCAAAGATAAAATCAAATAAAATTTTACTTACAACATATATTAAAGCAGAAAATGACGGATCCTCTATACTATTCCTTTATCTCTAGAAAAATATTTAAAACATGAAATAATGCTTCTATCTTAAGAAAACATATAATCTCAGAAAAAATCTGATTTTCTACAATATAATGTATACTTCTCATGGTGTAATATGACATAGATGCCATGCGAGACTGTGTGGATCTCACCTTTTTGAACTATTTGATCAAGAATGATTCACATAAAAAGTATTCAGCCTAGTTAATTTATGAAGGGTTAAATAAAATTTAAGACAGAAAAATATATCAAGTAGGAGAAATAATGACGGGATTGTTACAGAAATGAGGTTACCATTCTGTCTTGAACAGACTAAATTCCAATATAAATTTTGAAAGCATTCCATTGCAAAAACTGCATCCTTTTGAGAAGAAAGCCTCAGAAGACTTTTTTTAAATTTAACTCAAAATATACATTGAGAAATTTTGTTTTCCACTGTGGTTTAAACCATGTTATAATCTTACAGGTCTAATCGGCCTGTCACACTTTAATATAAAGATAACATATTAAGCATTATGCAAGATACACTTAGCACAACCAGAAAATTTGTGCTCATATATTGGATTAAAAAACAAAAATGTAGCATCTTCTTTGTGCTGGATAAGCTGGCAAATAAAGTTTCTTATAACATTTAAAAAAACATGGAGGCTTGTGGTACAAGAAGCACATGTGATTGACAGTTCCAGGGACTGCTCCTCTTGATCAACTACTGAGAGATCATGGAGGCCACTTTTTCCACAAGCTTGCTTTCAGTCAATGACTGAGCAAGGCAGGCTCTTTCTGGAGAGAAACTGGGACCTTTCATTTATTGGCTTTGGTTTGATTTGAGTTTTTTCTTTTGAACATTTCTTTAGAGAAATCTCTGAATCCTAGACTTTCCCTACATAATCCTCCCTTTTCACCCTCAGAGGATGAATTACTTGCATCACTCTGAGACTTATAGCCCGGCCTTATTTTTCTTCTCCGTTATTATTTGGATATGACCTTACCTCTCAAACAGCTCATGTGTTGACAGGTTCATCCTCAGCTTAACCAATAATCGAGAAGTGATTGAGTCATGAGGATTCTGATCTAATTAATAGACTAATCCATTGGTTAGAATCATAGTTTGATAATACTGAGAGATGATAGAAAATTTTGCAGATAGGTGAAAGAAACCAGTTTCTGGGGTCATAAATAGTTACTTTGATATATCTTATTTCTGGCCCCTCTCTGTCCTTCTCTGTCTCTTGGATGCCATGAGGTGGACAGTTTCTTCCTATTACGTACTACACACTCTGCTGTCATGTTCTGCCTCACAAGTGCACAGTAAAGGAACAGCCAGCCATGCACAGAAACCTCTGAAACTGCAAACCAAAACAAATCCTTCCTCCTTAATGTTTATCTGTTATTGTCACAGTGGCCCAAAGTTGACTAATGCATCTTCTTTATCTCTCTGTGCTTCTCCTCCAGTCAATCACTTGTACTTCTAAACCTTTCTTCTCTGGGTCTCATATAACATGGACTAACAGAGGTTTAAGTTCAGACTAAAGCTATATGGTAACTTGATGGTAGACTTGAAAGTTATTAATACAGGGGCTGGATAGATGTCCCAGTAGTTAAGGGTACTGGCTGCTCTTGCAGAGGACCTGCACCCACATGGTGGCCAACAGCATTCCATAACTCATAAATATAGAATAAAATTATAAACAAACCGTATAATAACAATGAAATTTATTAATACAAAAAATCCAAGTTCTGATTATTTACCTGTATAATTAAATAGAAGAAAACCAAGGGCATAAGCCCCAGAATGAAGATTGGTAAAGCTTCCCCAATGACCAAAATTGAGCCTACCATGTATAAGTCAACTAGACCATGGACAAGTCAACCAGCTCCTTAAACAGTAATGGAAACATGTGTCAATTATGAATATATCCAATATTTTATATTGGATCACTGTATTTTTAACTGTTCCTAATTTAGAATAAGAGGAAGAGAAATATAACATTTAAGGAAAAACAACAGCCACAAAACATTTATCCTAGGGATAACCCTGTGTCAAGTAAGCCTAACTAGATGGATTTTGCACACACCAGTACAACTTTATCTTACAGCCAATATAGTAAAGAGGCCATTCTACTACCTTGATGGCTCTGATTGACAATTTGTATTCCCAATGGCAATGATATTTCAATCAAAGTTATATAGCTGAAATTAACTTCTGGTGTAAAAAATGTCTAAAATCTAGAATTCTATTGTCTGGGTTTTCAAAATCTAGTATTTGGGGTATTGGACTACCACTAGCTACTATGCAAAAAATGTTAAAATATTCCTGTCCATTCATCTACTCCCAATATATCCAGTGCTTTCTTTAATAGCTGGATACAACCCTTATTAGACGAAGTCTAGAAACAAACACAAAACAAAGAATATCCTTCTTTTACAGAAATTAAAACTAAAGACAACAGGAATGAGAGGACAGCAGCAAGGTGCTACACCTATTCACATGTTTTTCATATACCTTACACAAATCGATGCTTGTGGTACAGTGTATGAACCAAGAGATCTATGGAATAAGAAGATACTGAATATTATAAGGATGAATTCCTTAGTTCAGCATAAAATTAATACCAAATTATATGACATTTTGTTAGTTTATTAAAAAATATTTTACTTTTAATGATGATTTTATGTCTGTATGTGGGTATGTGCTCATGAGTGCAGATACCTGCAGAGGCCAGAGGCATCAGTTTCCTAGAGCTGGAGGTGGTTGTGAACCACCTGACATTGCTGCCTTTTACTGAACCCAGGTGTCTTGCAAGAGCAGCAAGTGTTCTTAACCACTGAGCCATCTCTCCAGCCCTAAATTTTATTAGTTTTGTGTTGCTTTGCAATGCCCCCAGTTATCTTGTATTCCATGCAGTGAACAGTATCAGTCTTACATGAAGCTTGTTGACTGCCTTCAGAAATTAGTCTTATAATAGTTCATTTGTCCATAACATAATCACTTTAAAATTTCCTGTATAAAAATAACAAGTATCTAGTAATGTCATAGAAGGAAATGTCCATTAGGAGTGATAGATTTCTGACCATCAAGTTCTATAATTTTGTAATGAATAGTATGAATATCAATATAATTAAGAAAAATTAATGTTCTACTGAAAAATATTAGGGTACTCATTTTTATTTGTACTATTCTGTTTTCTTTTCGCTTCATTTCAAAGACATATTGAGTTAGTTTTACACATTTACACACTGTATTAACATTTTAAGGTTGTAGACCTACATTATTGAATTAAGAAATTGCTAATAAATAAATGATTATTGAGCATGTAGAATGTGGTTACTGCCAATTGAAATGTGCTATAGATGTATAACATAAGCCAGAATTTTAAGACTTTATTGATTTTTTTTAATTAGTTAATTCTATGATTACATTGTGATAGTGTTTCGGATATACTGTGGTTAATAATGTATGTTATCATAATTACTTTAACATTTTATTTTTTATTGTGGCTACTAACAAAGTTTTCATTACATATATGGTTTATATTTTATGTATTGGACAGTACAATTGTACTGCTTCATAGCAATTGTACTGCTTCATGCTGAGCATAAGGAAATATCTATAGGTAAGCAAGGGCATGAGAAAAATCTTCATCCATCCAGCATTCACCATGTGAAATTTCCCATTTTCTTAAAGGCAGGCTGTTTTCAAAGTCCAAATATTACTGTGTGGAATTCTGTTTTCTCTTTGTTATTCTTCTAAAGTAGTGGTTGTCAAACTCAGTGCATATGAAAAGTAGAACTGCAGATACTAAACAATATGAATTTCTTGACTGCTTTTTAAAAATGCGGTTACTTTTATTTTAGGTGTATGAGTGTATTGTCTAATTGTCTACATATATGTTGTGGGGGTTCCTCTTCCGCAACCAACCAGTCCAGCCAGTTGGGCTCTCTGGTGTTCCTCACAAAAAGGGAAGGGGACCAGGGAAAGGTGAGTGCACTGTCTGCCTGCTCCCCAGCCTCCTGTCCAGGCGAGACAATCAGAGGAGACAGGGAGTCTAGTCAAGGAGGAACTAGTTTATCGCGAGAGAGCATCTATCTTATAAAGGCAAAAACCACAAGGGGGTTTCCAAAAGCAGGATGCACACAGCCAATTGTTGTAAAGGTCAAGCCAGCACACAGGCTGCAGGAGGCAGGTGTCTCATAGACATATATAGGGAACACGGGGTGATTACGAGCAATCCTTATGCACGGAATATCAGGGAACCTATCAGAAATTCTTTAAAAAAACTCGAGTCACTCCCGAGCCACGCCCTCTTTACTTCCTCTGGGCGCCATCTTCATCTTGGCCATATCCTCTATTTGGGTGGGGTAACTCCTGGGGCGGGGTGGGGGGGGGCTTCTCAATATGAAAGTGCATTCATGTCATGCAATGTTCACAGAGGCCACAATCCCAATAGCTCCTTCTCTCGGGAGTAGCCTCAGGAGCCATTCTCTCATCTATGTTGAAATGCACACTGGCTTGATCTTGTGAAGATTTATGCAGGCAATCATGGCTGCTGTGACTCCATGGACCTACAGTTGCTCCATTACACTCTAACATAAAAATTTACTCATAAAAAATTTACTCATATGCATTGGCAATATGATCCATTCTCCTTTGTAAGTACTATATTTGAAACAAACAAAATAAAAACAATTGATCCTTACCACTTTAAATTCTTTAGTTGGTTTATTTATATTTCAGGCAACACACATATTTCCATTAACTGATTTCTGTCCTAAATGTTTTCTGTCATTTCTCCTCACACCCCCTACATCTCTTCTTCCCCTTCCAAAGCCAGGTTGTTAAACTTTTTCTTAAATAAAAATTTATGTTTATTTATTTATTTTTATTTTATGTATATGAGTGCTATGCCTGCATGTATAGAAGGGCACCGTGTCGTGTAATGCCTGCAGAGGACAGAAAAAGGCATCAGATCTCCTGGAATTGGAGGTAGGGATGGTTGCTAGCCACCATGTGGATTCTAGGATTTGAAACTGGGACCTCTGCAAAAGCGAATAGCGCTCTTAACTGCTGAGCCCTTCTTTTCTCAAATATTCAGTGTTTTCATTACCATTAAACACATATTATATATGAATTTTATTATATTCCTAATACTTGTCCCACTAAATTTCTATATCTCTAGTTGTCTCTGAAACTACTACTAATTTATTCCCAGTCACATCAATAGCCAGCAAATCTCTTCTGAATACATTCAAAGTAATTAGAAATTGTAGTTTATTTCATTGTATTTATCCCCTTTCCATCTGAAATATGAAGTGTACCCTTAGAACCCTCTGTCTTTCTACTCTATGCTAGAATGATTGCTGAACTGGCATTTGTGTTTTTCAGTTATGGGAGAAATTTTAGAATATTATATACTTGATAAATTTTTCTTCCATTTACTGAAATGCTTTTTATTTTCTGCTTAAATTTCCTGGATCTTTTCTTTGATCTTATCTATCATTCTCCATCTCTGCTTTTGATATTGTGCATCTGGGACAATTTTTGTAGTTTACCCTATTATACCTGTAAATCTTTTAAATTCTGTAAGTCATTTGAGAGTTGCCTTGTTCGTAGACTGAATTTATTTCATTACATTATTCACTTTCTTCTGGATGCAGTATTCTTAATCTTTAAAGATAATAATTAAATCTTTTAAGTTTCTCTTTTATTCCAAATAGGATGTTTGATTTTTAGGTTCATGCTCTCTATTTGTTAATTCTTATTTAGAGGGATGGTTTGTTTGAAATATGCAGTCATCCATTATTATCAGTTTATACATATGAGGAAGAAATAGTTGATTAATAGAGGAATTTAATTTCACTTTCTTCTGCCACCACACACATTACTATTTTTAAAATTGATAATATTTCTCTCCCTTCCTCAAAGGCCTTGCTTCAATCCCACTTAAATGAGTATAACCCAGCAAATCTTACTGAAATCACACATGCATGTAGTTACTTTCCTGCAGGCTTTCTGTTCTGTCTTTCACATATATTAGGGATCCCAATTCTTCTTTAACATCTTTATTTCTAGCTTCCATTGGGATGCTGCTATGCCTATGGTGAGATGCACTGATGGTGGGTGTGGACATTATAGGAAGGACTAACGGTCTAGAAGAACAAGGCTCTAGCGAATTTCTTTGATAAGGGCCATATAACTCAATTCTTTCCTCTGTAGCTGTGACCATGAGCTTCACACTTTTCCATGGCTTGACTAAGCCACTCCCTCCTCTGTGACAGCCCCTCCAGTATTTATTCGCTGCTACAGGTTCTTCTAACCTTGATTTTCTCACCATATAATCGCTTACATAGAAATTTATGACTCTGAAATCCCCTGAAGCATTTCCTTTTATATTTATTCACTGTCATCTCGGTGGGATTTTGTGTGGTAGGTAAAGTAAATGATCCACTCAGTCATTTTTAACTGGAAGCAGCAGTGTACACCTTAAACATTGCACTTGGAAAATAAGGTGTCTATATTTTACACATTGTCTTGGAGAAAGCAAGTTCCTAATGGAGAGGCATAAAACACAATAGATTAAGGATGTGAGAATCAAAAGCAAATAGCTGAGCCCCAAGGGGGAAAAACATGTTCAGGGCTATTTCTTTTTCAGAAAGTGGGGTAAGGTGCTTACTGTTATAAAATAAAAATGTAAAGTTTTCTGCCGTGGTTGTCCAATTTTTTTGACTGTTCGTCTTCTATGTTATTCACCGCAGGTCTCTAGTATTAACATGTGAAAGAGATATCTGTGCTTTGAAGAGTTATTTACTTATTATTTTTATGTGCCTGAATGAGTTTTTGTGCACATCTTCAGACTGCTCAAGCCAGAAGAGGGTGTTAGTATCTCCTGAAACTAAGGATAAAAGCAGTTGTAAACTGCCATATGAGTGTTAGTAATTGAACTCGGGTCCGCTGAAAGAGCAGTAAGCATTCTTACCATTAGAGATATCATTTTAGCCCCATATTTATGATTAAAATTCAAACATAATTTGAACTAAGATGGAATCAGTGAGTCCAACCTGCCTTAAATAGGATCAAATTCCATCATATGAAGCATGAAGCTGTGGTCTCCAAAAAAAAAATCATAAATTAAGAATTTTATTTTATAAGCCCTTTTATTTTATGGAAATAAAATACAGTGTGAAATTATATTTAACAAAAAAAACTTTAGAAAGCTTAAAATTTTAAATGTAAAAGTTAAAAGTGAAAGAATTAGAAAATGTGCATATTCTAAAGACTGCAGACCATTCTGAATAGGAAGTCCCTCAATCAGGAAAAGGGCCTTAAATTCAAATGAGTAAAGCCATAATCTGCTGCCTTTGTCATAAAATCCCTCTATATTTACTTCTGCTTTGCTGAAATTAAGATCTTATCTTTTGATGATAGTATTTTGCACGATAACTTTCCATCATAGGATTTTTACACACTCACACAAGCACACCCTTACATGCTCTTCTCCTTAATTTTCAGTCACATACTTCCTTACAACTTGTATTCTTTCTCCATTTTTCTCTTGCCTAAAATCTTTGCACAACTTTCTTTGTTCTTAACATATAGGCACCATCATTTCAGAACCTTATTCAACAGTGAGAATTTTCTTTTGAAACTTTAGTTTTTTATGATTTAGTTTCATTTTTGTTTTTGCTGAATAATCATTTTAGGATTCAGCGTGAAGACGGTGTATCATAGCATATAGTTTTACAAGTATATTCTAAGGTATGAAAGTCTTTCCTGCTTGACACCCTCCTAGTTCTTTCTTCTCCAACCTTAAACCTCATGAATTGCCATGGACTGAAGAGTTCACTTGAGTCACTAAACTTTAAACCCCTCCACAGACACACTGTACTGATCTTTACCTACCACCCTTACATATGCACAGTGGCAATGCACGTAGGACTTTTGAAATGCTGCAAGACTTAACATAAAAGCATCAGTGTTCTCAGCTGGAAAATAATGACAGTAGCATCTTTGCAAATAATCATTTTCAATATTAAATGAGTCAGTCTCTGTGAAGTCACCTCCCTACCACCTACAAGTATTGGGTTATTCTGTTAAAAATAGAAAACTGAAAACATAAGCATTTAAATTATTCCCCCAAACTTTTAAATTATGACATATTCTATTTTAAATTTCATCATGTTATGTGCTTGCATTGGCTTCAACTAGGTCATCATAAAGAGAAGAGAGAGGAACAGGTAAACATTGTTACTTTGAATTAATCCCAATAATACATAGATAATAAGCTTATTACTCCCTATTTGCTTCCATTCTGTGAGTTCACTGAAACATTTTGCTGCTTTGCTCAAGCACCAAGCCCCAGATTTTGTCCACTGCTCACCAAATTCTGTCCTAGATAAGTGGCTATGACCAGCCATACCCAGGACCAGCCAAAAGATTGGAGGTACTTCAGAATAGTTGAAAACTTCACCTAAACACAAAATTGATTTGAACTTAGATTGCTGAGAAATACTGGCATGTGACAAGTCATATGTAACAGCTTCCTAACTGATAATTTCTGATGAGATTCAAATAATCTGACATAAATCTGCAAAGGCGCACTTTAAAATCTAATAAATTACATTAGAATTCCATTCTTATCTTTGCTAAGCTTTGTGATTGTAGACAAATCACCAACTATTGAAACCCTCAGATTGCTCATCTTAAAACTGGAGTCAGAATAGCAAACACTTTGAAGTACTTGTAAAGTTTGAAACATGGTTTTGAAAACTTAAAAGTGGTCAATCTCAGTTATAAATATTATATATAGTGTATGTACTATTACATATAAGTGAATATATATAGTGAAATAACTTGTTACAGTAATTAATCACTAGTGTCATACCTAACAATTCCACTTAGTTTATTTACTTCAAACTATTATTTGCAACCTTCCCCAAATTAAACAAGAAATTTATTATTTATTAATATCATGTAATATTTTATTATTTGGGTGATTTGTAGTGGTTTGAGAATTTCTCTTACAGGCTTCTAAGTATTTGGACATGTTGTCCCCAGTTGGTGGCACTATTTTGGGAGGTCTTAGAAGGCGTGGTCATGCAGAAGGAAGCACATCACTAGGGGTGGGCATAGAGAGTCCTTAAGCCTTGCTGGATCTCCAGTCACCCTCTACATCCTGCCTCTGCTTGAAGATGTGAGAGCTTAGCTGCTGTGTTAGCCACTGTGCCTCCCTTCCATGAGGGACTCTTTCCCCTTTGGAACTGTAAACTAAATGAACTCTTCATTTTATAAGTTCCCTTGGTCATTGTTTCTATCACAGCAACAACAAAGTGACTAATGCATCAACCATAGCCAGTCATTCTTCTTTGAGAACTATTTGCCTTCATCCAATTAAGGCCTGGTAATAAAATAAGGCAATGCTTACTTTGTAAGCATTATATAACTAAGCATTACAAAAATAGGTACACAGTCCACCAATTCTCTTCCCCTGGCTATTTCCTTGCCTTAACAATAATTTGATGATGCCATTTGGTCTTATCAAATGAACTAATTTTTTTTATGTCTCATAGAATTGAAGACCAGGGAATGCTGTCTGAGACGCCACTGTTTCTTAATGATTACTGTTAGAACTTAAGCCATGTATTGCTTTTCTGTTGCTGTGATAGTAACACTGACCGAAGGAACTTATGAAAGGAAGAGTTTATTTAGCTTAAGGTTCCAAAGGGGGCAATAATCCATCATGGTGACGAAGCATGACAACAAAATGGCTTAGTTGACACAGAAGTTAAGTGACATCCTCAAATAGGCACAGGAAGCAGAAGATGACTGGAGATCCAGCAAGACTTAAGAACAGTGACATGTTTCCTCCAGCATGGCCACACCTTCTGAGACCTCCCAAACCAGTGCCACCCACTGGTAATGGAATGTTCTAATACTTACAGCCTGTCAGGGGCATTCTCATTTAAACCATTACATTCCATTCCCTGGTCCCAATTGGCTCATGACCATTTAAATGCAAAATGCATTTAGTTCAACCTTTTGGGCCCCCATAGTCTTTACCAATCTCAATACTATTTAAAAGTCCAGAGTTCAAAGTCTCTTTTGAGCTTCAGGGAAATCTCTTAACTCCAAGCCCCTATAAAGCCAGAAGAAAAATTACATACTCCCAACATACAGTGGAACCAAATATAAATTCCCATTCCAAAATGGAGGAATAGAGGCATAGTGAGAAAAATACCAGACCAAAACAAGACCAAAAACCAGTAGGGCAAACATCAAATGTAGTAACTCCATGTCCAAATTGTGAGACTTGACATCCAAAGGGCTTAGATTGCTCAACTCCTCAAACTTTGCTATATGCAACATACATGTCTCTATTGGTCTAGTACCACTCCCTGTATGTAGCTCTCCTTAGAATTTGTCTCACAGCTTTGTCAGCACGAATGTTTTCTTAGGGTCTCCAATGCCAATCAGGCTTCACCTTCACAGCTTCATGAAGTGGCCTATCAGAGCTTCTTGGTCTGTCAGGGCTTTCTTTATGCAGGGACACTCCTGCTGCATGCTGCCTGGTGGCTTTCTGAAATTGTGGAAGAATAACCAACAATCCCCGCACTCTTGCATCTTTCATGCCTCTAAAGTCAGCACCATATGAATGACACCTCCAAGTCTGGCTGTGAGTTTTGGGTGGACCCCAGCACACTTCGTCCACTTTTAAAGCTTTTCTCTTCAGTGGTTTTTTAGTAAAAAAAAAAAAATCCTTGCCGCATTTTCCTTTTAAAAATTGGATGGTTAGCTGGGTATGGTCTTGCCCTGGAAGCACTCTCATCATTGTTTAAGAACAGCTCTCTAGGTCTCTCCTTAATCACTTTAATCTCCTCATCAAAGGGATCCTCTCCTTCAACACCTGCCCTGGCTCCAGCATTAATCTTCCTAGTGTTCTTTTTCAATCCAAACTGTACATTTTGCATTCTTTCTGCCTCATTTTTTTCTACTGTACATCTGCATAACATTCACCATTAATAGCCATGCTACCATTTCTGTTAGCCTGCCTTGAAATGTCATCCACCAAAGAAATTAGTCCATTGCTTTTCAATTTAGCCTCAGGCAAGCTTTTTGATGTGGGCAGACGCCAGTTGGACTCTTTGCTAAAGTATCCCAATCATTGCTTAAGTTCTTATTTCCTTTTGGAACTACATTGCTCTCAGAACTACTTTTTTTCCAGGCTCCTACTAGAATGGCCTGATAAGCACTGCATATAGCAATCAACTGCCTTTCTATCCCAACCTTTCAAAGACTTCCACATTCCTCCAAAAACCCACATGGTAACTTTCTTCACAGCCAACAGCCCACTTTCTGGTACCAATTACTCTATTAGATACTTTTCTGTTGCTGTGATACAAACAGACCAAGGGAACTTATAAAAGGAAGAGTTTACTTAGTTTATGGTTCCAAAGGGGCAATAGTCCATCATGGGGCAGAAGCATAGTGACAGAGGTGGCTTTAGTAGACACAGAAGCTGAGTACTTACATCCTTAAGCTGGCACAGAAAGCAGATCAATAGAAGATTCAGCAAGGGCTTAAGAACTCTCTGAGCACACTCACAATGATGTACTTCCTCCAGCATGGCCACACCTTCTAAGACCTTTAAACTGGTTCTACCATAATTTAAATCTACCATCTATCTGGACTTCTAATGGTGATTACAGTCGCAGCATTACTCTCAGCAGGGAGCTTGGCATGGAGAAAAGAAGAGCAGACAGAGAAGGTAGCTCTGTTTATCTACACTAAAACCCATCTGTTTCCTATTGTCTCCTGAAACAAATAGGAATATTTCCTGGGAAATAATAATAATTCTGTCATCTAAATCTTACTCAGGTTCACTTTCTCAGAATACATGTTTTCTTTATAGTATTTTTACACTTTCTTGTTAGTGATTCAATAGATAATGCTTGTTAAAAATATAGATTACAACATTTCTTCTCTGGAAATATGTCATCTGAAGCACCTTCTGATGAATTATTTTAAGGCAAGTTTGAAACGGTATGTGAATCTTCATATCTACTGACACCTTCCTATAAGCACTCAGAGAACACATTGCCCTCATTGAAAAACCAGTACATTTCTCCAACACACACCACACCTCAGCTCTGTATCTCCTCATTATCAGTCTAAATCTTTTGGTGACTAAGTTTTTTGCTATCAAACCATCTTTTCCTTTTTAAACTTCCTGGATCCTGGCTAAAACTATTTTTATCGGTGGTATCACCAGATTATTCTTGCTTATATCTATTGTTACTTTTGAAATTAAAGAGTCCATTATATATTTCTGAGTTTTATTTGAACATTCTATGACCTTGGACATCAGCGAGCACTCCCATGTTTAGGGGACACTTCACTTTTCCCCTTTCCTTTCTGTCACCATGACAGTCTTCCATATTTTTCCCTCCTCACTGGACTCCCTTTAGTTTGCCTTTAGGCTCCCTTCTGTGTTTTCTTTTTAAGTGCTGTCTTTCCTAGTACACTTTTGTAGTCATTTCCTCTTTATGACTTACAAGCTACTGAACAATCTCATCTACTCTTAACATTTCAATACTTGTCTTCTCTGTGGATCACTCTCAAATGGGTATCTCGAGTCTGCATCTCTTCCCTGAGCTCCAGAGCCATACATTAAATTACAACTTGCCACATGTTTCATCTGTTTTTGTTTGTCTGACCCACACCTTAAAATGAAAATTATTCTTAAAAATGTTCTCTGGGTTTACCATGATATCCAACACATCCATGGGTTATTTCCAACCAGTCTCCACGAACTTATCAATTGAATTGTCTAATTATTCAGAATTAGACTATTCAAGACCTATATGGACAATTTTATAGGTCATAAAAAAGAGTATGGAGAAAAGAGAGGAAAGTGTAGAAAAGCAGGACCAAGGGAAAGAAAAGAGAGAGAAAAAACATTTGAAATACTACATTTCAGAGATCATCTGTCATACATGCTTTTAAATAATATAATTTTTTCTCTGTACATAGTAAATATTATTCTACAACTGATATTTGTCTTTTAGGTTTTAAATCTGATCTTTTCAACTAAATGTATAAGGCACATCAAATATTCTTCTTAAACAGAATTATATGGTATAGTATAACAGCATTTTTATATATAACAGCATATATTTCATAATATAATATTTGATTATTTTACTACAAAATGCTTTAACAATGATTTTTATACTTGTTGTCATTTTGCCTGTTTTAAATGTCACTGTATTAAGGCGAGCTTGAAAAAAGTTATCCAATACTTCATTTCTATAAAACTGAACCAAAAGAGTTAACTTTAATTCTTAAATTTTAAAGGGAATAATTTATTCCCTTGTAATAAATTCCCATACACAGAAGAATGAAAAGAATTCATTGTAAGTCATTTGATATATCTACTATCTTATGAATCTTTAGAAAACCAAGTTGCTGTACACACTGCTCAGCAGTCACAAGATGCTTCCACTTCTTCACTTGTTGTTTTTATCTTTCATAATAAGAAATTCCTTATTTAATTAGCCTGGTGGCTCTTTTCCCTCCTTTCTTCAGGCGCCAACATAAAGAGTCCTTCTGTGGAAGGCTGTAGTACGTGTCCTGTTAGGATCAACTTCAGCATCATAGAAAGATACACTATTTTACAGACACTTATTTTTTGGAATAGCTCCTGTTATGTGATTACTGTCATCATCCCTCAAACCCTTGGCATGGCTTCTGTTTGGATAAGCAAATTTAGTACTGGTATCCAGCCAAAAAATTAATTCTTAATGTAGCTGGACATAAAATGCTATGGAATCCAACTGTTAAAAAGGAATTAAGGATTCCCTAATTAGATTTAGCTAACAAAGACCAATAATTTATTGGATACCATACAGAAAAGCATTACTTTTCCAAACAAAAATGTTATTGGGTTTATTTTTTCCACAAAAATACTCCATTGGGTTCTGGCTACTCTACTGTAAGTAACAGGTTTTATTTGATTATCTTAAAAAACAAATAATTTTTATGCTGGTAAGGAAGTTTATAAATGAACCTTGTTTTAATTTTCAGAAATTCTCAGGAAAATTGGCATAATACCCAGTTACAGCTACATTTTTTTAATGAAAGAAGATTAGTATATTGAAACCATTATGCCTGCACTGAACACACATTGCAAAGTGCAGATACGGCTGGAGAAATGGGTGACTAAGAATGCCTAGAGGAAGGCCAGAATGTGGCAGTCTATATACCAGGATCACATTCCTCTTCATTTTGTTTGAAGACAGTACTATAGATTTTTTTAAAAAATCAATACATACCATAAAAATTTATACTAAAAATTAAAAATGTTAAAGTATTTTAGCTTTATTATAAAACAGAGCCAATCTCATTAATTCTTAAAATCTTAAAGGATGAATTTTATTTATTTTATCCAACCCAGGTTTTTCTCCTTATTCCTCATAAACCATTACCTACTTTCCCTGAAACCATCACATGGAAGATTCATTGCTGTTTGTTGTTCTATAATCCATTAAATAAGGGTCTAAGAATTGAGAAGTTACTGCATGTTTTTATCTTCTAATCCCAAGTCCATTTTAGTTATGTTCTAAAAGGAAATAATTAAGAAATTCTAGGAATTATAACAGTAGGTGGAAAGCTTAAGAAAATTATCTCCATGTAATTTCATATTACTTAAAGTCAATAAAAATAAAAAGGTGAATAGAAAAAAAAACATGGAAAGCAATACATTAAAGAGCAAAATAATTATGAAAATCAGTATTTTTACAATATAAATTTAAAGAACTTTCATAAGCGCTTGAAATTTCTTGCTTGAGAAATAAGAGAAGATCAGCAGCATCAGAAGATCAGGGGCTTGTTCATGGACTCTCAATTTCATCTGTAACCAATTAGTTTTAACATGCTTCTTCAAAAGCAGACTTGCCTTTGGGTGATATTGATGATGTCATGACATATTGGGGTTGATGTGAGTTTAACAATGTATTCTTCATTGACAAGAGTTTAGGAATTAGTTTCATAATATTGACTCCAGCTTAAGTTTCTGCAATCCAGAGAAACATACAAATGGATGCTACAATCAAATCTGTATAAAGACTGGAGTTTTTTTTTTCCAAGAACAAAAGCTACTCAAAGAGTGTATGTACGAGTACAGAAATGAAAATGTGGATTGAGAGATGTCACTACCATACATAACAGAGCGGTCAAAGCCTGTTTCAGTAATCTTGAATTGGTTTTACTAGAGATTCTTTAAAAATGATACTCATTTAAATGAAAGTTACTAAAGTTGATACACCACAGGCTCCTCTCAGACTCACTAAGTATCCAGTGCTGGGCTGACAGGCTTGTTTCTGTTTGTCCAGTTCCATGCTGGATTTTTGTCTGCTTGAGTTTGCATGAGTCTTGAGCATCCTGACACTACTGTTGTAGGTCCATATGAGCAGAGCCTCAGGAGCTTGTAGGAACTTATTTCTATATGGTCACGCACCTCCTCCTTGGGTCTTACAATCTTTCTGCCCACTCTTCCACAATGGTCCCTGATCCTTGGGTGAGTGAAGTTTAATATAGAAATCATATCCAAGCACTAGCATTCTGAAAGCTCTTAATCTCTATGCTTTGTCCAGTTTTGACCTTTTGTTTACCTGGCCCTCTGTTGCATGAAGGAGCTTCATTAATGAGAATTGAGAGAGTCATTAGTGTTTGTTCTATGTTCTGTGAGCCTTAGGTATACTGGAATTTTTAAAAACTGTCTTTTTTTAAATTTCACAAAGTTGAATTATGTTTTTAAATTATGATGTTAATATTAGCATGAGATATTGAGAGTGAGAAATTAAATGGTTACTACTTAACAGTAAAATGTGTGTCAAGTTGACAAGAAAGTCAGTTATGCTGAAAAGCTTCAGTTGTTTACTTGACACATGTGGGAAGAAGGAACCTAAGCTGGGGAATTTCCTCTATTGGACTGATCTGTGGCCACATCTATGAGATATTTTCTTGATTTTTAAGTGGGATGTGGGAGGATCCAGACCACTGTGTACGGTACTACCTCTGGGCAGGTGGTCCTGGGTTGCACAATAAAGCAGGCTGAGCACAGGCCAGGGGAACAAGCTAGTAAGAAGCATTACTTTATGGCCTGTGCTTCATTTCATGCCCCTAGGTCCTTGCCCCTAGTTCCTGCCATAGCTTCCCTTGAGGATGAACTGTGATCAGTATGTGGAAACCAAACAACAACAACAACAAAACTTTTTATCTGTCCATTGGCTTTGATTAGTGTTTTATCATAGCAATCAATAGAAAAAGCATAATAGGACAGAGGGTTTTTTTGGTCATCCAGTCAACAAAGCATTATCGAGTATTGATCTATGTAATATTTCCTTTCTAAGTTGATGGAAATAGTACAGTGAACAAATATACAAAAAATCTTGCCTGATAAATCTTATAACCTAGGGATAGGAAAAGAAAAAAAATGAAAGTAAATAAATTTCTAGTGTACTGGGAAAAAAAAACCCTTAAGGCTTAGGAGATAGAAAATATTATTATATGAAGTAGGATAAACAAAGTCTCATAGACAATGTAACATTTGGGTGAAGACAGGCAGAAACAAGGGAGTAAGTCATTATTGTTGTCTTGGGAACATATAATATAAACAATAGCTAGGAAGTACAAAAGTCCTGAGCTCAGGGCATGCCTGACTGCTCTAGAACAGTAAAGAGTCAGCATTGTTGGAAGAGAACAGTGAATGGTGAGCCTCAGAAACTGTGGCATCAAAAAGAAAAACATATACAGGTCCAATAGAGATCATAGATCATTGCAAGTGGATGGGACTTTCTGAAATGTTAATCCTTTGGAAGCTGGAGGTGGAAGAGTGGTATTATCTGACATATTTGTAAAAGAAAGTTTGACTATTGTGTTGTTACCTGTCTATGTTAGTCAAGGATGGCAGCAAAAAATCTTAGAAGAGACTGATTACAATAATCTAGGTGAGAAATCATAGTGAATTAGACAAAGTTTGCCAGTGATAAATACAGGCTGAATACAAAATCACTGGAAGTATTTTGATGATAAATCCAATGGGATTTGGTGATGGATTAAATGTAAAACTTGCAGGGTCAAGAGGACTGCAATATACTTAAACCAGAACAACTAGAAGAATGACATTGCTATTAGCTGAAATGGAGAAAGTTACATATGTGGCAAAGCTATATATGATGTGAAATCAAGTCTGTTTTGGACATATAAGCAGTAGTTATCTTTTAGACATAAAAGAAAGAGGCTGAAAGGGTCAGCAGGTCATTCAACCCTGGAGTCAGCATAGAGATATATGTTACAGATAGATATTTAGAAGAACTTCATGTGTAGAATGTATTGGATCACAACTGGAGATAGACATCAAGACAGACACAGTTTGTAAAGAACTGCTGTCCAAGGTCTTCATGATCAATATGGAATGACTCCATACCTTCATGAATCAGCGCATATGTATATACATAAAGTTTCAAATTACCACATCTATACTGTGCACACATCCTTAGGCACATCTAATTCTTTCAAAAAGTAATAAGTTAAATGATCAAATGACTTTATTTTTTTAGGGATTTTTTTGTTTTGTTTTGTTTTTTTTTTTTGAGACATGGTCTCCCTGGAGCCCCAATTGTCCTGGAACTTCCTATGTAGACCAGCATGGACTTGAACTCACAGAGATCCCCCTGCCTCTGCTCCTGAGTGCTGGGATTAAAGGCATGTGCCACCATGTACAGCTTTTCATGACCATTCTCATATTAAAATTCAAACTTATACAATTCTGAGCAATTGAGTATTGAAATACTTGTTTCCATACAGTTTCCTCAGTTTTTCACTTACTACTTTGTTCAATGACTGCTCCATATACTTCTAACCATTTAGTTTTGAATCACTTTATTCCTCACATTTTCTTATGTCATTCAACTTCCTGTTTGGGGAACTACAGGAAGGAATTTGGGGAATATAACCTACTATTAGCATAATTTGCTTTAGTTATTTCTTATTGTTCATTTTAGTTGTCTGTCAAAGAAACACATGAAGAGTTACAGTACAATAAAATTCAATCATGGCCAATGTTGTAGTATTACTCCCCCAACTCCTGCCCTCTATTCTTCCTTTTCTTTGTCTTTCCATCCCTCCCTTTGTCTTCTTTTCTCTAAGAAGAACGAATCAGGAACTATTCCAAGTCTATATTTATATTTCTATGTCACATACCCTGACTGAAAGTCATTTCAGACCACTGAGGAATTTTTTGGTCCCAAGCCTGTTTTCAAATTCACATCTGCATAGCAAATAGATGCTAGGGCATGAGGATTTTAATAAATAAATCTAATTAAATTAACTTTGTGTTACCAGAATTGGACTAGAGAGAGCTGCAAGCTAATGAAGATATGTTTTCTAAACCAAGTCATATCCATCTTACTTTTAAAAAATTAAGTGCATTTACCTAATAATAGTTTAGAGTTGTAAGGCAGTGATATATATATATATATATATATATATATGCCAGTAGTATAATATATAATATATGTCAGTAATATAATATTTAGTATATAAATATATATTTATGTTTAAAACGATTTCATTCATTGTAGAATACTGAACAACACCACTCAAATAAAGTTTTAAATAGTTCTCTTATAAGGATTACAGAAATTATCAACTTTACAAAAGGAAACAACATGAAAACTGAGAATACATTAGTTTGGGAGAGAAAAAGATGACACAAGAGGGCTTGTGTCAGGTATTCTGCAGAAGCTTGAAGTAAATAGGCTTGAAAACAGCCTTCAGAGCCTTGACCCTCGTCCTCATTCTTCTGCCATGAGTTACCTCTGCCTTTGTTTTGGTAGTTTGTCCTTGTAGCTGTTTCTTGACCTCTAGTTCACACTCATTAGTTTTGTAAGGGATGAATTTCTTGCCCCAGCCTCCAAGTGAAGCCTGAGATTTTAAGCATTTTAAGCACAGCTAAATGTTTAAGATCCAATCATTTTGCTCATATGTATTTATTAGAGAATTTTTTAAAAACACAAATTACCCAATATTGTTTTACACTAGCATAAAACTTAAATGTGTAACAGGGAAGTGCTAATTCAAAATACATTCATAAGAATAAAAACTTCTTTTTATTTTGAGACATGTTCTCATGTAGACCAAGTTCCCTTCAAACTTAATCTTTCTGACTTTATTTCCCAAGTGCTTGGATTACCGGCATGCACCACCATGGCCAGTTTAGGAAAGTTAAACCATCACAAGTTTTTAAAGCACATTTAAAGAACAAGGTAGACAGCATGCTCATCTAACAGGTAATTTAATATCACTGCAGCTAAGATGTCTAGTTCAGTGGGTAAAAAGGACCTGCTTTATGTGTTTAAACAATATAATAAAAATATCATAATTATGATTTTACAGTATTATAAAATTTGTATAGTGCCAAGTGTTCTCTCCTCTCTTCAAGTGAGAAAAGAATATTCCTTTGAAAATAGCTTGAAGCCTGGACAAACATGATCATTTTCCCCCTGGATAATTCTGTAGCTTTGCAGATTCAGACACAAGGAGAATTCAGCCTTTCATAGAGGGTATTCCAGTTCTCATCTACCAGGAGAATGTTGGTGATACTCACAGTGCAAGAGAGAAGCTGTTCTTCATTTACACAGTAGCCTATTTGTGCTACTACCATTGGCTCACCTGTGTTCAAATCCACACCAACAAGCTGACCAGATTCTGAATGTTTGATTTGTACTTTAATGTTTCCTGAAGGTCAAAACCAGAGTTCTGTGCAAGAACCTTGGGAATAATGAGCAAGGCATCTGCAAATGCCTGGACTCCAAGTTGATCCCTGCCCTTCACAGTGGGCTTGTATTTAATCAGAACTTCTGCTATGGCCACTTCTACTGCACTAGCACCAGGGACAACACAACGGTCATCAATAGCACTTTTGATAGCCCTCAAGCCATCTCTTATTTCACCCTTGATTTGAGTCAGTGTGTGCTTATTTGGTCCTTTGACCAGTAATGTGACAGAATGGGGATTGTTACATTTCTCAGCAAAGGTGAACTTCTCTTTTCCCAGTGTATACATATACACAGTCCTGCCTGTCCCAGACAGTCAAGATTCAGATCATCAAAGGAATTCAGAGCTACCAGAGCAAGAGTTAGCCTCTGCATATTTCTTCTCTTTGCTCTGTGCAGAGCCACTATGCCTTCTTTTGCAAGGGCATCTAAGGAAAAGGGGCCGATTCCCTTTAGATTAATAATAACAAGCCTTTATCTGAATCACCACAGACTTTCTTCTTCAGTTCTATTATTTTCTAACTCTATCTTCAATGAATTTTTTATTCAGCTTTTACTAGTTTTTCTCTCCCTTCTGCACTCTTATAAAAAAGCCCGGAATTCATTTTTGTTTTCTCATATTCTAAGGACGCGTTACATGAGAGGACATAGGCATTTTCTACTCTTTTCTTCACACTAGGATGCCATGTTCCATGACCAAAACTAGCTCCTTGATTAGTCTTCTATCAGTTTCAGACTTATACTTCATCGCTGTGATTTAAACCTTGAAGAGATCAATGGGCTCATCTTTTTTCTTAATGACCACAATGGAATCCACTACAACCTCTGTTAGGACAACTGCAAGTTCAGTGTGAACTTTAGTTCCTAGAGATGTTCTGGCCACATGATAAGTGTTTCTCTGTCCATCTCTCTGCTTACTTTAATTTGTTCCCAAAACTGGAGGGCCTATTCCTTTGCAGCTTCAAATCTTCAGTTATCATCCTAGGATCAAGACCCTCAGAGATGTAGAGGTCCACCCGTGTCAGAAGCTCCACAGTGATAAGGACCTTGGAAGAAGTACTATCACCAGTTACGCCATCCTGGGCTGTGGCCACGTTTGCTGTTAAAGAGACTTGGATGTTGAATTTGCATTTCGTGAAGCAGTACTTTGTCATCTTATCAAGCTTCATGTCTCTAGCACCAGAAACTAGCATCTTCATGGTGCCCCACATTGGTCCTCAGCATATCCTGCTGGCCTCGTGTTGTGCTGATGCTCACTGCCTGGGCCATGGCCACCTCAGCCTTGGGGTTCAGGGTCTTCATCACTGCCATCACTAGGCCAGCTCAAGAAGAAGCTGATAGCAACTTGCAACCTGCTCAGTGTGGCCTGGGAAGCACCATTAAGTATATTTTATGACAATTTTAATGTGTGTATCCTTTTTATAAGGTGGATTTTTAAAAGCTTAAAAAGTAATTAATTAGTCTATAATTCCCCTGTGTCTGGTGTTATCCTAATACTTACCTCCCATTTACTCCCAGAATTTGGTCTTTGAGTGTAGTTCTGGAGTTTATTATACTGACTAACTTTAATGAATGGGTTGGAGAAGAAGATGGCGAGTGATTTTCTATGTATGTGAGCAATTAAGTCACAAGAGAAACTATGCAAGTTGGCTCCTAAGGCACCCAGGAGCCTACTATTTCTCTGGTTTCCATTTCACTCAAAATGGAATGTCCTAATGAATTTAAGATTCTATAATGAAAACCCTCTAGAGCAAAATTTGTACTGGGACATTAGAATGGTGTTCTTCCACAGAAGAGTCAAAAATTTTTCAAGAGAAAAACAAAACTTTAGACTTTAAAAGACCAGCAAGATGGCTCAGTCGTGGAAAAGCACTTGCTATCCAAGCCTTGACCCAAGAACCATGACAGAAGGAGAGAACTGACTCTCAAAAGTCATTCTCTATATGCCACATGCGTGTTGTGGTATGTGCATGACCCCTTTTTCTACCCCCACATACAAATGCACAATAATAGTATAAATTAAAAGTGAACAATATATTTTTACCCAGTCAATATATGAAGATGATTATTATAAAGATTATAAAAAAACAGAATGACAATCTCTCCAAATCTGCCATCTTCTGGCATATGTTCCTAGCAGTATGATGCAAACATTGCTATAAAGAATCTTTTAAAGATTTATTTATTTTTAGTTTATATGTATGAGTGTATTGTCACCATGTATATTTGTACAACGTATGTATACCTGGTGCCATTGGAGGCCAGAAGAGGGCACTGGGTGCCATGGAGCTGGAGTTACAGATTTTTCAGTTCTAGAAACCAAATCCATGTCCTCTCCAAGAGCAATTAACCACTGAGTCATCTCCTCAGCCCCAGGAATATATATATAAATTAACTGCTAAGTCACAAAAGTGTCCTGTGAGGAAACTACTAGTTTTCTTTACTAGACTGAGTAAAGACTGAATCTGAGTGGGTAAGGTCACATAAAGCAAGCTTACACACCTGGAACTGGCTGAGATGGAGGTTCAAGTGTCAGTGAATCTGCTCTTAAGGTAAACACTCCCCATTTTATAATACTTAATCTCCTAAAATTTCAGATTTCTTACCTCTAAAAGGAAAGAATTGAACTTGGATGTCTTTATGCCTATTTCTGTGACTTGCAGGCTATTTTTATTTCTAGAAGTAAGCAACTGGAGCCTGCCCCAGGAAAGAAGCTTATTTAACTCCACTAATGCAATAAAACAAGGGGGTAGGCACTGCTTGGAAAATGACAATTCAATTTAGAGATGTTTCAGCCTTTCTTCCCAAGGTTCAGATAATATTATTAAATTTAAATGTTTGTAATTTATAGTGTGCTTTCACATGCATTGTACAAACAGTAGATCAGAATGAGTTCATAAGGTAAAGAGAATAGGCAAACATACTTAGAATTTTCAGGAGGGAAAATACTGCTCAAAGAGGATAAATGACTTGTCTGAAAGTCAGAGTTGTTGTGGAGAATGATGAAGTTGGGGTTGGAGAGGGAAGAATTTAAGTGAGCTCAGTAAGAGAGATGACCTGGCCCCTGGCCCTGTCTTCTCTTAACTCAATGTACATGTTGCTATTATAGTCATTCCTATAGGTGGACATATGTTTAATAGCTACTTGCATGTCTGGCATGAAACAGAGGCAGCACTGGGTTCAAATTCTGCTATGTACAATCTTTCTTAATAAGGTCAAGAACGCAGTCTTTGATACCTGGATAAAGCAGTTTTAGGTGGTTTTTAAAGGATCAAAACTCATGAGCATAGTCAGATCATTAATACCCAAGATATAGTAGTTTTTGTTTGTTTGTTTTTGTTACATAGAGAGGAATTCTCTATGTAGACCTCATTCTCACAGATATCTGCCTGCCTCAGCCTTCTGAATGCTAGGTCTAAAGGTGTGTGCTACCACACCTGGCTAGCTTTTATTTGTATGCACAACCATTAGCCAGCACTACTAAATATATAAAACGTCTCTGAAGTTCTCTTGTAGGACTCACACATACACATAAATTGTTTTTGTCAGGGTGAATTTAAATGTGTATTCATAAGTATGTGTACGTGTGTGTGCGTGATGCATGCTCAAATCCATAGGCAGGTGCACAAGCTCTTGATTGTGCTCAGAGGCTAGAGAAGGACACTGGGTGTTCTCGTCTTTCACCTTCTGTTTTATTCTCTTGAGACAAAATCTCTCTAAATCTATCAGCTGAGCTGTGGCCAGCAAGCTGCACCTGGAATTTTAGCGATTTTAGGGACTAGAACTCAGGTCCACATGCCTCTGATATGCTATATCTTAGGCCCCATTGTCAGTGCATTTTATCAAACAATAGGAAAAGAAACTAAGACAGATATAATAAGATAAATAATAGATGAATGGGTGGTTTTAAAACTAGGAGCTTACTGTTCAAGTTACACAGCCTGCCAATATCCATTGCCTTAAATCTAAGAAAAAAAATGTCCTTCATGAGTAGAATTTGATTTTTCCTCACCTATCATGGATATCTGTGTGAACCAAGGAAAGAGGAAAAGGAAGGCCCACATGCCTTCTAATTATTTTAAAGTTAGAGATGGAAATAGTAGACTCTTCATATGTCCTCCTGTTTACCTTCCCATGCACCTGGAAGATACAATTCAAGGAGGTGCTTGCATTTCTGAGACTCCCTCTGGGAGACATAGAGTTGTCCCAGGCAAGATCTTTGCCCCTTTCCGTCTTACCACAGCTCCATTCAAAAACATAGGCATTTTACATCTCTGAACACTTCAGCTCCCATATACAAGTTCTGTTTATACCACCATCCCCAGAAACCAGCACCACAGATGGTTCCTGGGAAGGCAGAGCTGAAGAACAGTCATCATGCAGGAGCAAATTTGGATCATTTGGGCAAATAAATCTTCAGCTTCAGGACAAAGCTTGATTATAAAATGGGAGATGGAGAGGATAATGCTCTTGGCACAATCTCTTGGTTTCTTGGCCAGAAAATTATCTAAAGAAAGCTTAAGCAGTAGTTTTCTAAAGTCTGGAAAATGGGACATGGCTAAGTTATCTCAGGTGAATTACCACGGGGTCTTCACACTGAATGTAAATGGAATTTTAGTTATTATTTAATGATGGGTTTCGGATCATTGAAATATAATTTTGTCTTATGTTCTAAGATAGATAGATAAATCCTATGTACAACTAACTTTTTGTAGATATCTATCTATGAATCATCTATTTTTTTCTGTAAGTAAAATATTTTATAGTGGATTTTATACACATCTAAATTTTTATCTAAGAACTCCAAACTCAAAGTCTCAGAAATATTCACTTTCTAAAACATATCCTATTTCTAGTAGAAAAATTATCTCTATTTTCCACCTTCAAAAGTTCTAACATAAAAGAAGAAATATTGCGGTAATTAGGGAAATATTCAAATTATACTTTTCTAACTCTACCATGATTATGATAGCATCTATTAGCCTAACCTCAAGAATAATATTACTTTTAATTTGATGTGGTGGGGAACTGACATACAGTGGCAAATGCATCGAAAGCATGGCACTTGTTTGCAGAAGGTGGATTTAAACAGAAGCAAATTATGCAACTTTCAAATGAAACCTTGTTCATATTTCACAGTATATCAAATTTGGAACCTAAAACTTATATACCCCATGCTTTTAGAGCTGTCGTTCCCAAAGCCATACAACATCTATTTCATGTAGCTTTTAAAATAAAAGGTAAAAAGGAGACAACTGCTCATAATATTCTGAATTCAATCCATGCTGTTAACTCCCCAGGAGACTCACTTTTATGACCATTGTTGACAAAGGTCTACTGCATGCATGGTGTTGGCTTAGCATGCACAACGTAAGCAGAAAAGATAGGCTGTTTCCATCTGGTGATGTAGTAACTATTTTAATACAGCCACAAATGGAATATTTATAATATGGGAAGGAGTAAAAAGTATACAATTAAAGTATATTGGATTATTTCTGAAAGAAAAACATGATTTAGGGTGCTGTGGTATTAAAACACAATTAAAGACAATGATCATGTTCTAAGATGGCTGCATATTTTTATGGCCATTGTATTCGGGTAAGGTATAAAGTGAGTTAATAAATATGAATTCATGCAGAAAATACTGAGACATAGCGCTACAGCCCATGATACTGTATGATAGTTTCCTATTTTATAGTTATTTTACAGTGATGCTCTGGAAAGTACCAGGGAGAGGATAATGACAGGACAGTGTGCATAAGAAATCTCCTCTAGGTGTAAAAAAAAGATGGTGTGAAATCCACCTTTCAGGATGTTAAATTAATGCTGGATTTCCAACATCCCTGTGTTCAAAGCAGTTCCTTTCTTTTGAAAATCCTATAAATCCAAATTTCAAGATCTAGGATGATAGTTACAAAATTAGTAAATAAGACCAAATTGCTATTTCTTAAAATTCAAATTTCTTTTACCTTTGTCTTTTTCATTTGTTTCTCTCCTCAACATCCAATATTATATCTCAGATATTTAGGTGACTTAAAATTTGTTCCACATAGAAGTTTATTTTGTATTTTAATATGAAAATAGATACAATACTTGTAAAATTCATTATATTCTGGATCCAAAATGGAATCTACAAATTGTCTAATCTGTTATTTTGTGGATGAAGAAATAGACCATGAAACACTGAAATCTCTTCTTAAAATTGTGAGTGAGCTTGCTTTTTACCTAATGATGTCTGTTTCTTTCCTTCAGAAAGAAAGATTCCCAGGTACCTATCTTAAGCAGGAGGAACTAAGAAAACTGTACAGCAAGAAATATGATGAATTGTAAAAGACTTGTAACGTAGGTAGGCAGATTTTATTTTAGGTTTATTTTATTTTTCTTACCTATTTCTTGTTTCTCCAAGACTTGAAGTGAATTGGTAAGGATTTTTGTTTTGGTCAGTTCCTTGAATGTCCCCATCTGGACCACCCTGCCACTTTGCATAACCTCAGTGAGATCCATCAGTTGCAGAGGCATAATAAGGTTGTGAGTCACTAAACATGAGTCTGGAAAAGCAAGTGTTTTCATTCCATAGGTTACACAATCTGGCACAAATGATTCTTTGTAAAGTTGCAATCACTTATTCTCCCTTTTGTCTTTCAGAGTGTAATTTTTGGTACATAATATTTTAACTCAGTATCTATTTCTCATGGAATGGTGACTTGCTGCTAGATCAGAAAATTGCTGACAAATATTTTAATCCTTATGTTATTCAAAATGAATGAATTTTGTAGCAAATTCAAAGCATTTCCATTTCTGTCATTCTTGTGGATCTCACTCATTCCTATTTTATCATTATAAATAAAGCATTTGACCCAAGTTATAATCCCTGGTCTTTGCTGTCAATCTTTTATTATTATTTTATATGTTTACATACAGATAAATGAAATAATTTTATCTTGTTTTCTTCTCAATAAGTAAACACATGTTATTCCCTTAGATACATCTACTTTATAATTCATACATTAACTCTCAAGGCTCCCTGTGTTTACAAATCTATAAAAACATCATAAAGAGTATGGTTTTCCGCTAGTCTTGACACAACAGAACTTTATACAGATGAAAGAATGTATGGATTCCAGTTGGGGGGTTCTGGCAGGGTTGCTGGTGGGGAAGGGGTGTAAAGATGATTAAGATCAATTGAGATGCTCTGTTTGAAATACATAGCGAGTCAAGGAAAAGTAAACCTCTGCTATTCTTAGGTTGGAATCTTACTTTAGGGCACTAGGAATTCTAAGTTCCTTCACATGTGAAACAAAAATATTGATGACCCATTCTCACAGAGGCTGCTGTAAAGGCGAAAGGAATAAGGGAAAGGGCCAAACACATGCGCCCATGTGTTAAATAGTGATTCACATTGTCTCGGCCCTTTTACATCCCAAATGAATCGTGGTTAGTTCTATGTTAGTAATACCATATTTTAAATTGTAAAAAGAAATAAAATGATTCTAATTTTTAAAGAAGATGTACCAAAATACCATTTTAAAGAAATCAATCCAATTAGAAAGAATTAATTATAGCATATGAATTCCATTTAGAACATAGTATTAGTTTACGAGAAAAACAATAAGTACCCATATTTGTCACAAATGTAAAGCTAAAAATTAATATAAATATTAATTGAAAATCATCCTGAAAGTGATTGAAGCATCTCCCTTCTTTTCATATAAAAACTGAATAATCTGACTAAACAAAGCAATAAGAGATTGAAATTGTGTAATCAGTGCTAAGTAGGTCATCTCCCATTGACCTTCTCCAAAGCACAACTGACACATGAACATCAACAGCAGATAAAGGGTCATCTGGGAGGTAGATGTCAACTCCACTGCAGACAGCCTGAGCCAGACTCACTGGATGCTTCTGCCCCTTACTTAATTTCATACCTTGAAAAGGGATCAAAGGAAGACCCAGAGGAACAGGGTTTATCCCAATATACATGCATCCATATTTAAATAATCTTTCATCGGAGCAGATAACACGCAGGATGAATACAGAAAAGGTGTTTTTTGGAGATTCCTCGGCCTAATACTGACCTACTTCCTAGTTCTACTAACTTGTGCAAACTAATGTGTGTTTACTTTCCTGAAACTCCTTCTCAAAAGGGGTTTGCTAAAAAATAGCAAGAAGAGGCTTTTCAAAGCTCCTTCTTAGAAAGTTATGCCTTCAGAATGTCAAACAAGATTTTTGGCTGCCAACTGTACTCAGGCTGACACCAATGATGATTTTTAAATTGACACATAGGAAATTGAGAATAATAGCTAAATTACAGAGGCAGTAATCAACATGTCCTATTTTCTCCCATAGAAAGATTAGTACAAGTCTTCTTGGCAAAAGTACAACTCTAAGAAGCAAAATTAATGACTATACATCACTATGTGGGAATTAAAGTTGACATGTATAGCCATATATGGAGAATTATGAATTGAGGCCCAATTTCCTTGATGCATTTTATGTTCATTGTTTACAGATCTTGTTTTGAAGTGCTCAGTGCATCACAGAACTTAGTCAATGGCCCATAATTGCAAAATGCCTCTGCTTCTCTATAGTTTGGATCCTTCTACTTAACAAGTATCTTCTTAAGATGATGACATTGTCGGTGCTATGCTAACTGGTAGACACTAAGACAAAATGAAATAGAGCCTCTGTCATTAAGATGTCACAATTATGCCAGGGGTCATGGCTCATGCCTTTTAAAGCCAGCACTCCAGAGGCAGAGGCAGGTGGATCTCTGTGAGAGGGAGGCCAGCCTGGTCTACATGGTGAGTTTCAGACCAGTTAGGGCTATTGGGGACCCAGTTTTAAAAAAAAATGAAAGAGTTCAGAAGATACAAAAAAAGTATAGAAAGCAGTGTAGTGTGTGTGTGTGTGTGTGTGTATGTGTGTGTGTGTGATTTCAGCATATTTATAATAATTGCCATAGTTCAAACTCATGAATTTATTAGGAACATTGAATAAAGTTGTATATATAGCCCAAATCCAACACAATGAATTTAGCTATTTAATCCAGTCACTCCATCTGTCAAATATCAGTACATGAATTTGCATGTACTCATGTTTGGGTCTTCAATCATGTTCCGTTGATCCACAGGTCTATTTTTGTACCAGTGACATTTTGTTTTATGACAATAACTATGCAATATTATTTTTATGATCTGATATGGTAATCCCCCAATTATTACTCTTTTTGTTCAGGTTTGTTTGGGCTTACCAAGGCCTTTGGGGATTCCATATGAATTTAAAATGTTTTTTTCTAGTTCTGTAAAGAATACCACGGATTTTGATTGGCATTACATTGATTCTCTATATTGTTTTTGGTAGCATGGTCATTTTCACAATATTAATTCTATCATTATGAGTACAGGAGGTCTTTCCATTTCTTGGTGTATACCCCAATTTCTTCAAAGATTTAAATTTTTCATTGTCTTTAATGTCTTTGATTAGGATTATTTCCTGGTAATTTTTGAGCTATTGTGAACGAGATGATTTCCATGAACACTTCCTCAGAGTGCTTGTTAGTGGTACACAGAAAAGCTGCTGATTTTTGTAGATTGATTGTGCATACTGCCATATTGCTGTTTCCTGGTGGAATGCATGGGTTAGTGTTTGGAAGGAAAGAGATAGAGAAAGAGAGAGAGAAAGTGAGAGAGAGAGAAAAGCAGAAAGATAGAAAAGCAGAAGAGACACACATGCATACAGAGTGAGTGAGAGATATGTACATTTGTGTGTGTGTGTGTTTGTAGAGAAAACAAAATATGTCCATTTCCTGGCATTTTAGCTCAGGTATATGAATTAAGAACTTATGAAGCTATGTGTAATATCCTGGCACTGTTAGAAAACCAAGGAACCAAGCACATAGCCAAAATCAGTGCAGTAACTATGAGTCTGCTTGCAAGCTGCTGGCTACCTCCATCTATAAGAGGCTATATTCCTAACAAACAGACAGAGTCACTAATGAGCAACGAGATGCCACACTTTCTGCCTCTTCTTGGTCTGAGGGAAGATCTGGGAAGATTCTAGTCACCCTGGTAGACCCCTCTTCAGATTGTTTGGTCCTTATCAGTTTACATAAGACCAGTTCCAGACCAGGATCTCACGCAGCTTGGAACTGTGACCGGTGCTTCTCTCTTCTTTAAGTCGAGCCATCCAAAATTAAGTGTGGATAATCTGCCTTATACCAGCAAAAAACAACAAATAAAGGCCTAAGCCCTCCTGGTGTTTTGGATTTTTCAGTTCCAAGTCCCCTTTCTGCCTATGGAGAGCTTTTCTTTTTGGGTGAATGTGTGCATGGACATGATTCTTTTTTTATCTTTCAATAAGGCTTATTTTTTTGTTGCTGTTGATTTTGGATATGTCTGAGACTTTCCTGCTTTTTAATTCTTTCATTGGTGGAGAAAACGAACCCAACTATAACCTCTAGATGATAACGTGGCCACAACACAGGCATTCAGATTTCTCAGCTCTGGCATCAGTCACCACGGAGCAGAGAAGAGCAATCCTTGTCTGAAGTTCTGACTTTGAAAACTGTTACTGTGTTCTGCTACCAAATTTTTCTGTTGTTAATTGTTCAGCATTGGAGAACCGAATAGGGCGCAAGAAGAAAAGATGCTAATCAGTGCTTCTGACAAGCTCTGATCACACCCAAGACAGCCCTGCAATAAGTTGTTTACAAATTGATGAGGCACAAAGGCAAGGAAAAAGAAAAGTCTTGTTTGTGGTGTTTAAAACCAGGAGATATTTCATTTCTACTTCTATAGATCTGGGGCTAAAATGAATTTGGGGAACAGTAAACATGATAGCAGCACTTTTCTGAGAGCGGCAAGCACCTTCTAGCCTTGGATTTCCTGACACCATTCTTTCCTTTTTTTTTTTTTTAATCTTCTGTTCTAGGTACTGCTTCCCAAGGCCCTTTGATAGATTCCCCATCCTTACCAACTTGACATCTTAGACGGCTGGTGCTTTTGTCTGTGGACAACTTTACTTCTCTTCATTTATGCTGAAGTGATCTCATCCAGATCAACAATTTGACATCTTCAATCCAAATCGGAGCAATTCCAATTTATCATACCTGTCTATATCTTCCGTAACTCCAGTCTATAATATATAGACAATTGCTTACTCAACCTTTTAATCTGCATTGCTGTGTCAGGAATCCAAAAGACCACTCAGTGATTCATTATGAGAACTCTCAGGACTTGGCACATAGTCACACTCGTGGCTATGATTTATGGTGGTGAAATGACACAAAGCAATATCAGCAAAGGTAAAGTGTGCATGGGAGCACGACCGGGGGCAAAGAGGCCCAGGATTCCGAATCCTCTCCAGGTTGTGTGAAGTCAAAAAGGACACGATTTTCCAAGCAGCAATGTAAAAAGCTTATCAAGCAGGCAACCTTGTTAGACACTCAGCAGCCAGGGTTTCGATTGTTGATTGGTCAAATGCCCCTTCAGAAAGAAAGTAGGTGCTGATTATATCCATGTTGATTACATAAATATTTTGGATACAAACAGCATCTCCTATCAGTTACGGGGGCAGAACTATCTTGAAATCCATGTCATGTCAGTACAAGATTACTCCCATAGGTTGACCTTCTAAAGCTCATAGTCAGGTCAATGTCAGTTCTTTTATGCACAATAGCTAATATATTGTCAATTTTAGAAAGTCAAAAGCAAACCCCAGTCTCTATTCTAGTCTTTCCTGACATTTCACATTTTTCTTCATAGTAACTCTTTTATCATTGATTTAAGTAAAATTCTTCTGAAAGCATTCTTGACCTGTCTTTCTTCCCCTACCTACCCTCAATTTGTCTGAATGTTCTACTGTGTCTCCCTTTAAAACAGAGCCAGAATCCGGTCACTCTTTACTACCTTCAGTCCCACTACCTAGTTATAGCCATGCTGCTTTCTGCCTAGATTATCTCATTAGATGTTCTGCTGGTGGTACTTCTAATACTCTTGCACTCTTTAGTTTCAACACTGTAGGTAGAGTGACCCTAAAACCTTAAGTCTAATCCTATCGTTCTTTCTTCAAAATCATCTAAATGCTTCTCTTCTAAATTGTAACCACAGCCCTATTATAGTTCATTGGTCTTTCTAGACCTATTTCACTTCTGGACCTGTCTGACTTAAATCTTACCACTTTTCCTTTCAGTCACTCTGCTCCAGTCTCACTTTGTTCTAGGCAATCAAAATACCAAATGTACTCTTGGCATGTGGCTTTTCTCTTTACTGCTTCCTGGAATAATAGTAAATATCATCTTCAAGTGTCCTCTTAGTACCAAGGTGTTCTCTACTCAACTCACAGAAAATAGCAGCTTTTAATTCTTACTTTGTTTTACTTTTTCACAAAATGTTGTTCATGTCTATGTATTGTATGTCTTTACTCTTCTGGATTATGTAACTCTGCTATGTGTATGTCAAAACAGGGATGTCTGCTTGAATCTTTCTCTGTCCCCACAGTCTATATAAAATAATGTTTGACAATGATCAGTGGGTAAATATATTCTTACATACTATCCCAGTTTCAAGTAAATTGTGATTAATTATATTTTCATGAATTTAATGATTAACTTTTTCTTCAAAGGCTAATTGCTTGGAAACATTAGACATTTTAAATATTAAAATTATACCCACAGACTTATTAAAAAGCATGTTCTTTGTATTTCTTTCATGACAGTTGCAGATAAGTTAGTAATATCTTGAATAAGACTCCATTTCAATGCCTTTAAATCCCAGCAGAAAGATATTTTGGAAAAGCTCCATGTCACATGAGTGCTTAACTCTCTCCCACATACAAGTGTGCTATAATAATTAGTAGAAATAAAATTACCATATATTTTACATATTCATTATATAGATGTGCACACATACCTAATTATTATCTGAAAGCTAAATGCTCAAAAGACCACAGCTAAGAAATATACTTAAAATATCTGTAATTACATTTTGATCATCACTTGAAGTAAATCTTCTAGGATCTCAGTGACTAATTATTCTGATAGTCTTTCTCTATATGGTTCTAACAAATTAGTAACACTATCTCTGCATCTCCAATGGAATTATTTGTAAAATAATACATCCCATTTCACTGTTATAAAGATTAAGTCAGATAATTAATGCCACAGTTCATGTCATGTAACAACTTGACTGGGTAAAGGTATGTCCAAACGACTAATAAACTGATACGCATTTTAACTGAAAGACCAAATAAAGGCCATCCAGTCAGTTGAGGGCCTAGAAAACAAACAAAAGGTGACCAATGGTCATTGTGCTTTCTTATCAGGAGCTGGATGCTGCAGGTCCAGATTCTCAAGCCTTCAGCTTGAATGCTGAATGCCACTTCTGGCTTACCACTCTGTACAGGGTAGACTGTGGGACTTCTTGGTAAGCATAATTACAAGAGCTAATTATAATAATAAATTCTCTCTTAAGAATTTGCACATGTCCTGTTGTTTCTCTCTCAAGAACTGTGACTTAATATAATTATAATTTTAATGAAGTAATTTTAGAATAATACTAAGCATATGGTTGGCTTCAGTGAATGTGACTATACTTTCACAGTTCACATTCAAAACACAGCACTAATGGGATGTCTATGCCCTAAATAAAATTATGAAAAAGAAACTCTGCTACTCCTTTCTAATATATTATTTACAATGAAATATTTGCTTCTCATTCACCTGTGAGTAGGAAAAATGAAATAAGCTCCAATTTACTTCATGGTGAGTGAACTAATGAAGGACAACATAGCAGCAATCACTTTAAATAAAGCAACTTGAACCAGGACAGATTTAAATGTGTTCCACAAAGGACAGAGTACAGATGTTTTTCTGGTATGCACCTTTTAATGCAAAGATGCCTGCATTATTAAAGAAAATTCAAATGAGAAACTAGCCAGAACTAATATGAGTAAAAATGAAATATATACAATTAATAATATACCCTAATGAAAACAGACAATACAAAAGGAATAAACTTAGTTAAACTTGACAAAATGTTTGGTATATATTCAGACTGGTTCTTATTTATATCACATGGTGTAAAAAACAAGAATGAAAATTATATTTTGTCACATTTAAGAGAATTAAGACCATTTAATTTGTTTTCGTTTTTTAGATGTCTCGAAAGTACAAATTATATATAATCTGGTGATAGGGAATTTGCTCACAAACTTTGGTCCTGGCCACCATCCCACCATATGACTTACTTTGACTAATAGCCATATTCTCTGTATAGAGAAGCCATCTTTGCTACTATGACTGTGAAACCGAATTCACATAATACAATTACATTTGTTTCTGAACATTAAAAAGAAAGGAGGCTAAAGAAATTGAGTATAGAAATGAGTTTCCATAACAACACTGTGTTCATAAAAATGGATAGTCAACCAAATAATCTGAAGAATGTTCTCTACTGCTAGTAATAATAGCTCATATTTGAAAAAGAAAATTTACGTATATTTAAGTAGATGGCAAAATAAATACTTCATGAGGTAACTGAATGTAAAACATACCTCCTTGTATTTTTTGTCTCTCTTGAGTCCCCAAAACTTCTTTTCTCCATTATTTTTCAAAGATATGACATACAATGTAGAGAAAATCACTTTCATTTAGCTCAAATGATCCTTTCTTTCTAATGTTTTCTTATATCCTAAAATAATTATTCTAAAAATGAACCAGTAAGATAGACATCATCAAAATCAATGTCAAATTAAAGCATGTTTACATGCTTTCATTTTGTTGAATCTTGAATTATATTATTGGTCATGATACAATGATTAGATTGTATCTGAAAAACAATGCAGCTTAATCACTGAATCCAATATTGTCCAATGGTTATTTGTAGGGGTGTGTGAGCATGTGTGTGTGTATGTGTGTGTGTGTTCAGTGTGTGAGTGTGTGGTGTCTGGTCTGGGGTGCACACACCCGAGGATGTAAGATGTCCTGCTGTATCACTCTCTGTTCTATCCCCTTATCAATATAAGTGCTCTCCCCGAACCTAGAGCTGCTGATTTTCAGGCTGTCAGCTAGCCAACCCTAGAGGTTGTCTTGTCTCTGCTTTCCTCCAGTGCTGAGTCTACACATGCCCACCCCATGTCTGCTTTTACACGGATGCTGGGGAATTAAACACAGGTCCTCATGCTTGAGCAGTAAGTGAGCCATCATACAGAGCCATCTCCCCATCCCTATTCTGGTTTTTAGTAGACCTGTTAAGGCATCCAACTTATTCAGCAAAACTGTAACTTCATCTCCTCACCTCATATTTGGGGAACACACTACTCACACATACTCCTCTCTTACTGAAACTTAAATAGCAATCTATTTTTGTCTGTTTATGTGTGGTGTATATGTTTGGTATATACGCTCATTAGTGCAGGTATGTACACGTGTGCATCTGAGCACATGTGTACTTGTGTGAGTTCACGGTATGTTTTTAGTGTTTTTCCTTATTTTATCAATTGTCTCCACCCTTATATTTAAACAGAGTCTCTCATTGAATCTGAAGATGACAGATTCTGCTCGACTGGCTCGTCAACAGGTTTCAGGAATCTGTCTGTCTCTCTTCTGGTCTTATTGCCGAGATTACAGACATGAATCAACTTCCCTGGATTTTTAAGTGGGTTCCAGGCTTTCAAAAATCAGGTTCTTATGCTTGAGCAGCAGGCATTTTACCAGAAGAATTATTTCCCAAGCCCAATAACAAGCTCTACAGTAACTTATCCACCTAGATAACCAAGAGCTCACATTTGCAGTTCAGGCTTGTATCAGAGGAGTAATGGAGCTAAACTCTGCATCTGCCTTTGCTCCTGTTCCAATGAGGCTTTATGAATTCTGCCATTTGCATTTGCAGATTGCCCAAATATATGTAGAATACTGATCCTACCCTAAAAAAAATTTTACTTTGCCTAGATGAATTACTTTGCCCAACAAAATATAAACCAATATAGGGGTATCATTTTGTAATTGATGCCAGCCTTGTTTTCATCCTCTGCCATTCAAAGAGCTTGCCTCAGGGTATTAGGACAATGGGTCTAAATTAGAAGGCAAACATCCACAAGATATATGATGTGCTGTAGTTATACCACAGAAGTTACTGTGGGAAACAATGGGTTTTACTTACCCATAGACTCTTCCTCCCTACTCTCTTACAGCTAACAGGAATTTAGTACTTACTCAATTGACAGTCTCTTAAACTTAAGGTAACCCTTTATCCAAGCAGTTAGGTTATGATTAATGAGTGGTCAAAACCAGCCTTGATAATCAAATTGTCCATCACCTGATATTAAAAATATATTTCAATTTTGGCTAATGATACTTGAAGAAAAATATTCTGGGGAGAAACTCTTATTTCAAAAGAAAGTATATGGTTTTAAGAAGAAATTAGGCCAGAATCCTTATGAAAGGATTAATGCCACTGTTAGAGGTACAGGGGTTGGGTTTCTGATAAAAACAATGAGTCTGTCTGATATTCTCTGTGTATTTTGTGTGTTTTCTTGCCCTTAACCATGTATGGTGCAGAATGAAAGCTATCTCAGTGCAAGGACAAAGCTTTTGAACTTACCAAATTCTAAAAATGTGGACAGTAACTATCTTTTCTTTATACTAGATCGATTCTGAGGCAGTGAGTTATAGTAGTAAGTGGACTAGGTAATCATCTTTGCCAATGATAGTGAAAAGTCAAGTAAAAAGGATGAGATGTAGTAATACAGAAAAATCTTGGGGCTTGTTTTAACATTTCTGAGGTTATTCAACAGTATACACTAAGTTTCTTCTCAGTACTATATAGAAATAAATACAGTTATGCCTAGTTCAGTATCAGGGGCACAGACTGAGCAATGTGTTGCTTGACCTTAATTACTGTGCAAGCATCATAGTGTATAATTACAGGAACCTAGAAGATGTAGGTCAGTCACTTGACATAGCCTCTTCATGCAAGCAAGAGACATGGTAAACATGAGACCTTTGAGGCTGATGTTGAGGTTTCCCAGAATACTTTGTTTTAATTTTTTTCCTAAGTGGAAGGAGCATATTTTAAAACAATGACAAAAATATTACATTGTAAATACATAAAGCAATAGTAACTGGTTATGCTAATGAACAATTATTTGATGTGTGATATGATGTATCATAGTTGTGTAGTAAGGCTGTTTGCAGTAGCAACACCACAAATAAGTGATTAACATACTGTACTAAGATTTTCTGACCCAAATGTCATCATGTCAACATTAAGCATGACCAAACCTATTTGTTTAAGCTCTTACTATTCAGATGTTCTGTTACTGAAACTCAATCCCACTCCAAAGTAATTTCAGATGTACTTCTTGAGCTTCATGACATGACTTGTTCAATAAGAAATTAAATTTATATATAAGCCTAGACCTTCTGGCTCCCTAGTTTCAATTTTTCCATGATAAAATGAATTAGCCTAAGAGACCATCACAAGGTATTGTAATCCTTCATACTGAGACTCTTTCACTGTCTTTGCTACAGCAGAATCTCAACTGAGTGATCCTGAGATGGGTATAAACCATGTGGTTACCAGAGTCTCCTCTAGATTCATTTTTTACTTCTCTTATAATATGTAATAGCATACCAAAATTCATATTTAACAAAAGTCTAAAATATAATAAGAAAGAACCTTCAGGAATCAGGTTTCTGTTGGCTCCAATATCTTGGACACTGTCCTGCAGTGCACTTTTTTAAACACAGTAAGCAATGAACTCCTTTCATGTCATATTAAGTTCTGCTAGTCCATTCCAGAAAATAAATATTCATTTTCCAAATAAGATTGCATTGATTTTTTTCCCACGAAACCATTTTTAATAACATTTACTGTCTCAGCGTTTTGAGTTAGAACTGTGCAAAACTCAGCGGTTTTAGTTCAGGGATAAGTGACCCCTGGCTTTCATGCTGAGTTTCCAAATAACACACTGACACTTCCACTGAAGACGTGATTCTGCTGACTGTCTACCCGGACTGCCCTTTCCCCACATACGTGCTCCCTTCCCATCTTTTGTTGTCTGTGGTAAATTTAAACTCTCTGGTTGCACGAGCCTTTATTACTTTCCCACGTAAAAGTTTGAGAAAAGGGGAAAAGTAGAAGTATTTTCCTTTACATCAAAAACTGAGGTAGCTTTTGAGAAAGGAGCTAGATCTATAGTTAACATTCTCACCGAGTAAACTGTTGCTTAAACCAGGCACTGTGAATTCATGGACTTTATTTCTAAACCAGTAGGATGCTTACAAACATCTAGCATTCTTAAAATTAGTATTTCTTTTCAGATGACTCTCATTTCCATTAACTTGATCCTAGTAAGTCTCTAAATCAGGCAGAGCACCATACACTCACATTTGTTACAACTTGTTAAACACCAACAGCTCCAGACACAGGTCATAATATTTCCCATGTAAAAGAAGTCAATGATAAGAACAAAATTCACAGTCTCTTGAAATGTAATACCTCCATGCAATTTTTAGCTTTGCCATTTTATGCAGGATTTTGAGATGATTTCTTATGAACATTGACGTTTAGCTAGGACAATGAGGTAATTGGTACATAGAGCAAACAAACAGTAATTGATTACTTGGAAAGCATGAATTTGCAGCATCTAGAGTGGCATTATCAACTGCATTACTATTAGCCAATTTAAAAACATTTCTTATGGGAGAAGTTGTACTATGGGAAAAGTAATGAAATTAACCTGTCCAAAAATATGGAAAGGAACAGATAATTTATGCACTTTATTCACGTGTAAGGAAAACAGGATATACTTGATAGTATATTTCTGATTAAAATAATGACCCAGCTGTGACCCATAAAGAGGATTAACTAGATGTTTCCATGTACATCAAGGGGATTATTCCATGGTTATGATCACTATGCACCAATGACAGTATTTTCTAATAAAGTCTTGCTAATTATTTTATCATCAAAATGATCTAGTCAGCTATTGCCTTAGAATTAAGACTTCTGAGAATGCAATTTCCCAACTAGTATATCATCTGGGAACATTTTAATTGAATTGATCATATAAGGATGAACACTTGACATTAGTCTAGAAAAGAATTTATGACATTTTTCTGTAATATAAAAACATACCTAAGAATATAATTGACTATTGTTTTAAAATTTCTCTGGAACAAGTCATTTTTCAGTCCCAGTTGTTTAATTACGAAGATAATAAATCAAATTAGACTCATGTCAGTGAGTGTTCCAAAGAGCCACATTATAAAAATATTTCCTTCTAGTTCTGAGATGTTAAATTTAAACAGGAAATAAATATGATAGTCAACAATTATAGCTTACTAGTTTATTTAATGGACTTGATGGACTACTTGGATTTCAAGAGATTAAGTTGTCAAGTTTTTAATTTGTTATGATTTGCTTTGCTTATCCATTTAATGTTGCCTTTTTACTTTTGGAATCCTAAGATGATATTTCCAATATCCTATAGGCATGCATGTAACTTAATGGCCTTATAATGAAAGTTCCAAAAATACATTTGCCTAATATTAATTTTTATTTGTTATTTAATTTCTGTGGTACTTATAAGCTTAAAAAGACACTGATTTTTTTAAAGCCAGAGTGGAGAGTATTCTTTCAATACACAGAAAATAGTTATTCACATTTACAAATCTGAAAAAAAATTCAAAATTCTTAATTATACGCAGCAAATTACACACAGCATACTATTTAACACATTTTTCTTTTGAGGCTGAAGAAATGACTGTAAAGGTGAAATATTTACTATGGGAATATGAGGATCTAAATTTCATATCCTCGGGACTCATATAAAAAGCTATCGTAGCAAACCATTACAGTAATCACAGTATGGGAGAGCAGAGACAGGCAGATACCCCGGAGCTCACTGACCAGGCAATTGGAGGGTTCCAGGTTCAATGACAGACTCTGTTTTAAAAAATGATAAGGTAGAGAGCAACAGAGAAAGATACCCAATGCTCACGCTGGCTTCTGTCACCCACAGGCATGTGCAAACATCCACATGAACTCATATATACACACACAGAAAACTAAACCTTCTTTTTTTTTTTCTAGTGTGTCCTTTAAAGTTACGTATTAGTGTAAAAGTTTTACCATCTTCTTTAAGTAATTTTTGTATTAATATATTGGTATTCATATCAAATTCAACTACATCTATCAAAGAATTCACTCACAGCATATATGTTTTACACTTAAACCGTTTCATAAAAATAAGAATAATAAGGTAAGGTACCCCTTCCCAATATAGTATCCCTTTCTCTCTTTCTCTCTCTCTCTCTCTCTCTCTCTCTCTCTCCTGGAGCTGGGAATTGAGCATGTAATATATCAGTGAGCTATACCCCTAGTCCTTAATTTTCTCCTTTTTGACTGGCTGTCTTTCCTCACATGTCAAAATAGCAAACACACAGTTTCTTTGGCTATTTCTCTTTCATTCTGCATACCTTTATTTGGTTCCCTTTGTAGAGCATCCTTCTCTTACCATTTAAATACTGAGGATTATTAATGTTCAATTTGTTCATCATATTAAATGGGCTTTCTTTCTAGAATATCTCATTCATACTCGGGGTTAAAAACTAGATATCTACATCCAGTAACTCAAATACTTTCCTAAAACTCTATCTGTGGTCAAATGGTTATCCTAATGTCAACCCCGCCCCCAGCAAAACACCTGCTCATTTGATCTTCCCAGACATCTCACATGCAAATTTCCTAACACTGAACCACAAGTCTTCATACAGCTGAACATCAGAGTTGTCTGAGAAGGAAACTGGAGTTTAATCCACACTTCTATAGTTCCTCACTTTCCTCATACAAGAAACATGTTCCTAAGTGTTGGGCATAATGCAGGGTGGGTCTAGCTAGACCACCTGCCAGGAGGAATGGAGGAATGGCTCTCGTGGGCTACACATTTACTTGGACCCAGCAGCCTCCTTCTGGCTCCTGAAGGTATGGCCTGTGAGGGCCCAGTACTTAGCCCTGTTTCACAGCAAATACCTCAGGGGCTGCAAGCTGACCTGTGTCCTCTGCAAGAGTAGCCAGTGCTCTCAACTGTTAAGCCAGCTCTCCAGCCTCAAGGAATCTATTTTAACACACACACACTTGCTTCTACTTCGTTATCAATACACACATTCCTCCTCTTCCAAAGTCCCAGTTTTCTCATCTGTCAATATCCATCTTTTAGAGCTGAAGGAGGAATTTGTTAAGATAATATATATAAACTGGATAATATCTTCTTGATGTTAAAAAAATCGTATTTTTGCCCTCTTCCAGTACTAACAGGATACAAATCTTAAACAGAAGGCACAGTGAACATATTGTTACTTTTAACTCCAATTTATTGTGGTAGTGGCTTTGCTTTCTGGTCCTAAGTAACATTTAAAAAAAATTCTTACAAGGTTGCTTTGTAAAATGTTCATATTTACACGATTAGTCAGATTTAAGGAATAACATTTAGATATCTTTGTTCCCCTGGGAATTACTATAATTCCTAGCTGCTATACTAGGAATATGTCACTTTAGTGAAGAATGGAGTATTTTTCTCTGGACTCCATTTCTAAAAAGAAAAAAAAAAAACAGAGCAAGCAGCACATACAGATAATTTCCTTAATAATGTCTGAAATAAAGACCGACGGTTCCTTATCCAAAATACTTGGAACCAGAATTATTTTGTATTCATTTCATATTTCAGAGTATCCACACAGGCAAAAATAAGACATCCTGGGGATGGTGACCATATTGCCACTTGAAATCCAAGTGTTTCTATATCTTGAAAGTAAAATCATGGATTTTTTAATGTTCCTGTATTTTGACTCTCAGATATTACATTATGTCAATTGTGGAACTTTCAAGTTCCTACTCACAAAGTATCAGATTTTATAGCATTACTGATTTCAGGTGTTTGAATTAAGGACACTTGATCTGTATTTTCATTAATAGATTGAAAAGTAAACATTAAATGATTTATTGTACACCATTATAGACATATTAATATTCAAGGACTAGAATTAAATAAAGATATTCTTTGAGGTGGGTTGGACTAGAGGCTTACACTTGAAGGATAATTGGACACAGCATCTTCTTTCTCTTTTTCCCACCTTGTTCTGATGTAAACGTTTGGTCCTCTCCCTCCCTCTGCACAGTCCTGCCTCTGTGCATTATGCCACCAAAAACCCAAACAGCAGGACCAAATGGCCATAGGATTGAAGCCTTCAAAGTTGTGAACCAAAAGAAATCTTTCCTCTTTATATGTTAATTTCTCTCAGGTATTTGTTTCAGTAATGAAAACCTGGATATCACAAAGTTCCCTGACTACTAGAGCCAGAGTAGGAAGCATTGCACACTTTAAATGTGTTCCCTTAAATTTCACCTTCGGTTCAAGTGAGATGTAGCTCATGGTGATGTGATTTGTGTGGCTACTATGTCTAATGATGAATACCCTCTAACTTTCTCTGAGAGTATTGTGGAGGATTCTGGGAAGAATGAGGACAGTCACAGGAAAATAGAAGTGCAGGCACAGAGGAAAGGGAAAATATCCAATAGTCAAAAAAGTTGTCATTTTCAATCACTACATTCCAGATTCCCTCTTAAGTATATTTTAATGACATTTTAGTCATCCTCACTTTACAGATAAGACAACTAAGGTGTAGGCTTTAAGAACATAGCTCAAGGTCTTCTACTTAAGGTGTGTTAAAGGGTAGATCCAATTTTGTTTATTTTGTCTTCTATTCCTAATCCCCAATCTCTACTTTGTACCTGTTACACACCGTGTTTTCCATTTCAGAGCAACTTTTCTTTCTGCCCACAAGCTCCACCTCAAGTCTTCTGATTCTTCTACCTCAGTCCTATTCAGAGTTTATTTATTGTCTTTGGTAATACTTTCCTCCTACTCTTGTCTCTAGAGCACAGAAAGTCATTTTATGTTCTCAATCTCCTCACTAAAAGGATTTGGGTGCTGTGGCCTCTCCATTCACTGTATTTAACCCCACCTTCCTGAAGTAGCTCATCGTTTCCTGGTAGATGTGTCTCTCCTGTTTTTCTTCGGCTCTCTGAGGGATAGGAACTGTATTGAATTTATCTCTGTGATCTGAGTTTTATATCAGGGCCTAGACCATGATTTGAATAAAAGAAAATTTGTGTGGATATTATTAACTACCAACAAAAATTTGTCAGAAGCATTCTATGGATGATCATCACTCATACCAGTTCTAGAATCTCAGTCATAAATATCTGTCAAATATGTTTTTTTAATTTTTAAATAGATATTTTTACTTGAGATCCTTTATATTATAACAGTACTGTCAACCAGGCAGCAAAAAAATAATACGAAGTTTTTAATATACTTAGAAGTCATTAACTTCTTAGTCTAGCATCATAAACATAACAAATGGACAACATCATTGCATTGAATATTTTGAGTCCTACCTCAGAGGATTCTTGATTTTAAAGTTGAATACTAGTAAAGAAATTATTTGGGATTTATGACTGTTGAAATTCAAGTTTTTCTTGTCTTATAGAAACATGATGGATTAGTTATGGGAAACAAAAATTTTTAACATTTTCCTAGTATTATTTTTTAGCAGAAAGGCATTTAATTAATATATCTTGGGGCTACACTGTGTTACAATGCTTGATTTTAAAAAAATTACTATTTGAGTTCCTGATTTGTTTCATAAAAAATCATTACATGAAGTTTGAGTTGGAATTAGGATGGAATTCCCAATAATTTTTGAATTGGCCCTGGATATACTTGTGCCATTTTGTATGTATTTATGTCAAGTGGAATTCTTCTCATGAATGATTAGAAAATCAAATATTGATCAACTCTGAAAAATGCTCACAATACTCTGTAATCCTGCAGTGTGAAATATTGACAGGATTTGATTCTTTTTATAAAAGTAACTAATCACATCTATCTTATTATTATGTAGGTTTTCTTTCATCTATAATAAATGGTAAAATCTATATATACTGAAGAATTATTTAAGATAGCTTCCTTTATGATTTATTAACAGTAATCACTGTGAATACCTAACTTATATACCTGTATGCCTGGGTTTACATAAAAATTTTTTCCTGCAAAAAGGAACGAATGGAACAAGTTTAGAAGCTGTGTGTCCCTTTTCCTGGACACACGTGGATAAATGCCTATTCACCTCATATATGGACAGCAGACCAAAGAAAGCACAGCTTAGTGAACCAGGGGATTTACTGGTGTTACTGGCAGGAGCACAGGTGAGAGATTGAAAACAGGACTATAGGTGACTCAAAGGCAGCTGTATTATCCAAAAGCCCAACTCAAAATGGGTGACAATCCCATAAAAGCCACATCCCAGTGATTCCTGAGCAACTTGAAGGCAGCTTGGATGGCCTGTGAGTCCTCCCATCCGAGCAATTGTTGCTTCTTATGTAAACTTGAGTCAGGACCTTGTGAATCTTGTAACTTTTTGAGCTTCCTGAGGCTTGCTTGTGAGTTTTTCTTTCTTTGTTCCTGGAGAGAATGTTACAATTCATTCGTAAGAACTAGCTTCATAACACAAGTCATGCTGTAGACCTGGTTTCTTTGGCCCTGGGCAAAGAGGACATTGTAGATTTGGACTGAAAATGAATGCAGTGGCACTTCTTCTAAGTGTTCCAGAACCCTCCATAACAACACCTTGAAGGACTCTCTTTTCAAACTGCTCACTGCATGGATTCAACATAAGAAACAAGAACTTCTACTGGTGGCTGTCCCTTTTCATGTGCTAGTTACAAAGGAGGAAGGATTTGTGAACATGTGCCACAGAGAAGAGATTCAGGAGAAGACAATCCAAAAATAACTCAGCATACAAACACAACATCTGTCTCTCTTCTCAGGGAAACAATCCTCCTCAAAAAAGGTTGGTGCTGCAACTGGAGGAAGAAAAATTCCCACAGTTCCATAGTTCTGCTGCCAAGCTCCTTGGAGGCAGGAAAACTGACACTGAGTATAAGTTGAAAAGAATGATGGGTGTTTGGGAACATGGCGTGATGGAGCTCTTCGCCATAGGGATGCAGCGAAAAATCTTTGGGAGCACCACAAAATGTTATCAAAAATACATTATAAGCTCTGTTTCTCCATGTTATGATAACAAGATACTAGGGGAGGCATGAAGATTTGCAAGAAAAAAACTTGTTTCCCAATACATACTGAAAGATAACTGAGTGAAATAGATTGTATGAGGAATTGAAGTTATGAAAGAAAAATGATCTGACATAAGAAAAACCTTACCATAAAGTTACAGTTTTGACTTGTTTCTTATTCTTGCTGATTTGTGTCATTAGACACTTTCATTTTCAAGCACACAGCAAACAATGGGAAGATGAGATACAAGGGTTCATGGGTATAGTGAAAGGCAGTGAAAATTTTATGCCCTGGTATTTGATTTTTCAACTTGTTGGCAGGATGGCAGGATTCTGTGCATCCTTCTAGGAATTCTGAGATGCTTTCCAAATTCTGCAGCAGGCAGATCACCCTTTCTCATAGACAAGACTCTGATGGGATAGGGTCAGAATCTCTCTGAGGCTCCCTGTAAGCAAGCCTGCAAGAAGACTGCTGGTTTACAGAATGAGCTACACAGATTGTCACCATGATAGACAAGGGAACATTCTCTTCACTAAGGTGATTGTAGGTTGTGTCTTCACAGAGGCAGGAGATTGCATGGATGCTCTTTTCTCTGTGCTTGTTGATCTTGACATACAAAGTTGAGTTAACAATACCCCTGAGTTTATGACAGCCTATTATCATTTTGTGAATGGTCTTCTACGTTGCATTTTATCCAGTTTTCATTTCCCCACCTACTTCTTTTCCAATACATTTTTACCTCATCAGAACTCTTTACAATTGAACTTGCATTCATCAGAGACTTGTTTACCCTTGGAAAAAGATCCTATGCTATTTTATGTTTGTGCAATTTGTAGAAAAGATACTTTGCTAAAGAGTCATTGGAATTCAATTCTGTCCTGTCAAGGAGATTTGAAGCAATTTCAAATGCTTTCACAGTTTGCCTTCTACACACAGGATATATGTATTACCATATAAGACCTAAATGCTTTCACAGTTTGCCTTCTACACACAGGATATATGTATTACCGTATAAGACTTTGATAGTGGATTCTTGCTCCTCTTTGAAATATAGTGCCGCACCTTATCAGACGTCTGCATGTGTTTAACTGACCTCAATTAATATACTTTAAAATATATATGAGCTCAAGAGTTTGACAGTCAGTCAGACCATAGGCCATGGCAGGCTGTGCATTCAGATGACTACCTCCCTAATCTCTGACACCTGGCCTGCTGCTGACCTTGGTACTGATTTCCAGAGCCTGGAAATCTTGTGCATCATCAAGGACTTCTGCTCTGTGAGTCATGCCAATCTCTCCCTCTCATAAAAAGTATACCTTTAATATCTTCAAATTAAGTTAGGACCTACTTCCACAGAGGTCTGCTTGCATTCCACCTGTGCAACTAGATTTTAATAACATTGGGAATCATTCACTATGGGACTGATCTATCTTTTCTCATGTAGACAATGTGTGCCCTGTGCAGTTTGATATTATTCATCTTCTTTTAGGCATTGTGACCCCAAAGTGGGAGAATGCTCTCGTACAGAAATAAACTATGTAATTCAGTGAACTATACTTTGTCCCCTTGTTTCTTCCGTACAAACCACCCTCCTCTCATATTTTATTTCAACTTTATTTATAAGGTGCCTACCCATGTGAGATTATAATCACCCGTTGTTCCAGACTACTGTATAATGCTTTTCCCCATGCAAACACTGTATTTTACAGGAACTCCGATAGCACAGTGATTAGGAGTATAGATGCCAGGGTGAGACTGTGGGTTTAATTTGTGGCTCCATTTTTGTCAGTGAGTCTTCAACATCTCAGTTCACATTCTCATGTACCAAATAGAATTAAAACGAGCTTCCTCATAGGTTTGCTTAAAGATTATACAACTTAGACAAATGGGTATTGTGGCTTACACCAATAATATCAGCACTTGGGAGACTGAGGTAGGATGATTGTTTTGAGTTCAAAGACACCCTGACTTGAAGAGTGAGACCCTGTATCCTAAATAAATAAATAAATAAATAAAATAAAATAGTGCGATTGTATAACTTAATTGTGCAATAAGCAAAGTACATAAACCAGCAAGGGTATGTGTTACATAATGCAGAGTACTACATAGATTACTGTGATGATGATTACTTAGTTAGTCGTCTTGTTACTAACACATGTGCTACCTCCAAAGTCAGTGCTATGGGATTTATCATGCTGTGAGCATTATGTTGCCCTTTGCTTTTAGATCAGAATTCTCAAGGACTTTGGACTCAGAATATTTTGGTAGTCTTAAAAATTACTAAGATTTCAAATAAACTTAGTCTTTAATGGGTCATATTTATACTTACCACATTAGAAATTAAATTTTTAATCAAAATATTTATTCACATATTTAAATATAATAAATCCATTGCATTTTAGTTATAGATCCACATAACAGGATATCATCATTAAAAACTTTTATTAGTTACCATTCAAAAATGCTAACATTACAAAATGTTTAAAAGATAAGTCCTTCACGTATGACATACCAATGATGTATGTATAATTACATTCTTATTAAAAATTTAAATTATTTAACATTTAATCAGATATTAACAGAGTTAATACTGGATATTAAAATTATGGATAATTTTAATTTTCTTTACATTTATGTATTTTTTTCTAGTTTAGTCATTTTCCACCTTGACAGAGCAAGATAAAAATTAAAAAATATTAAAATTAAAATTCTTTTCTTTTATATATAAGCTTTATAAATAGAAAATAACAAATATATATATATGTTAAATGTGGTTTCTTACATTTGTTAAATGTAATTTTTCTGCTATTAGACTGATGTGTCTTAAATTCATAATTTTCAACATAGTTTTTAAGACTCCTTTGCCAGCAGGTCATGCCGAACTAAGCCTTTGCATTCTTGGCATAAGAGATGAGCTGAGTGAGGCTATGGTTGGGCTGGTGAGACCAGCCGCTGACAGTAAACTACGAGTTGCTAGTTGTGTGAGGGCAGACAAATGATTTCACCTCCTAGCTTCGCTTTCTACGCTCATTTCTACCTCTGGGCCATCAAAAGTACAAAATTATATTCCAAGCCTAACAACCTGGGCATTTTGTAGGGGCTCTGTAAGCACTGCAACTATTAATATTACATTTAGAGCTATATCTGAAGAATTCTAAAGGCTGTGGACCAGCAAAGGTTGGAAACCTCACATATGGCCTGGCCAATGAGCTTCAGAAAGATACAAGTACTGGTGAGCGTGTTATTGAGGACAATTGATTTGAATGAGAAGGGGGAAGTGTGGAGGAACTGGAGACCAGGGGATCAAAGTCTGAACATTTTAAGATAGACAAATCTTTACTAGTAATGGTTTAATAATCTGGCATCAGAGATTGTAATTCTAAGTGTGCTCATGGTGTGGAAGGAAAATAATCCTTTGTAGTCTCTGCCAACAGAGAGTGGCTGGTTAGGGTGTGGCCAGTTAAAATGAACTTAGCTTTTTCCTATGGGCATATAGGACCTTTATAGAGGGTCTTGTGCAAATCCACATGCCTATGTGTAATTTGGGTTGACAGCTTTGTTCTCTGTTGAACATGGTTACCACATTATTCCCAGTAGTAAGCATGGCTGAATGTCTTTAGAACTTGGACACTGATCAAACATTTGCAGTTGATTTCCACAGAAAGAATCAAATGCTTTTAAATTTAGAATTCTTGGGCTTATTTCTACTTAATGAACATAGGGCTCCTTCTGGTGAAGCTCTCACCTCAGGCAGGACACTGATCAAGTCTTTATGTCTTCTTCCATTCCTCCTACTTGGAAGCTGATGGGGAAATTAAGTCAGAACCTTAATAGATGTGCATACCTACTTGTTATTTCCATTGTTTCAAAGTTAAGTGAAAGTTTTCATGCTTTAAACTGTAACACAAAAGTTAAAATTCAGCTCAGGGGTAATTTCAAAGAATACAGAATAGAAAAGTTCACAGGTTCTCAAGGTTTATTCCAAATCTGTTTGTCACAGAAGGGGACGAAGTCTAGATACAATTCGGTGCTATTTCTAGGTGCTCTTTCCATCTGTACATTTAAAAAGACAAGTCAGGGAAAAACACAGACTTCCTCTGAATTCAGAATTATTTTTGTTTGCTTTTCCACGGTATGAATTCCAAAACTTTCCTTTTGTCTCAGATAAGTATGCATTAGCAAATCTGTTCATTTTACATTAACAAAAGGTAATGTGATTTGAGAACATTTTCATTTTGACATCAAAGTTGTATGCACAAGATTTAACAAAAAAATTTCAAGTATTTTTTCCAAAAATTTATTCAGATCTCCACTGAAAAATTTTTTGGATGATATGATAATGAACAACTATTACTTGGCTTTCTGTCTGTCAGATCATGTCCTGGGTATCAGAAACACAACCATTTATTTTTGTCTTTCTGGAATTATATACTAGTAGTAGAGATCAAGAAAATTAGCACATATGTCAAAAATTTAAAAGTAAGAAAAAGTTAAAAGACCATGAAGCATGGCACACTAAAAAATATCATCAGAATACTCAATGTCAGAGACCAAGCTATGGAGATAGGTGCCTCCTATCTTGATATTAGGTGAAGGCAGTTCATTGGGCAGGAATAAACTATGCTCAGCATGAGAACAGTCAAGACAAAGCCTGCACTGTTATGTAAGCCCTGTCCCCTCATTGGTTAATATTCTCAGTTAAAATTGCCATCAATCTTTATCTATTAAGGAAGAGATGGTGGTTATGACACAAGAACATAGTCATTATCTTTCCATTAGCATTAACTAAGATGAATTTGTGGGGCAAAGATGAACAGTAGAAGGAAGAGTTTTATTAATTTGGTTTTTAAAATGACTCATTAATGATCAGAGAGGAATTAGAGAAGATTTCAGATTCTTCAAAGACTACTGAGAGGATTTTGTCGTGTTAATTGAAATATATTTCAATTAAAATGTAGATATTATTTCTCCTAAAAATGGTTATTAATTGCAAGTTAATTTAAGAATTATACAGAAAAAATTCTTTATAAACTTGGACAAAGAGAAATAAAAATCTGAACACATTATTTAATGCTAAAATTTTCTATTCTAGTTGAAGTTATCTAATTAAAGTTCCTATCATTTTGATTTAAAATAGTTAAATATACTTATTTTCAAATTTGAAATAATGCTCATAAACATGAGTATATTAGGCAAATAACCTGAATGTATTAGTTCCCTATTTTATGAATATAAAACAAAAATAATCTTAAAAGAAAAGAAAACCTAAATTTTATCCCCAGCCCTGCTCCATATAGAAACTCCGACTGTGATTTCCATACTCTTTTTTTGATGGGCCCTGTTATCATATTTTACGATATTTTTAAAAATTATATCGTTTCTTTTTTAATATTTCACGGCATTGTGGCTCTCATATGTATTTACACAATTATTGTAAAGTCACTTTCTAATAATCGACTGTTCTAATGTGGCATAGTTTAAATAATGATGCAATGCTTTTTTTCTTCAACATGTTAATTTTTCTCAATTTTTACTGAGACAGGAACTGCTGTGAAATTGTTACTTTATTTTATTCCTTAGAAACAAACTACCAAGTGTTACTAGTTTAGAAGGTTTAAACATTAATTCATGGTAGCTTTTGACAGCATTATCCAACAGTATGCTAACTTAAATTGTCCGAGAATACATTTTTTTTTATCAATTTGTTTTGTATTTCGCCTAATTCTGTAACTCTTCTGCTCATTAGATAATTGTACTGGCATGATGGCATCACACAGCCAGAGAAAATCTGGAAGAGAGCAGGTTCTAAGAAATGCATATAGCATTTCCACATGAATAAACTTGTGTATTGTTCCTTCTTTTTCCAGGATCTTGGGCTGGGTCTTGCACAGGTAATATGTAACAGTTATGCCAAGCCAATGATACTATAAATCTCGAAGGAATGATTTTTATAGCATTTGAATTTTTAAATTTACATCTAATCTAGCTGGAACTTAATTTTTACTCTTCCAACATGTGTTCATCTAGTCTGCTCCAAACTGTTCATTTATCAAAACATTGCTTATTAAATATTGTTCTGCTCACCCATGTTTAGTGATGTCTGCATCTTTATAATCTAAATTATCACAATCATATATATTTGAAGTTTATATTCTTGTGGTTAATACATTTTATGCCAATATATGCTTCAGTGTTCAGAAGGCTGTTTTCCTTATGAAATTCATGAATTTATGTGTTTGCGTTACAATATTATTCCACAGTCTTGCAAATTTCTTTTACCAATTTCATAATCATGTTGTTGGGTTACAAAATAAGAGTACAGCTTGAGCACAGCTAAATGTAAATATTAACTTTAGAAGAATTCTTATCTTTTTAACGTAGGTAAAGCAAATTTTAATGGCTTTGTTTATTGTGGCCTCAGTGCAACAGAGGCGTAGCAATTTTCCTAAAATAAATTAGTGTGGTGGTTCAGTGAATGAAACTGATTATCATGTAAACCTGACTGTCAGAAACCAGTTTCTGGATCATATATAAAAAGCCTGATGTGGTGGCACTCACCTGTAACCCCACAGCCCTATGGTGAGACAGGAGGCGGAGACAGGGAAATGGGATGGAAATTCAGGTACCAGCTGGCCTAGAGTGTGCAGCACAGCAGCAAAAGAGCAAGATGATCACATCTGGAAGCAAGGTGGAGAGAGAGAGAAGTGACTCCTGAAAACATACATGCACTGAGGTTTGTGCATGCTCATGTGTGCGTGTGAACACACACTCACTGATTCACACACACAGACACAACCAAAATAAATAAATAGTTTAATTGAATAAAAAAGAAATTGGTATGAAGAGACAGTTGCTTGTCAACTGTAATGATTCCATTAAAGTTTGGCTTTTATCACTAGTACAAAACATTTGTCTAATTTTATATACTGAATGGCCTGATATAACTCTTCATTCCCTTTTTATTGATTAAATTTGGTCTTTGACGATCTCACACATTACTTTCTGCCTCCTCTCACTCTGCCTTTCCTTATGTCTCTTCTACCTGTGTTGTACACCCGTCTGCACTTCAAGTGCCTTTCCCACACTTGTATCTTTTTGTTTTCTTTTGTAACCCACTGATTTTAATCAGGACCATCTATACGACCAGTGGTTTGGAACTGTTCATTGGAGATGTTGGGCTCATAGTTCAGCACATAACTGAAAGCAATAATTGAACTTCTCAGGGACTCTATTGGTAGCCAGCAGTTCAGCAGGGAGGGATAGCATTGCTGTGAGATCCCCTCAGATGAGTGAATGGCTCTTGACAGGCCTAGCATTTTGTAGGCCTAATGCAAACAGCCACAACTGCTGTAAGATCATGGGTAGAATGCACTTTCTTGCACAGCAGATAAAATTTCACAACCCTTCTTATCTTCTGGCTCTTACATTACTTCCATTTCCTCTTCTGAAGTGTTCCCTGAGCCTTAGAGAGGATGGTATAAACGACCTCTTTAGGGTTAAGCACTCAATAACCGCTTATTCTAAGCATGAATCTCTGGGTTCACCACTGTTCACTGTGAAGAGAACCTTTTCTGATTAAGGATGAGAATAACATTTAGTATGGATATAAATGTAAATATTTAGAATATAGCTTGGTGCCATGTAAATTTAGCTAAACAATAGTAGTTAGTTCCCTCTATGACCTCTTCACCCATGGTTTTGACCAAGTTTACAATACCATCCTGTGGAATGAGTGTCAAATTCAACCTAAGAGTGGTTGCTTACCCTCATAATAGTCAGGCCACAATTGCTCCAGTGGGCACCTGTTCCCTGGCATGTTGACATTGTAATTTGCAGGATTCACAGCTTGGGTAAGACCATTGATACTTTATGTCCTCCAATAGCCTGTATGGCACTTTCCAACACTGTGAAAGCTAGCCTGTAGGGAGGAGGATTCTTGTTCATTTCCCTATATTATGCTTGATTTTTCTATGCCATACAACCTAGGCGTATGGTATCTTCAGGTCTGGGTTTTAGCATCTAGTTCTGGGTGGTATTCAATAGAAATAACAAGAGCCTCGATGGTTTTGGTAGCCACTGGGGTCTGCCTGGTCAGCAACTCAGGAAATGTTCTCCTCCTGGCAATGGTAGTTTTGCTTGATAAACAATAGAGGAACCACGTGAAGGCTATGTCTCTTTTAACTCAGTCTTATTATTTGCTTATTTTTTAAATATACATTTTCATTGAGTTTTTGTGCACTCCATACAAAAACATCTTGTATATTTTAATTGAGTTTTTGTGCATCTCATACAGAATATCTTAACATCCCCATCTGCACCCCTTATTTTTAAAATTTTTATTTTATGTGTATGAGTGCATTGCCTGCATGTGTACACCCGTGAGGTGCAATGCCTGCAGAGCTTAAAAGAAGATGTCCTACGGAACTGGAGTTATGGACAGTTGCCAGCACCATGTGGGTGCTGGGAATCAAACCCAGTCCTTGCCTGAGCAATCAGTGCTCGTAACTCCTGTGTCACTTCTCCAGCCCCCAACCTCCCCTTATTTTTTAACTTAAATTTTCAAAATTAAAAAAAATGCTTAAAAATAGCAGTTTCTATGGCTTTCTCATAAATGACTCATTTTGGTTAGCCCACCCTGCCTGTTCCCTCATTTCCTCCATCCCTCTCTACCTCCATTCTTGCTCAAACCTTTCCACTGACAGCATTTCCCATCTAACATTCATGTCACCTGTATTCTACTAGCTTCTCTCCCTTAAAACACCGTCCTCTGACCCCTTTCTAGCATCCTGACTTCTTTAGGTACTCCAAGTTAAACACACAAACGATTCAAAGCTGGGATCCACGCAAGACAGAGAAGACTTGGTGCTTGTCTCTCTGACATGTTTCCTCTCTTAGCATAATTTTTCCAGTTCCATGCATTCACATGCAAAGTTCATCATTTCATTTTTCTATAGAGCTGAATAAAATTTCATTTTGTCTAGGTAGCCCCTTTTCTTTATCCATTTATCTGTTGATAGACATCTAGACTGGTTCCATGCCCTAGCTTTTATGAATACAGCAGTAATGAATATGGATGTGCAAGTATTTCTGTAGTAAGATATTGAGTCCTTTGGGTATATGCCCAGGTGTAGCCTAGTTGGATTATATGGTAGATCTGTTTCTAGCTTTTTGAAGAAACTCCACACTGATTTCCATAGTGGTTACAGCTGTCTACACTCCCACTGCACAGAATAATCCCCTCCTTTCCCCACAATCTTGCCAGTATCTGCTGCCATTTGATTGTTTTTAAATAATAACCAGTCTGACTAGGGTAAGGTAGATTTTCAAATTAGTTTTAATTTGCATTTCCTTGCTTTCTAATTATGTAGAACACTTTAAAAATGATTATTAGCTATAAATATTTGTTGTTGTGAGAACTCTCTATTCAGTTCCAGAGTCTATATTTTGACTGGATTGTTCTTTTAATGTTTTATTTTCTTCAGTTCTTTGTGTATTTTAGGTGTTAGTCATATATCAGAGGTACAGGTAGCAAATATTTTCCCCCATTATGTGGGCTGCCTCTGTGTTGAATAGCTTCTGTTTTCAACTTGACACACCTGCATAGAAGGACTTTGAATTGAGGTACTTCCTCCATAAGATCATCCCGTGGTCAAGTCTGTGAGCCATTTTCTTAATCGACAATTGATATGGGAGGGCCCAGCCTATTGCAGGCCATACCGCCTCTGGCAGGTAGTCTTGGATTGTGTAAGAAAGCAGACTGAGGACAGGCCAGAGGAGCAGGTCAGTAATGAGCGTTCCTCCGTGGTCTCTGTTTCAGTTCCTGTTTGAGTTCCTACCTTGGCTTCCTTCCGTGATTGACTGACACTTGGAAGAGTAAGATAAAATAAAAAACACTCTCCCCTCCAAGTTAGTTTTGATCAGTGTTTTATCTCAGCAAGAGAAAGCTAACTAGGATAGCCTCTTTACTCAATTGTGAATTTTTATTTTGTTGTACAGAAATTTTCACTTCTTGAATTTCTCTTTGTCAGTTCTTAACCTCGTTTCCTGATCGATCAGAGCTCTCTTTAGAATGCATATATCTTGTAATGTTTTCCTGAGTTTTTCCTCCAGCAGTTTCAGTTTTCATGTTGAGGCTTTGATCCATTTGAAGTTGATTTTTGTGCATGGTAAGAGAGAAGGTAAACTGAATTATCTTACATTGGATTCTTTTATTTGAAAATACAGGGCCTGCATGATGGCTCAATGGGTAAAGGTGCCTGTTACTAAGCCTGATTAGGTTTGAGTCTGGGGACCAGCATGGTGGGGAGAACTGACTCCCACAAGTTGATCGCTCACCTCTGCATGCATGTTGCTGTTTGCCCGTGCCTACACACATACACAGAAATAAATAAAAATTAAATAACAGTACATGGGATGGCTTCTCTATTTAAATTTAAGATTTACAACAGCATTTTGTCAAGGATATAAATACTGTTTTAAAAATTGCCATTCCTAGAAAAGAATAACTAAATCTGATCATTGAGTTAATTCTTAATTGAAGTCTATTTAAATTCAATTGAATATTCAATGAATGGCATGCTAAATAAATAAAGATGCCATTGAATCATTTAAAAACAGTGATTTACATAAATACTTAAGGAAAAGGGACAAATCTGCACTAAATGTAATATATTGTCAAACTTTACCATAAATATTAATATTTTACATGGGATCTTGCAAAGTCTAAGATGTGGTAATAATAATGACAATAGTTTTTAGCATTTATTCAGCTCTTTTGGTATACTAGGCAAGCTCTCAGTGTTACTTTATTCACATTACCTAAGAACAAAGGGGGAAGGAAGAAACTTTTGTCTTCATAGCTGAGGGAACTGAGGCTTGGAAAGAAAGCCAACTTGGCTGCAAATCACATAGATCAAGTATTTTCATGGGGAAGAGGGTAGGGTTGTTTCCAGTCTATGGTCTGTGATATTTGTCATAAATAATGAAAAGGTTTTTGGGTAACCTTTCATTGATTCTGTTTAGCAAGTATCTTTTGTTGCCGTCCCTCTGCTCAAGGCTAGCCCAAGGGGGATGCAGGGTCTCCGCAGAGTAGGGGGGTGAGAGGCGCAGTCAGAACACAGACACCGGGAGCTGGGTGGAAGCATGCAGAGGGCGGGCCCCTGCAAACTTGTTTATTCAAGGAAGTGCAAGGGATTTTATGGGTTTGATTAGTCAATCGCCCTGTGGGCTGGTTCCCAACTGTGGCCAATAATAATCTGTCTCTGGGTAGATCATCTCGGTGCATGTTCTCTCCAGACACAGGGCAGAAGCTGGTGTCATGCCTGGCCTGAGCGGAGTGAAACTCCACATCCTCAGAAGCCATTTCTTTGTTCCTCATGGCAGGCAGCCTGGTTAAGTCCCATCCTGCATCACACCATACAATCTTTGATTATCCATAGCTGCTTAAATTTAGATTGAGACTCTTCACAGTCGCAGGGACATGCATGTGAGCTGATAGAGAGGTCCCTGAAGAGCAAACAAGACTTAACAGGTGTTCTTGTTTAGGATTAAAAGATAATGCTAGAATAACGAGTGTGCACAGTAAAGATAGATTAAAAGAGAGTGTATTTTTCACACGTGACTCTTGATTCTAAAGAATCACATATAATTACCAAGTATTGTGAAATTGTTTCCAACAGTCTGAATACTTTAAAAAATATGTGATTTTATATAAACTATCAGTTAACAGTCTATAAGTTCTATAATGGTTTGAACTTCAGTTTTCAGCAACAAAAGTAAAACAAGTAATAATATATGGAGATTCAGTAAACATTTGGAGGGCTGTCCAGGCAGCACGAACAACTGAAGTGTAGACTTTCCTTTCCAAGGCCAATAGTAACAGGCAGGGCGAACAAACTCTAGACCGAGCCTGCCGGAGTCTCTAGTACATACTTTGGCTCCATCTACTGGAAATTTTAAACAACAGCAAGCTCACTGGACTCCGAAACGTTTGAGAGATACTCTGGAATCTTCCTGCATTCTGGGCCTCTTCTTAGTAGATAAACCTCTTGTGTAGAAGCAATCCATTTCCTCTACGGAGGATTAACTGTTAAATCATTTCCCTCCCTTTTTTACCTCTTACTGGCAGGAAACAAAAGTAGCCAGATGTGGCTTCAGTTTCTCATTTTAATGGAACTATATTATTATATCCCTGGTAGAAACAGTCCCTGAACTGGGTCCAGATGATGAAACATGCAGAAACCCAAATCCTATGGTTGGTCCACGTGGCGTCTTACATAACAGCTCAGCTCTGCCATTGTAGTGTGAAAGCAGCCATGGACATAAGGGAAGGAGTGTGGCCACTATTACAGTAAAGAATTATCTAAACGTTCTTCTGGAAATGACTTGGGATTCACGTTTACACACATATGTGCACACACACATATGTATATATATATATATATATACGTGTGACAGATCTGTGTAATTTTTAATGACTTGCCTTATGACCTAGTACAATCTTAGCTCTCTGAGTATCCAGTATCCTTTTTTTCTTGATAATAAATAAATATATATACATATATACAGAATAAATAGTAAAAATATTTACATAATTCAATTTGTATAAATTATTGAATTGTGTATTTCCTTTGATTTTTTTCTATTAATTATAAAGTTGCATATAAAGTCTCTCAGCCCAATTTTCAATTTTTCCATTTCTCTTTTATCTTTGATAACAATTTGTCTTATATGTCTTGAAGGATATGACATTAAGTGCATAGAACATTACATTGATTTCAAACTAGTGGATTGAATCTTTTATTATTTTCAAGTTCTCATAAGATATTTGCCATAAAGTCTAATTTTCTATATAAGAAAGTCACATGAACTTTTGTGTGTATGTGTTTGGTTTGTTTTTAGGATTTCATTAAGTTTTACTGGTTGATGTAGGCGGTATACCTTTGGAGTTTTAAAAAAATCTGCAAAACTGTAAAACCTTATGAATATATATATTCATGTTACCATTAATGTACTTGGGCTTAATTTATTGATTTTGTGCTGTTAAATATGTTGTGTTCTATATTACTTTTTAAATTTTAAATTTAATTTTTGTGGTTTTCATATAATATAACTTGATGGTATTTAGATCTTCTTGCTTATCATCACCTTCCCTTACTGGCCCTTCCCAATTTAATGTGATAATCTATATATTATCATATATATTGTATATTACTAATTAACCAATATATTGCAATTATATTATTCACATATTAATTATGCATAATTAATATTATATATGTATTAATATATATTATGTATATAATAGAGACTAATCTGTGTCCCTAAATGTCCTTTAGCATGGATCCATCCACTGGAGACTGGTTAACCTAACAAGAGTCATATCCTTGTAAAAGACTGACTTTCCTGTTTCCACAACCATCAGTTGTCAGTAGTTCCTTTTGTAGGACTGGGGGTTCATACTTGCTTTGCCATGTCTATGCTGGAATCTTGTCTGGTTTAAGCTTGCATGGTAATTGTGAATGCTGTCACCAGTGCTGTGAGTTAATATGAGCAGCTGACCAGCTACCTGGAAAACTCTTATCTCCTTTTGGTCATCTACCACTTCTGGTTCTTACGTCCTTACTGCCCCCTTCTTCCCTGAGCCTTGGGGGGCAGAAGTTTGATAAAACTGTCCTTCCCTGAGCCTTGGGGGACAGAAGTTTGATAAAACTGTCCTATTCATGGATAAGAACTCTGTAGCCTCCTGTTCTCTGCACATCGACCAGCTGTGGATGTCTGTGTTAATCACCATCTGCTGCATAAGAAATATTCTCTGGTGGAGTTGAGAGATTCATCAATCTGTGTGTATAATAATTAGTCATTAGGAGTCAGTTTAGTACTATAACTATTTGGTAGAAAACTAGCATTAGGCTCTCCCCTATGTCCTGTGACCTGTCCAGCCTCAGGTTCTTAAGCCTGATGTCAGTGTCAGGTATGGACTCCATCCTATAAAGTGGCCCTTAAATCAAAGTAGAAAGTAGTTGGTTACTCCTATGTCATTATTGCACCCCTGGGCACATCTTGCCAGGCCAGTTGGTTTTATAGTTCACAGGTTTTGCAGCTGGGTAAGGTTGATGACTTATCACTTTCCATTACTGTGGACTCTAGCCAGTAGAGAGGAGGTTTTGAAGTCAGCAGCAGCTCGATTTCTCCTCCTTTGTTGTAAAGCTCATGCATGTTGTGTCTTCAGCAATAGGGTCTTAAGATCAAGTTCTAGCATCCTGCTTTCTGGCCTTCTTTTTGATTGTCTTAAAATCTTTTTGAATCTAACTCCCCTCATGTGTTTCCTTAGTTTGGAGTTTAAAGATAATTTCTATTATCTTAGTATTTACCTTTGAAATTAAAATATACACACTTAACTAATTCATCTAAAGTGAACTTACACCTTTACTTTTCTTTTGGGCAACACAAGGAAACCGAGAACATTATTTCATCTCCTGACTTATGCATTGTTTTGCTACATCTGAAATTATTTGTTCTGGGCAAGGACCCCTTGTTAGTACTAATAGAATCACTGTTGGTATAACTGCAATGAACCATCTCTTATCTCCTCATTTGTCCTTGAATTTGGAGATATATATATGTATATATATATATATATGAATCATATACTAAATAGAATAAGCATGAAGTGAACTTAAAATAAGAAATGCTTATTCTGGGTCTTTGAGAGAAGTTTTAAGAGTTTGAAGAAAGTCCTTCTTTGTTACTTGAAAGTTACTTTGTAATTTAACTCCCCAAGCCTCAGAGATCCTAATCAAAGATGTTTCCACATCTTTCTGAAATTATGCAGAAAAAGTAGATTTCCTATGGCCAGCCCAAAAGTCTTAGTCCCACTCCACTAGGAATTTCAGCTTAGTAAACTGGCCTAAGTCACAAGAGATAAAATTTCCATCCAGCCTTCTCTGGGTCCCCATTTCCCCTTTTCTCATTTGTTATTTTTTTGAGAATTTCATACAGTGTATATTGATCATATTTACCCATCCTCCTGCAAATCCTCCCAGATCCACCCCTCCTTCCCTACACATCTAACTTTATGTCCTCTTGTTTTTATAAATGCATTGAGTCCAATTTGTTGTGAACATATATTCTTGGCTGTGTGGCAATCATGGTCAACCTATCAGGGTCTCACCATTACAGAAACTTGATTGTCTTCTCCTGGTCACCATCGATTGCCAATAGCTCCTCCGCCAGGTGTGGGACATCACACCCTGCTCCCCTTTCCATGCTGGGGTTTTGTCTGGCTTCTTTTCCAAAGGTATTCTTAGTGAGTCAAAGTCCCACTATCTAGCCAAGGCTGTCCTGGAAATTTGATTACATGATATAGGCATGCCTCAGATTTATGGCTGTTCACTCAGCTTTTTAAATGCTGGAATTATAGGCCTGCTTCCTGACACCCAACTCCAGGTGCCTTTTTTAAAAATTAGCAAACGATTAATGACTTCAATTCTGGTATTTTCATTTTCATGTTGATCTTCCTTTCCCATTTCTTTTCCCTGTCCTCTGTGTCCCTATTTTTGGTCCCTTTCCTTCTCTTAGCCACCCCTGCAAATTTCAATGAGATGTATTTTATCACTCTCTTTCCACATAAAGATGTCTTTTTTTCCTTTATAGTTTCATGGCCTACAAAAACAAACACACAGACACACAGGCACACAGGCATACACACAAATTAAAATATAGCATCAGCATATGAGACAAAGTTTTATGGTATTTGTCCTTCTGTGTCTGGCTAATTTTGCTTGACAAAATGTTTTCTGGTTCCAGCTACTTTCCTAAATATTTCGTAGTTTTATTTTTCTTTAGAGTTGTCTGTATGCACATTTTCTTTGTTATTTAAAGAAATTTTGTTTATTTGCCTTTCCTGTGTCCAGAAAAGGGCATCTGAAGTTACAGATGGTTGTTAGTGGTCATGTAGGTTCTGGGAAAAAAACCAGGTTCTTTTAAAAAGCAGACAGAGCTTTTAATCCCTGAGCCATCTCTCTAACTCCATAGTCCACATTTTCTTTGTCTTATCCATTCATAGTATTTTTTTTTATATCTAGGCTAGCTGCCTTTATTGGCTACTAAGAAGTGTTCAGAGAAAACGTGGCTGTGCAGGTATCTCTGTGGCACAACTTAGAGTTCTTTGTGTATATATCCTGGAGTGGCTGGAGTGGTATAGTTGTGTTAGATGGCAGTTCTTTTTAAAAAATTAGCTTTATACTAATTGACCTACATGTCCACCAATATTTGTTGTTCTGAGCCTTCCTGTGTTAGATATCCTGTCTGGGGTGAGATAGAATCTCAAAATAGTATTAATTTTCATTTCCCCAATGTCTAAAGATGTTGAACATTTAAAAACAGTCATTGGTTCCTTGTATCTTCTTTTGAGATCTGTCTATTTATTTCACTAGCTTGTTTATTGATTAGAAAACTTATTTTTAGGGTTTACCTTTGGCAGTTTTTGTGTATTCTAAATATGAAGCTCTCTGAAGTACAGCTGACAAAGAATTTCTTTCATTCTATGAACTGTCTCTTTTCTGTGCTGATAATTTTCTTTGATATTCAGAAGCTTTTTAATTTACTTTAATCCAAACGTTTCAATTTTTGAAATTTTATTCTTATTCTATTGGAATCTTTTTTCAGAAATTTCTTGCCTAGACCTGTACCTGAGTGGTTTCTTTATGCTTTAGTAGTTTTAGTATTTCCAGTCTTATATTAAGTCACTGATCCATTTGGAATTAATTTTTGTGTAGGATGAGAGATCTGTATCTAATTTCCTTCATCATCATATCCATAACCAGTTTTCTTAGCACTGTTTAAGAAGTTGTCTTCTTTCCAATGTATGGTTTTTGACATCTGTGTCAAAAATTGGGTGACTGTGGCTGTGTAAATTTTTTCTGGATCCTGTATATTATATGTCTTTTTCTCTGTCTGCTCTGTGTTGTTTCTATGAGTATAATTTTAGGTGAAGTATTGTGATGCCTTCAGCATTATTCTTTCTGCTTAGGGTTGTTTTGACTACTCAGGGTCTTTGTGTTTTTATCTGAATGTAAGAATTATTTTTTTCAAATTCTGTGAAGAATGCTATGGAATTTTAATGGGGATTGTGCTGAATCTCTAGACTGCTTTGGGTAATATAGCTCTTTTTACAATATTAATTTTGCCAATCCAAGCACATAGAATGTCTTCCCACCATTCCAATATCATTTTCAATTTATTTTTTAAGTCTCAAAAAGTTTTCACAGACGAAGTCTTTCACCTCCTTGGTTTGGTTTCTTTCTGGGTATTTCCAATGTTACTGTGAATGGTTATGTTTTCTGATTAATTTCTCCACGAGTTCATTATGTGTATATAGAAAAGCCACTGTTTTTTGTATGTTGATTTCATACTGCTTACTTCCTTGAAAGTGTGTATCAGATCCATGAGAATTTGGGGTGAAATCCTTAGGGTCTTTTATGTGGGATCATTTGGCTTGTTCCTTTCCTATTTCGATCCTTACTATTTCTTTTATCTCATTGTTCTAGCTAAAACTTTGAGCATTGTATTGAGTAAGACTGGAGTGGGCACCATTGCCTTGATCTGGAGTTTAGAGGAAATCTTTTCAAAATGTCCACATTTAGTATAGTGCTGTAGGCTATGGATTTGGCATAAGTGTTTCTCAGCATCACATCTTTGTTATATTAGAGATTTGGTTATTTAAATAAACTGAAGTCAGAGATGTAATATTTCCATTGAGCTTTTCCAAACTATCTGTGTATTCTTTTCATTTTTCTTTTCTTTCTTTTTATCTTTTTGGAGACAGGGATTCACTCTGTAACCCAAGCTTGTCAAAAACACTATGTAGTACAGGTTAGTCTCAAAGTTAGAGCAGTCCTCCTGCCTGAGCCTCCTGAGTGTTACATTTACAGTTATGCACTACCATGCCCTGGTCTAAGTATTTTATAAGAGAAAATATTTAAACAATAAAAGTTAAAACTTACTTTGGAAAAAAAAGTTGTTAACTTGTGTAAAACCTAATATGATACTTTTATATTTCCATTTTTTTCTGTAAGTTTAAAACATGAACAATATCAATATTAAAAGCTTAAAGTTTGAGTCACATTTAATTATTTGGTTACATCATTTATTAAGGATTCAGTAATTAAGCATATGCATATAATTAAGCACACACAGCTTTACAGATATCACTAAATCAGAATGGACCTTTTGTTAAATGTTAGAATGAATTCACATGAACTCTTTGGTTTGAAAGGTAATTCTAGTATTGTAATGTGAGTTTAAATGTGGATGAATATACTGTGATTTATTCTAACTTTCTTGTTCTTGAACATCAATAGGACCCACAGGAATGTTATCATGGTTATCTGGCTCTTGGTATTAATAGTCCTGAGGCTGAAAAACCCTGTACTCGTGTAATAATAGAAAGAAATTAACAGTAATGTTAACAAAATGTAGAAACTAGATAAGGCTATGTATATTTTATAGGCATATAAGGATTTAACATATAAGAAAATTAAAAATTTAAGTGAAAAAGATGAATTTTCAAATGGTGCTGTGATTATTGTTCAAGTATTTTGAATGACAATTCATTACTTAATGAATAGACACAAATTTCATATGTATTTCACAAATAAAATCCTACTAATTGGAATATTAAATGAAACATGAAACATGATAATCAGATGAATCTGCATTACTTCTCATTTTCCATAACATTGGAGACTCTAGATTGAAAAGCAAAGGAGAATGGTATTGTGGAGGAAATTTAAAGGTATGATTCATAAACATAATAAATATTTTCCGAAACTGAATGTGTATATTAAAATGTCTTTCATAAATTCCAAGAGGCAAGTAAACTAAAGGTATCTATTTTAAAGAGGTTACTATAAGGATTCTACGATCTTCTGATGCTGTTGATAAAAATCTCACTCATTTTATTAGCATGGACTCCTGGAAGCTGAGATAGCATATACTGTCTCTAGTTTTACATCAGTTGTTCTTTAACTGCCACTGAACTGTAAATATAGTTAGTATCTTAGAGCATAGATTATTTATTTCTTCCCTTTGTTTATATGCAGCATACTATAATTTATTTGATCGACCCTACCTCTGACTTGATATTGTGTATTAAATTTTCATCCTGATACTTTGCTGGATGTGTTTGTAAGCTCTAGGAGTATTCTGGGGGAATCCTAGAATACTTTTCTATATAGAATCCTATTATTTGTAGATAAGGATAATTTGACTTCTTTCGTTCAAATTTATACCACGTTTATCTCCTTCACTTGTCTTATTGCTCTCGCTAAAATGTCATATACTATGTTGAACAGGACTGGAGTAAGGTAAACATCCTTTTCTTGTTCCTGATTTTAGTAAAAATGCTTGAGTTTTTCTTTATTTAGTATGTTGCTGTGGGCTTGTTGTATATGGCCTTTATTATGCTGACTATATTCCTTATAGCTCAGTGGTCTCCAGGACGTTTAATCATGAAAGTATGTTAAATTTTGTCACGGGTCTTTTCTGTATTGAATGAGATGATTATGTGGTTTTTGTGCCTTGAGTTTGTTTATATATGGTGGATTTCATTTATTAGTTTATGTATGTTGACCCATACCTGACTTTTTAGAATGAAAACAAATTGATCCTGGTGGATAATCTTTTTGATGTCCTCTTGCATTCAGTTTGAGAGTATTTTATTGGGAATTTTTGCATCTTTGTTCATCAAAAAGATTTGTCTGCACTTTTCTTCTTCATTGGATCTTTGTTTTGTTTTGGTATAAAACTCATAATAGCTTCATAAAAAAGAATGTAGAAGTGCTCCTTTCATTTTATTTTACATGATAATTTGATAGTTCTTCCTTGAAAGTCTGGTAAAATTCTGTACTATATTCTTCTGATACTGGGATTATTTTAGTAGGAAGATTTTAAATTGCCACTTTTTTTCTCATTGATTGTAATGGGTGTATTTAAGTTGTTCACCTCATCTTGGTTTAATTTTGTTAGGTCATGCATATCTGGAAATTCATCTATTTCTTTTAGAGTTTCCAGTTTAGTGGATTATAGATTTTTTTCAAGTATGTTATTATGATTCTCTGAGTTTTTCAGTCTCTGTTGTAATTTTTCCTTTTCACTCTGATTTATTAATTTGGATTCTTTCATTATTTGGGTTTATTTAATTAAAGGTTTGTCAACCTTGCTATTCTTTTAAATTTCAGTTTCGGTTTTCATGGTCTCTTACTATTTATTCTTTTGGACCCTTGTTTTTTCTGAGTTTTTGAAGGCTGTCAGGTTCATCATTAAGTTATTAATAGGAGAGCTTTCCAGTTTTTTGATGAAAGCACTTAATGCTGCAAACTTTCCTCTTAGGTCTGTCATAGATTTTGTTATGTTGTGGTTTCATCATTGAATTTTAGAAATTCTCAATTGAATTCCTTCTAGAACTTTCCTTTGTGATTTCTCCCTTGACACAACTTTCATTTGACAGTGTGGTGTTTAGCTTCCATGAGTTTGTATATTTTTTCCACTTCTATTGTTAATATCCAGCTTTATTTGTGGTCATATAAACAGAAGATTTTTTTCAATTTTCCTAAATTTTTTGTTTTGTATTCTAATATGTGGTTAATTTTGAAGAAAGTTCCATGGACTGTTGAAAAGAAAGTACATTTTTAATTTATCATTTTATTTGCATTTTATGTGTTTGAGTGTTTTGCCTGCATGTAGGTGTTCCATGTGAATATAATGAACAATGAGACAAGAAGAGGCATAAAATCCCCTGGTAGTGGAATTATAGACAGTTGTTAACTGTCATCTGGTTGCTGGGAACTGAACCCAGGTCCTCTTCAAGAGCAGCCAGTGCTTTTAACCACTGAATCATCTCTCCAGCCCCAGAAACTGTATTCTTTAGTGTTTGAGTGGCATGTTCTGTAAATGTCTCTTAGGTCCTTTTGATTTATGATGTCATGTAACTCTAGTTTTCCTATTTAGTTTTATCTGAATGATATGTCTGTTGGTGAGAGTCGGGTATTGATGTCACCTGCTATCACTGTTTTGGTCTATAAATCTCTGATTTTAGATTTAATAGTATTTTTTAACTGAATTGTCTGGCCCTGTGTTTGATACATATATATTGAGAATTACAATATCCTCTAGGTAAATTTTCCTTTAGTAAGTTAGAAATGTACTTTCCTATCTCTTTTGACTAGTTTTATGACTAATTTTAGTTAGAAGTATATTTTGTCAAATAGTGTAATAGCTATGATGTCTTATTTCTTGGTTCCTGTTGCTTGGATACCTTTTTCCACCATTTTATTTTGAGGGACAGGGTCTCCCTGTAGCCCCAGCTGGTCTGGAATTTACTGTATAGACCAAAACGGCTTAGATCTCACAGAAATCCACGTGCCTCTGTCTTCCTAGTACTGGGATTAGAGGTATATACCACCGTGCTCGGATCTTTTTTCCATATTTTTATGCTGCCATGATGTAGATCACTGATTAGGTGTGTTTTTTGGAAGCAGCAAAAAGATGGATCCTGATACTAATCTCATTAGTTATTCTGTGTCTTTTTTATTGGGAAACTGAGTCTGTTAATTTTGAGAGGTATTATTGATCAATATTCCTGTTATTTAGTTCTTGTGGTGTTGTTTTCTTAGATCCCTTTTTGTTAACTGTTCTGGAATACTTTATCCACTGTGTCCTCTTTGGTGTTTTTATTTTACACTTCAGACAAAATATTTCTTCTAGTGTCCTCTTTAGAACTGGTTTTATGGACATAGATTTGTTAAATCTATTTTTATCATGGAAAATTTTTCTTTCTCCTTTTGTCCAGCAGATGGTTTTTCTGGATATAGTAGCCTGGGCTGGTATCTGAGTTCTTTTCTGACCTTGTAGGACATTAATAAAAACTCTTCTGGCTTTCATAATTTCTATTGAAAAGTCAGCTGTTATTCTGTTGGCCTGCCTTTTTATGTGACTTGATTTTTCTCTCACAGCTTTCAATTTGATTGTTCTATACATTTAGAGTTTTGACTATTACGTTACATGGGGATTTTCTTTTTGAGTCCTGTCTACTTTGTTTTTTGTATGTCTCTTGCAGGTTGATAGATATCTCTTTAACCTTTGTTTTGATTGAGTGATCCATTTCCTCTGCATTGCCTTCAAGGTCTGCCATTATTCTCTCTTCCACTTGACATAATCAAATATTGAAGGTTTCCTCTGAACTTCATTTTTCATTTTGATTTTATTTCAGTTTGAATTTTCTTCAGAGATTCTATTGAATTCTAATTTCATATCTTGATTGTTTTACCTATTTCATCTAACTATATTTTCATAGTTTTCAATCTGTCATTTATTCATATTCTTTTTAAGTTCTTTGGAGGTATATATAATGGCAGTTTTGAAATTATTGTCTTTGTATTGGCTAGGCTGCCCATTTTAGGAAACATGCTGGGGTATTCTAGTTTCTGGAGAAGGCATAGCATCTTAGTTATTCATGTTGTTTGTGTTTTTGCAATAGGATTTTGGCATCTGAAATTATGTTGTTGGTGGTGTTTGTTGGTATGGATATATGATTTCACCTTTGTCAAGTGGGTGTTTGGATCTTTGTTACTGCTCCAACTTGTCAGTTGTAGCCCAACTGAGTGGTGCTTAAATTTCAGTCTTGTGGCCACTCCGTTAGTATGGGAATGAGGTAAAAGAAGTGATCTCAGTTCAGCTAGTTATAGGTACAACTTCTGAGTCTGAGGTTTCCTGACAGATTCCACATGGTTCCACAGTGGTGGGCGGACAGGGGGCTGCCAAGCCAGTAGGTGATTGGGCAAATCAGTGTTGATTTTTGATTGAAGGAAAGGGTAATTTCAAATCTGTGGTAACCAAGAAAAATACGAAAATGAATCTCTTGACTAAGTTGGTCTAGGCTGATTCACAGGCTATATAACCTCAGTATGTATGGGAGTATGGGGATAGTCGCATGGGCACTTGAGACTCTTTACAATTGAACAAACTTATCTGGTGCAAAGGTGGTACAAACTGAGCTAGACCTAGGAATGTGGGTCAGTGGAGAAGGGATGTTGGGGTCTGGAAATTTACTAGATTGGTGTGGGTTCTCAGGGTGTGAGTCCTGAGGTACGCATGGTAGAGTTGGACAGTGGACTTCAGTGCGGGGGTTGGGGAACCTACCAGTTTGGTGGGTGCACGGGAATAAGTGACCTAAGCTAAGCTTAGGAGAGTGGAGTGGCAGACAGGGAATCAAGGCGCATATCCTCTTGAAATCATATTGCTTATTTTTTCATTCTCAATTGAGGTATTCAGCATCAATAAACAATATTTTCAGAGGAGTGGTAAAAATAAATATTTAATCTACCTGACTCAAAAGTACTAGATCTCTCTCTGAGGCAGTGACAGGGTAGATAAAATTCCTCTCAGTTTGTAGGCTACCATTAAGAGAAATTATCATTGCCACTGAAGTGACTTTTATGGGACAGTTGTTCTTTCTGTTTAAATTAATAATCCCTAACATGTATTTAAGTGTGTTTTTCCAGTAAAAGATAGCATAAATGACTGGAAGCATCAGAATTAGGAATTTGTTGGAGAATTTGAATACAAACCCAATATTTTATATGTATTGTCTTCTACATATTACTTTGATTTCCTTTTATATATTGTGAATAAACTGTGTTTAGTTAATAACTTCTGGTATTTATAAGACAATGATATAAATAATTTGCCTCATTCAACTCCTAAGACAATTGAAGATAGAAACAGAAGAAAATAAAACTTGTAACAGCCTTGGTTGTCTGAATCTGGTAAAGTGTTCAATAGATTGTTGGGATGATGGAAATGAGAAGCCATCAGCTTGGGTGAGTAAAGAAGTAAACAACTCTCAGTCTTTGTGATTTTCTTCCTCCTTCTGAGTGCTAAAAATTCTATTGAGAGAAAATCTGAAGCCATTCCTATGCTTCCAGATGCAATTTTGTCTTTGAATGTCTGTATCTCTACTCAACATTTTCTACATTGAGTTAGAAACCACATGTGTACAACTTTCCATATTTGTAACACATACCTGGGATAATCAACTAATAAAGAGAAAATGCTTAATTTGGTTCACAATTTTATGGGTAAGTCCATGATTTTAGGCCTCATATAAAGCAGCAGAGCATCTCAAGGAGTGAATCCATTAAGCAAAGATTTTGAGCACTAGGCTTCAATGATCAGAAGATAGCCCACTAAGCACATCTCTTAAAATTTATACCACGTCACAGTAGTGTTGTAGCTAAAATTCCTTCTTGGTGGTGTTAACATTGTCTGCCCTTTCCTCTCTATTTGCCTTCTGACAATTTTATCAAACTGTAGTTTGGGAAACCAGTGGATTTATTGGGCTTACTTACAGAGCAATGGGTGAGGGTTTACTTACAGGAATGTGGATGCCCCCCTCCTAAGACTACACTGGAAAGTCTTCATCCGAGCATGGATGGTGACTTTCCTACAGCTGTACAAATGATGAGAGACTTCCTTGGTATTTACTAAAGGAAATAAGAATCACAAATAAAAAAGAAAGAGTAACTTAGCTTGTTCACTTTCCCTGACTATTTACTTTTAGTCATCTATGCAGATGAATTTTCAAAAGCATTGAGTCTGATTCATCTTTTTCATCCTTTAAAAAATGTGCTTAAAACTACTAGCATAGGTACCAGTTTAAATTACATTGTCACAAGAGGGCAGCCTTTTCATACACATTTTAAATATAAGTTACTAGATCTTTCAACAATTCTAAATTCTGAAGATTTTTTTTAGCTTGTGTTTAAAATGTACGAAAATGAATCCAAAGAGAAACTGAAAAAGTGATTATTTTTGCAGGCTGTTTTTTTAAATGATTGATGAATTGTTTATGAACTTAAAACACTTTATACCAATAAAAAGAATAAGCAAAAATCACATATTAATTGCAATGAAATTTTATTAGCTTAATATTTTATGAAGATGCAAAAGTGGTGTGACATTAGTCCATTATACAGGGAAGGTACAGTAAATAAAATAACGTGACATTGTAAGGCTAGACAGGTCAATGGAACAGAATAAAGAAACACAAATAAGTATGAATCTATTATGTGACAGAGGGCTATTTTAACTAACAACTTGGAAAATAAAATAGAATAGATCCATTAACTCACAGTACTGTGAATTATAAGCATATTGTGCATTGTGCATTTGAGAAATATGCAACAAAGCACAGTAAGAAAGGCAGAAAAATGACACTTAACAATGAAAGCATTTCCTGAGACTATCATACTAGGCAGCCACCAAAATAGAGAAAATAGCAGTAGACACAAGTGGCAAAATCTCCTGGTCAAACTGATCTATGCAAACGGAAAGCAAATGAATGACACACAGGAAAGGTATATTTGCAACAACTGTAAGTGCAGATGTGTGCTCCATGTTCTATATAAGAATCTCTTGAAAGTATTCCTGCACAGGTCAGTCTGCAAGTTGTACATAAAACACAGGAGAGAAATTATAGGCCATTACTTTCCTGAAAAATCATCTCAAGTCTCAGTTTCTGTTGGCCTTTTGCCACCTCCACCATCTACCCACAAACTAGCCATCCAAGATACAAGCTTGTTCCTCATGAAAAGAGAACGTCACAATCATTTGGATTCATTATTTCCTAGAACCGGGAAACATTTGAAAGAATTTGTCAGTATAACATAGTGTACTTTGTTGCAGAACACTGGAGAGAAATTCACTGAACTGTTTCAAAGAACTAAATTTTATTATTTTAGGATTTATTTTTATTTCTGTGAATGTATGTGTGCCTGCACGAACTGATGTGCACCACATGCGTGTAGGTGCACGCTGAAGCCAGAGGAGGACATTAGATCCTCTGGAACTGCAGTTATAAGCAGTTGTTAGGCACCTGATGTAGGTACTGGGAACTGAATCTGGGTACTCTACAAAAGCGTTAAGTATTTTTAACCACTGAGCCTCCTGTTCAGCTCCAAGAGTGAAAATTTTAAGCGATAGGATTTTAATCAAGTATTCTTTTTTTACTGCTAATAATAGTCAGCACTCTGTGTTGGGAGGAGGAATGAGTGAATAGGAGAAGAAGAGAAAGGGACGCTGCTGGGAGTTAATAACCAAATGGCCACTGTCTATTGAGGCTACTACTTGCCAAACGTTAGCCCTGAGAGAAAAGCTACTCTCATGAGAGCTAAAGTTCAGTTGTCCAAACCCTCAACTTCATTCAGCAAAGACAAAATGGAACAGTAATATAATGGAACTTGTTCCAGTGTCCTTAATATAGTACCACACAGTTGGCACTAAATTTTGCTTTAGGGTTTACAATAATTATGCTGTATTTTCACATGGAAATTTGCTTAATAGAATAATTTTTATTAAAATTAGTTTCACTGTACTCTTTTTAAAGAGGGAAGAAGGTAAGGAGGGAGGAGGGGGAAAGAAAAGAGGAAGGGACCAAAGAGTTAAAGCAGAAGGTGCTGGGACAATGCATATGATTATTAGATAGTGAATTAAAAATTCAATAATCATGAAAACTTAAGATAATGTACAGTTAAAAATTCTCTGTATTTAAAATTATATATTGACTTAGAGTTTTAGTGATTGGGTAGCTATGCCTATTAAAAATTAGCATACTTTTAAAAATTCTTTGACAATTTGATAATTTCTATTATGAATTTTGATTTTTTAAAATTTCCCATTACCTTTTCTCATCTCTCTGTCACTGGAAACCTTCTAACTAATTTGTCTTCTATTTTCTAATCTTGTCTCTGAGAGAGAGAGATGCAGAGAGACAGAGACACAGAGACAGAGAAAGAGACTTACTGAGTTTGTAGAGTTCTTTTCATGATCATGGTTTATTTACTGGAGCATATGCAACTTAGCAGTGGGCATCACTGAAGAATCATCAGCAGTCAGCAGTTCCTTAGGAAGAGGTGTGGCCTCATGAGCTCCTCCCAAATCCATTGTGAAATGCTGACAAGCCCAATATAGTGTAGGCCTTGGGTAAGTAGTGACAGCTCTGTGAATTCAGAACTGCAATGGCCATGTCATATCCCGACGATATCATTTATCAATGCTCCTCATCCTCTTGTGTGAGATGAATCCCTCAGAATCACCATCTGTTTGTCTCAGCACGGAAACTAGGATAAATTTATTGTCACACTGTACCTGATCTAAAGGATAGAATTCATTGGGGAATTTTGAGTTCGAAAATTTAGGAATTGCCTTTCTGCCTCTCACAGAAGTGTGTGGAATTGGTGTGCTTGAGGGTTTGGATGCCTAATCTTTTGGTGCTTTGAAAATTTAGACTCTGGTCACATAGGAAACTTCAGCCTCTCCACTTAGGAGTGGAAATGAGGAGGCCCCTTGGACAATGACCCTGGGTCGTGATCTTCAGGCTAGAAAAGACCCTTGATTTCAGCAAGCTCCTTGCCATGAGTGGGTGAATGACTCATTTTTAGAACTCTTGCTTCTTGCATAACAGCTTTCTTACTTCACTGTTTACTTTGAGGAGCAGCTGTGTTAGCTTTCTAATAGTAGGCCTGACAGAAATATCTTAGGGAAGAAGCACTTACTTTGGCTCACAGTGTGGAGACTTATAGCCCATTACTGTGGGGGACACATGACAGCATCAACCTACTCCATGATGGTGGTAGCCTTGAGTGTGACTTGCTTACATATTGATGGATCAGGGAACAGAGAGGTTGGGAATGAAATAGATCTCAGCCATAACTTTGAGGCCTGGTCCTGTGACCTGCCTCTGGCTCTGTGCCTCCAGGCCTCCTTTTCAAATGTTCCACAAACTCCTCAAACAGTCCCACAGCTGGGGAGCAAGTGTCCTAGCAAATAAACCCATAGAGGATAAGTTTACATCCAAACTCTGTCTCCATCTGCTTATATCAACTCATAGTTCAAAGTGAATTCAGCCCAACCTAAGACTACTGGTAGTGTCACAGTCTCCATTAATAATGTTCAGAATCTAAAGTCCAAAGTTTCTTCTGAGATTAAAGGCAAAGTCTTTGCCATAAGGCACTGAAAAATCAAAAACACATAATATACATTCAATAATATACAATGTCAGAAATTCTTATTAAAATGGAAGAAAGAAGAGGAGCAGGAAAAGATCCATTCAAAACAAATCTAAACCCAGAAAGTCACAGATTAATCTCTGTAATTCTGTGTCTGAAATCCAAGCTTCATGGTGACTGCATCTGAGCTCCAACAGGCTTAAGTAACTGTCTTTCTAAGATACTGATACCTGCAGCATACATGATGTTTTAATGAGCTAATCTTCCTATAGCAAGGGACTCTGGATAGGCTGACTGGACCTCAGTGGATGAACCTGCACTGAACATTTAGGGACAATACCTTGACACAATAGACCTTAACAGAGATGAAGGAATGTGTGGATTCCAGTTGGGAGGCTATGGGATGTGTGGGTAGGGAAGGTGGTATAAAGATTAATAACATGGAAATATTCTGTATAAAATATACAATGATTAATTAAAAAGAAAAGCCAGCTCCACTTATTGCCTGTAGCTTTTCCTCTGAAGATGCTCCAAATTTTGGTGGATTCCTTATCCTGGCCTTCATTGGCCTAACAAAGGCTTATTGCTGGAAATTTGACCCTGCCTCACCTTTCCTGCCTTCACAGCATTCTGCAGTGTTGGCACAATCCTCCCTGGATATCTAACTCTTGCATTCCCTGTGTCTGAAAAAACAGTAACAGTGGGTAATGTTAAGTTCTAGTATTAGCTTGAAATGCAACTTGGCCCAACTAAGATAGAGTTGTAGTGTACTATGAGAGTATCCATAGCCAAATTGCGGAAAATATTTCTTAGGTGGTCATATTTGAGCAAAGAAACCATGCTATCATATTCTGTATTAAAAGCATTTTAAGAAAAAAACACACACTTGACTTTTAAATGGAAGTCTTTCAAAATAAGCTTGAATTGTTATACTCTGGAGATTTGGCTGCATGACATCTTATGTTAGAGGCTTGTCTTTTGTTATTATTGTTGAGACAAGTTTTTCCTATAGTCCCAGCTGGCCTGGAACTCACTATGAAGTTCAGGCTGGCCTCAGTCTCAGAGAGAAATGCCAGCCTCTGTCTCTCCACTGCTGGGATTAAAAGACATGGACCACTATATACAACTTGAGATTCTTTTTTAGTAAACTTTTGCAAATTTCATAAAATATATTTTGATCCTATTTAGACCCCTCGTCCCTATCTGTACACCTCTAATATACCCCTCCCACCATATTCCATGTTCTCTGTTATATATATGGCCTTTCAAGTCACGTTTGTGTCCCCAAATGTCCTTTGGTATTGCCCATCCACTGGAGCCTGGTTAACCTATCTGGCATCACATTTAAAAACAACAACTCCCCAGCTTCCTAGCTAAGGTTGAGGGCTCTTCCTCACTTCTCCACTGCCACGCTGAGAATTTGTATGGTGAGTTGGCATGGGTCTTGTGCACGTGGTCATCACTGCTTTACGTTCTTATGAGTACTTCTCAGCTGTCTGGAAAATTCTATTTCCATCCTTCCTCTTACAATCTTTCTGTCCCCTCTTCCATAATGGTCCCTGAGCTTTGGGAGGCAGAGGTTTGATATAGGTGTTTTCCTCAGGGATAAGAACTCTGGAGTCTCCTATACTCTGTACTTTGGCCAATTGTGGAATTCTGAGTTAATTACCATTTGTTGCATGTGGAAGCTTCACTGGTGAAAGTTGAGAAATGAATTAATATTCTTTCTAGCCCCTGCTCCACCATGTTCCCTGAACCTTAGGTGTAGAGGTTGCATTTTAGATGTGTCATTTAGGGCTGGCTATCTCACAGACATTTATTCTCAATGTTTCTAAGAAACGTTTGTATGTAGATCTCTGCTATAATACTAATCACACTGTCTTAATTTATGTCTTTGGCAAATTACAGAACTAAAGAAAAGACTGAAGATGAAATTAATGTGTTTAAAGATATATCACTAACAATTGAAAACATTTTCATCTTGGGCATGATTTTAAATTGTCAACATGTGAATTTAAAACTAAAAATAGTTTGAACCTTCAAGAGCATAAAAACATATTTTAAGGCTCCATAAAGCAGGATTAGTTTTTCATACTGATCAAATGGCAACAGAATAATATTTTATAACCTCCACTATACTGCATATTTATTATCAAGAGAGAAACTCAGTTCCTTGTTTGGTTAAATCATATTTTTATTCTTTTAATGAATAATATATATAAAAGGCTATGTGGCATGCAAAAGAAACATCCACATGGTTTTTCCTTTTGAACTAGGTAGATAAATCCCAATGAGTTTGCATGATCCTTTCAATTAAGTTGAATAAATATATGACTTTCATCTTTCTAATTTATGCTGAGGCATAAAATTAAAATATTGGCATAAACCATGTACTTTATATGTACTCTATTTATCATCTAATATAAGTGAATCAAAAATAAGAGGTTAGGATAACAGATATTGAATATACATTGATGAAATGTCCTTCTACACACTTGTAATCATCAAGTTCTATATATGCTTACTACATCTTCTCAAACCTGGTGAAAGAATTCATATATATTGACACTGTCAACTAATTATCCTTACAAACAATACCTGTGATGTAAAGAGACACTATCTCAATTTAAATCATATAAAACAAGGAAATGATTTGCAGTTAAGCATGTGACAGTTATATTTTCTTTGGTACCACAGTTGTATGAACTCAACTTGAAGGAGGGTGAAGCTCAAATACATCCATTTTTAAACATAAAAAGTAAAGTGTTACTAACAAAGGGAACTGAAGGCTGCTTGTCACATATTCATTAGGAACATACTATTCTTAAATATTTGTATTATTTTTTTTTTCCAGCAACCCACTGTTTTATGTCCAATGCCAACCTATTTTCAGCTGGAAGCCAGATTCAAGGATTTGGGAGAGCATGGTGCTCTACCCTCAAGTGCTTAATGGACGGCTTTAGACATCAGTGAAATTTCATCTTCAGTAAAATAAAATGATACAAAGTGCATTCTTGCTTATAATGGGTTAAAATTACCTTTGCAAGTACAAAAGTAGCATGTTTCATATGTATATATTTAACCCTTTCATCATTCAGGGCAAAAACTGAATAGCAAGTTAGACAGTAGAATTTTTATATAGTTCAAAAAAGACAAGACAGCCCAGGAATTGGCTATTTGGTATAATAAAGACTCTTCTTTAGAGAGAATTCCGAGCAGTGCCAGGACATCTCACTTGAAGGTAAAGCTAATATCTTTTCTTCTTCTTACATTTTTGGAATTTTTGGCTGCCTTCATTTCCTCTGTTGTCTGGGCTACTGTCACTGTCACTAGCTTGCTTTTGCCTCTTTCGTTTCTTCATCTGATAATGGTCAGGGTCGCTTGGCTGTTGGACCCATTCATAGCAGCTGGGTCCAGGCTCTGGGTCTGGAGCATGATTTAAGGTGCACGGCCCAGATGCACTGCTGGGAAGCGGAGCTGTCATGTCATAGAAAGGAAACTGCAGCCCAGGGCTCTGTGCATGCCACTGCTATAAGAAAAAACAGTCATCACCAACACACAGACAACATAGCAAGGAAAGCTAACACTTTGCATGCACATGCAAACAGCCATGGGTAAGCCAAACTATATTTGGGTGTAACAAAGAAAAATTTTATTGTATGCATATAGTGGGATTGGCTTTGAATGGTTAACACAAGACCGGAGAGATGGCTCACTAGTTAAGAGCACATAATGCTCTTGAAGAGGACAAGAGTTCAGCTCCTAGCACCTCCAATCACTTGTAATTCAGCTACAAGGGATAAGACATCTGACCCCCTAAGGGCACCTGCATTCATTTGCAAACTCCACTCTCCAATAGCCATAGTATTAAAAATAAAATTAAAATCTTAAAGTTTTATACAAAACAAAAGATTAAAGAGGATGTGTTAATACAGTACAGATTATCAGTATCCAAAAGAAATACTATGTAAGTATACATGCAGTTTATAGACAAATATAAAAGAAATAATATACAGATAAAATTAAATAGTGTACTTATTTATCCAAATATATGCCCCAAATATTGTCATTTTAAGCATGTTAATAATATAACATTATTAATGAGATATTTTACTTTTTAGTCCTGAAGGATTAATTAAGTTAATTACATTCAGGGCCTTGGTCCTGCTAGGCAGAAACTCTATCACTGAGGTATATCCTCAGGCAGATATTTTATTTTTATTTTCAAGGGAATATTCCCCAAATCTAGTGTGCATTTTATCCTGATAGTTCATCCCACTTAGAAGCTAAATCTTCACTGAAATTATTTGATTTGATTTATATCACATATGGGTCCTCACGTAAGTACATTTAGGGACACAAATTAGACTCTATATAGGCTGTATTACATATATATTACACACACACACACACACACACACACACACAAGTACAAGTACATTAGGGAAGGGCTGGAGAGATGACTCAGCAGTTAAGAGTACTGGTTATTCTTGCAGAAGACCTGGGTTCAAATCCCAGCACCCACATGGCAGCTAACAACTATCCATAACTCCAGTTCCAGGGGATCCAACACCCTCTTCTGACCTCTGTGGGCATTGCACAGCACGGGAGCATTTATATACATGCATGCAATAAACTCACATACATAAAATAAAGATAAATAAAGTTAAAAAAAAACAGTACATTAAATTGGGAGGTAATGTCAGTATGTAGAGGGTTGGATAGGAGAAGGGATCTAAATATCATCAAACTATATTGCATAAAAATTGCAAAAATTCAATAAAATATATAACTGAAAAATATATTAACATGCTCAAATTGTATCAAATATACATTTATGTTTCCTAATAAGTGTTTCAAGTATTTCCTTTAAGCTTTAATGAAAATTAAAAGCTCCCGAGGTGCTATTGCTTCATTTGCATCTGTTAGAAGATGCAGTTGTCACCTTGAAGATAGAGAAATGCTTCCAGTGTTTTTGAAACATGCAAACTGAAAATTCTGATTATTGTCACAGAAGAGGAAAATAGTGCCACATAAGCTGCTCCCCAATGTGACCCTAGAGGCATCCACAGGTGAAATCATTGCAGGGAGGAAACAGTTTCAAATAAGATTAGTTACTGATCAATATTTAGGTATAATTTAGAAAAGTTTCCTCCAAAAACTTAAATATTATTTTCCAGTAAATTTTCTTACCATTAGTAATTAAGAAGGGATACTGGTAAGATCTAAAGCTCAGGTATGTGTTAGGTATGTGAAAAAATAACAGCCTAGGAATAAGAGTAGCAGCCCTTTGAGTCTCACATCTGTTGCTTTGGAGTTTGTAATCCTGGGTTAGTTGAGTAATATCACTTACTTCTTATTTATAAAATACATAATTGAAAGGAAAAGCATTATAAATACCACAGTTAAGATTTCTAGGCTATAACCAAATTTTGGAAAGTTTAGAATTGATGTAGTCCATTCTACCAATTAGGCACCATCGAATGTTTTTTGTTTTTGTTTTTTTCAAAATAAAAATTTATTTTTAAGAAATACTCTATTTGTGACTGATAGTATTATATAAAATACCACCTTTGTAATGAAACTTTTTACATCCTTTGAATGAAATGAGAACATCCTTTGAAGTGTCATTTGGATGAAAACTTAGCACAAAGATTCCTCTGGGACACTGTTGTCATCACTACCACCTGCCCTTTCATATAAAGGCAAAGGATATTCACTGAGGTCTTAACATCGGATCTGTGATGACCCTTTTCAGCAGAACAGTTCTGAGCAGGTTCTGGATTGATGTCAGGTTTAGATATGAACACCAAATGCTAAGAATGGTCATCTTATTCTTGTATTTTGTTTCACATACAATATATAAATATATCTCAAACTTACCATGTTCTGAAAGAAAAAATATTCCTGAGGTAAAGCAGTATTACTGAATGGAAAAAACTGCATGGGAAAGGAAGATCTTCCCACCATTTCATCACTCCTTTGCAAAAAAGAAAGAGAAAAACAAAGCCTTTAAATTCCTAAAACAAATATCCTTTTCTCTTAAAAAAATAATGAATGACAACTTTACATAATTATAAGAAAGGAACTTCTTGGCAGGCTTTGTTTAAGACTAACTACCTTAAACATACACATAATCACTTGTCACATTGATAATGTAATGATATAGCAGTATATTAACTATTCAAAGTATTGAAATCTCACTATTTAGAGTCACATTTGGGTTCCTGATAGGAACATATTAAGTCATGCTGTATTAGAAGAAACACTTAGATATTAACCACAAAAATGAGTCATTAGCAATTACTAAAGGTACATGACAACTTTTTATAGATAGAAAAAGTTTATTTTTTAATGTGTATCTTTATAGTTCAACTGTAAAATTATGTCCTTAGACCGCTGGTGTTAACATGCTTGTTGATAATCTTCCACAAATAAGTCACTATTTTAAAACCTGTATGTTGACTTCAGGCTACTCTAAGTTACTCCATATTGGATAAAATTGTGGCTTTTCTGGCTTTGTCTTGTCCTAGGAGACTCCATTTCACAAGTAGATTTGACTTCCATTTTGAGAGAGAGGGACAACTGCAGCCCCTGGATAGACCCAGAAACTGCACAGTCTGTCAGGTACCACCATCTAGCACAGAGTGATGACAGATTATTCTTAGGAACAGAATAGGAGGCACCCTCTAAGTTTACTGGGAAGAACCAAAATTGTGGGGACAAATAAGCCTATAAAAATCATATCTGGAAAACCAGGTCCAAGAACTAATAATCCAACACACTAGGCTGAGAAAAGAGTGTAACCTCCTTGCCTGAACCACATAACGTGATGGATAACTAAGACTATGATGACATGGCTCCACATGAACCTACCATCTGTTCGCCTACATATGTATCAATGACCAGGGACTCCCCAACTTGGTTAGGTACCTCACTTTTGATGTAGCCTTCCAAGTTGTCTGCCTGTCTACCTGCTTGCTAGACAGGGCCTGTACCTGACCTGCCTTTCCTGCTCCTGACCATATTTTTACCCCATTTTGTCTTTCACCTGACTGCTAAACTGCGTAATTGCACTCTCAAACCTGACTTCAGCTCTAGCACATGATCATTTCCAACACTGGTCTGGTTTTTTACCTTAACAATACAGACTATTTCTCAGCCCACTTCTGAAACCATGTGAATTCTGCTGCATTTTCTTTAACTTGTATTCATGTTATAACTTATGTGTATAGTTATATAAATAGATTTACTATGTACTGTGTGATATGAGAGTTAATATTAATGATAAAGATTTGAAGGGAAAGAACTTGCATTTGTACTGACCACCTACCAGAGTAGGCCAATTTTATGACAAATTGCCATCAATGAAACCTTTAAACCTTGTGAATATGTTAATTAGTAAATTCTGACTTTGTGGAAAGACACAAATGTGTTCATCTATGTTTCTGGCATAGCGTGCTCATGACACATGTTGCATCCTAAAATTTCACTTAAAGTGCAAAATAAGCTTCTATGGACATGTTACACACACTGTGTAGTTTACATCTATTCTTTAATATTCTGCTCACTTCATAGTACAACATAACCTAAATACTAATAAAGATAAACCTTGAAATAGGAAATGCACCATGGGGAAGCTGAAACCAGCATGTGCAGAAGGAGACAGAGATGGAGAATGATGAAATACTGACAGGAAACAGTCAGGTAATGGGTAAAGACCCTGAGACTAGCATCTTAGAAACCAGGGTGAGACTGAAGACCAATGGGTAATACATTAGACGTGAGTTGCTACAGAAGAGTCAGTTGGACAAACACTAAGGTCGCTGTGGTGACCAGAAGTTTCCTGAAAACTTTCAGAAGAGCGGTTTCTATGTAACAATGGTATTGAGATGTGAATAGTCAATGGAAACATTTTCATATTCATAAACAGAAATGTGAAGAGGAAACACTTCACTTTGTGTAACACACACCAGTAAACAAAGCAGTTGTGGATTCTCAACATCTGCTATCTTTCTATGTGATTCTCAAGGTATACAGTTCTCTGCATAAAAGAATCACATATAAATTAGGAACTGTTATGGGTTGATAAATTGCTCCCAGATTCACCTCAGAATGTGACCTTACTTGGAAATAGGGCCATTGTAATGTTTTTACTTAACACAAGGTTATACTGAAGTATGATAGTCCTATAATCCAATATTAATGGTATCCTTAGAAAAAGGGAAAATTTGGAGACAAACGCACGTAAGGAAAATACCACCATGTGGAAAATATGAGGCAGAAATCAGGATAATGATTTTATAATCCAAGGAATTCAAACATTGAAATTAAACCAGAAGGGGACATGCATGGAATAGATACTTCCTCACAGCTCACAAAAGACTCCAATCCTACCGATGTCTTGATTTTAGATGTCTACTTTATAAAGCTGTGAGGCAATAAATTCTCATTCAAGTATCTCACATGTGTTTTGTTGTAGCATGTCCAGTAACGAACCCAGGAACTACTCATTGAAAGCAGAGGATACAGAAGGTAACAAAACTCATTTACAAGGGATGACATGGGAAGGACTGGAGATCACATGGGAGCCATTTTCTCCTACACCTCATTTCCAGCCTATGCTAGTCTAGCCCCCTGCTGCCTTTATAATGTAACAGATAACGGAGAATGATGCACTACCAGTGACATACAATGTCATGGAACATACATGTAACTCTGTTCTTTCCTAGAATCTGTAATGATTTTGAAATGGTAACAAACACAAGTATAGAATATAATCTTCTAGTTCTTGAATCTGATCTTTCTTCCTTTGCTCCATTTCTACTAACACCGTAGTTTATCCTGATATCTAAGAAAACTGAGGTATCACTTTCCATCTGGTACTAAAGTCAGAGGGAAAGTTCTTGTATCACATATATGACTCAATCCCTAAGTCTATACCACTTTCCCTCTGTCTTGGTCTCAGACCTTTGTTGTTAATTCTATGTTTAATACAGACTCATCACTGTATCATATATTCCTAACTTATATCTTCCACCATTTTATGAGTTTACCCAATGTCTTTGATTTTTGTGCAACAGAACTGCATCTATTATAAAGTTAAATTTTTACATATTATTGGGGTATAGAGAGTGAAGTCACTTATTTGTCATCATTCCACTGATAGTGTAGAAGGGGCAGGATTCACAGTTGGGCAACCTGGTTTCACCATTTAATTTCTTAACTTCTGATTGCACTAACACAGAAAGGCTCTTGAGAATGACAACGTGGAGCACGTTGCATTTTGCAGTGCAGCACATTCCACATAACCCCAGGTACCTACTAGTCCCAAACGGTCCACCTCATATGTTTCAGAAGCTTATTAAAATTAACAGGAATAGAATGCTAAGTTATTGTTAGTTTAATTATGAATATTCAATTCCTGGTGATGGAGAGACAGCTCAGCAGTTAAGAGTACTGGCTGGACCTGGGTTTGATTCTCAGCACCCAGGTGGCAGCTAATAATTATCCAATACTCCAATTCCAGAGGAATCCAAAACCCTCTTCTGACCTCTGCAGGCAATGCACGGCATGGGTGCACTCGCATACATGCAAGCAATACATTCATACACAGAAAATAAATAAAATACGTTTTTAAAAAAATATTCAGATCCTTTATAGAAGATAAGAAACAAAGGCTAATGGATGAAACTAATTTTAAAAAGCCCAGAAAATTATTACGTGAGTATTTTATCATTTGGTTATGAAACTATCAGGGAGAGAATTCCAATACATGCTAAATGTAGATAGTGAATAAAGTAGATTCTATCAGGCATGCAAAAAATATCAACTTCTGGTTATAACCAGTTTGGGGCTAAAAGTTCTGGTCCTTATCTTGCCTTCAGCCTGCCACATTCAGTGGGCACCTGGCAGACAAATCAGTAAGCTCCTTCTGTGAGTAGGTGGATTTCTGCCTGTGTCTCATTGTGTAGCCATATAAGTGGTATTAAGTTCAGGAGATTTTCACCTGAATGGGTACCATTGCTCAAACCTCAGGTGTCATCCTCATCACCATACTAGAGAAAGAAAGGCTGATCCAGCAAGAGAATAGGGCCTGTGAAGATGCAGCTCCTTGAGCCTCTGTTCTCTTGCATCCTATCCTAAGTGTGCCAAGCTGTCCAACTTCCCTCCCCTCAGTTTCACTTTCTCTTTCAAATGTTTAACACAGAGAGCTATTAAGGTATTTAGGTATATTAATTACTTTGGAAAAGCCTTTCTGACCTCACATGGAAGTTATCAGGCAATGCAGAATTCTAGAATATTTTGAAAACTGAAACAGAAAATTTAAAAAATTGGTAAAATAAATAATTGAATGACTATGCCAGAAAAAATTTGTTTCAAGACTAATACTTCATCATCCTGTGAACTTGGAAATTGGTTATTTTTTGTGTCTGTGGTTAATGAAACATAAAATATGTATAACAATATTTTATGATTCATTACAACAGTCATGAATGCTTAAATGATTGAAGAGCTATAAAAGTACACAGGAAACTATAAAGAACACTGTAAATATAAGAGTCTAACACTACTGAAAATATTAAGATTGAACTTTAAATTGAAATATTTTCCTTTTAAAAAATATTTTATTTTCTGTGTATGAGTGTATTTCTGCATGCATAAAAGTGCACTTGTGTCATACAATGCCTGTGGAGATCAGAACAGGGCTTTGGATCCCCTGGAACTGGAGTTATGGATAGTTGTTAGCCACCATGCGAGTAGGGGGAATTGAAGCCAAGTCTTCTGCAAAAGCAACTAGTGCTTTTAACCACTGAGCCATCTCTATAGCCCCCAAAATATTTTCTTTTAATGTTCATGATTCAGACAAGTGAAACTGTTTTTATCCCATGTCTATGTAATAAGGTTCTGCAGTAGCCCAGAACATATTAAAGTTCTTCCCAGTCCATATTTATTTGCTATTTGTCTTCAACACATGATTTAACAATGTATTTATTGACTTGACTTTTATCAAAAAATATTTTTATTTACCTGTAGTTGTGTGAATTTATCTTAACACAGCTCTCAAAACTTTGGTTAGCTGGTTCAGAAGAGTGAGAACTGCCTTTAGAGAAACAAAATTAAAGAAACAAAAGGGTTAATTCTTGGTATAATTACTTGGAGTTTGAACATTCTGATATTAAATAATAAAATAATCCAAAATCCAAAAAAAAAGGTCTGAGACCTATCATTGCAGTAATTGAGTGGTTGAGGTAGGAAGATCAGGGTTCGAGGTCAGCCTACAATGTATATAATGAAACCCTATTTCATAAAAAAACCCAAAATAAAACAATAGAAACCTGAATGTTCTAGGAAACAATAATGTCTCAAATTCCAATTCAATACTAATGTTAGGCATATGCACATCTATCTCTGAAGTCATATTTACAGGCTGTGTACAGTATTAAAAATTCAGCTGAAATGTAGCTTTTCCAAAAGTAATGGACAGATAGGAACATATCAACATGAGACTCTTAAGACAATTAATATTGTTTTGATCTACATAACTATAAACTAAAAATAGCAAACCAGAAGAATTATTTGCTTGTGTGTATGAGGTGTGAGTTCCCTAAACTCCATGGACAAAATCCAATTCAGCCTTGTACAGGATGTGTCATATTACAATACATACAAGCTTATTCTACCACAGCATGTGAGTGAAACTGGCAATATGGGGACGGGGAATGGGTGCGTGGAGGCAAAAGAACATTCCTTTTCCAAGAAGACATGTTTATTTGTTTTTTATTTTAGTAGATCAAGAAGAAATAACAGGAATACATCCCAGAGACAGAACCATTTGTGGGCGACACCCTTAATGTTTTAAGAATAACCAAGATGGCCTCTGTCAGTCCTCTGAACAGGAAAAGGCTAGAGTGAACATTCTTTGGGCACCCACTTATAAATGAGTACTTCATGACAGGTGTGCAGAAGTACTCTGGGGCTTTTATGAGCTTAAAATCAAGACCTAGCAATAGGTATAGGAAGGTTTCACAAGAAAGGCTAATTAGGAAGAACTCATCTTCGATATAGTACTAGCCTTTTGATATCTATATAAGCATCGTCAAAAAGGTAAAACAACCTTGCTATACAAACTTTATTGTTCTTTGTCACTTTCAATTTGTGCAGATTTATTCATTTTATAAACCTACAGGGGCCACTGACCATTATAGCTGTGTTCTTCTTGATTTCAAAATAGAATATTTAAAAATTTTATACAGATGAGATTATTTTGGTTTTGCACTGTAGTAGAGTACACCAATTATACAACATTAGACATGAGATATGTGCTCTGAAAAAAATTTAAAAGTGATGACAAGGGCACTTTTTATAGTCCTCTGAGAACAGCAGCAATGAAAAAACATACTTTGAAGATTCATCAGTGAAATAACCTACCAAATCTGTACTGTACATTAATTGGTCTTCCATATAAACGAATTCCATTCAGCAAAGCTATGGCATAAGACACTGATTCAGGATGCTTGAAGCAGACAAATCCAAAGGACTTTGGCTTTCCTTCTCTGTCTTTGCAAATAGTCACTTTGGTTAGTGGTCCAGCCTATAAGAAACTTAAAAATTATTTTCTCATAAATCCAAAGATTTTTTTAATTATACTTCAGTAAACCAAGCAAATTCAAATTTGAATAAAAACTATCTATTGGCAATAGTTATACCAACAATCCCTCTTACTAATAGACACAGTTACTTCTATTTTGTATCTTCTAGCTTATCAAAGAAACATTTATGGAAAAGGAAACTTTCAGTTCTAATTTAAATATTAAGAGGGAAGAAAGACTATCCTGCCTTTAGGATTTGAAAATCAATTTAGAGAGTATGTGAATCTCAGAAGAAAAGACTACTGTGTCTCCACAAATATTAGAAATATCAGCAGTACAAACTGAAAAGTAAATTATAATGAAAAATCATGTTGGTCTAGTTATCCTCAAAAAGAATGTCAAAATGGGACTGAAGAGTTGGCTTAGTGGTTAAGAGCACTGATTGCTCTTGCAGAGGACCTGGGTTCAATTCTCAGCACCCACATACTAGCTAAGAACCATCCATAACTCCAATTCCAGGGGATCTGACACTTTCTTCTGACCTCCTCAGGCTTTGCACAACATGGGTGCACTCACATACTTGCAGGCAATATACTGATACAAATAAAATAAAACTAATAATTTTTTAAAAGAATGTTAAAATGACATCATATGCATCATCTTCTGTCAAGAAACTGAAAAGAGGCTAAGGAGATGGCTTAGTGGGTAAAAACATTGCCATTCATGCATGAAGACCTAAACTATAATCCCAGAGCCACATTAAAGCTGGACACTAGTGCAGGTACCGTATCCCAGAGCTTGTGTGGGAGGATCGGGACAAAGTGGGAGAATCCTCAGAAGCCCAAGGAATGGCTAGCCTAGTGTATGCTGCAGAAATACAAAGGGATCCTGTCCCAAACAAGGTGCAAAGGACAAAGACCAACACTAGAAGTTGTCTCCTGACCACCACAGGAAGGCAGTGGGATAAGAGTGCCCACCTTCATAAACAAAATGTGGGTGCATGGCACACATGTACACACACGAGGAAACCAAAACAACATGTATTTTGATCTATCAACAGCTCTTGGTAAATATTCCTAAAGGAAATTTGTTTTAATGCGTTTAACATCTAGTAGAATAGGGTAAATTTTTCAGAAGAGTGAAAGCTTATAAAGGCTCTGAATGCAATAGTATTCCATGTGAATTGTTACAATTGAGTAAAGTGCAGCAAATTGTAAATTTCAGAATGTATAACTAGACAAAGCTGTCATACGGTACTACAGAGCAAAAAAGCAAAGCCAAACATGGTAGGGACGTGTTAATCATACCTGAGGAAAAAATTACATTACCTCTAATTACAGCAAGCACTCACAAAGGCCAGAACTGATTGCGAGGTGAGCATTTTAATGACATTTTTCTCTGCAGAAATTATGTTATCCTTAAAACATACTATATCTTGAGTTTCAATTTTTCTCTGTATGTGCTCTGTGCTCTCCCAGGGACTAGCTCATGCTTACTTTTTCTTCAAAAATGGCATAGTGAGCAAACCCATTTCCTCACTGTTGGCTCTTTTATGAAGACAGAGTCCCAGAGACTGGTGTGTCATGGTCCTTAACATTCAATACATTTTAAACTGAATTTAATACCTTTCCCTTCAAATATCTCTAGTATTTCTCATTAAAAAGCACGATAACAAATGATTTTCAGAAATTTGAAGGAAACTAGCAAAAAAAGAACAATTAAAAGGAATTTTTCAATCCTCTAGATTCCTTATTCTTCTACTAATAACATTAAATAAATAGAAGCATGAAAAGAAAAAAAAATATTGCTTAAACACATTTAATAAAGCTCCCCCCACACACACTCATACACCCTGTGCTGGGGATTAAACCCAGGGTTTCATACATGCTGGGCTACCAATGAACTACATTGTGAGCTCAACCAATGCATTGTTACAGATAAAATTCAGTAAGATTTTCTGATGGCAACAATCACATTATTTGTTATTGTTTTAAAGTCAGAATGCAACTTATGCAAGGCAGCTTTCAGGGTGTTCTGGGTTTTGTTGATTTTGCTGATCCTAAGTCTTACAAAAAGGTACCTAACTTTAGCACATTTTTCTTGGCAAAAATGAAAATATAGGCTTACCACCTGGTCTACTAAATGGGATTTAAATTTTAATGAAGTGGAAAGAGGAAATGATTTTAAAATGAGTAGGTATACATTACACACAAATGAATGCACACAAAGACATGTTAGCGCATTTACAACCTACCAACGACCGCTCTCTTTTGGAGGCACAAGAGGAAAGATTTCTGGAGGGAAGTTAAGTTTACTCTCTTATTTCTGAATGGTTAAGTTTCAATCATATTGAGTAATAGGCTTTGATATTGGCAATGATATTTTTAAGGGCAAACTTAATAATGGCAACGGATAAATATCAAATTCTTAAAATTGTATTTTTCAAATAATAAAAAGTTTAATGTTTAAAAGGAGGAATCTTCTGCAGTGAATCCTTGTTACCCAACTCTGTATCCATTGTTAATAAAGGAGTGCTTAAATTTAGAGACAAGGTAAGCAATATAAATATTAAAAACAGCAACAAACAAAAACAGAGTCCTTTTCACCTTTGGTACTAATACATCACCCTAGAAATTCAGCTCTGCTATTTTCTCTCTGAGAATTTTCCCTTATTCTGAGGGGAAGTCACTCTGGAGTTCTTTTGAAGTTAGCAGTATTGCTAATAACAATAATAATGCTATTAATAGCAGCAGCAACAAACAGTGTCAGGTGCAGCTCTCTTTTTACAGGGGTAAGCTCATTTATTTCCTCAGTCACATTGCGTCATAGGCACTATGACTCCCGTTTGACATGTAAGGACACCAAAGTACTCAGATTCACTTACTGACCGAAAGTCACACTGTTGTCCTCAAAATTCTTACTCCCAACAGTTTTTGAATGGTATTTAACTTTCTCTTTTGAAGAGTGGCATAAATCATGGAAACACATTTTAATTTCTCTTTTTAGAGTCTTCCTAGCACGTTCATATTTGCTTCAAAATCCTGCCTCACCAGCCAGTTACATGAATTACCCACCGCAATTACATACAGCCTAGCTGTGTTTTTACAGGATGCAGGGGTTGCCAGGTTTCAGAAAGATTCTGAAGGTCCTCTAGGTATGAAATACAGTATCATAGCTGGAGAATTAAATGGTTAGTCATGCTGAATTGATTGCCGAGCATCTCAGATTTCACTAATATGATACCAGAATAAAAGTGCTGTCCCCATCAAAAGCGCAGGGAAAGGAGTAATGGCTAGAGAGATCTTTTCAAAAGCTGTACCCAATTCTCATTTTTCAAGATAGACACAAGGGTGCTTACTGTACCAGGACAGTGACAAAGCTGTTCTGGTCCCTTGGGACCTCCAAGGCCTGGAAAGTCTCCTGAAGCCCTCCCTGGGAACTGGCAGCCTCCGGGGAAGAGGTCGCAGCCCACGGGCTGCAGAGGGAAAGACGCATAGGAGGCTCGTCTTTGGTGGATGCCAGGTGCATAGGTGTACCCGGGTGAAGGAAGAGAGTCCCGGGATCCGGTGGGGCAGGGGTCCCGGGGCTCCGCAGCCTCCACCCAGCCTTCCACAGTACCTGAAGGAACAGCTCGTAAAGAATCTCTTCCCGCACTCGGGGCTCTAAATTGCCCACAAACACGGTCCTGTCTGCCTCCTCCTGCTCAGGGAACATCCCTGCTGCTCTGTAGTCTGGGATGTAGGAGGCACCTAGGCTCCGCCCACTAAGCCAGCTTTTTGGAGTGCTTGGGCCTGGAGGCCGTGCGACCAGCAGCCGATCCGCTGAGGGCGGGGCCACGATCGCCACGCCCCTTGGGAACCGCCCACCGGCCCCGCAGCCCCACCTCCACCCTCCTGGGCCAGTCTAAGACAGTAAGAGACTGACCAAAGTCAGAGCTTTTGCCTGAGGGTTTGGCACAGTGCCTTCTGTCTTCTCCTACACAAGATTAATTATTGATTTTTGGTTTAATCAGCCAACATTTGAAATGAAATGACTAAAGAGATGATTGAAGATTTACTAACTTCACTATCGAAGCTCCTAGGCTAATAAGAAAAGATTAATTTCATTATCTCCAAAGAGTAAGTGAATAAATCCCAAATTTTAAAGTTATTTTGGCAGACATGGTCTACATGTCTGCTAGAACTACAGGGAGACCCTTCCTCAAATAAGATAAAATAAACTAAACTTATTCTTAAAATATTTTTTGAGGGAATTTGCACGTAAGTGAATGCTGGTACAAGAGAGGACTAAACGTTGATTTATCCTGGAAGCATTCCCAAGAGAAGTCTTTGAAAATGACATCAAATTTTTCCGTGGGTCTAAAAGGCAGTTGAACTTGAGAAAACAAAGAATCCTTGGAAAATATCTACAGAGGACTGTACAATCATCCTGTAAAAATCATTCAATAATGATAACACATTTGGTTTTCAATTTGGTACAGTTGTAAGACTCCATTTTGAATTCAGGAGGCGAACTTGTACTTGGTTGATTGATCAATTTCTAAAGAAAATGGCACAGTCACGGAAAACTCAATTTCTCTTTTAAAACTTGCCGTACCTTGTTGTATGAGTTGTGGCAAATATGTCTTTGGATTCAGATTATGTTTAAGGAATGGAATTGACTAAGTAGGATTTAACAGTTATTTTCTGAGTGCTTCCTAAGTGTCAGGAACAGTGTTTAGACCTGGGGACAATGGTCAACATGCAAATCTGAGTAGTGGAAGAGACAGACTTTCTATAAGATACAAATACAGGTATCAGTAACTTTAGTATTTACCATTGGTTGTTACTTCACAAATCCATAAATACTGTTTCTTTGTATTTCCTGTGATCACAATACATGTATTAGGGTAAGAAGAAATTAAAGAAGACAAACACTGGAGAGACAGCAGATATGTGCTGATCAAGTAAATGGAGCTGTGGAGGTTCCCATTATGTGTAAATCTCTTATACATTTGTATTTATTTACCTTTTAAATCTAATCCAAACTGAGGTTTTTTTTTTCCTTTACCTTAGTAAAACTCCAGTGTTTACATATAGCTGCATGTTATAAAGTTTTGTGTTTCCAAATAATCAATGATTCTATCATATTTATGAACATTTGACCCATTCTTTGTATAAAGTTTTAATGATTTTGTTCTAGCACGCTCTCTTCTCTTTGGCTCTATATACATTATGGTCAATATATTTCTAGAGTTCTTGCTCAGTATTCTAATTTCTGAAATTCAGCTCATGTACTTGGATGTTTGTGCAGAATTTGATCCCAACAAGTCATTTTTTTTGATGCAGGTATTGTTTGTTTCCTAACTCATATTGAATGTATTAATGATAATCTATCAAAAGTTGACATAATTCTCTTTGCTTTTAGTGTTCATTGGTCCATTTGTCATATATGAATGGGATAAGTACCTAGGATACTCTATTAAAAATTAGAGTGTATTAGGACTCCTAATATACCTGTATGAACATATCAAAAGTTTAAAAGTATAAATATACAAGTATGCATATATACATATGCATACATATGTGTATATTACATACATGTATGTATACTTATACAGAGATAGACAGTATAGATCGGTTGATAGATAACTGACTAAATTTGTTTTCCTATCTAAGCCCAGGAAGTACATTCTGTTAGGATTTCCTGAACTGTGCAATCTAGAACAGCTATACCTCTCAAGTTACACTTTTTCAAGTTTTTTTTACAGTGAGTCAATGTATAAAAATTGATACCTAGTACAGTCCCTGACACAACTGTGGAGATATAATAAATATCTGTTGAGACAGTGGTATCTGAAAGATTGAGTGTCTTTACTGTGTACAACTAAGTCTATGCTTGTATCTCACTAGGTATTTAGCAAAAATTGCACAAAGAGATGTACAAATGATTGAATGAAAGAATGGATGGAGGAACTCAGCAGAAATCATGAATAAGAGCCCCATGTTTTTTAATTGATTTCATTTTGCCTATATGGAAACAGTTATTAACACCTGCGTGAATAAGGTGGAAGGGAGCATTACTGAATGATTAGCGAATACATTATAATAGAGGCCTCTTTAAAATAAAGCCTCAGGGCTGGAGAGATAGCTCTGTGATTAAGCACACTGACTGCACAGTGCAGAGGAATTGGGTGCAATTCTTGTCACCCATATGGATGTCAAGTTTTAGAGGACTCTGACGCCCTTCTCTGACCTCCACAGGCATTGCACAACACAGTTGCACTTACAAACCTGTAGGCAGTGCAGTCATACACAAAAATATAAAACTAATATAGAAAATATTTTTAAAATAAATTAAGAATACATTCTCAAAAAAAAAAAAAACTAAACTAAAAGTCAAACACTTGGAATAAGAGATGACATCTTTTCAGTGGTTACATTTCCTGATTTAAAGATGGGTATCTTCTCTCTGGATTTCTAAAATTTGTCTCCGAACCTCAGATAATCTGATAATCTGCAATGGAAATAAAACATTCTGTTCTGATTAACTCATTGGAGCTTTCCCAAAACATATGTTTGTTGTTGTTTTTGTTTTTTTTATTATTATTTTTATGTGTATAAGTGTATTGCCTGCATGCGTGTAAGTGCGCCTGTGTTGTGCAGTGCCCTTGGAGGTCAGAAGAGGATATCAGATCCCCTGGAACTGGAGTTATGGAAAGTTGTTGGTTTCCTTGTGGATACTGGAAATCAAACCTGGGTCCTCTGCAAGAGCAACCAGTGCTCTTAACCACTGAGCCAACTCTCCAGTCTCCTGAAATGTTTAAAAAACAAATTATATTTTTACACTTGAAATCTATGTACACAGACCAACTCTCGTTTTTTCTTGCTTTCTGGAATCTGTTGCTGGGAAAGAAAATAAGAGAGCTAAGTAAGTACTTCGAACGGCTGTCATACTAAAAACAAAATTTCAAAATAGCACTGTGTTCTGGAGACCTAGTGACATACACAGGATAAACTTGACAGTTTCATGGATAACGGATTGCATTATTGATTTTAAGGTGTTTGCAGAACTCAGTCTGTAATCAAGATGAGCATAAAATGCAACTTTTCCTGACTCCTTCAATGCTGGCATTTCTAATAACACATTTCCCCCCTAAACTTTCCATAAATATATCCTTCTAGACCACTTCTGAAATCCCGAGCTAAAGGGATAAAGAAGTCCATAATTAGCTTTTTCATTCCCTTAAATTCAGCTTGGGTAGCTGAACATTTGTTTGTGAGTCATTACAGAGTCTTTGACTTAAAAATGATCTCCTAACCACAAACCAGTGGGAGACAACTACCTCACCTACTGCAGCAGAGGGAGGAGCAAAATTCATTTTTACAGTAAAGCCTGCCGGACTGAGACAATCATATCTCAAGAGGCACCTTAATGAATTACGGAATTTCTTTTTCGGTGTCTCCCAGTGTTTCTTTTACTGTTTTTGATTCCAAATGAGAATATACATTTTTCTGTCTTTGCTGTGCTGGGTAAAATCTGGTAAGATGCTTATCAATAATTTGCCTTTAAAAAGTGCCTGTAAAATAATTAGTGAAGTTTGTTTTTTTATATGACATAATAGTTTGAAAAGTAAATTATCATTATGGGTATTTTTATCAACTCACATTGCTATGAAGAAGATAGGTATACATATATATATGTGTGTGTGTGTGTGTGTATTTGCTAATTTGAAACTCTATATTTTCTTTATTATTTATGAGATTAGTAACAAAAACAACTTTTCAAAGAATATGTAAATAGGGAGTGAGTAGAAATGCTTCATATAAAGAATAATTAAATAGTAAGAAATTAGTTCAGTATTTGAGAATTATGACTTAATATGTGTCTTGTTTCAATTTTATTTACTTGGGAAGCCTTATCCTTGAAGGATATTCTTCCATAGAAAATTTATTAGGTAAAAAGCTAAGAAATTATTAATTCAGGAGAGCTATTCTTTTCCTTTTCTTCTTTCATATAACAAAAGCCCCAAACTGGCAATGTAATAAGGAAGAACTATAATTCTGTTTTTAGGTTTATTGTAATAAAGTTTACTAATTTTAGAAATATGACTACTTTATGGTAGAACAACTTATTCTACCATAAAGTGGAATTGGTCCTTAAAGAGGACCATAAATATGCCCTCTGGTCATTTATTAAGCAATGTAAATTAGGCTTCAATAATGGATTGGTTATTTTTCCATCTGCTTTTTATTTTTAATTCTTTCAGATCACCTACAAATGTAGGTCTTCTTCCTATATGATCCATGTACTATTTGTATCAGACTTTCCTATTTATAAAAACGCAAGTGTACCTTCCAACACTGAATTCAATAGAATTGTTTTAGGAAATTACATCCTGAACAAACTTTCCCAAGACTTTTTTTTTATTAATTTCTTGGTGTGGCATTTGTTTAAAACCTACATTTTTCTTTTATAGTCAAATTCTTTGACAAAAATATCCCCAAATGAAGCATTGGTTGAATATCTTGATTTCTCATGTGTGTCAATATGTAGTTTCAAAATGTCCTTTGATTACTTCAGAACTGGAGAATTATAATTTTTTCTTGAATTTTGCTTTTAGTCCCTAGCCTTAAGGGATTTTTCAAAGTTCTGTTGGTAGTTTAGTGACCTAACTGGTTGTATGACTGAACAAATTTTTATCTCCGCATAAAGTGGTGACATTGTTTTGTGTCTGGAACTGACTTCACTGCAAATTATCTTTCTGATGGGGTTTTATTTCTAAGGCTCAAATGTTTACATAACTTGTGCCATAATACACTACTCATGTTTTTTGCTTGTCACCCCATATGTGCACATGAGTGTATGCATTTTTCCTATTCATAGTTGATATTGTTCTAGATTTTTATTGTATTTTTGTGTATGAGCATATTACCTTCATGTATGTAAGTGCACTTGTGTTGTGCAGTACCTGCAGAGGTCAGAAGAGGGTGTATGATCCCGTGGAACTGGAGTTATGGGTGTTTGTTAGCTGCCATGTGGGTGTTGGGACTCAAACCTGAGTCCTCTGCAGCCAGAGCTCTTAACTGCTGAGCCATCTCTCCAGACCCATGTTCTACATTTTTTAAGTGATTTAAAGCTAGCATGGCTGTATATATCTGTAATTCCAGTACTTAAGAGCCAAGATGGGAGGTTACCCTGAGACCATCCAAGGGTTCGAGATCATCCTTGGGAAAATACTAAGACCCCATCTCTCTGAAAATAAAGTTAAAGATATTTTGTATTCATTGCAAAATCTTGGGCCATTATTATACATTTTAGAATATATTTTGCTGAAGTATAATTTAAATACAACAAAATGTAGAGACATAATTATATACTTTGATAAAATTTGGAAAAAATTGGTATATTACATATGACACATACACACACAAAGGATCACAACAGAAAGAAGTCTAACATATCACTTGTGAATTAGTGTCTTTCAGAAAAGATATAAATTTATTAGGTTCCAAACCATTCTACTTAAAAATCTCACTGACCAAACTTTTATTTGTCTGAAGAATTGTTTCAGAAGGAAAAATTTAAATCATCATTCCCATTTTGTAACCTGAGTTTTCTGCCTTGATAATTTTAGGATATTGCAATTCTTCATTGAAATCCAATTGAGTTGTTAGGAAGCTTGTTGGTGAGTTTGCTTACGTGATTTTCTCTACGTTGTGGCGAGCCAGTTGAGTTTGCAAGCCCTGGCATGCAATTACATCCTTAATGCATGGAGCTGCTATCCTCTCCTCTTCCTCCGAGTGACCCTCTTCAAAGAAAAGCACAATTTTCAATCTGTGACATCATTCTCCATTCTACAGCTGTGTTCTCTTCATCGTCTTAATACCCCCTTCATTCAGTTCTTCCTGTAAGAAGAGATCTCTATGTTTCATGCCATTTACAGTGTAAACGTTTATGTAATTGAATTTAATTTTTTTCCTTAATTGGAGCAGCTAATTGTTCTCTTCTTTATCTGATCTTGTTGTTTCATTCTAACTTAAAATTTCCTCCCAATAGCTTCCAGCTCCTGTGTTTGAAGATTTATTTATTTTATTTTTTGTGTATTAGCACTTTGATCATACACGTGTATGTGATCCATGTGTATGCCTGGTGCTTGCAAAGACCAGAAAGGGCATCTCGTGCCCTAGAATTGGAGTCACAGACTGCTGTCAGCCCCCGTAATGGGTGCTATGAACCTAAACCAGGTCCTCTGCAAGAGCAGCAAGTGTTGCTATTTTCGAAGTGACAGTTTTTTCTTGCTTTCTAAATGAGGATGCTGTAGAAATTTCTGCAATTATTTCTACGTCTGAAAATAGGTAATAAATTGATCTGCCAATTATTTTGGGTGAATATTTCCTTCCTTTAAAAAAAAACTTTTATTTGTTACATATGTTATACAAAAGAGAACAACTTCTTTTTTTGTCAACAAGTGCTTTTTCTTTATAATTACAAAAGAAAAGAAGATGGTATCAAAAGGACAATTTACAAAATAAGAATAGTAACATAACTCTTAGCATCCTGTGCCTTAACATCACACCTAAAATTCAAGTCTTAATTTGACAGGAACGTGTTAAGACACCAGCAATAGTATATGAATAGAGTACTGATCCCAAGCAAAAGCCACCAACCTTTCTGATGAGACGTCCGCACAATGAATTGTTAGGGAGGGATGGGGATTAGCAGACTACAGCTTAATATTGAAACCCTCTCCCTATACAATAACCAGTGTTGAAGGATTTGCGTTCTTTTTTTATTACTGAATTTTTTTATTTTCATGCAATATAGTTTGGTGGTATTTGGATCCTTTCCGCTCTCTCCATCTCCTCCCATTGCCCCCTGCACAATTGTATGTACCCTTATATATATGATATGGGCTATCGAGTCTATAATTTGTGTTCCCAAGTGCCCCTTAATGTGGATCTGTCTACTGGGCCCACCAAGCATCCCACCCTTGTAAAACACCTTTTTCCCCTGTAATTTCCAGCAGGCAGGTGGCAATTGCCAAAAGTTTCTAGGCTGGGTTGGGGTTTCTTACGTACTTCCCCATGTCTATGCTGGGATTTTGTCTGATTTGAGTATTTCTCTTACACTCTCACCAACGAAGTTTCCTTATGCAACAGATGGTGATTAACACAGTAAGACACAGTTGGCCAATGTTCAGAGAACAAGAGGTCACAGAGTGCTGAACTCCGAATAGGACACCTATTTCTAATGTCTGCCTCCAAGGCTCAGATATTATTTCAGAAGAGGAGGAGGAAAGAGTGTAAGAGCCCAAGGGGGTGGTTGACCACAGAGAAGCATCTCGTCTCTTACTCCTTAATTTTATCAGAGGGCTCTTGCTGGCTCATTTCTCAGAACTTGTTCTAGGGCTAAAGCTTTGGATTAACAGATGACATTTGGCCTCTGTACATGTTCTATCTGATAAATGGAGTGAATCTATATGACTTTTATACAATTTCTCAGCATAACAAGTATTCATAGCCGGTACGGTTCAATTTATTCCTCTTTACTTCCTTGTTTGCTTGTACTTAAGATACGTTCAGTATCCAAGTTTTGATTTTTCCAATTAACCTGGGAATATTAGGCAGGTATTGAATCTCATACAATGTATCTCTCTCTGTCTTCTAAATAATTGTGTTAATAATGCATCCATACTTTCAAAACTAGAATTATTGTAGACATGCATTTTGTTCAACATTAGACTAATATTTCTTAGTTCATTTTCTTGTGATAGGTGTTTAGAATTTTAATCTCTAAGCTGAAGTTTACTAATGCTTCATAAGTATTTGATATGCACTGACACATTTCTTTCCTTAATAGTCTTACCAAATTAGTGTTCTAGAAGTAATACAAGTGTACATTTTCATTAAATAATCTTTGGAAAAATATTTTAGGATTATATGCTTATTATAAAAAACCCCACAATTCTGGAAAACCATCAAAAAGAAAATACAAATAGCCATTATTTCACTGCCTAGCAATGACTATTGCTATAAAACTTTCTCAGTTATTTCATTGTCTGTCCTTAACCCTTCTAGGATGGATGGATGAATGGATAGATGGACAGACAGAAAGGCAGACAGATAGACAAAGAGATGTAAGATATTTTAACACTCCATGTTACTTTATACAACCCTTCAGAATTGATAAAATTTGTTTATCTCATAATTTCGAATCTCAGGAAAAAATAACTTCAAGACATGTGTGCGATGTATACAAGACACACATACATAGAATATTATAAAATGTTATTTTACAATTTTATGCTCTCAGGGTTTGTCTTTGTATTTGTATCTCTCCTCTCCTCATCTCCCCTCCTCGCCTTTTCCCTTCCCTCTCCTCCCCTCCTTTTCTCCTCTCCCCTTTTCAGGTTCTTCCTATGTAATCAATGCTAACCTTGAACTGGAGGTACTCCTGCCTCAGACTTCAAAGTGCTAGTATTGTAGTAATACCATAGAAGGGATTTTTCTAGTTTTTAGTTGATAAGCAAAATAATACCTCATTATTTTGGTTTTATTAATTTGCGTATGGTGAGAGAAGTTTTTTTCCTAATGCTTGTTGTTGATATATAGGTACTCTTCTGTAAAGCTTTGATAAAGATTATGATCAAGATCTGGAGAAATGGCTCACTGGTTAAGAGCATTGGCTGCTCTTGCAGAGGGCCTGGGTTTGAATCCTGGGACTCACATGGCAGCTGATAACTGTTGGAAACTCCAGCTCCAGGGAATCTGACACTCTCTCCTGACCTCCTCAGCATTGCATCACATGAGTGTACTTACATACATGCATGCAATACACTTATACACATAAAATAAAAATAAGTGAAATATTTAAAAGACTACAAAACTTAAAAAGTAGACTTTATAATCAATCAACACAATTACTAATGTGTTTACTGCTTCATTAATAATACGGATTTCAGTCAGACTCATTGCTATTTTCTGTTATTTCAAAGTAAAATGCATTTGTGATTTCAACAAATCACTTTTCTTTATAGTTATCACTGTAATTTTAATCACTTTTAGGGTTGTGCGTCATCAAACTACACCTTTAAGCTGCAGTTGCTCAGTCCCCCATGCTGAATGGTCAATGTAATGAAATTCCCTTGTTATCCAGCTCAGTTCTGCCCAATAATGTCCCAGCAAGAATCCAAGGATGACACCACTGCTCAATTTGACCATTTTTTTTTTTTTTTTACTTTCCAGAGTATAAAAAATCATGCCTTGAATTCTCCAAGTTAACTATAAAGGATTCCTTAAGAGATTTGCTCTTTCCCAAAATAAAAATAATTCTGATGTTGTATTCAAGGAATAATCTAAACTGTGCTGAACCACTATTTGAGCAAAATAACTTGCTTAACATCAATTTCAACCCACGGAAGAAAACGGTCTGGCTTATTCATGGATATAGACCAATGGGCTCTACTCCTACGTGGCTTCAAAAGTTCCGAAACACTCTGTTGAATAAAGAAGACACGAATGTAATAGTAGTAGACTGGAACCAGGGTGCTACAACTTTTCTTTATGGCAGAGCAGTTAAAAACACCAAAATAGTTGCTGAGAGCCTGAGTGAGACTGTTCAAAATCTTTTGGTAAGCTAGGAAATTTTAAATTTTATGCGTATGAAATCCCTTTTTTGTATGCAACTTTGTGCAAGTCTTTAACAGTTGAGCCTGTTTTCTTCATAAAATAAACCTTCACTAAATGTTATTTACAAAATATTTAGTAGGTTTTGAAAACAGTTTTAAGCAGTACAATAGAGATGATTAATGTACAGAGATAATAGGAATATTAAATATAAAAAGTTCAAGGTATAGCTAAGGTTCCTAGCACAAAGTAAGCATCTAATCTTACCTATTATTACTGTTTTGCTCATAAAATGCCTTGATAATTAATTACTATTTTACATATTTGATTCTATATAATAGGCAATTAAAATTTTAAATTTGTAAGTACAATTTAATGATGCTAATAAAAATAGAGAAAAATCAAATATTTCATAGTGCAAGCTGAACAAAACTAAGTTTGTTTCAAAATTATAAAGTTTCCTTTTTTATGTTCCAGATATAGAGAAGTCAGAATCAATAATGAATTTTAGAATGCTGATATATTAGTTATGATTTGTGTTTACCCCAAACTAAAAACATTACAATGCAATTTTCAATTACAGAATCATGGAGTATCGCTTGACAATTTTCATTTCATAGGTGTGAGCTTAGGGGCTCATATTTGTGGGTTTGTTGGAAAGATATTTCATGGTCAACTTGGAAGAATAACAGGTAACATCGTTTTAAATAATTATTGTTTTAGTACATTTTTTTATACCAGAGGTTATTCTATTTAAAATCCAACAGGTTCAACATTTAAACAATGGAAATTATATATGAACATTTGCTAATTCTAAATTCAATTATGTCTTGAATTTAGACTCCAAATTATATTCAAATATTCATTTTAATTTTAGACTGTACATTCTTTCTTATTTATTAAGATGGATAGAGAAGCAAATATCTATTTTTGTCACTCTATCTTAATTTCCAATATATGTAAGACTATATGGGAGAATTTAGTTAATTTAATTAAAAAATGTTCAATTCACTATTTAAGAATATAGCTATGTGCTTAATTTTTATAAGCTTTGATACATTTTAATTCTTGTAATCATTTGACTTTGTGCTACACAGTTCAGGAGTTGTTATCCAAGTTTGAGAGTTTCTAAGTCCCACTTTCACATTTATACGATAAACTTACTACACCCAGAGTGAACAACACAGAATGCTGTCCTAGATTGCCATTCTGTTTTCTGTGTTTTTGTTGAGCAATTATATATAATATGTAGACTGCTTGGATGTTTATAATAACTTCAAGTATTTATAAAGGATAATGTCTTTATAAAATTTCAAAGAAGAGAGGAAGGAGAGTTGTAATTTATACAGACATGTGCTTACTCAGCTGTTACTCTACCTACCATCCAAACACAGTGGTTTAAAAGATCAACAAATATGACTTTCCTATGTTACAAAAGTCTGCAGGGAGTGGTGGGTTCTCAGTCCTTTGCTAAATGAAATATAAATAATAGAAGGACATGAGTTGAATATTGTATTTGACATAAATTTTTTATAGCACTTATTTATCAGAGGATAATTTAGGGGAATCAATTCTCTTTAGCTTGTGGATTTTGGGGACCAAACACAGATGGCTGGACTTGATAACAAACTCCCTTAAACAATCAGCCATCTCACTAGTTTTGTATTTACATTCTGTTTTGAAACAGGGTCTCCCAATTGCCCCAGCTAGCCTAGATCATATAAAGATAGGCTTGTCTATGCTTCCAGAGTACTGGGATTAAAGGTGTGGACCACAGCACCTGGCTGCATATTTTACTTTAAAAAAAGACCACACCTGGTTCCCTAGTTTACTTTTGAAATAATCTTTTTAATATAATAATTTCTTCTTCAATGAACTGAATTTTATCTTTCCACTTTGATACTATTTAGAAGGTCAAGATTCTACAATTTTTATTTAGGACTTATGATATGGCATGTTATCCACATTCCATAGAAATTTCAACATTTTTTCTCCTGAGGAGTGTATGGAAGACTTTTATGAGATGTAAATGTTAAGGTAATAGTAAATTCATTTTATTCCAACATCTAAATAGCATTTGGCATCTAAAAAGCATTTTTATACCTATAGACATATCCAGAATGAAGCTAGTGAGGCCCAGAATTCAAAGTGCTTCAGGTGACATTCATTAGCTTTTCTTCTTCATCAGGATAAATCATAATTACTATTAAAAACAAAATTACACAGTTTAGTCCCATTGACTTAGAGGAAAATGCTAAAAAATATTTTAACAATATTCTGTTGAGACATTTCTCTTGTAATTAGACCACATTTGAAAGTTAGTAATAATATTTCAAATACTACAGCACTTGCTAAGGATCAAATTTAATTTAATTTTGTGGACTGGTTTAATCTAAATTCTAATTACTTACATTTATTAGTGATGATAATGCAAGCATGAAATTTAGCAAAGTTGCAAAACCTGATTGGATTGATCTTTGCTTTTTGAATTTCAGGTCTTGACCCTGCTGGACCAAAATTTTCAGGAAAACCATCAAATAGAAGATTAGATTACACTGATGCAAAGTTTGTGGATGTCATCCATTCTGATTCCAAAGGTAAAATAGTCAGGATATTTGGCTTTCTTATTGAAAAAAAGGTGGTGAAATGTGGGTCCTGGAGGAGACTTAAGATGGAGGCTTTAACAAAAGTTGTAGATAGAGTGTCTTGGGTTTTGAGCTATTTGCATTGTTTTATGGCATTTTTTGCCTTGCATTTAATATCTTTGGGTTATCAAGAGATATTTTGTCATCCTAAACATTAAAATTTCATGAATCCTCTTCATGCTGTTGGCAATCACTGGTTTGATTCTGCTTTCCTCCAATGATAATGTTGCTAATGTATTTAGGTTACTTTTCTAAATTCATTTACTTGCTGTGTTACATGCCAACCATAATTAAGCATAAGGCCAAAGCCATGGATACTGACTGTCTTTTATTTGTTTGTTTGTTTGTTTTTGATCTTCCCTACAGGTAGGGTTTAATTATTCTATTGATTTTTTTTTTGTTTTTTGCATTCCAATCACAAATTTTTTCAGCACAATTCTCTTACTTAAAAAAAATAACAAACATAAACGTTATCTAAAATACCACCAAGTTGCAAAACTCAAAAAACAAATTTTATAGTATTTACTGTACAATTTACAAAAAAAATGCAATATGCATGTCGCCTGCAGTTTAACCTGTAAGACTACCAAGAATGGTGGGTGAAATGGGGGTCGGGGAGGCTCTGTGATGACCCTGTGTAGAACTGGCTCACCAATTTCAGAGAGTAAGCCAAGACATGGAGTCATGTAAGACAACCATTTATGGAGTGGAGGGACCCTTTGTAGGTGTTTAACCCTAGAAGTTGAGGAGGACTCAGCAGGAACCGTGCAGGTCTACCAGAACAGTAGCTTTGTCCTCTTTCCTACAGATGTAGCACAGCAGCAGCAAAGACATGGCAAGGTTGCATCACTGGTTCTAGATAGTGTTAGTGAGGTTGGTTTGTTCCAACTGGCATTGCCTTCAGACTCTCAGGCACTGGGATGGGTGAACTTTCTAACCAGAAAAGTACGGGGTACCCTTAGGGGCGAGGTCCTGAACTAATAGCAGCGATGCAGTAGGAATCTTCTTACAGAGAAAATGTGTCAACTGTGTCTTCAAAGCCTGGATACGGGCTCTCTACTGATCTGCCTTTGACTAGAGAGATGACAAAACTGAGCTGGGGGAACTAAAGTTACAGGGATGAGCTTTAATGGCTTTGCTTATTCGGAGAAATTTAGAGCTGGAGGGGCTCCTGTGGCAGCGACGGCCAGCACAGGATACCTGTGCATCATGGGAAACAAGAACTTCTACTCATCCATGAGGGTGACCTGCGCCACATGGAAGGTGGTAGCAGCATTTTCCGAGAAGGACTGAGTCACCAAGCGCGTGGCCGAGGCCAAGGGCCCAACACAGCACGGCAGTGAGCTTCTGGCCATCAGTTTGTCATCCATGCATGTGTTTTATGCTTTCTGGGCTTCATCTGAATTCTCAAATTCTACATAGGCATAACCTTTGGATAGATGAGGATGCATCCTTTCTACAGGCATGTTAATCATTTAAATTTTTCCTTAGGTGGAAAATATCTCCATGATGTGATCCTTGATCACGTACCTGGCGAGCCTCCCACTGTGCACTTTGGTGGGTTAGGGGACGGGCTCTGCCTTTCCCTCCCCTTTTCATCTCTTTGGGGTAGTTTGGATTTGGAGTGGGAGCATCATCTTTCCTTATGCCTTCGAGAAGGACTTGAAGAACCGAAGGAGCTGCTAGAACTAGTGCCTGCCTCAGTACATGCTAGAGCTTCCTGAATGGCTGGATGCAGAATAGAAGCTGGAGTCCCAGCTGGAGCCTGTGCTAATGCTGGAGCCTGAGCTGGAGGTTGAGCTGAACCAAAACCTTGTTCTGCTGCTTCCGTTTGCAGCAGTGACCTCTACCAATTCTCATCCCTGCCACCGACCTTCTTACTTGACTCCTTAGTAGCTCCCTTTTCTTTAGAGTGATCCTTGGATTTCTCATCAAAATTGTGCTTTGTTTTTGGTAGGAAAGGGAGTCAGGATTCTGTCTGGATAGTGCAACAATGGCTGTCTTCACTACAGAGAGGCTGAGATCCAGTTAGCTTCTCAGTAAGAGATTGAAGGTCTTCACAGTCTCAGTCTGTCACCGAAGAACTGGAAGATTCTTAAACTTCAGTCCCAAGCTGGGAGGCCAAAAGGGCTGGGTTTTTAAGCCAGCCAAAGATGGCAGCCGGGACAGAATAGGTGAACTAGTCATCAGGGAACCTGCTCTATTGTTTTTAATTATCTTCATAAAGATCTTAAGCTGGGTGCTTAAGATCTATTGCCTGTTGAATTAGTTGTTACACAACTTATTATTTTTGGTTTCTTTAAATTTTTTTGAGTCAAGATGTTAATATGTGGCCCATGTTAGGTTGGAACAATTAATCCTCCTTAACATCCTGAGTGTTCGAATTTATAGGTGTGCACCATCATGTCTAAACTGTAAATTATCTTATTTTGTTGTATGTTGTCTCCATCCTTGGTAACTCAACCAATTAGATTCTTTCTTCCACAAAATGTTCATTGGAGTTTTCTTATGGGTATTTGTCTAACCAAAAATTAAGAACAGAGATTTTCATACTGCATATTTAACTGCCAAAGAAATTTCTGAATGACATGTGAGAATTCAGCATATTCCTGACAGGATATGTTTTTCTTCGATACTAATTAATTAGTGCATCTTTTTGTCAATAATCTTTATCTATATAGTGTATATTAAGGAAGTCAGGGCAGTCTTCTAAAATTGTGCATTAGGTGCTTTGGGCATTTAATCTTGCTCAATTATGACCAATATAACCAGTTCACAAAGCATAGCACTATTGGGATAAGTGTTAATTTTAAGTGGACCATACAGTTTGACTCTACAGTTCATTCCTGCATAAAGGCAGGAACATGAAGCAACTGATCACAGTGTGTCCGTAGTCAGGAAGTGGAGAGAGATAAATGCAGGTACTCAGAGTTCTTTCCCCTTTGTACCCAGTCCTGGATCATAGCCCAAAGAATGATACCATGCATAGTTAGAATGGGTCCTCATATCTCAGTCATTCTCATCTAGAAACTCCCTCAGAGATATGTCCAGATGTTTGTCTCCTAGGTGATTCTAGATCTTGTCAAGTGACAACTGATATAACCATAACAAGGAGGCATCTTTAGAAGGTGAAAAATAACAATAGTTTTTCATTAATGCAAAATATTTGACACTTTTAGAGGACAAAGCCAATTTGTGATTTGTTAAATGCACACAGGGCTTCCAGATACTATATTTTTTGACATGGGTAAGGGACCTGTGTGTGTATTTGCTTTATAATAATTAATAACTTTAGTTCATGGTATTTTGTTATATATCCATGCTTGTTGATGAACTATTCACAATGCCCAGGAAATATAACCTAAATATGCTTTAGGAAATGATTGGATGAACAAAATGTGCTACATGTTCAAAATGGAAATTTATGTAGCCATAAAGAAAAAGAAAGCCTTGATATTTGTAAGAAAATGGATGAAAATGTAAATTATTATGTTAAACAAAATAAGCCAGATTCAGAAAGGCAAATATATATTTTCTCTTATATGTAGAATCTAGACTTAAAGTTACATATGTAGGGAGTAGAGAGATGGCTCAACATTTAAGAGTGTGTATACTTATTTTAAAAGACCAGAGTTTGATTTTAAAGACTCAAATCAGATGACTCACAACAACCTGTAACTCATTCCCAGGGGAATTCTACATTTATGGCCTCCATGGCCACCTGCATTCACATGCACATAGTTTCACACAGATACACACACTCATGCATGTATGTTTGTGTATGTATGTGTGCACATTTGTATATATGTGCACGTGTATCTACCTCCAAAGCTACAAAGGAGATTATGAGAAGGAATGAAAAGATGTTATGGCAAGGGGATGAAGAAATAGAAATGGTTATAAATACGCATGAAAAAAGGCACAATCGAGGATCATTAGGGGAAAGAAGATAACTTGCAGGAACCAGGGGGCACCAGGGAGGGTACTTGAAGAGGCAAAAAAAATGAAGTATTAAAACAGAAAGCATGTGAAGATGCCATAATTAAATTGCTTTGTGTGCTAACCTAAAAAACTAATAAGAAAAGCTAACTTTGAAAAAAATAAAATGAAAATGCAGTGTCTACTAGTCACATCTTCTAGAAAACAAAGGAATGAATGATCCAAACTTAACATTCTACTCTGCCTTCTATGTGGTAAAGGCATGCCTGCCTCAAGAGCTATTTATGAGATTATTTCAGAAATGCCCCTTGTTTCTTTCTGACTGCCTACCAGTACTGTTGATTCTACTCTGCTTTGATGGCAGTTTGGAAACCTGTTTCTTGCTCTGGAAATTTCATGTTGAACTAAGATTTAAGGAAATTTCAAAGATTCCCCCAAACAGTTGGATTTGGATTTCTTTTAGGATTATATTTAGAAAATATATTCATTTTTTTGCTTAAATTTAAGAAACTGAGTAAACTGTGCGATAGAAAGAGGGACTGTTTATGACTACAGTCAGTTACCTTTGCTCCTTTGGATTCTGGGACTTCTAATGAAGACATCTAAACTAGCTTTTGTCTTCTGGAGACTCTTCTAGTACCTGAGGTGCACATGCCCAGTTTCTCATTTCTCTCTAATATCTCACTACACATTTCGTGTACTGTTGTGCTCTCTACTTGAGTCGTCTTTCTGCATCTTAGTTCATACCCAGACATAAAATATTCATGGTAAGAATGCGCTGAATTGAAAACTGCTTGTACCTAAGCTTATGTATTTTCTTATCAAATTTAGCAGTAAGATTTTCCTATCTAATTATAGTCCCAAGTCTTCTGAGTTTTCTAATCTTTCTCTTTTTATCACATCCCTGAGTTATAAATTACATATTGGTAGTTGACTCAGATTTTGAACTTTATCCAGTGCTCTAGAAATATGGAGGTGTGCAGAAGTTGGTAAATCACAGCTGTATGGTCCAGGCCATTCTGACTTTAGTACCAGTGGAAGCAGTATGATTTCTAGATTTTCCTGTTCTGAATCTAGCACCAGCAAGCCCCCAGAGTGGGAGTAAGCACTCCACTGATCTAAAAGGCCACATATGAGCTGACTTCTTTCCCACTTGTGGTGATTCTTACCTGTCATGTTCCAGCCAGTGTCTCAGACAATTTCACATTTGCTTACAGATACCCTCTTGAGTTGGTGTCTTCCATCCTTTGCATCTTTAACTCACCAGCCTTCTTGTGAGAAATTCTCTAGCCAAACTATGTAAACATGCGCCAGCACCATCCCTGCTGCTTGATTCTGCCTTGTTTCCACTCTCCTGTTCTCCCTCGCACTTGCTGACATCTGACAGTTTGTTCTTTCTTGTCTTATTGCATTTTACTCCTATCAGAAAGCATTTTGTACCCCAAAGATCCCCCCCGATTTTTTTTTTTGCAAAGAATTGTGATTGACTCATAGTAAACATGTGACAAATAATGAAATGTGGATGGAGAATAATTTAAATGGTAATACTAGAAAAGCTGCTTCTTTAAAAATAGCATCCTGGGCTTGGAGAGATGATTCAGTGCCTAAGGGCACTGGCTTCTCTTGCAGAGGACCTGAGTTCACTTCCCAGCATCCTCAAGGGAGTTAACAACCTCCTCTATTGCAGTTCAAGAGGATCTAATGCCCTCTTCTGGATTCTTTGAGCATCGCACAAGCTGGGTTCATGCAGGCAAAACACACATACATGTAAAGTAAAAATAAATAAATAAATTAATTTAAAATCAACCCCCCCTCCAAAGAGCATACTGGTATGTTGTTTTATACCTGTAATCCTAGCATTTGGGAAATTAAGTTGAAGGGATTTCTGTGAGTTTGAAGCCAGTTTGGGCTACACAGTGAGTTCAATGTATGACCCTGTGTCAAAAGAAGAAAAATAAGAGGAGGTGGTAGAGAAGGAGGATGAATGAAGTAGGAGGGGTGGACGGGGAGGTGTAAAAAAGGGTGGAGGGAAGGAGAGGGAGAGGAAAGAAACAGGAGGGAAAGAAGAAATGAACAATAAAACATATCACTTTATCTTCATGTTCTAAGAGGGCATTTAATGGATTTTCGGAGATTTTGTTTCATAAGTTCTTGTGGAACCAATTATATATGCTTTGTGATTTCTTGGGTGTTTTTCTTCTTAGGTTTAGGCATTTACGAGCCATTGGGACACATAGATTTTTATCCAAATGGAGGAAAACTTCAGCCAGGCTGTCCTACAAACATTTTTTCAGGTATATTTAAAATATTTTCAGCTGGGCATGGTGGCATGTGCCTTTAACCCAAGCACTCCAGAGGCAGTGGCATGTGGATCTCTGAGAGACTGAGGCTGCCTGGTCTCTGTGGCAAATTCCAGTTACAGGACACTACAAGGAGACCCTGTAAAAAAGAATCCACAATAAAAGTTTTCAAATGAATTGCATATGAATCAAATGATGGAAGAAAGCAATTTACGTTTTTTTCTTTCTTAATCTGTGAACAATGTTTTGGTATCATCATTATTATCTATAATTTAGGAGAGTTATTGCACCAGAAATGGCTTAAATTGACTTCCTCAGTTTATAAGGGTTACCAGCATACACACAAATTGGATATGGATGAGACCTATTTTATTGAAGTTTAGGCATGAGGGAGTAATTTTAAGTCAATGAGAAATAAAAAGAGCCATGTAGCTAAAGTATCCCAGATCATGAGCTTCATCTCAGAATTTAACACCTGTGATCATTATATTAGAGTACAGAGCCAAATTTGAAAAGTCAGGCTAAACCCCTTTTCTGTACTTCGAGAATTGTGCAGCTTCCTCCAGTGAGAAATCTGTCACAGTCACAAACATGACTGGACCTGTTTTTAGGTACACAGTATCAATGCTTATATAACACATGACCAAATGCCGCCATGACTAGAGAAGTTTGAGTCAAAGACTGCAAATTTGAGAGACTGGGAAAGGGCATGAAGGGAAGTAAGCAGATTTAATGTCACTTGCTTTATGTTTGACACTGAGTCTAAATCTTAGGGCTGTAGCATCAGACAGGCAAGATATGTTTAGTAGTATTATAGCACTATGTTTGTATAGCTATTAAATTATTCAATTTAAGCACTTAGGTTTAGTGCCTTTTTAATTTATAAAAATGTCTTATTAATTTCATGTCAAAAGCATGTTAGCTTTAAGTTTTTTCATGGGCCCATTTGGTAGCCTGAGCTGCAATTGCATTGTGGTTAATGCTTCTGTACGCATACAGAACATAAAATTTAGTAGAACTTAATTGTCAACTTTTCACTAATTCATTTAGACTTGAGTCAATATATGTACAGTTATTTTGCTTGTTTTCCTTCCCCAAGGAATTGACTATGTTAAATGTAGCCATCAGAGAGCCGTTCACTTGTTCATTGCTTCTCTGGAAACAGACTGCAATTTTGTTTCATTTCCTTGTCGTTCATACAAAGATTTCCTGAATGGTTTATGTGCAGACTGTGGGAACTTTAATAAAGACTCATGTCCTAGGCTAGGTAAGAAAATTTGTTACAGTTATTATAATTCATTTTGAAAATTAATAACATGTTTGTATTTTAGGCTAGAGGTTAAAGGGTGCTTCATATGTATCTGCCAATATACATTATCATTTTGTGGAAAATTTATCTGTGGAGATAATGGTAAAAAGATAGTACATATTCCCTATAAATTTTTCATGAGAGCAAGCTGATCAACTCTCTTGCTAATATGACACACTTAGAAAATTCCAAAGACTTCACCAAGATCCTTAGTCTTGATATACAAAAGGATCCAACTTGGTTCCACTTTAAATAGGAACTACATTCTCTGAAGCACTGATTTGTTAGTTGGGTTGAAGAGGATCTCAGGTGCAAGTAAAGAGCTGAATCATAGCTGGATTTGCATTTACTGTCAGAATTGTCATGAATCATTATACATGATTCATGTCTTTGAAAGCAATAAAACTTGGTAAGAACAGTTAACTTGGAAGCTTTTGAAAACAAAAGTCTGCCGATGGGAAAGTACAGAAAAAAAGTGTTCTATAAGAAGAAGGAATTCAGAGAGAGGAACAGGGGATAGGAAAGCAGATAGATAGATAGACAGACAGATAGATAGATAGATAGATAGATAAGAGATAGAGAGATACAGATTTATGTAACTTTGAAGGACTATATTTTAAAAATTCAAAGTTGTACAGCTGAGCATACCTTTAATTCCTGCACTGGGGAGGCAGAGGCAGGTGGATCTCTGGGATTCCAAGGCCCGCCTCATCTACAGAGTAAGTTCCAGACCAGCTGGGGCTACAGGAAGACCCTGCCTCAAAAAGACCAATAAAAAAAATCAAAGTTCTTCAAGCAAACAAAAAATGTTAGAACTGGAAAGAATCTCAGAAACTGTTTAGTTTTTTTCCAAAGAGAATACCAGGGCTTAGGGTGTCATAAACATGCCAACATCTGCGGAGTAAAAGGGAAGTATCTTCCAGATATGTTTCTAAAGTAAAGGGAGCTCTAGGAACAGGAAGTGATTACAAAGATGAACTAAACCATATGAAACCAATTTTATTTATTAACAGTCGTTTCATATGTAGTCTCTGGATGAGGCATATTCTATGGAGGCTTTGCCAAATCTCTAGTTCTATAGACACCTTCTGTTTCTGATACATTAGTTGGAGAGTCATTGTTTTAGACCTCGTGTAGAGATTGCTTTTCTCGTCATGTTATTTTTTTCACTATGTAATTCAACTTGAATGTTTAGAATTATTAAGAATATCATTTGGAACTAGAATTAATGTTATGAATTGTTAATTAAGAATTAACACAATATTAAAATTCCAAATTTTAGAGGTGGAAACAAAGAAGCATTTGGGTATATATCTACTACATTCATCAATTTGATATTCTGTATTCACATATAGACATAGATAAAATATATGCAGTATACAGAATGTGTATATTTATATTATTTACATGCATATGTATATAATATATATACATGAATACAATATCATATATTGGAGAATTTGGGGGTTTTATTCATGGAGCTAAACTGTATGTTCAAGTTTTATGTAACCAATTTACTCTATGAATTTACTGAAATGAATTTCATGCAAACTTCTGAGTTTAGCAAAAGCTGCTAAAACTGAATGGTAGTCCTATGGATTATGCTGAGTTTTAATAAGACTCCTAGAGAATGGAATGAATTTGTGATTCCTGAATTTAAGTATTACTCATATAATTAACATGAAAACAGCTACATATTTTGAAATGTCTTTTAACTGTAATTGATGATGGTGATGATTATGTGCATTGATGCTTTTGTTACTTTAGTGATTTGAAATTTTTGTATACTATTTAATAGACACTCATTTCTATATCTTCTTTCTCAAAATTTAGGTAACCAAGCTAATCTATGGAAAGAAGGTTTAAGAAAAAGAATGGGAGGATGGCCTCTGAGGACCATTGCATTTTTGGATACTAGTGGTCAAAAGCCATACTGTAGTAAGTTTTTAGCATTTTAAATACATGAATAATTAAATAATTATTTGCACACACATTTCAGAATTGCCTGAAACTTTCCTTATATGTCATACTTACATGCATTCTCTTTTTGTTTGTATACCTGTGAATTTGAGAATCAAGTTCCTTGTTCCCAAATATAATGGCCAAGATGATGGCATTTTTTGAAGAGAAAAGAAGAAAGAATAAGAAAGAATATGGAGTCAACAGTCCCAAGGAATTTTAAAGTCCACTCAAGCTAACCCCATTTGATTTCAAGGCCTAGTTCATTAATAACATTTGCTTTTACAACTCCATGTTTTGGCTGCCTTCCTCCTCCTCCTCCTCCTCTTCCTCCTCCTCCTCCTCCTCTTCCTCCTCCTTCTCCTCCTCCTCTTCCTCCTCCTTCTCCTCCTCCTCTTTCTCCTCCTCCTCTTTTCCCTTCTCCTCCCCCCCTCTTTCTCTCTCTCCTCCCTGTCCTCTCCCTACCTCTCCTCCTCTCACTTTTCCTTCTCCTCCTCCTCCTCCCCCTCATTCTCCTAGTCCCCTTCTTCTTTTCCTATTCCTGTTCTTCTCTTCCTCCCTTCATCTCCTCCCATTTTTTCTCTTCTCTCCACTTGTATCAAATATTCATTTATATTGCATAATTTCATTGTTCTTCACTTTCATCTTGGCTTTGCCATTTCTCATCTCCTCTTCCCAAAATTAACTTTTTGCTGAAATATAGTCTACTGATGGCAATTTTTCAGTAGTAATTTCTTTCAGCCATTGTTTGGCTGAAATATCCTTATATGTATCTAAGAGAGTAGTCAATAGTCCCAAGCAATTTTAAAGTCCCCTCAATCTAACTCCATTTGATTTCAAGGCCTAGTTCATTAATAACTTCTGCTTTTACAACTCCATGTTTTAAAAACTACATAGAGTTCAAGGCAGGGTTCTCCATTGAAAATTATTTTCCTCAGCAATTTGTAAATGTTTACTCTGATGTTCTCTAATAAATTTGTTGTTAATCCAGTCATTCACTTAAAATAATCTGTAATTTTCTGGTGATTAGGTTTATTATTTTACTTGTCATTTTCTAAAATCTTAATAGTCTGTTTAAGCCTCGGCTAAAGATTGATGAAAACTTTGAATTTTTTCAAAAAAGACATTGAATGTTCCTTTAATACAGAAAATCTCAGCAGCCAGATCTTCTTCAAACTCCCCTCTAGAGAAAGTTGGATCCCCTCTGCCCCCCAAACCGTTATTAAAATCTAGCACTATTTATATGAAAACTTTGGGTCTTCTGCTAATTGGAGAGTGTTTGAGTTGCATGTTATCTGAAATTTTCTTTAATCACTGGGACTTGCTTTTAACCTTTATGCCTACACAGAAAAATAAGGAAGACTTTTCCAAGTTTGGCTTTCTGAGATGAGGCAGGGAATTAGGCTCCTGGATCTGCATAGCCTCTTCTGTTTCAGCATTTCACTCAGAAGCATGTCATCTCCATGGATGCTGAGGCTTCGGCCTCATGTTCTGTGTTACCCCCAGTTCTCACATCTGGGAGCTTCAGTCTTTATGGCCTTGGCTTCATATATGTTCATTTTTCTTTATTTCATCTGATATTGCTGTGAATTAAATTGTACATTGCATCTGGTGTTTCTATGTTCTTTTATTCAGAACATCGCTTATTCTGTGTCTCAATTTGTTGTAGTGCCAGAGATGACCTGAGCAAGTCTGTATGTTAATCTATGGGTGAAGTGGTCCAACATATTGTATCTAGAGCTACTTTATTTAGAATAAAGTACTCATTCATATCAATTCTGTCTGAAATTATAAGGTCTGGTCATAGATACCTGGTGGTCTTTGAGGTACTACTGAGTATAAAGCACAAGGCAGGAGTTTTCTCCTAGCAGCATTTAGTGGATAACAGGGAAAATATCTGTTATCCTAAGAACACTTATGCATTCTGTTTGGGATGTATCAGATATAGGATAATGAGCACAGAATCAGAGTTTCCTGCATTCCCCATCAATACTGAGTATAGGTCTAAGTTCAGCAGCCTTTCCTCTGAAAGACACACTGTTAAATTTTCAAGAGTGCACTTTGAATACAAACTACCATGAACTTATCTCATATATATATATATATATATATATATATATATAATTTAACTTCATAGCCTTCCCTCAATAGCCATAAAATTGGGGATTAAAGTAGGCAAGAAATTTTAACTGGATATATTAATCAGATAATTGAGAAATCTTATAATATTTAGATATGATGCTGAAAAACAAATATTGTTTACTTGGCCCATATTCTGCTTTTGTTTCATATTTGCATACTAGTTAGACTTTAGTAGAAATTTGGCCAGTTTATCTCCATACACATTTCTAGCTAGCAAGGTTTTTATTTTTCCTTTGAAGAACTGTTAAAACCTGACAAACAAGTAGTCTTTGAATATTATTATTTGCATATGCAATATGGGACTAGATTATATATGTGTGTGCATTTACATATGCTGCAAAACACAGCAAAGTTTAAACAGTAATACATGGAGGCTGGAGAAATGGTTCAGCAGTTAAGAGAACTGGCTGCTTTTGCAGAGGACTCTGGTTCAATTCCCAGCACCCACATGGCAGCTAACAACTGACATTAACTCCAGTTCCATATGGATCTGGCACCCTCTTCTGACCTCCATGGGGATTGCACAACATGCGTATACTTAAAGACATTCAGGCATTACACTCATACATATAATAGAAGTAAAAGGAAAAAGTAGTTAGATAATAATGATAATAACATTCTGTCTTTTCATTTTGCAGCATATTATTTTGTTCTCAGTATGGTTGCTCTGAATAAAACTATGATGAATGGCTCTATTTCATTTAAGTTATTAAATGGTTTTGGAACATTTGAATACCCAAATATCTATGCGTAAGTATCACTTATTTCTTCATTGATGAATTAAATGTTCGCGTATTTTCATATGTCTTAATTGTTCTATAAAGAATCCAGAGTGAATTTTCTATACAAATAGGAGTAAAATAAAAATAGCATCTTATATATCATATTCTAAACCTTTAATTCCTGAAGATTCTGATTTGAAGTAGACTAACTCATCTATATAACGAATAACCTTCTTCTAACAATAGGAAAAACTGTTTTTGTGTGTCTTTTGACTCCTATTTCTAGTGTTCTTCCTAATCATCATGCTTTCTGACTTTTTCTGGTTTTCAGGGAGCATCATTTTCATGGTTATGTAAATGAGGTCTGTAAAACTAGTCAATATTAGAGTGACAATTTTAACGTTTGAGAAAACTGATCCAAATAAAAAAGCTTCCAAATATTAGGCAAGGAATTTTTCTCCCATTTTTAATTAAATCTTCCTATATGTGTGTGGTTGTGGATACTTGTTTCCAAGGTTATATATAACTGTTTCCAAGCATGTTCTTAGCTCAATGTTGGTGAATATCTATTTGTGTGTTAAATAAATAAATTTTTAAATTTAGTCTCTTTTTAAAATTTTTATTGAATTTTTGTGATTTTATACAATATAGTTGATGGTATGTAGATCTCCTCCCTTATCTGCACCACTCCCTATTGCCCCTCACTCAATTTAATGTACTCATTTAGAGTCGGATTTTTGTTCTCCAATGTCCTTCAGTGTGGAACCAGCAAGAGTACCATCCCTGTAAGACTCTGTCTCTCCCTCTCCCAGTGATCATCAATTGTCAAAATGTGCTTGGGTTGGGTTAGGATTTCTTAACCATTTCCCCATGACTATGCTGGGAATTTGTCTGGTTTGAGATTGCATAGGACTTGAACATGCTGTCACCATGCTGTGAGTTCATATGAGTAACTGACAAGCTGTCTCAAAGACTTTGTTTCTGTGTGGTCATCTACCCTCTGTGGCTCTTAAAATCGTTCTACTTCCTTTTCTACAATAATCCCTGAAACTTGGGAGGCAGAGATTTGAAATAGGTGTCCTGTCCAGGTCACTGTGTGGCCTCTTGTTCTCTGCACAATGGTCAATTGTGGATTTCTATGTTAATCACCATCTGCTGCATAAGGAAACTTGTTCTGATGGGAGTTGAGAGATACATTCATCCTATGTGTAGAGGCTGCACATCCTATGTGTTATTTAGGGCTAAGTGTGTCACAGACACTCATTCTCTTCATCTGTCCAGTTCTAGAACTCTAATAGTTTCCATCTCTTGTAAAAAGAAGCTTCCTTGATGAGGGGTGAAAAGTATACTTCTTTGTAAATATGAAGATGCATATTTAGAATTAATACAAAACTACATTGGTCTAGGGATTTGTTATTTATGACCTTTCCATTCATGTGAATTCAACTGTGTTTACAGTACTACATATGAGTTCCTTCTCATTGAATGGTACTTAATTCCAATTAGCCAGTTGTTAATAAATGTGTACTATTACTCCAATGGTATTTGGGTCAGTCATTATTTATTAGGCTTTATAGCTGGGTAGGATCATAGATTGATTTTCTTCCTTGACAGCTTGTATAGTATCCTCTGATACCATGAGAGCTAGTCTTCAGGGAAAAGACTTCCAGATGAATTCCAGTTTGGTTCAGCAATAGGGTCTTACCTTCAAATTCTGGAAAGCAGATGAGGACTGTGGCAATATTCCATATTATTTTATGTGCCTCTTGGACTACACTGACAAAGAATTTGAAGGGAGGTTTCTCCTGCTGTCTTGTGTGTTTTTGTTACTAAGCCTTCAACTATATGCATACATTCGTGTATTTATTGTATGTGTATTTTTCAATAGGACTTTGGATTTAATATATTTCGTTCTGGTTTTTCATTCCATTTGTGTTATTTATCTCTCTTTTCAGTCCCTTTTCACAGTTTTCTCCATACCCTTCCCAGTTAAATCCTCTTCCTTTTCCCCATTCCCCATTTAGTAGCACCTATCTACTATCCCTTTATCTTGAGCTCCTTTCCCTTTATACCCATGGCTTCTTTCCATTTTCCTGGCTCTTGTATGTTGCTTGTTTTTCTGAGTCTGTGTTATTTTACTTTGTACAACACTTTCTAGTTCCTTTCATTTACCTGAACATTTCATCTCATTTTTCTTTACCACTGAGTAGAACCTCAATGGGTAACTGTACTATATTTCACTGTTCATTCATCAGCGGAGGGACATTTAGGTTGTTTCCATTTCTTAGCTATTGTGAAAAGAGCAGCAACAAACATGGCTGAGCAAGTATCTCTATAGTAGGATGGGTCAGTTGGGTATATGCAAAGGAATGGTATGACTAGATCATATGGTAAACTTATTTGTAGTTTTTAAGAGTTTTCCACACTGCTTCCCACAGTGGTTGTACCAGTTTACAATCCCTATGAGCTATTCTCTAAGAGGGACCTAATGGATCCAGGCAGGCTTGTCAGGAGCTCTCCAGGATGATGAAAGAGTCCTGGTTAGTCAGGCACTCTCTGGAAGCCTCAGCCTTACTGGGTCAAGGCCTGAGAAGAAGCGATCGGAACAGTAGCAAACTCTTAAAGCAGAAATCAATAAAAGTGCTATAAAGGTACATGTTATTAGTGAAATTATAGTTACTATATGTTATAAAGTCATTAAACAGGGGGAATTTTTTCAAAAGACTAATAGATACCATGTCTAGTGATTAAATAAACTTTCTTTGGTTGTGGATAGATGTAGATCATAACTTGGCTTCAATTTTGACATGTTATTGATGACATTGGAATATCAGGAGGCACAGTTGTTATTTCCAACCTTTATTACTGTCACAGCTTAAGTAGTTACAGTGCCTGAATTTACGAAGTATAATGTGTGACGGACCTTGAATCTGAACAAAATCGGGAAGCAAAATTTGTTCTGATTGTCTTTGAAATCACGTGGAACACTGGGATATAACAGTAATACATATTTTATATGTATTACATAAAAGGATTTTATACATAAAGGATTCAGTACAGAAGGGAAGGAAAATGTGAGAACGTGCCCTTGTTATAGTCCATCGGAGCTTCCAAATAGCTTCCTTGTTTCCATTCTTAGCTGGCATTTGAACTATGGTTTAAATGCTAGAAGAATAAAATAATTTTAAATGATCTTACATTTCAATTTCAAGAATTGAAACCGTAATATATGCTATTTATACCAAAGCATAAACGTTTTATTTGGAAAATGAGGCTTCCTCTAATTGTGCCATCTGAAAATGTACACTTCCCTTTGGCTTTCTCATTACTCCTGATCCTCTTCCTCCTGCTGCTTCTCCTCCCTGTCTTCTTTTTTGTCCTCTTCTTCTACTCATCTTGTTCCTCCTCCTTCTTATGTGTGATCTGTGCACACTGCAGTTTTTAAATGTAGCAATTATGATTTCACTGGAAATGTGTTCTGAGTCCTGATTTTAATATTTATTGTTATGATGTGGTCATTTTTTCTATGTCACTAACCAGTATTTAGACACTATAATATCATGTGAAAGTTAATGTTTTGTCAATATAGGGTTTTAGTTTTGAAATCTTTTTATTACATTGATTGATTGATTGTGAGTATGTGCAGGCTGGGGTGTGTGGGTGTGTATATGTGTGTGTGTATGTGTGTGTATGTGTGTGTGTGTGTGTGAGTCTGCATGCCACAGTATGAATGTGGAGATTGGAAAAACATTTGGAGGCTTTGGTTCTCTTTTTCTAACATGTGGGTTCCAGGAATCAAACTCAAGTTGTCAGGCTTGGTTCCAGTGCCTTTTCACACTAAATTATTTTGCCAGCCTTCAACACAGGATTTTCAGTAGTGAATATGGGTATATCACATTCAAATTAGAACAAGCCCCAAAATAGATGAGTGATATTGAGATTAAAGGGGATGTAACTATAGGTAAGAGTCTCAGGGGTGGCTCTGATTATATTTGTATGGTAAATAAGGTGGGCTGAAATAAATCACTGAAAATAAACACAGTCTAAGGGGTATTTTAGAGATTTTAAGGCTTCCAATGTATGATATAATTTTATGCTTCATATATAGTACAAAACTGAAGAAAACACACCAATCTAGAATAACTTCAAGTTTTGAGCTTGTGAATCACCAAAAAGTATTTAAAAAATCCTTTCCATACTAAACATTCATACATGAAGAGATCTATGGAGAGTGTCCAATTTAATGATTAAATAAATATTTTGTAGAGGTTCCAGAGGCCAAGAATTGTGCTAAGTAGTGGAGTTTATTTTTTGAAAGTTAGATCTCTATCTCTAAATAATCTCAGACTAGTGCAGCAAGTAGATTTCATATTAATAATAAAGTAAATGTGATGATGCATATTAGTTCTCTAAACATTTTTTATTAATTTTATTTTATTTGTGATTGTTTTGCCTGCATGCCTGTAAGCATACTATGTGTGTGCAATGCCCCACAGTGGCCAGAAGATGTCAGATTTCCTGGAACTGTTACAGAAGTTGTTACCTACCACGTAGGTGTTAGGAATTGAACCTGAGTCCTCTGGAAGAACAGCAAGTGTTCTTAGCCACTGAGGCATCTCTCAAGCCCCTCTAAACCATTTTTAGGGACTATCTGTGGTGAGCTAGTCTGAACAGCAGAGGTTGGTACTGCTGTAATGAGGAAAACGGATATCCTCACCATAATGAGCAATTTATGGTTAGACATAAAATAATGAAAGTATTAATATATAAATAAAATCTGCCTAATGAAAAATGTTTGGAAAAAATTAAGCTGAAAATGGAAACTTAAAATCTAGTGTGTTGGAGATTAGAAGCAGGAAAAATAAGAAATACATACATGTGAGTGTGTGTGTGTGTGTGTGTGTGTGTGTGTTGTGTGCGTATTTGTGTATAAAAGGTGAATGGAGCACCCAAATATTTAAGGAATAAGAATTCAGACCATATTAAAGAATTTATCATTCATTTGCTGACCACACTCAGGACCCTGAAGTATTTGAGTTAGGATATTCTGACATTGTGGTTGAGGCCAACGCTGGATTTTTACTTTGGAAAAGTAATTCCATCACAGTGGATTGGAGAGGGATTGGAGGGAGAATGGGATGATATTGTAGGCATGTAGGCAAGAACTGATGATTACCTACACTAAATAGCTTTTCAATAGAGATATAAAAATAAGGATGATGTTACTGAGGAATTACAGTGTTTCTTAAGCAAAGTTATTAAGAATTTCTGCTAGACTGGATGAGGAGATGTTCTAGGACGGTATCAAGGGTGAATGTAGTTGTTTGACTGGATCAATGGTTATTAGTACTATTTTATAGTAAAACAATATTTGTATGTTTTAGCTCAGTTTTTTGTTTCATTGTTCTTCAGTGGGGGATGTGTTGAGTTAGATAAGTCACTTAGATCTGAACTATGAAATGTCAAGAAACCTTGCGATGTTCAAGTGGCATGGTGAAAACCAGTGGTCACATGTGCCTGCGCTCAGCCGAAAGGACTCAGTTGGTGACAAAGATGTGAATGGCATTGAGAAGCGGATAGCAACTAAGCTATGGACGACTGAAACCAGGGGAGGATGTGAATTCGAGGATGCTAACTGTCTGAAACTAGCTGTGCTGCAGTAACTCTGAGAAATCTAGATAAGTTCTTGGAAATATACTAGAGATGTTCCCAATTATGTTATTCTGTGACAAAGGAGGTAGTAACCCTGCCAGGGGAAGAGCAGAGATGAACAGTGAAGGGAACGATGACCTTCTGAGCTAGCTGCTGTGAGCAACATAAGGATAAAAGGGCAAGGAAATGTCAGGGATGACACAGAGTGCTGGGGCTCCATGAGCTGCCCACATGCTGCTCTTTAGCCAATAGAGGTGGAATCCTTACCGTTGCTTAGAAAATTGTTCTTGAGAAAACATAAGCTTCTTCAATAACAATTAAAAGCACATTTTCACTGTTTTTGTTTTTTCTCCTCTCCTTCCTTTTCCTTCCTTTTCCTTCTCATCCAAATCCTACCCTTTCTCTGGCCTTCTTTGCAGCAGATGAGGGGACTCCATTACTTTTGGAGTTGGAGAATACTATGATCATAGTTATGTAAATGATCTTACAGACTCATATTTATGGCACGATTAGAGAGTAATTGGACATAGCAGTAAAGAGAATTCTTAAAGATGGGTTTACATTCCACCTGATTATCTATTATCTGTGTGAATTCTAGAAAGCATTTGTATGATTTGAACCTTAGTTTTCTTATCTGAAAAACTGCAATTTTTATAGTACCCACCAAAGGAATTGCTAAGCTTAATAAGGTTCGAGTGTGTATAAGAAGCACTTTTACTATCCTGAGTGCATTGTCATGAAAATGTGCTTATTAAATACCATTTTTATTTTTCATTTTAGGGTTCTGGATTTTATTAATGATTCTTTAAGTTTGAATATTTTGTAAAGTGGCAGAGAATAACACTTATTATTTGAACTCCTAGTTCTATAAGGATCTATAAAATCAAATAAAGAGTCAATTAATCTTAGGCAAACATATGCTCTCAATATTTCTGTATGTGTATCTCACTGCCATTATTGCATTCTGTCTTTTCTGAGGTTTCCCCTACAAAATTGTCCCCAGTGTTTTGCCTCATTCGGATTACACTGATTTTGGAAATTGAATATGTCTAAATTTATGAATATGCTGAGCATATCGCGTTTTCTGGTTTAGGAACAGCAAGTCGTTCGATAAAGAAGTCAAGATCCTCGCTCAATTCTCACGTGATGTTGTGAACATTTCAAGCATTAATATAATGTATTCTCATCCCTCAAGCACCTGCTGTGCCCAATACATAGTCAAGAGTCTCATGTTAGAATCACTTACATACCCAGAGAGGTAGGTAAACGCAATTTTCATTACAACATTTTATCTTAAAATTAAAAACGTTGATTTATAAGTTATGGTTTAAAAGTCCATGCATCTAAATGTTTTAAAATTATTATTATAAAGGGTTCTGAAAATGTTAAAAAGGGTATAAAATGTATTTTTGTTTTGAATAGTATTTATGGTGATTTGGATTTATAGTACCTGAGCAAAGCACACACTGACACATGTAATCTTTTCATAACATACAACTACAGTGGGTGGGGAATTTGAGACAATATATTGGATAATCATTTATCAATAATTTCTTTTGTTTCTGAAGCTCCAAAACAATTTTATTAGATTTAAGATGAAAATAACATGACATGAAAGCTGTAAATCTCAGCAGTTGCCACCTTGTTGGGAAAGAAAGAAAATAGTCTCTCAGCTAGTATTTTTGTAAGATGCTATACATCATTAGAAATTCAGTTTCTAGACTATATACTCCAATAGAGTGAGTTTTTAGGGTATATGCTATAGCAACACAGAGACTTTACACTGTCTTTTTATAGTCATCGGCCTTGGTTTGACAGTTATATTACAAATATCTTCATTCCTATTGAGATATGACACAACTGAAATAAGACTGTCTGGATACCACTGTCTTAAAGATGATGAACTCTAAGGTATTTTTTCCAAAATATTTAAAATATTATTCCTAAGTAGTGGTGAGGATTCAGGAGAAAGGATACCTAGAACACAGCTACTGAAAAAAAAATAAACCAATGAAGCCACTATAAAAATCAGTTTAGATGTTCTTCAAAATTCTCAAAATGTATCTAGCATTTGCTATAGACCTACTAGCTTTATAGATACATAGCTTCTGGTATATACAGAAAAAGAATCAAAGTTAGCACACAAAAATAATAGCTTCATAATTTTATGTTTATTATGGTATATTCATGATAGCTGAATTATTGACTCAGTCTAGTTATCTTTTAACAGATGAATGAAGAAAATGTGATACACATGTACACTTGAATATGCATAAATAATGAGTAATGACTAATATTCACTTGTAAAGTCAAAATGCTTATTGATACAAATATGGATGGAACCAGAGATTGTCTTGATAAGCAAAATAAGTCAGAGTCAGAATTATCTCATGCTTTTTCTCACATGTGCAATCTAGAAAAAAGAAAAAAAAATAACATGAAAGAAGAGAGGGGGTTACCTTGGTAGGAGAGCAGGGACCAGGGGAAGAGCAAGGGGGTTGAATATAAACAGAACATATATGTATATGTGAAAAAACCAAATTCATCCTTTAGATAATCAGTACAGTCTGATTGGACAATGGTTATAGGTTCTGTATCCTCACAATGACAGAGGTTTACTCCCACCTGTGTTATTGTCTTCCAAGCTCCCATCAGAAAGTCTCATTAAGTTCCTCTCACACAATTAAAAGGATTTTCAAATCCTTTTGGACTTAAACTTTCAAATCTTCCTCTTTCCTCCTGAAAACCAGTTCCAAAGGCCTAACAACCACATGGTCGGATTTACTTCACAATAATCTTACCTCTTGATACAGTTTTCTGCATCAGTTGCTTGTCTCATTGCTGTGACAAAATACTTAACAAAAGCATCTTAAAGAAGAAAGGGTTTATTTGGGTTCATAGTTCAAAGGCACATACAATTCATCATGGTGGGAAAGTCACATGGCAGAAGTTTGATGCAGCTGTCACCTTGTGCCTGTAAACAGGAAGCAGGGAGTAATGTTGTGTTCTCAGCCTGCTTTCTCTTTTTTATTATAGCCCCAGTGCTCCAGGAAAGGGCACAGGAGGACCACTAGGGTTTGCTGGCCATCCAGGCTAGCCAAAAACTAATGATCTCTGTGCTTAGTGAATGAACCTGTCTCGAGGGAATAAGGTAGATAAGCTTAGAGGAAGATACCAAGCATTCTCCTCTGGCCTCTCTGCATGAGCACACACACCTGCATATACACATGCACACTCATACCCACACGTCTCTTCCCCATCATATGTGCAATAATTTGCAATGATGTGCAATAAAAGCAATGATTTGTGGATGGCTTAAAATCTCTTTTCTTTAGTTGGCTATGATACTTCTACTTTAATACACATTATATCTTCATATATTTATATTTTTATTTACATTTAAGTTTGGACTTCTACTTTTATAAATTGCAATACAGATTCTAAGGATTTGTAATGATTAAAAACATAAATAATAAGAATATCTATATGTCGCTCTAGTGAGTATGTATGTATGTATGTGTGTGGAGGCTAGAGATCAACCTTGGGTGTCAGGCTTCTGCTGTCATCCACCTTGTTGTTTTGAGGCTGAGTCTCTCATGTCCTGATGCTTGCCAATTAGGCTAGGCGACTGACTTATGAGGCGTGAGGGTTGCTACTTTCCACCTCCCAGTGTTAGAATTACAAGCCTGGATTTTTATATAAGTACCGGGTATCAAATTCAGGTTCCCAAGCTTGTGTTGCAAGCATTTTACTGACTGAACAATCTCCCCAGACTGAGAATATAAATTCGATGAAGTTTATAGTCACTGAGAACTGTTGGGAAAATTATTATTTATAAATTGCAAATCATTTTATAAATTTCAGTATGATAAAAATCCTACCTTCCAAAATCAGTAAAATGCCAGTATAATAACAACAGGTAATTTTCACTGTCCTTTCCCTCTGATTGAAATGCATGAAAATATGTGACTATTTTTACCATTTCTTACAAAATTCTTGGTTTGGAGTGTGTGGGGGGGTGTCCTTTTTGGAAAGACAAAATTTTGTTTCCCACTAAACCTGATTTTGGTATTTTTTCAATAGCAAATGTTTTCCACTAATTGATAAATTCAGTTAATTATTGCAGAACATTTGAAAATTTAATTCATATATAATGTTTCAGCTAAGATATGGCTATTAACACTTTGTCATAATTATAATACACATGCTATAAATGAATCCTGTAGTGGCTTCCAAGTTTACTGTTCACATAGGTAACAATAAAAATACAGTGTGTCCAGGATTGTGGTACATTATGGACAGGATTACAAGCAAATTTTTCTGTCTTTATATTAATGACTATATTTTATTTTATGATTTGAGGAATAAATAACTTTGTTATTCCTTTATTTTTTAATTTGCTTTTTCAAAATGTTTGCATACAACAAAGAGTGACTATGTATCTGTGCACAAAAGGGTATTTGCAATTTAAACAATCTTCTTATTACATATTCAAAGAGGAGCATTAAGGAAGAGGGATAATTTAAAATCTTTTAGGTCATCCCATGATGAGAACATTTTTATTAAGGATGTTGGTGAGCCCAAAAGCAATTGCTTCTCTCTGAGTACATTGTGTGTTTAAAGTCTCTTATTAAAGGGGGAACAGAAATGGGAAAGGCAAACCCATCTTCTATTATTTGTACTACTATCTTCTCAACTCATTTTATGCAGTTAAAGGCCCCATAATTTATTCATAAGTTAAACAAGAAACGGAGTAAAGCTATTAATATATACTCCAGGCCATGAAGTGTGCAGTTTGTGATTTCTTTTTCAAAACTTAGCCTGTAAATAGTTTCTAAGAATTTATCAGCTTTCTGGGATGGAGAGATGGCTCAGCAGTTAAGAGGACTGGCTGCTCTTGTAGAGCACCCACGTTGAGTTGGGTATCCATTGTCCTCTTCTGACTTCTGGGGTCATTCTGTGTCAACTAGTGGTCTTATATATATGCAGGCAGTACACTCATACCTATAAAATAAAAATAATAAAGTACAAAAATTAGCAGATTTATGAAATATGGATGCAATTGTTTCTATTCAAAGAAAACAAGTACATTTTCCTGGATGTTTAATGAAGTTCTTCGCAGTCTCTTCTGGCTGGAGATATTAACAGATGCCAGGTTGAAATTATGCTTTAAGTTTAATTACTTAGATAATTGTTGTAACCACCTAATAGTTTTTGTTGTTTAGTTATGCCCATGCAGATAATGTGCAATTAATGAGAAGAAGCACTGCAAAACTGCTGGAAATATGAGTTACAAAGACTGTGATGATGAATGATCCAGCTAGAACTGGATGTGCTTGATAAGTAATTGTGTCTCTGTCTCTAGAATTAGTTTGATAGAGACAACACAGAACCTCCTCCAAGGCATGTCCAGTAAAGTGGAACCTTAAGTTTCAGGGACTAAGAGGACTACATGAGAAGCATGTTCTGAGCTAAAGACACTTTCAGTAGCTTAATGGTAATATTTTATTTTTGCTCTGTACTTGTATGACTTTTGCTAAGTGCAGAAATGTATAGCTACCATGAACAAAGTGTAGAGCACCCATTGTGGATGGTTTTGTGTAGGAAGTATTACATGGCATTTTAATTATTTTAGCCACATAAATTAAAAACTTGTCTTTGTGATGCTTATATTATTACACGTTATTGGTGAATAGTGTTCCATTGTATAGGTATTCCACAATTTACCCATCCATCCTCCAGTTAAAAGACATGGGTTTTGCTTGCAGTTTTCTTTTCTATGAGTAAATCTGTTGTATTTGCATGGGTTTTTATGTGACCATTAATTGTTATCTGTCTTGGACATATTAAACTTTCTAAATGCAATCAGACTATACATTTTGTGTTTCTTCCACAATATATGGGCATTTATTGCTTTTCTGAACATAAGATGACCCTTAACTGTTCATCTTTGTTGTTGATTTTGTTGTGTGATTTCATGGTTTTCATTTTAACTTTTTAAGAGGTGTGCAGAAGTTGCTAATTTGTATTTCTCAGATAGCAGTATTGTGCTGATCTCTGACTTTAATTTGGGGATTTACATATTTCACCCAATATGTTACCGATGTCCTGACTTATTCTATGGCTGTGCTGCGTTGGTTTCTGTCTGTCCTGTATGTTCTCTGCTCAGTTGTTCTCATCATCTGTTGTCTCTTGGATAAATTAAGAAATATATAATTCCATATTTTTCTACTTATGGGTTTTCTAAGCGGTTTCTCTGGAGCTTCTGCTGTAGTATTTAATTTGTCATATGTTGTGGGTTATGTATAGATCTGTTTACATGTAGGTATCTGTGCACATGTTCATGCATATGGAGGCCAGAGATCAATGTCAAATGTTTTCCTCACTTTCAACATCTTTTTTTGAGACATGGTCTGTCACTGAACTTTCATTGCCACTTGAGTTTTATCTAAGTGCAGACATCCAAGCAGGGGTCCTCATGTTCACGTAGCAAACACTTTACCAGCTGTGCCGTCTCAGCACCCTCTTCAGACCCCTTTGTACATAGATACGTGATTCCACCTGTTTCAATTTAGTTTCTGAACTTGTTTCCTTAATATCTTTTTGTACTGTGGATACATTATTAATGAATTCAAATTAAAAATTTTTGAAAATTCCTTATGTTGCCTTCATTCTGAAAGATGTTTTCTGCATATAGAATGCTGTTACAATTTACACAGTGTTTGTATAGGTTGCTCCTTTATCTGTTGTAACGAGAAGTCTATTGCTATCTTTTCTTTCATCTCTCTAAAAATAATTTATTTTCTTCATTTAAAATAAAAATGTTTCTTTTATTGACTGATTTTCTTCCCTTTTCTCCTATTCTTATTAGGATTGATTCATGATAAGAAATTATACAGCGGTATCTTTAAAGCATTGAAAGGAGAAAACAAAAAACTCATACATTCTTATCTGAGTTCTTGTGTTTGAAGTTCATTGACCTTCTTGGACCTGTGGATTGTATGTTTGGGGTCTTACTTTTTACAATCTTTTATCTAAAGTTTCAACCAGGTCTTGAATCATTATTTTTTCTGTGCCACTGCTCTGTCTTCTTTGATTACACATTTATTACCAGTTGATGCTTTCTTAATTATCTTAATTCCATTTTCTCTCCACATTTCATCTTGGAGGGGTTCTGATGTTGTTTTTTTGTTCACTGGTATTTTGTTCTGCAGTGTCTAATCTGCTACTGATCCTGTGCACTGTACTTTCCCGTTCATATACTTGTTCTCATCTCTGGAGGTTTGATTTGGACTATCTATGGCTTGTGTCTGTATTTACTTTGGAGCACATGAAGCCCATGTATACTGACTACTGTAATGTCTGTGTGCTGATTAGCACATTTGTGCTGAAGTTGTAGATTCATTTAAATTGGCTAATTTTCTTCTCACTGGTTCCATCTTCTGTTTCTTTGCCAGCAGGTTACTTCCAAAAAGTGGGAAGGAAAAAAGCAATGGCCCCTGTACTTGATTATTGACTTGTTGATTTATCTATTTACTTATCTGCTGTTGGTACTGGAAACTGAATCTTGGGCTTCCATCATGCTCTGTGAAGGCTCATACACTGAACTGTGGTCACTTCCCAGCTTGATCCTTTTTTCTAGATGCCAGACTGTATATTTTCATCATGGGGTATTTTATTAATTTGTTGTTCTATATATTTACAATTCTCTAAATATCGTTGAAGCTAATTTTCAAGAAGCTATTGAACTACTTGCCAATAGGTGTTCTTTAGAATGTCTGCTTTCATGATACACCAGCCAGGCCTAGAGAAGTGCTTAATCTAAGTTTGTTTACTTCCACTAGGTAAGACGACTCCTGTGTCTTAGCTAGTAGCCTTTGAGTCATTTTCTTCCAGTCTGGAAGATGGGACCAGGTAGTATTTCTGTCTTGTATTAGTGCTTAAAATCTTTCTATAAGTCACTTTTAAAAAGAACATTATGTAAATGATGTGCTACATCACACAAAAACCTCAGAGATTTTTAAAGTAAGGAAGCATATATTTTTATAATTTGGTATGATATACATAGATTAAAATTTTAGAGATTGTCATTGGAATTTTTTTTCAAAATTATTATTGCTTTATACTTTATCAGTGTAATGCTTTCAATTGTGTGAATATATACTAAGACACCAGAAATGCAATATTCAGTATACATACTGAAATTCAAAAATTAAAAATAAATATTTCTTCTCATGATAGCTTAACAAGTGTACATTTTCTTTGAAATTATAGTCTTTTTATTTTTTATTGTCAGGAAAAATGATCTTTCACTTGTATAGAATAAAAGTAAAAATAGAGTCATGACAATCAAAAGAGATGACTATAGACAATGCATAAAGAAAGAAAATTAATCATTCTTTACATCTTTGTCAATTTCTTTGGCAAGCATTACATACCTGCTGAAGTATTTTTCTAATGCTAGCACAGGCTTTATAAAATGGTAACTATTTAATATTACATGTGTTTACTACGTTAATAGTGTATACTATGGTAATAAGGTTGTGAGCTTCTGTTCTATTATATAAAATAAAACACCCTTGTTTTAGTTCTGTATTTTATACATGTAAACAGGGCAGTTGCTAAGTGGCTAAGATAATTTATTAATTTATAGGTCTGACACACTTACCTTAATATGAAAAGAATTTAACCACAAGGCATATCCAAGCAATTCCATATATTTAAGGCACATTCAGCCTTAAATGCACTAAAATAGATAAAGATTTGATATAAGCATTTACTTGTTTATTTAAGAAAGTATAAATCAACTTCTCAATAATAGAGAAGAATGACTTGTGTCTGCTTAAATTATTTGAGGGATTCTGAAAACAGATGAGTAGATTTTGATCTCCAATGACAATAAAAGCTGTTTCTGTCAACATCTGAAAAATTTTAGAATATTGATGTATCACTTCACATTTACTGCTGTGGAATTATTGAAAATTTTAAGCTAATTCTATTTCATATGGGAAATACTGTAGTATTTCTACTAATTTTCATAATGATCAATGCCTAGATTTTACACAGTATTATATGTGTACAGTTGTGCAATTTAATTTTTGAAAATTTAACAAATCAAACTGAAAATGCTCTTAAATATTTTAAAAATGCATTGATAGTTTAATGTGGTGATTCCTGCTGGTGGTATAGTTTATGCATTTGGGGGCTCAAGTAGAAGAATTAATGAGAGTTTGAGGTTGATCTGAGTTAAGTAACGAGACCTTATTTGTTTATATTTTTATATAAGTATGTTCAGTAGCATTTCCATGAAGTTGGAGACTAGGAGCAGTGTGTCTGTAGAGCTAGGACACTGCCTATCATGTAAAAGTATAGTATATCCAGTGCAGTTGATCTGACTCCTTTCGTAGACTTATTTAAAAGTGATGATAAAGAATATGTACAGTGATTTCTTCCAGGTGTTCTTTTTCCCTCCCTGTGAGATTTTACCAACTTTTCGTTATTTCAGTTGATTGCCTTTTATTTTGCAAGTTTCTCAAAACATTAACAGGAAAACATATAAAAGGGCAAAATGTTTAATTAACTGCAGTGATTAGGTCTGTTAGTCATTTCAGATATCACATACATAGTCTTACTCAGGTGACAATACAGTACTTGGTCTTAGTTCCAGTTTAATGCATGAAAAAAAAGGGTTGATTACAGAATTTAGACAAAATCAGTCCTGTGCTTCTCCCTTGCTTCTTGTGTCGGTCACAATGAAAGTAGTATTTCCGCCACTTTAAAGCTGAACTCAGGACTGATCTGTTCTCAGTAGCACTGCGTTGCCCGTTCAGTGTACATGTTCCCGTGATGTAACAGGGCCGGAAATGGACATGGGGAGTTTTGTTTTTCTCATAAGCATTATCTCTGCACAGACGAGACGAGTGAAACCAGTTCTTCAGGACTTCCGCCCCCTGCTTTCCAGTGTTGGCTAGCTGCGGGCACAGATTCTTCTCGTGTTTGAAGGACAAGGAAATCAAATTTATTATTTTACTAATATCTACTTCTCTCTCTCTTTTTTTCTTTCAAAGACCACCACTTTGTAAGTATAATTTTGTGCTGAGAGAAAAAGAAGCAATATCACTTCAACCAGATGTATGTAAAACAAAAATTATTTAAAAGCTTTCCTCAATCAATTTTAAAATTGTGAAGAATTCGTCAGTTGAAACAATACAATTGCCTGTCTTTTGACATACATTAGTCACCTGGAATTCAGGTATATCTGTTTTTAACACATTTGGGAGAGTCAATGACAAGAAAGTGTTCATGTGGTAAAAAAACAGTATTACCATATTGTAAAGATATGTATTTATGCTTACTTCATCAGCTTCCTAAATCAGATATTTAACATTGAATGTTTACCTTAGTTGCTCACCAGGCAAAAATGGTGAAGACATTTTCTAATGGAAAATTGGAAAGATTAATACTTTGCTCCACTATCTAATAGCTTTGCACATTTCTGGACTGTTGTAAGAAAAGGAATGAAAAGCATCTACAAATTTGTTACTTAGTGTGAACATTGTAAATATGAATAATTTGTTGTGAATTGTAAATAAAGACTTTATTTCTATTGAGACCAACAAATTCATAACTGTGGGTCTGTGATGATAAAGTAATCAAGATTAAATCCTGGATCAATGATTTGTTGTAATCCTGAGTAGATTAATTTACTTCACTGTGTTTCTCAGCTATTTAAGGAATGTTTATAAAATTTGACTGAACAAAGAATTGTGGATAATGTCTGTCCACCATGACAATAAAAATAAAAATGATTATAGTTACCAGCTATGTGGATCACTGTGCTGTTGGGACATACTAATTTCTTTAATACTATAAAATCACTAAAATTAGTTGTGTTACATCACTGATGAAGAAACTCCAGCTTAAAGATGTTGACTGACTTGTGCAAGTTTTCAGGTAGAATTCAAACATGAGAGATTTGGGTACATGCCCATTGTCTCAATAATGTCTTTCTTTAAAGTTGAACCAGTCTTAACAGTAGTAGGAGCTAGATGGATTAATGATAGCAAACAAAACAGCAATTTTAATCTCTGTTTAGTCAAGAGATTCCTAGGCTAGAGAGCTTTATCACTTGCCTCAACACCCCTGTTGTTAGTGCTATAGTGTGTAGTATGCTGTTTCTGAAGCAGACTGCCAGATACAGTCAACACCTATTCACTTGTTTGTTTTCCATATTAATTTGGTAAAGTCATCACAACAAAATACCATAGACTGGTTGACTTCTGCAAGAAAAAAATTATCTTTTCCAAATTTTGGAGGCTAAAAGTACAAAATCAAATAACTAGCAGGTTTGGCTTCATAGAAGGTGTCTCTCCTTGTTTGCAGACGGCTGTTCTTGCTGTGTATTCACAGGGACTTTCAATTGTGTCCTGGGTGTCCCTTTCTATTTGCCAATTTTCACTTAGTAGAATATAACTTTATCAGTAAGACTGGAGCATGGCCTACCTCAAGGGGTTTATTTCAATGTAATCATCTCTAAAACTCTTATCTCTAAATGAAGTTAGTTGTAGTTAAATTAATTTTAATTTTAAAATTTAACTTTTTGATTTTTTTTTTTTGCTGTTTCTTTTTGAAAGGGTCTCAGTAGCCCCAACCCACCTAGAACTCACTATTTAGAGCAGGCTAGCCTCAATGTCACAGAGATCCGGCTGCCTCTGCCTCCTGAGTGCTGGGGTTAGTGTTAGCCACTCTACTCATAGCAAAATTTAAGTTTTATATGAATATGTTTTCCTATGTGTGTTAGTGCATGTGTACCTGTAGATGTGGAGGGCAGAGGACCCAAGTATTATCCTCAAGAGTGTTGTCTGCCTCCTTTGAAAAAGGGTACATATTGGATTGGAGCTCACCAATAGGCTAGGCGGACTGGCCTGTGGGCCCCATAATCCACTTTTATTGCTTCCCCAGCACTGGGATTACAAACATGCACCACCATATCTGGAATTAAAAAAAAATGCACTTATTTGTTTATTGGTTGTTTTAATTAGGTGCAAGCATTTGTGTCTATGTAGGGGTACATACACATGAGTCTCCTTTCCTGTGGAGTTCAGAAGATGCGTTAGATTCCCCTAGCCTTGGAATTATAGGTAATTCAGACCTGTTCAGACGTAGGTGCTGAGACTTGAACTCTGACCATCTGCAAGAGTTGTAAGATTTCTTGACTGCCAGATCATCTCTCCATCTACTTGCCTAGCATTTTTACATGTTTTTTTGAGATTACTTGTGCTTACCATGTGATAGCCCAAGTTCCTCCATTTTATTCAGGGCCCACGATCTTGATGAACTGTGACTCTGGCAGGCAGTTCCAGGAAGAACTGACCAAAGAAAAATAACCCGCACAAAACCCAGAATATCTCAGTTAATATTCTATTGCTTCCTTAACCTCTTGCTTAATGCTTAGCTGGCTTATGCAACTTGTTGCTTGCATACCTGAAGAAACAAACACGATTTTTGTGTAATCTTGTACAACCTCCTGATCTATTAAGATGTGGGTTTTGCCTTTATAACCCCCCCCCCACTAGAGGCTTCACTCTCTAAATCCAAAGTCAGAGAGTATGGTCGCAGGTCAGCTAAATAAAATTATTTGGCCAATTCAGAAAATCTGGAGTCTGAGTGGTCCTTCCCTGGATCTTGAAATCATAACAACCAGGCAAGTGCTTTACTCACAGCCATCTCCTCAGCCCTAGTTAAATTAATTTTCTAAACTAAATTATTTATATAATTAAATACAGTATTACCTATGTGACTTCATGAAGTTTCAACAAAAGTATAAACTTCATATCAAAACATCAATAATAAAGAGAAGTGAAAAGGGGCTGGAATTCCTATATTCTCTTCATTTCTGACGTCCAGTACCATAACTTTCTTCCAATAGGATCCACTTCTTCCTAAAGAATCTACTACTTCCCACTACTGCAATCGGCTGGGGAACCAATCCTTCAACAAAAATCCCCATAGGAGGCATTTAAGACGAAATCTTAACTCTATTTCCTAATCTGTGCTTTAAAATCTTGGAATATTTATGTATCTTTATAGGTTATTTGCAATAAAACAATAAATTAAGAACTCTTTTGGATAACTGAATAAAACAATAAATAAAAGAATAAAAGAAAAAAACTTTTGGATAATTGCCAATATTTGGAAAGATTTTCTCTTTGTGTTTTGATGGTTATCTATTAAGTAATAAGCATTATGTAAGTCTATAAATGAATAAATGGATGAATGGTACTTCACATCTGCAAAAGAAGCATAGAAGAGTAGGGGGAGCCTGACTCTAGAGCTGTGATGTGGCTGGTGTAGACTGGCCAAGTGACATAGAACTTGCTGAATCCGACCATCTTGTAAAGCTCACAGAAATACCTGCTGTTCCTCTGGGGTGTGGTTTTTAGATTTTGAGGATGAAGAAACTGTTAATAATGACTAAATAGATGAGTCATGTCCTAATAAAAAATATAACTTGCTTGTCCAGTGGCATAAACAACATTGTTGGAGATCATCAGCAGGTAGTGTTGAGATGTGAAGCTTCAAAGGTCCAGGGGTATTTTCATTCATATTTTATTGTGAACATGTGGTACTTGAAAAAAATGAAGAAAATCTGAGAGATGAACAGCTGGTGATGCAGATGGTGTTGATGAATTGAATTTGGATTTCTGTGCCACAGTTTAAGTTTCTGGAATGCTAGGCTCTTGGCTCTGGGTAGAATTTTGTCTCACAGGGACGTGGAAAAATGCTTTTGCATGCAGGCTGGCAGTCAATATTAAAGTGCTTTAACTGGAACACAACATTGCAGAAAGTGTTTGAAGATTCAAAGCAACCTTTCACCCATATTCATTGACCTGTACTGAGCACTCTTCCAGGTTTTTTGCCTGGGTCTTCACCAGCACCAACCAGTATTTAGCTCAGATTGGCCCCACACCATTTTCTCTTGGGGACTTTTCTTGTTTTTTTCCCAAGGTTCTTTTGACAGTTGTTTTCATGTACAATCCAACCTTTGTCTTTGTCTCCACTGCTTTCAGAAATACCATTCCTGTCTATGTGCTGGCTTGGGCTGTTTTGAATCTCTGCATACTTATTCTGTAGAATGTGAGTTTTCTGTGGTTAGGAAATTTACATCTCAAGTAATTCTTGCTTAATTCTGAGCCTCCTTAAATCATTGTTCAATGACATGCAAAGGAAGCAGTAACTTATTGTTTCTTTTAAGTGGGGAATGAATGGGTGGCTATTCAGGGTTTCAGGCTATTTGAAACAAACTATTACAAAGGATCTGGTTAAAGATCAGCAAACCCTCAACATAGCTAATTTGAGATTATCTGTTTTAAACTCTTCTAAGAATGTGGTAAATCTAGTTTACTGAAGTGTTAGATAATTTTAGTCAGGACAAATATCATATTTAATAAATTGAATTAAAAATTAACTTAAAGAAAATTCTCCTGCATATATTGGGACGGTATTAAATACTTATTAACATCTACACATTCTACACACACATAACAATGATTGATTTCATGAGTTTCCTTAACAGTCTAGGGCAATAAATGTCAGGAAGGCACATCTCTGCAATGTAAGATCTAAAATCATTGTACCTTTACCAGTTGTCCTCACATAATTTTCAAGAGTTTTTAACCTCCCAATACTCGGTGATACATTATCGTCAAGAGTTGGTAGGAGAAATGTTCAATTGGAAGACGGTCCAAGGTTGTCAAGACTAGAGTTGTTGGAGAGAATGGCAGATGGCAGATGGGATACAACCAAGTAGTAGAGCACATGTCTTAAATGAATAAAAACTGGGTTTTCTCAGCACCATAAAAATGATAAATTAAAAAATATTGTATGAAGAATGGAAAAGGGCTTATTATTGGCAGAACATTCTTTAACTGAGGGCATGAGCAATGAAAAGAGAAAAGATATTAATGTAGTTTTTAATATTTTATTTTAAATTTTATGTGCATAAGTGTTTTACTTGCATGTATGTAAATGTATCTATATCATGCAATACCCAAGGAGGCCAGAGAGAATGTCAGATCCCATGGAACTGGAGGTACAGATGGTCATAAGCTGCTTCGTGGGTCCTGGGTACTGAACCCAGGTCCTCTGCAGGAATAGCCAGTGATCTTAACAACTGAGCAATCTCTCCAGCCCCAATAATACAGTTTCTAAAGAATTCATTGTATTATAATAATCAAACTAAATATGTGATCCAAGACAATGCACCCAGCTCCAAGAAACTTTTTGTTATAAAATAAATGAGCCAGGAGTGGTAGCATATGTCTTTAATCCCAGCACTTGAGAGGCAGAAGCAGAAGGATTTCTGTGAGATTGAGGGCAGACTGAGAAGATCTACATAGCAAGTTCCAAGCCAGCTGGAGCTAACTAGTAAGACCTTGTTTCAAAAATTAAATAAAATAAAATAAATGGTAGAATTAAAAAAAAATATTGAACTTTTGTAAATAGGATGTTATAGTTTGAATGTGAAATGTTCTTCCATGCTCAGATTTTGAACAGTTGGTTCTAAGTTGGTGGCATGCTTTTATAAGTTATGGAACAACTTTTAGAGCGTAGTCCCTTTGCTCCCAGACCCATGTCACATGAGCTGGGCCCTAGGGGTTAAACACAGTCCTGTTTCTGTTCTCATTTGCACTTCATAGTTGGGACAACTGAGACATCATCACAGTGAGCTTCTGTTCTATACAAATGCCTCATTATGATCCGAAAATGTGAGTCAGAAGAAATCCTTTCTTGCCTAAATGTTGTAAAAAGTAGCTATTACAGAATATCACCACTAAGAACTGGGATTATGGTGATAAACCTGGTGTGGTTCTTGAGCCTTTAGAATTGATTTGTGTGAAGAACATGAAAGAACTTGGAAATGTGAGGTAGAGAAATCATAGAGTTTTGTAAATATAGTTTTATGGGCAATTGTGGGTAAATCTGGAAACAATAATACAAAATGTCAGTGCAGACTGTAAAGACTGTGTGCATGAGATTTAAGAGGGGAACAATGTGTCTATGGGGATTTGGCTAATGACCCTTTGTTTTACATTCTGGCAAAGAATCTAGCTACATTCTGTCTCACGCTTGAAAGTCCGAGTCTGAGTTTATAATTAGTGGGCTATACTAGTAATTTTCCTGTTGCTGTGATAAAACACTGTGACTGATGTCATTTGTAAAAGAAGATTATTGGGCTTATGGTTCCAGATGGATAACAGTTCATTATGGTGGGGAGGCATAATGACAGGTTTGGCAGGAGTGGATAGCTGAGTACTCATATCTTCAAGCAGACACAAGAAGCAGAGGGAGACAAACTGGAAATGGGAGGTGGCAATGAACTGTAAAGCCCATCCCCTTTGATGTGCTTTCTTAAGCAAGGCTGGCACCTCCTGGACATTCTGTTACCCTCCTAAACAACACCATCAAATGGGGACTAATACTTGGAATCTTCAAAACACTATTTTGCTAATTTATTTGATGGAGGAAGCATTGCTTTGGGCAGTGACATGGTTATTTATCATCACTTTAAGAGTAAGCACTGGAGCAGAATGATGTAGAAAATGGACGGTTTGAAAAGAAGTGTGAAAAAGTACAAAGTTGTGAATAAGACATACCGGGTAAGTATGAACAAAGGAGCTATAATTCTTTTTTGTAAATTTTTAATTGAAATTTTGTGTGTTTAATATAGTTCATCTTAATGATCTTTATACTCCCTTCCATACTGGCACTCTCCAAGCCGCACCCCCCCATTGGACTTCATGCATCCTGCCATTTTTATTAAGGTCTGTCAGGACAAGTTAGTGTCCCCAGATGTCCCTCAGTAAAATTTCATCCACTGAGGTCTAGTCAGCCTATCAAGAGTCCCTTCTTCTAAGAAGAAATTACTGCTCTTTCTCACCCAGCAGTAATCAGCTGCCAGTAGTTCTTCAGCTAAGATTGTGGCCTGCTGTGTATTTCCAGTTATGTGCTGGATTTTTGTCTTCTTGAGTTTGCATGGATCTTGTGCTTGCTGACACCATTGCTGTAGGTTCATATGAGAAAGGTCCCAGGAGCCCGTAGGACTCTATTTCCATATGGTCATTAAGGAGGTCATTACCTCCTTCCTAATACTTACAATCTTCCCACCCACAATTCTGCAAAGATCCCTGAGCTCAGGGTGGGTGAAGTTTAGTAGAGAAGGCCAATCCAAGGACCTACACTCTACAGACTCTTAATCTATATACTTTATTCATTTGTGTCCTTTTGTGTTCATGACCCTCTGTTGCATGAGGGAACTTCCTTGATGAGAGTTGAGGGATGCATTAGTCTTCTCTCTACCCTTTGTTCTACTATGTTTCTGAGTCTCAGGTATAAAAGTTACATTGTAGATATATTACTTAGGGTAGAACAATTCATAGACAATCTTTGTGGAGCTCTAGAATGATCTCTGTTTCAAAAGAAGCTTCTTTGATTAATGGTGACTGGGATTCCTGTCAGTAAATATAAGGATCCATATTTTTCACAAAGTTAAAATTATATTTGTCAAGGAATGTGACAGCCTTGGTGTTTTCTCTGAAAGCTATAACCTCTCCAGCCATGTATATTTGGCTATTCCTACAGTACCACACATGAGTTTGTAGCCACTGAGTGGGTCTTTAGTCTAATTTAGATAGTTGTTGATTACCCCCAAGATAAAAGTGTCACTACTGCTCCAAGGTTATCAGGCCTTAAAACTTGGGGTTGGACCAGTGATTCATGTTCTCCCTTAGCAGCTTGTGTAGTGCTCTCCAAAACTATGAGAATTAGTTTGCAGGGGAGGTGGATTCCAGGTCGGCTCCACTGCTCCAAATCCTGTGCCTGAAGTATGTCCTGTCTTCAGCAATAGGGACTTACCTTCAAGTTCTGGTAGGCAATCAAGGGCTGTGGCAATAGCCTGTTTAATTTTGGGTGGCTCCTAGATGAGTCTGACCAAAAACTCATAGGAAGGTTTCTCTTGTTTGTTATTATGTAGCCTTCAGTATACACATGGACTCATGTACAGATATTACATGTGTAACTTTTCATTAGGTTGTTTGACTAAAACCATCTGGTGTTTTACTTTAGCTGGGCATTATTTTTTCTTCCCCCTCTTGCCCTATGTAACCCCTCCTCCATGCCCTTCCCAGTTAAAGTATCCACATTTCCCCCATTTTCCCTTGATAATGATAGTCTCCTATAGTCACACCTCTCTTGAGCTCCTCCTTCTTTATCCCCAAAGTTTCTTTTATAGTCTTCATTCCACGTTCCCATTTAAATATCCCCATTTTATCCACACCTCTCTCCTTCTGTTCTTCTGAGGTTCCTTCTTTCCCTTTACCTCCCTGGTTCCTTTCCACTTTCCTGGTTCCTGCCATTACAGCAGTATACATACTCATATATGAAGATTTGGTGCAGGTACACACATACGAGAGAGAAGAGAGCGTGCCTTATTTGTTTTTCTGAGTGTGTGTTACTTCACTTAGTATAACACTTTCTAGTTCCATCCATTTACCTGCACATTTCATCTTTCTTTAAACTGCTGAGTAGAACTCCATTATGTAAATGCACCACATTTTCATTATCCACTCGTTAATTGAGGGACACTTAGGTTGCTTCCATCTCTTAACTGTTGTGAAAGAGTGGTAAGAAACATGAATGCACAAGTGTCTTGGCAATAGGACAAGTCCTTTGGATCTATGTCAAGGAGTGGTATAACCAGGGCATGTGGTAGGGTCATTTATAGGTTTTTTTTTGTGAATTCTCCATACTGTTTTCCATTGTTTTGCATGAGTTTACGATCTCACCAGAAGTAAATGAGCATTTCCCTTTCCCACATCCTCTCCAGAATTTGGTATCATTTGTTCTTTTGATCTTAGGCAGTCTGACGGGGGTCAGATGAAATCTTAAAATGGTTTTATTTTGCCTTTCCTGAAATACTAACGATGTTCAACACTTTTTAGATGCTTCTTAGCAATCTATTTCTTCTTTTGAAAAATCTCTGTTCACCTACATATCCCATCTTTTAATTAGGTCATTTGTTTTCTTTATTTTTTGAGTACTTTATATATTTTAGATGTTAAAACCTCTGTCAGATGTGTTGCAGGTGAATATTTTGTCCCACTCTGTGGGTCTTCTCTTTACTTCCTTGGTTGGTTTTTTTGCTACACAAAATCTTTTAAGTTTAATGATGTCTCACTTATAAATTGTTAACCTTAATTCCAAAGCAACTGATGTCGGATTTAGAAAGTGCTTTCCTACATCTTCATCTTATAGGTCACTGCTATTGTTTTCTTCTAGCCATTTCAGAGTTTCAGGTGTCACATGGAGGTCTGTGATCCATTAGGAGTTGACTTTTGTGCAGGGTAAAAGATAAGGGTCTAGTTTCATTCCTCTATAAGTGGAGATCCAGTTTTCCCAGCAAAATTATTGAAAATGCTGTCTTTCCTCGAATGTGGGTTCTTGGCACCTTTGGCAAATATCAAATGGCTGAAATTCCATGTGCTCTTGTTTGGGTCTTCAATTATATTTCATTTATCTATATGTTAATTTTTTGCCACCATGATGCTGTTTAAAAACTATAGTTCTTTAATATATTTTGAAATCTGACATAGTAATCCCCCTAGCATTGCTCTTCATGTTTAGGGTTGCTTTGACTATCTAGGGTCTTTTGTAATTCCATATAAATTTTAGATTTTTTTCTAATTCCATGAAGAATACCATGGAGTTTTTGATTGGTATTTTATTGAATCTATATATTGCTTTTGGTAGGATGGTCACTTTTACAATATTTCTTCTGATTTATGATCATGCATGGGAGTCCTTCATCTTCTGGTGTCTAAGAACAATCTCTTTCTTTAAAGATTTAAGATTTTCATTGTTGATATCTTTAATATCTCTTGTCAGGTATATTCCAAGAGAGTTTCCTGGCACTCTTTCTACACTTGTTTGTTATTAGTATATAGAAAGGCTATTGATTTTTCTAGATTAATTTTATATCCTGCAACTTTACTTAAAGTATTGATAATCATTCCTGGGTGTTTTCTGATGGGATTTTGGGGATCTGTTAGGTATAATATTGTATCAACTGCAAATCAGGAAAACTTGACTTCTTCTCTTCCAATTACTACTCCTTTGGTTTCTGTCTCTTGTCTTTTTGCTCTAGCAAGATTTTCAAGCACTACATTAAAAAGAAGTGGAGATAGTGGACATCTTGTCTCTTTCCTGATTTTAATAGGAATATTTCCCATTTATTTCCATGTAGAATGATGTTGGCTGTAGGTTTGTTGTATATGGCTTTAACTATGTTGAGGTATGTTCCCTCTAGTTCAGTTCCCTCTAGGACTTTTAACATACATGCATCCTGAATTTTGCCAAAGACTTTTTCTAGATTTATTGAGATGACTATATGATTCTTAGTGGCTTAATGAAAAGCTTGTATTTTTTGTGTTGGAATAATAGGAAAGACATTGAAAGGAAAAGACTCCATACATCAGTCTCCCGACTCAAATAATATGAGCTCATTTAAATGACTTTCAAATGAGTTTGAACTCTCAAGGTACAGGTGTTCGAATTATTTCTCGAACCTGTACCTTGAGAAGTAGTTTCTCTGGTTAAGTTGTATAGGCATTTGGGAGCTACTGTTTAAGTATAAGGCCTGACAAAGGAACTTGGTCTTGTCTATGTGGTGCTGGGTTTTCTGGTATGTACAATGCAAGAGTTGTGGGATAATTAAGGCTTACATCAAGATTCCAGATAAATGCCTGTAAAATCTAGGCAATATATATCAGATGATTCTTGTATGGGGCTCCTGAGAGCCATGAAATTGTAAAAGTGGATCCTAAGTTGCATTGGGTACCTTAGAATGTTGGAGATGTTGAGAATATGGAATGTCTGTTGAGGAAAGCTTTAGGCACAAAGTGATCGGGCCTGAGAGAGAGAGAGAGAGAGAGAGAGAGAGAAAGAGAGAGAGAGAGAAAGAGAGAGAGAGAGAAACAGGTGGGCCATAGAACATAGACGTGTGGCTAACCAAGCCCATAGGAGCCTATTTGATGCAACAGAATCTGTGGATGCTGTACATGGAGATGCAGGGTTTGTAGCTTTCCCAGTTATCTTTCAGTTTTCCCATTCCTACAGTTTGGAAGGGATATGTTGCTCTGGTACTGTATATTGGAAGCATTTAACTTATGTTCTAATTTTACTAGGACTCACAGTTAGGAGGTTGTTTCTATTTTCAGTAAAGACACTGAACTTCTGAAAAATATTCAGATTATTAAGATTATGAAGACTCCTGTAGTTAAACCAAGATGGTCATGAGCCTGAGAGCCAGGGCAGAACGTTATAGCCATTTACTTATTTCCCAGCTGGTGGCACTGGTTTGCAAGCTATCTGAATCTTCGGGGACATGGGACCTAAATGACTGATACAGGCCATAAAAGGAAGAACTTGAGACATACAGCCCAGCCCTTATATCTAGTTCAGACTTTGCTTCATGATTGGTACCATGTAACTGTAAGCTTTTATCAACATGGATGCGCACACTCCAGCTCGATGTCTTTTCTATCAAGATGGAATATACCGTCTGAAATGAAATTGTGAGCCAAAGTAAAGCTCCCCTCCTTTAAGTTGTTTTTGTCAAGTATTCTCTCACAGAGATGGAACAAATAATACACACCTGTTAACCTTATTTCACCCATTTCCTATAACTTGTAACAAAATATAGCACTTAATTTATATTTGTATGTTTGAATATAGATATATATTTTCAAATAAAGCACAGAAAAATTATTTGGAAGCAAGATCAGAGTTATGATGATGTTAAGTACAGGTACTATAGTCATCTTTATGTACCTTTACATTGAACAAATCAAGAAAATAATTTTGAAAAATTCATCTTTTAATCTTGAAGGTTAATCACAATATTCTAAACTCCAAACAGAAATGTTCATAATCATATTATCATAAGAAAACTTTGAGTGGCCAGGTAAGGTTGGTAGCAGGTGAATCACCCAGAAGAATCAAGGGTCATGTTGGTTGAACTATGCAGCTGGTGGTAGTTGGAAGTAGCATTAGGTTCAGATATTTTGCTTGTAATGCCATAATAAAAATCTTATTAAGTACTGAGAATGAAGAAGGGAAATAGATTAGCAAAGGCTCCAAAAGATTTGATGTGAGCAAATTCTGATTGGTGGCAGCTTTAACTCTACAGGGCAAACAAACAAAGGAAGGTATGTGTATCAGAGGAATGTAGCAGGAATTTATAATTCAGTTTTGGACATAATGAGATTAAATATCTGTAACTATTCAGTGCAAATATCAAGTATACCTTTTAAGTTAGGTGTAAACTAAACAAGTAAGTTTAGGTAATCATAATGTTCCACAGTTTATCCTATCTACACTAAAAGTGAAAAGTGTGTGGACAACAATACACTTTGGCTCTGTCCCTGATATGAAATCCTTGGACCTGGAAGGTAGCCCAGGAGAAACTAGTTTCGTAGACTTCTGGCAAAAATACTGGAGGTTTGGTAAACATGAAACTGAAAACAAACCCTAGTTCCATTGTATGAATTCTGAAACACCGAATGAATAGATATTAAAACGGAATTACAGAAGAAAAGTTTTCTCAAAGAATTAGATAAAAATTTAACGGTTGACATGTTTATTATATAAGGTCAATAATGTTTTTAGAAATATCTGAACAAAATTCTCAAAACAAGAAGACCTAGGTTATTGAAAGGTAAAAAAAAAATAGGAAAAAATGTAAACAGTAATGAAAGTAGAATGAGGTTGAAATAGTGGAGGGTCCTGGGAATTAAATATTAAGGGAATTTGTAAACTGACAGCAGATACAGATTTTAATTATTTAAAAAATTATTTTTTTTATTTGGGAGTGACACACATGACCCAAGTACATGTGTGGAGGGCAAAGGATAACTTTCGGGATTTAGTTCTCTCCTTCCACCATGTGGACCCTAGGGATTTAACTCAAGTCCTCAGCAGTGTCTTTAACCATTGAGCCATCTCCTTGGCCCACTTAAAAGATTGGGAATTAGAAATAAGAGGCACAACAATGAATATCACGAATGATGTGTTAAAAACTGTGAGGCAGCATGACAAGGTGGCACAGGCCTTTAAACCCAGCACTTGGGAGGCAAAGGCAGGAGGATCTCTGTGAGATTGAGGCCAGCCTCATCTACATAATGAGTTCCAGGTCAGCTGATGCTATAGCGAGACCCTGGCTCATAAAACAAAACAAAACAAAGCAAAACACTGTGAGATATGCTTCAAAAGTGAGAAGAAAAGAATATGTGATAACAAGTTGAGGTGATATTGGACTAGAATAATTAGATCTATCCTTGATGAAGCTTTATATATTGAGGGTAAAGAAAACAAACAGAAAACAGATCTAAAAGGAACAAATGTGTTTGTGGCTATTCATTTTCTCTTTCTGTACTAAAATAGAAAGACAACTATAAATAATAGAAACTGAAAAGGGAAAACATACGTAAAGATTGTTATGCAAGAATGAACCGCACAGGCCACTTCATATATGAGAAGAGAAAAAGCAACCTCACCATCTAAGGTATGAACCAAAGGAGGAAAGACTGAGGCAGGAGGTGCAGCAGGTATTTCCACCAATGAAATATATATCTACACAATTTGCTTTTGTATGTATATGCATGCGTAGTGTGTTTGTTGTGCATGCAATTTTGCATGCGTGTGGCAGGTGAACACACATGTATTTGAAGGCCAAAGGTTGAGGTCCAGTGTCCAGCTTGATTATTCTCCACCTTTTATATTCAGTGTCTCACTTGAACTCAGAGTTTGAAAATTCAGTTAGTCTTAGCAGCCATGTTGCTCTAGGGATCCCCTGTCTCTCCCTTTAGAGCTGGAATTACATGTGGACTACCACACCTAGTTAGTGTTTAAATGGGTTCTGGGGATCAGAACTCAAGTCTTCATTCTTCCCAGGTAAGCAAGAATTTTTATTTATTTATTTATTGGGCTGTGATAAAGAAACATGCCAAAGGCAACTTGTAGCATAGTTTATTTTGGCTTCCTGTTCTAGAGGAGTAAGAGTTTACCACTATAGGGAGGCAGGCAGCAAGCAGTAGGTACGGTGGCACGAGCTGAAAGCTGAGCGCTCACCTGTAAGCAATTGTCAAAAAGAAGAAAACTACAACAGAGTAATGCAACATAGCAACAGTAACAATTTGTGTTTCAATGATCAAGATCGAGTATATTGATCAATAGAATCAAAAATATTTAGACAGCGAAATTAATGAACATAAATATAAATAATGACACACAGTATAAATAAAATTTGAGTGCCATGTGCTATTTAAAAGGATAGTGGTAGAGGTGGTTCATAAATAAATACTTCCTAAACATATCCTGAAGGCTTGGGCATATATACTCATTTGGCCCAAATTTCATTGTCTTTGCCATTCATTCTGCATAAAAATTTGCTGGTGTTGTTGATTTAGTTTCCTTTTTTAAAGTAGATGGTAAAAATGTTGGAATTTATTTTTTCCCTAGGAAAAAATAACACCAACTTACATTATTTATTAGCTATTCATTTGAAGAAGTCATTACAATCAACATTTAATGTTTCACTTAAAACACTGACGTCACATTTCAGGAAAAGTTAAGTAATTTTTTTTCTTGTTATTTTCCCCCTTTGTTTTTAAGCTTACTTCTGATAATCTGTGTAAACATCAGCAACTAACATGGGATAACTGGGGAAATAATTTCCTTGAATGTCTCTTTGTTATTCAGTTAATACATGAGAACACAAATCTTGGGAGGCCATGTGAGGACTAAGGTACACAAGAACATTTTTTCATACTCAAAAATAATTCTGGAAAAATGTTCTCCTCTATTCAATTATTATAATGATTTTATGTTTACTCTTTCTTAAAATCTTTATCCTTCTTGTATTATCTTACTTTTCTTTCTGTTAATATTTATATTGATTTGAGACTTTCATACATGATTTTGATCATATTCAGACTCCTGCCTCACCAAAAAAAGCCTTCATGTTCTCTATATATCTCTATCTATTATTATTTATATTTTTTTATTCTGTTTCCTAAATGATCTTTTTATGGGTCTATCTCTTGAATTATGGTCAACTATCAGGCATCACACCAGGAAGGAGAACTGACTCTTTTCTCAGCATTTATCAATAGCCAATAGACCCTCAGCTAGGGCTGGAGCTTCGTACTCACCTCTCCTATCCATGCTGGGCCCTGTCTGGCTGGTTTGCACACGTCTTGCACATGCTGTCTTAAGTGCTGTGGGTTCACATGCGCAACTGACCTGTGGTATCCAGACAACAAAATTTCCTTATATTCACTCTCTACCACCTCTGGCTTTTACAGTCTTTCTTCTCTCTGCAATGATCCCTGAGACTTGGGAGGAGAGGATGTGATATAGATGTCCCATTTAGGGTTGAACATTTCATAGTCTTATTCTCTGCATGTATAACAGTTGTGGGTCTTTGTGTTAACTACCAGCTTCTGAAAGAAGAAGCTTCTCATGTGAGAGTTGAGAGATGCTCTAATCTATGGGTATAGCAATAATTCATTAGGAGTCAGTTTTATACTATGTCTATTTAGCAAAATGATAGTTGTAGGTTCTCCCATAAGTCCTGTGTCCTGTTAAGCCCCAGATATTTGACCCTCATAATGTCTTAGGTATGGACTTCATTTTGTGAAATGGGCCCTAAATCCAATTAGAAGTTAGTTATTTACTCTCAAAATATCTATGGTGTTATTGCACCATTGGACATATTTTCCTAAGCCAGTTATTACTATAGCCTGTAAGGTTCATACATGGGTAGGGTCGATGATTACCTTTCTATGCCAATAACATGTATAACACTTTTTGTACTTTGAAAACTGGCTAGAAGAAGTGATGTTTTGAGATCAGTACCAATTTCTTTGTTTGTTCTGTAACTCAGGTATGTCACGTCCTTACCATCAAGTTCTGTTAGGTACACAAGTGCAATGGCAATACCCAGTAATTTTTGAAGATCTATGGGATCTCTCTAGGCAGCAAATTTAAAAGAGGGAGTCTGTTCCTGGTACTGGGCTTTTCATTTGCTAGCTTATGGTGTCCATTAGGGGCAATGAACCTCTATCATAGGGTAACTGTATTTAAACTCTTTTCTATAGTGTATATGGTGATATTAAATGGAGATTCCATAATAGGTTTCTATATGACTCTTTCAAAAGGCCTTCACTGTTATTATTTATTTATTTATTTTTATTTTTATTTTATGTGTTTGAGTATATTGGCTGCATGTATGTAAGTGTATCTGTGTCATGCAGTGCCCACAGAGGTCAGAACAGAGGGTTTGATCCCCTGAAATTGGAGTTACAGACAGTTGTTAGCTGCCATTTGGGTGATGGGAATCAAACCCTGGTCCTCTGTAAAAGCAGCCAGTGCTCTTAATTGCTGAGCCATCTCTCCAGCCGTTCCTTTACTGTTAGTTATCCCTCTCTTCATCCTCCTCTGTTCTAGCCTCTCATTCCTTACACCATTAAACCCGTCATATATGCTATTCCCTCTACCAATTTATGCCAATGCATTCTATCTCCCATCCCATGACCCCCTCTCACCCCACAACTGCTTATTTATTTCCTGATCTCCAATTTAAGGTTTCCAATTTAAACATACTTATCTAAAGATTTGAAGCTAGTGTCCACTTAAGATAATGTGTGGAATTTTTCTATCTGGGTCAGGGTTACCTCACTTAGGATGGTTGTTTTCAGTTCCACTCACTGACCTGCAGAGTCATTTCATTTTTCTTAGGAACTGATTAATATTCTATGATGTAAATGCACCGTAATTTGATTATTCAATTATCAGTTGACTGTCATCTAGGATTCTTTACATTTCCTAGCTACTGTGACTAGGTCAGCCCTAAACATGGATGAACAGGTATTGTTTTAGAAGGATACAAATGATACTTTGCCGAGATCCTGTGGGAGATCTATTTTTTGCTTTCTGCAGACCCTCCCCACTGATTTCTATATTGGCTATACAAATTTGCTCTCCCACCAGCTGTGAATAAGAGCATTCTTTCCCCACATCTTTGTTGCCACTTGTTATTGTTTGTTTTCTGGGTCTTTGCTATTGGATTCAGTTAAGATCAAACATTTAAAAATTTTTGGTCAATTATTTTTAGTATATGTGTATGAGCATACTGCATGCATGTATTTAAATGTACCCGTATTGTGCATTGCCCCTGTAAGTCAGAAGGGGGAGTCAGAACCCCTGGAACTGGAGTTATGGACAGTTGCTAGCTGCCATCTGGGTGCTATGAATTGAACCCAGGTCCTCTGCAAGAGTAGCCACTGCTCCTAGCCACTGAGCCATTTCTCCAGCCTGTAAGATCAAACCTTAAAGTGGCTTTAATTTGCATTTCCCTGCTTGCTAAAGATGTTGAACATTAGAAAAAATTTCTCTGCCATTTGTTTTTCATCTTTTGAGAACTCTCTCTTAAGGGCCTTGCCCCAATATTTAATTGAGTTGCTTGATTTGTGATGTTTAGTGGTTTGAGTTGTTTGTTTATTCAGGTACTGATCTGGTAGCGTTTTCCATTCTGCACGTTGCCTCTTCACTGAAATGGCATTCTTTGCTTTACAGAATTCTTTTAAATTTTATTAAGTCCCATTTGCCAATTGTTGATCTTAATGCCTGCACTATTGGAACCCTTCTCAGAAAGTCTTTTCCTGTGGTGCCTCTAATTTCCATGTTCCTTGTTTTCTCCTCTATCACATTACTGTATCAGGTCTTATATTGAGGTCCTTGATCCATTCTGAGTTAAGTTTTGTGTACTGTTAAGAATTTAATTTCATTCTTCTACGTATAGCTGTCCTGTTTGGTACTATTTCTTTTGAACATACTCTTTTTGGTCCAATGTGTGTTTTCTTTGTAAATATTCAGATGATGATAATTGAGTGGACTTAACCCAGGTCTTCAATTCTATTTCATTGATCAAGGTGTCTGTTTTAATGCTAATATCATACCATTTTTATTACTACAACTCTTTAGTATAATTTGTAATCAGGAATGGTAATGCTTCTTTTACTGTCCAGGGTAGTTTTGCTTATCCTGTTTTTTTTTTTCATATGAAATTTGAAGTTATTCCTTTGATTTATGTGAAACATTATGTTGGAAATTTAATGAACATTTCATTGAATCTGTACGTTGCTTTTGACAGGATGGCTATTTTCTCAATAAGGTAGAAAAGGGAGAAGTTAGGAGCTCTGAGGAGCAAGCATGATCAAAATATACTGTATGAAATTTCTAAAGGAATAATAAAAATATTACAGGACAAAAAGTCAGAGTGCCTAAGCCCAGCCCTCTGTGCCTGCCAGCTCAGCTCTCAGGACTGCTCAGGTCACACAGCAACCTGGGCTCCAGTCAAGTTCCCCAGCCAGGTGAGTTTGCTAACAGCCATCCTCTGTTTCTTCTAAGTTAGCTGTCAAACCTGCTTAGGTCACTTAGCTCTTTGCACACCCCAGACGTGGAAATTCCACCAACTCAGAGTAACACATAGAAAAAGTTAAATGAAATCACTAAAGCAATTCAAGACATGAGATTAGGATTCTACTAAAACATATACTCTCTAAAGAAAAGTCAAACTAAATTAAAACTTGAAAAACTCAGGAATGCAAACAAAATAAAAAATGGATTGAATCAGATGAAAGAGAGAATATCAAATCTCAAAGATGAGGGTAAGGAAATGCATCGCTCATTCAAAGAAAATATCAAATTTAAAATAACCCAGGAAAGGAATATGCAGGAACTCTGGAACATCTTAAAAGGCCAAAGCTACAAATCATACATACCTATTGAATTGGGGAAAGAAATCCAGGTCAAAGGCATAGAAAATAACTTTCACTTTCTTGGTTAGATTTATTCCAAGGTACTTTCTGTTTTTTGAGGCTCTCGTGATAGGATAATTTCCTAGATTTCTTTCTCAGTATGTTTGTTACAGGTATATAGAACAGCTATTGATTTTTGTGTATTAATTTTATATCCTGATACTTTGCTAAATGTGTTTATCAACTCTAGGAGCTTGCGAATAGCAAAAGCACCATCACGACACAAAGTTTTGTTTTTTTGTTTTTGGTAAGCATCTACTTTATTGTTGGATTTAAGATCTATTCTACAGGAGAAAATGCATATCTGCTACTGCAAATCTGACTTAGAATCTGCGGCTGAAAATGAACTAGTGGTAAAGCTGGTTTTATTAGTCTACAAAATGAACATACTATCAAAAAGCTGTGTAAATTTATATCTTTACCTATAGATTAGTGAATTCCTGTAATCTCATGGGAGGAGTTTCTTTGGACAGTGAACAGTAGTTAATGCAGAAACTCACTAATGAAAGTACAGAGAATAAGTGGAGTGGAGTGGTCACCTCCAATAGAACTACATCTGTACCACCCCCAACCCCCAAGGTTTAGGGCTTGTTATGGAAGACAGGACAGGACTGGAAGAGTAAGAACCAGAGGTTGGGGAGAACTAGGGATAAACAGTGTCCTCTGGATAAGACCCCTGTACTCATGTCCTCACACCAGTGATGGTTGCCTACTCAAGATTTGTATTATTTTATATTAATCTCTCTTCTCTCATAGTCTATCCAATCCAATATCATTCTCCAAGACAAGAATGCCAATTCCAGACCATAATTTATATATCCAACTTTCAACAGATGGGGTCTTTCTCAGACACATTATAGCAATGCTTAAAAAGAGACAGCCTGACCCTTAACATTTGTTTCAAGGCCAAGAATGGACTTGAACTTCTGAGAACCTGTTCCTTCTGGTGTCTCTTAAGAACTGTGCTCATCAGGCAGGGTCTTACTTGTTCTTTATTTTTTAATATAATTTACTTATTATTTTTATTTTACATTTATGAGTTATTATCTGCATGTTTGTAAGTGCAATGTCCCTGGAGGTCAGAAGAATCCCCTGAAACTGGAGTTGTGGATGGTTGTTAGCCACCATGTGGGTGGTGGAAATCAAACCCATGGCCTCTGAAAGGGCAGTCAGTGCTCTTAACTGCTGAGTCATTTCTCCAACATGAAATCGGGAAGTAGAATTCAGGACCCTCTCCAATCAGAGAATTTTGCACTTTGATCCTCAGGCCTAGAATATTGCATATACAACAAAGAGAGATTTCTCTCATTATTTGCAATTAGGAAATCATGCTGCTTTTGGTACTTTGATATATAGATCATGCATACCACATTCATTCACTATCTTGGATGGAGGGGAAGGAGGGGTCCTGAGGAATCAGAGGAGCACCTGGCTCAGAGCTTGTCTACATTATAAACAATAACTTTTTGGTTGCAAGTTTAGGTTTAGATTATGTCTATATTGTAAAAGTAATTCTTACAGAGATTATTATTATTTTTAATGCACAGCCCTCAATCAAGAGAGATAAATTCACATATGTGCACAAATATATGACAGGAAAGTACTTAGAAATTATTGAGCATGTGCAGTTCATTTCCCTCGTTCCCTTGAAATGTGCTAAATTTACTTTTAAAGCCCTTTTCTACCTGTGCTGGCAGAAAGGTTAACTTCTGGCTGTGTTTCAGTGCCCCCTCCTGGACGCTTCCATAGATACAGACATGCCACCAGCCAGATTTTCCAGAAAGAGACTCTTAGGTGAAGAATTAAGGATTCCTCTTGGGCTATTCCTGGTACCTGTGTAGGACTCAAGGTGTTATGATTGTACAAGAAATTGCCTGCTATCTCCAGAGTCACCGCAGCCCACCCCATGAGGATTTCTCATTCATTCATGCATGCATGCATTTATGTACTTTTACTTTTCTTGTATTTATTTAGGTTTTTTTTTTTATGTTGGGTTTCAGTATGTATCCCAGCCTGTCCTTAATCTGGTGATACTCAGCATACTAATTGCTCAGATCACAAGGCTATACTGACTATACTCAGCTTAATTACAGGAATTTCAATGAGTATACAGAAGCTTCTCAAATTGGGGCAAGGAGTCCATGCCTCTTTGTCTCCATAGTGACTCTGAAATTTCCTTGCATATAGGCTGTTGGTTTGGGTGAGAGGACATTCTTAGATGTGAGCTTGATTGCGGAGAGTCATCTGCCAACATTCCTAAGAACTGAGAACTGATGTTTTAGCCATTAAGGGTGCATCTAATGGCAAAAGAGCCAGAGCATGGTGTGATTATTGGAACTTGACCCTCTGTCCACTTGCTGCTGTTCTCTGCTTAATATGTTCTGCTTGGCCTGTTTTAATAGTGGCCCCAATATTAACTTCTAATCAGCTTCACTGTTTCCCTTTCATGCTTCCAGGCATAATACACACACATATTAAAACACATGCAGTTTTGTGTTGTAATTGTTTATATCCTTGGCCTCTGTATTAACCCTGAGGTGATTCAGCTGCCAGCTAACAGTTGCTGGCCAGAGTCCTACATAGTTTACAGGTTTATTGATTTATCCCACTTTCAAGCTATGGGAGGTTTGTCATTCCATGAGAGATACTTGTTGATTAACTCATGATTAGGTTTAGGAATGTCATCTTTAGTCACAGTAATATAGGTTATTAATGTCTGTGAAGTGTGCCCCCTGACATTTCAATCTGTGGTGGTCTTGAATTCTTCAAAACAGAGATGAGTTCTATATTTAAACAAATATTGTCATTAAACAAACAATGAGGCTTAAACCTTAAATTCCCTGAAATGTCTACCTAAAATGAAGTACTTATTGACAGAAATATCAGCTAAGCCAGGTGCTTTAAATTTTAAACTATACTAAGGTTTTCCTCATTACTCTGTTTTGATTTCATCCTAGAGCATAGATCAAATCTTGACTAGTGAAGTATACAACATATTGTCACAAGAGGGCAGTGTTTTAACAGAAATTGCTTGATAACTATATATATCTATTCATTATACATTTGAGGCAGTTAATCTAAATAGACAAAACAATCCATGGTGGCAAGGTGATCAAGTAACTACTTGGATCTATGTATGTTTTATCTTTTTATCACTTCTAATCTGAAGTATTCATATATAAGATAGACCAAGGATCAAAGGTCTTCTGATAGGTTTCTTAAGTTGTACCTTTTAAACCTTAAGAGAGAAAGTCTAACTCATTACACTAAGTATACCAACATGCTCAAGTACCAACCTGTGAATGCATCTCTGACATACCTCAAATTCTAGCCAAGTAAAAGCTACTTGGAAATGTAGGAATTAAATGTTTCTTATTTTCAGCCTTTCAACTATCACAGTGCACAGTATTCCTGAGAAATGTTTGTAAAGGCTGAATTGCAAGGTACTCTCGGTCCAGAAGTTTCTGATCTCTTCCTCAGCTGAGCAGGGACATCACTACAAAGATCATCTTATGTCCAAGAGTAGCTTGAACTCTAACTAGCCGAACCTCACTTTGCCCAACTTTGGGGTTTGAGACTTCCTGAATTGGAAATTGCACAGGTAGTACCAGGTGTTCTGTGGTACCAAAAAACCCTGAGGCAACTCACTTGCAAGTTAACAGTTGCTGGCAAAGCTTCACAAATATCTGGAACCCTACATAGTTTACAGGTTTATCGAATTATCTAACCTTCAGTTGGGTCCATGTGGAAGCTAAGCATTCCTTCTGGTGCTCAGGCTTATTCTTAATCTAATGGAGACAAGGCAGGTGTATATTATTTGCGTATATTATTTATTGTGTTGTTGAAACAGGCTTTTACTGTAGCGCAGTCTCACACCAGCCATCCTGCCTCAGCCTCCTATGTGCCAGAATTAGAGGCATGAGCTGCTCTGCATAGCTAGGAAGACAGTATTTAAGCGACTTTCCCTGAAGACTGCTTCTCCATGATGTCTAAGAGACATTGTGTAGGCGTAATTATGGGGCTACTTTTCTTGCTGCTATCTCTGCGCCCTATTTCCCTGCAACGTTCAACTTTGAAATTATCCCAGTCTTCTGGTAAGTAAGGGAATTCCTTCCATTTATTTCATGTTTCTGAATGGGTGTTTTAGTAATTGGCTTAGTGACTCATTTCTGCTCAGTGCCGGTTGCCTCAGAATGCATCATTTTGTTTTGGCTTCTTCTGGGCTTAAAATCATAAACCTCAGGACCCATTTCATTTCTAAAATTAGAACTCTGCCTCGCTAGTTTGACTCTACCAATCTTTGAATTTAAAAGTATTGAGTATTTTAACGATCTTTGTGGGTCTCTGGTTTCCTGTGGATGATGCGATTTTGTACTTTGCTATTACTAATCTAGCCTTGAATGTGACTGAAACAGTTTTCATCTCTATTAATTGCTAGTATGAAGGACATTATCCCATCCTGGAGCTGGATTAGTCTCACATCAAGTGTCCCAACCTGTGTGATCAGGTTATGCCAGGACTTCACTCTTTCTTTTATCAGAGTTCTGTTTATCTAAACCACTGAGTTCCAGTGTTTATGTCCTGGGAACAGTACAATCAGTTCTAAGGCTGATACAAACTATGTAGAAGACCTACCTCATAAATGGAGTTATACAGTAAGAGGGCAGGGTCAAATCATTATTTTTTCATTTATAAAGGAAATTGAGTAGATATCGAATGCAGAAAATCTTTTAATTGATTCTTTGTTTAAATTAAGGAAGCATTGTGTGTTTCCTTTATTTGTCTGTTGTTGCAAGAAAAACTGTAGATGTCTTTGGACTTTGCCAATTAATTACTGTTTAAAAAGCTTGGAACTCTATGCCAGGATTCTAGGGAACAGCTGAAAGAGAACAAACTTAATTAACTCCTTATAGCCAGTCTTAGTTTAAAAAATGATTTCAACATATATTACAGCTTGAAAAGTATGATGACTTTTGTTTTCAAAAAGAATGAGTTTTTTAAAAATTATGAACTAGGTGTCTCAATTGGGTTCCTTGTCTTTGCCAATTAAAGAATTAAAAGTCAGAAAAAAAGCACTGCAGACAGCAGCATGCCAGCAGATTTTATAGAAAAATGAAGAATCAGATAGGAAGAGAGAGAGAGAGAGAGAAAGAGAGAAAGAGTTCATTGATTCAGATACTGAAAGAATCCAAAGCCCCAGAGAAGGGTCTTGGGTCTTTTAAGTGTTTTTGTGGATACCGGGCAGGTCTACTCCGGTGACGTATAAGCACATATATTTCAATAACAAAGAGTTCCTCATTTAGAAATCACTATGTTAAATAATGAAAAGAGCAAAGGGCCTGCAAGAAATATTATATATTAAATTCAGTTATTAGGAAAGCATACAATCTGCTCAAAAGTGTTTTTAAATTTTTCTGGAGAATGACAATGTTTTGGTCATCAGTGACAGGATTACCTATAATTCCTCATATTCAATATTCATCATGCATAGAAATCATGAAAGTCGACCATCTTGTCTTAATCTATAGACTTTAAACATTTAGACTTTGTCGGGGGCCATGTGCCTGCCTTGAACTATGCCCTAGTTTTGGGTTAGGCAGAAGTCAATCTCGTGCACAGAAGTGCTGTTGGAAGTGGGAGTTTTCATTAGGCAAATGATTTACACCTGAGGAGAAGTTTATTTTTCACCTAAGACTGAGGTCACATGAAGATCTTTGAAGGAAGCCAATCATATCTTGAGTTATTTTGCCTGTGTTAGTATTGTTTTGCTTACTTTACAATATAAATAGGGGAGACTTAATAAAGGCAAGCTGCTTCAGTATGACTGACAGCCCGCCTGAATCTGCCCTGTTTTCTCTCTCTCTCTCTACATTTTTCATCCTCACTCATATATATGTATATATATATATACATATATATATATACACATATGTATGCGTGTATATATGTTTGTATATATATGAGTGCAGGTATGCACTGCCATGGAACACTTGTAGAGGTCAGAGAACAATCTCCAGTATTGGTCCTCACATTCCATCTTGTTTGAGACTAAATCTCTGTTCTTTTTCTCTGTGTACACAGGACCAGCTGTCCTGTAAGCTTCTAGGGACTTTTCTTTCTCCAACTCCCATCGCCTATCTCCCTTAGAAGTATTAGGATTACACATGCTTTTGTTGTCTGTCCATCTTTTATTTGTGTTCTAGGGATCCAGACTCAAGTGCACATGCTTATATGGAGAGTTATTTGTGCCATTTCTCTGACCCAAATGTAGTATTATTAACAAGAATTGTTATGGATATGATCTATTTCTATGAAGAAGTTTCTATTCCTAGTTTACTGAAAGATTTTTAAAACCATAAATAAATATAACCAACAGTAAAAACTTTTGAAAGACTCATGTGGAAACACATTATATAAACATGCCTTTATACACATACATACACACACACTATAAATATATATATAAATATATATTTAAAATATATAAATATATATAAAATATGTATAAATATATAAATATATATAAAAATATAAATATAAACATATAAATATATATAAATAATATATATAAATATATAAATATATGTGAATATATATAAATATATATATATGTAAAACCTTGTAACCTTGTAACATGGATACAGTGGCTCTAAGAGACACTACAGGCTAGCAATAAAAGTCCAATACCAGCAGAAATGGATCCCACAGATCCTCAAACAAGACTGTCTGTTGCCATTGCACTTTGTTACCCATCAGAAGTCAATAGTAAGACCCTGTAGCTTTAAACCCTACATACCTGAATCAAGAACAAACAAGGATAAATCAGTCTGATACTAACTTTTAAACTACATCTTTGCTGGCCAGCTGTCATAATACTAGAAGGTGCTATTCATGCTACTGACAGAGAAAGGTAATAAAAAGCATTACCCAGGAGTGAACTCTTTGAGTCACAGTAATAACTGGTTTGGCAAAATTTGCTCACTGGTGCAATAGTTGCTTGAACATTATGGGAGTTACGAATCACCTTCTTTAGATTGGCTTTAAGGCCTGCTTTACAAGATAAAGTCCGTACCTGCCACCATTATCAAGGCAAAGAATCTGTGTCTAAACAGGTCACAAACCATAGGGGAAAACCTAATACTATTACTCTGTGAAATATACATAATATTAACTTACTCCTAATGACTTGTACCCAAATATGAATCTATATGAAAACTTTAGACTCAGGGATTAAATTCTTAATTTATCTCATAGACAAGTATGCATATGAAACCTAGACTCAGATAATCAGAAGTATCTATACATTTGCAAAGAAGAAAAGGGATCAAAGACCCATATGCAGATAATATTTTAGTTAATGGAAATAGGAAAAATTAATCAACTTTCAATGGCAAATTATGTCTTAAATATTTTTCTCTGAGTAAGCAATTTTATGATATAAATGACTAATATCCTGGTTTTATGTTTTTAGAAATATTACCTACCCTCTTTTTTACAGGCCTTGCTACATATATAATTCATAATCTTTCATATGTGATGTTTTAAAAATCCAAATTATGCTAGATTTCAATGAGCAAAATTTTCAGTTTGCTATGAAAAAAGGTTCAGTTAGACAGAAATAACAACAATGAGAAAAACAAGAAAATATACTCATCATCTTGTGGCAAACAGTATATTAGTAAAATCTTCAAAATTCAAATATTTTCTTTTCCAAAAGCTACAATAGTCTATGATTTCTCAATATTTTTAAAGCCATGTCAGTAATGAAATTTCTGCTTCTTGAAGGATGTCCTGAAATGTATAATGCTTACTAATAAAATCACTAGGCCGATGACAGATAAAAGGCTGAATGAGGTAAGTGCTACGTGATGAGGGTTATGGGACACAGATGCACATGGATGGCTGTACTATCTACTTTGGTGTTTATAAAATAGATGCTGGATTCCTGTGAACTTGCTAATTAATATGACTTTCTTAGGCATTTCATTAACCTAAATGGCTTAGGAGTCCTGTAGATAGACTGTGTGTGTTCTAATCTTTAACCTTTCTGTAATGTTCCCTAATTACAGATTTCATTGACTCTTGATAGCAAAAGAATAGCAGTGGTTTATAAAGGTATCTTCAAATTTGTTTTTTCACCAACATGAGTAGTGATTTTGTCTTTTATTTCACCTCTTGAGCTAATTATTCATTCCAGGATAACAAATTTTCCTAACATGCCACCATTGGTTTAAACTTTATAATGAACTCATTATTTTCATTTATGACTAGCTGTATTGTGGCACCATGTAGCTAATGAAATCTCTGGATTTATTGAGAGGTTACAGAGTACCTCAAGCAAATGCCAAGAGTAATTTATCTGTAGTTTCAATAAATAATTTCTTTTTAACATTAAAAGTACACTAATGACGTTAGGAATTAGAAAAGACCTGGTTAATGAAATTGCAAAGGCAACAATCTGTTATTGAGGTTTTCCATCTATGCTGAGAAGGCTATATCATTTTCTTTTAAATAGGATGTTTGAGTCTTTTTTATTCAGAGCAGTGAGTTGAGTACCTCAGTTTACCTGTTGACTAATATTTGAAAAGGCTTTCTTCTTCTTAGTATGGTTTCTGAAGAGTTTGGTTGTACAGAGTCAACAGTACAAATGAGATTTTCTTATAAACAATAATCAGGCATGTGTATCAAGCAGATAGTTTTAAATAGCAAATTTTAGAATTTTTAGTACCATTTTACTTAACAGGTTATGCTCTGAGAAACACGTTCTTTGACTATATTGCCATTGAGCACATATCTCTGGGTATACTTCCACAAACCGCCATTGCATAGTATACTTCAGATCTAGGCTGTATGGTATAGCCTGTTTCTCATAGGCTAGAAAACCTTGCAACTTCTCCTCTGAAAATGTTAACTAACTTTTACACAAGAATAAACAATACAACCCAAAACACCCCCTATATAGAAATACTGAAGTAAAATACAGTTAAAATGCAAATAGCATACAATTATAGTGTTCATATAGAAGACAGAGCTTGAAAGATGGAAAGTAGCCCCAGGTGAGACAGGGGGTGAAGTGAATATGGAATGAATGGAATACCCAGGACATTAGTGCCCATGACTGTAGACTTTATAAGTATCATATATCCAGGACATTACTCTCCACGACTGTAGACTTTATAAGTATCATATACCTAGAACATTACTGTCCATGACTGTAGACTTTATAAGTATCATATAACCAGGACATTACTCTCCATGACTGTTGACTTTATAAGTATCATATACCTAGAACATTACTGTCCATGACTGTAGACTCCATAAATATACTAGGGACATTACTATACCTCTTACTATAGACCATATTTTAATTATCTTTTTTATTTGATATGTATGAGTGTTATGACTGCATGTATGTAAATCTTCCTAGGGTGTCAGATCCCCAGGAACTGGAGTTTTGGATAGTTGTTAGCTACCATGTGGGTGCTGGGATTTGACCCTGGGTCATCTGTAAGACAACAGCTAAGCCATTTCTCCATCATCAATGTACAGACTTTATAAATATTATGTAACAAGAATATTACTGCCCATGACTGAAGACTTTATAAATATCATATACCTGAACCTTACTGTCTCTGCATATAGAATATAAATATCACATACCCAGAATACTGTTGATTAATGCCCATTAATATAGGATTTATAATCAGGATATTACTGTCCATCACTATAGAGTATAAATACTTAGCATTACTGTCCATGACTATAGATTTTATAAACATTATATACTTAGGCTACCTTAAATTTTAATTAATGTTTTTTCTTCAATAATTACCTCATCTTATCGGGCATGGCTTTTCATAATAGACCTTTTATAATTAGATAACTTGGAGAGGATTTTAAAACATCTAAAATGTATTGCTGAAAACAGAAAAAAAATCCAGTGAAACCTGTATTGACTTTAAATAGAGTTTATGTTTATAACTTTAGCCAACTTCAAAACAGCTTGGATGCTTTTTGTATAAGAACTTCATATTTTGGTAATTAAGAGAATATATGCATGTAACACACTATAATATAGTTACTAAAATGCAGCCATTACACTCAGTATGGGTCATGAATAATCTCACTCAAAATTGTTGCAAGTGATTTTTCTGTGCAAGTTCAGTTAATAAAACAAAGTAAGAATATCATGTGGACAACTTGACATTTATGAAGAATGATGTAGCATACCCTTGTCTCTTTCCTGACTTTTAATTATGAAAATCTTGTTTTTTCCCAGTTTGAAAGATACCTTGTAGCTTTTGGATCATGTAATAATTGTACATATGTAAAAGTGCATTGTAGAACAGTAGTGAATATCTTCTTTGTAGCCTATTATATACCTTTGTTTTATATTTTTTAGAAAATGCATAACAGGTCTGCCTAGGCCAACACTGTGTCATGCATATTAATAAAAGATAATGCCTTCCAGCTCCACACTTTGTCCCACTGTAGGGGCAAAAACTATGCTTAGAGCTGCTATTTCCTAAAATAGTGATGTTTCTTCTGGAATGTTTGATGAAGGAGTGGTGTGATGGTTTGAGTGAATGCTTCCCCACAGGCTCCAAGTATTTGAACACTTTGCCCCCAGTTGGTGCCTGTGTTTGGGGGGCCTTAGGAGGTGTGGCCTTGCTGGTGGAAGCACATCATAGGGAGTAGGCTTTAGGCTTGCCCACTTCCAGTTTGTCTCTCTATTTCCTGTCCATACTTAAAGATATGAGCTTTGGACATTCTTCTCTGGCTTCTTCCTGTCATGCCTCCCCACCATGATGAACTCTTATCCTTCTGGAACCGAAGCCCAATAAACTCTTCTTTTTATAATTTGCCTTGGTTGTGGTTGTTATTATAGCAACAGAAAAGACAACTAATACAGAAATTGGTACTGAGAGTGGGGAGTTGCTGTGAATAATGTGATCAAGAAAATTGTACCAGACTTTGGAGTTTATAGTAGAAAAGCATTTGAATACTATAATCAGTTAATGGACTATTGTAGTATGGGCTTGGCTCAAGATGCTCCAGAGACAGATAGAAATAAGGACTTAACCAGCAACTGGGATATTTTGGCAAAGAATCTGACTAATCTCACAGCTTAAGAGTTTGCCTGAGGTGAAATTAAAATATAAAGGACTGACTTCTTGGGGGTGAAATTTTCCAACAATCAAATGTTGAATTGGTGGCATGAATATTATGCAGATCTTTAAAGAAAAGGAGCAAATGGGGCAGAAATACAAAACATATAGTTTGTAAAGTACAAGAAAGCTAAGAAGGTTAATATGGTGGCCAAGGCATGTCCTATAAGAGATGCTGCCCTTGTTAAAGAGATTAGAGCCCTTAAGGAGAGGACTCTAACTTTGTACTTGAACAATGGAAAGAGTATCATCAGGGCAAGACCTCATCCAGCTAAAATTCCAACTTGTGAAAACAAAAGGCTTAAAGGATTTCTGTGGCTAGAAATCCACAACATACCAAAGCAGCTATAAATGTGGATCCAACAGCAAAGGTTCAATCCAAGCTGGAAGTGGAACTTGGCAGCATCATTCATGTGGCCCTGGATTTAGAGACATAAAAGATGCAAGACTGAGGGGATCATCTGTTCTTCTTCATGTTTCAGAGAGCCACTGAGGCCAGGTAGCATGCAGCATGGGCATCCCTGCAGAAAGAAGGCCTTGGAAGGCATAGAGGCCCTGATAGGCCATTGTGTGAAGCTGTGAAGATGAAGCCTGTTTAGCAATGGAGACCTCAAGATATTTGAGATGTGAGAACCCTGAGACATCTGTAAAGGAAAATTGTATACAGGGAGTGTTGCCAGCCCGAGAGAAAGATGTATGTTAGAGTCAGCAACACTGGAGGGATTGAGCTAACACCTTTGGAACTGAAATCCTAGACATCAGATACTGAGTTGCAGGAACTGATGTTGGCCCTGCTAGATGTAAGTCTTGTTTTGGTCTGGTATTTCCTCCCTATGCTCCCATTCATCTCTTTTACAATAGGAATGTATATTTGGTTTCATTGTATATTGGACTGCACACTTTGCCTTTTGATTTTTACTGGGAGTTAATTAAGATAGTGCCTTGAGTCTCAGGAGAAACTTTGGACATTAGACTTTTGAGCTGTGTTGAGATGTTAAAGACAATGGGGAATTTTAAAGTTGGGCTAAGCGTATTTTACATGACGGTCATGAGCCTATGGGAGTCATGGAGTAGAATGTGGTGGTTTGAATGAATGTTCCCTCATAGGCTCCAAGTAGTAATATTTTGTCTTTAGTTGATGCTTGCATTTTGAGAGACAGGAGGTGTGGCCTTGCTGGAAGAGTCATATCATAGGAGGTGGACTATAGCCTTACCCATTTCCAGTTTGTCTCTGTTTCTTGTCCTATACCTGAAGGTGTGAACTCTCAGCCTTCTGTTCTGGTTTCCTTCTGCCATACCTCCCCACAATGGTGGACTCTTATCCCTCTGGAACTCTAAATCCAATAAACTCTTCCTTCTATAAGTTGCCTTCATCATGATGTTTTTTTCACAATAGAAAAATAAATAATACAAGTGGCCTGAGAGTGCTTTTCACTACATTCTAACTAGCTATAGTAAAATCATAAACCAGGAACTATAGTCATTTGTTATTATTATCAAGTAATATGCACTAGATATATGTGTGCCATTGTTTCATGTAGTGCAACATTGCACATTTGTTCATATGAAAGCCATAGGTTTATAACAATTCACTAGAATATTATGATGGCTATGATGTCATTAGGCAAAAGAAAGTTTTCAGCCATTTTAGATATTCATCATTGACTAAAACATAGCTATAGAGTGCTGACCACCTAATAAATCCTATGCCAATGGATGCTTCAATTTATAATGTGTGAAATATTAATGGAATCCTATGTGATTCCAGTAGCATAATTAGACTTAAAAATTTTGTCTTTTAAAAATGTTTATTTAATAACATACAGAGCCTATGAGTGTTGTCTAATATATAAGTAGGCAAAACTATCTGAACAAAATGAAGATCGACAGGGACATGTATGTTTTTATACATGGCATATTTTCACATTGAAGGATTTCCCAAAATATGTAATACTGCAGAGCACCGATCAAGAAATGTATGCAGAAAACAAGTGACTGGGATTGAAGACAAAATAAAGAACAAACAGAACCAGGACCTTAAGCAGAAATGTTTCCATAAGGAATTTATCAAATGGTAATTTCGATGCAAGCTTGCTAGATAGCATTTTCTTAAGGTACTAGAGAATGATTATAGATTTATGAAAATCACAACAGTGATAGAAAACTTAAACTATATTCAAGGACTTAGGTTAGTTCAATGAGGATAAATCATTTTTACTTAGAGTACAAGCACTAATGCTTAGTTTTAGGGGGTTCCCTCACTTTCTAAAAATAATATTGAGCTTTTCTTTGTGTGTCAAGTTGTTGAAAACATAGATTCAAACTGCTTCTTCCATTTGTTAAAGTCTATAAAGTATTTACACTTTGATTTTCAGTATACTATCAAAAATGGAATAATTTGGGATGCATAAGTGAAAATCTAGGTCAGTGTCACTCTTTTTCTTGATAAATGATCTTTTTAGAGTTTCCTCATTCATGTCCTTATTCACAGAGCAGAACTCTGGAGAACTTTCCTTAGACTATAGCTCACCAATATAACAGATATCCAATTAATTAGTCCACTCACAGGGGGATGGTGAAATTGGAATTAATTTCCTAGTTGACATACCGTGGAATAAGAATAACTTCCTAATAATAGCTTTTGTACATGAGTATAATTTAAAAGAAAACAGCGTTATTTATTTATGTATTCAGTTTTATTCAATCTCCTCTTATATTCCTAGTAAGAATTAAGCACAATCTCATCATCCTCCTTCAATGGCTCACTCTCTGCAGATCATTTTCCTATCTCTCCATTGATCTATCAATTTACTCCTTGTAAGACAAAGGACTGAATTTCCTTTTATTTCTACCTGTAAATCTGACAGAGGGTCTACAGCCATAATATTGTAGAACTGCAAATCTAAAGTGCATGAACGCAACACATGTCTCTATAAAGGGTTGGAATAAATGTAAATTTGGTAAATTGAGACTATTAATGAACTTGAGATTTATTTGCAGGTGAAAAGCAAAGGAGGAAAAATTGATCATTGTTACCTGAAATGCTGGGAAATATAGTCAACAGGCAATAAATTGACCCTAAATCCTTAAATGTTAAGAAGCTTTGAGAGAAATAAAGGCATCACATGTGTATTGATATGGGCAACAGGGAGTAGTAACCAACTGCAACCAATGCCAATGCTTGCAATATATTGGGAAACTATCTTGAATGAGGGAGGTTCATAAACAGAATTAGCGATTAAATAGAAAAGTAGGACAGGGGCTGGTAGCCTATGGAAGGCAGACTGAAAAAAGAAACGGCTAGAAGTGCTCAGTCTCCAAAAGAACATTTTTCATTAAGAAAGCAGATTAGGTGTGATGTCTTGTAAAGTATAAGGAAGCAGCCATTGGGTTTGAGAACTCATAAAAGGTATGGGTGTTAATACAAACTTATTGTCTACTTGCAGAATAGTGAAGTATTTACTATGTTTCACATTGGATTTGATATTGTATGATTCTACTATATGAGATGCTTAATTAGAATCCCGGGGGCAGAAAGTATACTGGAAACGTAGACTGAGAGGTCTTTGTTTAAGAACTATAGTTCAGATTATTTTAGACAAAATAATTGTGGAGACGAATGTCAGTGATGGTTGTATAATATTATGCATATTCAAAAACTGCACTGCATTCTTACAGTGATTTGCTTTTATGCTTTTGTATTTTGCTATATAAAAAGAAAAACTTTGGCATCTAAAAACATAGGTAATGTTACCCAATAGAGGTAGGTATCTGCTTACTGTGGACAGACACTTCTGATACTATGGAGTTTAATGGTATTTATCAATATGGGGAGATTGATCTCAATGGCTAAATATAGCTACATCAGTCAGGCAACAATATCATTGTATTATAATCATAGGTAATTCACCTTTTACTCAGCTTGCGTTTATAACACTCATGGAACCACTTACATACATGATTACTTAATGCCATATTCCCTTACTACATTTGTCTCTCCTGTCTCTACTGACTTCAGAAATTGTCTCTCTTGCCATATTCTTCAATCATCCTCTCTCTGTCAAACCTTTTCTTAAGTCTCAGAGTCTCCAAGATAATATTCCAGACAAGCTGCTTCAGTTTCCAGTCACTGACTCACCAGCGTCCTTAGAGACTTCCCTTCCCCTTCTCAATTTAACATAACTTTCAAATACCTTTCCAGTAAAATGGAGTTGTTTGTATGGTTTTATATTTCCTCCTGTTGCCTTGTGAGCATTTATCCATACTGACATTGATTTCCATCTGGCTGTGAACAAATCAAGATGAAGAAAATGGTACATGATGGATACATTTTAGCATAAGTCAGGTACTATGCTGTTTCCTACAAGTATAAAGTAGTAGAATGCTCACCAGTCTATAGACTGAGATGGAGACATGTGAGAGAACTTTCCCAGGAGCACACATCCACTCAAGGGATGAGCTAGGCTTAAATCCAGGCATTTTATTTCTTATAGTTTCATCCCTGTTGCTGTTACATAACATTCTGATCAAAGTAACTTAGGGGAGGAAAGGGTTAATTTCAACTTACAGGTTACAAGCCATTACTGAAGAACATCAGGTCAGGAATTCAAAGCAGGTCTCCTTGCTATTCCACACAGCATTACCTCCAACAAAGGAACTTACTTCACTGCCAAAAGGTGTAGCAAGAACCATGGAGAATGCTACTTATTAACTTCCTCACAGGTCTATACTGAGCTAGCTTTCTTATGCAACTCAGGACCTACTGCTCAGGGAATGGTGGCTCTTAGAGTGGGCATGACCCTCCTAAATCAATTAACACTCAAAACAAGATATGCACATAGGCCAAGTTGATCTGGGAAATTCCTTAACTGAGACTTCATTCTCAGGTGACTCTAGGCTGTACCAAGTTGACAGTTAAAGGTAACTAGGACATTACCCAAGAGCCCGTCTTGTCAATGATCATTTTGTTGCTTCCCTAGATTCTTACAATGTTGATGATGATGATCTACAAGGCTGTAACATAAAAGCTTAGCTATGACACTGCTTATCTTGTCCCCTAGTATCTATATTATTTAGTTTATATAGACTCTTATATTGTCACCAACTGTCTACATCAATAATTCAATTTCCTTTTGTTACAGAGATAGAATTGATATGGATCTCATATAACCATTGTAATGATTACACTAAATTCTCTGCGCAAACATTTCATACAAATTCTTGAATAAATATACCAATGTTTTATTAACAGTTTATCAGTACAAGATTGATGTTAAGTGAATTTGGCACAATAAGTGATAGTGTGCTCAATATATTATTAATATAGTATTAATAAATGTAATAATTTATTTGACATTCTTCCTACCTTTTCATTTTCTTTCCTTTAGCTTAGGTACATTTTAGCCTCTTCAATTATGTGTGCTTTTCTTAATTTGGTGGAAATTTTCTTGTAAGCATTTTGTATCATCATTCCCTTAGTAAATAGTTATTCTGTCATGTAAGAGAAAGAGGGCTTTGTTGTTGATATTACAATGATTTTAACAATCACTTTTATTGCCTGTATGGTAATTCTCACTTAATTGGTTAAAATAAAGCTTGCTACTTGGTACATGCTGTCATAATTTCAAACTTTTGTTTTTATGACTTCCACATACATAGTATCCTTTTATTTCCATTTTTTATTGTTTCATAATCATGACATTTGAAGCTCAGAAAATGTTCTTTGGGGGTTTTCAGGAATGCACTCTACATAACAATGACTCAAACTTGTAGCATTTTTAAAGCTTAATAGGAGATGGAATTCAGAGCCAAGTAATCAGCACCCTTCTAGGATTTGAATTTGCTATTGGTATGATATTGCTCCCAGAGGGAAGCTGGAGTTCATTATGACTCTGTGTACAATAAAATCTCTCTTATACTTAACACAAGATTAATTTTTGCCAAAATCAAGGATCTGTGAATCTTGTACTTTTGAACTAAAATAGCGTACAGATGGCATTAATCAATAAGATTTTCATGCAATAGTAAGCCGAATAATCAGAATTCAAAAGAATGTTGTTTGTGAAGCACATCTTTAGAATGTACTCTGATCTATCCAACATCATGCAGAGAATCCCTGTTGGTGTAGGTTTGTTCCACCTGTTATTACAGAAATGATTTTGAGTGGATAAGTTGGATGGATGTTTATTACACATGTTCTGAAACAGAGAAGGTTGCCAAGGATATATTAAATGCAATCCAGAGAAATCCCAAATTAAAAAACAAAGAAATTGGCCAGGTGTGATAACAAATGCCTGTAATCCTGAGAGGCGGAGGCAGTAGGACTGTAAAGCTGAAGGCAGCCTACGATGTATAATGATCTGCTATCATAAAATAACAATAAGGGAGCTTACAAGATGGCTCAGTGGGTAAAGGTACTTGCCCCCAAGACTTATGACCTGAGTTTGACCCACAGGATTGATCTGGATTAAGATAGAACCTATTCCCATAAATTGTCTTCTGAGCTCCACATTCATAACACAGAACACAGGCACCACCATCCTCCCAAATAAATAGGTGTACCAAAACAACAAAGCCACAACAAATGAGTTTTCCCACCTCAGCACTTCAGACAGCTTAAGTGTGTTACATGTGAATATTGATAGTGATTGTTAACCTTGACAGGATCTAGAATCATCAAAGAAATAAGCCTAGAGTCATTTCTGTAAGGAATTCTCTAGATTAGGTTAAATGAGTAGAGAGATACACCTTCATGATAGGGGGTGAAGCACCATGTCATGGGCTCAGATCCTGGATTGAACAGAAAGTACAAAGTGAACTCAGCAATGATATTCATTGCTTTCTGCTTCCTGACAGTGTAAGTAGCAGCCTCAAGCTACCACTGCCGTGATTGCCTGCTTTTAGAATGTTTCTTTGAACTTTCCAAAATAAACCTGTTCTTTCTTGAATTTGCCTTTCCCAAGTGTTTTGTCAAAGCAATAAGATAAGTAATTTATGCATCAGCATTCTATGATGAATCTTCCTTAGTGGCATCCCAGTACAAAGATACCTGGTTTCTTTGGATATCACAGAAACAATGCATGTGAGGAATGATTAATTAGTTTCCTCTACAATGTTCACATACATATAGTATAATTTAGAACTTGAACTAGTCAGACAGACTTTCTTCTTATATTTCAAGTATCTAAAAATCTTTCAGCTTGGGATGATTGTAGAGAGGGGGATTGTAAGGACCAGAGGAGCTGGATGACCACAGGGAAACAGTTTTCCAGACAGCTGGTCCGTTATATGAACTCAGAGCAATGGTGACAGAATGCACAAGACTCCTGTGAGGTGAGTTCAAACTAGACAAAATCCAAACATAGACATGGAAACATAGGGTAAGAATCCCAACAGTAACTGAAGAGCTTATGGTGGCTACTGGGAGGGGAAGATTGAATCTCCTTTAAGGATGAGACTCTTAGTGGGTTGACCCAACTCCAGTGAACGAACCCACACACCGAAGTGCATTTGGGGACACAAACTTGACTTTATAGGCCTTTATATATATTAGAGCACAGAAATTTTGGGGGTTAGAAATGTGGAGTGTGGATGTAGCAGAGAATATAAATATAATCAAAATATATTGAATGACATTCCCAAAATTGCAATTAAAATTAATTAGGAAAACAATATCTTAGCCTGATGCTTATATAGGGTTACCTTTTTTCCTTAATGAGAAACCATGAATTTTGCCAGGTTAGAAAAAGAAAAGCCATATTCAAATTTTCAAGTCCAGTAATCAGAAATATCGACTGCAGCTTTCAAAATCTTATGACATTTGTGCAATAAACATAAAAAGTAAAAAAAAACAAAAACAAAAACAAAACGTTATTTCAGCTAAAATCAGATAAAAGTTAATAGAAACTTTTATGATTAGGCTACATAGAACAGTTCTCTGATACTAAATAAAGCTTCAGTGGTGATCTTAAACACATAATTTGAGTGGAATTGTGGGGGAGATAATAATAGCATGTCCATGTTATAAATGAGCACATATGTGTGATAAAGGGATTCCACTGGAAAGTCTAATAATGCCATTGTAATTTTGTTTGTGACTTTTTAATTCTTTGAGAATTTCACACAATGTATTTTGACCATTTTTAGCCCTTCCTCCAACTCCACCTAATTTCACTTGCTTCTCTATTTACCCAACTTTATGTATTTTTTAAAAAATTCCATTGGGTCTATTTTGTGTAGCTCATGTGCTTATAGTATGTGGCAATCCACTGGAGCTAGGTAGACCTACCAGGAACCAAACTCTTATGAAACTAACTCTCCCTCTCCCAGGAGCTGTCACTTGCTCATAACTCCTTAACTAGGGGTAGGCCATCATGTCTACTACTTCTATCCATTCTAGAATTTTTTTCTGGCTTGAGCTTTCACAGCTCTTGCATATACTGTCATAACCACTGTGAGCTCATGTGTGTCCTTGCCCTATTTGTCCAGAAAACACTGTTTCCTTATAATCATCTACTGTCTCTGACTCTTTCAGTCTTTCTACCCTCTCCCGAGCCTTGTGAGGAGGGTTGTAAGATAGACATCTCATTTAGGACTGAGCACTCTGAAGTCTCTCATTCTCTGTACATTGACCAATTTTAAGTGTCTGTGTTAATCATCACCTACTGCAAAAAGAAGCTTCTTTGATGAGGTTGAGAGATGTACTAATTGACGAGTATAATGCTAAGTCATTAGGAGTCAACTTAATACTTTGTTCATTTAGTAGAATAATAGTAGTTGGTTTCCCCTAGAACCTATAACCTATCTGCCACAGGTTCTTGGTTCCAATAATGGTCCAAGTATGTGATTCATCTTGTGCAGTAGGTCTGAAATCCTATCATGAAGTGATTGGTTTCTTTAATAGAATCGAGGCCTCTATTGAACTAGGGAGTATATCTTGCCTGTCTAGTCATTATTGTCACTTACAGAGTTCATAGATTGGTAAGATTAATAATTACTTTTCTCTTCTTCCAGTGAACATAGCACCTTTTTAGTACTATGAATGCTAGACAGTAGGAATAAAACTTCTGAATCAGGATCAGCTTGATTTAGTTTTTCTATGACTCAGGTATGAAGGATCTTCAGCAATAGGATCAAAATCAGGAGGGTAATTAGGAGCATTGGAAACAGCCTGAATTTTGGGGGGGTCACTAGTCAAAAGCTCCAAAAGCAGTAACCCATAATTATCAAGAAAACAACTTAATTAACTGATGAATGGATAATGAAAATGTGGAGCATCTTTAAACTGTGGGGGAAAAAAACTATGAGATTCGCAAGTAAGTAGATGGAACTGGAGACAATTATTCTCAGGCAACATAGACATACAAAGATAAATGTTACATGTTTTGTTTAATTTATGGAAGTTTGCTTTAAATCTTCAGATATGTATATTTCATTTGGAATACCCATAGAGGTCAAGCAATTAGTAAGAATCCTAGAGGGAGTACTCCAAGGGAGGGGAGATAGAATGCAATGACATAAATGGGTAAAGGGTGATAATGGTGCAGCATGGGTTAAATGGGTTAGGAGATGTGAAGGCGGGGAGGGGAGGCACGGGGTGGGAAGAAACTAGCACTAAAGATCCTTTTACAAAGTCGCATAGAAACTACTGTAGAAACTTCTATCTATCTATCTATCTATCTATCTATCTGTCTATCATCTCTGTCTCTCTCTCTCTAAATATATATACATATATATATATATATCCCAAATCTCCTATTATCCATCTATCTACTATCTATATTTATATATCCCCTAAATTTCATGTGTGTGTGTGTGTCTGTCTGTGTGTGTGTGTGTGTTTTTAAATGGAGTTCTGGGGATTTTGAGGATCATGGAGTGAGGGCTGGAATTGTCAAAACCCTGAAGTTGGGCAACTGTCCCAGGTTTAATGAAGCAGCAAATGGCATATCCCTAAAATGCTCTATCAATGAGCCTTATATTGATCTGGCAAATAATGTCAGGAAGGCCCACTTAATGGGTGTTTTGAGAGCACTTAGGATGAAAGGCTGGAAGCAGACATTTACAAAGTAGTGCCCAGTTTACCTCTTTGGCACTGTTATCTCATTGGTTGAGAAAGGTGAGCTTCACAGATCATCAGTACAAGCATTTTCAGGTCACTGCTTTTTCCCCAGCCCCTGTTTCAGCTAACTCTGAGGAAAGATTGGTGGCTTTCATACAGAAATTTATAGTGATTGACAGTAACACATAAAAATATAAGTGACCCTTGAGGTTACTATCTGCTCAGTTAGTTGCTAGATCATATGAATGCACCCATAAATACAGAAGACCAATAAGGCAGACTGTATTGGAGGGACAATTTTTGTATTCTCTGTTGTTTATTACTCTTAGAAAGAATGATCATCATATCTCATTAATTAGAATGTCAGTTTATTGAAAATAAGATATATATGTATGTAATTTTTTCAAAGAAATAAAATGTTCTGCACAGTATCCAAAACTTAACATAAATTAATCAGCTGTTAATTAATAAGGCACTACACATTTATATAAAGTATGGAACATGTACTTGTTACTTCTCTAATTATTTTTATGTATCTGCTTTAGTAGACATTTTATATTAGTACTGGATATTTGTGTGCTTTAGTGGGCCCTTGAGTTAATGGTGATCAATCTATGTAAGGGGTTTGACTTCTATCTGATTAAGTGACTCTACTTCATAACATATTCTTTTAAATCAATATTTTTATTTAGTATGTAAAATAAAAATGTTAGTATAATATGTGATCTCTAGCAACACATAAAACTTGGTGTAATGACACATGGCTATTATGTCAATATTCAGGAAACAGAAGCAAGTGGATCCAGAGACCAGTGTCAACCTCTACTGCAAGGGTGTTCACCGGCAGACTGTGCTGTATCATGCCATGTCTTATAAAAAGAGAAGTAAACAAACAAAGATAATTGCTTATTCATGGCAGTTACCTTTGGGTTAAGGCAAATTATAAAACAAAAGAAGTTATTCAATATTTCATTAGAAAATGTATAAGGACATATAAAAACCCTTACAGGGCTAGTTATTTACACTGTGAGGATCAGTCGTCATCTTTTTCTAGCCCTCCTTGTTCTTCAGCAAGTTGTGAAATGCCTTATCTGCTTATCTTTTGCTGTTAAATAGTGTTTTAAGTTATTTTTAATTTGTGTTCATATAAAAATTAACAAAGGGTATTTTCTATTGATTTTGTTTGAGAGAAGTTTATAATATTTGATCGTTCAAAACTCATTAAAATATTCTAGAAATGTGTTTTAATGAATTAGGACACATGTGTTATGTCCTATTTAAATTGGAAAGTACTGTAATATTGGAAAGTACTGTAATATTGATAACCTTAATTTTAATCTTTCAAAATGACATATCCAAAATATGAATATTCCAAATGTTTAGTTAGTTCAAATATCTGCACCAAATATTTTCAGTGTTGAGTAGAACTTCAAATATTCTGATATTAGACATTATTTATTCAGGTAATTATGCCCTAAATATATGAAGATAACTTCATATTCTATACCTGATACAGTTTTTCCATGCTATAAATTCCATGTGGAATTATGTCATTTTACAAAGAAAAAATTTGTTCCAACTATTTGCTGGTTTTTTAACTTAGTTTTCTAAATTTATTTTTATTGAATTTTATACATTTCATACAACAGTTCTTAATCAGATTTAGACTAACTTGACCATCCATCACCCCCATTCCCCACTGAACTTCATGTATTCCATCATACATGATAAGTCCTATCCAATCAAGCATTAGTGCCCAGATGTCCTTTAGTGCAAATTCATTCACTGGAGTCTGGCCAGGCTAGCTAGAGATTTTAATTAAGCCATATTTTCCTTCTTCCAATAGTACTCAGTCTCCAGTGTTCTCAGTCTCGGTCTGACCTGCCACCAATTTCTATACCTTCACTCTGGGCCTTTCTCTAATTTAAGTTGGTGTGGGTCCTGTACTCAGTGTCATCATTGCCACAATTTAACATGTGCAAGCTTCCAATAGCCTGATAAACTCTGTTTCACAGAGTTCAAGAACCAGCCCTGGATCTTACATTCTTTCATGACCTCCTGTGCAATGATCCCTGAGCCATGGCCAAGTCCTAGGTTACACATCTGCAGTTGAACCTCTACACCTAAAGCTAATGGAACACAGTGGTAGAGAGAAAACTAAAGCATCCCTAATTCTCACCAGCGAAGTTTCCTCAGACAACATAGTTCTGTGCACATTTTTTTAAACTTTCAATTTTTTCTATGAAGAATGTGTTTAAAGGTCAGGTTATGTGGCCTTGCATTCAACATCACTCATATTCAATATTCAGGTATCTTATTTTAATGATGTAAAATTCTACTTTCACATTGTTATTTTATGCTAATCTCTTAAAAATTATTTTGAGGCAGAGTCTCCCTGTTGCCCCAGATGAGCTGGAACTAGCTATGTAAACCAGACCGGTCTCATTTCTCACACATGTCTTCTGACTTTGGCTTCCAGAACATTTTATGTTAGTTTTGATGCAAAAGAAAATGATCTGCAATATACCCTGTGGAAGGATATATTTTCCCTCCTGAGTTTTAATTCTCAATATAATGACTATGGAATTTCAGGAGGCAAGTGGATGAGCTTCTCATTGTACACCAGAATCACACCCGTGGAACAGTGTGCGCTGATGTCCTTCACAGTTCCCAAATTTGTAATGCAGTGCTTACAATTGTGGGGCAAAGTTGACATTCAGTAGTACTTTGCTTAATCATTAGCCTCATTAGCCTCAGATTTTCATTTCAGTCTTTCTTTCTTCACAGTATTAATAACTGCCTGCTAAAATCTGGGCATGGTGTCACGTGTTTATATTCTTTAAATAGAACTCAGAAGGATCAAGAGTTCAAAGCCACTCGCAGCAACACGAAACCCCACCCTCTGTGTGTGTGTGTGTGTGTGTGTGTGTGTGTGTGTGTGTGTAAAGATGGATAGATATATAGATGAGTAAGTAGAATAAAATCCTAGAAGAGACAGAGAATCTACCTAGCCCTCTAGTTCCTCTTTTTCCTAAGAAGTTCTGTCCTTAACGAGCTCTCTTCCTTTTATTTCTTTTGAGCTGTATTTTCCTTTCCCCTTTCCAACACCAGATTTCCCTCTATTTGTTTTCTCTAGCCTTTTAAAAAGATACCCACAATAAAGAAAAAAAAAAATAAGTATGAAACATTCAATGCAGCTGCAAATTCTGCATTGCTTCAGAAAAGTTTTGTCTGTTTATAAAGGAGAAAAACAATAAAAATATGAACCAAGAAGGCACAGAAGGTGGTAACCACATTTAGATGTTTATCATGGAATCATCTTTATAATCCATCTGTTACAATTCCACAGAGAAAAAAGCCAGAGTAATTGGAGCATTTCTCTTCATTTTATATATTTGGGCCTGTAAGGCATATGATAAAATTTCATTGTTTGTGTTTTGCATGTGGATCACTACTTAACTTGGTTATATGGATGCAAAGTTTATGGTGGGGTCTTGAGAAACACACAGTCTTTCTACAACTTCCAGGAGCTATTATAGTAAATTTTCCATTCATGTTTTATTTTATTTTAAAAGCCCATTTTATTTCAACAATACATCAATACATCATAAAATTGAAAAGACAGAAGTAAAACAATATTATTTTAAGCTCCCATGTAAAATTAGTAATCATATTCTCCAGTCCTTAAAGACATAAGTCTAGTTTTATCCTAAGTAAACTCAAGGATAAAATGATCTCTATGAGGCATACCCAAAATGTCAGCATTTTTAGATGCCAGGCCTTGCTTTTACCAGCAGGAATTAAGTTGGCTCTGATGAGGATTCAGATTAACTGCATGCTTGGGCAGCTGAGATCTTCCCAGAGACTGTTCTGAGGTATAACTAGGCAAAGAGAAAAGAACACTGGCAAAATTATGAACAATGGTATGTTCAATTTGCTCCATTTTGGAGTTATTGAGGAAATAGCTTGGCTAAACTATCATTTCTATAACTCAAGGCTAATCTGGATCATGAGCTTGATAATAAAGAGTTCCCAGACTAGTACAGTATGAGTTATTCACTGGGGGTGCAGAGCAGTCACTCTGGCCAAATCATGCTTCTTTCCTCTTTGAAATCTAGACTCTCCCCTTTCTGTCTATTCCTGTGTGAATGCATGCCTGGCAGAGGGCAAGTTGGCTAGTTTAAAGAATGGACAGACAATTCTTGCAGAAATTCAAAGTGAATTGAAAGCCACAAAGTGTCCTCTGGATCAGGGCAGAGGGCTGAGAAGCATAGGGAAGAGGAATTAAGAAGCCAAATAACCTTACTACTTCCTCACCCCTGAGTGAAACTTTGAGTAACACATGTTAATAATTAATCATAGTGTTTTTGGAAAGTAAGGCTTCTAATAGTTCTCTCCAGATAGCCAAAGGCCCGCTTCAGTACTATACATGGCCTGGGCATATTTTAGTCATACTTAATTATTCATTTATTCAACAAATTGGTAGTAAATTCAAGACATGGTTCTAAATTATGCAGAGGTTTACAAAATATGAAAGGACCCCTGTCTGTTGGATGACAAAATGCTACTAGTTATTTGAGATACAGATACTGTATACATGCCTGAGCTACAGTTATGAGCTGGTCTCTGCTTTTGATATATTCTTGGACTATGTTTGGTCAGCCAGTCATTTGGTTCAATCTCCACCCTAGATGGGGATGACTTATTTGGGTGGACACCTCATGCCCTACCTGGCCTTTGCTGGCTTCTTCGTAGATGTTTAAGGTGCAATAAGGTGCATAATTAATGTTTGAAGTTGTCTTGCTTCCAATACTTGTTGATGAAAATACATTAATATTGTATTTCCCTTGGAAGTTTTCTGTGTTTTATATATCTGAAGCTGAATATATTTGTTGGAGTCCCTCTGCTCAGTGCTGGCCCAAGTGGGAAGCAGGGTCTCTCTGAGAAGGGGTGAGAGGGCGTGGAACCAACGCACAGACTCCAGGAGCTGAGTGAGAAGCATGCCGAGGGCAAGCAGCAGCAAAACTCATTTATTCAAGGAAGTGCAGGGGTTTTTATGAGTTTGGTTAGCCAACCCCCTATGGGGTGGTTCCCGACTGCAGCCAGTAGTATTTTGTCTCTGGATGGATCATCTTGGTGCAGGCTCTCTCCAGATGCAGGGCAGAAGCTGGTGTTACCCCTGGCTGGTGTGGAGCACTATGCCCACAGGAGTCACTCCCTTAATCCTCATAGCAGGTTACCTGGCTAAGGTTCATCCTGCATTGTGCCCTACATATATTGTTTAATTTTTACATCACTGATATTTTAACAGACCTTGCAGGAGATTATTATCATATTTCATGAATAACAATACATTCATTACTTATATATAAATTAATATGGAATGGAAAATATTTCTTAATGAGTTGTTCCTGCAGAATATAACAGATTGTTAGGAATTAATCTGGTCCAACCATTTTGAAGTATGCTAATTTATTATATTAAGCATTTAGTTCTGTGGTACAGTCACTTACCTATTGTGATGGTTAGATATAATTGTCATCTTGACACACCTTCGTGATAAGAGAATCTCAATGAAGGTTGTATACACTGGCTTGGCCTTGGGCATATCTGTGGGAAATTATCTTCAGTCAACTAATCTTGGAAGATACAATCCATGGTGGGCAGCATCATTCTCTAGGCTGGAGGATCCTCAAGTAAATAAGAGTGAAGAAATCATGCTGAGCACAAGCCAGCAAGTGAGCAGACATGCATGCATATTCTTTCTGCTCTTGACTCTGCATGGGATATGCCTAGCTCTTTGAAGTTCTTGCCTTGACTGCCTCACTGTAATGGATTATAACCTGAAATTGGAAAATGAAATAGAATCTTTTTTTCTTTTGAGTTGCTTTTAGTCAGAGATGATATCACAGTAATAAAAATAAAAATAGAACACTTAGTATGTATGGAGCTTTGAATCTGATCCCCAGAGTCATAAAAAAATTTTTAAGCCAAATAAAAAGAATTTTAACATTGTAAAGAAAGTGACCCTTCGATTTCAGTTTATAGGACTTTTAACCTGTAATTATTAATTATTTGTTATATGAACCATTGGAATAAAGGGGAAGTAGGAGCTCAAGAGAGGGGGATAGGAGACAGATGTTAGTAAGAGGGAAAAGCGAGAGTCCAGTAAGTGGGGAGGGAGTATAGCGGGTTGTATGGGAAAGTGAGAGGAGAGCTGCCTACTGCTCAGATGGTATGAAAATCTAGAGGGAAATGGGATAATTAATAGTTCTACTAAAATACACATACAATAAATATACAAGTACATGTGTTTAGCTGAAGGCGCTATAACTAAGATCACATGCTGGGCAAGAGAAACCTCCTTTGCGTAGTTGATCATGGTCTAAAGACTCCCAAAATAACACAGGAAATTGCCAAAGCCCTTGATTACCTCCCAGAACCGAAGGTAAAACACTTCAAGACAACACACACATTGGACACAGGACTTGGAGCACTTGAGCTAGAACTGACCAGGAAGCCTCCTTCCTGAAGACTAACTCTCATGTGTCAGAGGATAATGTACAATTTGCCAAGGGAGAAAGCCAATCAATGGCCCTGCTCAGATGTGAAGCCTAATAAACAACAAAGTCTGGTTTAGCAAACTATCTATTTGTACAGTGGTGTAACCTTTTCTTGGGGGTAATAAACAGCTGTCTAATTGTAATTAACATCTTAATAATGGGAGAGAACTCATTCTGTAAACATAGCCCAATACATGTGACTAGAGAAGTCTTAGATCCTAGAGCAAAACCTACTTTTGCCACATTCCTAGACAAATGTAATCTCTTACTGTATTCCAAATATGCATCCTCATATTTACAGACAAGTGTATTTGCTTGTTTTCACCTGCATCCAGGTTTATTTGCTGTTTGAGACAGGATCTTCCTATGTCACCCGGCATGTCTGGAACTTTCTAAGACTGGCCTTGAATTCTCAGATACCACAGATACCTGCCTCTGCCTCCCCTGTGTTCAGAACATGCTCAGCATTCAAATGATCTTAAATTATCATGATCATTTCTCTTTAATTTGTATAAATCTATACATGTTAAGTCTGGTAGTGCTTTGAGAAATCATCCAGTTTCCTGCCTTCAGTTTCTGCCTTCTCTCAGTGATCGACTATGACCCCCAACAAAGATGCTTCTTTTTGCAACAGATGTAGACTATTACAGACTTCCAGAAGTGGCCAAACAGAGAGAATAAGTGTCTGTGATACACTTAGCCCTCGGTGACACATCTTCAATGCAACTGCTACACATAGGTGCGTCTCTTAACCCTCAACAGGGAAGTTTCCTTATGCAACAGATGGTGATTAACACAGAGATCCCAAATTAGATAATGTGCAGAGAACAAGAGGCCAAAGAGTAGTTGTCCCTCAACAGGATACCTGTTTCAGACCTCTGCCTCCCAAGGGATCATTGCAGAAGAGGAGGTGGGAAGATTGTAAGAGCCAGAGGTGGTGGATGAGCAGCTGCTCAGTTACTCATATGAATTCACAGCAATGGTGACAACATGCACAAGTCCTATGCAAATCCAAAAAAATCAAAACTGCAGCATAGACATGGGGAAGTGGGTAAGAAATCCCAACCCAATTTAAGGAACTTTGGGCAATTGATGGCTACTGAGAGGGGAAAAGAAAGGGCTGGGATTCTTGGTTGGCCCAGTGAATGGATTCATACTTAACGACACTGGGGGGCATAAATCATACTCTGTTGATCATATTCTATATATAAGAGATGTCCTTAAATTGGGCAAGGGGCTGTGGCAGGGGGGAGGTGCAGAGAGTTGAGCAGATCTAAATGTCATCAAACTATATTGTGTCAAAACTGCAAAAGTTCAATAACAAAGGGCAAAATATTTAAACCAAATATTTTTTTAAACTTTTTAAAGAACAGGAACCTTCTATTTCAGTTTATAGGATTTTAAACTTATAATTAGTAACTATTTGTTACTTATTAACTTAATTTAGCATGCATAGATTATATTTTATTTGGATATATTTTATCTGGAAAGTCAAAAAGAAAACTGGGGGTATTAAAACGGAGTCAGATGCTGAGAAAGTCTGTATAAAATGTTCAAATATCCTTAATGAACACATTTTTTCTTTTTTGTGTATGTTTAACTCTGGAGAATATATTTCCTTCTTTGTTTACTTATTTATTTATTTTTACTAATTAAGTCATTTTTGAGGTGTCATTAGTACCTTCTCCACCCATGCCTGACTGAGGATGGGTCCAGTCTTCTACATGCTCCCTGAATTAAACCACAGTGATTAAGAGTTTCTGACTTCAAAGGCTGTGTATTCCCAGGAAGACAACGTGTCACAACCAGCCTCCCTCTCTTCTAGCTCTTACATTCTTTTTACCTCTTCTTCTGCAGTGCTTTCTGAGTCTTAGCGTGGGTTATATAAATGTCTTGCTTAGTGCTAAACATTAAACCATCACTTATTCTCAACATGAATTCTATATTCATCTCAGGATACTGAAAGTAAGTGTTCTCTGATTAAAGCTGAGGGTGGAAGCTGTCTATGACTATAAATATGTATTTAGAAGGCAGGTTGACTATAGCCAACTTAGTTAACAATAAGATTAAGTAGTCCCTATGGACTGTGTCTTCCCCTGACCTTTGTTTTTAGTGGGTTTGTGGTACCAAGTGTGAATTATCTCTGGTGGAGTGGATTTCAACTCCAATAAGGGTGTGGTAGCTCAATTGATAGCCTGTGCCACTATTGAATAACTGGGCACTTCTTGCCTGGCAGTTTGGTACCTTGGTTCATGAAGTTCACAACTAGGTAAGATGTTGATGATTTTCCTACCACAACTGCCTATATAAACACCTTCTATTCAGCACTATGAGAGCTAGTCATGAAGGAGGAAGCTTCCAAATTGGTTCCGGCTTTATTACTCTGTATCATGGAACCGAAGTATGATATCTTCAACAATAAGGTCTTATCATCTAGAATTGGTGCAACCATGTGGAATGCTAAGATCATGATTTTGCCCTCTACAAAAACTCTAACATACAAATTAGAGATTTCAAAGCTAGAATACATATATAAGGGAGAATATGCAGTGTTTTTATGTGCCTGGGCTATCGCAATAAAATTTTTCATTTTATCTGTTCATCTGATATATTCATAATTTAGTTTTTCTTTACAGGTGAACAAAATACCTTTGGGTCTATGTACCTCATTTCCATTATCTATTAATTTTTTCCACTATTGTCCATAAAACTTCAAGAAACCTGGATAAACTACTATTTCTGTAGAGTCCTTTGGGTATATGTGGAAGAGCGGAATATCTTGAGTCATATGTTAGTTCTGATTTCTACAGAGACTGTTCTCCAGCAACACTGATTCATCTTTTCTCTTTCCATGTATTCTAACCAGCATTGATTGTCACTTTTTCTCTTTAAATTTCTTTCTTTCTTTTTATTTCTTTCTATATATTTCGGCCTTTTAAAAGTGAAGTTTTTGTGAATTTCATACCATAAATTTTGATCATATTGATCCCTTTCTCTACCTGTACTCCTTTACTAACCTATACCCAATTTCATATCCATATATATGAATATATATAATCTCTCTCTATATATAAAATCTATATCTTTATACCTTTAGAGTCAGAGTCAAATTTGTGTCCCCAGATGCCCTTTGGTGTGGGTGATATCCATTCTGATTGGGATGAGATGAAATGTCAAAGTAGATTTAATAGTAATTCTCTGATAGTTAATGATGTTTAGTGCTTTTTCCAGTGCTTATTAGTCATTTATATTTCTTACTTTAGAATTTTCTATTCAGATCTTCAGCCCATGTTTTGACTGGTTTTCGTTATGTGTGCATATGCATGTGTGTGTGTGTGTGTGTGTGTGTGTGTGTGTACTTAAGTATTATCCCTCTGTTGAATGCACCCAGTGAAAATTTTCTCCCAATTAAAGTTGTCTTTTAACTCAACTGTTTTCTGTGCTGTATATAAACTTTAAAATTTCATGAGGTGCCATTTGGCAGTTATTTACTTGTTTTCCAGATTGACCATAGTCCTATTTAGAGAGCCCTTAACTATATCTATGTGTTGGAAAGTACATTTTTTTCAAGAACCTTCAAAAACTGGGTTTTATGTTCAGATCTTTGATCCAATTGAAATTGATTCTTGAGCATGGTGAAGGACAAAATATACTACCATTCCATATGTGGACACCCAGGTTTCCTACCACTATTAATGATGCTGTTCTCCCCTTAGTGTCAAAAATCCAGTAACTATAATTTTATGGACTTAAAGCTGGGTCCTCTATTTTGTTCTGCTTATTTATGTGTATTTTCTGTGTCAGTAGCATGTCGTTTTCTCTTTACTATATCTCTTAGTATAATTTGTGTTCAGGTATGGCAGTGACTCAATTATTATGGTTTTTCTGTAGGATTGTTTTAGTATCCAGGGATTTTTGTGTTTTCATATAAATATTAAATTTTTTTTTTATTTCTGTGAAGAATGGCATAGAGATTCCGATTTCAATTTCATTGAATCTTTAAATTGCTTTTGGTAGGATGGCCATTTTCACAAGATGAATTCTTCCAATCTATGAATATGGGAAGACATTCATGATTGAGGCCCTTTACATATTTTGTTAGTTCACTCTGAGGTTGTTGTGTTTGAGGCTATAGAGATTAGGATGGATGTGTTTGTCCTCTTGTCATTGTTATATAGAAAGGCTATTGATTTTTCATTTATTTAATTTGTTTGAGAATTTTATGCATAAGTATTATATTTCCCTTCCGCCCAGTCCTCCTCCAACTCCTCCCATGACCCTCTCCTCCCTCCAAATTACTTTTTTACTTCTTTGATTATTATTGTTACATATTCATACATATATTACAGATGTTTGATTTTTATATGTAAATTTTGTATCCTCCAATGTGCTGAAAGAAAGTATTGATTAGTTCTAGGGTTTTCTGATGGAATCTTAGGGTCTGTTATATAAAACATCTGCAGACAGAGTTATTTTCATTTCTTCTTTTAATGTTTGTATGGCTTTTATTTCCTTTTCTTGTCTAACTGCTCTAGCTATGGCTTTAATGCTGTATTCAGTAGGAATGGAGATATTTTACAGTTCTGTCTTCTATGAATTGTAGTGGAATTGCTTTGAGTTTTTCACCATTATGAATGATACTGGTTATTGGTTTGCATATATTCTTCATTATATGGAATTATGATGAACATGCTTCTTAATTTGTTTGCTATTTAGTTGATATTAAGAATAGTCACTCAACATTGATTTTACTTATTTTGTAGTGTTTCATAATGTAAATTAAGTAGCAAAAGAAAATATCATCAAAATTGATGCAGGCCATTAATCCTAGAAATTTTATTAATCTGCCTGAAGTAAAATACTAACTCCTGACATGGAAAAGAGGGGTAATTTGGTATATTTTTCTCCAAAATGAAATTGAAATTTTTAAAATTAAGTTTTATTTTATGTGTATGAGTGTATTGCCTGCATGCATGTAAGTGTACCAGTGTTGTGCAGTACTCATAGAGATCAGAACAGACAGTTGGAGTCCCTGGAACTGGAGTTATGAACAGTTGCTAGTTGCCATGAGGGTGCTGGGAACCAAACCCAGGTCCTCTGCAAAGGCAGTTAGTGCTCTTAACTGTTGAACCATATCCTCAGCTCCTGATATCAACATTTGAATTGTACACTATGAGAGAGATTCCAAGTGGAGATTCCAAGAAGTAGTTTATATCTGATTTCTCAAAATTGTGCATCTTTCCTATGAGATTTTGAGGTAAACTTGAGCCCTAAAGGAGTAATTTGCATAGGGTACTTAAAAATGCCTAGCCCAAAGACTGCTTCTCTAATGAAAAATATTCAAACTCTGGATAGTTTCTCCAAGTGGTCTTCAAGTAATAATTGATAAATATGCAGATTAAATATGTATGGAATTCCACATGGTTTGATATTATTTACCCCTTGACTCTGTAAGTGAAAACTAATGTAGGAATTATGGTTTTACTTAGAACTTTTAGAATCACAGGCCATTTTATTAGTAGGTCATGAAGGTTTCCTATAGCAATATCTATTGCCAACTTGTCTATTGTTTTCTTTAATTTTAAACTTAGAGGTTTCATGTCTTATTTCAGAATTATTTCTTGTATCTATTTTCTCTAATAATTAGATAACTAAAGCAGGTATTTTTTAATTATCAAAATGGTGTCTAACTTTTGCATAAGGTCAAGAATGCACAGTATAATGTACATTTCTCTGCCCATGGTAAACTCTCTTAATTCCCATATTTTATGTCTCCTTAGGTAACTGTTGGTAGCTGCAATGATGACTCCTACTTGGTAGAAATATTTGTGTGGTGAACATTTCTAAATTATGCTGCAAACAAAATACACTTAAGCAGAAATGGTTTCTTGCAAAATATTTTCCTAATTATAACTGCTGATATTTTCCAAGTATTGAAGGTTCCTAAATCTGTCTTTTTCTTTCAATATTGGTTCACAGAAGCATCTCATTATGAAGAGTCAAAGGCCTATTTGATCATTAATGAGGTCATTTTAACACTTTGAAATAATTGCACATGACACAGCTAATTTTTAATAGGATTTTGAGGTGCAAATTGCGTATTTCTGTTTAAGTCTTCAGAGTAAAATATAGACGCTATCAATTCACACTCTTTATATACAACTAACCCCAGTTTGTCCCTACAATAAAGACTTAATTTTCTAGGTCTCAACCACAAAATTAGGTGTTAATAAGCTACATATTTATTTTTACTTTTAAGTGCTTTCCTTTTAATTGTAGTACAGTGCTACTACACTTTGTGTGGAAATAAAATTGTATATCACAGTGAGAAGTGGTACCTTAAGGAAATCATTATGTCTTTAGTCATATTCAAGATATCTGAGCTTTCAAAGTAAGGACGGAAATATATAATAGTTTGTTAAATTATGCTGCTCTCCTGGCAAATGTCTTTAACTTACATTTCCCTTGTTATACAGTTTTCATGTGCTCCCAAATGAAACATAAAATTGCTTCATTTTTCATAATTATTAACATGAAACATATCTATAGTGTTTAGAATATATATTGTCTAGCTTCCAAAGAATTTGCTGAATGAGCCATGAAAGCAATTTTATTGGTTCCTAGATTTGCCATAGAAGAAATAAAACACCATTATGAGAACTTCCCAGCACCAAGTCCACTTAAGGTCTATTTTATATGCCCATAAGTTCTTCAAATGTTAATGCCAGGAAAAAGAGAGTGGTTGACAACAGAGCCTTTCTCTTCTCTTGTTCTTCTTCCCTGTGCCCAGAATAGTGTCTCCAGCCCTGTTACTACACTCTACATAGAGAGGGTATTGGTGTGGAGGGAAATGTTTATTTTTACTCTCTGAAATATAAGGTATCACTAATTGAGGTCATTCAACTTTTTTATTTTCATTAAAAAATTTTTTTGTGAATTAAATTCACATAATTTCCACACCCCTCCCTTTTTTTCCCTCATTCCTATGCCCCATTCCCTCTCAATTTCATGACCTCTTCTTTAATTATTATGTTACACACACACAAACACACACATATACACACTACTGATTCCATTTAATGTTGCTTATATGTGCTTGTGTTTAGGGCTGATCACTTAGGTTTCGACAATCAATCAAGGAGCTTATCCCTAAAGGAAATGGAATCTCCTTCCCTCAGCAGCTATTGATTGACAGTAGGCCTTCATACTGAAGTGGGATCTTGTGAAATTTCCCCCACCCACATTAACATGTCAACTGGTATTTTCATTATGCATGTCTTGTTTAGGAAACCATATTTTCAAGATTTCATGGGTACAGCTTCCCTGTCATGTCTAGAAGACACATTCTAGTAGCTGCTGTCTCAGTCCTCTGGCTCTTAAATTCTTTCTGTTCCCCTCTTTCATTGGTCTATGGGTTGCATTGTAGATGTATATGTTAGGGCTGGACACACCCATGGTCCCTTATTTTCTGCATTGTGACAAATTATGGATCTCTGAAATTGTCTACATCTGTTCCAAAAAGAAGCTTTCTTGATGAATGATGAGAGCTACACTTAACTGTGGGTTATTCTTCTTAGCTTTCTGTCCTGGGGTAAATACTATTACCAAAATCAACATGAAAATGAAAGGGTTTGTTTGACTTGAATACAAGCTTGTAGTCCATCACTGGGAGGAGGTAGGAACTAAAGGTAGGACCCTGGAGCCAGTAACTCAAGACAGGAACCTGGATGCTGGAACTGAGGTAGAGACCATAGAAACACATTTCTTGCTGGTTTTCTCCCTCTGACTTGCTCTGTTTTTTTTTTTCTTCATTTTTTCTTGACTATTTGTGAATTTCATAAAATATATTTTTATCATAATTATATTCCTTCCCCATCCACATCCTTCTTAGTATCATATCTTCACCTCATTTTATATTCTCTCATATATATATATATATATATATATACATACACACACACAAACACACATGCACACATGTATATCTATTAATTCAAATTTGTGTCTCCAAATGCTCTTCTTTGTGGGTCCATTCACTGGAGCCTGGTTAACCTACCCAGTAACAGACCATTAAGGAAAACTGAGTCCTTCTCTTGCAACTATTAGTTGCCAATAGTTCCTCAGCTAGGGTTGAGGCTTCACACCTACTACCCCCATCTATGCTGAGATTTTGTCTGGCTTGAGCTTATACGGGTCTGTCACCAGTGTTGTGAGTTTATATGAATAACTGCCCAGCTGTCTGGAAAATCCTGTTCCCATATCTGCTGTCTCTGGCTCTTACAATCTACCTGCTCCCTCTTCCACATGATTCCTGAAACTTGGGAAGCAGAGATTTAATAGGGATCAAAGCTAGCACTCTGCAGTCCCTTCTTTGCACATTGGCTTAATGTCATCTCTGTGTTAATCATCATCTACTGCATGAGGGAACTTCTCTAATGAGGTTTAAGAGCTGAATTAATCTATGGGTATGACAATGATTCACTTGGAGGCAGTGGAATACTACATTTATTTTACGAAATAATAGTAGTAGGTTCTAATGGCCTGCGACCTGTCTAACCACAGATTTCTAGGCCTAGTATTAGTATCAGGAATGGGCTCTATCTTCTGAAGCCAACCTCAAATTCAATCAGAAAGGAGTTGTTAACCCCTACTAGTATTGTACAAGTCAGCATATCTTTCCATTCTAGTTGCTGTAGCTCTGAGGATTCACAGCTGGAAAAGGTTTATGATTAATTTTCTTATTTTTAGTAGCATGGATTGCACCTTCCAGCACTATGGAAGCTTATTCAGTAGAGAAGCTTTGAGGTCAGTATCAGCTTCGTTTCCCCTTTTTGTTTCGACAAATCATGTATGCAGTGTCTTCCACAGTAGGATCTTAATGTTAAATTCTGGTGGTTAACAGAGAGCAGGGGAAATGGCCAGTATTTTTGTGAGTCTATAGGACCCCTGATCAAAATCTTGAAAAGAGGGCGGTATTTCTGGCATTGGACTTTTTCTTTTCTATTCTATGGTGCCTGGTGTGGGTGGGTCTCCATCTCCAGCACGGCTGTTGTGCTCCAGCCATGCCAGAGAATGGAGGATGACTAAACAGGTCCTCAGGTGGTTCAGAGTGTGTTGGGAGGAGGAGCTCCTGGGATACTATGTTGGTGGGTAGTTCACTTATTAAATTCAAGGCAGAGGTTTATATAGGGAGGCCTTTCTGACCATTACAGAAGGCGGGAAAGTTAAAGGTGGGGTTTTGGGATAAAGGGTGGGAAGGCTGTGGAAGTTTAGGAATGAGGAAACAAAACCAAAAACCTGGTTCTGATCTGGGGTGGGGGAAAAGAAGATTCATATCTATAGTGATTTCCTGGGGCCAGGTTATCACATTAGGCAGAGCAGGCCAGGCACCTGCTGCCCCTTCAGGGTATCTGGGGTTGCTTGCCTTGCTCAATACCCAGATCCCCAAATCTTCCCCTTTGTTTTTTCGTATAATGGGGAGGTATATAAGGGCCAGAAAAGGGAGGAGCCAGGCCATGAGGGGATTGGCAAGCGGGGGATAATGGGTTTTAAGTTCATACTTGAGTTTATGAAAGGTATAAGTGAGGGAATTTATAGTCTCTCAGTTAGCTATTTGTTCTCTAACATTCCCCTTTTGAGGAGGTAACCCTAAAATCTTTTAGGAATTAGATAAGAGCTCCCAAATACATTCGACATATTTGGCCTTTGATATAGAGTAGGCTGCTGAAGGGCACAAGGAGTGCTTTGTATCTTTTCCAAGGACTTTGAATTGAGCCCTTTACTACACATGTATTAGTTTATATTAGTGACCTTTTTATTGTTGTGAGAAAATAGAGAATTTCATGAGTTACTTTTGCTATAGACATTTTAAACCATAAGATGAATAATCATAACCTTTATTGAAATTAGTTTATCACTTAGTTAATTTCAGTAGCACAATGGATTTCCTCTGAGGCTGTTTTGTTCTCCTTTTCTCTTGTCAGAGAGTCAGGGGGCCAGCCTGAAACTGGACAAAAGTCATTGCATGGGAGAGCTGTTAAGTTTAATTACTACTAGCATAAATGAAAACACCTGTCCTTCTTATAACTTTTATACATTTATCTACACAGGAGAGTCTTTTCATCTGCTGGGTCCTTTATCTAGAACAGAGTTCAATTAATTAAAACAGAAGATTTACTATTAAAATATTACTTAGTATTTTTAAATTTATAAAGCCATGGGTGTTTGGTGGGCAATCAAGATCAAGCATGCCAAGGCTTACAGAAGTTTCTGCTTTTACCAATGTCAGACCTGAGATCCTCTCTGGCTGTACTTGATGTGACTGGGGGCATGAAAACTTATACCCATAATTAATTAGTTTGTCTATTCATGTTAATCACAACCTGAAAGATTTAATAAGTACTCTTTAAATGTTTTAACACCATTTTTAAAGTTATGACTAATTTGTACAAACATTTCTCTTAACAGGAGGCAAGACTATTAGCTTACAGGGTAGTTTCTTTTAAAGAGAGCTTTTAGTTTGTCTAGATCAGAAAAAACATATTAATTTACAATTCAAAGTTTGAACTAAATATCCATAATAAGGAACATAGAAAACTATGATACCTAAAAGAACCTGGAAAGAGTTGATTAAAAAATGTTTTTCTCTTTTAGTCCGTATAGGACATTGTAACTAAAAAGTGAAAAGTAGTGATACTCAGGACATAGAAAAACAAGCTTGGAGCAACTAAACATCAGAGAGGGAAATACTCTATTTCAGAAAATCAGGCTTTGGATCACAATGCAAAAAGGCAGGAATTCAAACCAATGAAGGCCGAATCTCACATCTCCCACCTAAGCAACCTATTTTTTTTACCTCCCATTGCTGAAACTATAGGCTGCATTGTAGATGTATAAGTTAGGGCTGGGCACCCAATGGTCCCTTATTTTCTGCATTGTGACCAGTTACGGATCTCTGAAATTGTCTACATCTTGCTACCAGTGACTTAGATTTGTTGGTTTATGTGTATAACGAATTTAGAAATTGAGAATTTAGAATGTAGAAAATGAGAGCCAAGGCTTATTAGGTCTGACTCTATTACAGATTATTACTGCCATGCCTTTTAATTATTATTATTGTTCCAATCAGTGTTCTTGTCTTTTAAATATTTTATTTATTATTTTTATTTAATATATATGAATATGTTGCTTGCCTTCAGGTGCGCCTATTGTCATGCAGTGCCCATGGAGACTAGAAGAGGGCTTCAGATCTCCCAGAACTGGAGTTACAGATGGTTCTTCATTGCCATGTAGGTGATGGGAATCAAACCTGGGTCCTCTGCGAAATCAATCAGGGCTCTTAACCACTGAGCTATCTCTCTAGTTCCCGTTCTTCTATTTAAAAAACATGGGCCACATGCCTATGGAATAGACCTAGCTTCATGTAGATTTCCTGGCTTGAGGGAAGAAGAAAGCATAGTGGTACTTAGATTGGTCTGATTCCAAATGCATTTGCATTTGTATCTCTATTTTGAATAAAAGAGAGGAACTGAGACCTCTTGAAATGAGGGCAATATAGTTTTCCACCATCTGTCAATTATCAATTCTGAAGATAAAATGAATGTGTAGTAAAACTTCAACAGTAACTTTTTAAGTAGTAGCATGACTATCACAAATTTACTTTTAGTGGCTTACAAAGTTGCTATCTCTATCTAAATCTTTCCCTCGTCCCCATGATTCCCAGGTCTGATGCCCAACCACATTTGCTGATAATGTCATTAATGCCAGCCTCTGAAAACAGAATTATTAAAGGAAGTTTAAGATTTTTAACAAGGATTCTTATCTAAGTATTAAGAAAATGATATTAAACAAGACTCCATTCCTCAGGCAGTTTGGTTAACAGCCTTGCTTATTCAGTGTTTTAAAATATGTGAACTATAATTATATGGAAGTTCTTTTAACATTCTGCTTAATATAATTGACCATCATTCTTCCTGGGAATTTAAGGAGAGATTTTTCTATCAAAGCATTTTGCTGTTATGTGAAAATTTCCATTTCTAGAGAGAGCCATAGGCAAAATGCCATATTTTTTTGGTGGGGGGGAGTGACATTAAAATTTAAAGTTAAATGGCAATATTGTATAATTTCATAAAGTAATTTAAAACCCACTCTATTGAACTGTAGTGATATAATTTATTGGCAGTTTTAACCCTGACTTAAAGTAACATTTTCCTATAGAATTCTCTTTCATTTCTAGTTCACTTCAGTACTGTGCCAGCAGATGACTTTGTAATCACACTTTCTCAGTTTCTTGAACTCCTTTGAAGCAAAGGAGCTGCTTTTCACCTGAAGTAATCCTATCACAAATCTGTAGACATCAAAATTATGGGCTTTTTCTCACCCTAATGTATGCTACAGATCATCAGACTCAACTGGCTGTCTCTCAAATTGATTCATTTCTGACTTGATCATTCTTAGTTAAAATTAGATCTCAGAAGTTAGAGGTTCAATCCCATAAGACTACATTCTGTTTTCTAGCTTCCTGGTTCCCTAAATCATAGACTATAAAACGAGTTTCAGTGGGCCCTTTTCCATGTTCTATGATATACTAATTGAATCACAGAACTCAAGAAAGGCCTTTATTTGTATTTTGGTTTGTATACAGGATAGTGCTTAGTGATAGTCAAATAGAAGCCACAGGTATGGTGCGGTCTGTGGAAATGTTCATAGAGCATCCAAGGTCCTCTAAGCATACAACCTTCCCTGTTCTTCACGATGCTCAACAATCTAGAATTCCCCAAGCCTCATCATTTCGTCTTTTTTAAATGTTTATTTTATTAAATAGGTGTGATAGATAAACCATTAAGATTAATTGATATTGGTGATTAAATCACCAGTTATGTTTGCCTCCTCTGAACTTGGATAGGAGGAGACTGACCAGCAAGATCCTAAAGAGGTTTTGTGTAAGTTTTGTAAAGTATTTGATAAAAATGGACTGGTTGGGGCTGGAGAGATGGTTCAGTGGTACTGACTGTTCTTGCAGAGGTCCCAGATTTGATTCCCAGAACCCACATGGCAGCTAACAACCATCTGTAACTCCAGTTCCAGGGGATTCTGATGGTCTCTTCTGATCTATGTGGGCATTACAGGACATGGGTACACATACAAACATGCAGGTAATACATTTATACACATAAAATATAAAGAAGAAATAAAATATTTTTCAAAATGGACTGGATAATAAATGTAGGAATGAAATTTATGCATTAAATCCTGCTTTATATTATCAACTCCTGAAAGGTCGGGGATATAGTATAAATGACATTTGCTTTACTACATTCTATCTCAGGCTCTCTGTCTCTAGATGCAGAATCTTCCTGTGATTTTAATTACGTTACTCGCTTCAGTTGACCAGCATTGCCCACCCACCTCCAGTAATTCACAACTCTGCTCTCAGCAGATGCTTTTCCATAATTCTGCCTCGTGATTGGCTTCGTTTTTTCCTTCCCATTTTTCTTGAATGCCATCCAAATTGTTTTGGCTTTATCAAAGATTTTCACTTTATTGTTTGCCACTTCCTTTTTTTCCTATATTCTCATAATATACCACAGTTATATCTGCTCGGGCTTAGTTCCTTTGCAGATTTGTTTTTAAGACTTCAAAACTTTTCTTTTTATTTTTAGCTCAGGATACTTGCAAAAGTCTGTACCCTTTTGATTTTCAATTCATTCATATTCACATTCTTATGTTTTGTTTTTATTTCTAAATACCAAAAACTAAAATGTCTCAGCAGCTTGGAGAGTGGAATAGTTTATTTATAATTCAAAAATCTTACTTATTGCACGCTATCTACTTGTAAGCTAAAATTTCATATCTAAATTCCTGAAATATACTACATTTCAAAGGAATTGTCATATATTCTTTATTCTAAGAAACTACTGATGTAACTTTGTGCTTACTGACTCCATAAGAGTCATCAAAATGATTATTAATAGTAACATTTATTTATTAATGCATTTCATGTCTTTATGCCATTATTAAGCTTAACTTTATGTAGATGATCCTAAAATAAAAATATATTTTTTTCTTCATTTGCATAAGATATTTTTCTGTTATGAAAATAAATATTAGCCATTGGAATACTTATGAACTGACTGGAGAAGATGATTGTAGAAGGTAAAATGCTGTATTTTGTAGGTCATCTATACTCATTTCTGTAGTGCAGAGTGTCTCCCAAGAGTTAATTTCAAAGTACTCAAAGTTTGAGTGTCAGTTCACAGAATTTTTGAAAATGTGGTAATCAGCTGTCACAAGCTGGTATAGGTCATCTCAAGCCAGCACCATCAAAACTGAAAATGCTTATTACTCTTTTCTAGGACTACATGTCTTTGAACATACATTTAAAATTATGAGCCTTAAAAAAGTACATAGATATAGAATTTGATAAATAACAACAACAACAAAAATAAAAGCCTCTCCAGCTCCACTAATGGATGTTCTTCATATATTCAATTAGAATTGCAAAGGTTCCAATTATAATTCATAGATAACAATTTGTCATTGTGTTTTTTATAATTGGCGAGCCAGATGTTTTCCGATGGAGCTTTAAGTACAGCTCAGTTGGTACAGTGCTTGCTTAGCATGCCCTGAGTTCCATCCTTAACACCACATAAAGCATGTACTGTCAACACAGCAATCAGGAGATCAAAAGATCAGAAGTTCAGGGTCATCCTTGGCTACATAAGGCATTTCAGACAAGACTGGGATATAGACCTTATTTCAAAAAATGGGGAATCAAAACCAAAACCTAATGGATAAGTCTACTGTGCAATTAACCACATCATTTCAGAGTCCTTATGATGGACCTTAGGAAATACACTTGATCTCTAGTACACCTTTCACTCCAAGGTACCAGGTTGCAAGCTACATTTATTTCAAGTATAACTGTGACTTTATATTTACAGTTAGTAGCTATTTCCATCAGGAACTGTAGGGAGGGAATATTTTTCTTTCTAACCTCCACCTGCCCCATGCCTGGAAGGAAGCCTTATGAATCAAGCTGACAGCATGGGGTACTAACAGAAGAAAATGTACAGGCATTTGTTATGTGCATGTAGTAACACAGGAAAGAAAAGACTTAGACTTAACAAGAGGGAGGAGTTTGTATACTTTCTATATAGAGCAAAAGACATAGGATACAGGAAACTTAGGGGATAGTAAATAATTTAGAGAGAAAGCTGAGTGGGCCCTTAAGAATAGAAGACAAACTGTTGGCTTTAGTCTCCTCTCCTGTGAGTTAACCTTCCTTTGATTAATGAAGATCCTGTAGAGCGGATTGAAGACAGTTTGAAAATCTATATTTAGGTAGGTAAAAAGACACCCAAAAGAGATTTTCTAGAATTTTACATTTTTCTAGTGTCTTCAGTTGGGATGACACTTCCTGAACTCCTTCAGAACTCTTTTTATTTTTTTGCTTTACACCTGTTTTTAATTGAATTTTTCTGAATTTCATATAACATATTTTAATCATATTTATATAATATTTATAACTGTAGACTCCTTAATACCAACACCAAATTTCTTGCATTCTAACACTCACACAGACGTTCATAAATATGTGTTAAGGGCTACAGAGTCATGTATGTGTCCGTAAATGCCCTTTGGTATCAGTTCATCTACTGGATCCTGATCAAACTACCAAGATTCTCACTTAAATATAAATACAAAAGTTACATTACATTAATATCTGAAAATTTTGCTTTATTTTCTTTAACACAAATTCCGTATGATTTTTAGCAATAGCATGAAGAGAAAGCAATTTTTGCTTGGCATGTTAACAATCCTTTCCATACAGAATATAACTGAAAAGCCAGATTTACTACTGCAGTTTAACATGCATCAGATGACTGATGAGAAAGTAGATTCCCTAAGTCATATAATCTTGTGTCAATAAACTTATAAAAGTTAACTTTAATTTTACTGCTGATAAGTTTGTGAATTTAAATCTCAGCTTACTGTGATGAATTTATTCACTTTGTGCTGACAAGACAGGATCTTATGGCTTTGTGTACTAAACTGTGTACTAAATCTGTAGAGTATCAAAGTCTCCCCATTATGGTTTGGATGTTATAGTAGATAAATGGTATCTTCACAAAGATGCATTCATTCTGTGATTGAAAATGCCTACTTAAAATTCAGCAGGAATAGTTTTATTGAAAAAATATGTAGACAAGCCATTAATTATACACAGTGACTTGGAACAAAGTCTTATAAGGAGCAAAGCATGCCTTCCATTAATTCTATACATTTTATACCAAGTTACTGAAAGTCTTCCTGAGGTTAAGCAATAAATCTTAGAAATTTAACTGCTCTGCTTCCCCAAAGGTAATATTTTTTCTCTGACATACACAAAGCATGCACTGAATTCTTCGCATATTTTTTACAATTGTAGAGTATTTTGAATCTATTGTCTTAAAAAAAATCTAGTCACCAAAAACAGGTTGTTTAATTATCTTCTTCATTTTCTTTTTATTTTGCAATTATTACTTTATTCTGCTACTTCTTTCAAATTATAATATATCTTTAATGAATAAAGGAAAAGAATATATAAAGAGACTTCATAAAGCTCTGGAGAGTATTTTGTTATAGATTATAATTTAATTTGATGCACTATTTTATTCAAAGCACACCAACCATTTTCCAGCTGATTTATTTTGCAGCAGTAGGATTTATTTTCCTTTTGTCTGAAAGGAATTCAGCAAATGAATAACCATGTTTTCAACAGTTTGACCTTGATACTTTAAACTTGTAAGTTTATAACTGATTAATGAAGATTCTTTGCATGAAGAGTTCAACACTTTTTTCTGATAAAAGAGTGCAATCAAAATATCAATTATACATATAAGACAAACAAATAGAACTAAAATACAAGGGATTGACAAAGAAATCTTTAACATGGCTAAACATCTTTCTTAATTTTTTTCTTTAGAATTTTTAACTGAATTTTTGTGAATTTCAAACAATATATCTTGATCATATTTAGTCCCCCTCCCTATCCAACCACACCATAGCCCTCCCCACCAGATTTAATGCATTCTGTCATATATGTTAAGGCTTCCTGATCCACACCATAAGGTTTCCCAGTACAAAGGGGAAAGTTTAATTCATAGAGATAAATGGTAGTTACAAAGACAATGTTCAGAGGAGGACATGGAATGCAGGTAAAATTATATATGCTGGCATATAGTTAAGAACAAATCTAGGTATGTAATATACAACATGAGGACAATAGCTAATAACACTGAATCTGGCATTTTGATGAAATTCAGATAATATCACCAAAATGGGTAACTATGTAAAATAATTAATCTTACTTTGCTGAGTTAGATTGACCAGTTTTAAATGTTGTATATCTTCACTGTCAGCTTGACAAAATCTAGTCATCCCCAGCATGTCTGAGGTCTTATCTCAATTGTGTTAATTAAAGTGGGATGAGTTAGCCCCTGTGGGTGTGGCCATTCTCTGGTTTGGATCCTGGATTGTAAGGGTTGCTGAGCAATAACATGCCCAGTTATAGCTGTTTACTTCTTGATTGTGGATGCAATGTGACCAACTGCTTTCATGACTTTCATTGGCTTCCATGCTATGATAGACTTCACCTTTGAACTGTAGACCAGAATGAATCCTTTCTCTATTAAATTGATTTTGTCATGCATTTTATCATAGAAACAAGAAAAGAATCTAAGGTAATATTTTAAAGATGAACAATATGGGGCCTGTGGAGGTGGTAAAGAGCATGCACTGCTCTTCCACAAGACCCCAGTTCTGTTGCCAGCACACATGTTAGGAAGCTTACAACTGCCTGAAACACCAGCCCCAGGCAGGTAATGATCTCTTCTGGCATACTTGAGTACCCACATCATGTACACATGCACACACACTAAAGATAGATCTTTTCCAAAAATGTCTATAAGAAAAACAACATTAATTTCTCATTGACCTAGCACTTTCAATCTATGTGGCCATTTCACTCTGTCACATAATGAGAACGATATATTGCTAACCCGTCAGCCTTCTAGGTATTATGGTGTATACTGAGGGAGTTTCCATGAAAGAAAAAAAATTCTAGTAATTGACCTTGAGTTGCTTAGAGTTAATCTTATGGATCTTATATTTAAATTTCTTGTCATTCAAGGACTGGTCCCAACTGACTCAGGCATCATTACTGTCAAGGTGTCAACAGTGTCAGTCATGAAATTTTGGTTTAATTTTCATTCCTGATTTTATTAATCTACAAGCTCAGATATATGATTTAAAGTAAATATATGAATGTGAGTACCCATTTAAATTCTTTTCTGCTTTCAGCTTATGGGACTCTATATGTGTGTGGCTTCTGTACACCTCTATGTCCACACCATCGTTTTTCTTGTGGGTAAATCTTCATTCATCTACTATTACATTCTCATACTTCTGAGGAACTTGCCTGAAATCTCTTCTCTGATGTGATTTTTTTTTACAATATGCCTTGGATATGAATTATGACTCCATCTAATGTTATGTTTCCAATATGTCTTACCAGCCTGAGATCTATGTGTGACCCCTTTCTGGGTCTTCCTGAAGAGTCATGTCATACTCACAAAACAACTGCTTGTTTTAAATCTTTTTATCTTTAAGTCTTCTCCAACTTAATTTTTCCTAATATATGCTATTTGTAAATATACTACACAGTTGCCCACCAAAACCACAAACTCCACTTGGATCTTTATTACCTGTCCATTCAGTTCACCTCTTCCCCAGTTATATCTGTGGTCACTCAACCCTCCTGATTTTCTGTTATCCCTCTTTTTCCTGTCTGTCCTGTTCCCAGGCATTGACAGCTTTGTCAGTATCTCTCACCTGGGTTATTTGTTAATTTAACTGCTTAATTCCTATTTCTACTTTTATTCCTGTACAATCCATCTTTTATATCTGTTATATACCTCTTATACTCAGGTTTTAATTCTGAAATGAAGTCTCTAAGATTCATAGTTATGAGTTAGCATCCTTTGTTTTGACTACCAAAGAACATGGGAAGCTTCTTGAAAAGCATTGCTAGGTTTGCAGTTTGTTCTCTCTGTAATACTGATCTGACTCGTCTGGACTAATGTCTGTGCATTTGTTTCTAAAATTCCTCTTACATGGGGTGTGTAACATTTTGGCATTGTCACATTATCTTGTTAACTACAAATGCACTGTGCTACATTCATAGCTATCCTGGGATGCATGTAGCCCCTAGGTTGGACATGCATGCTAGAGATTCAAGAATGCACCACAATACAAGCGCTTCTAATGCAGTGATATTTTGGTGTTGTTCACCTGCTTCCTCTCAGGAAGGTAAAAACTTTCCTGTAGACTCATGTGGGATTCTGTACGCTGCTTTTCCATTTGAGCATCTCAGTGATTTTTACATACTTGACCCCCAACCATACACATTTTCTCATCAATTATCCTTTCTAGTTCTAGCCTGCCTTCCTTATAAATCTACTTCCTCTGCGTGCCAAACATCCAGAATTTGGATGGCATCAGCATCTGCAGAATGCGGTCCACAGTGCTCCGCTCTGCAATCTTGTAGCACGCACCCTTGTTCATTAGTTCTAGCTCCTCTGCTCTCCGTGGGATCTTTTCAGAAGGAAGTTTCATTATATTTCTTTGAATTTTTCATCTATTACTTCTGACAGGCTTGGTTCTCATTAAAACACATTGTAATCAGTTTTGAGCTCTCATTAGGCAACAGGATTTTTGGATCTGACATTATTTAGATTTAGATCGTATCAAAAGAACTGAAAAGTCAAACGTCCTTTTCAACCTTCCCTGATTCTTTACTGATCTCTTATGCATTTATTTATTTATTAATTACTTTTAGTTTTGTTTATAATTTGTTGAAATTTTCACATATTCATAAAATTTCAAGTATATAAAAATGAAGTTTGGTCATCTTCACCATCCATAAGCTTTTCTCCTTTTTTTCTCTCGAGATCTTTTTCCTCCCTACAGCTGGATATCTGGAAGGAAACTTCTAGCTCATTTCCAGCTTGTTTCTTCTAGGTCTTGTCACCCAAGTATGTGGTGATTTAACAATAAGGTTTTGCTCTATATTGTTTTGAAATTCTGAGTCCTCCCTTTGGCATGGTTTCACAATATAGCTCAGGCTTGCCTGGAATCCATATGTAACACAAACAGCTTCTGACGCTTGTTAATCCTCCTACTTGACCCTTCCACATGCATGCAAAATCTCCATGCCTGTTTGGTGTCTTTCCTATTTTAGATTATTTTTCCATTGCACTGTGTTCTTCGTATGATCATTCAGAATAAAATATTCCGGTGATTTGCTATCATAACAGTAAGGATCTGTTACTTCCTCGGGTGACTGTTCCTGTCCCTGGGTTGTAGCTGTGCCAGTCTCTGAATCTTCTTCACACAGCCATAAACACTGTGATCTTATGGGTTCTGTTTTTTTCCTCATATGTTAAATGTGGCCATACTTTATAATGTAATAACCTGGGGTCCCCTGCACATAGATTTCCTCTATGTTCAACTGATAGGAAGTCAGAGTTGGAAACTAGAGGACTGAATTGAAAGGAGCCCTGGGTGCAGTTTCTGGCCCCATGGTGCTCTATAGGCTAATCCTCTTATATATGGTTTCTATATAGCTACAGTTTTTGGAGATAGCTCTTCTAAGAACTTACCAGTTCCCAGACTCGTTGACACTGTTCCTCTTCCATCAGTTTGGTTTTAGGGCTGTTCAGTGCTTCCCCTGCTTCCAGGTCCCTGTGGTCCTCTTGCAGGCTCTGTTCATTCCCCGAACGCTTCCCACATTTGTGTAAACCAGTCCTGTTATTAAAATCCCTGAAGCTAACCCTTCTCTGGACATCATTTGCTTTGTGTTAGTTTGCTGATTTACACTCCAAGGGTGTTCTCATTTCAAGGCCTTCATGGTGGCGGTTCATGTTCACTTCCAAGTAGGACTCCTAAAAATTTGGGTACTTTGTTCCATTACATTGTTTATCTCTGTTCCAGGGAAATGCCTCAGAAATTTTGCCCACAACATTGACAATAGCTTCTCAGATACAATCCTGTCTACTTTGTGTCTCTACTTTATTTTTTCCATTGAATGTCTTACTAATTTGAATTATCCTATTTAGTTTGCTTACATACTTATTTATTCAACCATTGACCTCTACCCTAGAAAGAAAATTCCTTGAAAATAATGTTGGCTCCAAAGTATTGTTAAATATTTTTGTTTTGTTTTTAAATTATTTTTTTATTTTTATGCAGATTTTCCCTGTTCACAGAGGTCAGAGAGGGAGTCAGATTTCCTGAAATTGGAGTTTAGGACAGTGGCTAGCTGCCATGTTGGGTGTTAGGAAACAAACTCAGGTCTTTTGTAAGAGCAGCCAGTGCTCTTAACGACTGAGCCATCTCTCTAGCCTGCAGTTGATAAATAATTGTTAAGAGTAATAATTTTTATTGAATTAATGGATATTACAATTGTCATTGAAATTTAGATGCTGAGCTCTTGACTGACAGTTCTAATCATGTGTACTGGTTATGTGAACAAGTTCTTTGCTCATTATTTTTGTACTTGGATCATCAGAAATTATTTGACTAATTGGAAAGGGTATAAGGTTATATGTTAAAACTTTGACTTGGAAAAATATTAATATTCATATAAATTTTAATTATGCACAGCTCTATTTTTCCAAAATATTTAAATATGCTTCGTGGTACTCTACAAATATTTTAATGTCTCATACAGTATGTCCTTGGAAAGAAGGCAGTATTGCTTTAAGAACAGGAAAATAAAAAGGCAGATAGAAATAAAGTGATTTATGTCATGTGCTTGCTCTGCCTAGCCAACCCCTTTTCTAGAATTCTTTCACTCTGCCTCTTTGGTGTTACATTTTCCTTGCTTATTCTCTATGTTCCTAATTTTCAAGCAAATGCCGAACCACCTTGCTTTGTTTTCTAAGGACACTTACCTTGTTTTTACTACCACCAGTTTAAAAAATGCTGTTCTCAGCTTCTGAATAAATTTAGTGTTGATCTCTCTTGTATGGGTTCAGCAAGATCTAGTGAGTGATTGGCTTTTCCCAGCTAACATTTAGAGGACACTCTTGGCAGTTTCCCAGACCCTGTTTCTTTACTCACGCCCTGGGACCCAGGCAATCTACTTGTGGCCATTGAGTAATAAAGTCACATCTGGTTTGAATTTGCATGAATCTTATGTAAGTTCCTATGAAGTTTCCAGAAGCTTGGAAAAAATTTGATTCCTTATGGTCATGTGCCGGTCCTGGCTCTTACAATCTTCCAGCCCCTCTTCCATTGTGCACCCTCAGCCCCGGATGTGTGAGGCTCAAGACAGGTCCTCAAGACAGGGACTCACTCTGCCCTTTCTTATTATTTACACTTTGGCCAGTTGTGACTTTCTATGTTCATCACCATCTGTTGCATGAGGAAGTTCAGCATAAAACCGGAGAAATGGGAAGGAGGCCCCAACCTTATATAAGAAGTTATTGGCAGCCAATTACTGCAGGGTGAGGGACAGTTAGTGTTCTTTAAGGGAATGTCACTTGGTAAAGGTTGAACAAGTTCTAGTGGGTGAACTCATGCTGAGGGACATCTGGGCACACAGACTTGACTTGATAGGCCTTAACATATCTGACAAAATGCATGGACTATGGTGAGAGGGGCTATGGGGACCTGCAGATAGAGAACTTCTAAATACGATTAAGATGTATTATATGAAATGTACAAAATTTCAATAAAAATATACATTGAAAAAAATCTAAATCACATCCACTCTTTATAACTTAGCTGTGACAGCATAATTTCAGTGCCTCTATTTAGTTATTTGGATTCTGTGTACCCATTTTACTGTTTTTAATTTTCTCATTCTTAAAGTTTCAATCATTTTCTGGTGATTTCTTACAAATACAGTCTATTCTAACCTTTCATTTCCACATCTTCACTTTTCTAATCCAAGGCTGGGTTGCAGCCTTACTTCTTCATTACCTCAATAAAGGTAGGGAGGATACTTCACTGAGTACTTCATGGGTGCCACTCCTAATTCAAGCACTTAACATGTTATTTCAAAGAAAACAATTACTTAAAATTTCTGATCAGCTTCACTTTTTGTAATTGACCAGCTCTTGTCTGACCTATGCAATACACTGAATGAAATTTGTCAAAGATGAAAGAGCTCATAAAAATATCAGGCATGATGTTTGATATCATAATCATTTTTTATAAACTCATTTGAGATTTAATATTGTCATATCTCAGCATGAATTTTTTTTAACCTTCACATTTACTATTCCTATCTGCAAAGATAATCTCCTGCTATATTTAAAATATGTAGTTAATGCAGCTGGAGAGATGGCTCAGCAGTTAAAAGTTCTGACATATCTTGTAGAGAACACTTAAAATGACTCTGTTAGCACTGTTCTTGTATATAAAATGTAATTATTAACTACAGTCACCACACTGAACAATAGAACACTTATGTTATTCTTTCTGTGTAATGGAATTTTTGTTCTCTGGGATGAGAATTGATTATTACCCAAATGTCTAAGGCTTGCATTGTTAGCTTCACCTCATTGTTCACATACACATCACACTGCTTTTGTTATGATTTCCCTCACCTTAAGAAGCTCTATTGCAAAAGATTATACTTTGTTATTAACATGCATTAATTATGCATATGAATGAAGCACAGTATGACTTTTCCAGGCTCCCCTGCAATGTGGACTATTGAATGAGGGTAACTGGTATTTCCTCTCACCATTTCTTTATGTATGGAGCCTTTAAACTGCTCTCTTCTAGACCCTTTTATTCCCAGATTGTTACAATACCCATTCCAATGACTTATTTCATCTTCATCTCAGAGCATTTAAGTGCTTCAGTTTGCCAGAGGCTGTAGAGTGAATTCATTAGGATTTTCTATAATTATTCAAACTTAAAATCACACAACCTTTTGAATATGGAATTTGGAGGCCCTAGGAGGTGGCACAGCAGAAAGTGGCAGTCTCCTTTCTGACCTTTATGAGAAACTAACTGTCTGCTTAATTTCAGACAACCAAAGAAGACACAACCTTGTAAAGTAGAGAAGGGAGTAAGAGGTTTGTGGAAAAACGTACAATTTCTAAACTGTTAAACTGTCATTGGACAGCTTTTATGTTCACAAGGATTGATTTTTATTGAATAGAGCATGTACTGTGATTTAGGTTTCCATATTTTTTCATGAATTTTAATGTATATTTTGAAGTATACTATTGATTATTTGAATTATGTTAGCCTCTTCTTTGATGGAATAGACCTGAAAATAATCAGAATACCCAGTTTGCGGTCTGCCACTTTGTTAATTTAAAAAGCACTCTTATGATGTAATATTTTATCAACTTTGCAATTTTATCGAATTCATGTATTAACAGAAACTTAGCTTGCAATAAAAGAATTCACTTTGAACTTTGCAAAATAAAATCATTTTCCATCAATATGTCTATTCTTCTGACATTTACCACTGAGAAAATTTTATGTAGTAAGCATTAATGTATCTGCCAATCACCGTGAGAAAATGAACAGAAGTGAGCCAGATATGACTCTAGTGTTAAATGATCCAACATGTCTTTACAGTCCATAGTCCATATCTTTATCCATGGCATTGAGAAAAACATTGAACAGTCAAAATCTAAAATAACATTTTCCTGAAAAGACTTCTAGAAACTTTTCACAAGAAGAAAAAGGCCTAAGAAGAGAGGGCTCAAGACACATATTCCCAATAAGGCAGTGACATTAGTAAGAGATCAATATGCTTCCCTTCCACAGAGTCCTCAGTTGGTAGACAAAATCAAAATACTTTAAAGCGCTTACCAAATTTTTTTTTATCATGCCTACTCTGACAAAATTATAACCCCTTCTTTCCCATTCTGCTGATACAGACATTAAGAGTATTAAGTCTAAGCTGGGCTGCATAGACACAAAAATATCCTATGCACTTTAAAGCCTGGGGTGAGTTGAGGCTGAATCTCAGTTGGTAGAATGCTTCCTAAAGTATGCAAAGCCATTGGTTCCAACACCAGCATGACATAAATTGAGTGTGTTGGCACATGCCTATAATCCTAGGATTTGGAAGGTATAGGCAGGTGGAACAGAAATTCAAGGTCATCTCAAGTATAGTGCTAATATAAGGCTAGCCTGGGTTACATGAGATCCTATCTCAAGTAAAATGAATGAATGAGTAAAAATAAATAAAGCTTGAGGAAATTCTTAAAACTTTCTGTGCTTCAGATTGATAGGCACCTGCTTTTCTGTTGTGTTGAGAACATAAAGAGCATATACATGCACGTAATTATTACTTAAACACAAACGAATAAAATATTCCTTATTACTAATACTGTGATGATGGCTATAAGATCAGTAAATTCTTTTTAAAGCAAAGCATAAGCTACAATGACTTACAGAAAAAAAAAAACAGAATGCTACTGAAATTGTGTCTTGTGAGGTACAGAGAGGGGCCACGATGATTTCTCTGGCATGGGACATCCTGAGACATTAGAGGGGTTCTCAAGATTTACTTCCAAATCAGAGAAATATGAACAGTGGTGAATTTAATAAAGCTACTTGGCCACTCTAACAAGTTTTATTTAAAGTCCACAGCTTGCTAAAAATAGGAAAGTAAATAATTTGTAGAGGTATCAGTTTTGGAAGTTCAGTCATTTTGGGTTTGTGTAAATTTTTTTCAGTTGGAGATGCTCAAAATGACACGTACTCAATCTTTCTCATGGGCACAAGGTTATTAAAGCTCGTGATTTTATGAGAGGAGATGTCTCTTCGAGCATTCCCTCTGATCCCAACTATGGGTTCTTGTGTTCCTGGAGGAGAGGTATTCACATCAGAGCACAAGTAGAGCAATGGGAAGATTTGCTTTTAGCAAACAAATAACAAATATAATTTACCTGCATTAGAGTAATGGTCAAACTTAGTAGAGCAATAACAGCAAAACATTGCCTCTGGTACCTAGACTAGTACTCTTAGTCTATCATTTCTTCTCCCTTGTTCATTCTTGGGGCAGTCTGAGATGGTCTAGCATGGTCTCCTTCCTACAATACCTAAAGCATGATTTAGCAGCCATTCTTACCCACAATTCAGTCTGTTACAATAAGATGCATTAGGTGGGTGAATATACACAATGATATAACTACCTATAAAGTTGAGAAGTTTATTAAAGTTAAGAGAAGTAGTGGCTATATGTGCCCTTATGGCATAGGTTTCAAGGAACCAGCTCAAGGTTTGTTGTTTTTCCCAGAGCCTCATCCTTCCCCTCATTCTAGTAAACTTGACTGTCTCATACTCACCCGCAAGCCTTCTGATCCATTTCCCCACTGCTCTTGACCTTGCTGTTTTAAGGTGGCTAGTATTCAATTTAATCCTAATTTTTGTTTTAACCAAAACAATATTAAAACCAATGTCTGGAAATACAATAAAGTGTATTTCACAGCTGATCATAAAATGAATCCTTATCTACATAGAATCAAGAATCACTCATCTGTTTCTCTGTTTACTTCCTTTTCCTCCCTTTTATAATCTAGACTAAAATTCAAGCTGGATCATACATAATCAATCAAATAGACTAAAAAGCATTTGAAGTAATATTCTGTCACTGAGCTGCCTTTGGGGAACTGTATAATTGGTTTGCTTCCCTAGACTGTCAAATGCATGCAAATGTGTTTAGTGCTTATGACTTTCTCCCAGGTAGTCCCTGGGGCTCACATTGCCAATTCTTTTTGCTGTCGTAGGTAGGTGATTTCTTATATTTTTAGGATTTCATTGTGGAATAAAAGTGGCAAGACAAGTAATGTTCACCAAAGTGCTAAAAATAACTGATAGGCCCCTTTAAATGATTGCTAGCCACAGTTTCTTATTGCTTTGGAATACATATAGAATATATTTAGAATAATTCCTTTCCTCTAGAACACTTTGAGGGGCCAAAGTACCTTTCCTAAGAATCAGTTATAATCCTAAGAATCAGTTATAATATATTTTACATTCTCTCTGATCTTAGGGTTTTGATATTATGTGCAAGGAACTGAAATATTGCATTACAAAAAGAAATTTTTATATGATTGACAGCTTGTAGGTCTCAGAGGAATCTATTCAGTTAGTACCATGCCTTGGCTCCCCATTTTATCTAAATTCACACAGAATTGCAGATGTGTAAGGGACTGCATCTAGTAAGCCAAAGAAAAAAAATAGAATTCTTCTTAAAACAAATGGTAAAGCCAAAATAGGGTTCCTGTATTTATATAAAAAAATATACTTACATGATCCTTAGTTAAGTTATCTTCCCTGGATTCACCAATTAAAGCTGTAATTGTAATCTAGTGGCTCAAAACCTACCATGAATTTAACTCATTCTGTTTTATTTTTCAAGGGGAGCTTAGAAAATCCCATCTCTTATGGAAGAGAGGCCATGAGTTACCTAGTAACACTTGGAGTCCAGCATTGAACTTATATAGAATGAGGTAGATTCCCAGTGTAGATTAATTTTCCTGTGAATGTGAAACATAAGCTTCAGAGAAAGTGAAGATAAGAGAGATTAGACCTATTGTTAAGGTGCAATAATAAAAAGTGCTGTGACTAAGATTAAAATATTATCAGGAAAGAAAGTATATAATGAAATACAGGAATGAATTAAGGAAAACATAGTAAGTAGTGGAATGTGTCACAGAGGGTTATTGTTTGATGTTATTGTTTCCATATGACTGGAATTGTTTCCAGCTATCCCATCGTCTATACTTGAGTATGTTACATCTTTGATCTTACCTTTCCTTACCTACATTCGTATAGCTTTACAAATTAATTGTCTAAGTTTTACTCATTATTTCCAGTTGTGATATAACCTTGATTCTACTTGATTCTAGTTTATATTTTTGACCCCCCCATAGATTAATCTCTACTTTAGAAGTTGGTCTTGACCACAGAATTCAGAATGCTTATACTTTATCTACATTACTAATGGACTGTCTCCATATATGGCTCACACTTGGATAGTCACTCATTGAATGGGCCTATTGTGTGCTGAATTTTGTTTGTATCCTACGTTACAGGTAGGAACTCAATAATTAATATCGTGCATGAAATATACCTCTCCATTCAATGTTGTTTGATCTTTGGAGAGAGAATGACTCAAGCAAACTTTTTTGTAAGCATACTAATGACAGACATGCTAGCAAATTCCAAAGTGGTCAACAACAAAACATGATATCCAAGGATTTATGAAACATGGTTACTTGAATACAAAATGATTCCAGTAATTCATATGAAAATGAGTTCTCCAGGGGCTGGAGAGATGACTCTGTGATTAAGAGCATCCACATGTTAGCTAACAACCATCTGTAACTCCAGTTCTGGGAATCTGATGCCCTCTTTTGGCCTCTGTGGGCATTGCATGACCTGGGTACACCTACCTAGAGGCAGGCAATACACAAAGTAAAAATAATGAATAAAATATAAACAATGAGTTCTCCACATGTGATGTGCTTTCATATATGTTTTGGAGACCCACATAACCTGTGCCATGGTCCATCTTGATGTAACAAAAGGCCTAGAGAGAGTTGTATTGGTAATCCCAGATCTCTCTCTATTTTGTGTTTTTCTACTGAGTTAGCTGTTTCATTGACATTGTAGGGGCTGGAAAGATGGCTCAGTTGATAAAATATTTATAGCACAAGCATGAGGTCAGTCTTGAGTTTGAATCCCCAGCACCCACATAAAAAGTCAGATGGTGATATCCATTTTTAATCCCAGCACAGAGAAGGTAAAGATAGGAGCATCACTGAGAGTTTTTGGCCAGGTGGTGTAGCAGTCCTGGCGAACTCCAGATTCACGGAGAAATCTTCTTTCAAAAAATAAGGAGAATGACTGAGATAATACCAGATGTCAACATATGGTCTCCTACACTTGTCCACACACATGTACTTGTACATACATATATGTACAAATGTATTATCATGAATATGCACATGCACACAGCAAAATTACTAACACAACTTGAAGGGATATGCTGTTTCCTATGGCCCTGGATATGCAATTGAATCTTTTATTTGCAATGTTGCCCTCATTTAATATCCTCTTGCTATTATTCATCAGGTGTACAGTACTAGGAATGGAAGGCTATTGTCATCGAGGAATGGGAAATTTTCATTATAAATTACTATCATGAGAAAACGAATCTCTATGAATATATGAAAGGCCTTCTTTAGAGGGCGTAATTCTTAGATCTTATTTAAAATGAACTTCTGTACCTTCCTCAATTCATTCAAAAAACCCAGTATGTCAGCATACTTTCTAAAAGACGTGTTTCCTTAGTCTAGAAAATTGAAAAATTATTTATTTAAAAACTTTTAAATGAAGTTGTATGATATAATCTATAACACATTTAAATATTTTTGTGTGTGCTATATGTGTTTATATGTGTTCGTTTGTGTACACATGTGTATGTAGGTGCATGTGAAAGTCAGAGGTGGACTTTGAATGTCTTGTCAGTCACTCTCCATCTTCTCTTTTGAGATAGGGTTTGTCATTGAACCTGGAGCTTACTTCTTTGCTAGATTAGAGATTAGCTGGTCAGCAAGCTCCTTGTGTCCATCTGTCATGACTCCTCCTAATATTGTCAGGCAACTTGGCTTAGCTTTTAAGTGGGTACTGGAGATCACAACTTGAGTCCTCATGATTAAGTCATACCCACTTTACTAACTGAGGCAGGCCCTAAATATTTTTAGCATAAATGAATATAGATTGGTTGTTCCTAATAATTATTGAGTAGCTAATAAATTTATGGCTGTGTTCATGCTTCATATGTGGTAACTAGTACACATGAGGCACACAGATGTCCAGGGACTAATTATTACTTGTAGATTAAATGGATTCAGAGAAATTCAATGTTATTTTTCATAATATATTCAACAAATGACAGGACTCAATTCAAAACCAAAACTCTCTAATACAGTTCCCATGATGTGTGTTTTACAAATTATTGCCTCAAAGTACACTCATGAATATCTGCTAAGTGCATATTTTCATGTAGTTATCATGGTAATGTCTTACTTGGGAATTCATACAATGGCATAATTATTATTATAATAATTGGCATTATTGATTTCTAGTTCCAAATTTGAAACAATTGATTGTGTTTTACCATTAATATTTTAAGTATGGATAAATATGTTTGCTATGACTCAAATACTGCCAAACTATTTTCAATACAGCATACATTATAATGAAACAAGTTATTAATTTAAGTATATTTATTATGTTACCTTGAATTTTTAAACTTAAGCTTTTTTGATTAAAGTTTTAATTTGAACAAACAACTAACTTGCTTACAATTATGTAAAAGCTAGCTAAAAGTCATCCTTTGATAGAATTTTGTATTTAGACATATTAAAAAAGAATTTTGATCAACAATAGGAACCTGCTTTCTTTCTCACTACTTGGAAAGGGTTGTTCATGTAAAATAGGTCAGAAATTTTCATGCTTTTTATCAAGGCTAAGAAGTTATACTTTGGCAAGTGACAATGTTCAGGCTAAGAAGTTATACTTTGACAAGTGACAATGTTCAGACTTTCGGTTATTAAGGTGGTCAAGTTCCAATGTAAATCATAACATTTTTCCAGATGTCTTCCCAAATTTATATGGATATCTTTTGCTTTGCATTTCCAATAGCCGAATTTGCTGTGTATCCTCAGTTGAAAAGTAATAGTTCAAATAATGGTAATCACCTAACGTGGTTGTTAGTTGATCAGTTTCAATTCCCTGTTTAATTATCTGCGAAAGATTAGAAAGTAGAATCTTTTTCCTTTGGGTAAAAAGTTAAGGCAAACAAATTTTGCTTTCTCTGGGCAAGAATCAAAGGTAGAAGGTAAGGAGAAACTACCTGTGTGGGGGAAGGAAGCAAAGGGAAATGGGAAGGACAGAAAGGAGAGGGTGCCTTCAAACTTGACTTACAGATGGGGATGATAATTAAGAACTGTGATTCTTTATTTTTACTCATGCTTTAAGTTAGCATGCAAAGCTGTGCATTTATTTTTGACCCTCTCATATACATAACTCATTACACTGTGCTCTTAGTCAAGCTTCTGCTCCATGCGCTTTCTCATGCCTCCCTGACAGAGCCTTGTTCATCATTTTCCTCCCTACCACAGCTCTGTCCTTCAGCTTTGATGCCACATGCCTTTCATTACTGTGTGTTCCCTTTCTTTAAAATTTTTCTTCCGGACTCATACTCTCATTTCTAGTTTCAAGCTTTAAACATAAGTGCATGAACACACCCAACCCCCTCCACACACACATACACACCAATATAGATACATTTATATTAAGTGCCTGAGAAAACATGGGACATTTTTTTCTGAGTCTGGCTTACTTTGTTTAACATAATGATCTTTAGTTGCATCTATTTTCTTGCAAGTATCAGATTTCATTTTTTCTCTGTGGTTGAATAAATTCCTATTGCATCTGCTTGCTGCATTTTCTCCAGTCATCTATTGATGGGCCTCTAGAATGGTTCAATTTCATAGCTATTTTGAATAATGATATAATAAATATGGATATGCATGAATCCCTGTGGTGTGTTGACTGAGAATTCTTTGGATATATGCTCAGCAGCATTTTAACCAAGTCTGTGATAGCTCTGTACTTAGTTTATTGAGATGCTCTGGAACCTGAGTAACAGATGGTTGTTAAGTAAATCTATCTGTCCTTCTGATTATTTCCTGAACTATTGGCCTATTTTGTAGAAATTTCTTGCTTATATCTATATCTTGAAATTTTTTTTACAAGTTTTACTATAGCACATTAAAGTGTTTAAAACTTACATTAAGGTCTTTGATCTATTTAAAATGATTTTTGTACTAGGTCAGAATTATAGCCAGCATCATTAGTTGAAACTTTCTTTTATGAAGCTTTTAAATATTTCACGTTTTGACAACTTTGTCAAAATTAAATAGCTATGAAGGACAAATTCTTCAGCCTCTATTAAATTCCATTGCTATACATTCCTGTTTCTGTGTCAGTACCATAATGTTTTTGTTATTATATCTACATTCTATAACTTGAGATCATGTATTGTGATGGCTCCAGGACTGCTCTTAGGATTACTTTGACTGTTCAGGATTTTTGATTTCCACACAGACTTGAGGATTTTTCTAGTTCTATGGAGAATTTCATTTTTTATTTTATTTGGGGATTGTGATAAATTTATAGGCCACTTTCATGAGGAAGTGGGTAAGAAAATCCAATCCCTCCTAAGGAGATTGTGGCAACAAATGGCTCCTGGGAGGGACAGTCTCTTTCAAGTAGGGGACTCTGGTAGGTTAACCAGACTCAAGTGAATGGACCCACACTGAAGGACATTTCGAGATAAAAATTAGAATCTCTGTCTATATAACAGAGTACACTAAACTGGCTGGGGTGGGTAGGAGACAGTAAATACCATCAAATTATGTTGTACGAAATTGCAAAACCTGGGGCTGGAGAGAAGTACATCTGGAGGCACATATAGACTCTATAACATATCTATGTTATACATATGATAGAATACATTAAATTGGATGGGGCATTAAGTGCAGGTGCAGTTAGAAAAGAGGTTCTAAATACCATTAATTTCTTCTCCAGTCTTTATTATCTATTACTGCCTAGAACTTTTCAGTTTGGTTTGTTCTTGTTTAACTATGCTGGTGATCTGCAGTATTAAGTTAATTATTGCAGAATTCTCCGTTTTTATAGTGTAATTACTCATAACTGTAAACTGTCCTCTTATGACTGCAAAATATTTATATTGAAGGTTCTAGTAATTTGTGATTTCATGTTCATTTGATTCTAGGAATTTAAAAATTTCTTCTGATTTCTTTAATGTCTTAAAGATCATTCAAGACTCCATTGTTCAGTCTCTTAATTTTACTGTATTGTTTTTTGTGTCCCTTGTTATTGATCTCTCTATTTTCACTATAATCTGGTAAGATATGTGAAATTTAAATTCTTTAAATTTTACTACTTTGTGATCTAGAATGTGGTATAATTTGGAGAAAGTTCTATGAGCTGCTGAGAATGTCTTTTCCATTTCTGTTAGATGGAATATTGTGACAATTTCTGCTAGATCCATGTGACTTATGGCTTCATTCAACTCAAAACTTTTTAATTTGGATGTCCTTTATAAAGAGGAGAATTGAGTTTGAACAAAGTCACTATTATTACATCAATGCATATCAAACCCTTTGTGTCATTAATACTTTTTTTTTTAATTGGGAGTACTAATATTACATGTATATATATTGAATTGTTATATGTTCTTGACTAAATGCTACATTTATTAAAAGAGACTTTATCTCTTTTACGCTAATTGAAGTTTAATGTGCACCTATCATAATAAATGTGCCATTTCACCTTCAGGATAGATAAAAATCTGTCTATTGTCCCTCAATCTGTGGGTGTAGTCCTCATTACTTTTGTTTCTGGAAGATAACAGATAACTGAGTTCAGTGTTTCAGTCTAGTCATCCAGTTTATATCTCTTTGTTGGTGAGCTGAGGCTGTTTTCACTTAAGATAATTATTAAACAATGTTTAATAGTTCTGGCGATTTAAAAAATTCAATGGCATTTACTTATAACAGTTTGCTTAGTCAAGTAGGAACTTGTATTCCATATTTCTTTTAGGTCTGCTGAAGTTTCTCCTAAGTATTTTTTCTATAACCATGAATTAAATACCACCAGTTGGGCTGTCATTTAATATTACATCTACTAATATTTGCTTGGGTACTGATATTTTAAATTTTTCTGTATTTTCATTTCATGTGGTACCATGATGATTTAAAGTGGTAGGAATCATAGATTATTCCAATTTTATACATAAATAGAATAATAGAGATATTACATAATATAAACTTGGATGAGTGATGAATTCTATAAAGTCTTGGTGAGTTCTCTGTAGAATACATTTTCTTAGCTACTGTATTGGACAGTTTCTCAATGATCAGAAAATGAATTTTGCCAGTTTGGCCATTTAAAAAACCTCATTAACCTCATTAGCAAATGCATTTATGGTATAAATTAAGACATGAAATCAGTAATGGTTGCTCTTAAGGAGAATTGATTGTCTGTTGTCTGTCACAAAGCCAACTCTTATTCAGCATCTAAAGGATGCCTGTGATGCCAAGGATTAAGCAGAGTACATGCAAGCTAGTGACCTATTTATAATACTATTCTAAAGTCTGTATATGAATATTTTATCATCTATTATAGTATATTTCTAGGTTCATCTTCAAGATATTCTAAATTAAAATTAATTTAATGCATAATTAAAGACATTTTATAACTTTGTTTTTTAAATTTTTTTACTTTTACATTAAAAACACAATGAAAGCTATAGTTTTATGAGTAAAACTGTATATCACTAAAATTTAAGCAGAATAATTTGGGAATGTTCCATTGAAACATCCTTATCCTCAACATCATCATGAATCTTTCCTTTGAATCAACTTTTGACATGACTAGAGTTATCAGCACTTTCAGAATCGACACAAGCAATATCTTTGATATTTTTATTCAACGTCTAGGGATGAAATGTAGTTTACATGGTGAGATTGTGGGGAAAGGATACGTTTTTTTAAATTTCTCTTGATAAGTAATTTTTGAGAAGTCATGGCACTTTAAAAAATAAACACCATATTCCTTAACTAATATGAAGGGAGTACCTCATAAAAAGTTGATGATTATTTCTTGGACTAGGTATTTAAATACTATTCATTATTTATGATGACACAGAAAAGGACCTATGAATTCTGTGTTTGCTTTTTAAAAAGGTAAGATTTTAAAAAATATTTTAATTGAATCATTGTGTGTTTCATACAGATCATCTCAATCAGTCTTAATCATCTTCATATTTCTTTCCCCACCAGCTCTACCTCAAGATAGCCTCTCAACTGAAATCCATGCATTCTTTCATCTGTGTTAATATTTATTGTGTCAAGCTAGTGGCCCAAACGACCTCAGGACAGGTTCTTCCACTGAGGTCCAGTCAACCTACGCAGAGTCCCTTGCTTTAAGAAGACCAACTCACCCTCACCCAACAGTAATAAGTTGCCAATATTTCTTTAACAAAGATTAGGGTATTTCTCCAGTTCCAAGACTGGGTTTTGTTTGCTTGAGTTAGCATGGATCTTGAGCATGCTGAAACAATTGCTATAGGTAGTTTCATATGAGCAGGATCTCAGGAGTTTATAGGATTCAATTTCCAAATGGTCACGCACCTCTTCATTGGCTCTTACAACCTTTCCACTCCCTGTTTTGCAGTGGTCCCTAAACCCTGGGTAAGTGAGAGTCAATATAAAAGTTCTGTCTGTGGACCCATACTCAGTAGATATCTAATCTCAGTGATTTAGCCATTCGTGATATTTTGTGTTGCTAGCCCTTTATTGCATGTAGGAACTTCCTTAATGGGAGTTGAGAGATTTATTAGTGTCTTTTTTACTCTTTGTTCTATATTGCTTGAGCCTTGATTATAGAGGCTTCACGCTACATATGCTGGCTGGGCATGGGGAATTCACAGACAATGTTTGTATGTGACCTGCTCTGGTACTCGGTATTAGTCTCTGGTGCAAAAGAAGCTTCTTTGATGATTGGTGACTGGAATGCTTGACTGCATAAGGATACATATTTCACATCTACTAAGAAGTTATGTTAGATTAGGGATGTGACATTTCTCTAAAATCTATGACCTCTTCATCCATGTGTATTTGATTACAGTTTTATACATGAGTTTCCTCCCATTGAGTGGGGTCTAAGACCAAGGTAAGGTTTTTCAGTTGAATTTCTAATATGTGGTAAATCACTTGGGTCTCTCTAAGTCAATGAATGACCAGAGAAAGACTCACCTATAGTCTTTCTGCTGAAGTTATGGTGGTTCAGCAAGAAGGCAGCTGGATGAAATCTAGCATACATATCATGATCCATTTCATGAAACAGCTACAGTGCCAGTGGAAATTTCACTACCCTTGAAAGTCTCCAATATATTTAATGTATTTCGAAAAGCAAGTAAATCTCATTCCAGTGTCAAACTGTGGCATCATAGCTATCTTTTCTCCACACTGAGAGCTGGTGAAAGTTTATTCTTGTGAGTAAACGCAGTGGTTCCATTCATAGCCTGCTATTTTTATATAAACTGATGGTTGTTGAAATCACTCTGCTGATGTTGAAACAGATTTCGTTCCTCATTGTGTTAAATAAGATAATATGTGAACAGCTTTTCAACCAGTGCCTGAAAGATAGCAAGAATTACAGAATGTGCTATTTGTATATCTTTTTGAAACAAAAACTTGAGTCTATTGGACAATTTTAAGAAGATACAGGGTCACTGGCTACACAGATGTAAAATATACACATATTAACATACACTATTTAAACTGTATCTATCAAAGTAATAGCCATGAACTTATTACAGATTTTAATAATTGTATATATTATGTCTTAGTTTTCTACTGCTATGATATAAGGCTCTGATCAAAGCTAACTTAGAGAAGAAAGGGTTTATTTGGTTTACTTATCCTGATCATAATTTATCATTGAATGAAACTGATCATGAAGAGACAGAAATTGAAGTACAGAACATGGAGAAGTGCTGCTTAGTGGCTTGCTCCTCTGACCTATGTCCAGCCTGCTTTCTTATATAATTTAGTCACCTACCCAGGGGATAGTACCACTGAAGGTAACACTATCACTTAACGATCAAGAAAATGTCTCACAGACGTGCCCACAGGCCAATCAAGTAGATCTATGTTTGGATAGCACACATAGATTGTAAAATATTCCCTGTTAGAGAAATGCCATTGCAAATTTTATTCCCTATGCTATAAATAAATGACTCATGTACTATCACATTATATGAAGTTCATGGAATATAATTGTGTATGTTAAGTCTAGCTGCCAGTATGTTAGATATTCAAAATATTCTTCATCAAGAAATTTGCCTTATAAACCCACTCCAAACCTTTATATGATTAAAGCTCTCTAGTGTCTACTTTTAAAAAAGAATACCTTAAGTATGTAATGTTTCTCTTTTACAAACCATATCCTTCTTTCTCCGAAGTAAATTCGGTTGTGTGTGTGTGTGTGTGTTTGTGTGTGCATGTGCATGCTCCTTTATGCATACTCATACCTTTTAAATTATACACACTGTAATAAGTATATAGGCATTTGTAGCAAATGTAAGAACTTGAATAATGTCAAAGCAAAAACATCTTTCATTGTATCAGCCAACAAGACGTATGAACAGGCACCTTAAGAGAAAGGTTATACTTATGTGACCAAGTTTAAATTGTGTTTATAAAACAAAATAGCTACCAAATTTGATGTTAGAAGAAATCACCTTTTTAAAAGTTAGGTTTTCTAAATTAGACTATATTTTTCAAATTGAAAATATGTCTCAAAATAATTTGAGAAGTCCATTTACAAAAGCTTATTAGTAATTAAGCTATATGACAAGTATCTAATATAATATTGTGATCCTTATTTTCGTATTTAAAATGTGTTTACAGTCATAGAATTCTCTATCAAAGTAAGATAAGAATGCTTTTAATTGCTTATCTAGGCTTTGCCTTTTGTTTGTAATATTTTATTATTTTTGAGACTTTCATACATGAATATTGTATTTTCATCATTTCCACTCCTACTTCCCCTTCCAACTCTTCCTATGCCTTCTAATTCCCTCTTAATTCAATATTCTCTCATATTCATTATTATTACATTTATATGATACATCGAGTTCATTTAGTATCATGTGATATTAAATGAACTCAGGATGAGATAACCTACCAAGGAGCTTATCCCTAGAGAATACTGATTTTCTCATCTTTATCATCCATTGATTTCTTGTAGCTCTTTATCTAGAGAATGAATAGGACCCTGTGAAATCCCCCATCTACATTGACAGTTCAACTGGTTCTGTCATAATATGGGTTTTATTGGGCTACCATGTTGTGGATATTTCATGGGTGTGGCTTTGCTATCATATCCATAATACATTATCTAGCAGCAGGCATCCTGTTCCTCTGGCTCTTGAAATCTCCCCCGACCCCACATCCTTATTGTTCTCTGAATATTAGGTATAGCTGTTGCATTGTAGATATATCACTTAGGGCTAGGTGCCTCAATGCTGTGCTTTTTCAGTGACACATTTACTAGTTGTGATCACTTTGATGCTAGCTGGGCTTCAAAAATAAATGCCAAAAAAAGACATATACTATGATTCAATTTATCATTATCTTACATTTTTTAAGTATGTATTTATTGGGCCTTATAAAATGGCTCAGCAGTTAAGAGCACTGACTGCTCTTGCACAGGACCAGGGTTTGATTCCCAACACCCACACAGTGACTAATAACCATAAATAACTCCAGTTCCACAGGAATCCCACTCCCACCTCTCACTTCCACAGGAATTGTGTAACTTGGGTGCACTTATGTCATCCTGGCATTACACCCATACACATATAAATGAAAATAGAATAAAATATTTTTGAATAATTATTTATTTATATGTGTATGAGTATTTTGTCTGCCATGTATGTAAGTCCACCCTGTGCATGCAGAGGATAAGGGGGCATTAGATACCCAGTAGTGGGAGTGGTGGAGAGTATTTAGTTGCTAAGTGAGTACTGAGAGTTGCGTCTAGGTCCTCTCAAAGAGATGATGTTCTTCTTAACTACTAAGCCATCCCTCTAAGCTCGTATCATTGATTTTTTATCATTGATGTATAATCTCTTGAAGCCAATAGTTAAGGTGCAGTATTAAAATGATTGTCCATGGGTAGAGTTTCATAGGTACAGAATTCTATCTCTAAAACCAATATGAGGAAAAAGACAAAATGCAAGTATACTGAAAACAGTTTCTTAGCTGACTTAAGTCCATATGGATCCAACATGAGACTGAACTTTAGGGACACTTTGTGAGTCATTAGAAACTGATTAGATACTATCATTAGATCAAGGGACTGCTGTAAAGCCACTAGTAGCAGGTAAATGAAAAAAACAATAAATTAAAATAAATTGTAACCTCTACAAATTGGCACCTGCTCTGTCAAGAAATGAAAATGAAATGGGGAATGATGATGCCATTGAGTAAGAGAAGCTAAAGGATACTGCTGTAGTGTCAGCATAATTTTTAAACTTCAGGGGGATTTAGACTGAAACTTCTTTTTTGAGACAGAGTCTCTGTATAGCCCCAGATGACCTGTAACTAGCTATGTAGACTAGGCTGGCCTCAATCTCACAGAAACCTACTTGGCTCTCCCTCTTGCATGCTATGATTAAAGGTGTTTGCCACCAGGCCCAACCAACTTTTGGTGTTTTTTGCTACTGCTCCTGTTCTTCTACCATTTCTCCTGTCCTCATTTGTTTTAGATATACATTTGAGACAGTAAAATACACACTCTGTTCTAAGAAATAAAATGCTTAGTTTTCCTGGACATTTACTCAGTAAATTAAAGTGGTTGCTGTTATTGTGAGTGTTATTGCAATATCATAGAGCTGGACAATAAGCATTTTTTTCATTATTATTTGAGAATGTCCAACAATTTCTAACAGGGGTAACATTATACCAATTTAAAAGTTGCATTTTACATTTCATCTGTAGTGAATAATCTTTACCTGCTTTTCTTTAATCTTTCAATCAGGTTTATACCACATTCTCTAGATTTCCCTATGCCCTCATTGGCTAACTTTCATCTGTCTATCATCTGAAAGAGATGACTATTTAAAAATTCTCTGATATTTTACATCACTATAAAGGTGAAAGACAAATCTAATGAAACAGGGACCAAAGGCCCGTGTCTCCCATATAGTTTCACCAATGCACCCATGCATTCCAATTTCCTGTCTTTGAAACTCTCCTTTCTGCTATCTTTGCTCTTCTTGCCCAAAGACCATCATAAGTGGTTCTATATTTTGTGTAACCTTGTATCTGTTAGACCTCCTAGAAAATGACATATTCTATGATATCATATGAAAGAATTTCTGAACTGGGATGGTGGCTTACATTAGTAATATGAGTACTTTGGAGGTTGAGGTAGGAGGATTAGCCTGGTTTATAGAGTTAAATTGTGTCTTAAAAAAATAACAATGGGGAACTGGAGAGATGACTCAGAGTTTGAAATCACTAACTGCTCTTGGCAGAGGACCCAGGTTTGATTCCCAGCACTGATGTGGTGAATAACAACCATCCTAACTCCAGATCCACGGGATCTGGTGCTTTCTTCTGACCTCCATGGGCAATGAATGGCGCAGAGACACTTACCTATAACCGATACATTCATACACATAAAATAAAAATGATAAACTAAAATAACAAAATAGAATAAAAAGTATTCTTTATTCCATGATACTCTGGGCAAGAGAGAACAGAAGCTTTTTTTTTAAGTTTCTAATTTTTTTATTGAATTTTTGTGCATTTCATACAGAACATCTCAGTCAATCTTGTCTTTATACTTCCCCACTGGCAAATTCCCATAGCCTCCCACTGGAATTCATGCATTCTACCATTTGTGTTAAGGTCTATTGCATCAAGTTAGTGTCCCTAGAAATTTCGCAGTGCAAATTCATCTTCTGAGGTTTATCAACCTTTCTAGAGTTCCTTGTGTCAGGAAGATCAGCTCTTCTTCCTACAGCAATAATCAGCTTCCAATATTTCTTCATCTAAGATTGGGGGTCTTCTGTCCGTTTCCCCAGTTTGATGCTGTGTTTTGTCTGCTTGATTTTCCATGGGTCTTGTGCATGCTTTCACTATTGCTGTAGGTTCATATGAGCTGGGTCCTAGGAGCTTAGAGCACCCTATTTATATATAGTTATGTACTCCCTCTCTGGTTCTTACAATCTTTCTGCCCCCTCTTGGCAATGTCCCTTGAGCCCTAGGTGGTTTAATATAGGAGTCCTGTTCAACAAGCATTCTGCAGATTATTACTCTTTACACTTTGCCCATGTGTGACTCTTTATGTTCCTGAACCTCTGTGGCATGAGGGAGCTTCAATAATGAGAACTGTGGGATACAGTATCATCCTCTTTACCCCTTGTTCTATATTCTTTGAGCCTTAGGTGTACTGGTTACATTGAAGAGCCACTACGTAGATGTGGGCTATTCACAGACAATGTGTGTGATCAATTGTGGTCCTCTGTAATAGCTACATCTGGTGCAAAAGAAGATTCTTGGATGAGTGGTGACTAGGGTATTTGTCTCTAAAAGTAAGGATACATATTTTGCACATAGTAAGAAATTACATTAGTCTAAGGATATTATAGTCTTGCGGTTTTCTCTAAGATTTATAACCTCTCCAGCCATATGTATTTGGCTAAGTTCACTGTACCACACATGAGTTTCCTCCTATGAGTGGGCTATAATTCCAATTAGGTAGATGTTGATTGCCTTCAACATAAAACTGCCACTACTACACTAGTGTCATGTATTGTGCCAGTCACTGATGTGGATCCTAGGTCTTGAAGCTGATGTTGGATTGGTGTTCTCCCTTAGAAGCTTGCATAGTCATCTCAAGAGCTATGAGAGCTAGCCTTCAGGGGAAGTGGCTTCCAAGTCAGTTTCAGCTCCATTGTTCTAAATTCTGTGTCTGAAGTATGTTCTGTCCTCAGCAATAATGTTTTACGTTCACATTCTGGCAGGCAATCAAGTGTTGTGGCAATAGCCTGTGTAATTTTGGAAGTCTCTTGGACTAATCTGGCCAACAACTAAAAGGAAGGTTTCTCTTGTCTGGCACTGTTTATTATTATGTAGCCTTCAGATATGCACATGGACTCCTTATGTGTTATTTGTCATTAGGTTTTTGGACTTATATGACCCCCACTGTTTTTTTATACTACCTAGGCATTATTTCTCCTCCCTCTCTCCCTGTCTAATCCTTCCTCCATATCTTCCCCATTTAAAATGTCTGCATTTTGCTCATTTCTCCCCTGATAATATCAGTCTCCTATGGTCCCACCTCTCTTGTGCCGCTTCTTTGCCTTTATCCCCAAAGCTTCTTATATATCCATCCCTCACCCTTCCATTAAAATTCCGCATTTTATCTATTTCTCCATTAGTAGCATCTTTCTCTTACTGGTCTTCTCTTCCAGGTTCCATCTTCCTTTTACCTCCTGGTTCCTTTCCATTTTCCTGGTTTCTGAAGTTATATCAGATGAGGATTTGGTGCTAGGATTCATATATGAGGAAGAACACATGTCTTTTGTTTCTCTTAATCTGTGTCACTTCACTTAAAATAACAGTTTCTAGTTCCATCCATTTACCTACAATTTTCATGATTTTGTCTTTCTTTACACTGAGTAGCACTCCATTGTGCTAATGTACCACATGTTCATTACCCATTCATCAGTTGAAGGACACTTAGGTTGCTTCCATCTCTTAGGTATTGTGAAAAGAGCAGCCAAAAACATGAATGTATAAGTAAATCTCTGAAATAGGATGAGTCCTTTGAGTAGATGCCAAGAACTGGTCTAACTGGGTCAAATGGTATGTTCATTTTTAGTTTTTGAAGAGTTCTCCATGCTGCGTTCAATAAGGGTTTTATGCATTTGCACTTCTCCCGGTAGAGAATGAATGCTCCCCCTCTCTCCCCATCCTCTCTAGTATTTGGTATCCTTTGTTCTCTTGATCTTAGTCAGTGTGACTGGGGTAAGATGAAATCTTAAAGTGGTTTTAATGTGCATTTCCTTAATTACTAATGATGTTGAACACTTTAAAGATGTTGCTCAGCCATCTTTACCTCCTATTTTGAAAACTATCTTTTTAGATCCTTGTCCATCTTTTAATTGGTTCATTTGCTTTCTTGATTTGTTGTTTCTTGATTTCTCTCTCTATATATATTCTTGATATTAAACCTCTTTCAGATGAGTCGCAGGTGATTTAACCACTCTGGATTTTCTCTTCACTTCCTCAGTCCCACTTGTTGTTGCTAACCTTAATTCCTGAGCAATTGATGTCTGATTTAGAAATTCCTTTCCTACACCTATATCTTTTAGATTGTTGTCAATGTTTTCTTCAGTTTCAGAGTTTCAGGTTTCATATTGAGGTCTTTGATCCATTTGGAATTGACTTCTGTGTAAGGTAGAAGATAAGGGTCTAGTTTCTATCTTCTACTGGTAGAGATTCAATTTTTACAGCACCATTTGTTAAAGATGCTGTCTTTCCTCCAGTGAATGGAGAACAGAACTTTAAAAATATTTCTTCAGGTGTCTGGAGTCCAAGTGCCTAATCTGTCTACATGTGTCCTTTCTGTCAAACTCTGGTTCTTTTGATGCTTTATATTGTAAAGTACCTTCTGTCACCAGTCTCTAGTGCTGCAGTTGCCAATGTTTAAACAGATTCTGTTTCAGCATCTTGATCCTCCTTCACCCAGACCAGCTCCATTCTTCTGCTTCAGGGCTCACATCTTCTTGGGCTTGCTAGTTAGAGCCTTCCCATACTGTCCCCAATCTGCCTCCAGCCTAGGCCCCGTTCTGATGAACCCACATGAGACCTTCTGACTAGCCTGCCAGGATACAGTCACTGGATTCTTATACTCTCACATTGGGTCTCCTCCTTGAGCGCTCTTGACTTGTCAGCTTGAAACCATCCTGTCCTGCCAGTAAAAATCAAACTTGAGAAACACAGACCAACTTTTCATGCCCCATCATAAAGGAACTAAGCTACATCAACAGCATAAACAGAACTATTTCATACAAACAAAGGCAAGCTAGAATTTCATATGAGACACAACCAACAAAAGAATCCATATGCCCAGACCACATGTACACATTTGTACAAAACCACGAATATTATGAAAAATCTAAATAATATGTGTCCAGCAAACCCACCAGTCCTACAGAAGTGTACTTCAATGAGAACTGCCCAGAGGAACCCAGCACTCAGATTTTAAAAGAACAATCATAATGGATTGTGTTCTAAACTTCTACTTTCATATACATTACCTTACTTTATACTATACCCTGGCAGATCAGATTTGGGGGCCAGTTCATCAGTTCCTTCTGACTCTCAAGTTCCCATTAGAATATATCACACATTATTATTAGAATATTTCTAACTTTGGATCATGTATCTTTTCTGTTTTTAAAATTTTTTAGTTTTTTGTGATATATAAAATTATACACTTTCTGCCATTTCAGACTTAATTGTGCCTAACGATAGCTCTGGGTATTTGTCCACTGTCTCCCATTTGATTGCATTGAGTGGAAGGGACTCTATCTTGGTTCCTTTTTAATCCACTTACACAGTGTAACACACCACCATCTATGCCGTAGCCAAGTAGCACTTAATTTCATGACCACATTGTGTTGTGATAATATCTGCTATAGTTTACTTTCAGTTGTGACAAAACTCACCAACTTGACACACAAAGCACATCACTATTAAACTAGAATCTTTCCATTTCTTGTGCCCAAGATATGTTAATATCACAACATCAGACAGTATCACCTTATATGTCACATAGTCCTTAAAAACTTCAAACACCTTAACAGTTGAAAGTCTCTTTTAAAAGTCCTTCAGCTGTGGGATCTTGTAAAATGCAAAATAAGTTCTGTCTTATTTCTAAAGGGAAGAATTGGGCACACCTAAATAAAATTCAAGTCCAATAAAGTAGCTCAAGGCTGGGAACTGGGATTCACTCACAACCTTCTGCAGTCCAAAGAGTTTTGGTAGCCTTAATTCTCTGACCCTGCCATCCACAGCACACATACAGGTTTTATAGCCCCAAACCAGCTCAATTCCATAGCTCCTGCTACCCTTGGTAGTCATTCCAGGGTCCTGGAACCTCAAAAAATCTGGTTCTTTACCAAACCTGTGTCTTCACCTTCACCAATGACTTTTCTGGTCTTCTGGGGAAGGAGGCTGCAAAGCCTCAGGTTCTCTCTGTAACCCTTCAATCCTGGGATCTTCAATGCAACTGAGACTAAACTTTCGCCAGTGGTCTTTCCTGACATCTCAGGGTGACAAGCCTCAGCTGAAATCATGACCACTTCATGTTCTCAGCACCAGAATAGCTCAGAAGACTCTTTTACATTACCAAGTCCTATTTCCAGCTTGATAATGAAGACTTGGGTCCTGTCTTCGGCTTTTCTGTGCTTACCCTGAAGAAATCTTTCCCAGAAGATTTCACCTGGGAAGAAGGTGAGGCTAGTCTCTTGTTACTCACAGCTGATATTTCAGCCACAGTTAAAAGCAACAGTTGTCCCAGTAAAATAACGACTTCCTTTCAGGTTTTGTTCCCCCCTTAACCACAGATAATACTTCATCCCCAGTTGACCAGAACGCACATATTCTCAATTCAAAATATAACACAAATAGCCCGAATAGTCTATGCTTCTGTTTGAAGCATCACAGGACTGGCCTTCAGTATCTACAAGTCTTGCAGCATAACTGTTCCAAGCTCCACAGCCACAAACTTTGAGCACTCAATGGTTTTTCTATCTCAGTGTTCTAAACACTTCCACAAGCCTCCTCAAAACTTGGTCAGTTCTGTCACAGCAGTACTCTAATCCCGGTACTAATTCCTGTTCTAGTTTGTTTTTAATTGCTGTGACAAAAAACTATTACCAATACCAACTTTGAGAGGAATGTATTTATTCATTACCTCCTAGGTCAGTTCATCACTGAGGAGCCCAAGTAGAAACTCAGGGCAGGAACCTGGAGGCAGGAGCTGAGGCACAGATTATGATGGAATGCTGCTTAATTGCTTACTCCCTGGCCTGTCATCAGCCTGCTTTGTATACAATACAGAACAATCTACAGACAGGTGCCACCAACCAGAGCCTAGTGTTCCCTTCCACATGACTGAGCAATCAGGAAAATGCCCAACAGACATGACCACAGACCATCACAATAGAGGAAATTCCCAAATTAAAGCTCCCTCAACCCAGGTATGTCAAATTGACAAGTAAACCTATTCAGTGCAGAAACCTTTAACTACAATTGAATTCTAAGGAGTAAATTTAATACATATTTTATAATGATCTTTGTATAATTTTATCCTCTATAAAGAAACATATTATTCTTTATTAAACTATTTTTATTGAATCATTGTGTTTCATACAGAACATCTCAATAGGTCTTAATCATTTTTGTATCCCTTTACCCACTGGTATCCCCCCCACTTGGTCCCCAACTGGAATTCATGCATCCTTTCATCTGTGTAAAGGTCTATTGTATCAAGTTTGTGTCCCCAAATGACCATAGTGCAAGTTCATCCACTGAGGACTAGTCAGTCTACCCAGATTTTTCATCTCTCCTTAATGAAGCTCCCTCATAGAACCAATGCCCAGTTGTGTGGGTCACAAATGGCTAAATCAAGATTAGGAATCTGCAGAGTGTGAGTTCCAGGACAAGACTCTTATATTGTCTTACTCACCCAGGCATCCGGGACCACTGTGGAAGAGGGAGCAGAAAGATTGTAAGTCAGTGAGAAGGGGCGTGAGCACATGGAAATAGAATCCTACAAGCTCCTGGGACCCTGCTGCTATGAACCTATGGCAATTGTTTATACATGCCTGAGATCCATGCAAACTGAAGCAGGCAGAAACCCAGCATGGAATGGGGAAATGGGTAGCAGACCCCAATCCTTGCTGAAGAAATAAATTATATTCTTACCTCTCATATCAACTCTTTATTAAAAATTTCAAACTGACAATTGTTGGGAACAAACAGAATCAGTAAAATTCCTGTGTGGGAACACAGAGCAAAGCAGCAGATCAGATATCATTTTCAAACATTGGGTTGAGTCAAAGAAATGAATAACTGAAAGGGTGAATATTTTGTGCCTCTAATAGTTTTAGAAGAAACATTCTGGTCTAGGCACCCTTCTCTATTCCGTGGGGTCTCCTGTAAATCACTTTCCACACTACCAATCTATATCAAAGTGATTTGTCGCTGCAAGTTTCACATATTAATATGACGTTCTAATTAATCCACAGAAGTGTCATTGCTTCTTAGAAACTAATGATCAAAGAAAAGCTGTGATTAGCCAAGTCAGGTTCAGCATGACTAATCTGCTTCTTACATGACTTTATTTCCAGAAAGCTACGTCACTGAAAAAGAAGATAACTGTTTTGTGTCATGTGGTATCAACTCTATGTCCCACGTATAAAATGGTCAAAGAAATCCTAGATTTCCTGTGCTTGTTGGTGACTTAGTCACAATATGCTTCTCATTTGGGCCTTTCCTGTTAATAGGGAGTGAGTTGTGACAAGCATCATATGAAAAGTGCCTTCCAGAAACAAATGGTACTTCACCATAGCACAAGAACTATTACAAGATGAGGTGGTTATTTCTAAGTTATTCCGAATATATTGCAAAGGACCTGTTAGATGACTCAGCAGGTAATGACACTGGCTGCCAAGACCATCCATGCTAGTATGATTCCCCAAGACCTACATAGTGGAAAGAGAGAAACAACTCCTGAAAGTTACTTTCTGACTTACAATAGCACATGCTTCCACACATAAGTAAAGACATAAGTAAATTAATAGAAAATTGATAAATAAATAAAGATTTTACATATCTAATCCATACTTTAATAAACATTATATAATATGGAAATGTAATATTTTCCTAGAGAAGTAAAAATAATATGTGTTACACAGAACACTGAACACATAATTCTATCGTACTAAGATTTGAAAATATTTTAACATGATGGGCATTCAAAAACTCAGTAGTGAAATTCAGAGTGCTTAGATTACTTCTTATGAGTTGTTTGCAGAAGTATATTTAATGAATGCTAAGGAAGGCCCCAATGACTAATCAAGTAATGCAAATGAAATATAATTGAGATGAATCAAATTACAGAAGAAAAATATCAGGTAAGAAAGAAAAGTAAAACATCTCAATTGAAAGAATAAGCAGCTCGAATTCATTCCAACTAGCTCAAAATCAGTAATTACAGTTTCTAAGACTTTTTCAAATGCCTTGTAATAGTCATTAAGGAAACAGCATCCTCACTTGGCGATCACAGCCTAGCAGCATCACCGATGAACAGCACATTCAATCAGCAATTGAGAATAGGGAATATGGTGGTTTTATAAAATGGCCTCCCAAACTTCTTGAAAACTTCACCTATTGATCAGTGTTGGCTCTATTTCCTGCCCCTGGAAATCAGCAGACTTGTGTTCTTGACCCTCAGAACAAACAGAATCATAAGATCTATGCTATTCCATGATGCACAATTTAGTGTCATACAATATCAGTGGAGGCAAAAACAAAATCTAATAAAGGGGTCGAGAAACAGCTTGTTGGTTAAGAGCATGGCTGCATTTGTAGAGGGTAGACCTGAGTTCTGATCTCAGAACCCACATGGCAGCTAATAGCCACAAGTAAGTCCTTTTCCAGGGTATCCGTTACTCTGACACAATCTTCTGATGTCTGAGGGCATTGAAGGACATAGGTGCACTTACATATATGTAGTTAATGCACCCATACACATAAAATAAAAAATAATTTAAAAAATCTAGTTGAGATAATTCATTAACTTAAATTAGAATATTTAGAATTGAACGCATGGGTCATTTAATCTTTACTGCAACTTAGGGACAGGTATTTTTAATTTGTTTATACATGACAAACTAGAATTTAGAGAAGTTAAGTAACTTTACTGACAGCACTATATTTTAAGTGAAAGGATTGAAATTGAAAAGCAGATTTGCCCATGTCTGGAAGTCATTTCAGTAATATTGATTTTTGTTTCAGTCATATTTATAAAAACTAAAAAACAGAGCCATGATCTTAAGTGGTTATTCTAATGCTTCATAAACTCAATATACATGATACTGTCAAGCATGATTCAAATTAACATCCAATCATTTAAGTGAAAAATTCTTCTGCACGACATACCTCGGAGGGAGGGTAAGTGCTGAGTTAATATTTTAAATAACCTGACATCTGATATTTTCTTACAAAATATGATACGGCTTATAGTCTGAGTATATTGATGAAATAAAACACTGACCAAAACCAACATGGGGAAGAAAGTGTTTTTTGGCTTCCTGCTCATGGTCCATTATCAAGGGAAGCCAAGACAGGAAATCAGGGCAGGAACCTGGAAGCAGGAACTGAAGCACAGACCACAGATGAGAGTTGCTGACTGGCTTGCTCCTGTGGCCTGTACTCAGCATGCTTTCTATACAACCCAGGACCACCTGCCCAGGAATGGCACCGTGTACAATGGGCTGCACTCTCATATCATGCAACTAATTAAAATGCTTGACAGGCCAATCTGATAGAGGAAATTCCCAACTGAGGGTTCTTCTTCCCAGGTGTGTCAAGTTGACCAGGAAAGCTATCCAGTACAATATGCTTTTTGCAAAGATAAATAAATGAATGAAGGAATTAACTAGTTTATATTCAAAGTAATGTTCATTGGGCAAATGATATAACAGAGCAATGTCCTCATAGAAGAATGTGATGATGTTTCATTATAGCTGTTTACATTCTATCTGTATGCTAATTGCTTTCTTTACTTAAAACCAGTAAACTCTATATTCAAGTGGATACTTATAACAGTCTTAAACTATAAATAATTCATTTATAGAGGAAAGGTCTTAAAGATAAATTCTAGATAGTAAAGACTGCATAAACAGAATTGAATAAGGATTATTGAGCTGTTTCTATACAGTGAACTTACAATTACTCCACGGAAAGGATTAATTTCAAATAGGAAGACTTTTAACGTTTTGGAAGTTAATGTGATAAAAAGAAGAAAGTATCTAGTTAAGTCACATTACAAAGGGAACATCATTAACCCCAAATTCTTGCGATGAAACACACTTGGATTTAATTTTTTATAGATTCTGGAATATTTTCATATACATAGATTTCTCATGGATGAGACCTGTATTTGAACTTAAAAGATATTAATGATGATTAATGATGATTCACATAGTATCTTTCCTTAAGGTAATTTTACTCAGTATTTTTATTTTATATGCTTTGTATCTGTTCATTTAACTATTTACCAATTATCTGTCATCTCTCTACCATCTATCTATCTATCATCTATCTATCATCTATTGTGTGTAAATGTGTGTGTACATGTGCACGTGTGCATCTGTGATTTAAGTGTACCACAGTAGACTTGTGGAGATCTGAGGAAAATTACAGGAGTCAGTTTCTCTCCTTCCATTATGTCAGTCCCAAAGATCAAACTCAGGTTATGATACCATTTCACTTTTTATTCAGTACTATTTTCCATTTATGATACCACAGCCCTGAAAAGTTCAGAAAAATAAAGGTTTGTGCATTGTTATTGTTTTGTTTTATTTATTTATTATTTTATACAGAGTCTCTCTGTAGCCCAAGCTGGCCTAGAACTTGCTAGGTAGACCAAGATTGCCTCTTTGCCTCCCCAGTGCAGGGAGTAAATGTGTGTCACCACACCTGGCTAGTGCAGCCTTTTGTATTAAAGAATTTTTCTTTTTTGTTTGTAGACTCTCAGCTTTTTCATCATGAAAATGTTGCCATATAGTTTTTAAAATCTACTGAGGCCTTTTTATTCATGTTGCTCTGTATGATATAAAAATCAAATAAATTAAGGTAAAACAGTATATGCTAATAAGTTCGGTTCAATACATCTTAACATTATCATTGCTAAATTACTAGGTTAATGATGCTTTTATGTGAAAAGTAGCCTCAGGAAGTCATGGAAAGCATAGTTGATGGATCCTGACCATTTGACTCAGATTCATTCTGACCCAATTTCATATTGATTTTATTTCATAATGGATTAAATGGCAATGTAATTTTTCATAAGGGGTCATTTATCTATGAAGATATGTGCAAAACAATTTTTTAAGCTGGCCTCGAGAGAAAAGGTCTTGGAAGATGACATTCCTTTACCAGAATGAGTAGTTAACAGATGTTTTCTGAAACTAGTTTCTTAATAATAAAAATTTCTGCTTTTATTTATTCAGACAAAGTAACAAAGATTGACACATTAATTATGTATATCAATAAAAAGTCTGTCAAGATTTGGTTGTTCATTATATACCCAGTGGATATGAATCTTTGTGTATTTCTCAGTTATTTATTGAAAGTCTTTGTGTGGAAATCATGAATATATAATAATGGAACTGCAGAACACTCTGCTGTCATGTTGGTTATATAATAGCAGAGGACCAGACATTATTCAGTTACTCAAACTAAACTGTGAACAAAGTGTAGAATGCAATCTCTTTCCTGTGAGAGGTCTATGTGACAGGAACACTTTACTTAGTAATATGGAGAATGCATGTTTATCAAGAAACTTCTATTTTGAATTAAAATATTGTTCTATTTGGTGGGATCAGGCTAGCATCACAGTTGTGTGAGGTACTACATTTTAGACAAACTAAGGTTGAAAATCTGTTTTTTGTCTAGTTGAGTCCTTCCTCCTCTATTTTAATTTTCTTTCCACTGTCAGCCTCTTCTTGAGATGATTTAAAGATGGATGCACTGTCTTTAGGAGAAATCTTACTCTAGCATATTACCATCATGCCCCTGCTGTGAAAGGGACATCCACACAAACCATACCCATTATGTGAAAATAGAGTCATGACCTCCAGAACCCAGGGTTGCTGAACCTTGCCATTCTGGACTCTGATGATCTTTGTGTGAAAAGGAGGAACATCAATATGTCTGTCTTCTATTTGTTATCTCCAATGAATACCTGAGAAACAGTGATTTCTGCTCATAGTACATCATCTCTGCTACTCTATAGTGAACAGAACTTCTCTCCAAGAAGTACACCATTCAAACAACATCTCTTCTAAAATGACTGTGTGGGAGTTTGAATTGCCCTAGTAGCTAGAATTTCATGCTCTCTATTTCCTCTTAAATGACTGATTTTTTTGTTTCTCATGTAAATAAAGATTTTTTTTGTGGAATTTTCATAAAAAGAAGGATTACTATGATTAAATTTGAACTTTTGTCAGTCCCTTGTTATCATTCATGGTTTTATTTAGTTTTTCTTCTGGATTGCACTTAATATGAATTTTAAAATTGAAGGCTAAACTTGAGTCAGTGTGTCTTTTGCCTTTTCAAATGTAAATTCTGATTAGGGATCTGGTGAATATGTGACAATTACTGCATATTATGATTTATCTATGTTGAGCAGTATATTAAGTCATAAAGTAAAACTCTGCAGTGCAGACCTTAAAGTTGTCAGTTGTATACACAATTACTTGATGTTTTTTTCAGGAGAAATAATAATCAAAGAAGTTAAGTAAATTGCTTGCTTATTCTTCACAAATTTTTAGTTAGTTATTGTATATACTAAGATAAACACAATATTTGCTTTGAAGAGGTCTATATATTTAATGGCTAGAGAATTATACTATAAAACCTGCATACACTGATTTAAGAAGTTCTTAGAGATGTGCATAGATGTTATGCTAAGTGAACCAGTAAGAGAGTGATAACTGTACTCATGGGCAAAGGATTAAGATTTAATGTAATACATTAAGCTAGCAGGTATTTTCAAATGAAACAATAATAGTAAAAATGCATAAGCCAATTTAGTCATTCAAGATGAAAATTAATAGCAGATGCCTTTGGAGACTGGCATGGTGGTAAATGACTGCAGAGCTAGTATTTGGGTTGCTGAGACAGAAGGCTCACGAGGTTGAGCCCTGGGCACAAACAAACAAATATAACTCTATTTAGTAAGTAATTCTTAATCCTTCAGTGACTTTCCTTTGTCCCTCAACACTTCAACAGTCCCTACAACAACCAACATTTTGTACTCTATTGCATGAAACTCACCTTAATTTTACCATGAATAAAACACAATATGGATAATGAATCAACCACCAAGAGGTCAGATAAAATATGCCAGAATCAAATGAAAGTGCCATTTGTTTAATAAAATCTTATATCTAATAACTGGATTATTTCCATTAAAAGAAAGTATATGGTGCCAGGATGATTTTACTTAAAAAATAACAATTTGAATTTTCAAAATTAAATTAAAAATTTATTTATCTTTATTTGATGTGTATGAATATTTGCCTGCATGTACGTGCATCCATGTCATGCAATGTCCATGGAGGTCAGAAGAAGAAACCCGTGGAAGTAGAGTTACTGGTTATCCCCTTACTAAGATAATTTTTTGAAGAGACAAAATTTGAAGAAATTTATCACAAAAGATATGTGTATCAATATTTTTAATAAGACATAACTTGAATCAACTAGAACAGCTAGTATAAGCCCTTGGGTTATTAAGATGAATGAACAGAATGGGAATATTTTGTGTGTACTGTATTTAACAAAATATTTAATAGCATCCATAGAAATATCTCAACGTTTTCCCCTTATTGTCTAGAATTTTATCTACTACTCTAGGTTCCCACGTGCTGTTTGTGAGTTAATTTGATAGAATCAAATATTCACTATTTTTAAATTATGAACAAAAAGTTCATGCAAAATCCAAACATTCAAATTGAACTAGTTTCTACAGCATAACAACTTCTCAATGTAAGGTTATAAATGATGAATTTATAGAAAATATAATAAGAAAACATAATTATCTTAAAGAAAAATGGCTTAATTAATTAATAAAAACACTACTTTGAAGTACAGCACGTCTCAATCACGTATGAAAACAGTTTATAGTAATTGAATATATTACATGAAAAGAGCTTTCAAGAGCAATAGAAATGGAAATGTTCGAGAATATTTTGAGGAAAACCCTCTATGCTTACAAGAAAAGCAAATTTTGATCTTCTTGGGAAGGGTGCTTTCTGACTTGGACAGGGCAGATGAAATATAAACAGAAACATGAGTAGTCAGTATGTGATGTTGAAAACAGCACTCCATTAGCACCTTCATGGAGTTTATCTTTTCCTCCCATATTTATGTAACTTTATCATTTATAGAAAGATTATGGGAATTTAAAAATAGCTGATAGTCAAGAAACTGTATGATAGCACTTTGCTGAATACATAATAAAATTGTTCCACTTTCCTTAAAGGCGGTTTTAAACATGAACTACTCATTACTAATCCACTACATGTACTTTAAGTGATTAGGTTCTGCTTCTTGAGGTGAAGAATCTGTATATGATCTTCTGAATATATAGCATTCTGCTTTTTGTTGGTCTGATTATTTTTATGTATTTCTTTTCTTTAGGCATTCATATTTTATATATTGAAATCCTTTCAAATCATATGAAAACTTGCCAGTTAGAACTATATAAATTAGAGTGACTTGTCTCTATTAAAATATTTTAAATATGACTTTGGGGCTGCAGAGATCGTTCAGTGGTTAAGAACATTAACTGCTCTTGCAAAGGACTTGGATCTGATACCCAGCACCCACATGGCAGTTAACAACCATTCCAGTTCCAGGGAAGACCTTGTCTCAACTCTGTGGGCATTGTACAAAATGGGTGCACTTATAACAGATACACGCTGAATCACAAAATAATAAATAATAAGTAAAATATTAACTAAATATAATTTTACTTTGTTTTTGAATCTTTACTTTTTGATGATCCTGATCAATGATATTTTATATAAACTTCCCAGGTGTGTCTTCAAATTAGCTCCTGAGTTGAAGATTGAATCCCCACTGTGGACTAAATATATTAATCCAATTTGAAGAATCATAATAAATGATTTAAAGAGAAATACATAATTTAATTAATGGATTAATTAATCTTATGTAACCTGGCTGTTTATGACCTCAAGAAAGTTCTATGGTTACATTAAAATTACATAGTCTTCACCTCTAATAATGTTTTAAATTATTTTTTAAAGATTTTATTTTCATTTTATGTGTATGTGTGTTTTGCCTGCATGCATGGAAATTGACCACTTGTGTATCTAATGCCTATGGAGGCCAGATCAGGGTGTCAGATTTCTGGAACTGAAGTTAAAGATGATTGTTAGCTGCCATGGGGTTGCTAGGAACCAAACTCTGGTCCTCTGGAAGAGTAGTAAATGCTCTTTACCACTGAGTCATCTCTCCAGTCCCCTAAGAAGAAGGATTTTACAACTTCCTTTCAAGGTTCACATTCAGGACTATTGAGGTATGGCCCAGGTAGCAAATATTAAAGTTCTTAAGCATATGGAATTTTGTTGCTCTGAATAATACTTAATATTTTCTCATTCTCTTTAGATGACTTTAAGTAGTTTCCTCAGATGCCAAGGATTCATGTGAGTGAGATTTGGGCCAAGAACCAGGGATAAAGGCAGAATAATACATAGTTTATTCTTGAGAAAACACTGGAGGAAGGTTAGAGGATACTTCTAGTCCATAAAAAACAAAAACAAAAAACAAATTCATAGTCTATGTATCCAAAAGCTAATTTACCTTTTAAAATATCTACTTCAATCTCTTTCTGTCTTCATAGATGTTCTACACAGTGTTTGGTTTATCATAACTTTTAATGTGTAACTTTCTTATATGGATACATTATATAATATTATATATACATACATATATGTGAAAATATTTATGGATAAATAAAATCAATCATCTATCTACCTATCTATCGAAGTTCATCATACCACTGATTAAGAGCATCTAGTATTCTTTCCTAGACTATAAATCTTTGCATGTCTCTGAGCCTAATGAGGTGATTTATTATCCTGCTGTGCACAGTCAACTGTGGAGACATTTTTTTGTGATCACAGTGCAGAGTGGAACTAAATATTAAATACAAAATTGTGCCTCCATGACTCTTATAGATGTCATTCATATGACATATTTATACCCCTTTTTTTCCATATACAGCAATTTTTGTTCTTAGCTTTTAGGCTGTTTATGAAATCTTTTTGTCATTTTAATAATCTTATTTCATTTGAGAAATGCAAACTGCAAATCTCAGGCAGAAAATTACTTTGATTTTATACTAAGTGCTTTGCAGTAAAATTTAGAAATAAAGACTTTCTTTTTGCATTTGAGTTTTGTAGCCACCTCATCACAATTTCTCACAGATGCATTGTGGTATTGTGATTATGAATCAATACTATACTGTGTTCTAAAAATTACAGGCGAGGCTTAAAATTTGGTCATGAATAGGCAACATTAATGAAATAAAGTGGAAACCACAGCCAGGAAATGGAAGCAAATATTTAACTCTATGGGATAACAAACTTGTTCTTTTCAGGGAGGCATCCAGAGTTTACGGATATTGTCTGTGATTCACTACCTCAGTGACCTTGAGAAAGCAGCTTATGATTTCCTATATAAAGATTAGTAAATGACAATAATTGCAGATTCATAGAATTATAACAATTGCAAGTAAAATATTTAGTATCAGAGAAAACACCAAAGACGGCTAAATGTTAGTTACTGATTTCTCATGTTCTCATCTTTATGATCTTTTCTTACACTGACAGTGCAATTAGGCCACTTTACAGTCTTTAAAACATGACTGTCCAACTTAAATGTGTATGCAGATCACTTGGGATCCCCTGAAGATGCAAATTTTTGAGTCAGTGGATAGGCTTTCTAGGAAGATCAGAGTGATACTAAGGACATTGTTCCAAAGTAACCACACTTGGTGCACTAGATACGTAGAACGCCATGTTTGCCTCAGAAGGAGAATTATACCAGTATCTCAAATAAAAGCAGAATTACAGATTTAAATTCTACCCTCTCCTCCTTTCAATTTGTCCATCATCCAATAACAAAATAATTGTGATTACAATCAGCAAAGAAAATTTGAAACCAATCTTTCTGTACTTGTTCACTCAAAATTGTTGGCTTTTCCTAGACCATTACTTATTGTAAGTGATAGAAGATAATTTTGACACATATCCTTAAAACATAGGAAAGTAGAAATAGGTACTTCCATGTCTTTCTTAGACATTGCCTCAAATGTAAATATAGGGCAAGAAGTAAAATTCATCCAGGTCCTTCATAAAACATGTTCACACTACAAGATTATTTTTGTAAGAGGTTGAAAGATTTATAGCATAATCATGATTCAAGAAGCAAATTGAGAAATGTAAAACAGTATTTAGTCAAAGAACAGAAGGATAGAGGAGAATTATCACAAACTGATGTCTAGAAGAAATATTAAACTGTCTTTCCCTATCAGCTTTTGCTAATATTTACCTTGAACCTGGAGCCCATCTTGCATTGTTGCTTTGATTGCCACTTCCTGCTACTTCAATATGTTCTCATGTTTTTCCCAGAAAATACAGTGAACAAATATGCCATAAAATTTAGAAGGAACCTTCTTAAGTTCTTTATTTACATAGCCCAGCTTAATACTCTTTAGGAACTGTGGAGCAATTCGGCACTCTAAAGATGATGAAGCAGAGCAAACATAATCTGAAGCATTAATCCCACGATTCTAAACTCTTTGATTCCTTTCCTTTTCTTGAAAGCCAAAAAGTCCCGCAACTCTGCTCTTTGTAAAATCCTTTTAGCTTTTCTCTTTTCATTTGTGGTATCATAATTCACCTCAGTTCCATTCATTTTAGTAATCTGTTTTTTATGATGATTCCATTTTTTTCCTTGTGTGTAGCAGATCTTCAGATGTCTTTGTCATATGCAGACCAATAAATATAAGAACACATGCTAAATTTTATTACATGTTGTGGTGGTTTACAGATGTATCCATTTGTCTACCAAATACATCTGTACTAACCTCTTTATTCAAAGACATTGCAAAAGAGATGGACATTCGATCTTGCAGGTGAAGAAGATGATAGGCCATCATGCCTCCTGGTGACAACTCACTTTTATGACATGGTGCCATGGGTCTCATTCTCCTGCATGTGGAATCTGTATCCTATGTTTTGTTTACTTACTGAGAGGTAAATAGAGGCTCATTTCAATTAGAAAATGTGTGTGAGAAACTCCAGTGAGTGGATGAACAGGGATATTGCACAGGACCATCTGCTTTTTAAAATATTATATTCTGTGCTTTAAGCCTATAGACAGATTATAGATTTAGGAACTTTGAATAGATTTGCAAATCATTTAAAATCTTGGTTTTTATACAAGATTTTGTTTCTTTCCAGATAACTATTTTTTCTTTCCCAGATTACTATTTGATATCACCCTTTCTAAATCTTGATTTGAGTACCTATCCACCCAAAATGTGCAAATAAAAGTCAGTTTGAGAAGATTTTGCCCATAAATATAATCAGGTATGGGCTACACCAGCTCTCTCAGGGCTCAGTCATGGTCCTTTGTCTAATGTTTTGAAAGCTGCTGGATATGAGATATTGTGGTAGCCCCTTCAATATTCTGCATAGCAACATTGCACCTTATTTTCCCTTTCTGCTATAGAAGCAAACTCTTGCAGACTCAAGCACAATGACATCTGGATCCACATGTCACTACATGATTGTCATCAATAAAAGTGGACTAGAAATATTATTCTGAGCTAAGATAAATAGGGTTTGGAGAAATGTGTGCTAGTATGAAGATGGAGCATGAGAAGCACACTTCCATGGACAGACATTCAGTCCATTAAATTAAAATAATTCACATTATAGACATACAAGCCAAGTATATGAAAATGTTACACTCTGTGCAAAATTAATACTGTGTATGGTGTTCAAAGGCTTATGGTCCTGCCTTTAAGGAACTTGAAGGTCAGAAAGCACAAAGTTCATTTACATAGCCACTCATTTTTTTCATTACTTCTGTAATGAGATCTATTATTTCAACAGAGAGACCCTCTTGAGAGCTGTTTTTTAATGTTTTCTGGCAAGCAGCTCTTTTGATCTTATTCCAAGGCTCAGAAATTGAAACAATTTTAATTTATTCAGAAAGAATGTATATAGTTACTGTAAGTTGATAAATAGGCTGTAGTTTTCTCTTTGTAACTGCTCTGTAAGCCCCAAGCATTCTCAGACTATTTTAAGTTTCACCACTATTGTTCATATCATATCTTGCATAGGGACTAGAAAATACTTTGCTTGAGAATAACTTGTTAATAGATGAAGTACATAAATAAGTGAAGTCTAACAAAATTCTCCAATGTCTACTTGGGCTAATTGTTCCTGGGGCTTGAGAGATGGCTCTGCAGTTAAAAGTACTGGTTCCCCTTGCAAGAGGACCCAAGTTTGGTTCCCAGCATCCACATGATGGCTAACAACCATTTAAAACTCCAGATGATGTGAATTCCCTTGTAACTATAGATAATGGCCACCTTGAATAATTTCTGTAATGGAGTACAGAATGAATAATTTTGATATATTTTGCTCATAGTAAATCTGAACTTCTTTTCCTTATTCTTTCTTCCATTTCTACACAGTGGGAAAATTAGGAGTCTTCATATGTTATGCCATGAAGGAACTTCTTTCTTTACCTAAGAAAGAAACATGCCAACATATATAAATAAAATAAAACAAAACAGTTAAGTGTTGCCTTCACTAATTGTTAACTATGTTTAAGTAACTAACTTTCATTGCTTTTTTTTTCTATCCTGGATTATTTAATGAGTAACAAATTTTTATATGAACTTAACTGAGATAGCCTGCCATTGATTTTTTTATTCAATATTTACTATTATTGAATATTCTCATAAAGCGATGGGTGTGGTGGTTTACTAAGCATCTTTACATTGCGAGAAAACCATGCCCATTTTTGGGCTTCTTGGATGATCTTATATGTGGTTGCTATCTATAGTAGAACATTCAACTAATTTGTGTCTGGACAAAGATGTTGAACATTTTGAATATTACTTGTTTCCCCTAATTTTGACTGTTGGATGTACTTTTATAGGTTATCCACAGTTATCACACACTTGAAAGACTGCTATTCGGTACTCTTTGTTGTTCACAAATCTCACTGTGATTCTAAATATTCATTGTGTGGTGCTGCATATTTATTGATAATTCTGTTATCTTCATTGGCTCAAGTGGACGGCGCCACCTAAGATGCTACAAGATGTTATGGTGGTAAGAGTTAACCAGAAGACGACTTGTAAATTGAAGAGCCTGGTGCTCAACTTATATCATCAGCCTTCTCTCGTGATATGCACGATAATGTTTAGGAGACTGCTGGGTTCCACTGGGTTTCTAGTACACTCAGAAAATGACACAATAACAACCATGCTGAAATGTATACCAGTACCTGAACTTTTCAGTCTTACAAAATAGCAAAGTTAGCACTTCTTTATGGAAAATTCCATCAACACAGGCAAGAGTCACTTCCTCCCCACCCCCTTGGAAATTCCTAGAGCTATTTAGGAAGAGGTTTGGGGTTCCTGCTTATTTAAACAGAGTTGCCCAATCATGTGAGTGATTGAAGGAATGCTGAGTGCTACAAGGATACAGCTGATCGCCTCCTCCAGCTCGTTTCTTCACTAGCTGCAACAAGCTTCTCTGCGGCTCTGCTTCTGGGACTGTGGCCTGTGGAGCGGGTGTTTGGGAGGAGCCCTGAGCATCCTTCTTAGTACCACGGACAGCTCACGAAAGCCTCAAACAGGAAGGCGGAGGAAAGCTCCTTGCATCACCAGGAGGAGGAGGGAGCTGACAGGCGGGGGAGGAGAGGAGAGAAAAAGGAATGACTGCTCTGGGCAGGGAGTGAAAAAAAATCTGGGAGCAGCCAGAGCGGGAGGTCTGGGGAGTGGTGTTTAGTTGCACTTCTCTCCTTATTTAAGCAGACCCGGCATAACCTTCCCGGAGCAGCTTCAGTGTTTCTAGGCGCAGCCTGCCACCTAGACCTGACTTCCAGGTGAGTTAAGCTGAAGGGTGTACTGAGGATTCTGGAACTAGGGGCGTGGACTTAGAGAGGTTGCTCAGTTGCTTAGTATTTACCAAAGTCAAGGACAGACTTGGTCTGTCAATGTCTATATAAACTGAGTGTGCTGGGATGGGCGGTGAGTGGTTGTGATCTCTGAACTGTGATGAAACTGGATGGAATTCAGCTGGAGTGAGCTTGAGGAAATGTCCTTAAAGGCAGGCATTTAATATATGTGTTTGTATGTGTATAAGCTTTTATGACAGAAATTTGGGTTTTAGCCAGCCATTCTGTCTCTCTTTTTCCTTGTTGCATGCCACTTTTTCAAGCCCTGTCACATTATAGGACTGGAAAGATGTGGATAAGGGGTCTGGGTACAGGAAAATGTTGCCCTCTGAGTCTAGGACTTTGCTCTTTTTGCTCTGCTTTCTTAGTACGCGGGCTTCTCTTGTTCTGTACTTTCTGTGAGCTCATTAAAAGGAAGCTCAGGCTTTTCATACTGGCTTCAAAATATGATAGCAATTTAGCTTAAAAGCCATATTGATTCACATCTCCTCTTCATCTGTTGTTCCAAAATTGGTACCTTTCTTTTTGACTTCTTTTTAAACACAACTTGAAAGTAGATGGTTGACAGAAAATGTATTTTTTTTCTCGGTTTGCAAATTCTATGGTTATGTGAAAAGTGATGAGTTCATATTAAGGGGAAGGCAACTTTATCTTCCTGAAAGGATGCTGGGAAAGCACTGATGGAGAAATTCTAGGAATTCAGTTACGGATGCTTCTCCAGGATTCCTTAACATAGTGTTATTTTACATCTGCTTTAAAGTAGTTTCACCTTTAATGCATATGTGTAGGTATGTGGCAGGACATGCTTGTTTATGAAAGGAATAATTCTTTGTGTTATAAAGTTAATTTGGTTTAGAAATCACCTGAATTAGAAGTAGAATTAACTTAAAATCATCATAGACATAGAAGTTTGTTTGTTAACCTGAGCTGTTAGATAGTCTGGGGCTCTGGTTTGGATTCAGTATTCACTGGGAACATATCGGTGAATGTCAGTGTAGTGCATGGATGTACAATTTGTCAGATGAGCCACCACATATTTTTATAATAATGAAGTGTACAAGTTTCTACTTTATTAAGCAAACATGATGATCCTAATCTGTAGCTAACATTTAATATTTTTCTGCTAATTACTAAACTTTCTGTCAGGGCTTCATATCATCTTACATTTATGAGAATTTGTTGGTTTTTCAAGTTGAGAAAGATGAATCCTGAGTTTTAGCAATAAAAATGCACCATTTCTCCACTTCTTGCCCATTCACTTGGATTACAGCAGCCACACTTGAACAGAGACTTTAAGCCAGGATTTTTTTCAAACATCTTCCTTCTCTAATTTCTTGAACAAGTTTTGAGAAAACAGAAATATTTGGTCAATGTTGTAGCTACAGACTGGAACATAGTTGAATTAATTATGCTACATTTCAATAATTGCTATTTTATAAACCAGAAATGTATTTTTCATTTTCCCAAATTTAAACCTTCTTTTATTTGACTGTTGGAAGAATGATACAAAAATATGTCATATGAAAAATGCTTCATTCCTTGGTTTATACTGGTATTATTTCTTAACATGATGATACTTTAATGTAAATATACAGAGAAATTTTTTTCATGATCATGTGCTTCACCTTCAACTAGCTCCTGAATTTCTAAAAGCCAATGTGGGTCCTCTCCAATAGATATACATTAACAGACAGCCTTAAAATCTACTCAGGAGATTCATGGGGATAATGCTTTTCTTACAACGTAGAGGCAGCTCACAGAGATGTGTTTTAAACTACTGAGAACTTGATATGGTATACATCTTGCTTTAGGGAAGATTCCCAAACTTCACAAGATTCCTTGAGAACCCCAGCAGGTAATGGAGAGTTAATATAGGATTGAAAATGAAAAAAAGCATGGGAAATGGATGGTTTTGGTTTAAAATGTGTGACTATATTTACAACAACTATTTGTGAGTAGTAAGGGGCCTAAGATTGGCTTTGAAGTAAGCTCATCTTAACTATCGGGGAGGAAAACTGAGCACTATATCACTAATTCCACTTTGTATTTATCCACTTTTGATTAATAATAATGGGCTCTATGTGTGTCATTTAAAAATCCGTATTAGGGGCTGAGGAGGTGGCTCATAGGTTGAGTGTACTTGGCTACTATTTCAGAGAACCAATATCTGGCATCTCACAACGGCCTGTCACTCAGGCTCCAAGAAATCTGACATCTATTTCCAGCTTCTGTGGGTACCAGAAAGCACACAACATATACAAATGCAGACGCAGACACAATACACACACATAAAAATAAATACATCTTAAAATAATTCAAAATTGTATCAGTTCTGAGAAGTTTGGTGAGTTTTGAGGGAAGTTGTTTTTGAGTGTGTATATAATGTGCAACAAAGAATTTAGTGGGATTAGAACTTGATCAGATGCAGTGAGTATAAATTTGGCAACCTTCCAGATTCTCACATAGTTTGAAAGTAGTTTTTGACAGTGCATACATGCAGTTCATGGTCATACTTGGATATTAAGAATAGAGTATGCTTTTTGTTCATCCTATATCAGGATACCATGCATACTCATAGCTCAGGTATTCTCAAATGAGTCAAGGTAATTATTTCTGTGGCTCTTGGCCATCTGATCTGAGCCTTTCAGGATGACTTAAAATTATTCTCTGGAATTTTAATCTTGTCTTTTTTCAGATCTTGTAAAATATCTCAAGCAGGGCATTGGGATGCTCACCATCATTTAAACATTTATGATAAAAGGGATCCTCATGAGAGAGCCTTAATTCTCTTCCTTTGTGATTCTTTCAGGTAGATGATGTTAACTGAATTATGAGGAAAGGAGAAAGATAAGAAATATATAATTTCTCCTTTTGGAAAGACTGGGGCCTATGGTCCTTTTCCAGAGACATTCATCTGCAAACATATATGAGCAAGAGAGATTTATATATATATTAACATAAAATATCTAGTCAATTTCTAATGATCTCTGTCCTCCAAAGGGTTGGAAATAAGAATAACATTTGGGCTCAGTTTCCTTGGGGAACTATTATGGACAGGAAAATACTCACTAGAGTTCTAAATAAAGAACAAGGGAACAAGACTGTGTGTGTGTGTGTGTGTGTGTGTGTGTGTGTGTGTGTGTGTGTGTGTGTTTCTGTGTATTCCTATCATTGGTTAAGGGCTGCTGCAACACTTCAAGAACCACAGCATCAATTCTCTACAGCTTCTGAAACAGCCTGGATATAGGCTGTTATAGTTGTTTGTTCCCAAGAAAACTATTGGGAACAAACACTCCTCACCTCTCCAGTTGTGTGACCCATGTGTATGAAAATAGTGAAGCTGGAATGTGGTTGGCTTACTGATTATGTTGCATGATTAGCATGTGTGATAAAGTGAAGAGCGTTTTGTTATCATGCTCATTTAATAATGTTTTTATGAATAGACAATTGTGGAAGCTATGAAATTTGGTTTCTTTGGTTTCCAAAAATTGCCACATTTACTTGATTGTTCAAATTAGCTTAAGTCAGTAAATATATAAGTTGAAAGGAGATGATTGGATAACCTGTTTGCTGATGTTTTATGCCTCTGTTAATATGAGATTTATTCTTTGCCCATCACTGTGACACTAGTGGCCTAAGGGAGTGCTACAATATATTTAATGCAGAAAAATATGGATGTATGGGAAAGGTAGAGATGCTTAGCAACCACAATTTTCACTGAAGCTTTTCAATGCAAGCTATTTTTGATAAGTACACGTTAGTCACTATTTAAGAGTAAGAACAAATAGGGGAGTTGTGAGGAACTATAAAATCGACATTGACAGATTTTTAATTCTTTTTTGCTTGTGAGTGGTGCTGGTGATTGAACCCATAGCCTCACACATATCAGTTATTCTGTGGATCTTGGTTAGAATGAATAATCCAATTATTTTTAATTTAATGAAAATTTCCATTTTCATTGCAAACAAAGCTAGAAGCTAGAAGCATATCATGATGAATCATGCTGTATTGGAGCTCTAAAATATGTAAATGTAAAATAGGTGTCTGTTGACGCTTTTCTCAAGGAATGGTGATAGAATGGGTAATAAGATAGCAAAAGAGAATTCAAGAACTGTGATAATGTGCACATCGAATAAGCCTTTGGATAAATTTGGGTGGTGGAAGCTCACCAGGTAAATTACTAGCCCTTCAGGCCTGGTGACATGAGTTCAGTCTCTGGATACCACAGTGGAAGGAGAGAGTTGACTTTTCAAAGTTGTCTTCAGACCTCCAAATGTATGCTCTGGCATACACACATGTGCACTCATACATACCAATAATATACACATATAAATGACAAAGATTTTGACTTAAAATAAAGTATAGCATATTTATTAAGTATCAAATGCTGCTAGTATATTAATGAGACTGGATAAAGTTACACATGTGAGGACTTAACACACCAGGCAGCAATATAATAAGTGTTATCCCAGTTCCCTCACCATGTTTCAGAGTGACTTATTCATATTATTTCCATCCTCAAAATCAATGACAAAATTTCCAGTACTTCTCTGGCATTATACAACCGATAACCATAGAGAATTATAATAAGCATTTCTATACTGTTACTGTGATTATGTACAGAAAATCATGATTGGCTGTAGGACAAGTTTCAATAAAAGAGGTAATTGTTTATGACACGAAAAGAACTCCTTTTTCATCTGCATCTCATCAAGCATTTTTGAGTGGCATCCTGTCAGAAATTACATGAGAATTATTTTTCTACTTATATAGGTTTGTATTTGTTGTAGCATAATTCATGTCTGAACTTTATCCACTTAACATAAATATGGAAAGTTGAGCCATGATTTATTTTTAACAAAAAATAGACACTTAAAAATATTTATTATTTTTATTCAGTGTATGTGAGAGTATTGCCTGCAATACTTTATGTAAGTTCACCCATGTCATGCAATTCTAAGGAGGTCAGAATAGGGTCTCAAATGTCCCTGGAACTGCAGTTGTGGATGGTGGTTCTTTGAGATCGTGTGAGTGCTGAGAATCAAACTCAGGTGCTCTGCAAGAGCAGCCAGTGCTCATAACCACTGAACTAACTCTCCAGCCCCAATATGTTTAAACTAATGCTTTGAAAGTATTTAACTTGGTTTTGTTGGCTGAAGACAGAATCGAAGAAAGTAACATTTAGTGGTCTTACTGAAAAATACTTGAATCTTCTAGGTACCATGTGACTGTATGGAATTATTTTCAGATGTAACATTTCTGTATAACAAGAAGAATTCTTACATGGAGATATTGGCTTCAATAGATATTTAATTGTCAAAGGGCAGCTTCAATAGGATTATGGAGAGGAAGAGACAGAAATCTTTCAGTTCTAAGTTATAAACACTGTGTATTCATATGGACTAGTTAACAATAATACTTATAAACATGCAACTCAAATGGTAAATAAAGATAAAAATTCTTCCCAGATGTCTTGATTATGTTTTAACTCTCTTCCTCATCTCCTTAATGATTTCTTAAGTTTTTTAGTACTTTGTTTCCTTTGTAACTCTGATAGTATATTAGTTTTATAGGGTGGCCATAGCAAGTTACTACAAACTAAAATATTGTAGAAATGAAGTCTCAGTCTTATACTTTAATACTTTTATCATTTTTTGAAAAATTTAAAACATTCTTTTTTTATTTTAAATGTTTTATTGAGTCACCGTGTGTTTCATGCAAAACATCTCAATCAATCTTAATCATCTTTATACTCATTTCTCCTCCATCACTCTTCCCATGGCCCCCGCAACTGGAATCCATACATTCTTTCATCTGTGTTAAGGCCTATTGTGTTAAGTTAGGGTCAGTGCAAGTTCATACACTGAAGTGCAATGAGCCTATCCAGAGTCCCTTGCTTTAGGAAGACCAGCTCATCCTCACCCAACAGTTGTCAATATTTCTTCAACAAAGACGGTGGTCTACTACCCATTTCCCAAGTTCCATGCTGGGTTTTAAGTTTAAGTGAATATTGAGTGTGCTAAAATGATTAATGTAGGTTCATATGTGCAGGGTTCTAGGAGCTTGTAAGATTCTGTTTCCATATGGTCATGCCCCTTCCTCACTGTCTCTTACTGTCTTTCTGACCCTCTTCCACAATGGTCCCTGAACCCTGGTTGAGTGAGACTTAATATAAGAGTTCTGTCCAGGGATCCACAGTTTGAAGATTCCTAATCTCCATGATTTAGCCATTTGTACCTCTTTATGTTACCGGCCTTTTGTTGCATGCAGGAGCTTCATTAATGAGAGCTGAGAGATTCATCAGTGTCTTCTTTACCCCTTGCTCTATATTGCATGAGCCTTGAGTATAGAGGCTGCATTGTACATGGGTCATTTATGCATGGGCGATTCGTGAACAGTGTCTGTGTGTGAGCAGCTGTGGTACTCTGTATTAGTCTCTGGTGCAAAAGAAGCTTTTTTGATAAGTGGTGACTGAGATACTTGACTGTAAGTATAAGGATACATATTTTGCATTTAGTAAGAAATTACATTAGGGATGTGACAATACTGCGGATCTCTCTAAGATCGATGGCCTCTTCATGTTTATTTGGCAGTGATTACAGTGCCACACATGAGTTTCCTCCAGTTGGGTGGGCTCTAAAGTCATTTAGGTAACCATAGATTGGCCCCAAGATAAAAGTTCCACTTTTTCACCAGTGTCAAGTGCTGCACCAGTCATTGATGTGGTTATTTGGTCATGAAGCTGGTATTGGGCCATCGATTCATGTTTTCCTTTGACTGCTTACCTAGTGCTTTCCAGAGTTATGAGAGCTAGCCTTCAGGGGAAGTGTCTTCCAGGTCAGTTCCAGATCCATTGCTCCAAATAAGGTCTCTGGAGAATGTCCTGTCTTCATCATCAAGGTCTTACCATCAAGTTCTGGGAGGCAATCAAGGGCTGTGGCTATAGCTTATGTACTTTTGGGAGTCTCTTGACCGACCCTGGCCAACAGCTCAAAGGAAGATTTCTCTTGTCTTGCACTGTTTCTTGTTATGTAGCCTTCAACTATGTACATGGGTTCATGTAGAGATATTGCATGTGGAAATTGTCATTAGATTGTTAGACTAATATGATTTCTCCTGGTGTTTTACATAAATATACACACACAGAAAAAGAAAAAGAAAGGGAGAGAGAGAGAAAGAGAGAGGGGGGGGGAGGAGAGAACTTTTACATTATATTTTGTTCTTTGGAAATTTGATATATGCATATTATATCTATTGGCCAGATCTACTCTACTGTCCATTCAAGTATACTATCCCCTAATATATCTCCCTGGAAGCATGCATCCTAATTTTTTTATAACCCATTGCATCCAGTTAGTGCTGCCTATTATGTGGATGTTTGTAGGATCAATCACTGGAGCATTGACAATATACTAATGGTCACTTTGAAAAGAAAAGTTATTCTCTGTCTCTCAGCAAACTTCAGGTGCAAATAGCTTCTCACCTCCCATTCCATACTGGAAATTTTAATGGACTTGGTCCTGTGTAGGTTGTGTGCAAGTGACCACACTTCTTTGTGCTCATGTATACAGCAATCATGTCATACCCAGAGCACGTACATTCACAGCACTATTCCCCTTCAGTCCCAGTCTTTTGAATATCTCTTCCATTATGTTCCCTGACCTGGGGTGGAGCATAATGTACTATTCCATCTATGATTGAATTCTCACAGCACTTTAGTAGTTGTGAGCTTCCTCATAAACTACAATCCTGTACAATAAGAAACTTTTTTGTTGGAGATTAAGAACACCACAGCTGGGGAAGTCTCCCCTATGCTCTAGGAGGACCTTTCCATGTTCTTTTTCTAAAATGTCATGTGTTCCAACTGCCTTAAAGTGTTTTTTCTCAATGTGTAATTTCTACTGAATTTTTATGCATATCATACAACACATCCCAATCATATTCAGGCTCCCTTCTCCATAACACCCCTGCCCCACTCTCCCCCACTGGATTTCATGTATTAGGTTGAATATTTTAAATTTTTTATTAAATCATTGTGTATTTCCTACAGAACATCTCAATTAATTTTAATCATCTTTACAGCCCTTCCCCAATGATACACCTTCATAGTACCCTAACCGAAATCCAATTCATATATTTTTTCATCTGAGATAAGGTCTATTGTGTCAAATTCATGTCCCCAAGTTCCTCAGTACAAGTTCATCCACTGAGCTCTAGTCAGTCTATCCAGTATTCATTGTGTTAAGATTATCTTAGCCTCTCTCAGTTCTCATTAATGAAGCTCCTTCATGCAACAGAGGGCCTGTAACTCAAAAGTCAAACATGGCCAAAGCACAGAGATTAGACGTTTGCAGATTGTGGGTTCCTGAACAGGACTCCTATATTAAGTTTCTGTCATATATTTTAAGGCCTATCTAATCAAAATTGTGTACCAGTCTTGTGTACCAAGATTGTATCTTGGTGCAAGTTTATCTACTAGAGTCTAGTCAAACTATCTAGAAAATAAAATGAAAATCAACTCTTTCTCGCCCAGCAGTGATCAGCTGCCAATAGTTCCTAAGCTAACACTGGATTCTGCTGTCCATTTTCACAGTTCTGTGCTGGGTTTTTGTATGATTGAATTTGCATGGGTTTGGTATATGCTGTCACCATTGTAGTAAGTCCATATAACATGTTCCCAGAAGTCTTGTAGACTCTATTTCCTTATGTTCATGCACCACTCTGGCTCTTACAATATTTCTGATCCCTCTTTCTCAATTGGTCCCTGAGCCATGGGTGGGTGGTTTTAATTTAGGACTGTCTTACGGTTTTAAGGGTAAGAATTCCAAAGTCACATTCACTAAGCAAAGTCTCTCTTTTTTTGTTTAAAGATATTTATTTATATGCTCATGTGTACATCTCTGTGTGCACTGTGTATGTGCAGGTGCCCACATAGGCCAGAAAAGGTTTTGAATCCCCTGCAGCTGGATTTTCAGGTGTTTGTGAGCTCTCTTGTTTCTGATGTCCTGCTGCTATGCTGCATACCAAAGCTCTAGGATGATTCTCCTCCCTCCACTTCCCATCCTGCATTAGGAATGCTGGAATTACTATTGCAGGCTACCACATCTGGATTTTTACTTGGGTGACAGTTTGAACGCAGGGCTCAAACATGTGTGAGGTGCTTTTATGGCATGAGTCAACTCCCCAGCTCATCCTCTGTCTTTCTTTAATAGTTCTTGTGATTAGGTTGGGTCACCTGTAAAACCAAGTAGAGTCACTCCATCTCAGGTTCCTAAACACAGTCACATTTAAAAGTCACTAAACAGTGCATTAAGAATAACACAATTTTTAGATTTATTATAAGATAGTATTGAGAAATTTCCTGAGTAATAATTGATGTTGATCAATTAAATATCCAAAGAGATATTAAATAAATGCTTAAGGAAACATTGCAAATAGAATAAATGAATTATCCCTATTATTTATTTATCAAGGCTAACACCTATATTACTAAATTACCAAAGCATAATATATTTTATTGTTCTTCTTTATATAGTTTCCCTCTTCTTTACATACTATAACCTTTACAGAAAACAAAGGAAGGTTAAATCATCTTTTAAATTTCACAGGGCACACATCCCAAGGGAGTGTCAATGTTGGGCCATAATGAGGGATGCACTTTACACAGGAACATTGGGAATATATTTTATCTCATGAGTTATATGGACAATTTGGGTCTTACATTTAATGATAATCATGTCAGATTTAAAAATCTTTCTGTAACCCAGAAGAGGACCATTGTATAAAATGGATTCATTTTTCCTTGTGTGCCATTGTTCCCAAAGAGAACTTGAAATGCCCTGTTCAAATTAATTCAATGCAAATGAATTCTTGCTGCCTCACAATTTTGTCCTTCATTTTTCCTAAAATTATGTTGTAAATGGATGAGACATGCTTTACTGGTTGTTGTGCAGGGTGCATTGTCCTTCCTAAAAGCTTCCTCATTTGTCAAAAAGAAGCCATTAAGGGTAAAGTAAATTATCTTATCTGATCACAGTACTACCACTGACCTTGTAGCAATAAATTTTATAATCACTACAATAAATTAATAGTATTTGCAATTGTAAGAGTTCTTATAGGAATTCATTTTTGAAAATCAAACTGCTGTGTTTTCATTCACTTTTAATCGCAGTGTGACTTACAGTTTTACCTTTTTACTATCTGCTTCCTTTCCTGCAATATTCTAAGTTTATAAATGTTTTAAATTTTTTTTGTATTTCTGGTGGCTTAAAACTATTTTTTTAATATCAAGCTAAAAGGGAATTTGAGCATGAAATTAAAGAAGAATGATTATGAATGGTTGTTTTGATAAGAGACAGGCAGTCCTTAGGATATATGTGCAAAATCATTGAGTGAAGGGATGAGATCAGACTAAGAACTGCTGTTAATAGTTAAGTAAAAGAGGAAAGTACATGCACATTTTTAACTCTCATGTCCACAGATACAGTAACTGTGGCACTGAGGAAGCTATTCCTAAGAACAAACACTTCATCTGAGTTCTCAGCAACCATTTGTAAGGAGGATGGTGGTAGGCTGCCTGTACACATGGCCCTCTTTAGCAGGCCAACTGTTACTCTTCCCACCCACTTCGCTGAGAACATATGGCATTACTTTGGCTGCGGAAGCAAGTGTGTGTGGACATGTCTCCAAGTGGGCATGTCTTCTTCGTTTTGCTCATGCCTCCAAATGTCTGTTGCTTATTATCCATTGCACTAGATTTGAGGACAGTAATTATGCTCTTGTTAATTATTTAATTTTTCTCTACTAAATCACAAAACCTACTGGATGTTCTTATTACACCTTTTTCTATTATTTATTATTTTTATTTTACTCTATGTGTATGCATGTGTCATCTGCATGCATCCAAGTACACCCATGTCGTGAAATATTCATGGATGACAGATGAGGGTGTTGGAGCCCCTGGAACTGGAGTTACAACTGGAGTTGTTAACTGCTTTGTGGGTCTTGAGATTTGAACCGGGGTCTTCTCCAAGAAGAGCCAGTGTTTTTAACCACTGAGCCTTCTCTCCAGCCCCAAATTAAAAAAAAATGTTTTCAATCAAAACCTAACTAATTTAAACTCAAAAGTATTCTACAGAACCAGAATAGCAGAGATGTCAGAAATGTTACTGAGTTAATTTTTTGTGGAATAATTAACCGGTGAAATTCAGTAACATTCTTGCAATCATGTGGATGTATTGGGAATACATGATAAGATAGACTGGAATGGAGAATCATCTAATTCTAGAATAATTTAATCACTAATTTAATTAATAAAACATTTTAAAACTGGATTTTCTTTAAGTTCTATGAATTATGAGTTTGGAATGTGACTGGAAACATTTTAGCAGTGACTCTAGAACTCTATCTTACAGGAACTTTTTGTCTACATCCAGACTAGAAAGCAAAACTAGAATGCTCATGATGAAATTGCACTTACCAGGATTTGATGTGATATATATTAAGGAGCAAGAGGAGATGGATAGATAAATAGAGGGAGAAAGGGAGAGACAGAGAGACTACAAGGAGATGATGACACTGCCAGACACCTTTATGATATTACTGAAAGATTAATATATTATGTTTTTTGAATTTTTAATTATGCAGTTGTTTATCTTACTTGTCTGACTGTTTTGTGTGCATGTATATAAGTTTACCACATGAGTACAATGCCCACAGAGGTTAGAAGAGGATGTTAGAACTCCTGGAAATGGAGTTATGGATGATTGTTTTCTCAAGTGTGTGTGTGCTGGTAACAAACCCTAGTCCTCTACAAGAGCAGCCTGTGCTCCTAACCTTTGAGTCACCTCTGTAGCCGTTGCATGTTTATTATCTAAACACAAGATAATTCTACACACTATTAGGGAAATCTAAAAAGTATTTGATAAAAGTATGTTTCCTAAGTATAAGGTAAATAAAATCAAGATTTAGGTAAGAAACATTGAAAAAACAGCATCCCCCGATGTAGAGCTGGTTCATTTTAAGAAGCTTTCGAGTGTGCCATGTTCCACAGAGTTTCCTTTTATTTGTTTGTAACATTGCATATTTATAGTGAATCTAAATTCAGGGAATGTGTGAAATATTTGACAACATAAGCATCCAAATGGTAATGGCGACTGACGATGAAATATGGAATTATTACTGCTGTTGCCTTGCTCTGGGAACATAAGTTTTCATCACTTTTCTGTTTGTTATAGCATTAAATGACAACTTTATGTGATTCAACTTGAAATATTTCTTCCAGCTTAATTTATTTTTGATCAATCTATATTATTAACTGGGATGAGATATAAAATGATCAGTATATTATACTAATAAATTATATCAATGGTAGCTAAAATATAATTTTAGAATATGCTTCATCACCAAAATCTAAACTATACTGAAAATATTGTACAGATAATTTTACTTAGATGAGCTATATTAACTTCATGTATGTAATATTCTTAACTGATTTCCCTTTTTCAAGTATATATTTGTACCCACATAGTTATATAAAATTAACAATAGATGTCTTAGTCCCCCACATAATTTTCATTAGTTCTTTGGAAATTTCATACAGTGTATCTTGATCATATTTAGCCCCTCCATCCAACTCCCCCAAGGTCTACTCCCATGCAACTTTGTTTTCCTTATTGTTATTTTTATGAAACCCATATTGACTTTTCCAACTTTAAGTGTCAGTACCAGATCAAAGACACAGAGATAAAACAATTGCATAACAAGTTCTGAAGAAATGTCTCAGAGGTTAAGGGCAATTAGAGCTCTTCCAGAGGACCCCCATTCTAGTTCCCAGCTCACATGGTGGTGGGAAAGCACCTGTAACTCCAGTTTCATGGGAATGTACTCTGAAGGTTCCTGCATGCACAGGGTGTGCAAATACTCATGCCGACAAAAACACATACACATTCATTTTCTTAAAAATGAAAAAAATATGTGCATAATGATTAAAAACATTTATGAATGAAATAATTCTGAATTATGGGAAGTATATCTATTCACTGTATATATGTACACATGTGTTATAAAGACAAAACATGTTGTGTTAATTAACATATTCACACCTATCGGTGTACATGTTTACCTTATGAAAATGAGGATATGTGATATATATATATATATATATATATATATATATATACATACATAATGTGCACTTTTGCCTTAATATTTGTTTTTCTACTTCAGTAGTTAAGAAAAAAATAAGGAGTGATTTTCATCTGACCATTTAAAAAATTATGTATATATTTATTCTTATTTTATGTATATGAGTGTACTGTCTGTATATGTGTAAATGCACCTATGTCATGTAATGCCCACAGAGGACAGAAAAGGGTGTCAGATTCTCTGGAAGTGGAGTTACAGTTGGTTGTTAGCTCCCATGTGGCTGCTGGAATTAAACCTAGGTCTTGTGTAAGAAGAGCCAGTGCTCTTAACCACTGAACCATCTTTCCAGTCCCTTCATCTGACCATTTTACCTCACATATCCTGCTTGTTCTTTCCTCATAGTTCTGTTTTCTTTTTTTTCCATCTTGGTTAGCTCCTGGGGATCAGAAAATACCTTAAGATTACTTCATATTTTCCAAGCAGCTGAACATGCACACACGAGACCACTTGCAAAAGGATATTTTATTTTTAATAGAGAAGTGACAGTTAAAGTTACTTGCTGTATATTAGTGCCTGAGCAAGTGATAATCAGCTCTCTAGCTACTGAATTAATCATTGGGCAGTTTTAATCACTTGCAACCAAACACAATGTTCAACAATAATATAACAAAACATGAAATTTGGACCATACCCTCATAGTAAATGGATCAAGTTAGAAGAACATTGTTCATCCATTCAAATTCAAGTTTCTTTATACTTGTCATTTGTTACCATCATATTATGCTACTCATAAACCATAAAGAAGCAATTCCACTAGCCACTTTCTAAAGGGTAGTCATGGGGAAGTAGAGTTGGCTATCATACTTGCATTTTTTTCATACTTTCATAGTGTGTATATTAATTACATTCTGTTGCTACAATAAAAGTGCTGACCAAAACTAACTTGGAGAGGAAAGAGTTTATTTGACTTATAGCTCATAGTCCATCTCAAAGGAAGCCAAAGCAAGAACCTGGTGGCAGGAACTGAAGCACAGATCATGGAGGAACACTGCTTACTGGCTTGCTTCCCTGGTCTATGCTCAGTCTGCAGTCTTATACAAGAGAGGACCACTTGCCTAGGAGTGGCACCACTCACAGTGGACTCGGCCTTTCTACATCAGTCATCAAGAAAAGGCCCCACAGACATGGCCAAAGCTCAGTTCAATGGAGGAAATTCCTCAATAGATGTTTCCTTTACCCAAATGTGTCAAGTTGACAACTGAAGCTATTCAACACATGATATAGCCTCAATAAAGATTGATCCTATGACAAAGGTTATCCTTCACCAATCTAATGACAGAAATTTGAAATAAACTCTTTCCTTTCAGGATAATATTCAGATAATTGAGATCATTTGCTGTGTTTTATAATAAATTGATAGTATCAAAAACTGAGTGTATTATTTTGTACCTATGAATTTCACAGTGGTATAGAGTAAACTCTTCAAAATATAAATAAACCATCGATAAAGTTAATTTCCAAAACAATAGTGAAATGAATTTGTCTAATTACAGTCATAAAGCAGGAACTAGGAAGAAATTTCTGATTGGCATTTTGACATAATAAAACTGCTATACTTCAAAAGATATTATGAATAGTTGGGCTTGGCTGTGAAGGTTTGTACATGTCCCATCATCTTGGGAGACTGAGGCAGGGGGATTCAGTGTCAGACTAGACTACAGAATAAGTTCACATCAGCCTGTAAACAATAGTGAGACTGTGTATGGGAATATATCGAACACACGTTGAGAAAGAACTTCTAATTTGTGGGAAGAGGAGGGATGGTGTATTCTCATGTATCCACATATGTATTAGCTTGCATGCATTGGCACAGTGTGTGTGGAGGCCAGAGTTGACAGACATTGCATGATTTTTTTCTCTTATCCATCATTTGTTTTGAGAGAGGGTTTCTCACTGAACATGGAGCTTACTATTAGCTACATTAGCTGGCCAGTGAGCCCTGCCACCATACGCCTGCTCCGTTTTCCAGAGGTGGGAATACTGGTAAAGGGGTGCATCGCCAAGCTTGGATTCTAACTTGGGTGTTCAGGTTATGAATTTAGATTCTCATGCTTGATAAGGAAGCACTTTACTCAATGACCCATCTCCCTTGTTCTGGTATCTAATCATGTAAGTGAGTATGTATAGAGGATAGGAAGGTAGAAAGCAGTACACAAGAGAAGAAAAACAGAAGCTTTAAGGGAGAGAAGTAAGGAGAGTAACAGAGCACATGATATGAAGGTAGAAGATGAAATCCTGGGGTGAAAATGTTAAGTACAGATGGGAGGCAAGGAGATGGGGAGCACAGGGGAGATGGAGGAAGCAAAATTAATCATGCAAAAAGGAGCCATGCTGCTTTGTAAGCTAATTAAAAATTGTATTTAAAAATTAAAACAAAAGCAAAATGAAGATAAAATGTAGGCTAGATGTATAGCTCGGGGTTAGAGTGCTCATCTGGCATGGGAGAAGACCTTAGCTCAGATTCTCATACTGAAAAAAGAAAAGAAGGAATGAAGGGAAGAAAGTGTAACAAATGCAACTGTAAAAATAGGGAAAAGATTTGCAAGTCATCTGGCCACACAGCGATAAGGAAAGGCTGCATTCCAATTTCATAAAATGTAAAATTATACTGGCAGAAAACATTAAGAAACTCTTAAATGTTTACAAACAAGACTAGTACAATTTATATTCTTGAGAAACGTTCAAGAACAATACAGAAAATAGCTGATATGTGATATTTATTTTAAAACATTTTATTTATACATGCTATAAATAAATACATGGACCCGTAAAGTCTGTCGTTTTCTCTGAGTACAGTAGTTTTCCCTGAAACTTAATTATTAAGTCATCGGTGAGCCTGAAGTGTTTTAAATAATAGATAAGCATTATTTTTAAACAACTAGATACCTGAACAGTGGAATAGGCTTTTAAGATTTTTCTCTGTTCTTAATAGGGAATAGGAACTCAATTGCAAATGTGTATTCTTATGTGCATAGCCTACTATATTATCTTTTTCTTTATTAAATATTTATTTTTAGTTTTTATGTGTATGGTGTTTTGTCAACCTGTTTGTACATCTGCCCATGTCATGCAATGCCCAGGGAGACCAGAAGAAGGCATCAGATAACCTGGAACTGTAGTTACAGATGGTTGTTAGATACCATATAAGAGTTGAGAACAGAGCCTAGGCCTCTACAAGAAAGGCCACCTGACTTAACCACTGAGCCATCTCTCCAGGCCCTCTTTATTAACTTTTGTATTTCAAATGTATATTCAACCCTCTGAGAATATTCTGTTGAGAAATAGTCTTTCAAATATAACTGCAGATGGACCATTTCCTAAATTTTGTCCAGGTAGGAGCTTAGATGCCTTAGCAGAAATTATATTTCAAAAGCAGTTCTGTTTTCTTTGTACATCCTACTCTGAAATCAACTGGTTAAGATATTTTTTTAAGCAAAGTGGTTTGATGTACCTTTTTATTGGAAAGAGATTTTATTTCCCTAAGTGTTTTGTTGCCTAAGCGTAATGAATATCCGGTCGTGGAATTTAGTAGAACAGATGCTTATTGTGATATATTAGATGAACTTGTTTCCCTCAGCATGCACAGGAATGAAATGCATCTGGCTTCTGCATATAAAAGTCAACTGTGCTCCCAAATGTGTTTCTGTACATGACACAGATTTCTTTTTAGGGGAAAACACCCTGCTATCTGCTCAAAGGGGAGCTTTGCTTAATTGTGAAATTCAAGTGACCTGAAGTTGAAAGATACTAAATTCCAAACTGGGGGCATAACCTGAGCAGGTGAGGTTATCACTGCATAGAAGTCCTGCTGCTAAGCCACTTTTATGAAGACAAAGAACTGTCCATAAAGCAAAAAGGTATTGGAAAGCAATGTAATCAAACAAATAATCGTGGATGGTATTCAGTAGATATCCAGTTGAAGGGAGGAGTGTTAGGAGAGTCTAAGGGAAAAATAAAAAAGTGAAGCCAGCTTTAAAAACACAGATCTCCTAGAAATAGTGATGAGACTAAAGATTAGGCTAAACGTGGAATAAACAGCCGCCTGACTTGCAGCAAGGAATTTGAAACTTGTGTACCTTGCCAAGGGAATGATGTGCAGAAATAGGACTTTACAGACACAAAAGCTTTACTTCCTGTTGTATTGTCCAGGTAACTTTTAAATATGTAGTTTTATTAAGACTGAACTTATGTTTGATAATTGACAAGCATGGAAGATAAAGATTTCCTAGAATATACCAAAATTGTTTTCAATAATCTGGAAGCTATTCCTGTTAAAATACTTTTAGATAATAAATTTTCTCCAGGATTGAGTTCTCTGATATGTTATCCAAGTGATCAGCCCTAAGCACATGTATACATAAGCAGCATTAAATGGGCTAGTAGAGTGAGTGTGTTTATACATACATATGTGTATAATTAAGAAATAAATCAGGTAGTTGGAGGCATTGAGGAATTGGGGGGGTAGAGAAAGTATATAAATTATGTAAATATAGTACTTGTATGAAATTCTAAAATAATTTAAAATTTAAAATAAGTAAATAAAATAAAGAAAAATAGTTTTAATTATGCATCCTTAAAATTGTATCCTATCAGTGTTTCACACAGCTTCCTGAATCCCTTCAACTTTCTCCCATTCACTTAGTGTTGAGGTAGAATAACTGCTCTCAGAAGATGTTCAGACTAATCCCAAGAACCTGTGGATATATAATGCTAAACAGCCTGGGAGGATTAGGATGCAGGTAAAACTGAATTTACCAATCACTCGATCTTAAATAGAGAGGTTCTACATCATCCAAGTACACCCATCAAAACCTGAAAGAGCTCCAAAGATCAGAGTTCACAGGAGATGATGAAGGAAGCCTGGGTGGAGTTTACTCCACAGGCAGAGGCAGAGGCTGAGACCAGCAAGTGCAGGACTCTGGGAAGCTGGGAAAGAGGAGGCAGGGAATTCTCTCCCAGAGTCTCCAGAAGATTTACAGACCTTTAGAACTTCCAAGCTCCATTAGAAAACAAAAATGTTCTTTAAGCCACACAGTTTGTACCAAGATGTTGCTGTTCCAGGAAGAAAAGAACACATTTAGTCTTTTTAAAACTAAAATGTTTAAAATTAAGTTTGCTGTTCTGGAAACTAGTGTGAGTTGATTCTTTTCCCCTACGTTTCTTTTTTCTTAGAAAAATGAGAACTGAAGTATAATTAGTAGTTTTATTTTCTGAGAGATCATTCTGAAAATAATATGAGCATTAAACATCAATGGTCTTTTGAGGGCTAATAGAAATCTTAAATATGTTCTCTTCTTTGGATAATGGAAGAAAAATCATCTTTCATGGACTATGAAGTCACTGGGAGAATCAAGCTGAGGTTACCATATTCTGGAATTATCTAACCAATACTCCCAGTGAGTACTGGGATTTCAAGTGTAATTGAATTATATAATTTGGAGGCTAGAATATGTGACAATCGAGTATTTATTTATTTGTTATTTGGAGCATACCTGTGTCATGAAACTTGAAGCATATTTATGCTTTGTAATCCCACTGCCACTGAGCTCCTCCTTTGCCCAGGAGAGATATTCTGTCTATCCCTTCTAGTCACAGAATTTCATTTACTGACCACTTGTGCACAGGACAGTCATTTAAGTAATGTGCACACAGTGGAGTGGACTCTGATGGAATGTACCGCTATGGTAATAGACAATAAGCGGTGGTATGGGGGGATAAAGTGGAAAATGGAAGATATCTGTCAGCTTTAGAAATCATAGTATAAAAACAGTATGAAACCTCATTTTTCTTAAGATGGGTAACTTTATCACAGGTCAAAATTTATAATTTATGTCTTTGCATGAAACAGATCAAAGTTCCTTATGATGAAAATTATTATAATGTGAGACAAAGTTGGATTAAGATTTCCTTTTCTTCTTTGAACTTTTCCTAAAGAAACTGAACAAATGCAATGATCATTAATTTTATATGTAGCAACATTTTCTTCCCAGAAATAGAGGATTTGGGTAGGTAAGGAATGAATTCCTCAAAATTACCCTGGAATCTAGAAAGGAACTATGTAAAATTAGTAGTAGAACTTCACAACCTATAGTAATGTTAATGATTTCCTTTCTCTTATTTTATGATTAATGTCAGCATATTCACAGTATAAAATAATTTTATTAAAACTCCTTTTAAAAGTATCTTAAAATTATTCCATAACTCCCAAAGCCTTCATTAAAAATCTCTGGAAAGATTAAATTGTTTTTAAAAAATCACATATTAGTGTTGAATACATACTATTAGAAAGGAAAATTAATCATCAAACTGAACAGTCTCTGAACCCTGAAAGCTACAATCATGACAAGTTGGCAAGATATGCCAAGTGGTGAAATTTTGTATGAATGTTACGGGAGTAAATAATCAATTTCTGATTGAATCTAACATACCCTTCACAGGATGAAACCCGTACCTGACATTGTTATAGAAGACCCGGAACCTGTGGTTAGATAGGTCACATAACATAAGAGAGACCCTGTTAATATTATTATGCTAAATAAACATAGTATTAAACCGTGTGTGTGTGTGTGTGTGTGTGTGTGTGTGTGTGTGTGTGTGTGTTTGTCTGTGTCTGTGTCAATGAAGCCTTTTGAAAAGCATTTTACCATTGAGTGATGAAAGTAAGCAATTCCAAGATGGAAGTTACCTTTGTAAAGGGCAAGTATACACCTCAGCACAGTGTAGATACTTCGCCTGCCTGGACATATTTTTATTCTTTAATAGTATTTATTGTATGCCTACAAAATTTGAGTCAGTGAACTTTTATTTGGGTGCCATCTCTTTGTTATTGTGGTTTGTGTATGAGTCAAGTATTTCCAGGTTCTTGGCCTCTTATTCAAGGAATTGAAATAAAGGCTTACATAGATTTTAAGACTAGTAAGAAAACTATTCAAAGCAAAATGATAGACTATGTCAGATACTCTCTTAAGACTGACAGCTGACCATATGAATGAAAAATACACAAGGGCCAAGATTATTGTTTTGGGTTTCTTTACATGAGGTTTAAGAGAAGGAAGAGTTTGGTTGCTAAGTGTGGTATAAGGTATCTTTTGATTGACAGGCTCGAGTTAGATAGTGCCCTGCTCAATGTGCATATCCTTTCCCATAATGCATCTTATTTTAATCATGTACACACAAATATAGATAGGCATAAAAGTTCACTGTTTACCTTACTAGGCATGCACTCAAAACCAGTTTAAACAGGACTGGCCCATCTTGCTTGGTTTCAGGATATGTCCTTAGACAAATTCTAATGGAAACAGAGCATTGTCAATAGCTTAAAAGGCAGAACAATTTATTGCAATTTTAAGATATTATTCTTGTACATTTTGTACTTTATTGTTTCCTATTTTGTGAATTTAATACATGAATATTATATTATTTTATTTTCATCCTTCTTAAGTTTCCTCTTACTCCTCAATGTCCCCCCTCCCTCACAATTTCTTGTCCTCTTCTTTGGTTATTATTGTGAAGAAATTTCATGGGTGCAGCTCCCCTATCTTGTCAAGAACAGGCACTAGCTAGAGGCAGGTGTCCTGCACCTCTCGCTCTTACAATCTTTCTTCCCCCTCTTCCTCCACTTTCCCTGAGCCTTAAAGTTGCATTCTAAAGATATCACTAAGCCTGCAATTGACATTTTCACAAGCAGGCATATGTGGCATGAAGGTGTAGCAGGTTGCTATCTGCATTGTTTGGAAAGAGATAAGTGGGCATAGTGCATATAGATAAGCATCTCAGGCTACCAAGTGCACTGATACAAGAGGGGTGTATTCTAACCCAAGCAAAGTGGAGTCCAGGATGATAAGATATTCCTTGTGCTTGCCTAATTCCTCTTGGCCAGGCAATCAACAGTAGTGCCCTGTTCATAGGTATTTCTACTTCCTTTGAAAAAGTCTTCCATGCCTGGGATACCCTGAAACTTTGTCAGAGGCATAATAGTTACTCAGCTGAATTAGCTGGAGGAGCTAGATTATACATGGCTAACATCTCTTAAAAACATGCTGGGAGAGGGAGAGAATGCCTTTCTTATGACCTCAAGATAGCCTGACCAGACTCCAATAGATGAATCAGGGCAAAAATGCCTGACTGCATAGGACTTAACATGTATGATAGAATATGTAAAGGGGTTAGGAGAGATGCGTGGGGGTCTAAATTTGATTAAAAACTGTTGTATGAAGTGTATAAAACTCAATAAAATTTTAAAAAGGCATGCTGTTCCAGTTCCCAAGAATCTCTAACTTGAAGGATGAGGAATGACCAATTTACTTTCACTGTATTTAAAACACGAGACCCTCAGGTGATAAGATATTTGTGTACACATAGGTATGTACTTTAGCATGTATAAGTAGACTTACAGTGTTCATTGGATGAGACAGAATGAATCTCACAGTATGATAAGAAGTTTGTAAGAGCAGAGAATTATAAGATTTGAGGAAACTGAATGGAGGAATGGAGATGTGTTGCTACTGGAATTTATGCATGTATTCCTTAAATCTCAGTTCACTTTCATAGCACTTACTAAACTATGGAGATGGCTCAAAGTATCTTGATTAATTTTATAATATGCTTTTAGTCACTTCAAAACCAAACTTGATTGATATTAAAGGACATATTTTCCATCTTTCAATTTGAGACATGCTTTTTTCATCCATCTTCTGGATGCCAAGAGCTAGAAGAAGTTCAAATTTTCTTGCTTCCATGACATCACAACTTCCAGAAGGCCAATTTTCCCCTTCTGGTAAGTGACAGTGTTCCATTGACATTCATGTGCTCCAGGAGTATTGGCCATGCCTCTTTTTACTGTTGCCATCAGTAGATTGCTGGTTGCACTTCTCATTTATTTAACCATTTAGATATTTAATCAAAGTTTTCTTCAGTCAAACCCTTCTATCATTCCTTATGATGCGGATGTCCTTGGAAAAGAACTGTGAACATTTCCTTTTTCCTCCATCTCTTTTCACATCTTTTAAAATGTATTTTTATCGATTCTTTGAGAATTTCATACAAAGTATCTTGATCATATGGGAACCCCTTATCCAAATACAAACTACCTTACTACCTCAACCCCAGAATTTATGTCCTCTAATATTGTTGAGTTTTTAAATGGTACTGAGTAGAATTTGTGTTCCCAAAATGCTCGTGAGCATGGGTCCATGCCCTGGAACCTGGTCAATCTACCCTGATCCACACACCAGTAATGGACTCTCCTTCTGCCAGCTATCCATTGCCAGTAGATCCTCAGTTAGGAGTAGGGCTTCTTGACTACCCCCTGTGTCTTCATGATGACTTTTTGTTTGACTTGGACTTGTATTTGTCTTGTACTGTCCCATCTTAATCTCCATTACTTGTTTCCTTTCTTCTACTTTTGTTGCATCTCTCATGGTCAATCTGAGGCATCTGTAGTAGAAATGCTGCTATAATTTTGATATAAATAAGTCACATTCTAGACATCACTGCTCTTCTTGGTCTTTTGACTTGATAGCTTCATTTGCATAATTTCTCATCTTTATAGTGACTCCCTGCAGGCTCTAGCTTCTATTCATTTCTTAAAACCTATCAGCACTGTTCTGTTTTCAATTTCACTTTCTAAAAGAATTGAGGCGCCATAGCTCTCTTTTAGCACTTATTTCCAAATACACTTGAGTTTCATTTTCTACTATTAAGACAATTTAGGGTTTTATTCTTCAACCTAACTCTTAAATATTGATGTTTCTATAAATCTCATTAATTTCTAATTATTCTTTTGTCTTTATGCACACTGTAAGTACTAGTTTGAAAGAGTTCATGATTTCTGCTTTTAGTCTTCTCCAAGATGTCTTCTGAGAATCCAAGTTTTATAAAAGCAAAAAGTGTATGCCACAGAGATATTATTTCCAGTCTTCTAGACATTAGTCAGAGGTGCCATCAACCACTCATATAAATAAGCCACAAGAATTTGCAACTCTTTGTTTCCTTCTACATGCTGAAAATGTATAACTCAAAGAGAGTTAGATATTGCATTTCAAAACTATATGTATTCTACTAATTTACTGTGATTCTATGCATTTGTAATAGAGCCGGAATTTAATCTTGCTTATTCTATTTTTCTATCTTCACCATCGCATACTTTAATTCTCAATTCTCTACATGATGGTACTTCCTAAAACCAACGTGAACTCTTAAAATCTCTATCATTTTTATAATTCTCCTTAACCTTTCTTAATAAAAAGCTATAGCCAGGGAAGTTGATCTCACTATAGCTCAACTTTAAATCTTTTTATTCATTAGAACTGTGAAAATGGTTTTGTGTTACATCAGTCACTCTGCAGCATTTTGGAGGAAATGACAACCCGTTTCTCTGCACAAATATGAGGCTTCCTTGTCCCTGGGCTCCCACTTTGTTAATGATTTTTGTTAAACCCATAAATTTTGTTCTCAGTAATATTAATTTAGAATTATGCAGAGATGACATATAATTATTTTTAATTTTACCCAGAAAAGTTTTCTTTCATTAAGATCAAAAGGACTGTTTCTGTGACATCTACCTACTTATATTTTTTAGTACTCGATTTATAAGCTATTCCAAATTTCAGAATGAAAAATTACCACCTACAGGATTCATTATACTGCTTATTCCAAGGACTTTCTTCTAGAAAGATTATGACTTAGAAGGCCTTCAGTAATGCATAATTATATCTTTATCCAGATGCCTTCAATTACTCAGCAGAATACAAATGCACCAGAAGTGAAAAAACAAATGCATATATCACATTTATAGATGCTTCATTTTCTTTATCTTAATAAGGGTCTTATTAATGCTCACTTTAAACTCACTATGTAGCCAAGGATAGCTTTGAACTCCTAATAATATTGCCTCCACTTCTAAGTACTCTGACTATAGACAGGAGCTACCTTGTCAGGCTTTTGCTATCTGGTTGTTGAAAGTACAAATTGACAAGTCGTTTATCTGGTTCTCCTGAACTGATGGCAGAATACAATTTTAGTAGTTTGGAATTTGTTGTGCTATTTGTTTTTATCTGTCAAAAATATAGAAATCAGGTCAGCAAGATGGCTCACTTGTAAGAGGCACTCGACACGAGCAACTGATAACTGGATTTCAGTCCCTGGAACCCACATGGCAGAAGGAGAGAAGCAGATCTTGACAGTTGTTCTTTGACTTCCATATGTGAGGCATGGCACCTGCACACACACAAGCACATGCATATGCACAAATAAATGTGTTCTATAAAAATATGAAATTAAATCAATATGAAATTAAAATGAAATAAATAATTTAAATAAGATTAATTTAAAAAAATAATTTAAATATTGTGAATTTTAAAAGTTCTTGTAATTTCTGCAATTAGGTTACTCAAAAATCTGATGGCCTAGAGTGATATTCACTTTCTAAGTTTTGCTTCATTGAAAAAATAAGGTCACCTCAAATACTTCAATATTTTTCCATAAATACAGTTTTGATATATTGCAATATTATATTGAATTACACTGAGCTTTGGCCATCACTGCCAAAACTAGTTATATTTCTGATTGAGATTTCCTGCATTGATACTGCATTGAAATCTAAGGACAATGGTATAGAGATTCCAGTATATATATTAGTTATTACTCAATGTAAGTCATGTAGTATCTTTTAATGAAGATTTCCCTTTTAAAAAATCAAAGTAAATAGAACTCAAATACTCCAATGGTTTTTGCTGTGTTTTTCAGGTTTAGAATGTGTCCCCATCATATACTGAGGAGAGGGAATGAACAAATGTGAGCCATGACCACTTGTGATCTCCTTTGATTCTTTGGCCTTTGGCTTCATATAGTTGTTCAGAGATGCTGTATTTTAATAGAACAGCCAAATAGAAGAACATAATCCTGGAGTATCACTGCATAGCCAATCTCTCTCTGGAGAGGTAACTTTGGAAAACAGGTCTGCAGCTAAGAGGAGGTTTTATAAGAATACATACAGAAAAAGGCTTCTATAAGCAAGCTACAGTAAAAGGTGATACTGCAGTTTGTCAGGAGGCATTCATACTAGATGACAAAGAAGTAGGTTGAAGCTATTACTTTTCTGTTGTAGAACTCATATCACATTTAGGCTGGGTTTTCAAGTCTGTTTTCTGGGATAAAGAAAATATCCAACAGAACCATATGAAAAGTAAACTCACTGTGGTTGAGGAGAAGAATTTCAGAAGCTACTTGCACATATAATCCAGAGCTTATTTGTCATTAAAGTGTCTCTGAAAACAGGAAGTTTCCACTTCCTTTCATAACAAGTGCTTTATAGTCATTCAACTCCGGACTGTCTGTGCTGGAGAGCTTCAGTTGTCAACTTGGCACACCTGGGTGGAGGGAACTTCAACTGAGGAATTTCCCTTTCCCATTGGCCTTTACCCATGGCTATGGGGCATTTTCATGATTGTTGAGTGATGTGGGAGGGCCCAGCCCACTGGGAGCGGTGCCCCCCGCCCCTGTAGGATGTCCTATGTTTATAAGAAAGTAGGATGAGAGGGGTCAGAGGAGCAAACCAATAAGCAGCACTCCTCCATATCTGTACTTTGGTTCCTGACCTGAGCTTTTGCCCTGTCTTCCCTCCTTGATGAATTTGTAAGCTGAAGATGAAATAAACCCTTTGTACACCAAGTTGGACTGATTGGTGTTTTATCACAGCAATAGAAAGCTAACTAATATACTGCCCATCCTATTGGCTCCTCTGGATGTGAGAATCCTTCACCAGGTGGTATCATTGCAGGCTTCATCAGACAGAGCAATGTCCTAGCAATGGATTGTGGAAGCTCAGAAAACCATGACTGACTATCCCATATTAAGTACTATTACTTTCAACATCATTGCAGAACCAATATAGTTTTTTTATATGTGAGAAAGTACAGTCTAATTTTCTTATATGTGAGAAGGTACAGTGTAATTTCCTGTCAATGATAACTTACAGATATGAAAGTACAAGATGAACACTACTGAATTAAGATAGTGTATAGTCATTATAATTTGAATGTTCTGCTGAGCTCTGTCTAGATCCTCATTGCATATAAAATCAACCCCATGGGAAGGAAATTATGGTGGATACCCTGAGTATGCATTAGGATTTACTGCAACCTTTAAAGAGTGATAGGGATGATAAAGATGGTGGACACTCCTTGTTTTTATTTTCAAATGCATAAAAACAATTTTTAAAATAAGTGCTTCATTTAACATGCTTCTTTTTAGATTTTTGTTTTGTTTCATAAAATAAGAAATAAATACAATGACTTCTGTTTCATGAACACAATTGTTAATATCAAAATTACAAAGAAGGTTAATGGTTTTCAAATTTATAGAATATCAATGACATCATATAGACATATCTCATAAGTTGGCATTTAGGAAATAAGTAGTTTCCCACAAACAGCACCTCAGAGGGGAAGGATTCATTTACTTTTCTATATGAAAACATGTTGAGTGCCATCTGTTTTTCAAATTTTTTTACTAAAATATATAGAAGGGCTGCTTTTGTACATGCCAGTCTTTCCTGAAGGCTATTCAAATACTGCCTATATATAAAGTACTAAAAACTATGCTTTGAAAAACACTACAGTGTAGAAGTTTCCCAAAGTAAAAAAAAGTATATAAAATAAATTTACAAAACTAATTTATTATGTGTGTTTTAAACTTTGAATTTTGAATTATAATAAGTACCGAAATAGTGATTAGAAAGGAACAAGTACGTATAAACTACAGTTATTATTATTAGGAATTAATGTACTACTGCAGGTGCCTAGGCTTTAATGATTTGCATTTTGAAGATGTCTGAGATTAGATGACATTGGTCACATATCCCAGAGAACTTTTTCGTCTTTCTACCATCATATTTGGAATGGGAAGTGAACTAATGTGACACACTATAGAACTAAATCCCTGCTTAATAACTGTTGTTCAGAGGATAGTCTATGAAGCCACACTGTCCTTTCTCGAAGAACAAAGTTACTTGCCTATCACCTTAGTGGAGATTTGTGTGATGTTTCTCTAAATCTCAGTTTCCTCAGTTATCCAGTAGTGACTGTGAGAATTAAAGCAGCACAGAAGTAAAACGTGTAGTCGAGTAAGATATCTAGGATTTAGTAAATTTAAATATTTGTTGATCTATTCTTGTCCTCATTTTTCTGATTGCACATCAGCTTAAAGATGCCATCACCAACTTCTCAGTCTGTGCATTTAAAATGAAGAAATTGTCTTACCTTGTCTTTAAGTTTTCCTTTAGCTTTGAAATTATGAATGTGATATGTGTAATGTAAAGTGAAAGATTTTAAAAATCACTTATTTTTTCTTAATTTTTGAGAATTTCATTCCTGAGTATGTTGTTCTAATAATTTCCACCCCTCCCAGTTCTCCAGCTCCTCCCATGACCACGCTCCTCCAAAATTTTGCCCTTGTTTTTATTATATATATCGATGAATCCATTTAGTGTGCTCATGTGTACCTGAGTACCAAGGGCTGCACACTTGGGATTGGATAACCTCTCAAGAAGTTGATCTGTGGAGAAAACTGATTGTCTCCTCTTCCACACCCACTGACTGCCTGTCACTCCTCAGCTTGTAGATTTTCTCCATTCAAATTGGCTCACAGTTAATGAGGTTCCAGTCCATGACACAGGAACACTGCTCATTTCATGGAAGCCAAGATGGAAGGGAGGGAGGGAATCAGGTAGAAAAGAAGTTTCTAGGGACCATATATACCCTTCAAAGGCATGTTCCCAAACACCTAACTTTCCTAACAAGGTGCTACCCTCTAATAGCTATCTGAGGATCCAGACTTTGCCTGCTTTGGAGGGACAGTTCATATCTGAACCATGATAGCAGCAGTTTCTGCTTAAAAATTTATCTGGATAACTTTAATTATAATTTTGTGATTTCCAATTTGGGTTTTAAAGTGTTTGTTGTACTTCTGAATTACTAAATTGGTTACATTTTTACTTTCTGTGAGATATACAGTTTGAACAATTTAACAAATTTACATTTCCAAAACTAAGTCATATTAGCCCATGCCACTAACGAGTGGCATTCTTTTTGATCATTATGTAATATTCAAATGTAGGAATGCATAACATATTTTTGACAAGTATTTCAATGTTTTCATTCATTTGCATTAAATAGTACCAAAATGTATCTTCAAATATTTCTCTTCACACTCAATCAAATTTATGTATTTATATATATATAGATAGATCAATATATGATATATTTGAGTACCTGTAGATCATAAAAATTACAAGATTTTACTGATTTCCATAATTTTTTTCTTATTTGTAAGCATCTAAAACTCAGTTTTGTAAATCAGGAGTTTCCAAACTTTTAAAGTGATAAGGTAATTCAATTGTTTTATAATTCTGAACTTAAGAATGACTTATGAGGTCCTTTTGACAAACTTAAATAAGTGCTTGAAAATTATTTGTATGTATGTGTTTAGAGATGACATGGTGTTTTCAGTGCATCAGTTTGCTTAGAAAACAAGTTTAAAATAGTACATGCACAATTTTTTGCTTGATTGAATTCAATTTGTATTTTGGTCATGCTTTCTAAGCATTCATAGGCCTAATATTGCTATTTTGAAAACCAGTACTGAAAGATATTATTTGGATGAATATCTAGAATACCAAGGTAAAGATGATGGTTTTTCATATAAATGATCATCATGAGCATCCTAAAGAGATGCATGATTTGCAGTGTATGTCTTTGTAAGAAAGATGATTTGTAAATTTATGATACATATTGGATATGAAATTTGAGTGGTATATTTTAAAGAATACAATTATTATCCCTTCAGACCTACATCACTCCATATGCAGAGTTTAAAATGCAATGGCTGGAAGACAAGAAAGTGGCACTAGAAGGGTATGGACATGGACTCCACGACTGTTGCTGCTGCTTGTGATCACTCGGTGTGAGCAGGGAAATGGACAAGGTCAAGGTAGGGCAGCATGGTCTAATTCTCTGGATGCTGGATATGATTTTCACTATGTAGTGAAGTTTTATAGGTCTTTGGTTTGTTGTTTTAAGCAATTTATTGTAATCTTTCCCTGAGCTTTTGTCAGTGTCCCGTAAATGCTTTTGAATTGTTTAAATTGAGCGAGTTAACTGTGAGTATTTGTGTCAAATTTGAAGTCATCTTTCTGAAAGTGGTTTTATTTTGAAGCAGTAGATACTGGCTATGCTTGTGTGTTGATGGGATTTAAAGCAGCATGAGGTACTTAACAGTTGACATTTTCAAAGAGAACTTTTTGAGTCTTTCTTTAGTGAGCTTTATATTATATGATTTTCAAACATTTTTAAAGGATATGATGGTTTTTAGAAACCAATGGGACCATTTGAATGTCTCTGATCTGTCGAGTGTGTTTGGGGTAATTAACGATGGAGCAGACCTGCAAATCTGTGGCATCTGGATATGTTTTGGGGGAATTAGAAAAGCGCCCCGGGTTTTGAAAAATGGTTTTCAATGTACTATGCCAAACCAGTGTTTGTGATTACATGCTGTAGTAGTATGTTATGTTTTAGAGAGCTGGCTGGTCCATTGCAGATTGATATTTAATATTTAATATGATTGAAAGTAGTCCTAAAACTGTAAGTAGTGTGTTCACACCTGTAATCTTAGCACTTGCAAGGCAGAATTAGAAAAAATTGCTGTACATTTGAGGCCACAGCTTCTTGACAACCAGGGCTATAGAGCAAGACCCAAACTAAGAAACAGAAACTCATGGCTCCCTTGGCATTTTTTTCCCTGAAGAAATTAATTGTCAGAATTTGAAATGAAATTAAAAGGAAATACATGGAGAATGAATAGTATTCCTGTGAACTTGTAAGGGTGTGTGCTGCTATATGATGGTACTAGAGTTGAACATTGTAAGTCCTTTAGTTTCTAAAATATTCAGGAAGTATTGTGAATAGTTAAGTAAGTTTATTCATTCTTTCATAAATCTTCAAAAGTAATGTCTGCCATATGTCATTTTGTTCAATGAATTTTTGAAATTAAACATGAAAACTTCTTTTCTGAAAATGCATGTGTCATTTTGTGAATATATGAATATATATGTTGAAGGATTTTAAAAATTAAGTGAAGTTTTGGCTTTAAATTTTTCTTTCATGACAATCTGAATGTATTAGCATTGGATTAATTTCCCATTTGCCTTTTGTTTTATGTTGTAAGTAATGTAGGAAAATCATATTAAATCTAGGTAGTCAATTTTTTGTCTTTTAATATTTTAGATGTCTGGAACTTGAGTAAGGGTTAGTTCTTAGTTTCCTTGGGGTTGCTGGGAAATGAACCCAGGTCCTCTGCACTAGCTAGAGCTCTTAACCATACAGCCATCTCTCCAGTCCCAACAAGTAATATTTTAAAACAAAGTCCATAAAGAGTATGTAGGCACCATCTGAAAAAATGTCCTGGCTGAGACTTTTATATTATTATGTTGTTCATTTGTTCATTAAAATGAGGTGCTACATCTATTTTTGTATAACAGTAATCAGCTAGGAGGTATATAATATTGTGTTGGGTTTTTGGGATCCTTCTTCTGGCCATAGTTAGTATTATCTCTTGTTCTATATAGGGAATACCTCATAGGATATTTAAGATATTTGAGAAAAAATAATTTATTTTCTTTATTTTTTTTCCCTGAACAAGCCTTTATTCTTTCCTCTGTATTGATTGTCCAGATGTTCTTCCTTTGATGTTGGTCATTATCTATGTATAAAAGAGCATGCCCTAAAATCCATTCCAGACTGAGCTCTAGTGAAGATTCTAACACAAATACATGTTAAAAGAACCTGCTTCTTTTTAAAGGAATAAAATAATAAAATGACAATGATTTAATGAACTTAGTATAAAACACAATGAAATATTTTAATAATATAGTTGAAGATGCTGTTTACCTTCCTCTGAAGAAGCTACATTGCAAGACACAGATTACTTAGAAATAAGAGGCAAGTTTTATCACTGCAAATATGATCTAATCTACATAATGTTATTTAGAACAATACGTTTTATTAAATATTAAATATTGCTTTTGTTACTTTGAGATATGAAATTAAACAAAAACAAATGTAAAATACTTAAATTTAATTGGATTATTACTAAATATCTTTCACAATGAATATACAAATGCTTGATCAGATAGGTCTTAACATATATGAGAGAATGCATGAAATCTTGTGCAGAGGGGCTAAGCAGAATACAGAATGGAGAAGGACTCTAAATTTGCTTAAGGTCTATTATATGAAATGCACAAAGACTCAATAAAAATAAAATGAATAAGTCATTGCTGTATACTACCTGTAAGAAATCATTTAGATTACATGGTATTTTTATACATTATGTTTTCAGAAATGCAACCACCCCTTACAGTAATCTTGACATGGAAAACAGAATTCTAAATCAGAATATTGGTCCAAAATCACCTGATACACATCAGGGCCAAAATATAAAGGACATGTGGACAGTGGGCTGAAATCAAGTTGCTGTTCTCCGTTGATGTCTTTGTGGAGGAAAAGCATCTTTGTGAGAATATCCACTTAACATCTAGTTGGAGCAGCACTCCCTATTTTGGGCAGTGCTCATATTTAGGCTGCTTAGAGTGCTTCATATTAGATACCTTTTATCATGAGAAAGTAGAACCAAGCATTAAGTGAAAGTGGAATATATTTAAATTTTAAAAATTGTCTGCAAAAAATGCCACGTAGCAGATTATTTTAACTTTTAAGGAACTTTCAAAGGAGACTTAGAAAATACAGGTACACCTTCCAAATACTGTTAGACATTGAATTTTGGATAATCTAATTAACACTGAACTAATGTATGGTACATATAAATGGTACTGATAACACAGTAAGCAAAAGCAAGGAGGAAGCAACTGGAAAGTGAAGGTAGAGGAAGACTCTGCACAGTCTGACCCACCTAGGGGCAAAAACAGGACTCAGGTCTACTGAAGCTGTGAAAATGCCTAAAACCTCAGGATTCCCATTTCCCCATAGTATGCCACAACAAAAGAATGTGAGTCATGGAAAGTAAAACTTCAGAAAATTTCAATAACTATGATGAGTGAGATTTAAAGCAAAATGAAGGCCCATGTGAATATGATCATTGGTTCCAGAAAATATATACATTCCCTTTACTTTAAAGAGAAAAGCAGAGGCTGAAGGAATGGCTCGGTGGTTAACAGCACTGACTGTTCTTGCAGAGGACTAGAGTATCATTCCCAGAATCCACATTGTGACTAGCAACTGTCTGTATCTCCTTTGCCAAGGGACCTGAGGCTCACTATTGACCTCTGTGGGCATTGCACAACACAGGTACATACATACATATTACATACATGTAGACAATACACATAAAATAAAAAAATACATTAAAAATAAAATAGCAAATCAAATCAGTCATTAATATTTTAAAGTAGTCCTATATTAATGACATAAGGGAGGAAGTAACTTTTTATGATATAAAATGAAAGCATTTCACTTTCTAGGACAGAACATGAATAGGAATGAAAAAAAAATGGAATAGCTGTTTCAAAGAGTTTGTCAGTTTTCAAATACATATTTAGAGTTTGTTAAAACTTATACATGATTTAAATATAGCACTAAATGCAACACATGATGAGTACAGAGAATTTTAATCAGTTTAGTTTCCATGATAACTTCACATGCCTTAAAGTCTAATATCAACCCTGATGTTAGATGTGAGAAGACTTGCAATTGTGAAAAAGCAATAACGCGGACTGATGCAGCAAAATTTAAGTTTGAACAAAAGTTGATATAATTTATCTCTGGTTTATATTTGAAGTAGTGTACTGAGTATCAAAAATAAAATAGGATAATGCATGGTACACATAATCTTCAGTTTCATGATCTCCATTGTGAAACAGTATTTCAGAGAAGAAGTGGAATTTTGGGGAAAAATTATCTGACTCTCCTGTTTAGCACTTTCTCAGGGAGATTGTCATGGAATAATTGATGTAGTTATTGTAAGGCAGCCTGCTATATTTTGAATTTTATTGTTACACATTCAGTTTTTCTCTACAGGAATCAATCAGAAAGAAATCATTTAAGGATTACATGGATGGATAGATAAAGAACCTTTCCTTTTCTATTTCCCTTCCTCTTCCTCTTTTTCATCCTTCTTAATATTTACCTAGTTTGTATTACAGCTATTTTTATTGTTTACCTCTACTTTTCGGTGAATTAAAATGATTCTGTAAGTCTGTCAATAACTGAATATCATATCCAATCTTCACTTGAAGGTTTATAGATATGGCCTTTTAATTAGAAATTGTCAAATTTGTTAATGAGTTTTAATTACTTATAATCACATGTGGTAGGAAAACATCTACTGTCATCTAATGTTTATGTGTATTTAAGATTCTTGATGAATTATTTCCTTCTTAAAGTTGAATATCATTTTATGAGCAGTGAGGTCAGATCTTTGGCAGGAAACACTGAATGATGATTGCTTGTATATTCTAAGTGTCATGACCTTAAAAAGCCATCAACTTAAGTAGTACTGAACTCAAATTTGATATATAGAAGAAATCTTAATCTTTCCAACATGACTTATCAAATGTAAAGAATTTTCCTTGTGCTACATAAAATTATAGACATACATAAAATAATGTAATTCAATTTAATTTAGTCTATGGTGGATTTATAATATATGTTGTTTTAATTTAAGCTCAAAACTCCTTAACCTAATTAATGGACATATCCAATATTTAAAAGTCAGCTATTGGCTAAGATTGTATGCAATATACCCTTTCCAAACTCAAAAATTCATATTATGTGGTAAACATCAGATGTGCAAATTAAAAATTCAAATGAAGTTATTTAAAGACAATGAAGTTTTCATGTAACTTGTCTTCAAAATTTACATTCTTGAAAAATGGATTTGTATAGATTTCTTTGTGTATTTCATATACTTTCTGGACGTCTAAGGCTTATTTCTAGGTGCAGATTGCAATGCCTAGTAATTAAGTCTCACTTTGGAGTGCTCCTAAAAATTATTTTCCAATATATTTTATTTGGATAAAGGGATTCTTTTCTCAACTTAGATTTAGTTCTTTAGAAGAAATCATTGTATATAATTTTCACTTTCATGTTAAAATTATCTTTTAAATCATGAGACCTTACTATATAGCAAAGGAACTTAAAAACGTTCCCTTTTATTTGAAAATTTCTTCTGCTTTTTTCCAAAATTGTATTATACTATCTATTCAGTATTTGGATGACTCTCATTTGTGGTATTTTTTTCTAGATATAAACCCATGTTTTACTTACCATTTCCCTGACTTAACAGTTCTTTAAGGTAAATTTCATCTGAATTAAAGTTCTCATGTCCTTTGGAATTAAGTTTATAGAGGAAAATTACTTACATTTTTTCAAAAGTGACTCTTGTCTTTGGTACACTGTTTACACAAATTGGAGAGTGTATGGACATTTCATTTATAATTAAATTTTGGATATTTTGTTTGGATTTGATTTTGCCATAGGATTTGACAAAATCATTACCTGGATATAAGTCATATGGTAGTATTCTCTCTCTCTCTCTCTCTCTCTCTCTCTCTCTCTCTTTTTCTCTCTCTCTCCCTCCCTCCCTCCCTCCCTCCCTCCAGATAAATAAGCAGGATGAAAAAAGAAATCAATAGATTATAATTAGAGATATAGGAAGAGGAATAGAAGTAAGTTGTAAAATCACACACACAAAAGAAGAACAGTTAGTAGGAACAACATTGAGACTGGAATTCTCATGGATATTTTCATATGTTAACAGTACAATATTATGTAAACTAAAAAATTAATCTGTGTATGATATTTAAAACTTTTTTTCCAGCAGAAAGAAAGAATAAGAAAATAAGAAAATGGAATTAGACACTGACCTCTTTCCCCTTTATCCTGGGCTCGGCCCAACTCCAGGGGGATGAAATGCGAAAGCCTTGCTTTAATTTGAGAGCAACTTTAGTTATTTACATAGAGATGTAAATATCAGAACCTGGGCGTTGGAACTCAGGATTTTTCAAGTGCTGTTGGTTAGACTGGGTACTATTACCTTTGGTAAAAACTGATTGTTTATCCTGGGTCCAGTTTGTCCCTTCTATTTTTTCCACCTGTCTATAATGTCAAACCTACCTCAGCAGAAAGTCAAGCTGGAGAATCTCTTTTCTGTCAGTTATTAGATTTACGTTAAGTAGCTCATGAATAACACATGAATCTCAAAGTTGCCAAATGAAATTTCAAGAGACCTAAAAATCATCTGGCACCTTTCCATTAGAAGGCCTGTACCCTCGGACATGGTTTTGTTCTAAGAGACATACACCGTCGCTCTGTCAGCAACTGATCTCATTGTTCTATCCTATCTTTTCTAAAAGCTTTTTCTTCACATTTATTGTTACTTATGTATTGACGTGACAGGATGTGACCTACTCATTGGCTGTAGCTTTATCAGTGTCTTGGCGTTCTATGGTCAATGCCATAGGAAAATCGATATGCACCTTGTTTTATCACTTCTGAAGATATTTTTGCTTATTTCCCAAATGGTAAATTCCCAACTATTTTTCTTTGTTATTTGTCTGAGAGACAGTCTCACTCTATAGCTCCAGGTGGCCCTGGACCAGTAGCGTAGCCCAGGCTGGCCTTGAATTCATGAAGCTCCACCTTCCTCCATGAGACATTAATGTCTCTCTTGATCATCCAGTTATCTCCTTTTAACTTTTTTTTAAAGAAAGGTGTCTATTTAGAAGATCACCAAGTGTGGTGGCTAAGGGGCAAGTATGTGATAAATAAACAGGGGATTTAAAACTCAGGAAAAATGCAGAGTTAAAACTCACCTTAAGCCAAACTGCTTAGAGTGGCTGGAAATTGTCTCAGCAGTATCCAACAAATAATCATTCAGTTAGGAAACATCTACTAAAAGTAGGTAAGAAAAGTGAGGGTGTCATGCTTGAGATTATGCTGTCTGAGTCCCACAGGTCATTCAGGGCATCGTAGAGTAACAGAAACTCCATTCCGGGTGCTGTAACCAAAAGCACTGACTGCTTTAACTCAGAAAAAGTAGGCCAGGCTTTGCTGAGTAATGATAGTTTCTTCATTTATATGATTTTTGTTCTCTTATCTTTCAACTAAGCTGGCACTTACTTTGTGTTACTTCCTGGGTTCTTCAATCTTATTTATACGGAATGATGTGCTTATTTTTTTTCAGTTTCCCAAATGCAACACATCAGTGTTTTTTAACCTGAGCTCTAATTGTAAGCTTATATAACTTTCCTTTTTAATTAAACTAAGCTTTAACATTTGGACTATTCATTAGTATAGTCAATGAATACTGATAAAGTGTTCGCAATGAGCTAGGAATTTTTCTGAATGAAGGAAACTGACCAACAGCTCTAGCATGCAAATCTGGCAATGTAATGTGGGGTAAAGATGCCAAGGAGCGGAGCAACAACTCAGACAGAGGAAATGACCGTGCAGAAAAGATGAGGGAATTTTGAGAGGGTGATTTTTAATTTTATAGTCAAGAAAAGCCAGGCAGTCATCAGGTTTGAGGGCCTGAGCTACATAGATTCCAGGGGGGCACATTCTTTGGCAAAGGGCACAGGAAGTGTGGGTGCCTCAAACAGATGATTCCTGGAAGTGTTTACAGTCAGCAGATGTGTGTCTCAGTCTCATGGGTGATTTTACGTATAGGCAAGATGACAATAAAGATTACAGATTTTATATCTAAAATACTAGCTATCAAAATAAAATTCCAAGTGTGATTTACATTTCCATTTGACAGTAAATTAACTCAATGCATATTATCTGCTTAATTATTTTTGTTGCCGTCATAGCATATTACCTTTGGAGACTATTATTTCTTAATATGTCTATGTGTCACCCAGGATTTCTCTCTTATCCCAAACCCATTCTTTTTTTCAGTCTTTAGTACATCCTGTTTTGAGAATATTTCCATTTTGCTTCCTAGTAATTGTTATTCATCTTAAATGCACATAGCCACTCTTTTCTTTTCTTTTTTAAAATTTATTTCAATAGCATTAAGTATGTGCCAGTCAACCACATACTCTCAGAAGTTGGTTTTGAGGATACTGATTTAAGTCAACATCTATATGCAGCTTAAGTGTGGGAAGGCTACATCTGCTGAGCAAAATCAAAGCACAAGGGCATGAATTATCATTTAATGTTGGTGTCCTGGGAAATATTCTTTTTCTTGATGAAATAGGTTAGAGCATCCAACTTTACAGTCACTATTAAACCCACTTGGTAATCTGTGACCACTCACTACTGTGACAAGAGTCACTGCTGTGAGAATACAGTAGAAAAAAAGACTATTTCAGAGCGAACTCCACTGGAAGCTATTAGAATTCACTGCAAATTATAAACACATCCCTGTAACTTCAATCCATTTGGAATCCGAACTTATATACAATGCATTTGTTCTCCTATTTAATCATTTTCTGTATGACATCCAAAGAATTTGCAAATAAATGGCTTGTCCTAGGGAATGAATGAGAATGTAGACGCATTAAGAGGAGGATAGGACACAGTGCCAGGGGTTTAGTACTGTATATGCATTAGAGTGTTTGGGAGCCTGTGTATCATCTGATTTAATTAATCATATATCTGACAAAATCCATATGCTACTCAAACTATAGTTTCTCTGAGTTTATTATTTCACAATAATGTAACTTTTATCATATAAAAACCCCAAACTAACATTCATGTGAAAAAAATGGAACAATAAATTCAAGGGGTAATTATGGATCAGGTTTATTTTCAAGCAGCACAGCCTCCTTTTTTCTTCTCTTTTCCCACATTTCAACATTCAATGCTATTTTTTTAGAAGCTAACCCATAGAGTAGAAAACATGTTTATCCTCCCGAAGAACTGAATGGTATAAGAAAAGGTGAAAATATAAATGTAATATTCTAATCCTAAGGCAGTTCCTTCATATAGTTTTGCTGTGGGCTAAGTAAGAGTATATTACTAAGGATTCTTAAAAGACTCACTGTAATAAATTAGAAAACAAATGGGCCTAGTTCTGCTTAATTTTAAATTGCTTAGAAACTCTATTCCTGTTTTGATAAACCTGATTAAGATACATGTTCTATTTTATCTGGAACTGACAAATCCCCTATCCATCTAGCATAGGAGATGTTGGCCACTTGTTGAATCTGTCTTTACTTCCTTTCCTGATTTTACCTTCCATCTTTCTATTTATTTTAAAGTTTAAAAATGTTTACCTATTAGAGAAGACCAGCTGCTGACCACATTTAGCCTGTGAGTGCAATTTTCAACTGTTTATATCAGGCCCATCTCACTTGTTGCTTGTGTTCTAGATCAGCCATCATATGTCCCAACATATTTGTAAGCAACAATGCAATGTTGCGGTTTCCAAAGATTGTAAATTCTGATTTAAATCATCAGATTGCTTTTTCAATGAAATGTCAGATATTAGAAAGTAATGTTGTTTCCAACAGAGAGAAATTAAAATTAATTAACATTCTTCTTTGGAATACAGTAGAATGACATCAAATACTCAATTATCAAAACAAGTTACATCCTATTCATTTCTGATATTAGAGATATATAGACACTGTTAACTTATAAGACATCATTTACAGTTTTTGTATTGCTCTTGAAGGATACTGGAATGAAAAATAAATTTTTCTATTTTAATTTTAATGTAATGAAAATTTCCAAAACTATTTTCCTTGATCATTTGTTAGTTAGTATCTCTCTGTTCTTTATTAGTTTTGATGCTCATCTTTAGCAACTTAAAATAGAATAATTTCTGTGTATTTTGTTTTTTTCGAGAAAATAAAACTAAAGCTGTATATAGGATAATAGCTTCATTTATTTCAAAATCCCTCTTGTGCAACATAGTTATAACTCCTTCTAGACTTTCCAGCCCTCATTGTCTCTGCAGTTTTACCTTTTCCAGAATATCTTTTTGTTAGAATCATATAGCATCTAGGGTTTTCATCCTGAGTTCTTTTACTGAGCAATGCACAACTTACACTTATTCTACGTTGCTTGTGGGTGTATAGAAAAATATTTTGTTGTCCAGGCCTATCACAGTTATTTATCCAACTACCAAAGAGCATCTTGACTTCTTTAAAGTCTTACAAGTATTAAGTCACTATACTCTAATCTTTGTGGTTAGGTTTTTAGTGAGTAAAATTTTTAACTTGCATGATAAATAATGGGGGGTTTTATTGCTGGACAACATAATGAAAGTACGATTAGTTTAGTTAACTGACTTCCAATGTGCTAGTGTCACTTGTGTTCCCAGTAGCAATGAGTTATATAGTTAGTGTTGAACCTCCTCCTGGGCATCACTTGTAACTGTTTAATGACAGGTGATGATGAGCATATTTTCATATGTGCCTTTGTATTGTTTTGCTTGAATTGTCTGTTTGGATCTTTTCTCTATTACTTCAACTGTGCCATTTGTTTATTTGTTGAGAATCTATTTGTATATTTTAGATACCAGTAATTCACCTCCTATGAATTACGTCCTATGAATTTTAAAAATATGCCTTTCCAAAACCTGTTATCTTCTCATTATTTTCATTATCTTTCAGAGACAGACTTTTAAAAAATTTTACTGAATTCTAACTTAATGATTTCTATTTTGAATAAACCCTGAATTCAGGAATCTTTCTACCATGTTAGGCAAACTAATATTTTGAGAGATCACTTATATCCCCTACAACCGTCACAAACTTTAGTAACTCTTAACTACTGCAAGAGGACAAGTAAGTAAATAATAAGTAAATGACTCATATCCTAATGTCTCTTTAGGTTATTTTCTACATAATAATAAATCATTGCTTTCTATGAACAATATCAACAGGCTTTACAATGAATACCCAGTTACATTTATCAGATAACCTTGTGTCTGCTTTATATTATCATTTCCAAATCAAAATGGTGAAAAATCTTTGACGTCTCTTCATACAGGCATGTTTCAGTTTTAGCTTTTTTTTCAATTCTCCTCGGTCTGTGGTCACTCCCATTTGTTTATATGAACTTACGTATGCACAGGATCTTATACATACACTTATTTTCTCCCACATATTCTGACATGCTTCACTGTTGGTGCAGTAAATATAAAGGCAACATAGTAAGAGAAAATCACAAGGTGTTCTCTGTTGACCAGAAAGGTGTTAGAAGTTATTTACCCTTTCTGAGCTTCTTTCTGATCTGTATCTTTTTGGACACAAGTATCTTTTTATTCCTCTGCTTTATAGGTTCTACCCCTTCAAGGATGCTTGATACATCCAGGGTCTTTATAATGTATTGAGTCATACTATATTAGGATTAAGTTGTGAAAAAAAATGTCTGTACTTCTGTTATGTAAAACACAAAGTCAAATCATAAAGGAGAACCAGAAACCCAAGGCAGTGCAGAAACCCAAGGCAGTGCAGTGATTCAGGCGGTGCATGAACTACCCCTCAATGTCAACAATCTTCGAAGAATAAAAGGCAACTTCAGGGAGAATTATATCCTTGAATCTCTGCTTTGAATGCCACCATTTGCTCAAGTTTGTGAAGTTCTAAGAAAAAATATATAAAAAGAAATCCCAGATTGTTTTTCTACCTCAGGGTTTTCAAACAAACTTAGGAATATGTATTGTCCTCATGCATAGCTAATGTTCTGAGATTCCGTCCAGCCTATGACTAGCAGTTCCAAGACCAATAATACAAAGCTGCAAAATTTAATGTAAAGACACAAGCACATTTAAAAATCTATGTATCCTTTTTGGATTTCACTTTTAATTTATTCATTCAGGTGAGAAAGGTAGGATGCCTAAAACATTCTGCAAGTTACGAGGAAAATGCTTCTCTGGGGCCAGGGAGGTGGCTGAGTCGATAAAGTCACTTGTCTACAAATCTGATGGCTTGAGTTAGATGGTTGGGTCCGACATGATGGTGAGAGAGAGCTGACTCCCACAAGCTGTTCTCTGACAGCCACACATGTACGCACACTAAATAAATCAAATAAACATAATAATAAATACATAAATAAATATAATAAAAATAGAATGCTACTGTCTAGAACTTGACATGAAGAAACACTGGAAAAAAATCAATACATTCTCCTGCCACCCTAGCTTTGTTTTTGCTAGTATAAATAGGACAAATTTGTTTCATGTGTTACCTGAACATATAACTCCTCACTAGCTAAGGCAGACACTATTTTAAAGAGTTCAAATGTTAGCTTAACACTGATAGTTCATCTATTAGGATGAATGCCAGTGAAGAATTTCTGCTCAAACTCTTATTTTCAAGAGTAGTGTTTAATGGAATTCCAGATTTCATTTTCAGTGGGACTATGAGTAGAATATAAATATCTTTGCCAGAAATGTAGTTTGTCCACATGGACTTAGGAACAGTGTAATGTTGTTATAAACCTTTTCCAGACTTCTATTTTATACTTTAAAAATGGAAGTAATCCCATAATGCTACTGTGAAGGTAGTTTAAGAAAGTGCTTATGAAGATACTCTGCACACTGAAAATGTGCTCTGTGAACTTCATTGCTATTGACATGGTTTCTTGGCTTCAGCAGACTGCATTTTCTTGGGTATTCAAGTTGATTCTGGGTTCTCCTGTCCAGTGTGGGAGACAGTGTTTGTAAGCGGTGAGAGTGGAGGGTGTCTACACAATAGTCCTGTTCTTTACTTCTAAGCTGCTTACCTTGCTGTGTACTTACCTAAAATTAGCTAACTAATCTAAATACGGGCTACGAAGTCATAAGGTGGTCTTAAGGACAACTCATGGTAATGCTACATGTATGATTTGAATTCAAGTGAATGCAATCTCTTATTTTTATTTGCCAATCACAATATCTACGTCAATACATGCTACATACTCAGCATTTAACATTAAAGCTAGGACTTAGTTGATCCTCAGTATTAACTTTTCAAAATTATTTTATGTATATGAATTTTTTGGCATGTCTTTAAGTATGCAACATGTGTGTGTAGTTCCAGAAGTCAGAAGAGAGTGTCAGATTCCCTGGAACTGGAATTAGGAAGAGTTAGTTGTTAGTCATTGTTGGTGCTGAAAATTGAACCTAGGTCCTCTGCAGGAACAACTAGGGTTGTTCTGAACCATTTCTCCAGCCCCTCAGTATTAGCTTTTAATTTCCTACACATTAATTATGTGTAATCTATCACCTTTGGGGGAGAATATTTCCCTCAGTATTTTGTTTAGCTCAGCAAATACTGACATTTGCTAGATTAAAAAAAAAATCTATACTTAATTTTTCACTGTGGTCTTGGAAATTCCACCCTGGGATTAATCGGTGTGATTAGTGGGGAAGCCCCATACTTCTGAGTCCATCTTAGCAACATTTGTATTGCTGGGCTCTGCTCCCAATATTTGAGTCTTTCTCTAATACCTTCTTTATCATTAAAATTCACAGGGACTTCCTGCTGAACTATGAGGTTTTGCAGTGTAAGAAGAAAGATTCTATACAATGCCACTCCAAAACCATATGAAATTCTCAATTCCAGTGCATAATTTGGATGTTGACCAAAATTACGTTCTCATTACATTTTAATTTGGTGGTTTTAAAAGATGTTATCATTTACCTTGAAACAACCTAAAGACTTAAGTAGATTCATTCAGGTATTTGTGAAAATACCAATAATTATAGGTGCTCTTAATTGCCACTGTAGTTTAAGTGTAGTTGAAATTATGCATTTTGCAGATTCAAATATTTTAAAATGCCAACGATATAAAACTCACACAGTGTCTTGCCTTATTTGTTCCACGAGCAATGCCTGAGTAGACCACTCAATGTGCACTATGTGGAAGAATGGTGACTGACAGCCTTTTATTTCCCATTGGTGACTCCCAGTGTTGGTTCATTTTGTAGCCTAACAACATTAAAAAAGGAACACAGACAAGTCAAATTGAACTTTTCAGAGAGAATGAATTGATCTTTAGTTTTCACTAGAGTTCTACATATAGAAAATATGATAAATATATGGCCTGCACATTATTTTGAGCAGAAAATCAAAGCTATTATATTATTTCTAGTTTAGATAATAAAATATATAGTTTGAATTTTCAGTTCATTATTAAGCAATTTATTTCATTTATGACAGTATTCCACTGTTTAACTCAAAGTCTAAAAGTAGTTACAAATTCTCATGAAGCTGAAGAGATGACTCAGTAGGTAAGACTGCTTGCTTTAAGTATAAGGTTCTGATATTTTATCCTAGCACACATAGAAAAATCCAAGCATGATCGCGAAAATACCTATCTATAATCCAAGAACTGTAGTGAGCAGAGTCAGGAGGATTGCTAGGACTTGTTCACCACCAGCTGGTCCACGGGTTCAATCAAGAGACCCTCTCTCAAGAGAATAAAGTGGGAGATGAAAAAGTAGCATTCCTGACTTCCTCAGGCCCGTCACACCTACACAGCTGTTTGAAAACTCCACATAGGCATACACTGTGTCCTCACATTAACACACATACACAATTCGGTACAATTTCTCGCAACTCGATTTATCAGAAATCTAGGATATTTCCCCTAAGATATTTTAACATGGTGCTTATTGTAGTTGAAGCTCCCAAGCACAATGCAACTATAAACATGTATACATTAAGTATTCATTTGGTTTTCTTATTTTTAATATTAAACTCCTATCCTAGTAACAGTTTATCAGACTTATTTGTGCAAAACTGAAAAGTTTGAAACCTAGTTTTTTTTTTAGTAATTCTTTCTTTTTATCTTTAATGGTTAATTATCTTAGAGTAAGAACTTTCCTTAATGCATTTCCACACCTGATTTACATTGGTTCACCCTTGCTGACCCTTTCCCTTACGTCCCTGTCCAGTGTCTACATTAAAGGATCCCACTCCTCCTCCTTCATATTCTTCCTCCTCTTTGAATAGCACATGTATACTGTAGTCCTTGCTTCCCTTTCATAGGCCACTTTCTAGTTTCCTGAGGACTTCACATGCTCCCTCCCATGTAAACTCAGTCATATATAAATATGTAAAATTAGAAACTAAGATCTGTGGATGAGAGAGAGCATGTGATTTTTATCTTTCTTTGCCTGTTCCCAGATTTAACTCATTTTCCAATTCTATCAACTTTGAAATTTGTTTTAGTGCTCATTTATGAATAAACAATTGAATAAAATTTAGAAAGACAATTTTGTATATACGTTTTTGCTAAGTTCTCAACATAATTTTCTGCATATGCTACTCTTTAGTATAAAGATTTTTAACTCCCATGTTCATTTGAAGGTCATGTTCATTGTTTTGATCTTGCAATTTTAATTTATATAATGCTTAAAATCAAAACATTAAGTCTAACTTTTAAGGCAATGCTTAATTTGGGGATTTTAAAAATAATTAGTTTTAAACTTTCTGGAATAGTTATAATTTCTGTCAACACTGTCAAAATTACAGTTTGTGCGGGGACATAAGAGTTTTCTTGTGTATATGCAAGTTCTTACTTTTCAGCGGGCCGCAGAGCAGGGTGCAGCAGTGTATGAATGCCTAATGAAGATATGGTGAAAAACGCGTCTGCATGGAAGTACGTCATGGTAATGCTGAGTACTTCATTGGTGTACTCCTGAACGTAGGTGGATTTGAAAAGCATTGTCAAAATGGGGCTGTTTTCTGTTCTTGAAAATGCAACATGAGATAAATTATTGCATTTGAGCTTAACTTGCTTACTTATTCTGGACTTTCTGTCATAGGATGATAGTTAAAGTTGTATAGTGTGTTTAATATTTTGTCTTACCTTACTTGTGATATTGATAAATAATTGTTCAGTTAATATATGCTACAAATGGATAAGAATATTTTTCTTGAAATACTGGTTTACGTACTAATTGAAACCAACATCTCTAACTGTGTAGAAGAAAGTATAAGGAATGTAACAATTTTACTTCATAGGGCATCTTCACAAAAAGGATCACTGGTCTGCAAATGTCATCCCAACAGTCTGAAAGGTACAAAAGTGGCCAAAGGGAGCATGCTATTTCTGAGCATAAACCCAGTTAATGGGGGGACAAATATGAAGGCAAAATAGGAAAGGGATTTAGAAAGCAGCATTGGGATGGAAGCAAGGGATAGAGTGCTGGGTTTACGTTATTATCAGTAAGAAAGCATTTGAGTCTTAAACAGGGAAGTGTGTGATATCATAAAAGCTCATCTTACACGTACAGTCTCAGGTCTGTACTGGAGAGTAGAGTTTGCCCACTTAGAGGTAAAACATCCTACATGATGGTTAGCGATGAAGACAGCAAAACAATTATCTCAGGTTACCCTAATTCACCTGACAAGTTGAGGCGGAAGGGCCTGAGCTTTATGAGATGACTTTCCTACTTGCAATTTGAGAATTATGAGATGACGTTACTACTAGCAATTTGATGGCTGTCAAATTTTAGTTCTGCTTAGATCTCTGTCTAAGGCAGACTAACTGGAAGGCCATATCTCAACTGAATGGAATGTATCTTATATTTTTTCCCTTTTATAGTAAAAATTGTTATTGATAAGAGGACTGGAGCGATGGCTCAGTGTTTAATAGCAATGTCTGTTCTTGTAGAAGATTGGGGTTCAAATCCCAGCACCCAAAAGGACAGCAGTCCATAAAGCCAGTTCTAGGAAATGTGACGCCCTCTTCTGTCCTCCATGGGCACTGCATGACACAGGTGCATCTATACACATGCAAGTATAACACTCACACACATAAAAAGAAATTAAATAAACATTGTTGATCCATAAATACGTTCATAGGAGAAAAATCTAATTCTAATTTCCAGAGTCATATTATGGCCTTGGATTTCACAAGACTGTCTATGCGATAGATAAGGTATGGTAACAGGTGGCTTCTCCATGCAATATTCTTAGTAACAGTGGCACTTATAACCCTAAGCAACTGATAATGTGTTAATAAAGTTTTCCTATTACTTGCCATTCACAGAAACATACTACCCTTTTGATGCAGTTCCTAATTGTTCTTTTTGCATGTTACATATATCATTCTGTCATAAGTAAAAAACCACATTAATAATAATGACTGTTTACCTAAATCACAGCAAATGGAGTGTTTGTAGAAAACTTGTTATCTTGTAGATTAAAACATGTAGGACAAAAAGCTGAAAAGTTTTCACAGGAAGAAAATAAATGGAGCCTAACTTGAGACCATGAGGCACAAGTGGATGTCCAGAAAGTGAATCTAAGTCATACACAAATATCTATGGATATGATGATATTTTTATAATGTGAATTTATAGCAAAATATCCATTGTTCATATTATTTAAAATAGTACAAAACTATTGCCTGGTCATTTCATGTTCTGATTTCTAGTAGTAAATCTTAAAGTTGAGAGTTGAGCTATATACATGCAACACTTCTTTTCCTTTCTCCAGTGACCTCATCACTGTTGTTCATTCTGTGTAGCTGACCCATGTGGAAATATTGGATGGCTCCTTGACTTTGTTTTATTTCCATAGTGCCTAAATGATTAATTTACTTTTTAAAATAAAACTTACTTTAACACACACAGTAAAAATGCTGCACATATTAAGGGGATAACAAGATATTCAAGTATATGAATAAATTCTCTCACATTGAAATTGGGATACACATATCCTATCTTCTTAAACATTTGTCATTATTTTGTGGTAAAACCATTAAAGAACCTTCTAGAAGTTTTTTTAAATATACAGTTGGTTGTTTCCATTAGTTATCCAAACGTGTAATAGCACACCAGAGCTTTCTATTCCATCTGAATTAACCGCATATTCATTTATCAAGCCTTCCCCATCCCTCTTCACAAGTTGTCCATGGCCAGTGGTATCTACTTGCTTTTCTCAAATTCTGTGGAATCAAAGTTTTAGAAGGTAGTCATGGATGAGAGTATGTATCACTCCGCCTTCAGTGCTATGCTTGCTTCTCCTAATGTTAGGATCTCCATTTCTGCATTTGTTTTGACAAAAGATGAGAATTTATTCTTGATATGGATAATTGTCTGTTGTGTGCATTCATGTGAGTGTGTGTGTCACATTGTATTTACCCATTAACTCTCTTATAGACACTATTTTTTTCCATTTCTTGTCTAATAGGAATGCAAAGAACATGGATAATCAGATATTTCTTCAACATAGAGATTCCATTTGCTTTGGGAATATGTCTAGTGATAGGATTGATATAATCATATGATAGTTCAGTTTTTTATTTTTCCTTAGGAACCATAAAGTGGTTTTAAAGTATCTATAATTGTTTACATTAAAAAATACAGGTTTTCTCTACATCCTGTGCCACATTTGTGTTTACTATTCCTTGTGAGAATAGTCATTCTTACCGAGATGAGTTAATCTATAATGGTTTGATTGATGTGCTATTAGTCTTCTGTAATTGTGATAGAATACCTGACAGAGCCATTGAAGGGAGGAGTGTTTTGTTTTGGCTTATGGTTCAGAGTGTCAGGGAAAGAAAGTATGCTGGTAGAATGGGAGATTGCATGGGGTAGATTTAACAAGGCACTAACCAAGAAGAGAGGGAGGACAGGACTAGAAACAGCTGGTTTGCAATCCTCAAGGCTCACTGTCAGTGACCTACCTCATCAGGTAGTAGACCTCCCAATCACTGCTTCCTAGAGGTCCCATTACCTCTGAGTATAGTGCCATCAGCTCAGAATCCTGTATTCAGACACATGGGTTTCTGGGAACATTTCTGATTCAAGTCATAATAATTTCCAGTTCCCCAATGACTAATGATGTTGAACATTCTTTGCATCACTTCTGGCTAATTTCGGTCTTCTTCCCATCTATGTTTAACAATATTTGAATTGGGACATATTTATTGTACATGATATTGTTTTGTTCATGTCACAATATAAATTAAATTCAAAACATCTGATACCATTTTTATTAGCCTTAAATTACAGTAACAATGCAAGACTGTTTTAATGTAATAGATATTCCACAAAAGAAAATAAGTATTGGTAAATAACCAGGCTTTTCCTCCTTTCTGTAGACTGAGTGCATATATTCTACCAAAGAAATTTAATATCAATAAATAACCAGATGCTGTGTGAATATTCTACAAAAAAATTAATATCAGTAACTAACCAGATTTTTATTCTTTCTGTAAACTCAGTATCCAGTCAGTAGAAAAGAAAATCCTAACAACATTTAGAAGAGTTGTGTATGATTAGTCACCAGAACTTAGAGCCAATAGCAATTGACCTAGTCATTGTAAACACAGATAACTAAAATTATAAATAAAACTTCACTGTCATATTTTAATTCACTGGCTGTAAAACTACCATGTGTATTGACTACCTCTCTCTGCTTCCACTTTTCCTCCTCCCTCCCCTGCTTTTGCCCTGCCCTCCACCCTTTCTCCCGCATCCTCATTTTCCTCACTTATTTTTGTGCATTTTTTTTTTGTCATGAGGCAGAATGTTTCTGTGTAGCCCAGACCGACCTCAGACATAATTTGTTAGTGAGCCTTGTGACCTTAACAAACTAATTTATTATTATTATTATTATGATTATTATTTGCAGTAATTTTTACCTGCTAAAGTCTGTCAGTTTAGTAGATATTTTTGTTGAAATACAGATGTCCCAGAAAACCTGAAACTTTTCCAATTCTTGAGGAAGGAGAATGGCAAGGGATCACCAGTTGTCCATCTAACTTGGTTATTATAGAGGCACTTTTAAAACTATTCTAGCAAAAACTCGACAAATGCAACATTGATTAATTTGTATTAAAGTCCCCTCCCTCAGATTCACAGTAGCAATGAAAATAATGGTTAATTGAAACCTATAAGAATTAATGTTTGGGGATTAAGGTTTTGTTAATTTAATGTTGACGTATTTTTCCTGGATTCTATGGAATCTTAAATGTTTTTTCTTTATTTCTTTCATCTATGGTTGGGAAAGTGATTTATAAATAAATAATTAGAAACAGACCACTACTGCAATGTCTGGAATGGAATGATTCATCAAACACACAAAGTGAAAGTGAAGTCAGAATCGTGGAAAAAATAGACATTTAAACAGTAATCCATGGTTTTGTATTATGCAAACTAGATAAATTATATGGACTCCAAAGCATGGTGCCTCTCCACAGCACTCCCTCATAATAAGTCCCAACTGTCACTCTCCTGCCTTCTTTACTGTGTACTACAAATGACAGTCCTTCCACTGAGAACAGCATTTCACCGCACTCGCTTGTATAGAGAGGGATTTATATATTCTTATTTAGAAGTTATATATTCTTGAGTTTGTAGAGCTACGCATTTTCAGTTGTCCAGTTGATTAGAATACATTTTACCCACACTGCTATTTCTTGTTATGGAGATGGAGTTTAAACACAGAGATTGGTGTCTTTCTTCAATGGTGTATATGTATATACATATGCATGTATATGTGTGTATCTGTGGTATATATGGTATGTGTCTATATTTGTGTATGTTCATGTATGTATTTGTGGTGTGTGTATATTAAGTGTGTGTTTGCATTTGTGTGGATGTATGTTTTGTCTGCAACTATGGTGTGTATGTGTGGTATGTCAGTGTATGAATATTGTGTATATATATGTTCATGTGTGTACCTGTGCTGTGTGTCTATCTGTGCTATGCTTGTGTGCTGTATGTATGTATCTTCATATATATATGTTGTATATGCAGCAGTGGAATGTATGTGTGGTGTGTGTGTAGCTGTGGTGTGTATGTGTGGTGTGTGTATATATGTATGTATGCATATGTATATCTGTGGTGTGTATATTTGGTGTGTGTATGTATGCTTATGTGTGTATCTGTGTTGTATATGTCTGTCTGGTGTTCATGTGTGGTATTTGTATGTATATATATATATATATATGTATCTGTGGTGCATATGGGTGGTATGTCAGTGTATGAATATTTGTGTATATATATATATATCCATATGTGTATCTATGGCATTTATATGTGGTGTGTGCATGCACGGGCATGTGTGTGTCTGTGGTGTGTGTATGTGTGTCTGTGGATGTACGCATTTAGATGCTTTATTTTTTGCTTGATGGGTAGGTGGAGGTACACCATAATTTTTACACCAAGATGATGTGTTAAATTTAAATGAATATAACAATGTAGTTATTAAAACTTGGAACCTCTTAAAGTATTTTTTTCGTCTTTTTAAAAGTATCTCCAAATGAAATTACTGTCATCAGGACTATGCACATGCCAGTAAGTACTGCCAGCACATTTTTAGAATTGTCTATATGCCAATCTTGAGAAAATCTCAGTTACTTGCAAAGTTTTTCTTTGTACAAAAGTGAGCTTGGTTTTGATATTTTGACCTAAATACAACAAGCAAAAGAGTCAGCTTATTTTTCAGTCATGGAAATAACCCAGTCTTTTCAAATAAGCTTAGTGCCACTTGTATATTCTATGGGAAGTTCCATAGTTAAAATACCTTTGAAAAATTACACAGACATGTAGCACTTGGATTGTAAGCATCATTATATATGGTCCTTATTATATAAGTTGTACATTTAGTCATCCAAATAACTTGCTCTAAGGGCAACATGATGCCCATATAAAATAATACTTTCATATACATAGAGGAATCTTGAATTTTTCATTTTGTAAATGACCGTACATGAAAAGAAAGCTTTTATATTTCCTTTAAATAAATCATTGAAGTTAGCACAAACAGAATGACAAAGATTTTAAAGAATTACTTGTATAATCTACACATTTTTAAATGTGCTTTGAAGTAGATATTGATGAAATCAACATTTGGAATGCATCATTTGTGGTTATATTGACTTGTAGTTCTTCAATGCCTAAAAGAGTTCTTGATATGTAAAAACACTAGCTTAAAATTTGTTAATATTTTAATTAACAAATTAATATTCTTTAAGACAATAAAAGGTAGACTAAGCCCTACGCATTTTATGTACAGTTTGCCTTTGAAGAATACAGAGTAATTTTATTTTATTTGTTACCTCAATGTTTTCAGATAATTGGGATCACTGGTAGAGTCAAGCTTGATGCTCCACTTTAGTTTTAAGGTTGAGACAATAACATACTTAAGCTGAAATCTTGAATGTTTATTTCAGTGTTCATTCTGCATATTTTATTATGGTGGATATAGACTTGACTAGTCGGTCTGTTCTTAGAAGACTATCTAATTTGTCTTTTGTATATTTAATCTTTGCTATTGTTATATTTGTAAATTATATTCATGTGTATGTGTCTATGTAGATTTGTGTATATTTGAGCTGTAGATGTCTATGGAGTATAGAATAAAGGGTCAGATTTGTGAGCCAGCTGAAGTGCATGCTTCAAACCTAGCTCAGGCCCTATACAACAAGCACTCATAACTACTAAACCATGTCTCTAGCTCCGAACTCTGTTTTCCTAGTGGCATTGAAACAATACCAAAAATCTCTTTCTTTTATTATTCTTTGAACTTTTCAAAGCTTGAAAGGTACATCAAGGTACCTTGATTTTTACATTTTTGTAAATTATTATTTATTTATTATTGATTTTGTGTTTATGTGTGTGAGTGCAGGCATATCACAGCACAGGAGTGGAAGTCAGAGGACAACTTGCAGGAGTTGTTTCTTTCCTTTCACTCTGTGAGTTCCAGGAACTGAACCCAGGTCATCAGTCTTGGCAGCAAGTATCCTTCTACACTGAGACATCTATCCAGCCCATTATAAGTTAATTTTGTTTTGTCTGATCCAGAATCTTCCTTTAGCTCCAGGTAACCTGGAACTCACTATATAGACCAAGCTAGTCTCAGTTGCGTAGAGGTCTGCCTACCTCTGCCACCTAAGTGATGGAATTAAAGACATTCACAATCATGTTTAGCTTATAAATTAAATTTTATCAATGTATGGTATGTTTCCATGCACACATTCATTTGCATTGTATATAGTTGATATATCAATGTGATATTTTGATTAAAATATACACATAAAAATGAATAAAGTCAAGCAAATAACATATCTATGACTTTCTGTAGTTAATTTTACTCATATGTTATAAAAGAGCATATAGCATCATTCTCATAAATATTTGTTAGATAGTATAATAACTTTGCTTCATGCTCTATACTAATTATGAAATTTTATTCATCCTATATACATGTACATTTATGCCATTTGACAACTCATTTCCTTTAACCCTATTGATACCTAGTAATACCCATTTTACTTTGTTTCATTTTTTTACTTCTAGATTCCACATATAGGTGAGCAATTTACTTCTTTTCAGTATCTCTTGGTGTTATGCTATCCAGATTCCCTCCATGTTGTCCAAAAGGCAATATTTCCTTTTATTTTAAAGCTAGCTATGTCTTAGTGGATTTATATATAGTAACATTTCTTTATCTGTTGCTCCTTCATTAATACTTGCATCTTTTCCATTCCTTTTCTTTTGTTAAGATGCAACAATGAACAGAGGAGAGCAGGTATGGCTGAGGGATGTGGATATCACTTCTTTGTGTGTGAATGCAGTTGAGGGATTACAAGCAGCAGACACTACTTTCAAGGTTTTGAGAATTCTCCATACTCTTTGTCATTATGACTATACCACTTCATGTTCCTCCAGAACTGCCTGAATCTCCCTTTTCTCCATATTGTCTATACTTCCCTTTCTCCTTGGAAAATACTAACCATCAGAACAGGTATGAGGGGATAGCTCATCATGAATTTAATTTGCATTTAATGAGGTTGAGCTTTGCAGGCTGCCCTTTGTCTCTGCTCTTGTACAATTTTCATTCAAGGTCTTTTGTATATTTCAAGTAGTTTTATGATTGATCATATGTCTGGCAAATGTTTTCTTCCAGGCAGTTATACATCTTTCTTTAGGATGATTATTTCTATTGTGCAGATTTTTAGTTAGTGGTCATCCCATTTGCATATGACTTGTGTAGCCTGAGCTTTTGATATGATATTCAGATATTTTCTCCAAGATCAATATAAGGAGCTGATCCTCTATGTTTCTGTCTAGTAGGTCCATGTCTTATGTTTAAGCCTCTCATCCTTTTTGAGTTGTTTATGAAAATATGGTAAAGAAAAAGAAGGTAAAGTTTCAATTTAATTTTTTTTCTGCTGATAATCGGATCTCATTGTGAGTTGTTTACAGGGTCTATTCTTTTTTCTTTCTCTGATTTTACTCCAAGTATAAGCATCAATCTTCCATCCCTGAAAAGTCATGAAGGGCTTATACTCAGTTATATTGTTTTCCTATTCATCCCCCAAGTAACTGGCATATTTTTGCCCAATATTTCTAATTTTAAATTATATACCCAATAGAACATTCTAACAAGAGTAAGAACAGCATTTTTTCTCCCTTCATAAAGTATTCTTGAAGTATAGGATAATTATTGACATACAGTAAGAAACATTGTTGTGGAGTTGGAGAAATGAATCAGCAGTTAAGAACACTGCCTGCTCTTGCAGAGGACCCAGGTTCAGTTCCCAGAATGCACATGGTGGCTTACAGCCTCCCATTCTTCTAATTCCAGGGAATCTGATGCCCTCTTGTGGGCACCATGGTCATAGCACTTACGTGGGTGCACTTATATAGCACATCACTCCTGTACATAAATAAAAATAACGATTTTTTTAATCTAAAAGAAACCTTATTGAATTCAGTGAAAATAGAAGCATAGGGTGATGTTTCTTTAAAAATGATGTGGATTCCTAGAATTTTCATGAGATTATGATTCCTTCTATTTTGAATAATGCAAAATACCATGCCAGTGGAGTATCATTGCAAGATAAAGTTTTCTACGGAGTATGTAGGATTTATTTGAGAACTTATGGTGGTAGACAAGACAACTAACTAAAAGATATGTCTTCAAATTTCAGACTAAAGTCAAATGATGTTACAAGGCTCCAATGTCTCTATTAAATTCATTGTGTAAGCTTTAATAAAATTAGTAAGCACATTATTTATTTCAAAGTTGAAGGTGTGCATTCTCTATGTCTGCATTGCAAAAAAAGCCAATTTTGCTTTTTCATTTTTCTTAAAGTCTTAACAAAACTAAAGCCTAATTCATATCTTGTTGTATGTTTCAGTGAAAGTGTGCTTTTTAGAAATACAGTTATACCTACAGAGAGAAAATTAATCTAAATAAATTATTGTTTAGATAATAGCAATATATTGGCCTAATTATTTTGATCTTCTTCTTTGCTCTACAGTCACTTTTGGCAATGAATGTTAACTTTTTTACTGAAGAATATTTAAAATTAGTTTTTTAAATGAAATTTTTATTACTTATTTAATGTTTAGAAACCCTGCATTTCTCATGTTTTAAAATTTTATTTACTTGTATTTGTCCTATGAGTATAAAGATTTTCTTTCATGTATGTAAGTGCACTCACAGGCATAATGCAATACTCACAGAGACCAGAAGAGGGTTTCAAATCCACTGGAAGTAGAGTTACCAATGGTTCTTAGTTACATTGTGGGTGTGGAAATCAAATCTGGAACCCCTGCAAGAGCAGCCAATGCTGTTAACTACTGAACCCTCTTCAAAACCATTTTTCATGTTTTAATTTTTTTAATATTTTTATTGAATCATTGTATGGTTTCATAGAGAACATCACAATTAATCTTAGTCATCTTTATATCCTTTTCCCCACCAGCATCATCCCACTCCATAGCCCCATAACTGGAATCCATACATTATTTCATGTATGTTAACATCTGTTATGTCAAGATGAAGCTACACTGAGGTCACTTGGTGACCCTAACTTGACACAGTAGACCATTTCTCATGTTTTAAATCATAAAACAGTAGATAAGTTTGATGGTTGTATCAAGTAAACACATTATGTACACATCATGAGATTTTCAAATTTAAAGGAAAAAAATTTGAAAAAAATTCTGGTGCTTTCTTAATTATTGGACAAAGAGAAAAAACCTTTATGAACATAAAATGTAATTAAATTCATCTCTCCTATAGATCTCTGAGTATTTTAATAAAATTCAGCATAGATTATTTTAGTAGTATTTAAGTGAGATCATCATAAAAATAAGCAAAAGAGATTAAAACTGAGCAGCTCTGAAATGTTAGTCTACAATCTTATTTCATTTGCTGTTGACACAAGTAGACTAGCAATTAACATGCTTTTCTCATATTCTTTATATTCAATGCATGATTTAATTTATCTCACTTTGTAGTTTTGTGAGAAATATAGACTTCTAAAATATTACATAAGTATATTTTACCTAGACAGTATATTACCTAGTATATTACCTAGACAGTGTGAAATTCATCTAAAATAATCTAGTTGTTTTGAAATAGAAATTTTAATATATTCTGTGTATCTACCTTACTCAAATTTGGAACATTACTGGCTATTGGCTAAATAATTAGAATATAGAGCATATTATATTAAAATACTTTTATGTACTGCAATCCTGTGAGGCCAACTGTGGTGATTTGAGTGAGAAGTGTCTCTCTTACAGAGGCTCAAGCATTTTAGTACTAGGTCAGCTGGTGGCAGTGTTTGTGGAAGGTCATGGAACTCTTAGGGTGTGTGGCCTTGCCGAAGAAAACGTCATTGGGGTGGACCTTGTGAGTTCATTGCCTTGCCCCACTTCCAGCTTGCTCTCTCTCTCTCTGCTTCTGCCTGCCTTGAAATGGAGTGAACAGCTTTCTGCTCCACCTCTTTTTGCCTCATCTTCCCCATCATTATTGTGGACTCTCTCTAAGCCCCAATAAACCCTTTCTTCTACAAGTTGCCTTGATACTGGTGTTTTATCACAGCAACAGAACAGTAACTAATATATTGACCCAAGAATATCACAATTAATTTGAGGCCCATTTTGACTTTTAAATGAGTTCCAGGCCACTCTGTATTACAAAGTGAAAGTCTGTCTCAAACAAAGAAAAAGTTTAATTTCATAAGTTTTGCATGAGGAATATATTATACTCAAAAGACTATAGGATAAATATGCACAAAATTGTTATATGAAATTAGTAATGGATAATAAAATAAATATCATAAAATTTTAACTGATTAATTAATGTAGAGCACCATATTTGATAATGATATACATTCATTATCTGTAGAATGCTTTGTTGTCAATGGTCTAAGCTTCATTTGGACACATCTATCAAGAACATTAACAGTAGTCCCATTGGCACTGTAATACTATATAAAATATGTATTATAAATAGAGGTGGAATAAAAATATGTCATGGAGATTATTCATAGTATTTTATATTTATATAGAAATAAAATTACATTATTTATCATATTCTCCATATGATATATATGTATGTATACAGAAACACTCATCCATATCTCTTTACAAAAGAGAGAGTATCAATGAGAGAGGAATGAAAGAAGACAGGAAAAGAAGGAGGCAGGATTGAAGGGAGGAAGGGAAAAGAGGGACAGTACCCTGTATGGATGTGTCAGATTCTGTTCATGTAATTTACAGGTACGATATCATTGAACACATACACAAATCAAAATATCAAGGGCAAATTAATTCATGTTAATTACACATATACATTTTTTATATATGCATATAAAAACATAAAATCAAGGGCCAGCATGATGGGTTGGCCTCTAAGATACTTACCATGTGAGCAAGTGGCTCTGAGTTTGGATTATTAAAATTCAAGTAAAAAGTGAAGTGTAATGATGTAGGCTGGTAGAGACAGGAGGATCCTTGGGGTTTGGTAGCCATTCCATCTAGCTAATGATGAACTCCTGGTTCCATGAGAGACCCTGCCTCAAAGTTAAGATGGAGACAGCTGACCTCCACACACATATTTATACATGTGCTGTGCACCCTCCCACACAAATGTGTATACACATACACACCAATGAAAAGGAATATACACAGAAAATCTAATATAAAAAAATCAAACATAAAATTGTAGAAGGATTTTCATAAGGATACATGCAGTTGCATTGATGCAAAACACAGAATTGCCAACACAGGATTGTTAAATATATAGTATAAAAAACTGAAAATTAATTTGGCAGAAGATGCATTAATTCTCACAACTTGCAGATTAATGGGCAATTATAGAATAGATATGCTTGCCAATTTTGTGTGGCATCATGTTTATGAAATAATCTCTGGGGCCTGATGGCTTCTTTCTAATTATGTGAACTTCAGTACATCATTGTGCCACTCATAATCTGTTTCTTCAGAAAGGAATGGTTATATAGATTGTTGACATTAAATGAAGACTTAATGAGGACTCAAAAGTGAGCAGTAAAGAAAGTAATCAATAAATCTTATATTTCAGAAGTGTTCTATTTGCATAAAAGTATAAAATTCTGTTTATATAAGGCTAATAGTCATAAACATGTTTTCTCCCAGACATGCTTACAGTACAATGATAAATTCATGTTTGGTACTGTAAACATTGTAAAAGCCCATGGCTAGAGAAATCATAAGCCCTAAAGGAAAGCCTATTAATGTTTTTCTAAAAGGACACATTGTCAAATGGCTTTATACTTTTGTTTAAATTCATGTATTTGTATGCTGTTCCCAACCTTTGTCACAGAAGCTTCTCATTGAAGTGAGTAGCGATTTTTCAGAGACACACTGTTCTTCAAATTGCTTAAAATAAACAACTGTGAGTTCTCAGACATAGATGGGATGAATGCTCCCACCCAAATCTGATGGACTAATACAGAATAGGTGACAGAGCATAAGAGCCAGAGAATGAGAATACTATGGACTGCTGTTCTCTAGACATGAAGAGACTTCATAGAGACTGTGGTTACCTTTACACAATCTACACAAGATCAAAGCAATTAACATTTTCTGCATATATGGGGAGGTCCCAAGACCCCACAGTTATTTGTGCAGCTATTGGTAGTTGATGGCTATTGAAGGAGGGATAATCACCTTTCTTTGGGAATGTAGCCATGAGAGATTCCCCATGCCGCAGTGGATGGCTGCACTTCTATGCACATAAAGGTAGCATTACCTAAACTCAGAGGAGTAAATCAAGGAGGAAATACTTATAGAGGGAGGACATGAAGTTTTGAGGGAGATGAGATATGGTTCTGAAGAGAGTTGGAGACAGGAAGTCAAGAATGGTTATGATCAAGCTACACTGTACACACATATGGAATGTTCAAAGAATAAAAAATGAAAGAAGTCAGAATAGGCGTATTGTTTATGGTAAAACTTTTTTTCCAGCATGGAAAAGGCTCTGGAATTCCCAGCATCTCAAACATTCACAAAAGTATATATAGGTAAGAACTAACATGAAAGTGAATGTGAGATACTAATTTTATGTCATATATGGAAGTAATAGCATTTGACTACATGTCAAGAACCAAACCTGTGCCCAGCTCAGAAGCGGGAGAGTGACCCAGAGGAACGGCAATCTGCCATAGTAGTAGAAAATGTTTCATAAGAGCAAATTTAAGGACACTTTTTATCTTGGGCCCTATGGACATAATAATTATTATAGTTTGTAGTAAAGTTTTAGAGCAAAGGTATTTAAATGATGAGAAATGACCCACAACAAAAATCAATGAACTAGTTGTTCATGTGTCAGTGTGAAGAGCTCCAGTTATTTCTGATAGCAAGTGTGCTGACCATTCCTTCCTTATAAATCTATAGTGATTGATCTTAGCCGGACTAAGATGTGATGATTGAGGACAAAGAGATGAACATTAAAGTACAGTATAATTAGACTTTCAGGAAGTGAAAGATAACAATGTTACATGTAATGAGCAACAGATAAAAAAGATCAGGCTATAGAAACAGTAGGAGCTCAGAAATTACAAAGAAATCAGGGAGGAAAGTAAGATATAGTATGAGTCCTTGCAGAAGTGAACAGAAAATGAAAGAATCAACTGGATAGAAATTATTATAGTACCTTAATATAAATATGAAAGGAGCAGGTAAAATGATGCCTGGGAAGAAGGAGAATTTGAGAGACAGAGATAGGAAAGGGAACTAATTTGTAGAGACAGTACTAAGATTTGATTTTACATTAGTTTGTAATGACAGTGCGCCATGTATATGATCAGTTATGCAGCAGATGGAAATACTCATGAAGAGTTTTAGGTGGAATGATTTTGAAGTCATTTGAATAAAATAATTTCCCAGATCTCAGAGGTCAAAAATTAAGTCAATCTAAAGGCAGAAGATGAACTGCCATTTGGTGCTATGGAAAAAAAATACATATAAAGGAAAAACTAATGAAGACAGGTCTGATTGGAAGTTAATATGGAGTCATTGGTCCAAAAGGGAGAAAGGAAAAGTGTGATGGTATGATTGAAATCTGTGAGACAGGGAGGAAGAAGGGTTTATGTTAAAGAGGAATGTGAAAAATGAACTGAAGACGACCCAGTGCTGTGCAAGGCTCACAGCTTGCTGTAGGTACAAGACCCCAGGGGTGGGTCGTTAGGACGTCATTGTATTACTGGTACAATTATTATCATTATGATGAAAGAAAACTTGTTATGTACTCCTTGTTTTGAGTGATAATTATACTTGAAGAATTTCGAGTATTGGAAAAGGAGATGACTCAGAGGGTAAGATCATATCCTGAGGTCAATCCCTCAGATTCAATGTGAATATTCATGAAGTAGCTTTAGTAAACAAGTTTTTCAGTTAAAATCCACTAATTAAAAAAACCAAAAAACAAGATGCTCCTGGTATTGATAGAAAGACACTGTACAAATTGTAACATATGCAAGCAATCCCATGTGGCAGTTTATGTGCAATTTTGGCAAAAATTATTTAAGTTTTACTGGGATATCCATTATTCTCTGAGTTAGTTAAGCATCTGTAATGTTTTTTAATACATTGAGCTTATTAAAGTCCAGTGTGTTTACATTTCCATGTACAGAAAGAAGTACTTTGAGAAGCTGCTATGCTTTGTAGATTCATTTGGCTTCAGTAATTTTATAGGACAGGCTCCACTTTTATTATATTTATTTGGTAATAATGAGAGTGTATTATAATCACAGATGTATTCACAGAGATGTGAATGATGATGGAGTCATAATAGTTGTTTTTTTCACATTTTCCTATTGCTATACCATATATATTTAAATATAATAATAACAAGCTAATGTTATGAATATGTAATCAGTTTTCCGTAATAGCTAAACATATTGATTTAATTTTATGATTTATGATGGCTGAACTTTTAATGTGTTTCTATCTGTATGTGTAGTACATATATTCATGTGTGCATGATCATGTGCATATGTATGTATGCTTTTTTCTTAATGCCAAGGCACAGGCATTGGAATCAGAGGCCCATATCAATTTTTGGTTCTTCCACATTTTTGAGGCAGAAATTCTTAGTTTCTACCATATATATGTCACTGCATCAGGCTTTACATAGGTTCTGGGTTCAGAACTGTGGTCCTCATGCTTGCACAAGTCATCTCCCCAATCTTCACTACATATCTTAAAATGGAGGAAAATAGAGAATTTTCATTACAGGTTACCACATAGGTAGGAGATTGAGAAAATATTCAGATAAGTATTGCTGTCTCAGTTTTTTTTCACTAATTAAGTACATGAGAAAATATTGCCTTTTTCAATATTAAACCATCAAATTATATACAAATAAGTACTTGATACTCATAAAATAATTTACCTTTAATTTAAATCAACTAATACACTTCAGAAGTTTCTATTTTGTTCATTTTTTATTTTAATTAATACTTATTTTTCAGACAAATATTGTTTTCTTTTTCTAGTTTTCTAAATAGTGTGTATAATATCAACACTGCTGATATTCATTAGAGATATGATTAGGAGAAGCCTTAAGAGATGCCCTGGACTGTCTGTGTCAGCAACACATTAGAAACTACCCACATATGCAGAAAGTAGCAAAAATATTAGTTACCACACATTTATATAAAGACATAACTAAACAAGAAATAAGAAAGAGCTACAATTTAATGCAATAATGTTAGAGAATCTAAACATGATAATGCTGAATAAAGACAAATCCCGGCACTGTCATGTGTGGCTAGAAGAGGCCAAGGTTGACGTCTGGGTATGGGTAACATTTTCTTCCTTGACTTGATTGTTAGCTAAAAGTGTGTCTTCAGCTTGTGGAATTCATAGATCAACTTTTCTGTGAAAATATTGCAAGTCAACACAAATTTAACATTGTTTCAGTTCTTTGACAGAATGAGAATATCCAGCAACTCACACTTACCCCAAATAAGTGAATTTGTATTGTGATTCTGACTCTTGCAAGCCATAAAGTATGTAATAAACAGAAGAGAAATTAGAAACTGTAAAGATTCACAAGAAGCAAATAAGAAGTCATATATGACTGACAAAGATCCCTGTTTCCTAGATACACATCTGTGTAAAAGGTGCCTCCACTATCACATGAGATCAGTTCAGAATGCTGAATCACTTCACTATTTCCTGAATCTTCTGAAACTATAAATGGTTGTTTTAAGCAATACAGTTTGGGGTCATTATTTTTCATAGAATTTTTGCAACAATAACTGACACTATTGTATGGGGTAAAATCATCTAATAGCTAAACAATTTGAGAAAAAGAATCTTAAAATCTTCCTTCATAGAGAAAGAAATAATATTGGAAAGACTGAGACTAATAAAATGAAATTGTCTAAAATGAAATAGAATAACCAAGAAAAGACAATACTCAGGTAATATTTTAGGAAAGGGGAGGGATCAGATACTACTTTAAGGAAGGTATTTCAAGTGGGTTATATCTTTTGTTAAGAGAAATCCAATAATATGATGCCCTAGAAGGTTTTCTGAGTAAAGTAAAACTATTATCTTTGGTGAATAATCAAAAGTGTTTCGGTAGATGGTAGAAATGAAGACTGCCTAGAAGTTAGGTTAAATAGAAAAGAGCATAGGAAATATGTGAGTAGAGATAAAACTTTCAAAATGAAATAAATGAACAGTGTTAAAGGGATGTGTGAAATTAGTTGTTACTAGTACAACATACTCATTTTATCTATCTACATAAAGATATGTGAATGTTTTATACTAAATTTAGTATAAATTATATAATAATCATACAAATAAGAAATGCTAGTAGATTGTACTATAGGCAAGAGAGTAGTGATTGCCGGACTCAGATGCAGATAGGCATGCACCATGTACAAATAAACAGTAGTGGAATCTGGAAAACTGAAATTATTTAATCAAGTAAGGGACAGAAAATGGAGAATGCTTCTAAGGACAGGTTTCTTTGCATTTTATATACTGGGAGTTTGTTTAGTCTTCCATTTATACCTGATATTTAATGTTGTTGACACAGATTTAGGTTAGATTATATATTAAATAGTCTTATTTAACTTGTGTCCAAAATAAAATAGCTGCGTCCTATGCTTTCTCTATCCATAACAAATTCATATCACCGCATGCTCTTGGGACCCTTAAAAGCATGAAATTCAAATTATGTATATGTCTATACACTTCTTCCTTCTTCTTATACCTTGGAATTGAATTTTAAATCTTTCATAATATAATATTTGCTGATATAATATTGGCAGAGTGTAACCATATCTTTTAACTGCATGCTACTTCATTCTGTCTCAAGATGCATAGCTTGATTTCTTATTTTCCATGAAATTCTATCCTCTAAAATATACCTAGGCCCACTGGAGAAAGTTATAAATAATTAATTGTGAGATATTAAAATTAAATTCTTGATATGGTGTTTTCAAGTTATATGCTATTAGTTGGATGGGAAGGCATGGTGGCAATGGACAGCGTATCACTTCGCATCGGCAATCACGCAGATCGGGTAGTGGGTCCGGGTTGTAAACCCTGCCCTAGTTGACATGCTTCATTCAGCATTGCTCTGCTTCCTAAAGTTCCCATAACCTTCCCAAAAAGTGCCATCAACTGGGGACCAAGTGTTCGAACACATGAACTTGTAAAGAGCATTTCACATTCAAATCACAACAATCAGATGAAGGAGTCTCCTCAGATTTTACAAAGAAAATGTTCTTTTACCAAATTAAATCTCTGACATTCTATGTTGAGGACAATGTCAATCCCGAGGCAGGAGGGGAGAAGGAATGAACACTTAGAATATACAGTTGCTATTTATTTCATCAACCTTTGATAAAAGCATTTGTGAGGAAAATGACTTTCAGATTTCAAATATATAGGATTTAAAAATTCTCTGCTCTGTATGCATTGTCTCACATACTCTTTAATACTCATGTATAAAGTATTAAAATTCATGAGATACCTCAAAATTTCCTCAAATTTATTTTTTGAGCATGTTCCAAGCTTTCATTAGCCATGGATGTGGAGGAAGAGTATTCAAATGAAATGAGTTTCTGGTAGCCAAAAGTATACAAAGATTGCTGCACTTGCTACTGCTATAAATTATAGAAAACATATAAGCCCTGCTCTTCTCTAAGATTTGTAGCATTGCTATTCACTCACATTGGAATAAATGATCTGTGTAACTTAAAATGTTCCAGGTCAGCATTGTGGTCAATATATGTAATCCCAGCACTGTTGCTGAGGCAGAAGGATTAGCATGCATCTAAAGTCAGTCAGAGTTGTAGAGCGAGGCTTTCGTTAATGAAATAAATAAATAAATGTAAAAAATAAATGCCCCAGTACAGTAAACATGTTTTATTGGTCTCCCAATATTTCTTTCTACATTTTATTATGTATATTTTTATTGAATTTTCACACATTTCAATCAAAACGTCTTAATGATCATTATTCCCCCCCCATCTGCACACCTCTGTAGCCCCTGTCAATGAATTGTATGCCATATATGCATGATAAGGCGTATCAAATAAAGTTAGTGTACCCAGACATCCCAGTGTAACCAGACAACTTTATTCATTGGAGTCTGTTCAGCCTTTCTAGAGTCTCTCCCTTAAAGGAGATCAGCTTTCCCTCACCCAGGATTATTCAGCTGCCAATAGTTCTTTGGCTAAGTTTGGGAACCTCTGCCGATTTCCCCAGTTCTACGCTGGGTTTCTGTCATATTAAATTTGCATGGGTCTTGTCACCATTGCTGTAAGTTCACATAAACAAGTTCCCAGAGGCCTGGAAGAATCTTGTTTCCTTAGGGTTTAGCAACTCCTCCCCTGGCTTTATAATTCTCCCCCTCTTTCCCAATATTCCCTGAGCCTTGGGTGGGTGGAGTTTAATATATGAATACTGCCCTGAAGACTCTTATTCTCTACACTTTGGCCAGTTGTGACCTTTTGTGTTCACTGCCCTCTCTTGCAAGAGAAAGATTCACTGATAAAAGTTGCAAGATGCATTAGTATTCTCTTTACCCCTTGTTCCACTAGGTTCCATGAGCCTTAAGTGTAGAGGATCTATTGTAGATGTGTCACTTTGTGTTGGGCATCTCACAAACAATTATTCTGTGTGAGTGACCAGTTGTGGAACTCTGTAATAGTCTCCATCTGTTACAAAAGAAGCTTCTTGACTGGAATACTTTCTTTAGCACATAGTAAGAAATTACATTTGCCTAGTGATCTGAAAGATTTAGTTTTCTCTAAGTTCCATGACTCTCCAGCCATGTGTACTTGACTATGTTTGCAGTATCACCCAGGGGTTCCCTCCAATTTAGCAGGCTTTAAGTCCAATTAGGTAGCTGCTGATTACCAACAAGGTAAAAGTGCCATTACTGAACGAATATATAGTCTACTGTGCTGGTCATTGTTTTGGTTATTAAGCTTTAAAGTTGAGTTTGTACCATTGATCTATTATTTTCTCCCTTCACAACTTGCATAGTGGTCTCCAAAACAATGAGACTTATTGTTCAAGGATGAGGCTTCCAGGTCATTTCCAGCTCCATTGCTCCAGATCCTGTTTATGAATTATGCCCTGTGTTTGGTAATAGCATCTTACCTTCAAGTTCTGGGAGGCAATCAAGGGCTGTAACAGTAGCCTGTGTAATCTTGGGAGTCTCTTGGACTACTCTAACAAATCCCCATTATTTCTTGCCAGTAATTTCTCTCACTATATTAAAGAATATTTGCAATGAAGGGTATAGAAAACATTATTGATTTAGACAATAAATAATAAATAAAGATTATGGGATACTGAGTAGTATAAAAATATTAGCACAATTTTCATATTTTATGAAGAAAAATGTTTAATGATTTTTACCAAGTAAAGCATTCAAATAAAATAATTCTTAGAATACAAAGAGGATAGTTAAAAATTTTGATATGACAGTATTAAAAATAGATGGAATGGTAGATCAAATTTTAAAGTTTCATATTAAAATTAATGAATATATTGTTAGCTGTATTGAAACATTAATTTTTTGTGGATTTTACAGGAGCCCATATCATTTGCACCACCAGTTTAAGGAAAGATTCTCATGTCAGAGAAGTATTTGGACAAAATAGTTATATAATCTTATATTTCAATCTTTGTTCTCTCATTTAATAGCTAAAAGACTTAAGCTTCCCGGTGACCTCACATATACACAGGGTATGACTGTACCCACAAGCCAATTCACAGGGAGGTCTCAAATATGATTCAACTGAATCTTTTTTATTCCATAGTGCACAATAAATGAGTGTTAGTTTTGAGTCATTATTGCATACAATAACTGACCATAAACTATATATCATTTGTGTTTAATGTGGATTATATTTCTACAAAATAACCTCTTTCAAAATTTAGTTTGATATAGCCAATAATATTAAACAAAATTTCTCATGTAAGGTTTTTTTTTTAAGTTCTTAAAGTTCAAATTGTTTAGTTTACAAATGTAGTTTCCAGAAGCCTGCTAACTTTAATCTGTAACATGAGTCGCATCTTGTATTCTGCCTAATATATTCCTGGTATTATCTTCTTTCTAGGGAGAATAAAAAAACGTTTCCTAACAATTTGACACTTAATATGGAAGTTACCTGCTAGTCACCTTTCAACCTTTCCAGAAAGTCCAATCAATGTAAGAGCATTTAATGTACCTGTGGAAGCCCTGAGAATTTAAGATTAGGAGAGAAAATAGGTCTTGTGACCTTCATAAGTGGTATTCAGTGGTTACTCTGTGAATGATAGAATTAGCTTAATTTAAAGTATAACTTGATGGAAATGATCTCCTACTTAAAATTGGATCCTCTGCTGGTGCCCACAATGTGAGGAAGATTATGTGCTTTGTTTTTTTAATGTAATAGAGATGCAATAGCATCAGGGAAAGACCTTTTGCCATCAGTAATCAGGGAGAGGTTGCCCTAGAGGTTTTAGCTTCCAATTTTTAATTTAACAAGAAAGCTTAAGTGTACAGTAGTGCTGAGTATACACGACTCAGCCTTCTCCATAGAATGTATGGTGCTTTACCTTCTCTGACCTTGAGTTGAAGCTTTAGAAGAACAGGAAAGATCTAATTCTGAGTGGAGTGGGGGTGATCTGAAATGAAAAAAAGGAGGGAAGGGCTGATTTCAGTGAGACCAGATGGGAATTTTCACTAGTTGGCAGTGTACTGAAAAGCACATTTTCTGAAGGAACGTATACATTATAGACTGGCACAACTAAATGTGTAAAAGCATCCGAAAATAGATAAAATATTCTTTAGCTTTGAAGTAAAGTTGCGGTAAAGTTGTATAGTTAATGGCAGGTGAATTTAGGGTAGATTGCAATGTGTTTCACTGAATAATCCAAGGTCTTCGAAGAATTTGAAGAGAGGAGGTGAAGAGTAAGGTGACATTATACCTTCTAAAACTTGAACTATGTTCATATTATACTTCTAGGATGAATAGAAAACTTGGTAATAATAATTTTAATAATCACTGTATTCTTCTTCTACAGTGGGTACAACCAGTCTTGTTAACTTACATTCCATATTTTCCAACTATAACAGCAGACTTCTGTTTGTCATATTGTTATGACAATAATTTTTTAATTAAAATGTTATTGTCACACACTTGACATATAGAAGTATGTTATTATACATTTAATAAATTGATTCTCTTTGCTCACTAAAATACTTGCATTGGTGACATGAACTAAAAGTCAAAAGTCCAGAAAATATGAGTATCTTATTAGGAGTTATACTCTGTAAATTTCATTTTATTTTTGGCATAACTGCTCTAATTAGACATAATAACAGTCTAATTCTTTAATCACTGCTATGATGGAACTGATAAACTATTAAAATAATTTTAAACTGGTATAATTTTGTTAATTCTTTTTTTTTCTTTAATATAGTATCTCACTTATTACAAGCTGGACTTAAATTCACTATCTAACAGGGAATGACCTTGAACTTCTTTCCTTCTAGCCTCCATCTCCCTAGTCCTGGGAATTGAACCTAGGCCTTCTTGGATATTAAGTAGGCAATTTACCAACTAAACTATACCCCCATCTGCTTTTAAACCTTTCCATCTAGGAATATCTGAATATTTTCATCAGAAAAAATTGAAAGATTGCTTTAATGCACCACTGTAAATAATACAGAACACACATTTTGTTACATGCTACCTGCATAAATTTCATAATATTAAATTGATCAAATGTATTCTTTGAACATGAACTTCAGGACAAAAGAGAGCATTTAATGTTAAGTATATGAACTATTTAGACACTTATTTAAAGCCATGAATGTGAGTTGAGTAGTAGATCACTTACCTTGCATACATGTATAAGACCCTAAATTTGATACTCAGCATTGAAGAAAAAGAAAACAAACTCCACTATTTTATAAGAAATAGTGGAACTCTGTAATAGCCTCTATACTTTGCAAAAAGAATCTTCTTTGATGAGTGATGTACAGTATATGTAGGCTATTACAGAGTTCAATGACTTGTCACAGAGAGAATTTATGACTGAGAGATGCCCAATCCTAAGTGAAGCATCTAGCATAGAACTCAACACCTAAAGTTCATGGAACGTAGAATGTAGAGGGCCTACTAATGCATATTTTTACTCTCATCAGTGAAGCTTCCTCATCCAACAGACCGTGAGGGATACAGAAGACCATAACTTGGCAAGGTATAGAGAATAAGAGACCACAGAGTGCCTGACCCTAGACAAGATCCTATATTAAACTCACTCACCCATGGCTCGGGGACCATTGTGGAGTGAGGGGGGCAGAAAGACTATAAGAGCCAGGGGTGGTGAATGAACATAAGAAAACAGAGGCTTCAGGCCTCTGGGAACTTACTTGTATGAACTTGCAACAATGATGACATACAAAAGACTCAAACATGCTGACTCAAACAGACAAAAACACAGCATAGAACAGCAGAAATGGGCAGCAGGCTCAATCCCTAGTCAAGGAGCTACTGGAAACCTATTACTGCCAAGTGAGGGAAAGTATACTTTAGGAGAGTGACTCTGGACAGAGCGGATGACTAGACTTCAGTCAATAAACTCACACTGAGGAACACCTGGGTACAAATGCTTGACGAGATAGGCCTTGACAGATGTGACAGAATGTGTGAAATCTGGTGGTTTTGGGGCAATGGGGAGTTGGGATAGGGGAAGATTCTAAATTTGAATAAGATCTATTACAAGAAACTCAAAAATGAAACATTAAAAAAGAAGTTGTTTGGCCAAGTAATCTTCGTTTATGCCAGTTTTTTAAATAATCAGTATGAACAAATCTGAACTATCCACAATGACCATTTAAATATTTTTCTAATACAAGAAAAATAATATTTATCTTGATATTTGAATTATCAGTATCTGATGAGAAAATAAAAATAATCCAAATTAGATTTTCTGTATATACAATATCCAGGTTGGTCATAGACAGGACCGCATAATTTAGTAGAATAAGAGAAGTGTAAGAATATGTAATGAATTTTATCACACTTTTATATTGTTGTCACTTACCTATGAATGCAACTAATTTAATAAAGCCCAGTAAGATAATAAGAATTAAAGAACCAGTCAATGATTTTTCATAGTGATATGTACTAAAAATCTAGTTCATGCAGTTGTATATCAGTGTTATGCTTGTGTTTAGACAATTTTCACAAGAAATTTATAAGGAAGAAAAAAAATAGCAGGAACAATCTCATAAATCTTAAATCATAGATCAGTGATTTTAACTCAAACACTCAGCCTCAATAGTACAAATCTGACACAATGTAACACAGCCTTCTTAGGAAAGTTAGAGGATTATTTATCTCTTTCTCACTCTCTCTGTGTAAGCTTCGCTGCTCCCTCCCCAGTTAAAGCACCCTTTTTCCAGTTTTCCCCTTAATAATCTCCATCTCCTACCATCTTGATCTCTCTAAAGCTCCTTTATTCCCTTTATTCCCATGGTCCTTTTCCATTGATATGGCTCCTGCAGTCACATCAGGATATAAACTCACATCTTAGGATTTGGAACTAAGATCCACAAATGAGATATAATATATGTCGAGTATTTTTCTGAGTCTGTGTTACTTCACTTAGTATAACAGTTTCTAGTTCCATCCCTTTATCTGCAGATTTCATTTTTCTTTACTGCCGAGAACTCCATTGTGTAAATGCACACGTTTTCATTATCCAATCACCAGATGAGGGACATTTAGATTGTTTCCATTTCTTAGATATTGTGATAAGAGCACCAATTATTTTTAGTGTCTAAGAATTCTCCATAATGACTTCCACAGTGTTTTAACCAATTTGTGTTCTACCAACAGTGGAGGAGGGTTCTCATTTCCCTGTATCCACACAGCATTTGCTGCCATTAATTCTCCTAATCTTAGCCATATTGTCAAGGGTTAGATGGAATATTAAAATAGTTAAAATATTAAACTGAGAGCTCTCAGTTAAGATCTATTTTTTTTTAATTGAGTCATTTAAACTCCTGCTTCTTTTCTTTCTTGTATTCTTTGAATAGACTAGATATTAATCCTCTTTTGAATGAATAGCTGGTAAAAATTTTCCCAGTTTGTAGGCTTCCTCTTCAATCTACTGGATGTTTGCATTGCTGTACAGATACTATGAAAAGCCAGAGGGAAGTCTATCATTTCAAATCCTAGTGAAAAATCCACATACAATAAATGTCTGAGTTCATGTGTATGCATGAAGGATATATAACCACAATGAAGTGACAGGCAGGGGAATCCTCCCTTTGAGTTGTGGTAGTCTAGGGTATCCCAAAATAACACAGGCAATTGCCAGAGCCCTTGATTGCCTTCCAGAATTTGAGGGGGGGACTCTATTGCTAAAGACAGGTCACACTTTGGCCACAGCCCTCCCACATCACTCAGTAACCAAGAAAGTGCCCCACTGACATGGCCAAAGGCCTATCCAATGAAATACATTTGCTGATTGAGGGTCCCTCTTCTCAGGTGTGTTAAGTTGAGAACTAAAGCAAAGCTATCTAGCACTGTTTTGTCGAAAATATTTTCTGAAACTTGACCTATCATTCATGTAGGTTTGGTCTTTTAATAGTATCGCAGAGTTCCTGCACACTCCAATTCCCATATTTATGTAGATTTAACATTTTATTTGACTGAGTGATATGATTCTTCTCATTCTCTTCAAGCCTTGATATTCTGTCTTCTACTTAATGCATTGTATTGGTGAAGCTTTCTGCTGAGTTTTTATTTTTTAATTTTACTAACTGAGTTTCTCATTTATGCTTTATTCTAGTTTGGCTTTATAAATTATACTCCTTTATTAAATTCTATATTTAAAATGTTGAATTATTTTTGTTTGTATTTTGCTTATTGTTTTTATTTTATGTGTATGAGCATATCACCTGCATGTATGTAAGTCTACCTATGTTGTGCAATGCCTGTGGAGGTCAGAAGAGGGCATCAGATCTCTTGGAACTGGAGTTACAAATGGTTGTCAGCCACCTTGTGGGTGCTGGGAACTGAAATGTAAGCCTCTTCAGGAGCAGTTAGTGCTCTTAACTGCTAAGTGATCTCTTCAGTCCTGAATTATTTTCTTTACATGATTCAACTGTTTGCGGTAGTCTTCATTCTGGAATTTATGAATATCCTCTTTGAATTCCTTGAACATACTTATAATTGTTATTTTGAAATCATCATCTGGTACATTCTGCATCAACTGAGGTCCTTTTCTCAGGGAACATCACAGTAGGTGTACTAAATTCTGGAGGAGACATATTGTCTTGGTTATCATATTTTCTGTATGTTGTGCAGTAGAATTTAGATATCTGGAGTTAGGTCATTGATAGTCTTTCTTGGTATAGATATCTACTCTCACCTTTGTTGAGAGGGTGCTTAGTTGGATTATTGCTTCCTCTTCTTCAAACTTATCAGGCTGTAAAACAGTTGAATGGTACTGGGGTTGAATCTCAGAAATCCTATGCTAATATATGAATCAAGCTTGAGAAGTGGTCCCAGTAAAAGTAGAAATAGGCATACTTATGAGTCCAGGAACAAACAAACCTTCTGTAGAGTTAGAAGATTCTATCTGCAGATCTAAGAATCTGGCAGTTCACCAGGTTCTATAGGTGATCCATGGGTGACAGGGCCTGGGGTCACAGAGTCAACTGAGCTATGATTCTTAGAGACTGAGTGCATGATGCCACACAGACCTCAAGTGGAGGTGGGTGGGGTACAAGCTGTATTGTGTGTCATTACCTGGAGTTGAGGTCTCAGGTTCCACTCCTTCCCTAGGTAGCATGGTACTTTGTTGTTTAGAGGTGGGCATGATAGCTCTGGGGTTCCTATCTAGGGTTGGGGTTGCAAAATGCCATGCAGTTTCAAGGCAGTATGGTCGGTGTGGTGGTTGCAAGGCATGGGAACTGGTATTTTTATTTAATAAAACTTGAATTTTAAGAACAGTATTATTTAGCAATGCAGGATAAAACCCTTCTGACTTTTTTTAAGATTTATTATTTATTTATTTTATTAATTTACTTATTAAAGGTGTGTGTGTGTGTGTGTGTGTGTGTGTGTGTGTATCTGTTTGCATGAGTTCATGTATACGACCTGTGTATGGGAGCCTATTGTGGCCATAGGAGAGCATCGGAACCTTTGGACCTCCTGTGAAAAATGATTGTGAGCAGCCATAGGATGCTGGGAACCGAAGTCTGATCTTCTGCTGAAGCAGTAGGAGCTCTTAACTGATGTGCCATCTCTCCAGACTTGTTTATGACTTTTTTAACTTAATGTTTTTAGTTGTCTTGGAAAGTGGTAACTTCCCATATGAGTTTCTCTTGCAATGTTTGTTTTGGTTACCCCCACTCTCATGTTCCCTCAAATCCCGGTTCTCCACACATATCCCCACTTCAACCTTTGTACAAATCTTTCTCTTGCTCAGTTCCCTAAATGTCCTCATCGACTGTTGGTGACTTTAAAGTCATCAAAAGTTATAAAAATTCACACCATTGAGCAGCTTGTTTGGTTATTAATTTCTTCTTTGCCAATTGAAAACTTAAAATTCTTTTGACAATCTGTGAACCTCTTAAAAATACTCTTACAAATTAAAAATGCTGATGACAACTCTTGAAAGTATCTGTTCTTTATTTTTAATGCTTGTATCTTTCCTCAGACCTATATCCTGTAAGAACACGGTCCTCAGGCTGACATTCTTGGTGCTTTTCATAGGCCCTGGCTTTCAACATCCAATTTTATGTATATTCCTAAATCGGATTGATAAAAGGGCAATGCTGTCACACTCATTCTACAAGACAAAATGGGGAGCTGTCATGTTTTGTTTCAAATTTTGGACTTTTCATTAGTGTTCTTTTTTTCATAGTATACGTTCTTGAATTCTGACCACAAGTTTACTTTAGTCTTTGTGCTTATTTAAAAAAATCTGTTTTACTTCTTGCTGGTTTGAATATTCAGATTCCCATCCTTTGTACATATTCCCAGTGTAATATTCGTCAATTATGTCATATTATTTATTCTTTTATATTTTGAGATTTATATCAGACTATAATAGCTAGTAGAAATTTTAATTTAATGTTTCTACGGTGCTTTGTGCCTAGAAAAATTTACATTGTTTTGAACATTTATTTGACTTTCTAAGTAAGTCACATGAAATATAATTTCATTGAAAATATAAATACTTAGGGCATATTCGATCTAAAAATCATCTTTGCCTTATACACCATCTGCTCAGAAACATATTTCTTATAAAAGCTACCATTTTGACCTCTTTGCCATTAAACCATCTAACAATAAGTGTACATTAAAAAGTAACTAGCTATAAAATGTTTTATGGAAAGACAGTGTTAAAGCCCCATCTGTTAAAACTGTAGTGGATCACAAATTTCTACAGAGAGATGAGAATATGTATATAAGTGCCCATGATGTGTTTTTCTGTCTATTATAATAAACATTGGTTTATGAAACTAAATTCCAAACAAAATAATTATAGAAAAATGTATAAAATATAAATAAAACAAATAGAAATATTACAGATAATCCTTTTCAAAAGATAAATAATCCTGCTTCTTTGATTACAAAGTAACCAAAGAAGAGCAAACTAGAGGAAATCTAGTATTATGATAAATTTGTAAATTTAAATATATTGATTTACGTGTGTGTTGGGGGGGTGTTAGAATATATCTTTCAGACCAGAGAACTATAATCTAAATGAATAGTTTAAAGAGCTTTCTCTGACCTTTTATTCATATTCTCATGGGTTTGTGGATTATGTAGTGTTTTAACAGTCCAAATGGTAGGAGAGCTGGAAACAAGACACAGAGGAATAATGTAGCAGATAAACAAGCTTGAATGGGTGACAATTAATGTATTATACATAGTGATCACTTGAGAGAGTTAAAAGTTGCTGAAGTAGAGACCAATAAGAATAATAATCACCTTAGACACTAGAGAAACTATCTCAGTACAAATCATAGTTTTAATTTAGTTCTGATTTTTAATTCGTTAACCATATAAATGATACTTCTAATTCATTTCTGACTTCATGAAACATTCAATCTAGTAAGTTTAGCAATGTGTAAATGTTTGATGTTGAAAATATTAAGGCTTATTGAGAACTCCTTTAGTATGGTCCACTTTTGAAACAAGAAATAATTAGACCTGTTAACAGAAGATGGAACAGAGACAGAGAGGACAAAAATATCAAATGAGTTTTACTGTGGTATTTAAGAAGGCAGATAATGTATTTTCTCTAAGGTTACCCTTTATAAAATAGTGAAATGTTTTGTTTTATATTTAATTTTATTTTGAGACTTCCATATGGGAGTATTATATTTATGCCCTGCCTAGAATTGCCTAGTGAGTAACTATGGGCATCACTCACAGGTAGACCAGCTATCTAGAATTCCCCATTGCGGGGCTTAGGAGGAAACTCAGCAGTAGAGTCTCTCCATAGAATTAAACAAAGTCCTGGGTTTCATCAGAAACATCATAAATTTGAGAGTAGTAAAAATGGATAAACAATTTCAGATATGGAAACAATGACTCTAAGTATCAAAGGTAGATATTTGGGATGTGAATTGGCATAAAGTTTGGAGGTAGTAGATAGTAGATAGTAATCTTACAGATTCTGAAAATAGCCCTGGATTCAATCCATATCTCTACTTGAAAAGTGTGTAATTTAGGGCTAGTTTCTTTCTGAACCTCACTTTCTGGATTTTGACAACAAAATATTTTATATATATATGTGCATATATATATATGTATATATATGTGTATATATGTGTATATATATGTATATGTATGTATATATATATGTATATATATATATATACACATGTATATGACTAGAACAGTCATTATATAAAAAATATCACCACCATTGACATATTCAAATACTCAAGGAGGATTTTCTATTAGTGTTTAGGGAATGCAATCATAATTGGATTTGATCCAGGGATCCATGGTGAGTCCGAGATGGCAGCATTCTCTGGTTTTGAAGGATGATTAAGACAGCCACAGTAATTAAAACAGGGAACACAAACAGTGTATAAAAGAAGGAATATGAATTATTTTTCAAATTAAAAATCCATTCCTAATAATTCACTGAACATTCAGGTCTCCATTGTATACATGATAAATTTAGAAAACAGGTAGGGAATATTTCTGAAACTACATAGTGCTCACAGAAATGAAGATAATGAATTATTTGTAATTTTCTATACTTAAAATTGTCTGCTTCTTAGAAATAAATGAAAACAGAATTATAAGGTCATTGATTTCGTTGTGGGGACTGGGTAAAGACATTAATAAGCAACAGCAATAATAATGAACTTTTTTACTTAATAGCACGAGATGAAAGAGATTACTTATTTCTTTAATATAGATGTGTAGAAAAGATAACTCACAGTATTATTCACAGACTTAAATTCACCACCTGAAAATCTGTATAAGGCCTCAGGAAAACTGATGTGAGAGTTTTCTGTGTCAACACAAGTTGGAAAAAACAGCATTCAACAAGGTAGTGTCACAAGTGATGAATGAGGAGGCTGCAGAAGAAAGATCACAGGATGTCATCTCATGTGAAAAATTGCTTCCCATCACTTTCAGGAAATTAAAGTGGTAGAAATAAGATTAATTCTTGGCAATTTTGATTCACAGTGCTTTATACATTCTGTCTTAGATGTCTTGGGTAAAAGTTAAGACAATAATTTCCTTCAACCAGAAAAACTTTCTGAGATAGTCAAAGCATGAATTCTCAAAATGGTTCTTCTATACTCACTTATTAAATATTGTTTATGGTCTTCATGAATGTTTTAAGTTGGGATCTTTCTAAGTTTAATGTTAACCAAGAAGCACTAAATGTACCTGAATAAAGTTTAAATATGCAACTGTGTTTTTAATTTAGGTTATTTTCTTAAGTAGTTACAAGCTCCCAAAATATTTCAGCAGAAAGTATTAGAACTATGATTAAGGAAGAATTTGGTCTATGCATTCAATGTTTTTCTGAACTGTTGTTTTGAATACAAAAATATTACAAGCTGATAGGTATATATTAAGGCAACACAACAATTATGGGGCATAAATATCTTGCAAATAAACTTCTAGGTATGCTAATGTTTTTAATATCATTAGATTCTGGAAAAGATTGACCTCCAATGTGATTGCACAATTTTATTTGTGTATCTTTTCTACATATATTGTAAAATACTCAATAAATAAAACATCTACAATAAATATATGCAAATATTTATAGATTGTAGATTTTTTATAGTTAAATTCAAAATCCATGGCTTTGTTGTTCAAGACTTGATTCTAGGTGATGACATGTTTTAAAATATTTGTACATTTAGGATTTCTAATTCAGCATAGTTTTTTGTTCATCATAATTTTTATGGGTTCCACAAATATTTCAGACATGATCTTTTAGAGTTGTATTCTCTTCGTGTTAAACAGAATTTTATAATGCTGTAATATATCCTTTATAATCTTATCATAGTTGTGATTCATCTATCAAACAGAATTGATATAAAATATTCCCTATTAATCATGGAGTCAATACTTCCTTTTTAACCCTAACAAAATTTTACTTCATGCATGTTAAAGGTAGGCATATAGGACTTAGGTGTGTCATATCATGCTGGAGGAAGTTTTTCTTAGTCTTTAGTACTGACTTTACTTTGGCATTTTAAATAAATATTAATAGCACTAAACAATCTTCCTTTTGTCTTGACATATTGAATTTTATGTTTTAGTGCTTCACATTTTTGATTAATTTTATTCTATATTCTTTCTCTTTTAATAGTTATTTTTACTGTTTAAACTTAAAATGATTCACATATATAGGTTTATTTCTTCTTTCCATTCAGTTCCTACACTGTATTTTTGCTCTAATTTTACTGTTTTAGTTTGTTGCTTTCCATTTACTTGTTTTATCTGGCTTTGCTTGATGGGGTTGTTTTTTCCTTCTCTATGCTCTTATTATTGATCTGCATAAAGTGGGTATCCTTAAGTGTGTATCTTCATATATGTACTAGCAAGGTAAAATTTAATCTATAATGTCTTGTAATCCAAACAATTTAAGGGCCATAAACTATTTTGAGCTTTGATCATCAGCTGTGACATTTAATGCCTTTGCTGTTAATTGGTAAAATTCTACCTTCTTACACGGTTTGGTGGACCGTGCCTTTAATCACCTCACTCCGGAGGCAGAGGCAGGTGGATCTCTGAGACTGAGGCCAGCCAGGGCTACACAGTTTGAGGCCAGGTGGGGTTACAGAGAGACCCAGTCTCACAAATCATAAACAAATAAATAAATACCTTCTTATTTTTAAACCCTAAGCAAAAACAATAAGGCACCTTGAATGTTGTGTTTGCAGTTGTTCCTGTTCTCATCTTGCTATTCACATTCATCAGTAGTTTCCCAGCTTCCACATGACTCATCACTCCTCACACATTCCGCTTTCCTCCTGAACCATATCTTTTAATATTTTAATTTCACATTCCAGGTAAGATCATTTGAAAATGTGTTTATTTTATTTAACTTATATATCCCACAGAATTTGGTAAGATTTAAATCCAAGGTTGGTGACTATTTTTGTCTTAACACTGTGAAGATCTTCTATTGTCTCCTATGATTTTAAAGATATTTTTATGATTGTGAGAGAGAACTTCCCTAAAGTTCCTAATACACTGAGAATTAATGTTGTGGCCTGTGTTCTATCCCCATATATGTTGAGTTTCTTACCTCAGTACTTGTGAGTACTTGTTTATCAATATAAACTTTGCATATGATCAAGTTAAGAAGTGGTACTTAATGTGAGTCCTAATCTAATATGAGTATCTTAAAAAAAGTTAAGATATAGAGACAAGTTTGTGCAGGGTTGATAATGCTATCCACAGCCATGCCACCTGAAGGGACCAGAAGCTAGAAGAAAGGCTTCTATGATAGCCTTCCCCCACAGCTCTCAAAAGCAACTAATAGATTCTTGGTTCTCAAATATGAGATAATTAATTTCTGTTGATTGAGACTCAGCTTGTAATACTTTGCAGAGCAGCCCTGGTAACCAGTAGAAACTACTGATTTTTTAGGTCAGAAATCCAAACCACGAGAAACTCTGACCTTGGGAACTCTATAACTCACTTCAAGCCTTCATGTTGGTAGATTACAGCCTAATGCAGAATTTCTTTATTCTTTTCTTTGACTAATGTGGGTGGGTCTCCATCTCCAGCACGGCTGTTGTGCTCCAGCCATGCCAGAGAATGGAGGATGATTGAACAAGTTCTCAGGTGGCTCAGAGTCCATGGGAGGAGGAGCTCCCAGAATACTACATTGGTGGATAGTTCGGTTATTGAGCCAAGGCAGGGGTTTATATAGGGAGGCCTTTCTGACTTTTACAGAAGGTGGGAAAGTTAAAGGTGGGGTTTTGGGATAAAGGGCAGGAAGGCTGTGGAAGTTTAGGAATGAGAAAACAAACAAAAAAACCCTGCTTCTTGTCTAGGGTGGGGGAAAGGAAGATTCATATCTACAGTAGCTCCCTAGGGCCAGGTTATCACAACAGGCAGAGCAGGCCAGACACCTGCCCATCCCTTCAGGGTATACAGGGTTGCTTACCTTGCTCAATACCCAGACCCCCACAGACTAGCTGTATTCTGTCAGATGCTTTGAGGCACTGAAATGTTCACTTCACAGCAGTTTAATTTCTGCTGAATTATGCACATGGCATGCATGTAACACTGCCTTTTTAAATCATGCTAATCCCACTGTCTCTGAGTAACTAAATAACAATGGACAGAGTCAACAATATGCCAGAGTCTTCAACATTTTATATGATTTTAAACCATATGAAAAGGGATATTCTAATTCTTACTGTTATAGCTTATACCAGGCAAGTATTCAGGTAGCGCTAATAAATTTCAGATATCTGTAGAGATTTCACGGAAAGTTGACTTTTTAAAAGCAGGTATACCCTGTCAAGTCAGGCTTATAATCTGAAGAGTCTTTTATTTTGAGATACATATTAACTAGGGAGTCTTTAATCTGCTCCATAGATATTTTATCATATATACAAATTATATAGAAACTTCAATAATTGGCTAAAAGAAATTCAGAATGAGACCTCTGGAAATGTTACTTTGGTAAGCATGAGAATTTGCTAATATCATTAGCCACTGGGAATTGCAGTTAAATGTACCATTAGATGTTATTTATAACATCAATTGGGATGACTAAAGTGAAAAATAGCAATGGAAAATAACTATTCTTAGCAAGAATGCTAAGAATTACATTTTAATGTACAGTCTAAGAGTGCAAACGTTGACACTGGCACTCTGAAAAACAGGAGCACTTTGTTAAAGTTAGCTCTGCATTGATCATATAACTTAGCTCTCCCACTGCAAGATATTGACCTAAGAGAAATGAAAGCATGTTCCTACAGAGGCCAATTTGCAGATGTTCTTAGCACGCTAGCTTCAAACTGAAAGTGCTCAGATGTTCAATTATCACTGAACTCATAATTAGGTAAACACTTGAAAAAATGAAAAGAGATGCATGACGTAGACTCATTTCCAACGAAGCACAGACCTTGGTCAGGCAAAGTAGAGATAGCTTTATGTTGTAAGGACAAAAGCAAAAGAATGGGAATCTGATCAGGGAAACATGGGGTCTAGGAATAGGGATGAGCAGAATTTATTACAAAGGTCCCATCTATTTACAATTCTAGAGCAGTGCAAGAGTCAATTGTGTCTCATAGACACGGGCGCTTAAGCATTTGGAGAGGGCCTGCTTCCAACTGCAGAGATAACCATCTTTTCCTCATGTCCTGAAATAGTCAAACAGAATATAGACTAAGTTCTTACAAAGTTACAAACCCTCTGGCTCAGTCTTCATGACCTATCAGCTATAGCCACCACAACAGCAAATATCATGCCTTAAATACTGTGCTTAAACATACAAACTTAAACAGGATATAAAAAGTACAACCTATAACACAAAAGATCTGTTGGAGGTAAGAAATATTAAGTATCTTCCCTAAGGTACTTGTTATACTATGCAAAACTTCAGCAGAATGAATACTCACAAGATGTTTCTATAGACTGGTACAGTTTGAATGTGTCTACCTCCCCAACCCCACAGCAGAGCATGCATTAGAAATTTAACCTGTGTGTATGTGTGTGTGTGTAGCAGTAGAGAATGGATTGTACCATAATAAAGGAATCTTTAAATAAGAGAAGAATCCCTTTGAGCAAAAGATAACAGAGAGACAGAAAGAACTAGGTTGAATTCTTGGGAGAAGAAAATATCCAGATATCCACTTCTACAGCATGCCCTTCCCATGAAGAGAGCAGTAGGAAATGAATGTCCCCATATTTCTGGTATTTTATATGAGAAATGAGATTCTTGTAAAGGAAGCATTAATGGAGCCATTTATTTCATATGAACAATTGTAGGAACTCAGTCAGCCACTTATACGTATAAAATTTAAATAGAGAGTTCAAATTCGAATCTGTTTTTATGGAACTGTATCATGGATAAGCTTAACTTTCAGAATACACAGATTTATATTAAGTTAATAAGTCTACACTTTAGTTATCTTTAATTCAACCTTCATAGACTGGGAAATATTTTAAATCTACCACAAAACCATTTTAATTTTAGAATGTGCACAGTTGTGTCAGCTAGGATACATTTTAATCAACATAACCTTACTTTCCTCATTTGGAGCCTATTAAAAATTAAGTTTTAGCAAGTTGTATTGATGAAGGAAGGAGAGCTCATATAGTCAGCACTCAGTAAGTTGCAGCTGAACTGACGATCACTTCATCCATTTTGTTTATTTTGTGCACTTTTTTCCCTCTGTGTCCAAATCAAATCTTCCATTCAAATTCTCTATTGCTAATCCTTATCTCTATAGCTTTTGGCAACTTAGGTACACTTCAGAGTCTAAATCTTCCCATTTACAAATAACTCACACACTAAAATGGTGGCTGCTAATATTAAAGGGTGTGAGAAATCATGCATTAAATGTTGTAGGTATTTATTTGTAGAAAGCTTCCTCTACCTGTGAAACCAATCACTTGTTTGTAAACAACTTAAAAATCCTGCTTATCCAAATTGTCACATGTGCAAATATTTTGAGGAAGATGTAATGCAGATGATTCTATAAAGATAAGCCTAAAGTGCCTTTAATGGGTCTAGGAATTAAATAAGTTAAGATGAAAATTACATAAATGAATTCTACATATGTCCATTCTAATAATATAAAGGAAATTAAGACTAATTCATGGTATATTTTAAATAGATACATTATAAGCATAACTAAAATTGAAGGTGTTTAGTTTCTTATTTATATCTTGTTTATTCTATTAAATTTTATATTTTGATTTCTTGAGAGAAAGTTTCACTCTGTAGCCCAACCCAGCCTGAAACACACTATGTAGCCATCACTGGCCCTGAAATCAAGGAAATTTCCTGCCTTGACCTCCAAATGCTGGGATTATAGACATAAGTCACCATGCTCAGTTGAAAGTGTTTACATTGAATATAATGGTTTCATATTTTTTAAAGCTGGAGTAATTTATCCCATAAAAATATTCTGAAGTAAATATTATAAACCTTTCAAGATTTAAAAAAATCCTAACAAATAGCTCAATTGCAATTTGCCTAGTTATAGAATCCTTCAAAGTATCCAATAATATGTGAAGAGATCACAAAAATGTGATATATAAACAATGGAATATTATTTAGTCATAAGAATGAAATTTTAGCATTTACAGCAAAAATGAGCAAGATTGACCACAAGTCTCCAATCATATGGAAATGACAGTAAGACAGAAAAGCTTATTTTGATTTAATATGTGAACAATTTGTATCTATATTGAAGTATCACTCTGAACTTTATAAATATGTATGTGTATTTGTGTTAATTTTTATTTTTTCCAATTATTTTTTACTATTGGATTTCTTGACTTTTAGTAAATATAAGAATGCTCAACATTTCACAGTACAAAAATTATTAATGCAGTTCAGAGGAAATTTAAAGACTATCATGTCTCCAGAATTTTCTAATATCACTGCTATTATACCTTCTTTTTGCTAATTTTGATTCATGATGACTAATTCATGCTTTTCTCTTGGGACTGGAGAGATGGCTCTGTGATGAAGAGTACTGACTGCTCTTGCAGAGAACCTGGGTTTGATTCCCAGCCTTCACATGGCAACCAACAACTGTCTGTAACTTCAGTTTCAAGGGATTCGATGCCCTCACTGACCTCCGTGGGCATTTTATGACACATGTGCACTTATACGCATGCGGACAATACACGCATATGTATAAAATAAAAAAAAATATTAAATATTAAAAAAGAAAAAGAATCCACTACCATTCTTCAAACCCTATCATTCTCTTCTGGTTTCCAGTAGTGACTTGGCTACTTTCCTTTCCTTTACACAAACATATATTTCAATAAGAACAAATAAAATGGAATCTTAGGCCATTCGCACCTCATTCCAATCAATAATCATACCATAAAAGTTTGAAACATTATTTTAGATTGAAGATTCTGGTTTTATAAAATATAACATGGGATCCACAAAATCACACTGAATATATTTTGTAAGAAGTAAAGGGTTTTCTTTTTATATTCTTCCCAGTGTAGCAGAGAGGTTACTTATCCATCACTAGATCTGGGCTAAGGCACTCAAAACAGCACACAAATTATCAAGAAATAAGAATATTTTTTGTTTAATACCAATTTTTCATGGCACATGTGCCTTCAGAAATGAGCACAAGAGACAGATGTCTGTGTTTTTTTAAGCTCAAGTTTGAGAAGGAGAAGATGTCATACAAGGAGATGCTTGAACAGAGTGGATATGACCTAGTGGTTATAAACTGAATGGAATTTGGTAAGGTATGTTTGTTCAGATCCTCTGTGCCAATTTGGCATGCTTTTTCTCCAGGTTGTGAGTGTCCTCCAACATATCTCATACGAAAATCAGAGAAAGCCCTCACGGCCTGCTTCAGGGAGAAAGATGGAAATGCCAGAGACTTCCATTTCTATTTTTTTTTGTCAATTACCAGGGAGACATTAGGATAAACCATGTTCTGAGCCACATCGTTTACATATGCTATAGTAAATTTCTAATACAGTAGTTAAGAGAAACATCAGAATCGTGTTCTTCCATATCAAATGTAAGATATTCAATTGTTGTTTATGAGTCAACTATATTCATTTTATCTACCACCCTTAGATTTTGAAGTGGATCATAGTATATTTCTCCTAATTTAGGGTAAGAAATGAACAATATTTATTTACAAAATTTTAATAGGTGGTCATCAGATTCCTAAAATATGTTTGCTTATTTTTTCTTTATATTTGACAAAAAGTTGTTTGATTTTTATCAGTACATTATTTATAATATTGTTGTTGCCCTTCAGACAGTCATCACATATCTATCATAAAGTTGTTTTTCATTTTTGAGAAGCAAAAGAATTTTGGAGCATCAAGAAAGCATTACTTTGGTCTTCTTGCACTAAAGTGAATTTAGGAAATCCAAAGCATAAAACTTACAGTCTTATTGTATATGAAATTTTAGTTTCTGCTTTGGATTAGTATTTAAAGAAAAAGCACTTCATATTTGTATACGTTTAGAAAATGTGAACGATAAGAATACTGATTTCGGAAGTCTCTGGATTCCAGGCAAGTCCATGGGAACTTTTCTGCTACATCAGTGGAAAATTTATGTTTAACATTTTAACCTTTAACTCTGCATTACAGTCATTTTTCAGTTAGACAAATTAGTCTATCACTTGAGTATTTACTGAAAATTGGTGCACTTACTGCATAGCTTCAGTTTCTTCATTTTTCTTTGGCTGGTCACTGATTACTGATTTGTTCCCATTATTGTTAGTCACTTGCTTTCAAGAAATGCTCAGCTATGTTTGCAGTGAATGTAATTACTTGATTTGTAAGTCTGTGCATACCTGTATATTTTTAAAAAACTATAGAAAATATCTTTAAAAGTAAATAAGGAAACATTTACTTGGTCAATAAGATAGGAATCTGGGATTCAGTCCAGAGGAGAGTAAAATTGCCTAAGATCAAACAGGAGGCACATTCAATTTTGTAATTATGATGAAAGCCCATGCAAAGTTTCATTAAAAAAAATGACAGGAACTGAAAAAGTCATTGCTGCCTTGTCTTTAAATCTATCAGTGGTAGCTCTGCCTGTCCTCCTTGCCCCCAACGTCCAGCACTGATTCAGCTTGAACCATTTGCCATCTACTCATGGGGAGGAGGTCACACACTCAGTGTGACTTCTGACATTGCTGCCAATTTCCTGTCACTGTTCCACAGGTGAATTAGCATTTAGGACCCGCAATACCTGATTTCCCCAGGGTGACTGAATACAAAGACTGAGCCCCACTAGGCTGAAAGCATATGGTAGAAGTTGCAAATGTTTTCAGCTATTCCTAAACACCCAGCTGACTGACTGTGCTAGCCAGATGCTCACCTTGAATGCATGTTCATATAAAAATGAAAACTACAATTAAGAAATCTAGTTTTAAACTCTGATTTACCTCATCTGATCAAGATGCTGAAGGAAGATAAAGCAGCACTTTCTAGCACTGCATAAATTCCTTTGTTGGAGAAATGTGTTAAAATTAACTTAGCAAAACCATCCTACTATTATAGGCAAAGATTGTTGAAATTATACTTTTAAAATACTTCCAGTGCAAAAGTGCCATGAAATATCACAACAACGAAAAGCATACACATGGCTCACCTTGGAAATGTGAAATTATGCACTTTGTAAAACTAAACTCAGTACATAACATTTCCTCAAAATGCATTGGGGAGATTTAGAATATATAAGACCCACAGAGACACACCTTATTAGGCTTAAAATGATACAAAAAATACAACTACAGAAGGAAGAGGAAAGGTAACTTAGGTATGGGAGAGAAAAGAATTTAGGATAATGGAAAAAGCAAAGAGAAAACTCAGAAAGAATCTCAAAGTAGCTCTGTGTGAACATGTATGGATTCTCGGCTGAAGTTTAACACAGCTGTCTCCAGTTGTGTCCCTTTCAGCGGTGATGCTTAGTGGCTGGATGTAATGACACCAGCAATTCTGTTGGAGCAAGTAGGTTTAGACTGATTTAAACCTCTGTTGTCCAATTAGAAGGTAGTGTTTTTCCACAATTACTTAATGTCTTTGGAGTAAGTATTTTGACAAATTCTTGCCAAACAAGGAATATAAAATTTTCAAAATTAAATTTTATTTTATCTCTACCAAGACATAATGCAGCCATCTTTTGGGAGGCAAAAGCCAGGATGAGAACCAACATTCATTCACTTAAAATAGAGCTTTGTTTATAATGAATTATTTACCATAAGTATGGGATGCAATATGATTTAGCAATTATAAATGTAAGTTATATCTGTAGACTGAAAATATGAAGCTATTATGCTAGTGAAAAATATTAAGCTAGTATGATTTTTAAAATATAGTATATTAGAATATGCTTTTAGGTAATGTTTTATGCATCTATCCATACAAAAGAAACAACTTTTAATGTTTCTTGTGCTCCCATGTAATGTTTTCTTGTGCTTATGAACAAGTTTGATGAAATACATACACACTTGACAGGGCCAATTGCCTTCAAATTCACTGATAGCCTACTATGAACATTGCATGTTGCTGATGCCAGGCTTATTTGTTTTTGCTCTAAGGTTATAGTCATGGAAACTATGCATCAATATATAATTGGATAAATAGAGAAGATTTTGTTTTTATATGTAAAACAAATAAGTAAATAGATAAAGTTCTGACTTGTTTAGTTTTAATATAGGAGGAATAATTTTATGAGGTATGTACCTTCTCTAATCTCCAATTGCCTCAACTGGAAAAAAATCCCTAGTCTTCATTTCAATGATACAAAAATGAAACGAGTGAATTATTGGAGTTAATAATGTGAATTTATAAAATTTGTGTCCAAAAATTATATAATCCTATGTGCTGATAACCTCAAGATGTGCTGTACTTTGTTTTTGTGGATCCTTGCCTGTGGATTTACACATTAAACTAAACTAGGATGAGAATAACACAATATACTATCTTTGTCATGATAATTTTCTGTTTTGACTAAATCCTAAATTTACCTTACTGGAAAATTGTAGTTTTAAAGTTTTCTCTTTAATGTTTATAGGAACACATCTATACTCGTATAAAAAAAGATAGAAAATAAACACGTTAATTTATAATTACTATTTAAATCATATTGACCAAAATTTAGTATTTGCAAAGCTGCTCCACATACTTAAAGATATAAACAGATATCTGCAAATCAAATTGGCTTTATAGTTTAGAAATTACTATAGTTCTGCATTAGTAAAGTAGCTTTTCAAGTAAATTATAGTTTCCATGTAATTTTATACTCTAATTCTAGCCGTCAAAAGCTTATGTTCAAGAGTAAAGTTACATATCAGACCAAGAAATACACCAAATTTCCTATGCTCTGGTGTGAGAAGAAAGACATTTTTAGTATAAAATTTACTATGAAGCACAGAATGGCCAGATGGTTCACACAATCCATTTGTTGAAAGGCTTCTAGTTCTTTCTCTGTGTTGGAACACAACCAGGTGACAAGTTAAGCAGCAGTTTTGATCTAAGACATTTTCAAATTCCTCACACCCTGAGAATAAAATCTGGAAAATGGCTTCCAATTAAAACAAGCCATTCACAAAGCCACAAATATCTCACTGTTTATAATTATAAAATATTTAGTCTTCTCACACTTAAATATCTATTCTGGTCCATTCTGGTTGTGTTTTTGAAGCGTATTTACATGCAGAATCTCATCTTCTTCACTGGCTGAAACTGGCAGCAAAAACAAAATAACTCATGGTAGTTGGTGATTTTTTGAATTTCACAGAGCTGGAAAATACACCATTTGGTTCAGATAAAACATGAGAATAGCCAATACTGAGTACCTAGAAATGAGCAACATTGCAACTATGATGAAAATAAAATCAAGTTTATTTTACTAGCTTGGCTGCTTACTACAGTGACTATGAATTCATACATTCTCCTATGAGGAAATTCAAACAACAGCATTCATGTGATTATTGTTTTTATAGCATGCATCTGTTTGGGACAGGCTGTTTTTTTTAAATGAATAACTTTATTCTCCATGAAAAATTTCAGGAGAAGTGTGTTATCAAAGCTCAATTAAACTTGATATTTAGTCTTTGTACTAAAATAATGAATCTATGCATGAACAGTACTAGAACTAGATTCCACATAGAAACCATATTATGAAATGGTGCCTAGCTGGGTTAGTAATTTACACAAAACTTATTTGGTATTTTCAACATTAGACATTGGCTTGAGACATCTCTGCCTTTTTCATAAGAATAATGTTCATAACAAATGAATGAGTCATGCATATAAATTGACTTACTGATGAATATTGCACACATATAATTAAATAAATTCTCCAGAATAATATTGATATAATCTTTATTTTCCAGAAAAGTCTTAAACTGAAGTGTTCAAACTTCTCATGCTGTGGTCCATACTGCAAGAGTAAATAATGGAAATAAAATGCTAAGGTATTGGGGTGGGAAGGGAGGGGGGGATGGTTCATATGAGAATGAGAGACACAGGTTAAATTTAGTAGGAGGGAGGTCCAAATAATATTTTAGATGAGACTGAGACACAGGAAGACACAATGAAGCAGTTTGTATTAAAGCCTCCTTGAAATGCCATCAGTTATATGAGGTTTCAGAACAAAAGAAAAGCAGCATGTGTTTTGCATAAGCAACTGCTGCCCAGTATGTGATGTGTTGTTAAAATGTGGATGTGGAGTTAAGAAAGGAATGCTTCTTTGTTCCTATTTTCATCCTTCCTCTGGTTTGTAGCCAACTACAATCATTTCTTCCAACTTTTCCTTTGGGCACATTCCATGGCATCAGATTCTCCATTTGACAAATGCCCCTTTCTTAATAATGGTTTAGAAGCAGGTGAACTGCATTAAGTTCAGTGATGCAAACCAGAAGTCCAAGAACTGCTGAGAATGGAGATTCACAACCCTGTGACACACATGATATGTGGTTAATATTAAAATCAGTCAGTTTGATCTGTGACTTACAATGATAGGATCTTCGTATATTTCTGTGACTCATTTTATTTTAAGGTGTCCTAATTTTGCTAAACAAATTTCATGGTCATCATAAAAATTTTACCTTTTACCAAGAAATTGTACCTTCATAAACTTTTGGCAAAGGAGAAGTAATCTTTAGAAAGTAGGCAAGTAGAAAATGATAGCACAACATTTCAATTATATTAGCCTTGTTAGGTGGTACTTGCTAAGACTGTAATCTGGGTCCAAATGCTTCTCATATTACATGACTGACTGCTTTAAAAAAAAATCACATCCTTCATACATACACAGTCCACAATGTCACAGAAATTTAATTACTAATAGAAGTTTACAAAATGAAATTAGCCTAAAACTTTACCAGAATTTGTAAAGTTGAATAATTAAAATGTTGGATAATTCATGAAAATATTACATTATTCCTATGAATAAAGCATAAATCCCTGAATATTACTCAAATTTCCTTTACTTAACAAGAAATAGTCCAGGAGTATTTTTTATCTGAAATAAGCCACTTTTTCAGATTTTTCAAAAATCAAATATCACTTGCCTGAAACATTTACAACATTGGGCATTCATTTTCTCTAATCCACTTTTAACTCTGTTTTTTCCTTACATTAAAGTATAGATTAATCCAAGCATGCATATTGAAATGTTATCAAGCAGTAAAATGGGGATAGAGAAATACAATTATTTTTAGGATTACTGTAACAAATTTAGAAGAATAAAGTCAGACAGTCTAATGAGTCTCAAAATTATGTTTGAATGTAAAAACCTCAGAAAAACAAGGTGAGAGGACCAGCTAGATGACTCTTGGTTAAGAGTACTTACTATACTTCCATGGGTCCAGAGTTCATTTCCTAGCATCCATTTAAGACAGCTCATACCTGCTTATAACTCCAGCCTTAGGAGTATCCTGCCATCTTCTGGCCTCCACAGGTACTGTGTTCAGGTGCACATAAATCCACACAGACATAGGCATACACATCATTAGAAATAAAAATACATTTCAAAAAAATTATTGAATATTTGTGATTTTTCATACAATATGCATTGATGATATTTAGATTCCCTCTCCTATATGCCCCCACCCCCTTACTGATTCCTGCCCAATTCGATGTAATTTATAAATCTTTTTTTTTTTTAAATAAAGTAACTTTGGTATTTTAAGTCATTTATGTGAGTTAAAAATACAAAATAATCACAAATACCGATTAATTCATATTTAAATTTAAAGTAATAATAAATAGAGTCATACATATATTAAATCTTGGCCTCAGTTTATTAATATTTATATTTTTATTCAATACATGTAAATCACTTTTCTATTTTGGAAAGTTCCTTTCGATGGATTTAGTTGTCTTTGCCCTAATATTATAAATTTTTCAGCCTTAATTTTTTTATCTAATTTTTTCTGATCTTTAATTTTATTACTTTATGATTGATTATGAGGTTTGCATAGTAATTTTTTTGGAATTTGCTCCATAATGTGAAGATACTTTCATTTATTTTCTGATAATTTCATACATTAGCCATGTATTTAACTCATTTGCATCCCTCCTTTTTCTCCTCAAAACTCTTTCTCAATTCCCTCTTAATTTTATAACTTCTTTGATTATTGTATGTGTATATATATATATATATATATATATACACACACACACACACACACACACATATAGAATCTGCTGAGCATATTTAGTGACTTTTTATGCATATGTGTTTAAGGTTAACCTCTTGGGATTGGATAGTCTCTAAGGAAACCAGTCCTTATAGAAAATTGACTCTCTCCCTCAGCAACCATTGATTGCCTGGAACTTTTCATTTACAACTAGGAGCTTGTGAAATTTCCCCCTCCCACATTGGCCTGTCACCTGCTGTCATGAAGAAGGTCTTGTTTAAGAAGCCATAATGTTGAAATTTCATGTGTGCCCCTTGTCTGTCATTTCTGAAAGGTACTGTCCAGTGGCAGGTGTTCTCATCCTATGGCTCTTATAGTCTTTCTGCCCATTCTTCTCTGATGCTCACTGAGCTTTACATCTGGGGATTATATTTTAGATGTGTCATTTGGGGCAGGGTTCTATATTATCAGTCTGATGAAACAGAGCTGTAATATATATATATATAATTTTTTTTTTAAACTGGAGGCGCCAGGAGGCCGGCCCTTTTTTCCCCTCCCCCATGAGCCATTTGGATCTATTCACCTGAAAGTCACAAGATCCAAGCCTTGTGGATTTACTAATGTAATTTGCGGAGGGGAGGGTGGGTACCCCTGTTCTGTAAGTAACCCCTTACCCACTGCTCTGTTAGTAAGCCCAAAAAAACTAGCTAGAATTTGTTTAACTGTGAGTTAACAAATTTGGGTGTTTGTTGCAAGGCCTGGGGAGACTTTGTGGGTTGCAAGGCAGAGAGAGAGAGAGGCAGGTTAAGTTGGTCTGCCTCTCCCAAAGAGAAATTTTAATAACAATAGACCAGGCTGGTCATGATCTCACAGAGATCTCCCTGTCTCTGCTTCCAGAGTGCTGGGATTAAAGATGTGTGCTACCACTCCCAGTAGGTACAAGTGAAATTTAACATTGGTATTTTGTTTAAAGTCTCCATTTATCATCAGCCCTGTTTCCATCCAATGGCAGCTGGACCTAAGAAGTCATATTGGATTCCACAGTGCTTATTTTCACTCCATATTTTCTTTGTGTCATTTCTTTCTCTCTGTTACATAGTGTTGCTTTGGTTCATTCAGACTCTTCATAGTTAGATTACCCATGTTCTTATCACTCTCCAACATGTTTCTTATATCTTTGAATCTTTAAGTTTCTTTCGTGGATGTTTTTCATCATGTAGAAAACAACCAATAGTTTTTGAAATGCAAATCTATTTGTGGTAATTTCATTACTTTTAGGTTCTGTACAGGGGAAATTTGTTGTCCTTTTATGTGTACTTATATTTTACTTTGGAAGTAATTCACATACCAAACATGTAAGAATGTTTAAAAATGAGCAGAAAGAATATGTAAGAAGAGTAAAAATGTTTCCTTCAGATTACAATCCACATTCTCTGCTTTTAAACATTTTTCTATTTTCATAATATACTTATATTTTTATTAATTCTTAGAGAATTTCGCACAATGCATTTTGATCCTTCCTCACCTACACTGCCTCCTTCCGTATCTCCCTTCACCCCTTTACTCACCCTACTTGGTGTATTTTTGTTTTGTTTTGTTTTCCCCTGTTAGGTACAATTTCTGCTGTCAAGCAATAAGCTTGAGTGTGGAGTCTGTCCTGGAGCATGGTCAGCCTATCAGAGACAACAGCTTTAAAGAAAATTGACTTTTCCTCCAGCATCTGCCAAATACCAATGGTTCCTTAGCTAGGATTGGGACTTGATGGTCATCTCCCCTCTCCAGACTGGTTTGAGAATGTTCAGGTTTGTTTGTGCTGTCATGAGTGCCAAGAGTTCATATGTGCAACTGTGTTGACATCTGTAAAATGTGTTTCCTTGTAGTCATCCACCATCTCTAGAGCTGGAATCGGGTAGCACTTGATAGCTACCTGATGTGGGTGCTGGGAAACAAATTCTGTTCCTCTGCAAGAGCAGTACATGATCTTAACCTCAGAGTCTCCATCCCCAACATCTAACATATTTCTTTAACATAAAATGTTTATCATTTGACATTTTCCCAGTAGTAATATACATTCCCTACATACAATGTGCAAAACACACATATAGTAAAATTATTTGATTAACTACATGCTATATATGTTTGATGAAGTGAATGTTTCCTTGTATTATTTACAAATATGAAACAAATCATAATTGGTTTTGTGGGAAACATGTTAACCTGTGTTTATCATTTATTGTATGCTTTTTGTGTTTTTAAACAGTGGATTGATTTTCCTTGCATGTATAAGATGGAATTTTATTATTTTTATGTGTATGAGTATATTGCTTGCATGTAGATAGGTGTACCTATGTTGTGCAATGCCCACGCAGTTCAGAAAATAATGTCAAATTCCCTAAAACTGAAATTGCAGATAGTTGTTAGCCATTGTTTGAGTGCTGAGAGTCAAACCTGGGTCCTCTTTAAGAGCAGTCAGTGCTCTTAACCAGTGAGTCCTCTCCCCAGCCCCATAACATTGAATTTTAAAAGATCATTTACTTGTCAATGGTTTCTGAATGTTCACTAGTCAAAATAATTAGTTTATCATAAACTACAGTATAGTGTTAAATTACAAATTATGACTACAGTGCAAAAATTCTGCTTACAACCGTACATTTCCAAAGCAAGCTGTATTTTCAGAGTATTAAACCATAGTCACAAGAAAGTCAAAATGCTTAGGTTGATTTATTTTAAAGTTAAAAAAAATAATGTGGAAAATATAAATGTGTGTGTGTGTGTGTGTGTGTGTGTGTTGTTTCGTGGCATAAATTTCTAGGTGTTCAGTTGAAAATGTATGTCTGAGCTCAGTTCCCAGTTGTTTTCTCCTTTCTATTGTGGAAAGGCAAACTGTCATGACTTTATATGACCACTTGATGGAACTATTTCATTTGATTTCAGCAATCTCAATGCAGTGACAAATTTAAATTTCTGCTAAGAGATTAAGAATTATTTCCTTAAAAAACCTTAAATAAACACTTTATTACAATTAATATACTATAAAGTTATAGCTCTTTATACAATGTTAGCAAATCAATAGATAAAAACAATAAAATTCTATTTCCTCTCAAATATTTTTTACTCATCAATCCTCAAAAAAGTCTGCAGAAAAACAGGTTTATTATATTATCTTCATTTTATCTAAATGTGATTGATCTTATTGAACCAAATCTTTATTTAGTTCTTCAAAAAATATGTCTCATTTATTTTCCATGAGTAAACTTTAGCTGTCCTTCCAACATATAAGAGGTTAGGGTCACATTAAATAGGTAATATTCTTCTGAGGAAGATCCTAGCAATTACTTAGTTTTCGTAAACTTAAAAGACAGGTTATGAAGGCAGATATTGGATATGAAGGGAAATTTCCAGTAAAATGTTATTGGTAATATATAGAGCCAATGGAGAAAGTTGTATCCATTGAAATTACTGACACTCTGAATCATTAAAAGGTTTAAAGTCTAGGCCCAAATCACCTTCACTTTTTGAAATTTTGTATGAACTAGAAAAAATCAGAAATCTCTTGTGATCCTCCAACATAAGAAAACTTACTATACTACTACATTCACAAATTCTAAAAGTGTCAGGTAAATAATTTCTGTGAGTGTAGAGAAAGCCCACAGTGACCAGCTGTATGTAAGAGAGAAGGCCTTTTCAGTGATTTGGTGTTAGATATTCTTTTCTGTCTACAGTGCCCTGTGAAGCTTCATTCCACGGTATAGGAATCTCAGATTAGTAAGGATTCATCTCTGTTTGCTAGTTCTTCCAAGTATTCCCTTAAGGGCCATTTACTTCTGAACAATCATTGCCAAATTAGATCACATTATTTAGTTTCTTCAGTCTTTGTGCTTGTGTGTGTGTGTGTGTGTGTGTGTGTGTGTATGTTTGTGTGCATACATGTGTGGAATGTGGTGTGCACCCTACATACTTGTAGAAGCCTCAGGAAGATGGTGGTGTTCTCTATGGGTCTCTGATATATTCCTTGAGACAAGGCTTCTCACTGAATCTGGAACTAGCCTGGCAGCATCAAGCCTCAGAGAACCTACCTATCTCACTTCTCACTGATCTGGGATTACAGTCACATGAATGGTCTTGCACAGTCTTTAGATGTGTGCTGAGTTCCATTCTCAAATTCTTGTGACTATGCAACAAGAACCCTTGCCACCTAAGCCATCTCTGTAGCCTCAGATTCTTCAATATTTAATTTCTATATTGTCCCTACAATTCTTTTATATAGATTGTATATACTAGTCCCTTTTTGTAATTGATTGTAACTATTTAGTGCTTATCTTGGAAATATTTAAGTTTTCTTTTCTAACAGATATTTTAGAAGCATAAATAGGACTAGATTTTTTTCTTCCTTAGTGCTTGGCCAGTATTAACAAGTGATGAGTTACTCATTGAATGACTGACAATTTCTAAAGATCAAAGTGGACCTTACAATTACTGCTGTTATGTCAAACGTTAGCTTCTTGTATTTTGACTCTATTAGGTATTAATTTATATGACATTACTTTCAATTAGATGATGGCGTTTATCTGTTTCTGATATATACAGGCATTGAAAATACAAGACAATAATTTGCTCTTATTTTCAGACAATTTAGAAGAAACCCTGTCCTTATGATAATAAGAAAAATTCAGTTGGTGGTCATTTGAGGATAAGTCTCCAAATAATATTCGTGTTTTTCCTATACACATCATCTATTTTTGCATTTTTGGGCTAAAGATAATAAGATAAAGGCCATCTAACTGAAAAAGATATTTTAAAAAAATCTATATAGGAACTGGAAAAATGACTCTGCAGTTAAGAGCACTGACTGTTCTTACTGAAGTCCTGGATTCCATTCCCAGCACCCACGTGAGGGTTAACAACCATCCATAAATCTAGTTCCTAGGTATTCTACAACCTCTCCTGGTGCTTTTTGGGAACTTCTTTCATAGGTGTACTTACATACATGTAGGCAAAGCACTCATATGGAGAATAAAAATAAACAGAAAATTAAAAGTCTGTATAATTCTTACCTCTAAGAAAGGCTATAATTTTAAATACATTCATTGTGCAAGAGTTAAAAGTTATTACTATAGTCCTATAGTATGTCTAGTATTAATTAATAGACATGCTTAAGAAAACATAATGAACAAAACCACAAAAAGCACAAATCCTGACTATCGTCCTTGTGTGAGCAATGCTCAATATCAATAATTATGTATATTTTCATGTGACTTTTTATTTCAAGTGAGATGGGACAATAAAAACATTTGAAGGTCAACATGATGAAGTCAGAGTTTCTTTGCGAGTGGATTTCAGGAGAAGGCAAGCAGAAAGGAGATTTAGATAAATTCCTGGTGAGGATGAAGTAGCTCCAGGGATGCTATCAATAAACCTCAAGAACCTCCCAGAGATTCTAGACAGAAACTTTGTGTTCTCCCTGAAAGGCTGGTCATGAAAACGAGACTGAGGATCAGACAGTTGACCAGGGATGGGAACGTGATGCTGATCTTCAGGAGTAGATGTGCACAATTTCTCAAGTTCTATAAAATATTTTAAGACACGAAATTCTCATATGACCGCACAATTTTTTTTTCATTTAGTAAATGTTACTTATAGTGACTATAAGACAATTCACATACTTAGGCTTTATGTTCTGTAATTGATTAATTTAAAAAATACATTTTAAAGATGAAATAATCAATTTAGTAGCATTTGGACTGAAGAGATTGCTTAGCAGTTAATAGTACAGACTGTTCTTGCAGGAGACCAGGGTTCAAATCCTAGCTCTTACGTCGTGATTAATAGCTATTTGAAACTCCAGTTCTAAGGGGATCTGAAACCCTCCTCTGTCCTCCATAGATATTGCAGAGAATGTACACACTCATGTGCAGGCATAACACTCATATATATATATATATATGTATATATAAAATTTTAAAAATAAGTTTAGGTAGATATCTTCTCCAAATTGAAGTGTTACCTCCCTGAAGCAGAAAGAACATCATAATACTCAGAGATCTAAGGAAACTTACAAGATTCCAGAAAGTCATAAAACAAGATTCTCAAAGCACAGTATTGAGGTTATATGAGCACTAAATAATTGCTGATGGAGAGGTGATTCCAGTGGCACTCACTGCAGGTTGGCAGGGAACTGAAGTGAAAGAGTTTTCATGGGTCATGGCCAACACTCTGGGTGAGATTTTTAGTGATGAGGCTGCCTTTGAGTCACCCATGCTCCTGTTAAGTGACAATAAATTCATTAGTTTACCAAGCTAGAGAGAGATAGAATTCTTTCCTTTGTCTGTTCTCCGTGCCCTATCTGGAGTGAATAGATGTTTAGTTACATATCCCCAGGAAAGAAATCACACAACACTGAGTTTGGCTCAATCAAATGATGTAAGTTTAGTTATGAAAATAGCACTTCTTTTTGTTCCCATTTATCAAACTTAAAATTTCTAATGAACAGGATCTTGCTTATTCTTTTTGAGATCTGTCATAATACCAGGTTTTTCATAAAGTAAATGAACAATGCCATTCATTTGAATTAAGAAATCAGATACATGGTAAGATAAAGCTTATGATCCTTTGTTGGGTCACTGTTGATAAGCATGTAGGTCTAATGACTGTCTTTTTCTAATTATAATATTCAAGGACATGAAACTCTTTTCTGGCAATAGTTTTACTTCTGAAGTCAAGCAGATGAGTCTCTTAGAAGCCTGTCAAGCAAAGTTTTAAAGAAAAGCAAAAGATAAAAGTTAACTTTTAATCCATTCAGATAGACTGGTTTATAGTTGAAATTCACATAAAACTACAAATAATTTGGGATATACTTATATGAAAAAGTGGTTCAGAGCTTATGCGAAATTCAAATGTAATTGGGAACCCTAGATGCTTACTTACGAAATCTGATACCTATAGTTTAGGTATGCTTGGTAAAGATTAGGGTGAGATGCTCATTCTTGGAACCTCAAATAACTACATTCTGTTAGGAAATCAGTGAAAGCCAAGGAGCCAAGAAGGCAGTTGAATAAGAACAGATGTTTTAGGAAGCTGGAGAGAGAATTTGCGTGGAATTTTTAATGTATATTTTTATTGTTTTTTGTGCATTTCATACAATAAATCTTAGTCATATTTAGACCTCCTTTTCCACTTGCACTGCCCCATTGCCCCTACCCCAACTGGATTTAATGCATTCTGTCATGTATGTTAAGGCCATGTTTCTGGTCAAGCTTTTGTACATAGATGACCCTTGTTGCAATTTTACCCCCTGGTTCTAGTCAACCTATCTAGACCAACTCCCTTAGAGATCAGCTACCTTTTACCAAGCAGTCATTAGCTGTTAATAGAGCCTCAGCTAAGGTTGGAGGCTGCTGTTCCACAGTTCTTGTTTTTTTGTTTGAGTTTTTGTCTGATTGATTTGTCATGGGTCTTGTGCATGCTGTCACCATTTTTGTAAAGTTCATGTAAGTTCCTAGCGGTCTGAAAGCCTCTGTTTCCTTAATGTTCGTTGACCAACCCAGATTCTTAAAATATTTCTGCCCTCTTCTGAATGATCCCTGAACCGTGGGGTGAGTGAGGTTTAATAAAGGATGCCTATCTCAGGACACACACTCTGCAATTTCTTACTGTCTACACCTTTGCCAGTTGTGGGTCTCTGTGTGCATCACACTGTATCACATGAGAAGTATAATTTTTTTTAAGTCAAAGAAAACACAGAAAAATAGCTTTTCAGAAGAAGAGATGTTTTTCTTAGATCTAGTTTAATTAAAATACATTAGAAAATAAATCATTACATGGAAAGTTAAGCCTAAATGCAATTGGTCATGCATGTGTTAAAGCAAATGCTATGAAATTAAACCATATTAAAAAATAAACAGACAAATTAAACCTTGGAGAGGACAACGACACAAGAGGCCAAACTTGATTCTCTTCTCAGAAAAATGATCTGTAGTGAAATCAGGGGAGGGCCTAGTAAATGGATAGTGAGAGAAATGCAGACAACTTTTACAACTTATATAAATTTAGCAGCCGTATATGCAAAAAAAAGGCATTATGTTTCTTAGTGAATTTTTTAAAAAATAAGAATTATTCCTAACCACTTGATAAGGACATTAAAGAGTGCTGTGATTGACAGAGCTCTCATGTCATGAGGGACTTCTGAATAGAATTTAGAGGAAATTTCTATTGAATAAGAAAATCTGTTAAGGAGCTACAAAAACTCTCCAAAGAAGTAGGACATGCACTGTGGAAATTTTAGACAAATGTAATATAGGAAGAGACAGACTAGCATGTTATGTTAAATCTATAAAATCTAAGTAGTGTGAATTTCAGTGAAATTCTTTTAGAGTATTGCCTCTTTCTTAAGAAAGTAAAATGAGGTGGAAGAGAAGGGCCCCATGCATTCTGCCAACATTGCTACAGGCTCATATGAGCAGTGCCCAGGAGCTTGTAGGACTCTATTTCCATATGGTCATGCACCACCTCCCTGGCTCTTACAGTCTTTCTGCCCCCTCTTCCATAGTGGTCCCTAAGCCCTGAATGGCTGAAGTTAACATAGGAGTCCTGTCCTAGGACTAGCATTCTTTAGACTCTTAATCCCCATGTGCTTTGGCCATTTTTGACCGTTTGTCTACCTGGTCCTCTGTTGTGTCAGGGAATTTCATTAATGAGAACTGAGAAATTTAACAGTGTCCGCTTTACCGGTTGTTCTATGTTCCATGAGCCTTAGGTGTAGAGGTTGCATTTTAGGTTTGTACCTATTAGGCTTGAGCAATTCATAGAAAATGTCAGTGTGTGACTAGTTATGGTACTCTATAGTAGTCTCCATTGGTGTGAAAAAAACTTCTTTGATGAGTGTTGACTGCGATGTTTGTCTGTAGATATAAAGGTACATATTTTGTACATAGTATGAAATTACATCAATCTAGGGATGTAACAGTCTTGGGGTTTTCTCTAAGATCTACGACCTCTCCAGACATGTTTATCTGACTAGGTTTATAGTACCACACATGAGTTTTCCCCCATTGAACGGCCATTAGTACAATTAGGCAGCTGTTGATTGCCCCAAAGATAAAAGTGCTCCTACACCAATGTCATGTGCTTTGCCAGTAACTGATGTGGTCATTTGTTCCTGAAGCTGGTGTTGGAGCATTGATTAGTGTTTGCCCTTAGCAATTACATAATACACTCCAGTGCTATGAGGAGTAGCCTTTGGGGAAGTGGCTTCCAGATCAGTTCCAGGTCCATTTCTCTACTACCTGTGTCCAAAGTATGTTTGATCTTCAGCAGTAGGGTCTTACCTTCAAGTGCTGGGAGGCCATCAAGGGTTGTGGCAGTAGCCTGTGTAATTTTGGGAGTCTCTTGGACTACTCTGGCCAACAGCTCAAAGGAAGATTTTTCTTGTCTGACACTGGTTCTTGTTATGTAGCCTTCAGTTATGCATGCACATGGATTCCTATAGAGATACTGGATTGTTGGACTAATATGATTCCCTCTGTTTTTTCACCCCAGTTAGGCAATTTTCTCCCCGCTCTCTCTCCCTGTCTAACCGTTCCTCCATCCTTTCCAATTTGAAGGAGCCCATTTCCCCCATTTCTCTCTTGATAATGTGTCTCCTATGGTCTCACCTCTCTTGAGCTCCTTCTTTCCCCTGATCCCAAAGTGCCTTGTTTAGCCCTCTCTTCACCTCCTCCATGTAAATACCCCATTTTATCCACTTCTCCCTTACTAGCACCTGTCTCTTTCTGTTTCTCTCTCTCTTCTTTCCCTTTAATTCCCTGGTTCCTTTTCATTTTCCTGGCTCCTGCAGTTACATCAGGATATATATATATCAGGATTTGGTGCAGGATCCGCATATGAGGGAGGATTTTGGCGTTTTAGTCTGTGCTACTTAACTCAGTGTAACAGTGTCTGCTTCCATTCATTCACCTGCAGGCTTCATGATTTCATCTTTCTTTACTGCTGGGAAGAACTCCATTGTGTAAATGTAACACATGGTCATTATCCACTCACCAGTTGAGGGACACTTAGGTTACTTCCATCTCTTAGCTATCATGAGAAGAGCAGTCACAAACATGCCAAGGAGTGGTATAACTGGGTCATTTTTAGTTTTTAAGAGTCCTCCACATTGTTTTCCATAGGGGTTGTAAGAGTTTACACTTCCACCAGCAATGAATGAACATTCCCCTTTCCTCACATCCTCCCCAGCATTTGGTATCATTTGTTCTTTTGTTCTTAGCCTGTGTGAATGTGGTAAGATGAAATCTAAAAGTGGTTTTAATTTGCCTTTCCCTAATTTTTAATGATTTTGAACACTTTTAAAGGTTCTTTAGTCACTGTTATTTCTTCTTTTGAAAACTCTGTGCTCAGATTCTTAGCCTGTCTTTTAATTGGGTCACTTGTTTTCTTGATTCTTTTTTTTTTTTTTGGAGCACTTTGTATACTCTGGATGGTAAACCTCTGTCAGATATGTCACTAGTGAAGATTTTCTCTCACCCTGTATTTTCTCTCTTTCAAAGTTTGTAATACAAAAAATTCTTGAATGCTGTTCCATTCTGGCTTAAATAATTGCATATTGGGATCCCCAACCAGATATGATTTTTGAAAAGCACCATTCATATTACATGTACTGTGGTGAACTTCAGTGTGACACTATATTGCATGTTTTGTTTAGAGAAAGTAGATCACTGTGTTAATGTTATGTGTAACGTATGATTTTTATGTAGAAGCATTAAAGAGAGAAATGATAGGCAAACATATTCTGATGGCTTTTAAATGAACAAATAGTATATTGAAACAGTTTAAATTTAATATTATAAGCAAAATATTGGAAGAAATTTTACTATTTTTTTCTAGTTGCATTCTCAGAGGAAGAGAGATGACATTTTAAACATAGTTTCACCTCAACTGATCTTGTCCTTTCTTTATCTTCTGGACAATTGCTTATTTTGGTCTGAGTCAGATAAGACATGTCACTATCCTAGGTATCATGTGTTATAGATTCGGCTTCTTGGTGTGTATGTTTGAAAGTTCAACTGAATTGTTTCTAAATAGATTTCCTCTCTATTTCTGGTGTTCAGTGCCTGCTGATGTGACTATTTTGTGTCCATCATACTGTGACATTTTTGTGTTAATTACCCCCCCGGATATTTTCCACATAGCAGTGTAGTCTGTCCTTGGCTTTTTTCATTGAATCCGTAGCAATATGTGTGACACAGCTCTTAGTATTTATGTGGCACTGTGTAATAAGCTACCCTAAATTCAGTTACTCAGAATCACAGCCATCTTGTCAATCATGATTCCATGTGGCAGCAACTGGACAGGACAGAGTATGGTAGATTCTGTATCCTAGACACCTTTCCATCTGGAGTGCTAGGGAGGCCATATTTCACCATCTTGTACATTCTTCTTCTTCTTTTTTTTTTTTTCTCATCCACCTGTTTCTGTCCTCCCTCTCTAGTTGCAAAGCCAGTATTTTATTAAGTGATGCTGGGTCACAAGAAGGAAAATAGGATCTAAGGGATTCTAAATCAGACATCCCAGAGAAAAAGTACTGTCATATTCTTCTCTTTGACACCAACCCCATGGGCAGTTGAGACTCCAGAGTTTATCAAATGGACTTCACTTTAAGGGAAGATGCCAGACAATTTATGAAGGGAGATAAGGGGATGCATTTGTGGCTTCCTTTCCTATATTAGCAAAGTTTCTGAGTGTTTTGCTGTAGCCTTTAGAAAAAGGACACCTGCACCAAAAAGCATGTTTTTCTGTGACAAAAGCTGAATTGAGCTTCGAGTCTTTCTCTACATAATTTCCTAGAGGAAAATTTTTACTTATTTGCTTAGGATTACAACATTAGATTTTTGAAAAGCAACTTGAAGTTTCAATATAATCTTCTCAAATAGCTTAGTTAGGTAATTCAGGGAAAGTAGCTTCTATCATTGTTCCTTTTGTTGTCCCTTTTGAGAAAGCGTTTCCCAGATAGTGGTTTTGAATGACGAAACTTAGGGATTGTATTATAGACTCCTACTTATAGACACTCAGAGTGAAAACATAGCTAAAAGTCCCCTTTTTCAGTGTGGATAATATTAAATAGTAACCAGCATCAAAACTGTTGTTGGAATGTTCTAGAATCAAAAGCTATTGTTTTTTTCTTTCAATTATGGAAGCCTACACCTAATTCAAAAAGAAAAATTGATACAATAATAAATAAATTCTAGGTTTTATTTTTTGTTGTTATTGTATTTTGTCAAGTTGAAGTCATGTTTTTTAAGTGTATGTATTTATGTCTTTCTTGAAAGCCTTCCAGTCCCCCCTCACCCCCCCCACTGTGGCATGGAGAAAATAAAAACTGAAATTCCTTCCTATGATAAATACCATCCTGGCCTGTTTTCAACTCTTACTCATTGGGTTGCATATCAAGGGCCATGTCTCAGCCAATCAAAGTGTCTGTAATTTCCTCACATTATATTCTAAGTCAAGCTTATGAGACTTTGCAATTCCAGCTTCCTGTGCTGAAGAAGTATGCTTAACTGCCATGATGTTTTATTCCACCCTCCTAAACAAAACCTTGCCCAAGAACACTCCTTCTTGCCTTAGCTATGGTATTGAACCCAAGAATATACACTGGAGTACATTATGCTGAAGTGATTTTTCCCACCTCTGTGACAATTTCTAGAGTTCCACAGACTTTTATGTTTGAAGCTATTAATAACCATATTACTGTACTTAAGTATTTATCCATTTCACTCAACTGGACTATTGGTAACACAATTCTTCTCAATCTTTACAAGCTAATACAAATGTCTATTTTATTCATGTAGATATGTTAAAATATTTTGTTACTATCCTTCCCAGTAAAAGGTATTCAATCATGTCTCAAGGTAGATATACAAGTTTTATTTAAGCATTAATTAGCCTACAAAGTTTCAGAGAAAATTAATCATGGATGATTTTTTTTCATGTGAGACTTGAAGCATGATTAAAGGCTGAAAGTGTTCATTCTAATGATGAGTGAGGCTAGATTTGTCAATCCTGTGTCATACACTAACCAGCATGCATTTACAAACAACCAGAATAATCTCCTTTTCTGTTAGGAAGTCTGTTAAGATAGTGTTTGACATTACAGCTTTCTAAGAAATACATTAGTTGATTACAATTAAATAAAGTAATGTTTAACCCACAAGCCATCTTGCACAGCGTGTACTTCTTGGAGTTTTAGATATGCCAATGGTATTTTCCAATCTACATTTAGAGGCCTGAGCTCATTTTCCATTGGAACCAATATCATCAGAAAGTAGCACTCCTTGCTGAAACTTTCATTTGAGTGTTATTTTGAAGGCCTGCGATGCTGGCATATTTTTAATACCCATCTCCTTGATGCTCTAGTACCGACCTTAGCTTCTCTTTAAAATCCCCAAATAATTAGAATGTCTTAACAGACTTTCAAAGGATCACTTTCTTTGGGTTATTTCTCTCTTCTTTTCCCTTCTACTTAAATTTCAAAGCTCAACCATGAGTAGTCAAATGTAGGAAGTAAAAATAAATTACTTTTTAATCATTTTAAGGTACACTTATTTGTAATTAGGTAGAAAACTATACATTTTAAGATAAAAAATAAATTAGCTGACATTTTAAGTATATTACTTTTTAGCTGAATGATTTGTACAAGCAATTCTTGTTTACAACCACTTTCACATCTACAAAATATTATTCACCTTCATTCACCAGATCAATCAAGCCCTGTTTCCGTTTGTTTCATAATATTTGGGTATTTCATCTAATTGAATTAATCTGTTATATATTCTGAATTTTGGTTATTTATACTATCTTAGAAAAGGAAATCATTTTGAAATTTTCTGTGCTGTCTTCTGACTTTTATTCACTGAGCTATTCTTTTGCTTCTAGGTAATTCATGCTAATCCATTTCTGGTCTCCTAATGAGCTTTTGAAAATAATTTTAAAAATTAGTACTGGAGACTGGTAAAATTCAGAATTCTTTACTCATCTACTTCATCCAGTCCTCTTGAGTTTCCTGCATTCAGTTATTTTGTAGAGAGAAATATCAAATTAATAAGTGTCGATGAATATTAAATCAGGGAAAGTATAGTCTTCATCCAAGTTCTTTTATTTACACATCTGCTGTGATATAAAAATTTTAATCTAGACAATAGATGTAGACAGAAAAATAAGACTATTTTCTTGACCTTTGTTCAAGATATGAAACAAAATTAGCAAATACATTTAACTATCTTTAAATAAAAGCAAGGATGACATAAGTCTCCTGGACATGATTTCTGGACTAACCTGAGATACTGAAAGAACATTTTCCTAATGGAATGTCTGGAGACCTGAGACTTTAGAAATTAATCTTGGTCCAATGAAAGGTGCTGGGGAGGAAAACTGAGAGAGAGCCTGAGGAAAACAAAATTAGTTATAAATTTATGAAGGAAAAGTGGACCAGAATGGACAGAGCTTAGAAAACCCAGTTTAAGACTGCATTTCTTTACTCCCAGGCAGAGCACCAATGAAAGATTGCAGGAAAGGGGTAGTATGACCCCATGAATATTTAAAGATACATTTGGGTTTTATTTGCGGAACCAGAAAAGAAAAGTGATGTCTCAGAGAATGAACTGAGGGTGGAAAGAGATCATAATAGTCTAGAAGTAGGCTTTGTAAATATGTGTGCTAATATAGACGGAGATAGGTTGTGTGTGTGTGTGTGTGTGTGTGTGTGTTTGCATATGTGTGTTTCTCTATGCTATAAGAAATCTTGAAGACGGCCAAGTATTGAAAAATGGGTAGAGGGGCTAAGAAATTGCTCAGTGAGTAAAGAACTTTGCCACCAAACATTAGGACCAAAGTTTCGAACCTTGAACCCAAATAAAAATCAAGGTGTGTGTGATAGCCTACACTTTAATTCCAGCACTCAGGAGGCAAAGATTGGGGATCTTCAGGACAAACTGGATAGCCAATTAACCATGACAACATGCTTCAGATACAGAGACACCCTGCTTCAATGTACAGTAGGACAACCGAGGAAGATACCTGACATTAACTTTGGGTCTCTACATTCATCTACAAATATTCACAGTCACCCTCACATACACATGTGTACCACCCATGCAAACATACATACAGACACATACATATGCTAAAATAATATAACAAGACTAGAAAAGTAGCTTACATGAACAATCAAGGAGCAAAACTATAGAAATATGGAGAATAGCCTGAAAATGAGATTAATCTGTTTGGCGGATGCTGTGATAAGAGCCTTCTTCAAGGATAGCCTCGGCTGAAAATCTCTTCCTCTTTTTTTTTTTTTCTGCATGTTTTTCTATGGTCACTTGCGACTAAGGATGGAAGACTGTAAGGTATAAAGTTCCAGGCCTTTTACCCCACTTTGGATTATGTCTTAAATAAACCTGGGTGAGATTCTACTGCCACTATGCATGACCCTTTCTCCACTTATTCATGCCTCTCCCTCCTTTCCTCTAAATTGATCATATGAAAATTTCATGCTAGTTGTTCTTGGGTTTATTTTCAGCTGGTATTCTCCTTCTAAGGAGCCCAGCCTGTAGCATATATTGATATATTATATTGAAAAAGAAACTGTACAAGGTTATGTAGATTTTATGTAGACAGGAAATTTTATCAGGGATAGAAAAAATCCTAACCAGTTCTTTAATGCCAGTAATGAATGAAGTGATTTGAATAATAACATGAAAGCAGTAATCTGATTGAATGATATGATAAATATAGCAAATCCACACCCCATGTAAAGGTAGGAGAAAATCTGAGTCAGGAGAATGGTTATATAAAGATGCAGAGGGATTATTTGCTTCAAATGAATAAACTGCATAGTTTCTTTCATGTTGCTCTTGAACACGAGGGAGGTGGTCACAAGGTAAGTTCGGCTTACGTTGTTTTAGAAGACACAACACAGTTTTGGGGCTATGAATTCTATTTGTCTTAAGGAGAAAATAAGCATAGTGAGGAGAATGGAGGTGAATTCATAGAATTTTTTATGTACCCAAAACTTGAGTTGAAAAAGCAAAATAATATTTATTTTCTAGACAGCATTGGAAATCCGGTTGAGGATACTTGTGGTTAGTTTATACTGGCACAGATTTTGGTAAGCAAAGATTCTTCTACTTGCATTCTTGTTTAGTATGTAAAAAACAGCATGTATTTTGAGTTGCTTGGTAAATGTATTTTTGAAGAAAACACCTGTTTTATTTTGTCTAAGCCCTCAAGAAAAAAACAATTAAGAAAAATTTTCAATTAAGTTTCATTAAAAAAGAAGACATGGCTAAGCTCACATAATGACTGTCAGTTGGGGGATGCCTCTGAATGAACCTCATCCCTATTCTGTCCATAGGGCAAAAGTGAAAGAACACTATTTGACTAATAAGTAAAAAAAGAATTCTTTGTGAATTTATAATGAGCATATCTACTTGTCAGTCTAAATTTCCCCCATTTCAGGCTCTGTGATTATAGAATAACTCATAAAAAGAAGACACCCTTGCATATAATGTGATAGAGAAGAACTGATGTTCAGATTAACCAGTATCATTGCAAATTTGAACAAGACCTGCCTTAGAAAAGAAAGCCCACAGTCTAAAGTTCTATAAATTGTACTGAACATGACACATTGTTTAACTGTTTAAAATATTGAACTTCTAATTAAAACTTCTAATTAAAATAGATTTTAAACTTAACGTTGCTTTCTTCCACAGAGGAAACATTGGACTGTATTGTCTTAATATATGAGCTGAAATTTGTTTGTCTCATAGCTTTGTCTGAATAGAGCTTAAATATTAAAAGGTGATTCTCTTATTTATTTAATTACTGCCTCTGAAATGTTTGATGGGTTACTTGCAATAATACTGGGACTTGGAAACAAAGGATTCTTTAATTTTTCTTTTAATGAAATACATGTATTGTCATTCATGGACTTACGAATCACCTTAGGTTTGTAATAGAATCATGTAAGTCCATCTTAAAGTGGAGTTGTCAGGACCAGGTTTGTGTTAGTACATTCATGTGGTGATTAACAGGAGAAAACAAGAATAAACATTGATCAGCTTGAGATTTGAACCGCCCGCCCCCAAATACCAGGAATTGTCTACCAAGGGATATTGGATAAAGGTCTTCTGAAGTTTCTCTTAACCTTGAAATCATTCAAAAGAGATAGGAGCAAATTAAGGATAAGTTAATTTCTTTCAACTTTGAATAAAGTCAAATTTTGATTTTTTATGAAGCAGGGTAACATATTCTAAGAAGACTGAATTATAGAAAGGATAGGACACCTGATTAGTATACTGAAAAGTTTTGAAAAAATGAAATGAGTGAAAGATTTTATTTTTAATACGTGATATGCAGGTGTGAATAAGAACTTTAATAAAAGTTCTCTTTATAAAGAGGAACAGATGTGTCCAGGTGTGCATAGGTGTGTATGAATATCTGAGATTAAAATAGAAATGGGACTGAAAAACAGTGCCAGCACTGAAAATTTGTGCATTTAAAGGCTCTGTTCCATTGAGGAAGCATTTTAATGTTGCATTTTATATATACAGTTATTCCCATCTGTGTATGTGTTTTGCTTTTCCTATGACTTCCACAAAATTTAACCCTTGAATAAGGATTTCTGAATCTTGGAAATGAAGATAGATGAATAGCCATATATCTAAAATGTGGCTATGTGACTTAACCTTCAACTTCAACATGTTATAAAATATGGGTAATTCTGTGCTAGTCTGCTGGGTTTATCTTCACATGCCATAATTCTGTAGATGTCTGACCATCAGTGTGCAGTCCTTAAGCTGTAATATTCTTTGTTTTCAGCTGTGCCCTTCCCTGTTCACTCTTTCCTAGATTACTTCTTTATTTTCCACTTTTGTAAGTGCATCTTCTTGGTCATGGAGCTGTTGTTGAATCATAATAAGCATCATTTTGGTTTCCAAGTTCTTGGTTATGGTGGGATCTAATATTGGGAACATGGAAAAAGCAGAACCTCAAAGCTACTGGAATTAAAATAATTTATAATGTTATATAATTTCACTTACTCCTGTTGGGAATTGATCCTCTGTTCTCCACAACCATTGGTGAAGATCTTAAATTCACTGTAGTATACCAGAATTCTTCAGCCTTTGAAGTGATGCAAGTCTTACACCCTCACCAGCTCTCTAGTGGTTTAAATAAAAACCATGTCATATATATATATATATATATATATATATATATATATATATATGAAATTAGCTGTAGTGTCTAAGCTAGTGTCTTGAAAACTTTTTCAAGAAGCACAATTTATTATTTTCAAGACAATTTATATAGTAGAACTTTTCTATTCATGGAATGAATGGCACGGAGCTGGTGATCTCTGGGCTTTGAGAATCCATGTTATTCTGGTATTGCATGAGGATTTCCTTGAGATCATTTAGCCCAGTGGATTCCATCCATCCTTCCCCATCCTCTTCCTCCCCCACCTCCTCATTCTCTTCCCTTTTTTGTCTTTGTTTCTATTATTTGTTTATTTGTTTCAGAAAGTCTTGTTATTAGCCTTGGCTTGCTTTGAAGTCATGATCTCCTTGCTTCAAACTTTCAAAGGCTAGTAGTCCAGACTTAAATAACCACTGTTTTGTCTTTTCTGCCTGACCTTAAGAATTCTCCTCTGGCAGTGAGGCCCAGTGTTCAGCCCCATCCCCCTAAGTTTGAACCAAGTTGAACAAACAGAGTGCTCTCCAATGACAGAAACCACTTTATTCTTGGTTACTTACAAAGGATTCATCCCCAGGGAGAGAGACAGAAATTTCATATTGGGGAGCCAGCATTTTTGATCAGAAGTGCAGTCAACAGCCAACACATGCTGCCAAGATGGAGACCAGCAGCTCTGCGATCCTACCCAGCTTTCACTGCTTCCTTGCTAGACCCTCCCATTCAAGTCACTGATTGGTTGGAAAGTACTTGACTCTATTGGCTTTATCTCTGTCAGTATCATCTTGATCACATTCTTGGAGGCATGTCCCTTGAGGCAGAGAGAAGCTCTGTAAATTTACCCCTACAGTATGGTTGCCTGAACAAGATCTGCATGATGTCAACATTAGTTGAGCATGACAGTGTGGATGGGGGAAATTTCTTAATATCCATCCTCTACATGAAGAACTACAGGCAGTCAATGGCTGCTGAGAGAGGGAGAGTCAGTTTATCCAGAGACAAGATCCCTGCTCCAGCCCCAAATTCTCACCCATAAATACATGTGCATATAATCAACACTGAATAGACACTCTCACACATACACACATATGGAGAGAGGAGGGATAGACATTATCTAAATGTGGTGTTTATATATGAAATTCTCAAAAGATATATTTACCTATTAGAACTAGACTTGATTCATTTACACCACAGGTAAGCTCTCAGGACTATTACTCAGAAAACTCAGGTGATTATCCCCTATATTTATTGATGGTATGGTAAGAAATTACATGTAGGTTATGGGGTTTGATGGGAAAAATGATGGATACTGGATGAACAGTCAGACCATACTGTCAGCTGTTACTTCCATATTTATTGATAATTTTATGTGGAATATCAAAGTCTCCATATTCTACTAGTCAAATGCTATGTGCTGAGAAATAAAATTAACTCAGTTCTAAAATTCTTGGGAAAAAAGTAAGCCAAGATCATCACAATTCATTCCTTCAGCAGGTAGTTCTGTTATCTATGTTCCTGTGTGCTAAACTCTGGGAATTAAAAAAAAAATAACGCAGGGAGACAGAGTTTTAGATTCATGGAACTTGGAGGATTCTGTGTTTAAAAATCTGAAATAGAAAATCACACAAAATATTTCTAAATGTGGATAAATGCCGCATCTTAAAAACACTGGGAGCTGACATTGGAATTTATATGTTGTAAGAGAGTAGCTGTGTGTAAAGTCAAACTTCTAGGAATGTAATTGGAAGAAACTGATGTTAAACTGGGACCAGGTGATCATAGCATGGTTAGGAAGTATTCTTTGACAGACATAAACAGGTTGTTTATCTTTCCCTTTGAATAGGAAAAATCCCTATGAAAACTAATAGAAGCCAGGTTGGAGGTGGAGTGTATTTGAGAGCAAAAGTGAAGCAATCTATTTCTGTTTTACTACAAACAACCTATGGGGTCAATACATGTTATAGAATTGTGCTGTTACCTGTGACAGGGCATAATTTTGATTTAATCAAATCTTGTTTTCAGAAACTTCTTTTGTATTTTCGCTTATGAAAACTGGCCACACACTGCCCTCATGTGGAACATTGTTGTACTTGTGTCCGGTGACAACAAGCATAATTTTAGCAAAAGTCTTGCTTATATCTGCCAATTAAGCTGAGTAATTTTATGTGTACTTAGTCAAATTCACATATGTAAAAAATATTGTCAGCTATTTATTTTTATGTGTATTGCTTTCTTATATTCCATTGTATATGAGAGTTAACAGGCAATTAAAAAAGGTTGAGGATAAAGCAGTAAGAGGCTAAAGTAAAGGTTACAGGAAATGTAAAGACTCAAGCATTAGTAAATTGTCCAAATTTATACAGTTATTTTATAAACACAGTGGTCAAAGTAAATAGGTAAGTCTATGGATTATTTCTATTTTTCATTCTCTTGCCCAGATTTTTCTCTTAGCCAACAATGTATGTAATTAATTTCTCGGTTAAAACAATTGCTGTCCAGCCTCCAGGTTCTGGTTCTTTCTAGGAGGATGTCTGCATTCTACATGATATAGATGACTTGATTTTAAGGCTCTGTTTGCAAATGTAAAGACAGAATTATATCTTTCCTGGTACTTGTCAGGGACAATAATCTTAAATTCAGTATAGCTCGATGACTTCCAAATACTTGACTAAGAGAAATAATATTCATGAAAGAAGGAGTAGAGAACTTTGCCACAGAGTCTAACATCTGTTTCAGGGTTGAGGGAAATCACTGTAAAATGCTCATCTGGGCTACTTCCCAATAGGACAGCAGAACTGCTTGTAAATATCTGTGTTTTAGCCGTAGTAAGGAAATAACATTCTCTTGAGTGTCCCCAAGCAATGTTTTGTCTTCCTTTATTTTCATATTCATCCCAAATAACTGGATTTTATCTATAACTGGAATTTCTTCTTTTTGTATGGTAATTTGGAAGATCAAATTAAAATATTTTGTCTGCCTCAACTGGAGTAAAGTATTTTTCACATCATGTATATATATATATATATATATATATATATATATATATATATATATATTTACTTTATAATTTTCCTGGTACATTTTGCTTTCCTATTCTTATATCACAAAAAGTCTCTGAAGATCTCAAATATTTTATCGAGGAAAATTATATGCATGTGTAAGCAACCTAAATGGACTAAGTATCAAATTTATATGTAAATAGTAGGATTTCTATTGAGACTTTACTTGATTATAAAACTTTATTTCTGACTGGACATTCAATAATCCAAATAAGAATACACAATAACTTCTAATTCCACAAGAGCTTAAGCATACCTACAAAGACCAAGAATTTTAGAACTGAGTTAATTTTATTTCTCAGCACATAGCATTTGACTAGTAGAATATGGAGACTTTGATATTCCACATAAAATTATCAATAAATATGGAAGTAACAGCTGACAGTATGGTCTGACTGTTCATCCAGTATCATCATCCTGGGACTTAGGAGTAATCAGGAACTTCAGACATGATTAAATTAAAATACTTTTGTGCTCATAAACACACTAGATAGGGATAATAAAATAAAGACATTCAAGGAAACTCATGTATGAATTAGAGTCATTATGTGTGAATATGTTGTAAGTCTACAAAGTGTGTGTATTCTTAGACTTCAGCATAACCAATAATCTAACATACAATTACTATGGAATTACTACCATGAATTCATGAAGTTTGTCAATGCCCATAAGATTATATCCTATAATACATTTAATATTACTTAAATTAAAACTTTGGAAAAATATTTTTTCATGAACAAAGCTTTATGCTATCTATCAGCTATTTATTCAAATAACCCTAAGTATTAGTGATTTATGGGTTAGTGACTCTTGAAAATGATAGCTAAACTTACTAGTGTCCAGTTTTATATTGAGTGTTGTGCTTTTATTATTTATTTATTGATTTTATTCTTCCTAATATGTATTTTAATGAATTCCAACATTTTATGAATTGAAAAGTTGAAGAGTTCTTTGAAGTCTCACAGGAAGGCCTGCTTTTGCTACTGCAAAAGAGTTTAACCACTTAGAAGAACAATATCACACCATCTGTAGGATAATGGACAGAACTAGAGATCACTATATTAAAATAGATCAGACACAGAAAGACAGAAGTGCACGGATTCTCTCATTTATCAAATTTTCAAAATAAAGATAGACATGAAAGTAGAAAGACTGATGACCAGTGGTAGACTGGAGAGGGATGAGGGTAAGCAGTAAGGTGAATAATAGGAAAAAATTCTCCTTATGTATATTTATAAACATTTTAAATAAAACCCATTCATTTCTGTAATTAATCTAGATCAAGTAAAAAAAAATAAAACAAGGTCAGACTTAATGGTGCATGCCTCTAATCCTAGGACTCAGGAAACAGAGGCAGGCGGATCTCTTAGATCACAGCCAATCTTGTCTACATAGTGAGTTCCAGGCCAACTGGGCTAAAGACAGACCGTTTCTCAAAACAAAAAAAAACCCCACTAAAACAATGTGCTTGTAATTATGATGTGTTTATTTATGCATATGTCATTAACCTGAACATTTATCTTTAAGTTTCCATTAACCTTCTAAAGGTCAAAAGTAATTCAGGCATGATTTTTAAAATAATTCGATTATGAGAATCTGGACTCAATTTCATTGTGTAAAACTTTTAGTTATCATCTCAGATTTTATAATATTTTCTTCAGTCAGAGAAGTTGGATGCAGGCTCACTCAGCTGTGTGCCTCCTATGGTGTGTAGTGATTAGGGCATAGTGGGAGTTCTTAAATCTTGTTGAACCCCCACTGTTAGGTTTATATTGCGTGTTTATTGCTTTGGTAATCCAGTGTCTATGAACTGGGAGCCCTCAGGAAGAACAAAGGTTTGTCATCATAAAGTTTGTAGCACTGAGAAGTTTTGAAATTTGGAAGTGTTTATAAGCACATGATATTGTGTGTAAATACTGAAATATTTCTTATGTTGACTTTATAAAATTGTCCAGTGTTGCAATTTTATTCAGTGTAGGCTAACACTAGAAAGCTCTGAGGCACTCTTTTGCATTTGGAAAAATCCTCAATGTAGTATATTTTCAGGGTGACATTTAAAAAGAACTGTTATAAAATATTTCACTTTCTCAGGAAAGTTCTACAGGTTAGGACAGATTAATAGAGCTGGGAACCCCTTATGCAGAGCTATAAATCATTGTGTCTAACAAATAAGACTGCCTTTAGTTTATTTCAAATAATCACCAATGTCCTTTTGTTTGTCTCTCCTTGTAGAGGTAACAATTAAATTAGATGTGTTTACTCTCTAATATATATATCTTGTGTATTTCATACAGAATATCTTCATTAATCTTATTCATCTTTATACCCCTTTCAAACTGGCAGTCCCCTATAATCCCCAAACTGAAATCCATATATTCTGTCATCTGTGTTAATACCTATTGTGTCAGGTTAGTGTTTCCAGAGTTCCTCAGTGCAAGTTCATCCACCGAGGTCTAGTCATCCTTTCTAGAGTCCCTCATTTTAGAACAATTAGTTCTTCCTCATCCAGCAATAATCAGTTTCCATTATTTCTTCATGTTTGTTTGGGGTCCGCTGCACATTGTCCCAGTTCTATACTGGGTTTTTCTGCTTGAGTTTGCATGGGTCCAACGCAGGCTGCCACCATTGTTGTAGGTTTATATGAGTATGGCACCAGGAGTTTCTATTACTCCTCCCTGGCTATTACACTCTTTCTATCCCCTCCTCCTCAATATTCTCTGAGCCCTGAGTAGATTAAGTTTAATATAGGAGTTCTATCTAAGGACCAGCATTCTACAGACTTAGTTGCTATGCTTTGGTCTTTTTTATCTTTTGTGTTCCTGGTTCTGTGTTGCCTGAGAGAACTTCATTAATGAGAATTGAGAGATTTATTAGTTTACTCTTTACCCCTTGTTTTATATTCTGTGGGTCTTATGTGTTGAGTTTGCATTGTAGTTGTGTCAATTAAACTTGGGCATTTATGGACAATGTGTGTAACATGTTGGGGTACTCAATTACAGACAATGTCTGATTCCAAAAAAGCTTCTCTGGTGAGTGGTGACTGGAATATTTGTCTCTAAATATAGGATGCATATTTTCATGTAGTAAAAAAGTTATATTAATCTAGGAATATGACTGTCTTCTTTCCCCACATCCTTTCCAGCATTTGGAATTGTTTGTTCATTTCATCTTAGTCAGTCTGACTGGCGTGAGATGAAATCTTAGAGTGGTTTTAATTTTTATTTACTAAGGAGGTTGAATACTTTTTAAGATGTCTCTTAGCCCTGTTTATTTCTTTTCTCTTTCTCTGTGTTCAGATCATTAGCCCATCTTTTAATTGGGGCACTTGTTTAACTGAGTCTCTTTTTTTTGTGTTCTTTGTATATTCTGAATATTAAATCTCTGTCAGATGTGTCACTGGTGAATCTTCTGTCCCACTCTGTGGGTTTTCTCCTCACTTTCTTGGTTGTTTCTTTTTCTTCATAGAAAATTCTTAGTTTAATGATGTCCTACTTATTGATTCTTGAACTTAATTCCTGAGCAACTGTTGTTTAATTTACAAAGTCCTTTCCCACACATGCATTTAGTCGGTTACTGACAATGTTTTCTTTTAATAGTTTTAGAATTTCAGGTTTCACATTGAGGTCTTTGATCCATTTGCAGTTGACTTTTGTGCAAGATGACCGATGAAGCTTTCATTTCATTCTTCTACAGGTGAAGATTTAGTTTTTCCAGTAGCATTTGCTGTTGATGCTGTCTTTCCTCCATTGGGGTTTTTGGCCCCTTTGCCAAATATAAGATCACTGAAATTGCATTACTCTTCTTTACATCTTCAGTTTTATTCTATTGATATATGGGTATATTTTGTCAGTACAATACTGTTTTTACAGCTATAGCTCTGTAATATAGTCTGAAATATGGTATACTAATCTCCCATAATTGTACTTTGTGATCAAGTTCACTTTGGCTAACCAGGCTCTTTTGTGCTTCCATATGAATTTTAGGATTTTTTTCCTGATTCTGTAAAGAATGTAATGAGATTTGTATTGGCACTGAAATTGAATCTATAAATGACTCTTGGGGGAAAGATCATTTTCACAATATTAATTCTTCCAATCTATGCACATGTGAGGTGCTTCCATCTACTGGTGTCTTCCTCAAACTCTTTTTTTAAAGATTTAATTTTTCATTTTAGAATCTTTAATGTCTTTAGTTAAGTTTATTATGAGAGACTTTATTTGAAGCTATTTTTTAAAGGGAAGATTTCCTTGTATTCTTTCTCAAATTGTTTGTTATTGGTATAGAAATGCTTATGATTTTTATATTGATTTTGTAATCTGCCACTTCACTGAAATTGTTAATTATTTCTAGGAATTTTCTGGTGGAATTTTGGCATCTCTTAGGTATAATATCATGTCTTCTGCAAAACCGGATAATATGACTCTCTACATTTCCAATGAGTATTCCTTTAACTTCTTCTCTTATCTTATTGTTCTAGCAAGAGTTTCAAGCACTTCTTTTTTAAAAAGTAGAGATACTGGACAGCCTTGTCTGGTTCCTGATTTTAATGGGAATGCTTCTAGATTTTCTCCATTTACAATGAGGTTGACTGTGGTTTTGTTGTACATAGCTTTAATTATGTTAAGGTATCTTCCCTCCAGTCCAATTCACTCTAGGACTCTTAGCATAAATACATCCTAAATTTTTTTTCAAAGACCTTCTTTCCATCTATTGAGATGGCCATGGCATTTTTATTTTTCAGACCATTTTTATGATTTCTGTCGTTTATTGACTTATGTATATTGAACCATCCCTGAATCTCTGGAATAAAGCCACCTCGATCATGGTGGATGATCTTTTTGATGTGTATCTGTATGCAGTTTGCATGTATTTTGTTGAGAATTTTTGCATCTATATTCATTAAGGACAGTTTTATGAATCTACCTTTACCTGACTTTGGGTATATGAGTGATGCTGACTTCATAGAAGGAATATGCATGTTCTCCTTCTGTTTATATCTTTTTGAAAAATTTAAATAGTATTGAATATAAATCTTCTTTGACTATCTAGTGGAAATCTTCTGTGAATCCATATGGATCTGGAAAATTTTTTGAGATGGGGGTTTTCTATTTCAATTTCTTTATATATTATATGTCTGTTTAAGCTGTTGTTCTCTTCTTTTAGCTTTGGTGATTCACATGATTTTAAATACACATCCATTTCTTTTAGGTTTGCAAATTAATAGAGTATAGGTTTTTTAATGTATTTCCTTATAATGTTCTGAATATTTTTTTGTTGTCTGTTGTGATATTTCCCTTTTCATCCCTAAATTTGTTTATTTGGAGTTGTTCTTTCTTTCTTTTTGTTAACTAGGCTAAAGGTCTGTCTATTTTGTTTATCCTTCCTAAGAACAAGTCCTCAGATTCATTGATTCTTTGTATTGTTTAATTTGTTTATTTTTTTCATTTATTTTTCCTCTGAGTTTTGTTTTTACTTCTTGTCTACTAGGTTTGAGTTTCATTTTTTGTTGCCTTTCAAGATTCTTGAGTTACAATGTTAAGTCATTTATTTGTGTTCTTTCTGATTTTTAATGTAGGCACTTAGAGCTGTAACCTTCAGTCTTAGAACTGCTTTTAAATGTCCCAGATATTTAGTTGTGTAGTATTGCCCTTTTTGTTTAATTACAGGAACATTTTTATGTCATTCTTAATTTCTCCTTTGACGCATTCATCATTAGGAGTGTGTTATTTAGTCTCCATGAGTTTGTGTAGTCACTAGGGCTTTTTCTGGTGTTGATTTTAAGCATTATTTCATTGTGGTCTGGAAGAATGCATGAAATTATTTCAATTTTAATTTTATATTTGTTGAGGTTTGTTTTGTGCCCCAGTATGTGGTTGATTTTGGAGAAGATTCCATGGAGTGCTGAATAGAATGTTTGTTATTTTGTTCTTGAGTGGAATATTCAGAAGATGTCTGTTCAGTCCATTAGCTATATGGTCTTGTTTAATTCAGATGTTTCTCTGTTTATTGTCTGTCTGATTGACCTGTCTAATGGAGACCCTGGGTATATTGATTTCCCCTACTATTAGTGAGTTTGTATTAATCTCTGTCTTAAAGTCCTGTAGTTTTATGAAGTCAAGTGCACCAGAGTTTGGTGCATATATGCTAAGGATTGTTAAATGTTTTAGTAAATTGTTCCTTTGATCAGAATGATGTGACCCTCCTCATGTCTTTTTATTAGTTTTACTTTGAAGTCTATTTTCTAAGATATTAGAATGGCAACTCCTGCTTGTTTCATAGTGCCATTTGCTTGGACAATTTTTTCCATCCTTTCACCTTAAGGCAATGCCTGTCCTTGAAGTTGAGATGGATTTCTTATAGACAAAAAAGATGAATTTTTTTTTGATCCATTCAGCTAACCTGTGACATTTGACTAGGGAGTTCAGTCCATTGTTATTTGAAGATATTACTAAAAGATATGTATTGGTTCTTGTCATTTTAATTTCTGTGTGCATTCTTAATGTAAATTTGTGGTTCTAAAGTTATACCTCCATTTAATATCTTTCTGTTGTCCTTTGGGTATAATCATCCCTTTCTTTAGTTCTTGGTATTGCTTCAAGAATTCTCTGAAGCGATTGTTTTGTGGGCAAGAATTCTTTCAGCCTATTCATGGAAGATTTATTTATCTTTCCCCTTCCCCTATTATAGACATTTTTTTCTGGATAAAGTATTCTGGGTTGACATCTTTGGTCATTAAGACCTGGGAATACTTTTGTCCAGACCTTTCTGTCTTTCATATTTTGCATTGAAATGTCAACTCTATTTGTGATGGGTTTTCCTTTATATGTGACTTGTCTTTAGTATTCTCTCTTTGTATGCTTAATGTTTTTACTATGATCTCTTTGAGTGTTTCTTTTTTGTTCCTGTCTATTTGGTCTTCCATGTGCTGCATATATTTGTATGGGCATGTCTTTCCTTAATTTGGGGAAATTTTCTGGTTAATACCATAATCCTGAGGTTATTCTTCCTCTTTGCCTGTGATGCTTACATTTGGACTTTTCATGGTGTCTCACATTTTGTTCATATTCCATTCTTCCCGTGTGTTAAAAAAATTAATAATCTTTGCTTGAGTGATTCAATTATTCAACTTTATCATCTAGTCTTGATATTCTATTTTTCATTCTTTAATACTTATATCTATTTAGTAAATTCAATCAGAAGTTTATCCCTATCTTCTTTTAGTTCTTTGATTTATTTGTTCTTTAAATTCATTTTATTATTTGATCATGTTTATTATTGCTCTTTTAAATTCTGTGTCCTGAGTTATATCTGTGGTGTTGTTATAGAACTTTTCTATAGGACTGGTGATGTTCAGTGGTGACATATTATTTTGGTTACTCATATTATTATGTTTCATTGTGATCTTGGCATATGAATTGTCTGTGGTCGCTTTTGTTGTTTGTGATTCTGATGTGAGACTCAGGTCTTCCTTTGTTGAGTTGAAGTCTTTTTCTATTTTTATGTTTCATTTGACTTGGTTGTTTTCTTATTGGATACAAATATTTGGTCAATTAAGGTTTCAGATTCTCTCTTTTGATTTTATATTGGAGATACCAGATGACTCTATTCCAACAGAAGCATAATTAGGGGAAGTCAGATGCTTCCAGGTTCTCTCCTAAGATCCTGGTCCCTTTAGCCAGCAGATACAGCACAATTTGGGAAGGTTGCTAGTCAGAGGTTGGATTCAGTCATTCACAGGCAGTCTGCAAATGTGTGACCCGCTACTAACCAGCACAGAAGCCTAGTCCCACAGCAGTGGGAGGGGCCACAAATGGTACCAATGTAGGCAGATGGGCAGAATGGTTATGGAAGAGTTCACATCCAGTCAGAGCTAAGAGGGTAGTCCAAAGATCTGGAGTGGCTAAGAGCAAAAGTGCACCTATGCCAAAGGCTTAGAACAGAAGAGGATGTGGGTCGGAGAGACTGAAGTTGACAAAGCTGTACAGGTGTGGAGATGCAGGGGGCAAGGACAGATTTATCAAGGAAGAAGGGCAGTCTCAAGAATCCAAGGAAATTTGCTTGTACAGACAGCCAGGGGAGAATATTGGTCTCAGAAATGCAAAGAAAAGTTGTGGGTGGAGGACAGCCTGTGAAAGCTCTAACAAACTATCCTAAAAATTTGAACTGCTCTGAGTCTAGGGGATTAGGATGGAGTGGGCTGCTCTGAACTGGGAATGTTGTCCAGAGATTGGTGGTGCTAAGAGCTAAAGCACCTTTGTGCCCAAGACTAGAAGGAGAACAAGAGGTGGAGTGGTGGTGAGTGGATATGTTTATTCTCATCCTGAAAGTTCAAATTATTCTTTTCTCTGAATTATTTTTCTTGATTTTTCTTCTCGATGTGATGCCATAAGCAAATGTTTTGTTTAGCTGCATTCATCTGGAATGTTAGATCTAATGTCAAAGCATAAATGTGGATAGATACTTAAAACTGTAGTTCCTTAAGTCACATTTATCCTGTATTGTGAAGGGATACACTTACAATAGTTTAGGGATTAGGTGAGAAAAACTAAATTAAACAGTGTATTACAAGGAGAACAGTGTTATTAAGTGCAGAATTATAGTTATTATGTGGAACCTTTAAAAAAAATAAAAACAGATCTTGTTGTTCTTGCTTCTCCATGTATTAAATGTAATAATTTATAACTATATTATGGCTCATATGCAAAACTGTCTGATTTATAATTATAAAACTTACTATAGCCTAACTGATTAAATAGAATGACAGTTTCCAATTGTCACAAAAAAATTTTGAGAAAAGAGAATTAGCTTATCACATGACTTTGTTATATCTTCTTGTAGAATCACCTAAAACTACTTTGTACTTGAAGACCCCATGGTTTCAACTGATGAATTTCTTACGGTAATAGTAACTATAAACCACATACATGTTCTTCTTCTTTTAACACATAGTTGCTCTTATTTTTTATATTTTATTATTTTTATTTTATGTGTGTGCGTGTATTACCTTCATGTGGCTAAGTGCACTCAAGTCATGCAGTGCCTTTGGAGGTCAGAAGAAGGCATTAGATTCCTCTGGAACTGAAGTTACAGAAGGTTTTCAGTTACCATGTAGGTTCTTGGAATAGAACTTTCATCCTCTTTAAGAGTAGTCAGTGCTTTTTACCACCGAGCCATCTCTTCAGCCCTCCATGTTCTTCTTTTTAAAATATTTTATTATTTTTATTTTATATATATGGGTGTGTTGCCTACTGTGTGTAAGTACACTCGTGTCCTGCAGTGCCCATGGAGGCCAGTAGAGAGCATTGGATGCCCTCAAACTGGAGTTACAGATGGTTGTTAGCCTCCATGTGGGTGCTCAGAACCAAGCCAGGGTCCCCTGCAAGAGTGGCCAATGCTCTTAATCACTGAGTTATCTATTCAACCCCCATATCAATGTTCTAATAAATTCCTTACAGCAACTATATTGGCAAGAACATCCATAATGGATGTTCATAACTGAATAAAAGGAAAACCTTTCTCTCCTACATACTAAGTTGAATGTTTTTTTGTACATTCACAAGAGAAAAAGCTCAAAAAGGATAGATAATATTGTAATATACACATTTTGTAAAGGAGCAAATAAGCATATTATCACCATAATCTTAACAAAAATCACACTCTTTAGTGTGTTCTACTATGGCTCTGTAATTTTCATAAAATTGTATTATATGTTTGCTTTAGTAGCCACTGGACTTTCTGTTTGAATTCTTTTGTCTTGTAGAGAAAACTGGCTTCTTCCTAAAGTGGTCATTTTGAATGCAGGCAGCCATATCTAGCTGGCTCCCACCACTGCTGATTTCCATTCCAACCAGGAGAGGTGTAAATATATCCTGACAGACACTGGCTAATTTGGGTCCCTTGGCAACAGTAAATAAGAACTCCTAGGTTTTTGCTTCAAATGTCACCCTGATGTTACAGCAATTTCATATCTTTTGAAGTCAGGAATAGGTATCTCTTTTACTGTTGTCTTCTGAAAGATACTTAACAGATTTTATCTGTGACTTCTGATCGGAAAGCTGTTATTTATGGACAGAGAACCAGCAGAGAATGTGTAATTTTAAACTTTGCTAGCTCCTATCCATCCGTTCCTCCACTGTGGAGTTTGATTTAATGCACTCCCATCTTGGACACCGGTCCATGCTTCAAAATTAGAAATTCTAGAAGGATGTTCTTGCTAGAGTTTCACCCCAAGGACAAAATTAATACAAAACTCTACCATAGCTGAGATTTTACTTTTCCCTAGAACTGTTGGAAGCCATCCAAAAGTGAACATTGTAATTTATGTTATTTTTCTTACAAGTATTGTGAAAATTCAGTGTCAGAGTAAATTCACATGTGCAGATTCTCTACAAGTTAATTTCATGTGAAGTTTTTAATAATTTGCAATGACCAATTGCTGCTTAAAAAGATTTTAAGAAAAGATTATTTCACCCAGTAAATTCAGGTAGTTTTATTTCCTGTGCCTCGCATCCTACATCTAAAAGTCAGAAATCAATCTGGTCATAAAGGACTACATTAGGTAGTCAACTCAGTTGTTTGACCTCTGTATTTCTTTTTAGTCTCATTGCTCACATATGCTTTTTTTTTAAATATATTATTTAATTTGAAAGGAATCCACAGCCATTGTTCTTGTGAAAAAAGTAGATGCCCACATAAAATGAGTTATTGCTTTATGTGTGTTTTCCATGTATAAATCAGATTGTGTTGTAATCATTTAAGAGTAGAGTCTGCTTTGGTAAAATCTGGGAAACTGTATATTTTGTCTAGATTAACCTGTTAGCTCTATTTAAATTATGAAGCAGCAGAAAGTTTTCTCTTGGAGAAAGTAAAATAACACCTCTGTTTAGTTCTTCATAGGGGCTGTGATACCTGTCTTGGCATGTCTGGTTTAAAATCACAGCAGTTTTCATTTTATAACTCAATAGGTTAGAAATCCTGCCTTTCTCATGCTTCCTAAGGCTGAGGATGTACGGGCCTGCACATCTGATGAGGGCTGCAGAGAAGCTTGCTTACTTTTCTTTCCTAGCTACCACAGGGAACCCATATTCATTGCCTTGTGGCCCCTCATTTCTTCAAAACAAGCACTTTCACATCCCTCTGTGCCTGTCTTCTGTTGTCACAGATTCCTCTTCACATAACTTTTTTTTTTTTTCTTAATCGAGTTTTGGATGTTTTCACATAATATAATTTGTTGGCATTTAGATCCCCTCCCTGACCAGCATCTTGCCTTAGTACCCCAATTTAATAATTCAATATGTGTGTGTGAGAGAGTGTGTGTGTGAGATATATATATATATATATATATGTCTTACAAAGAGCCAATCCATAAAAGAGACCTTCTCTCTCCCTCCCAGCAGCCTTTGATTGTCAATAGTTCCTTAGGTTGGGTTGCATTTTCTTGACTATTTCACCACATCTAGGCTGGGATTTTGTCTGGTTTCGGGTTGTGTAGAACCTGTGCATGTTGTCACCATGACTGTGCATTCATATAAACAATCTCCCAGCAGAATAGAAAACTCGGTTTCCTGTGGTAATCCACTACCTCTGGGTCTTATGATTTTTATGCTCCCTCTTTCCTGATGGTCCTTGAGCCTTGGTCAGAAGTTTGGTATAGATCGCCTGTTCAAGGGTAAGCATTCTGAAGCCCCCTATTCTCTGTACATCTGTCTCCTGGGTTTTGGGGTTAATCACCATGTGATACATAAAGAAACTTCTCTGGTTAGAGTTCAGAGATGTTAGTCTATGGATACCACAATCATTAGAGTCAGTTCAATATTATAACTATTTAGTAGAAAACTGGTATTAGACCCCCTTGTATGCCCTGTGACTCTCTAGCCTCAGGTTCCTAAGCCTGATATCAATGTCAGTTATGGACTCTATGCTATAAAGTTGAAATTTAGTCCAATTAGACAGTGGTTGGCTACTCCTATAGTATTTGTGCCACTATTCCACCAGAGTGCATATCTTGCTAGGTTAGTTGTTGCTGTAGCTCACAGGATTTACAGCTGGATAAGGCTGATGATTATTTTTTTTTCTTCTGGCTGCATGCATCGTAAACCAATACTAAGAATGCTATCCAGTAGAGATAAAGCTCTGGAGTCAGTGCCAGCTTGATTGTTTTTCTTGTTTGTTCTATAGCTCATGTATATAGTGTCTTCAGCAATAGGTCTTACCATCAAGTTCTGATGGATAGCTAATATCATGGGTAATGACCGGTAGTATTTGAAGGTCCACAGAACACTTAGTCAATGACTTATGAGAAGGAATCCATTCCTGGCTTAGGGGTTCCATTTTGTTACCCTATGGTATCGAGTAAGGACAATATCCTGCTGTTATAAAAATAATTCCTTTTAATCTTTTTTTATAATGTATATGTATATACTTAAGAAGCTTCTATAATGATAGGTTTCCATGTTGCTTTTATACACATACACACACACATATATATATATATATGATATATATATAATACAAATATATATAATACATATATACATATATATAATATGTGTTTGGATATTAAAGTTTCTCACAAACTACATGTGGAACAAAGAGGCAAAGTTGGAGGATGTGTACCTAAAAATAAGGCCAGAATTTTCCACCAAAGTGATGTAGTGGAAGAATATCTTACTATAATTGCATGTCCAGGGCAATGATTGGTAATGTCCAGGGATGCTGCTGGTCCTAGGCACAGGGTACAACTTATGGTACATCTATTACCATGTCTTCCAAAACTGTTGGTTTCTCCACCATGGACTCATTCCCTCATCAAAATGAAGTCAAGAATTCTCCTTCAAAATCTCTTCTATGTCATATTCTCATGCAGATTTATTTATGTTCTAAGTGCAAGAGAAATGGGGTTAGTGCTTTTGTCTTATTTTGAATCGTGTGTGAGAGAGAGAGAGAGAGAGAGAGAGAGAGAGAGAGAGAGAGAATTCAGAACCCCTAGAGCTGTTCAAGAGTTATTCTATAATCTGTGCACTTGATTCTTGTTTTTTTTTTTTCTTTGTACTCCAAGAGTACTCCGTTTTAATGTAACAGCCCCTATAATATATACAATTTATCAAGCCTAACTTTGACACAAATGTGACATAAAGCCAGGAGTGGAGGCCCACATCTTTAATTCCATCACTCTGGAGGCAGAAGCAGCTGAATCATTGTGTGAGAAAGGCCAACCTGTTCTACATGGCGAGTTCAAAGCCCATTTGGACTATTGGGAAATGTTATTTCAAATTCAAACAAGCACAAAAACAAGTGAACAAAAGTCCGATGTGACATGATCTTTTTCTTTCCTGAGCACCAGCGTCTCTTATTGCCAAGCAAAGTTTGACTTCCTTATTCTCCATCTTTCGTTCTTTCCCACAGGGTTTGCTGGGTAATAACTCATGAGTCCTTAAAACATTTTAGTCACCTGGATCATTAAACTGTCTCCCACCACTCTGTTTACCTTATTAGATGCTGCTTCCTGAATATTTTTTGTTGAACCGAAATCCAACTTTCTGTTCTTTAAGTTGTAGCCAAAAAGTATAAATTGTGACTATTCCTTCTTGTATCCTGTTTGATCTCCCAAGATCTCTTGCTTTGCTGCTCTGGGCTTTAATTAACTCCACAACTCTATATTTAGTTACCTAATTGATATTTCCATTTGAAACTTTATGAGTAACTACACATCATTTTTTGAGAAAATCTATTCCTCCATTTTAACCTGATCTGTGACAATCTGCCTGATCTCTGAAAATCATAATTCCATTCTTCATTTACTTAGATTCAAACTTATGAAGTCAAACTTGATGTATTTTGTTCTATAGTCATTCTGTTAGGAAATCTTACTAGCCTACTTTTCAAAAAAATTTTAAAAATATTTTGTTATTTTATTTAATTTTTATTGAATCATTGTGCATTTAATACAGAACATCTCAGTCAATCTTAATCATCTTTCTTCATCTCTTCCCCACTGGAAACCCTCAGAGCCAACCCCCCAACTAGAATCCATACATTCTTTTATCTGTTTTAAAGTCTATTATGTGAAGTTAGTGTCCCCAAATGTTAGTACAAAAGAGAGAACCTGAAAATTTTCATACCCAGTATTATTTTAATTTTATGTGTATTGCCTGCGTGTATGTAAGTGCAGCCATGTCATGCAATGCCTGCAGAATAAGAGAGGGCACTAGATCCCCTTGAAACGGAGTTATGGACAGTTGTTATCTTCCGTGTGCTGAGAATCAAACCTGGGTCCTCTACAAGAGCAGATCGTGCTCTTAACCACTCAGCCCAGCCAGGCCCATTAAAAAAACAAACAAACAAAAAAAAAACAAAAAACAACAACAACAACAAAACATTTTTTAAATATTCAGTTATGTGTATGTGCCTGTTTGTGAACATGCTAGTAGAGGTTAGATGAGGGTATTGAATCCTCTGGAGCTTGTGATATAGGCAAATTTTAATGGCCTTATGTGGATGCTAGAAACTGAACCTGGGTCCTGAGCCAGAAAAACAAGCACTCTTAAACTCTGAGCCATCCATCCAGTCCCTGACATGCTTTAATATTACATACAATGTCATGCTACTGTGACTGATATGACAATACACTAGTCCAAGCTACTACCATACCTCAATGGAACATTTCATTAATACATTATTATATGGGTTTCTCAACAATGATGATGACAACAACAATAACAACTATAAAACAAACTATAGTAGATAATATGATTATTGATAATTCTTTGTGAAATGGAAATTATTATAATTTGGTGTGTCTCACATAATTAACTTACAAATTTTGTCACTTCATCACAATATCTTTGCTATATCCTTATAATGGTTTGTCAAGAACCCAGGATACTATAGTTTTTGTGAAGTTGAGAAAAACTCTTTCCTGTGGATGGATGATTTGAAATGATAGTGTCTTACTCTAGGACAAAGACAAATTAGGCACCGTTAGCTGAAAATAGAGCTGAATTAAGAAATGGGAGAGAAATTACACCGTTTGACACTGAAATCTGTCAAGAATTTTTATGTCATAAGAACAAGTGAGAACTGTGAAAAGAACAGCTGGATTTTATGAACTAAGTGCTGTACTCACTGGGTCAAGGTGGCATCTTACTACCTTGCTTTGATTTGGTTATTAATTTGTCCATATCACTTAGTTTCCTAATTGCACTTCGGGACTGTAGTTTACCTCACTTGATAATCCTTTACATGCTATTTATCCATACATATCCAACAGCTCTTAGCTTTCTATAAGGAGTTGCTAGTGTTTTTTTAAAGGTAATTTATTATGAATACTTGTCATCTCATGTTTTTCAGAAATGTTGTTTGCATCTCAGAGACCACATGTTGAGCTGAAATACCCCTATATTTTAAGAAATCAATGAAGAACTCAAAGAGCCTACCAAACTATTACAGTGTTTTATATTATTACTTCATCAGTAAGCATCTCCTTCATAATATATTACAAATATTACATTATTATATTATATTATTATTAGATTATACCTGGGCATTATGAACTTGCTAAGGTATTTGTGTTTGTTCTTTGTAATTCTATTTCAACCAAGTTTATTGCTTTGTGACATTTAGGATATATGGATATTTTGCATATTTTAAGTTTTGTTGTCATTGAGACAGGCATTACAAAAATGTGCTACTCTACCTGGAGTTTCTTCTTTTAGTCAAGACTTGATGCTTTCAAAAATGTATTTTTTAAATTTTATATTGACTTTGTAAGCAATTTTTAAATAGAATTTTTCTGGTTATATTTATATTAGGGAATTGTCTTGCCATTTAAATCTATGAAGAGAGTTTGAAGAACCAGATAGATAACAACACAATTTATAAGATGAAGAAAGATTACTTCAGATGACACAGAACATATCATAATTATTTTATGATTAATTGAAACTGACACTTTAAAATATAAATTAATGTAGATTTGTACATTTTTAATATCATTGAAAACCTCTATTTCATAATTTATTTTATCGTTATCCATCCACATCTTTGTGCCCCATTGAAAACTACTTTTTGGAGCACACTACCATCCCTCAAAACATTTGCTAATAATTGTCTCTCAAGTGTATATTCTCAAATCAATGTTATACTACACACTTTTAACATTTATAAACCAGTGATTTGGAACATTTAACAATGTATGTTTTGCAAGTTTTTTGTGTTTTGTTCACATATACAGTTATTCTTTGATATTCTAGGGATGTTTTGATGAATTTAAATGTTGGCTGGCTCTACTACTGTACAATTTGAAAAGCTTCTCATAGCTTTTTGATTTAATTTCTATGTCTCTTCCAAAAACATCTACTTAGTTTTTTCCTTGAGGTGTATCGAACTCTTTTGTCTTTAAGATATAAAAATAGAACTTAAAACATTTTGTGGAAACTTTTTCATGTTTTTACCTATTCTGTATAGCAGTGTCTTAAAGTGCAGAAAATATTATATTTTGTAGTTAAAGATATTATTTAGTTTATATTAGTTTGAATATAAAATACATCTTGAGAATGCATTGTCTACTTCACTCAATAAATATTTCTTTATATTCCTAGGTTATTTTAGTTGATAAGAAAAGAAAAGCTAAAAGCAAACACTTCAGTAGAATTCCTGTGAAAAATGTATTAAAACTTCTATACTAAATAAAAATTATTTATACATGTTTGAAAGATCTTTGTCTTATCAATTCCCAATGTACTAAGATGGTTTATAATATCACTCAGGCAAGTACTCAAAAAATAATTTTACTTAATATTGTACAATATTCTTAAAACATAAATTAATTCAACTACATTAATTTAGACTCTCACAGGCAAATACCTAGGAAAACAGAGATGACGACTAGTAAATAGTTAGTAGCTTCTAGCAGTGCTCATGGAGCCTTATGGCTGGAAACATAAAGTTGTCAATGATTTCTCTACCTAAATCACCTTCCTTGTTCACACTCCTGCTTCCTTCTTTGTCAAAGGAAATCAGTGTCATTTGCCTCCAATATTAATGCTATGTTGTATATAAAAACTTTAATTCTGACAAATATCAATAATGTTAAACTCTATATAGTAAAATAGTATGTGGCTATAATATTTTTCATAGTTGTTCAAAGATATTTGTTATGGGGGACCTAAGTGAAGTATAAGCATATGAATAAAATAGAAGAGATTAAGAAACATATGCTAGCTTGGAATCTTCATAGTTTGAACATATATACTCAATTGAAATTTTCAATTAAACAACTCTACTCAAAGGAGAATATGGACCTGTTAGTAAGGAACCAGGTAGAGTGGATATTCTTGTGGGTCAGATACACCAAGACAGAGTAGGCATCTTGAGCATCTTAATCATGCATTAGTGTTTCTGAATGCTCTCCTGTTTTTGACTCTTATCTAGAGTTAAATGAGAAACAGTAAAACTGAAACTCTTGAGGACATTCCTCCCCCCATTGTTGGTATGGTTACTCTTTTTGGTACAATAAGTTTCAGAGACTTTAGATGTGCTAACTGCAGAAGTGTTTTACAATTTCACAGGAAGAATAAATAATACTATTTTGAGTAATGAATCGACATTACATTTTTTGCATTTCTTTATGTGTGTGCTTGTGTAAAGGACAAATTGTGCGAGTGGTTCTCACCTTCCACAGTGTGGTTTCTCGGGATCAAATTCAGGTTATCAGGTTTGGCTGTGCGCACCTTTACCTGCTGCATTACTCTTCTACCCAAAATTCACATCTAAAATTAAAAATTGTCTTAGAATTTCATACATGCACATAATAGATTTTGATAAAATCCACCCCACTCCTTCCTCTCCAAATCCTCCCGTTACCCCACTACCATTTTTCACTCCCCGCTTCATGGGCTCTTTTTAAACCCACCGAGTTCACTTGGTGCTGCCAGTAGGTACAGTGGGTATATGACCATCCACTGGAGCATGGGCAGTCTATCACTGCCCCATACCTGAGGATGCTAATAACTGGTACTCTTTCCCCATGCCAGGAGCTATCCATTGCCCATTGCCACCACTCCTCAGAGAGGGGTAAGACTTCAACAGCTTCTCCTATCCATGCTGGGGTTTTTACCTGGCTTGATCTTGTGTAGGTCTAGAGCTTGCAGTCACAGCAGTTATGAATTCATTTGTGCAACAACTCAGCCATTTTGCAGTCCTCCAGGATACCTAGTTCTTATAAATTTTCTGCTCCCTCTTTTGTTATGATCCCTGAGTCTGGGGAAAGAAATGTGATATAGATGCCCATTTAAGACTGAGCACTCCTGCCTTGACATTTTAATAATTGTCAGTTACCTCATATCAAAGATTATCTACATTATTCCAATACCATGAGCATTAAAATGAGTATGTAAAACTGTATCACATCTTGTTTTCTTCCAAGACGCCTCATAGTCCTAGAAATAAATACCAACAGGAGAAAAAATTCACATTATTTAACAAATATGAAAGATAGTTTCAGTGCACGGAAATTTGTATTTATGGTTAGATTTTGGCATGGTGATGATATTAAGATACACACAAATTACTCTTTAAAGAGATGACAAAGCAAGAAAAAAATGTGACTTACCCTAGATCTAAACATTTAATTAGTTAAAGAGTAGAGGCATCAACCTGAAAGCTCTCCTCTTCCAAATCCTGTGTTATTCGTGAAAAAAAAAATGTAAAATTTAGGAAATTCTTCATTGAAGCCTTTTAGAAAGTAGTAAGTTTATTGTAACTTAGACTGAAAATGTTTTCTTTATTGCATTCATAATTTTCCTACAGTGGAGGAGACTTTTATTAATGTTTGTAGAAATGGTTTAAAATTATTTTACTGACTTCAGCTTCCTTGAGGTTCCTCTACTGTTTGCTAGATAACTCAGTTTGTTTATAAATATACATTGCATACTTCAGATTACTTTAAATTTGAATGATAATCACCAAATTACTAATTTAAAAGTGGTAACACAACTGATTTTAGTCACAATAGACCAGGTACGAGACAGTATCATTTACACTGTCTATAGATAGTTTTTAAAAAAAATATATATATATATATATATATATTTTATTTACTATTTATATTTTATGTATATGAATGTGTTGCCTGCATATATGTAAGTGTACCCATGTTGTGTAATGCCCACAAAGGCTACAAGAGGGATTCAGATCTCCTGAACCAGAGTTATGTATGGTTGTTATCTGCCATGTGGGTGCTGGGAATCAAACCTGGGTCTTCTGAAGAGCAGCCAACACTACTAACCACTGATCCATCTCTCCAGCCCTATAGCGAGCTTTTTGGTGTAACTTATAATTGGAACTCACAAGGAATACTTCTGAAGATTCATACTTAGTCATTTTTATGATGGTAGAATTGCTTCGTTTATGCATCCTGAGGAACAAATTTTAGATAGTAATTAAATGTATTTAACCCACATAAAGCCTTTTATGAATGCCATAAAATTAATTTAATTACTGAAATAACATTGCACCTAACAGGTGCTGACCTTATCTTCCCACAGCCTTGCATTTTTCATTAAAATGAAACATTGTGGTTCAGAAGCAGCAGCCAAGAATCACACCGGGTTAGAAAGGAGGCATAGGCATATATGCAATTGCTCTCTTCCAAAGGAAACAATAACCTGGCCATTCTCCATTTATCACTGCTTTAGGATGAGCAGATTTAAACTCTAATTAAAGAGATGCCATGCATTGTCCTCTTACAACTCTGTTGACTTTAACTGTTCTACTTTCAACACACCCTTAGTAAGTAGAACTGTTGTTTTAGACTTTCATGTAAGCTCTGCCATCTATGTTGAATTTATCATAAAGGCAAAATGTGACTATCTTTCCAGTAACAAGTGTCTTTGCTTTGTATCTAGTCTCTGCCTATGCAGTACAATGTTTAAGTTGTTGGCAGAATGGAATTAATTTTGTCTTTATTTTAGTTATTACTAATCATCCTCTAAACATCATTTTTCTATAGTGCATAGGGAAATGTTGGTAACATCTTAATCCCATAAACACAGTGAGTAAATTTGAAATATTTACTGAAATGTATCAAAAAGCAAAATATATTAATAGGAACAAGAGTAACTGGAATCATTCAACTATACTATTCTATTTTAAATGCTAATGAATTTTCAATATTGGGAACTTTTTGAAAGACTGTGGTCTTCATTTCCCATTCTTGGAACTATGCTTCAGTCTTGAAAACTTTAATAATGGAAAATATATTCTTCCTGTAGTGGCAATTAGAGGAAACTAGAAAATCAATGCAGTTGTCATTTGGTACATTTTAGTAGTTACAGTATTATAGCACTTTATATTTTCATTATTGGCTGTGAAGCAGGCCACAGTCTTATAACTGATGTGTCTGTGTTTATATTTTTTTGTGCCAATACTTATAAATCTTTTTAACTGAAATAAATTTAGATGGATTTGAGTATTCTGAAGCATGTTTTACATGGTTGAATTCTTGTATTTTATTGATTCAGAGATAAAATTAGCTATCAAAGTATTAGCTATCAAGTATCTTAAGATAATGTTAAGGTCTAGAAAAATAAACCTTGGAATATGAAATGAGGAATAATATATTATGAAACAATAATCTATGATTTATAAATATATATTCAATTTGTTGCAACATTAACAATAACATTAAAGCTCATTTTATTCAAAATGTATTTATGAACATCATTATTAAAGTTTTTCTGCAATTAAAATTTCATTTTGGGGAATTATCTTAAAGTAACCCATAGATTCATAATAAAATATTAGTTGATGTAAATTCAGTTTCAGAATAATTTCTGAATAAAGTGGTTCAAATTATTTTAAAAAGAGATTATCCACAATTGAAAAAAAAGGAAATGTAATTGGCAACAATCATATCATTAATTATTTCATATAATGAATACAGGAGACTATAGTTATTCTTATGTATATAAAATTTTAAATTGGTTTCCCTTTTTCATAGAAACATGACATAATTTGATTTCTCACGTTTGGACTAAAACAAACTCTAGTCAAAGTAAAACAAGTGATCCAGGTATCGGTTTACAAGTGATTGAGGACCAGCTGTTGTCCCTATTCTGCTTGTCCCAGGAAGGTCTCTAATGGAACACTCTCTTAAGCTGTCTTACTTATGCTTAATTTATATGGACCACCAAGAAATTAGGCCTATTTTTGGTGTCAATCTTTACTATTACTGATGGCTATTAAATATTATAATATAGCAAGACCTTGAGGGCATTTAGTATTCAGTCATGTGATAAGATTTCAACATGTTTGCTCCCATTATGTGCCAAGAAAACTTAGACAAGTCTTCAGGAAGAAAGTGAGAGGTTGAACTTTTCAATTTTGTTGGAAAAACTGGAAGCTTTACATATGTGGCAGGAGTATCATGATATTTCTTCCATGTATATAAAAATGCTCACTTTTATTTTCTTGTTTTTCAGTTTTATTATGCTTAAAAACAAATTATTAGTAAAATGTCCAAAGTGGTTTTTTGCAAAGAGATTATAAATCATATATACCTATGCACTGAAAACTCAAATGTCATAGTTATAAATTGCAGGCAATTTAAAATTAGATGTCGGTTTCTATTTTCATCATTTTCACCAATATGAGGGGCAAATAATCTACCAAATTTCAGTGTTGAGCCCCTAAAATATATGTAAATGTACTAAGAACATATATATAAAATGTACTACTCTTGATGCAAATAAAGAAGAGAAAATAGGTCACTTCTTATTTAGAGTACTGGAGCTGCCATATTTAAATGATTCCTCCAAAATGCTTCTAAACACTAGGTGCCGTGAATAACACATGCAGTTGCTCTATAGGTTCCCCTGACAATAAGTTAAACATGTAATCTAATGCGTGAGAAACTTCTTTGGTTTTATAAAAATAAAAAAAAATAATAAAATGTGTAGATTACATTTAAAAGTACAGCCTTCCCTCAGTACAGTTTGTGTAGCAGGAGAACCAGAAGGCTTAGCTGTTTTAAAATCAGTTAATTGCAAATTAATCAGAATTATTATGAATATATTCATATATCATACAATATTTTCAAACTATATTCCTCCTTAAGCTGATGACATGTAGGTGATTGCTTTATGGAAATGAATGATCTGGTCCCTGTGCTGGCTAACTTCAGCTGTCACTTTGACACACTCTGGTAGATGGAACCTCAAACCAGAAATGAACAATATCATATTGAATTGTTGGCTTGTCTTGGGGGCATTTTCTTGATTACTGGCAGGAGGACCCAGCCTTCTAAGGGCTGGGCCATCCCTGGGCAGGTTGTTCTGGGTTCTATAAGAAAAGTAGCTGAGCAAGCCAGGGGGAGCTAGTCAGTAAGCAACATTCTTCGATGGTCTCTGCTTCAGTTCCTGCCCCCAGGTTCCTGCCTTGATTTCCTGTCCTGACTTTCATCAGCGATTAACTGTGACCTGGGAGATGTAAACTGAATTATACTCTTTCTACTCCAAGTTGCTTTGGTTCCGAATGCTTTATCACAATAGAAAGCTAACTAGAGTAGTTCCAAGACAACAATGAAGATACTTGAATTTAATTTTAGGTTTTCTTCTTACCAAATATATTCATACTCATTTAAATGAATCTATATGAACTCATTTTCAATGGTGAAAATCAGACATTAACAAAGGGATACTGAAAAAAGGAACATTTCCCAATGCAAACTTAACTAAATTTCACATAACAAATAAATGGCAATGAAGTTGTTAGATAACTTGTTAATAGTAGTGCACTATGCTTTAGTATTCATCACATAATTGGAAAAAATGGGAACCTAAGCAGAAGTGAGATAAACATTTCAGGTGTATTTCCTGGCATTCCACTGTCCATAGAATTGTGGTCCCAGAAATCCCAAATGTTAGACTACTGGAACCTGACCCCTTCTCAATACAATTATTCTCTTCTCCTGAACCCCACATACCACGTTTTTCCTTTAAATTCCTGTGAGAATCCAACCGCTTATGGCCTTACATTTGTGCAACTCCTCTTTGTCCATAATTGAGATTACAATGGAAAACACATACACAGATACACACAAATGCATACACACACACAGAGGCAAATGCCCCCACACCAAATAAAGGGACAGAGAAGAAAAAAAATTTAAAGAGCAAAAAAATCAAATGCAGAACACATTTTATCATTTCATAGAAAATGCAGTTCTTTCTTTCTAACGAACTGCTATAGCATTCTTTCATTCCTATAATCCCAGCACTTACAAGGCTGAGAGAAAAGGGTCATGGGTTCAAGGCTAGCTTGGGTTGCACAGACAGTTATATGTCAGGCTGGGATACATGATACCCAAAGCAACCTCCAAAGCCTGTGGCCACCAGTTTCTTTATTTATTCCATATTAATACATTCAGTCAACAAATTTAACTGCATGTATCTATAAAACACATGACAATAGGAAGTGGTATTTAAAATGATTCCTAAACTATAAATTACTTCAGTAAGCAAACAAAGGATACTTCCTTGTTGATAAAGTAAAAGTTGACTGGGGGGCTAGAGAGATGACTCAGCAATTAAAGAGCACTGGCTGCTCTTGCAGAACGCTTAGGTTCATTTCCTAGTACCCACATTGTGGCTAACAGTCATCCATAACTCTACGTAGGTCCAGGGTATTTGACATTTCATTCTGGCCTCCCCAGGCATTGCACACATTGGTGGACTTACATACATACATACATACAGGCAAAATGCTCATATAGATAAAATAAAAAATTCAATGAATAATAGTCTTTTTGTAAAGTACCTTATATACAGATATTAAAAGCCACACAATATGTTCAAATGAGTGTGAAGTTAAAATTGCGAGGGTGTACGATCCATGGGAAGGAGTGAGCAGAGATGAGGATAAAGAAGTGACAGGTTAAAGCAGAAGAGCCGAAAGATAAGTATTACCTTATAAATGACGCGCTGTCCCATGGGAGAGACAGTTTAAAGTGTGATAAGTCCAGAGAAAACATTTAAAGAAGAACAGTGTTAAATTCTACAAAATTGCTATTAATCAGAGTGCTAGACAAACCGCCATGGTGATTCAGAGCTGACCTGAGTAGAATTCTGTTTTCCCCGGCCCCAATCTGGGAAACCGAAGCGTAAACTTGTCACAAACAATTCTAAAAAGAATATAAAGCTCTAAGAACACCTACGCCTACTGACTGCCAGATTTGTTTCAGTACCAGCTTGGCTAGCTCCTGTACAATGTAAATTGTTAAAGGAACCCGGTAACCTGGTCAGTATGCACCTGGTTACCATGGTTAGATTTGCACCCATTTGCTGATTATTGAACGAACTTGTACATGTACTGGTTGTTCCCTTGTACGTGCACTCAACAGGACCCCCAGGAACCCATGGAATGTGGTGCAATCGTTTTATAGGCTGCCATAGTTAAATGTCAAGTCTTGCTTCTGTCCTTTTTCCCTGCTTGCATACGCAGTTGTGTTGATCCCTGATTGGCTTGTTTTAAAGTCACTGAAAACACCCTCCAGAGTGCTATAAAAACCTTACTAAACTGAGCCTGGGTACCGGAACCCAGAGGGAGCCAAGCCGTAAAATAAACTTTTCATCAATTCCTTCCATCGGCGTGGTGACCTTTATTGCAACATATAACAGATAGCTGTGTTAGTTTGTTTACTGTTGCTGTGACAGAAACGCTGACCAAGGGAACTTATAAAAGGCAGGGAGGCCTCATAGTACGTGTGGCTAGAACAGACCCAGACTCTAAGTGCTCACATCTTCAAGCAGGCACAGGAAGCAGAGTGCCTGGAGATCTGGCAAGGCTTAAGAACTCTCTAAGCCCGCTCACAGTGACATGTTTCCTCCAGCATGGCTACACCTTCTGAAACCTCTCCAAAACAGTGTGACACCCTGGGGACAAAATGTCTCAATTCTTTGAGCCTTTGGGGGACATTCTTATTCAAACTATCACATTTACAGCTTTTATCTTTTGACTGTGCAATTTTCTGGTCAAATATTGTTCTTTATATAGCTTAACAATGATCATGTTATATTTGTAAGTGTTTATCTTTGTTTCCTAGGATTTGTTTCTGAGACAGGGTCTCCCTATAGCCCCAGCTTGCCTAGAACTTGATATGTAGACCAAGCCAGCCTCACAGAGGTTTGCCTGCCCTTTCCTGCCTCTACCTCTTGAGTCTTAGACTAAAGGTATGCACCATCACACCTGGCTCCTACTTTATTTTTAAATAGTTATATAGAGTTGACTTATGATTTTCCAACCAGAATCTAGTTTTAATGTCTCTTATGATGATTATCATGGCTTCAGAAATCCTAATATTGCTTGAAAAATGCTAGTCATTTGGTTAAAAGTGATTTTGAGTTAATGATTTAATCCAAACTGAGTTCAAAGAAACTAAACAAAGATAATCACAATAAACAGGGAGTAGAGACTCTAGACCTCAGAAATTTTGCTAAGTTAAAACTGATGAAAGCATAGTTGGTAATAGGGTACATGAGATAGACTAAGAAAGATTTTTTTTAAAAGGAGATAGTGTAGGGTCGAGCAATCGCCCGTAATGACCACAGTTGAGACCGTATGCAATGCACAAAAGCGGTTTTATTCTCGAGAATCAACCAGCATGCTGGGGTCTACCATTTACAGCAATGGCAACCCCGAAGAGTCGGCTCACAGACCTTTTAACAACAAAAACCATAAGAGAAGGGGTTACCAGGTTGGGGTTAGGTAACCTTTGAAGGAATTGTACAATTTATTTAGCAAAGTGTAGGATTGGGTGGTGGTTCACGCCCTTGGGGTGGTCAGTTCAAAGTCTCTGACTCAACAGCATCTTGTGACATTGTTACAGCAGAAGGGATGTTTGCTAAGGGGATGTTTTCTAAAAATAAGGTTAAAGTTACATTCTTAGGGCTTGTGGTTAATCTGAAACTGCTGATTGTGCAAAGCTGAGTGGGCTGCAGGCCTGTTTCCTGAGAAAATGTAGGAGTCTTCTCCGGAAACAAAACTTAGCATCAACTAATTTAAAACTAAGATGGAGTTCTGAGTAAAATATAATTTATTAGAACTAAGATGGAGTGTATTAGATTCCCACAATAGAATGGATTATAATCATGCTTACCAAGATGGGAAGAATAGCTTTAGGTGGAGAAAAAAAATCAGAATCAGACATGTTGAACATAACTTATTTGTCAGCCATTTGGAAATGAAATTATAGAACTGAGACCTGAAAGACTTGAGATTAGAAGCTTAAAAGCCATTAGACACTGACAGCAGGAGAAGACACACATAGGGAACGTAAATAAAGATCATAGGAAGATCCTAAGAATGGACACGTTTAGAGAATTTAGAAAAATATAAAGACCAGGAAGGAAACTGATAGTAACTTTAAAATGCTAAGGATAACAAAAATGAGAACTAATCAATCCTATAAATGTTTGGAATTGAAAAGAGTATTCTTAATCTCTGAGTTTGACCACTATTCATCATGGGGACCTAAAACATTGCCACCTCCCCTTCTGTTTTAAGCAGAATATAAATATAATATTTTTTTTCTCAATTTTCTTTTCTTTCTTGCATTTCATTGCTATGTATGGGAAACTGCTAACTTTCTAGATGATCTGAATATTGTATTGTGCATATCACTCAGTCACAGAACCATAAGGCAATGGTAATATCTTTATACTGCTTTGGGTTTTTCACTGATTCTCCCAAAGTGACACTCTGATAGAGGCCTCCCTATTGCTATAGTGTACATTTATAGATTTTTTTTCTAAGTACTTTTTTCCCTGTTTAGATGTCCTGCCTTTGGTTCTGTATGCTGCAAAACATTAATTGAAATTTCTACATAAGCCACGTTGGCAACAGAAATTCCATCATGACATCTTAAAATAGGAGAGCAACATGGTCATTACCAGCTCTGAATACTTGTGAAAGCAGTGTTTGAACCATCCATATATCGATACACTTAAATAAATCAATGTAGGAATGTCTTTAACAATATGCACATAATCTGAAGTTATATAGCCTGTAACCCCAAATTTACTGTATAATGTAAACAGGCTCACTGAGTTCTATGTTCCTTGGATTCCTTGGAGATTCTCCTGTCCTCTAAACAAGATAGCAAATGGATATGTCTGTGCAGACTTTATGTATGAAGGTGCTGACAGCAGAGAGTGTCCCACGGCAAACGAAAAGAAAACTTTTTCTTATGTCTGTAATATTCTAGGACTAGGGATCAAAGAGCCAGATTCTCTGATACGGTAAGGATGGGTTCTGACTTCTAATTCAGCATTTCATGTTAGAAATACTGTTTCAATGAAAGAATTAGGAAGGACCTGGCTTGGGAGCATCATTCCAAGAGAAATCCTGAAGAACAGGTTCTCAGAGTTGAAACTTACTCTTGACTAGGTCAGGCTGTTTCTCAACTAAGACATAACTATAATATGGCTTTAAAAGCCTGCAAACTTAAGCAGTCTCCAATTATTATTTTTAGTAAATAAAGAGTGATTGATGTTATGTTGAAGGGGGAAACCTAAGGCAAAATGATGTAAGTATTCGTGGGCTCTCTATAAACAAAATAGATGTCTTTCAGCCTGTGAAAAGGGAGACAGTCACATGATATAGTTATTAACAAAGTAAAAGTCTTCCTGTGTATGATGGCTGTTTGAAAAATAATAATCTGAAACACAAAACTAGAGGAAATAGTTCTTAATAAACCCCAGATAAATCTATAGAACTTAGTAGTCATAAGAACTTAAAATGATTGTTGCTTAGATTATTTTTTGTTCTCAACCATCAGAAACCTAAATGATTCACTTATCTTATAGAATTAATTGTGGTATACTCTTTATAAGCATGCTATTTAATTCTTCTCAAAGCTCTATGAGACCACATGATAATCATTTTAAAAATAAGGATGCTGAGTAACACAAATCAAAGCATATATTGTATATCATAGATGTGCTGAAATTGAATATTATCCCTAATTAAGTCTTACAGTTAACAGCATAGAATGTTGTTCTGTGTGGATGGTAATTTGGTTGGACTTTAGAATTTCCATTGAAATATTTGGAGCAGAGTTCCCTCAAGATCTGCTTCATAGGACTGCTTGTATAAATCTCCTCCTCCTCTCAACAAAGAAAGATTATATCTTGTATATAGTGGCAAGATTTTTATGTCGTAGAAAAAACATGACATTATTAACATTCCTTACTGCTCTAGAGGCTATTAGGCTGTTCTCCATGGGTTCATCATTTTCTTAGTCCACACTACAACATCACATTTTATAAAACATATAGAAATTGGGTTTAATTAAATTAATCAAACAAAATGAAATATTTAAAGAGTCAGAATTTTTCCAAGTTAGCAACATTCATGTAATTTTGGAAAACTTTACATACTTATTTTATATATGAAAAGCCACCTAAAACTGTGTGCTTCAAAATACTATGTTCATGTAAAGGAAAATAAATCAAGAATTCATAGACTACCAGAAGAGAAAGCACTAAGTCATTTGTGTTCACCAGTGAATTCGACCAAGAACTTAGGAAACAGATTATAGGAATATTTTCTATACTCTTAAATAAGAAGTTTAAAGGTTGCCTATATGTAAGTTCTTCCTAGCTTGATCTACAGTAGACATAGTGCTGAGGCAGGAGGGCAGCAGTGAGTTCCAAGTAAACCTGAACTGCACAGTGCTCCAGGTTATCCTTCTATACAGAGTGAGACCCTACTCAAAAGATAAACAGTAAGGGCTGCATAGAGGTTCAGCAGTTAAGAGCAGTAACTGCTCTTGCAAAGGACCAGGTTTGATTCTCAGTACTGCCTTTGTTACTAACTGCAGTTACAGGAATTCAAGGCCCACTTCTAGTCTCTGTAGTCATTGTGTGACATGGGTGCAATTCCCTACATGTAGACAAAACACTAATGCACATAAAGTAAAACTTTAAAGTGTAAGAAAATAAGAGTTAGACAAAAGACCTGAACAGATGCCCTTCAGTAAATGAGTGCAAGATTAAACAGATACTTAACATCCAGATAATGCAGTTAGCACTTAAGGAAAGGGGTTTATCAATTTGTTAAAAGACCATGGAAGAATCATTAATGCTTATTAATGAGTCCTCTGGCTAGACTTAAACACTTTTACTTATTTCATCTTAGAAAATCAGTATCTCAAGATACCTACTTCAAAAAAATTTCAACTTAGTCATACGTTCTTTAAGAATGTTTATCAGGCCATATTGATTCCTAAGGAACTGATACACAGTTTTCTTTGCATATTTTCATAATTTGTTTAAAAATGCAAACATTCAGTGACTCAGACATCCTTGACAAAGCAACAATTTAAAACACATTCTTGCTAGAAATCACAGAAGACTGAAACTTGCATATTCATAAAAGCATCTTTAAATCACTTTTTATTTAATGTGCTTATGAAGGTATTTTGCATCATGGTCCAAATGTAGAAAACATATTCTTCCTTTTCTTGTGAGTAGAACATAGTTGATTGGGTCTGTTTTGGGATGCTTTTGAGATGTAAATTTGAGGTTGAACAAAGGAAGTTGATTTGAATACTCTAATCTTTATATTTGTCTTATGGTGTAATCATCATTGTGCTTCAAGTGCCTTCATATAAATGAGTTTCTTCCAGTCACAAAATTTAATACTGAAGTCCAGTATGATACATCACTTAACCATAGGAATATGCTCTGAGAACTGTACCCCTTCCTTAGGTGATCTTCATTGTGTAAATATCATACAGTGTAGTTACACAAACATGACATTTAAGATGGCTACAATGTTACTAAACATTGTAGTCTTATAAGACTCCCAATCATACATACAGTGGTACATTGATCAACATTGTTGCTATTTAAAATATAACCATAAATGGAAATAGCCTTCTGTTAACATCAATTTGCATCCTCCTTTATTCCTATGTAATCAGCCTTGACCTTAAGTCTTGACTGACTTTTGTTTTCTACAAGTGAACTTTAAAATAGCATCTTTGCCTCACATGAAGATTTTTACTTTGGTCATTCATAAGATTTGAGTTTTAGGACCATCACAATGACTCTGCTGATAAAAGTGCTCATCCTGCAAACCTAAAAAACCTGAGTCGAAGCCCTGAAATCCATAGTGGTAAGAGAAAGTGTGTTCCTGAAGATTTTCCATGACTTCCATATGCTTGCAGTGAGGTACGTGCATCTGAGTCAGAAACACACACACACACACACACACACACACACAAACACATACACACAGACACAGAGACACATACACACACACCTCACACACACAGACACACAAACACATACACACACAGACACACAGACACATACACACACACACACCTCACATACAAACACACAAAAATAAACAAAAATTAAAAAAAATAAAGAGTTATTTTCTGTACAATATTCAAGAGGTGAATATTTGCTCAGTATGCAAAGAGACCTTCCTGAAAATCTATTTTGTTTATATAAGGCTGCTACAGGAATTCACCAGGCCAAATTCAACACAAAAACTAGAATCAGAGTAGAGAATTACATTTTAATTGGGCTGGCAAGGATTCAGAGGAGTAATCTCCAAAATCTGAGTTTCCAGACAGTTTCTTACCATATTTATAGTTTAATCAGTATCATATCTGTTCTGTCATTGGTTGGTTGAAATTTTTAGTTTCATGAGTCGGGGTCATGCATGGGGATCTATCTTATGTGGTTGACAGCCATGCATGGGGTCACTATCTTACATGACTGAGGGCTATGCATGGGAGGCTCTAGTTATAGATTTTCACACGCTAAAAGGATAAGGCTGAAATGACTTCTACAGGCAGCTGTTTTTCAATGTAATATTCTTGTTTAATTTCCCAACTCTGGGATTCTTATCTCGGGCTCACTATGTGTTATATCATTATGTGTTTATACATGTATCATAGCATATAAGATATATAATTTTGTATGTTCATCATGATAAAATTGTATCAATTTATATAAATTGTTGAAAAGTAGCAAGTGCTGTTAAGTGCTGAGCCATCTCTACAACCTTCTTGTCACATGAATTTTTAAGATGGGATTAATTTTCACTGGCTAACTGAACAAATTTTGTAAAAGAATTTAAAACAGTGTGGTTAAAATTAGCACTAGTGGTTTCTGGTTAAGATATCAGACATTTGAAGTCTTTGATTTCCCTTCTCATCTTTGTGAAAATGGTAAAATAAACTGTTCAGTCATTTGTCAGAGTTCTGGCAACCATAAGCATTTGTGGCCTTGTGGAGGAGTGGTAAAAATATACTGGAGAAGGTGTCATATTCACACAGACAGACAGACACAGATACACACATGAACATATGCACATACACAATCTAAAGAAACAATCAAAGCATGCATCAAACACTCCAAAGGAGGATTCCTCATGGTGGTAAATGTCATGTAGTCCCACAGACCCAGTGCTTCCAATGGCCAAGTGGATGATTGAAACTGTATTACCCAGCATAAAAGGGAAGGGAATTCCTAAGTCGAGCAGGCCTCTATAAGTCTTCTTTCACACATCTCCCAGGGATAGCATTGGTACTGTAATTATATGAATATGAAAAATCCCACTGGCTGATACATAGGGACCTCTGTTGTCAGGCATTGGGGAAGCCATTGGATCATGAGGGCTGTGCTTTAATGAATGCACTGATTTACTGATGCATTTATAATTTAATAGACTTGATGGGATCAGATATGAATGTTAGGAAGTGTCACCTACATCAAGGATATGGCTCACCTGAAGCATGACTTTGAAGAATGTAGCTTGTGCCATGACTTCCTCGCTCTGTCTCTACTGTGTCTCCTGTCTGCCATGTAGTGACTAACCTCTGCTACATGCTTTGCCACCACAGTGTTCATTCTTTTTAATTGTTATAAAATTTCACATATAAGAATTGTCTTTGCATTATTTCCATCTCGCCCATTACCCCCAACTCCCTCATATCTCCTTCTCCCTCTCAGTTTCTTGTTCTCTTCTTTGATTAGTTACTTATACATGTATAACTTTATAAATAAAAATATTTAGTATATATTAAATACATACACACAAATATAAATATATATATATAATACGCTGAGTCCATTAAATGATTCTTGCGTGTACCTCTGTTTAGGGTGGTCCATTTGGGATTAGATAACCTCTCTAGGAGCTAGTCCCTGGAGAAAATAAATTCTTTCCCCAGCATCTGTTGATTTACTGTAGCTTTGGAGATGGGAACACTTGACATTCCCCCATCCACCTTGGCATGTTAACTGGTTTTATCATTATGCTGATCTCTTTAAATTGCTACATTGTGAACATTTCATTGCTGTAGTTTCCCTATCATGTCTAGAATTCTTTAATTAGCAGCATGTGTCTTGTCTCTCTCTCTTACATTCTTTCTACGCCCTCTTCCACTATATTCTGTGAGCCTTAGGTGCATAGGTTGCATTGTTGATGCGTCACTTAGGGCTGGGACTTCAAGGTCACTTATTCTTTGCATTTGAATTCTGTAAGTCTCCATCTGTTGCAAAAAGAAGCTTCTTTGATTAGTGCTGAGAGGTACAGTTGTCTATAAATATAAGGATACGTATTTAGAATACAGTAAGAAATCACATTGATCTGGAGAAATGATAGAATTTCATTTTCCTCTAGGACCTATGACCTCTCCAGCCATGTGTTCTTGGCTATGTTTACAGTACCACAGATTTCTCTCACACTGAGTGGCCCTTAAGTCCAATCAGACAGCTGTTGATTACATCCAAGATAAAAGTACTACTATTGCATCAATAGATAGTTTGCTAGACTGGTCATTGTGGTTCATAGACTTTAAAGCCAGGTATGATCATTGGTTTATCTTCTCCCTTGTCAGGTTGTATAGTATCTTATAATGTTTGCAAGGAGAGGACTTCCATGTTCATCCTTAGCTTCAGACTAGAAGAAACAAAACCACAGGCTATGTACTAAACCTTTGAAACTGAGCCAGAAGAAGTAATTTCCCTTAAATTGTTTTTCTCTAGTAGTTTTGAAAAATAATCCTGAGATAGTCACTTAATTTGAGATATGCTGGACCTTTAGTTTTATTATTAGAGATGGGAGTCGATAGTGAAAAACAACAGGATATAATACTTTTATAGGAAGCTGTTTATAGTGCTGCACACTTGGAAGGATCAGGAGGGAGGAGGATACCACAAGTTATCCATTTAGCAAGAGCAGAATGAAGGCTTCTTTCATTACTTGGACATAACATACACTGTTTACTCTTTGCTCTTCCTTCCAGTACATTCACTATGAAATAGCCTGAAAATTCCCAGAAAAGAAAGTCTTTTCACTGTCATCACCAAATGAGTTTATATAAACATTGCTCATTTTGAGAACCTATTGCTGAAGACATCATTTAAGGATGGATAAAGGGAAGAAAAAGAAGAACCTAAACATCAAAGATATGCCTAATATATAGAAAATTAATTTCAAAAAAACTGAAATCAGCCATTCTGAGGGTAGATGTAAATTATAGATGATTGCACTAGCAATAAAAGTTAAGTGTATGGGAGTTCATGAATGTAATAGATGACATTAATAATTGACTGATATGAAAGGTGATTTGGCTTGAATTAAGTGACAGAAAAAACAATACATATAAACCATCACAGAATTAATGTCAGCATCAAAATCAAGGTTAAAATTTAGATATGTCTGATGTGAAAGGTACTCTTAAGAAGTCATCTCCCAATTCTGAACTGGCTGTATAGGGATAAGAAATTAAAGTGTAAAGGAAACATGTGGGATGTTAGGATGGGCTGATTAGGAAAATCAAAGTGCAGACTTTACAAGTTCTGGTAGTGTACACTCAACATATTAACAGAGTTGAATTGGAAGGATTGTATGAGCTCCAGAGCCAGAATTTCAAGAACAACTGGCCAGTATTTAAAAACCTCATAACACAAATAAACAAAACACATAAATTTAAATATCTCCCAAATAAATTGTTTCTTTTAAAAGTATTTTATTTTTATTGATTTTATGTGTATGAGTGTATCTCTTGCATGTAGGTAGGTACACCTGTGTTGTGCAGTGCCCGTGGAGATAAGAATTGGACGTTGGAACCCCAGAAACTGGAGTTATGGATAACTGCTAGCCACCATGTGGGTTCTGGGAACTTGGCCAGGGTTCTTGCAGGAATAGCCAGTGCTTTTCACCACAGAGCCCTGAAGTTTTGTTTCTTAAGATGAGACCAGAACACAAAGAATCTCTATACTAACAAATGATATGCAAAAATAACTTATTGAGTCAAATGAACTATGAATTGTAGCTCAGATGCCTATTATAAAATAAAATTTTAAAAAATATTCTTTGAAAATTTTCTATACTTATTTGATGAGACATGATCATATCCACTCCTCATCCTCCCTCCAACTTGCCCTGGATCTCCTAACACTATAATTGCACAATATCAAATCATTTGAATGTTAACAATAACAATAAACATCAGCATCTACTGAGTATTAGCAACATGCTAAGCAATTTACAGTGTTTAATTAGTGTTTTCTAATTTATTTTTTATAACCTGGTGTGTTGCTATTGGGTTCATTCACTCAGAAAGGAAGAGGAAATAGAGTCATTTAAAAGACAACTATTTCTCAGTATTGTGCTGGGGATTAGAGTAGGAAACAGACACACAGACAGGGATCTCCACATGTTCGATGCATACCTTCTAGTGAGAAACATGCAATGGGAAAACAAGTTGTGGACAGAAAATTCATAAAATAGACTTTGCTGCATCAGAAGGTTCCCATTGATTCATTTAATTTTTACCTATTAGAAATCAGATAATCATACATTGTCCTAATGTACTGTTTTATAATATGTAAGGTTAGAAAAATGATTTCATATTTTTACTTTGATATTATATTTCAATATTAACAAACACAAGTTTCAAAAATTAATTTGAAAAGTTTCAAAGTTATTTAGCTAATAAAAGACTGAGCTGGGTTTAGGCACCTAGACCATAGATTTATTTATTACTTTTTTTCCTCGAGGGAGACAAAGGCCATCTGAACGTTAACAATGAAAAAATGTCTCCAAAACCTAAGCAGAAGAGGCATTTTTTGTTTCTTAAGTCATATCACTGTTTTGGCAGATGAAAGCTCACCATGTTTTTTGCCAGGGTGAGGTAATAGGTCAATCACTTCTTGTCTTTTATATTGAAGAGTATGAGTCATAATATTCATATAAATGTGTATCTTTTAATATCACATATAAATATGATTCATTTCATGATATTTGGTTTATTGTAAATGTTCTATATTTTTCATTCTTTGTTTTCTAATGTGAAATTCAATTTTACAATCAAGAATATTCAGTTCAAATTCTTCTTTTTAATTCAGCGAGAAATGTTGATGTTGAGGCAAGCTGTTAGCATGATGGAGAAGACAGTGAAAGACATTTGGAAAAATATGTCAGCTATATGAACTGTATTATATATGAGAGTACATTAAATTCTTTTTTTAAATTTATATTTTTATTTAGGTTTACGACTGCTTTGCATGCATGGATGTAAGTGCATCCATATTATGCAATGCTATTAGTTGTCAGAAGAGGGCATCAGAACCCAGTTTAGGGATAGTTGTTAGCCACCAGGTGGTTGCTGGGAACAGAACCCAGATCATCTGCAATAGCAACCAATATTCTTAGCCACTAAGCCATATCTCTAGCCACTTTGTTTTTTAGAGATTATAAATGGAAAGCAGGTAAATTTTCAAAAACACAGATTCACCACTCCAAAAAACATCTCTGTGCTTTTTTTATTTTTATCTTATGACTGTAATCTTTGCTATTTAGAACTTCCAAATATTTTTGTTATATTAAGTTAAGCATAAGCCTGTACAGTGTTTCAAATATTAATAAGAAAACAAAATCATGATGTAAGCTAGTATTAATAAATCCATGTATGTTGAAAAATATGTTCAGGTCCCAACACAGATGCTCTATAAAGACTAATAAAATTTCTAATTTCACAGCTCATATGAATTCAGAGGAATTGTGACAGTATGCACAAGACCTATGTAAACTCAAACCAAATGAATTATCATTATTCACAGGGAGGGGGATGAATAAGGAGTCCCAACTCTAGCTGAGTTGAGTAATTATTGGTAATCAATAGCTGTTGAGAGAAGTGTCAGTTTTCTTAAAGAGTATGGCGCTAGGTAGGTTAACTAGGCTCTAGGGGAAAGACCTTCACCAAAATATATTTGGAGACACAAAGTAGACTCAGTATTAAAAATAGTAATATAGAACATGAAGTTATCAGGGGAGGTGTAGACATTATAGGGGTCTAAATATGATTAAAATTCATTACATGAAATTCTCAAAGCATCAATGCAAGTGTTTTAAAGAATCATTAGTCTGTTTTTTAAAATAGAGTAAAATAAAATAGAAGCAGTTCTTACCATGTCCAAGTCATGGTTTTGATATGTGAAAAATGATAGTTACCTATAATGAATCACTGTAGAAGATGTATAATCGAGATGAGAAAAAGACATAGTTCTAATTTGAGAAATACATGTTTTTCATAATGTGAACCTCAGGATCTAGGAAGTAATGTCCACAAATGGATGTTTCAAATGCCATGGCTGCGGTTCATTATTTTCTGTGCATTAAATAATGATTTTAATAAAAGTCTTAAGTTCATGTTCTGAAAGCTATTACCTTTTAGCAATTGCATATGCTTCCCTGTCTAGAGGGCAAAGCGAACAGCATCTCATATTTTTCTTAGGCATGATATGAAAGCATTAATTTCTTTCTGCTGCTTTGATGGCATGCAGTGCTGTGGGGCAAGTCGATGCAAGATGATCACATTTTCACTCATAATCAATATAGCTAGGTGACAGTAGGCATCTATTTTTCATTCCTGAAGCCAGTAGAGTAAAATGTTATGTGGATTTTCTTCAAAAGCAGTGCGTTTAGGAAACATAGATGAAAATCACATTCACTGTGGCCCACTGAGAAAGATGGTTATTACTCTGATTCCGTAGCAGCTGAGACAGATGTGAGTTTAGCCTTTCTGTTCTTCTTCTTTCATCTCTCTCAATGGGATAATTTGAAAATCTGTAACTTTACGTGAGGACTCGGCTGTGAATCATAAATGACAAAATTAGTTTTTCAGGATAATATATTTAGTTCTTATAGTGTCTCTGCGGACTCCTTGACATCTAAACACCATTATACATACTTTAAGCAAAGAGCATAGATCTACATTTTGTGTTAAAAAAAAAAGTAACTTTCAAATCACCTCAGGTCTGCCTTTTCCTAAGACTTATATTTCTTACTTGTGAATTTTCTTAGCTGTGAATGATGCAAATTATAGAAAATGTTTCAAATTAAAGTTAGCCAAATTTGACTGAAAAGCAGTAGATATTTGATGTTGGAATGAGAATGCTATAATGCTTTTAGAAAATGACTTACCATAAAAAAATAAAATAAAGCTTAACTTTCATAATCCTCATTATCCAATGTTGCAAATTCCATATTCATGCAAAAGAGGTATATTTCATTTGTCCAAATTCTACAAAACTTTCGATTGTCTTTATAGGAATATAATTTGTACTTATTTAAGTGATTTGGAATCTGGCTTACTCACTGGAAACAGAAGAGGGAAAGGAGAAAGGAAGGGAGCGATTAGGGAAGCACGTGAGGAGGAAGTTCTCAGGAGTAGCTGACTGCAAGTGCAGACACTTCTTTGCTTCTCCAGCCACTTAGTCTTTGCACCACGGATTCTCAAGGATATCTTGGCCAAATTTTCTACCATCTTGACATGATGGTTTTCATTTAGAGATGAGGGAGAAGTTTGTAGTTTTTTTTTTTTTAATTTTCTGTCTGAGGGTCTACATAATACAGATTTGCAAATAGCTTTGGGCTCATGGTACCCTTATGGGCTTAGGTGTATTCGAACCACATAGTGGAAAGAACAAAATAAATATGTTTAATATTTATGATTCAATTACTTGGAGCCCATGAATCCCTGGAAAATATTTTTTTTGGTAATTTTATTACATATTTTTATTCATACACGAGGGAGGACACAAATGTAAAGTTGTTATGTGAAGGTCAGAGGACAAGTAGAGGAAATCAGTTCTCTCCTCCTACCATGTTCTTGAGAGGTTAAATATGTTCATGGGGCCAGGCAGCAGGTGCCTTTTCTCATTTTGTCATTTCCTGTCCCTTCATAGCAGTTCTTTCAGCTTGATTTTGTTTCAGTGTTTAGACATTAATTGATAATAATACAAACATGATTGATGCCAGAGTATCGGTATAGAAGAAAACATCTAGATTGCAAATATATTTGAGACTAATAATATATTAATAAAATATTTTTGGTGTTTATAAATAATATAAAATACATTATACCTATGAAAAAGTCAACCAATAATAGTGCATATATAATTATATATGAAAACTGATATCTGCTCTCTGCAACCTCAAGACTCTAGAGTTTAATGTTGTATAATTAATCTTTTCTAATCTATCTCTATGTCTTCTCAAATATCTCCAAGCACACATATTTATAGAACAAGCTATAAGCTAATTGCATGCCATGTCAATTTTCTTTTTCTGTAAGAATTGATCACAAGGCTGAGTAAGGTGGTGTATTCTTTAATTCCAGCACTTGGTTGGCAGAGACAGGCAGATCTCAGTATGATCCAGGCCATCTGGGGCTACTAGGAGACCTTGTCTCAAAAAAACCTCAAAAAAGAAATAATCACAAATATGGTTCTTTATAACACCATAAAGTTATTAACTCACAGATATACAAATCTCAGAATTTGAATAACTTCTTCTGAATATTATAAAAGTGAAATTTAAGTGGTGGCCCGATATTCATGGAATTATCTTTAAAATACACAAAAATATATGACAAATACTCATATAGAAGACTGTATATGTATGAGTTTTAATATATCAATAAGTAGAAATAAAACAAATATCCAAAATTAGAAATATTATAAAATAAATTTTGATATCTCCTTCCCTAAATTAGAATACTTACTTAACATTTAAAAAACATGATATTCATAAGACATTGATTAAATAGGAACCAGAAGAACTATTATAAAGAAAACTCAGTGTATCCTTAATACTTATATATTTTACTATTCAACAACTTTACTCCTATTAAGACCAAAAATCAATCAGATACATGTATGTAGATACAGACTGGAAACAACATAGAGGTCCATTCATATGGGAAATACAATATCTTTGCTCTGGAATTAACACAGCTCCATACAGATAAACTAACAGTACCAGTCTTGTAGGAAAAGTCATATTAGGATAGTTTACTCTAAAACTTTACAACTCTATACAAATAATTCTAATAATCTTGTATATGTATGAGTGTATTGCTTGTCTGTACATAAGTCCACCCATGTCATTCAATGACTGTGGAGGTCAGAAGAGAGTGTTGGCTCCCCTAGAACTGGAGTTACATACAGTTGTTAGCTGCCACATGAGTGGGAATCAAATCCGGGTCAATTACTCTTACCTACTTAATTATTTCTCCACCCCATAGAACTATGATTTTAAATAACAATTGCATTCAGTTTTTAATACGTAGAACATGGATTCCTAGTAAATGAATCTGCAGGAAATATGTCAGGTATGTATGGTGTGAATGCTAATGTTGGCATTTTAGGGCAATTAATTTATTTAATTCTGAAACAATTTTATAGGTTGTTCACAGTGCATATCAGTGTCAGCATCACTGTCACCTTCTTAACATGAATGACAAAGAAGACACAGAAACTTTAATTTTCATGCCACCAGTTAGTCCCATGGTCAGGATCTGAGTCCTCTTATTCTGACTTTATATCCCTGGTTTATAACTTCTAAAATTTTCCTATTTACTAAAGCCAGAAGGAAAAAGCTCTTCATACAATAACACTAACAATAGTTCTATGGCATCTCTTGAACGCATTAAAATGTTTTTTGACTGCTAGGAAGTTACTGAAGGTATGTTAGTTTATACCTGTATCCCTAGCTCTTGAAAGGCAGATGCAGAAAGATCATAACAAGTTTGAGAACACTTGGTCCATATAGTAAGTTCTAGGATTACATGGTGAGACCCTGTGTCAAAAACAAACAAAAATAGCCAAAACAACAGCAAGCAACATAGAATGTTGTACCTGTCTCAAAAAAATGGAATGTGGTAATAGAAGGTACAGTAGATAAAACATTGTCATGAATCCTGACCTTGTCTATTTACCTTTCTAATAATCAAGGGTACCTCTGTCATAAATGTTATCATTTACATCAATTCCTCTGTAAATTCACCTCATTTGGCTAATTATCAATAAGGCCATTTAAAAACTGATGTAATTTCTGGTAATCCAGCCAATAGATCCTACATTTAAACTAAGAATCTTAGCAAGTCTGTTTTTAGACGTCAAGTGAAGGAATTTAAGTGGAGAAGGACACGGCCACACATCTTCAGGGAAATATTTATGAGGGAAATCTCTTTAATTTTCCTTATAAAATATTTCTAGCAAGCATGATAGATGGCTAATTAGACGTTAATTGTTCATGTCTACTGATTAGGAAACTTAGGAAGAATTTTAGAGCCTTGATTTAATAAGGAATGACACTTGAATTTGACTCATAATTAGCTTATTACATTTGGCTACAGTTTGATTCTGTGCTATGGGAGTGATTTCAAGAGATTAATCTTTTTCAAGGACCAAGTCAGTGCTGATATATTACCTGGAACACTTTTCAAAATGACTGAGATCAGAAAGACCCTAATTTTCTATGACATATTGATATATTACTGGGTTAAAGGGAAAATCTAGAGAACTAGTCATTAGGTAGGTCACAAGTTCTCAAACCAAATGGTTACATAGTTAACAGTCTTGTCCAAATATTTTTACTGGGATAAGTTTCGTGAAACCAAACAATGGAAAAATCATTTTTTTAACTCGTACTTCAGAGAAGACACTATTCTGTTATTTACCAAAATTGGTTGAATATAAATTCTCCCGTTAGTCCAGATTGACAGAGCTCTACACACAGTGAGGATCAGAATGAAGTAAGAGTTGTTCAGTATAGAAAACTATAGAAATATTTTTGAGAACAGTTTATCAAGTTGTCATGTCTTTACTATTGACCTAAAACCCTGACACATTATGAACAGGACTCATGTTTCTTCATTGACTGAAGCTAATTCCCAGGAGCATCTGTGTTTCAACTACCTGCATCAGCAGCACTAAGCACCTGTATTTTCACTGTTGCAATTTAACTAAGTTTATTAAGTAGTCACTTTTCTCTGTGTTTGAGTTCAAAACCGATTGAAAGAGTAGGAAACCAGGTAGATGGTGGTAACTTATTGTTCGCTTAGAGAGAAAGGCATTCTTTTACATCATTAATAAACTCTTGAGTTCTGAGCTGAATTCAAGTAACTTAAACATGCTGAGGATAGGAAAACTCCAGACACCCCATACTTGGGGAAAAATGATAGTTCCCACAGAAACAGACCAGCCTGTATCTCTAGCCATGTAACCAAATTCTAAGGTGGAGAGTAGAAACGGAACAAAGTATCCTTAAAACCAAAACAAGAACACTAGCATCACTCAGGAGCTCCTTTCAACATAATTAATTAGGACTTCTTAACTCTCCTTCACAAAAGAAGAAAATTTTATTTCACAACACTTATTCATACAGTTTCATTTATTGCATATATTTATGTCAAAGTTCTGAAAACATGTACTGATTCATCTCAGGTTAGAGGTTCAATTATTATACCGTGGCTCCTTGAGAAAATCCTAATCTAAAAAAATCTTATGTCAATGTTACATAATGAATTAGGGAACTGAGTGGAACATTGGACAAAATTCTTTTACATGAGTTAGGAATAGCAAATCTGTAGGAACACTCACAAAATCCTGCTTTACATGGATTATTTTTAATATTTTATTTGTTATTTTTGTTTTATGTGTATTGCCTATATGTAGGTAAATGCACCTTTCTCATGCAATGCCTGTGGTAGTCAGAAGAGGACAGTGGATTCCCCTGGAACTGGAGTTATACATGGTTGTTACTGTCATGTGGGTACTAGGTATAGAACCTGGGTCCTCTGCAAGAGCAGCCAGTGCTCTTAACCACTGAGTCATCTTTCCAGCCTGATTTATTATTTCCACCGTGGCTTATTATGCTGCATGCTGTGGTCGTGTAACTCAGAGTGAATCATGTCCTTATTACAAAAGCAATTCCTCAACCATATAATTAAAATTATTTTAGTTTAAAATTATATGTATCCTAATTAATTCAAAATCAAACATGCACATTTGACCACATATATTTTGACTGATGAATTGCACATTATTTCAAGATAAATTTATGTGTGTGTATTTAGCTCCAAAATCTGTCACTGCATTCATCAGAGCTTTTTCAATATTTTTTGGGACTTGAGTAAAATGTCTTCTCTATCAATCTTTCACATCACTCATAGCTTAATTGAAGTTCTGAGGGATTTGAGTCATGGATTATTGACCTTTATATAAGCCACATAAATCTTCTCTTTTTAATAGCCTTAAATAATCATTAAACTTGAAAGAAATCTGAATATTCATAAGCTGAATTAGAAAAGACAAGATAAGTGAAATCCACGAGCATGTAATGAAAGCCTAGTATCATGCCTGCTCAGGAAAGGACTGTAGAGTCAATAACAGAACTAGGAACGGCTTTGATTTTCTTGTGGAAAATTAACAGAATGGAGGAAATCTTAGTATTTTGAATTTTGTCTATGATTTTTAACATTTGTCACCACAGGGAGATTCTTGATGCAAATTGGAAGCCTTCTTCAATTAGTATGTCTCACATTCATGTGGGAATAAATATGACCATGTATATTTACATGTTTATACATTCATCATTATAAGACCACAGAGCTAGGTAACTGAAAAATATCAAATTTAAGCATCTATCATTGGAAATACTACCACACTGTATCTATCTTTCATAAATATTCTTTTACTTGGAGTACTCAATAAAATTAGTAGGTGTTACTTTCATTTTGGAGGAGGAAACTGGCAAGGATTTGTTCAACTGGAAGTAGTAATATTTATAATTCTTTTATAGAGATAAATAAACAGAGTCACAGAAGGTGAATGAATGGGATTGAACCAAATCACAAAGCTATGCATTAGTTATAAATTCAGGTGACTTTGCAGACTGTGTCTATAATAACTACTGTATTATATCATAGACCAAAGAGAAGGCAAACTTCATCTAGAATAAAATATATTTACTAGTTGATTCTAAAACCACCCAATCCAGTGAATTTTTCCTTAGCCTCTAATTTTCATTGTACTGAAGCAGTTGATACCTTGGAAAAGTGATTAAAATTTCCTGTTTTTCGCTTCCATGTTGCCAAATAATAGCTATATTTATCCAGTATTTTAAAGTTATTTTGCACTGATATTTTTACATCTTATATATAAGATTTGAACTATTTCTGTAAACTTTGTTAATATCATTCTGGAAATGAAGAAATTAAGTTATAGACATGTTCAAAGTCTTGCTGTTTTACAACTAAAAAGTCTAAGAGCACAAACGGCACCTATAACCAGCTCCCATCACTGATCACATATATTTTTGCTAAAATTGTTGCTTTTGGAATGGGGAGATTATTCAGTGGGTAAGAATGTTTGCTGTGCCAGCATGATGACCTGAGTCCAAACATCCAGCACCTGTGTGATGTACAAAAGCTGGATGTGCCTGGATGCAAGATTGTCCCCCCAGCGTTGTTATGGCCAGAGACAGGAGGATTCACTGGGACTTGCTAGCCACAAACTGTTTCAGGTATAGTGACAGAGTCTGCCTAAAGGACACAAAGTGATAGAGTTTGTGACCCACCATCCTCTTCTCCCTCCATCTACCAGTATGCAAAAGTGTACACACAGAGACATAAACACGCACAATGCTGCCGTTAAATATTTTATTTATTTCATCTTATACTAAATAAGTTGGATTCTATTAAAACTGGTGTTTATTTTACTCATATGAGGCTCTCTGAATTTCTTGTGAATTCTGATTTAATTTTACTGATATGGGAGCAGTTGCTATCCTCTATATAAAAAATATTATATATTTGCAGTATTCGGAAATATATGAATCTTACCTAATAGCCATTGTGAAGTAAAATGAATTTAAGTTTAAATTATATCAGAAGAAGGAGTCTATTTTCTTAGAGTCTCTTTTCACATGTTTAATAATGGCAATGTAATAATTTCTTAAATTTCCTGGTGACTTTTTAACAGTCTCCTGCCATCTACTGGTTTCTTTTAGAACAGCTAAGTTAATCACTAACACATTTGTTTTTAAGAGTTTGAAATCTAGTTGAGACTTTAGAGACTTTTAAAGCACTTTAACTTATCATGATTTACAGTGTCAACTCACAGGAAGTTTGTATGTCACCAGCATCTTGACAGTAATTCTTATCTTGCCATAACCTGATCTTTTCTCTCATTTAGAATTTATTCCATAACATTGTGATCCACTATTTTTCTTTCTGTATTTTAGTTGTATCAACTGTCATTATTTATCTGATTAATATCAGGGGATTAGGCCTTAGAGCAAATATCAAACAATTCTTCATGGCTAATGATGTGATAATAATATATTTTTTCATGTACAGATTATAATAGTTTCAATGAAATTTGTTCTGGATAAAACTTAACTTGAAAATTAGGAACTTTGTGTTGAGGCAAGTGCTATAAATTTAGAATAATACTAGAAATCAGGTCATTATAGAGAAGAGTGTGATATGCTCATTTGTTTCACATATATTAAATAACAGAGATCGTTGTGACTACTTGTATGTGTTGTATTTTCAAGGAATTTCCTTATATATTTCATGAGCAATAACATACATGGGTGAAATGCTCTCCAAAGTCATTAGTAATGTTGACAGTGCCTTTTACACATTTTATTACTTCAATTTTATGTGTGTGAGTGTTTTGCCTGCATGAACAGAAAACCCATATCATGCAATACCGATAGAGACCAGAAGAGGGTGTCAGATCCCTTGGGACATTGTTATGGAGAGTTGTCAGCCACCATGTGGGTATTTGGAACTGAACCCCAACTCTCTGCAAGAGCAGCCTGTGCTCTTAACAATTGAGTCATCATCTCTCCAGCCCCAACAGTGACTTTTAAATACATGGCAATATTGAAATTATTGCCAAAGGAGTCTCATCCTACTGACTGTCAAGTTCATAAGCACAATATCGTCCTAGTTTAATAAACTATCATTCGGAAAAGTGCTGCATAAATGGATTTCAAAATTATGTTTTCTCAGATGAAAATGACTTTTTTATAGCTTTATTACAAGCCTTCCTTTGAGTAGTAGGGAAAATGATGACTGCTATGTAGGAACAAAATTGGGAGCAGAAAGAAAATAAAGAGAAATACAAAAATAAATTGTCTCAGTACAGGTTTGACGATTTAGAGGAGAGTGAAATGTAGTATTTCAGGCACTCGTAATGATCCTTATGTGGCTTGTGAGATCAAACTTGCAGAGCAACATAGCTATAATGCCAGGGACCTTCCTCTCCAGAAGCATGCCTCAGTCCTAAGCTTCTGTGATGTTAAATTGAGCCAGTTGTTGAGAATGACTAATGGTACATCTCCCTTTCTGTGCTTTCTGTTTATCCGTTTATCTTATCAGGTCGTATTTTGTAGTAAACTGGTTAACACATAAACATTAATAGTGACTTATTTGGAACTAGTGTTTGGAAGATGTCTTTGGTTAGGAGGACATCATATTAAAGTAGCGCGTTACCTTCATGCAGTGAGTTTGCGTGTATTCCCAAAGGTCCATGTGCTGGAAGATTGCTCCCCAGTGTGGCAATGGTGATAGTGGTACAAATATTAGGACATGGGGCCTAATTGGCTATGACCTTCAGAGGGGATTAATGCTAGTTTTGTGGATTGAGTAGTCTTTGGAGCGGAATATTTTGCTTATTCTGTTCATCCTTTGAGAACTGCATACATGCACACAATGTTTTTTGATCTTCTCAATAGCCTGTTCTTCCTGATTCTCTTCCCAGAGCCCTCTTACCACATAACTGTTTCAACTTCATGTCACTTTTTCATAGTCCACTGAGGCCCCCAAATTGTGATGTTGTTATATTCAGGGGTGTAGGGCTATTCATTGCAGCATGGACATGTTAAAAGGGCTCCTTTGTTGAAGAAAAATGACTGAAACTACCTGGAATATTTCAGATCCTATCTGATATTGGAAGCTAAACAGGGTCAGGCGTGGCAAAGTCTTCCATTTCGGAAACTTACTAGAAGCAAAACAGATAGTGTTCTTGAACTTTTATCCTTTGAATATTTTAAAACGTTTCTTTCTTTTATAAAGAAAATATCTTTATAAGCGCCCAATTCCAGGTATTTTCTAATAGCAACAGAAAATATACTAATACAACTAGTGCACTGTAAAAGAAATGGCGGAAGGCAGAGGGCCATATGAAGAGATAAGGACACAGGAGAGATAGCGCTACATCAAAGGAGGCCGGGACTGGAGTAACACAGATTGAAGGCAAGGAATAACAAGGATTTATTGCTGCCACTGGGAACTAGGAAATATCTGGGATTCCTGCTCAGATACAGTGAGCATGACCTGTTGATTCCTTAATGTTGGGTTTCAAACCTCTGAAAGCAATGAGAATGAATCTCTGTTTCTTGAATGCATACTTCCACAGAGCCTTGTTGTAGAGGTCCGAGGAACTTAGTAAATCTACCAGCATACTCCACTCATGAAGACTGTTGCTCACTTGCTAATTAGAACCTAGAATTTCCATCTATTTCTGTCCATTATGGTTGCAGGCTGTTTAGCAGAATAATTATACACAGAAAAAGACCCCATTTGGAAACATGCAGCACTTTTCAATGCATAAATCACTTGAGTCATCCCTTCTCATTGCCACTCAAAAGATTATCTCTCCTGAAAAGACTCTCCACATGTCTCTACTTTGCTAGTATGAAAGGGAAGCATTTCTCCTCAAAGCACAAGATGTGCCTAGTCCCACTAGAATTGGGACCAGAATATAAACTGCTTAGTTACAATGCTCTCTCTCTATCTCTCTCTCCTTCCTCCTCTCCTCCCTCTTCCTCCCTCTGCGGTCTTCCTCTCTGTAACAAAATCAATTGATATGCCAATGTTTTGTCAACAAAGGAAGGGACTCAGTGAATATCAATTTTCCCAACCAGTCTGAATAGTGCCAACTCTGCAGACCAGGGCAAACGTGTGATCTTATTAGCACAATTATTACATCTATATACTGATGCCCTCAGGAACAATAAACTCCCACCTCATTCTTAGGCTGTCATAATGAACTGAGGACTCATAATGGACCTCCCAAGGTATTCAGCATAGCTGTTTATGGGCTCTTCCTCCTCTTCTTTCCTTTTTCAGCATAGCTCCAGGTAAACAATTTAATTTCCTCTTATGTTTGGAGATTTGGAGTCTTGCTGCCCTCTTTTGCAAAGACTGCTTGGAAGAAAATCTTAAAATAGTCTCTATCTTACTGTCCAATCTGATTTGATTTATTTATTTTAGGAGTTTGGTAAAATTCCTTATTAAAATGGGCGGCCAAAAGGTGAGAATTTCAGAGTTCAGATGATTCTTTTATTGAAATATAAATATCCAAGGCAAACTGTTTTTTTCTCCATCTCTCATCAAATCTGAATTTTCAATATTTTAATATTTCCAAATATCCCTGTGTTTTGAGTTTATTCATCTGATTTCTTCTCCAGGGAGTAACTCTCTACCATGTTGTTTTCGATCTGTAGATAACAAACTGTGGACTTATAAAAAAGTTATTAATATGAAGATTAAGTGCACCACACTTGAGAGTAATTTGTCTTTCAGAGCAAATCTTTGCTGGAGGAAATATTTTGGGTTTTCAAACCCTGCTTTACTTTGAGAAATTTAAATAAGACTATTTTTAGTCCAGAAGCAAACTTAATCATTTTCAAATAATTAAAAAATATAGTAAATATTAATGTGGTTGATATTTTGCTATTCATTTTAACATCTATTTTCACATCTATTTTTTTCCTCAACTTATAATAGAACTGCCATGTTTACAAAAATGTATTTTTTATCATTGTACTTTATATTTAGCAAGCAAAATTATTACATATCATTGAAGACTCTAAAATGTAAAGAGATGATTTCCCTAAATGATAGAGTACTTTAAAAATAATTTTCAGTAGACTCTGATTGATTGACTTAAGAAATTTCTTGCTGAATAAATGAATGTTCAGCATGAAAATGAATTTGTTGATGCAGTTAACTCATGTCAATTCTTAGTATAATAATGTCTACAAATAAATTCTGTGTCATGTGATTTCTGCATGGCAGTAATCATAGACTGAAATATAAATGAGAAATCAAAGGACAAGAAAAAATAACTAACTTTCATTACTCTTGATGTAAAAGAAGGTTTTGTCATTAAACATTTATATAATTGTTATCTTACACAGGTTGATGTGAAGAAAAGTTTATAATAAAAATGAATGAAATTCTAAAGCAGATAAATTCCAAATATGAACTTCAAAATCATCTTTGTGATAATAGTTGCTAGTAAGTTTAATTCATATAAAAATCTAAATTAAGACCTGAGGATAATCAAGGAAGATTATTAAGGTTGTTTTATTGAAAACCAGGTATGGTGGCACAGACATTATATTCCATCACATGGGAGGCAAAGGCAGGCAGACCTCTGAGATCTGGGCCAACCTGATCTACAAAGGGAATTCCAGGCTAGCTGGGGCTACAGGAGATTTTATCTCAATATTCAAACAACAGATAGCTTACTATATGGAGATATACTGGATATACTGGGGGCACATTTTTTATCCTTACTCCTTTACCACTTTCATTAAAAGTTTGCCAAAGGAACATTGAGCAGTGAACATATTTTTATGCATGCTCGGTAGTGGACATTTATCATGTATGAAATCCTCATTATAGTGACAAAATGAAAATAATTAAATCTTAAAATTTGGTTTTCAGAGAATCATAATACTTGAGGTTTAAAATCATATTTACCACCACTTTCAAAATGCTTAAGTAACTTGAAAATTGAGTAAAGCTATACAACAACTGGATATTTCGCATGAAGACTTGTGGGATTTTGTTTCTTTTGTTTTGTTTGTATTTTCTTCATGCCTTTTTTCCTCTGAAGATTCTGGTTTTGTTGTTAAAATTTTTTCATTAACTAAGAACATTTTAAATAAAATAACTTAGAATTATATTAGAAGAATATAGATTTCTACAATTATTATATGCAAGAAGAACCAATTATTTCTATGGTGTTAATTTTTGGTGAACTTTGGAATCATAGTATTAATCAATCTCTGCTTTTGAGTTATTTATTTCTCACCAGCATCCACATTAGTAGACAATATGGGTCTATCTTGTCCTTTCATGGCAAAGCAAACTGATTAGCATGAACTTTAAAAGAAAACTATCAATTTTATTTTTCTTTTTAATTTATGTGCGTGAAAGTTCTGCCACCATGTGTCTATATGTTCAGCGCCCATCAAGGCCAGTAGAGGGTCTTGGATCCTCTGGAACTAAAGTTACGGAATGTTATTAACCACTATGTGGGTGCTCGGAACTCAACCTAGGTCCTCTGCAAGAGCAGCCGTCTCTCCAGCCTAACACACGCTTCTTTACCAAGACACACATGCACATAGACTGAGTAATGAGGCCTTCTTTTGAGAGAATGAAGTATGTGAAAATATAACACTTGAAACATGACTATCTTCTGTAATCTTCAGCTCATCAATAAACTGTTAATATAATGATAATACATTATTCATTTCAATTAATTAACAGCATCCTATTGCTTTTAAAAAGAAGGTAAAAACATGAACTTGTGTTTCAACTGCTTTGATGTAATGTCTTATGACTGTTGATCATAGATTTTATTTAAAATTTTCTAAATAACTATAAGAGAATCTGAGGATATAGTTCAGTAGCAAAATCTGTGCATACATGCTTTTGGCCTTGTATTTAATTCCCGGAGACCAGAATTAGATTATTATTAATAATACAATTTTTCATCCTATAATTTCTAAGTTGCCACACATTTTATTCTCTTTTGATTAAATTTGTTAAATTGAACTTCAGGATTACACATTATTTGAGTTTTTTCTATCAACAATTTCATAAAATTCTGGAATGATCCATTTTAAGTTAGACTGATAATGATTATTTTCATGTGCAGACTAAAAGTAATTAGATTTGAATAGCTAAGAAATGAAACTTCTTAATTTATAATGCCAAATTGCTACTCACAATAGTACTGGTTCTTTTGAGGCAAGCTATACCATCTTTTCAATGATTGATCAGTAGCTGAAAATCTGCTGCTTCATTTACTTTGCCTCCAGGCAGTGAAGGGATGGTACCTTATTTGTTTGATTAATACTCCTAGAAAATTTTATAATTTAAATTGAAAGAAATTTCAAAACAAATTTGTACATAATTGAAATAACATTTGAATCAAGTACTTCTTAATTTGCAAGGGGTGAGTTCATGAAATTATTGCTGTGAATCTACTAGTGGAATGAATCCTTCCAAAATTTAGAAAGTATCATCTGTTTATAATGCATAGGTGCATTATCTAAATGAGGTATTAATATCATTAATAACATAACATTAATAAACACAATGATATCATCATGAATATTTGTTGCATGTATTATTTTATGCATTATTTATGCACTTCACAGCAAGTTCTGAAACAATTTATATCACATTTATAAAGATGAGGAAACTATTAAGGTGGTTAAGTAATGTGTTCAAGATCACTCAACTAGTAAGAGATCAAAGAAGAGTCAAGATCCAGGGATATGAAGCTCACAAAGTTCATGTTCTTTTATTTTGTTATATTAAATATTTTCTGCTTAGTTTATGGAAAGGGGAATGATTAAATCATAGAAAGATAACTGTTTCCATAATATCAAGTTTTGCAAAACATCTGGATGATGATGCAAGCATACTACTGCTGATACTAAATTTTTAAATTTAGATTGTCTTGGGAGCTTAGAGCATGAAATTTCTTCTAAGTGGGTTTGTGCTGTTACATGACTAGCCAGGATGACTCTCTGATCGGTGAAGTTATGCTTTGTGATAGTTCTTGGATTTCATTCAAAAAGGATTTAAAGTTACTTATTCTCTTAATGGGACACATGTTTATATGAGGCTAGTACCTAGTATCTTGTATTCCTGGCAGAGAATAAGTGTACATCTTTGGAGATAACTGTTTTAAACTGATCTGCAAGTCTATATGACCTCTTCCACTAACCACTTGTAGAGTATTTTCTGCCAAGTATTATAAACATCATTCATTTTAGAAGCAGATTATGGGATTTGTCTGCTGTATAATCATGGGCTATTACACGAAGTTGTATAAAAACCTTGGACTATGAACTGGAGAGATGGCTCAGAGGTTAAGAGCACTGGCTTCTCTCGCAGAGGACCAAGGTACGGTTCCCAGCACCCACATAACTGCTAACAACTGTCTGTCTAAGTCCAGTTCTAGGGGTTCGGGCACTCTCTTTTCACTTCCCTGGACATTGCATGACATGAGTACACCTACATACATGCAGGCATACGCTCATACACAGAATACAATAATAACAAATAAAGTATTTTTAACAACATGGAATATAAAGTTCACCAACTAGTAAGATGCTATTGAAGGAGACAATGGTTCAGTTCCCAGGACCCATACAGTTGCCAGCAACCATCTATAGCTCTAGTTCCAGGTACCTGACACCTTCTTCTGGACTCTAGAGTATTGCACACAAAGATGTATTTTCATACAAAAAGTCCCATGCACATATAATAAAAATAAATAAAAATAGATTCAGTATAATCACACATGCATTTACTCAAGTGAATATGATTATTTGTACTGTTATAGTTGTATATATAGCATTATTTATACAATTTTAATATAGATAAATATTACTTGCTTCTCTAGAGAATTAACTATGAGAAATAGTATTACTGAAGCTGCATACTTATAATCTTATGTCTTTTATTAGCCAAACATGTGTCTTCTTGTGTCTGTTTCAGTGGCTATTGAGTAGGACAACCAGTTTCTTTGGGTTGTTTATAGGGACCTGAGCATTGGAATTTGAGTATGCTGTGTTATGTAGACTTAAAATTCTGACATTCTAAATGCTTGCAAACCTGTTAGAAACTTCATAAAGACGTCATGAAGACCATAGATATCTACCTCACCTAAATGAGAGCAGTGGTAATTGGTTTGAAGTAAAGTTTAGCTTCTCTATATTGTCAGCTGCAGATACAGATTTCTGGAGGGGTAGAATAGTGTGAACTCTAGACCTGAGAACTTTCGTTCACATTTTAGCGCTAATTCTTTAATATGTGGTCTTTGAGAAATTATTCAACCCTTCTATGTTTCTGTTTTCTTGTGAAATGCCTCTAAAGATTTTACATAGGAATAACTCAATAGATTTTTTATAAAACAGAAACTAAAATGTCATGTTTGATAGAAGCACTTTGTACAGGTTTTTTGTTTGTTTGTTTGTTTCTCACTCTCAGTTAATTATCCTTTTTCTTCTTTTTGTGGATAGATTTAATGGAATCCTTAATGGTCAGGAAGAATGTATTAGCCTATCTCAATGCGGTAATTGTTCTGCACTGCACTTTAATATACATTATTCCATCAATATTAGCAAGATTAGTCTCTACATTTTATTGATGTAGATTTTGAGAATTAAAGAACCAAGAGACAAACATCTACCTTTCCAGTTCTTAAGTTCATCTACTTTCATCACAGGATCTAAGTCAAAGGTTTATACTTTTTTTTTCACTGCTTGATTTTACAATCTGTCTATGTTTTTAGGTTTTAATCCTGTTCTGAATGAAGCACTCGCAGATAATATATGAACATTGATTTGCTTTCAATTCTTTTGATATTATTCAATTCAGTAACATCCACGAAATCTTTAAAATAGTTTTGCAGATGTTACCCTGATACTAGCCAGAAATTTCTACTAAGTTCCATGGATGTGTGAGCACACGTGAGCTCAGACACTTTTCTCACCTACAATTTGGCTGACTCTTTTCTTCCCTTGCCTTGAATAACATGTTCAAGTTTAGAGAATATTTTTTAAAAAAGCTTCTCTTACAGATGTTGAAGTTCTGTCCTTGGGAAATGTTTCTAGATGATAGTTTTCTTTTATAAGGCTCTGCAATTCATGCTAGGCTCCAGCCCTCCAAAAAGTGAAAACAGAGCTGTGCGTGTATGTGTGTGTGTGTGTGTGTGTGTGTGTGTGTTTGTGTGTGTGTTGAAGAAAGGACAACCTCAGTTGTTGATCTTACCTTCTACCTTGTTTGGAAAAAGTTATTTTTTATTGTTGTTGTTCCATGACCTGCATCAGCCTGCCTAGAGCTTCCTGAAATTCACTTGTCTCTGCCTTCCATCTTATTTTAGAAGAACCAGAATCACAGACATGTGCTACTGTGTTTGGTTTTACATGGTTCTATAGATGTGAACTGAGTTCCACACTCTTGCAAGTTGACCACTTTACCCACTGAGGCATCTCCTCCTCACAGAGTACCTTTAAAAATGCCCTACAAGGAGCAGAAACACAGGTGTAAGACATTGTCATGAAATCCTAAATGTCCAGAGACAGGTAAACTGTAACATCACAGCATGATGCCTTCATAATGATTCATTCTTAAAAAGTAATTAAAGATAGATTAGTTAATGCTCCTCACCAGAAATTATAGAACATGAAGTTGAACAAAAAATTTTGTGTATGCAACTGAGAATCAACCAGCAATAATAAAGATTTTGTAAATTCATCTAAAAGTGAAGAACTGTCTTCCACATTAATTGTCTTTCATATGGAAAATATTCTATCTGAAGTGGAGTTTGCATGCTTTACATTTTTATTATAATTTTTGATAGATACAGTTTGCATGCTGCCAGGTCTGTAATTTGATGTAAGCAAATTCTGTGTTCCTTGAACTCATGAAATGTAGATTCTATTGGGGAAATTTCAAAGAAGAGACTCAAAATAAAAGTAATTATTTCTTCATTTTTATTTTATGTGTATTGCCTGCATGTATGTAAATGCATCATTGTCATGCAATGCCTGTGGTGGACAGAAGCGGGTGTTGGATGCCCTAGAACTGGAGTTACAGACAGTTGTTAGCTATCATGTGGGTTCTTGGATTTGAACCCAGGTCTTCTGCCAGAACAGCCAGTGTTCTGCGGACCCATCACTCCAATTCTACGTGACTCATCGTTTTTAAAACTATAGATTCTAGTTATATTCATACTCCCTTCCCGTTTCTCCACTTTCCTGACTTCATTCGTCTGTTATTTTTAAATGATTTATCAAGTCTAATTTGTGTTCCCCAAATGCTCTTTTTTGTGGCTCTGTCTCCTACATCCTGGTCATATTGTCCAGTATTGCATCCTTACAGAAAACTGACTTTTCCTCTCCTAGCTATCAATTACCAATCATTCCTCATTTAGTAAACTCAAATTTAAAAAAGGATTTATAATAAGAATTTTCAAATTTCATGAATATCTGTAATTTTCACAGAAAAAGAAGGAACTGATATAGTCTCAATGGTCAGGTAAAGATTCCCTTAAACTTTGGAGAAAATCATCAAGAAAGAACATTTTTTTCCTTTCCATTCAACATTGCACATATGAAAATGGACATCATCAGCCAGCCAGCATTTTGTATTGAATAATGAGAGACAAATGAAGGAAGGGAAAGAAGGAAGGAGAAAAAGGAGGGAGGGAGGGAGGGAAGGAGAGAGAGAGAGAGAGAATGAGTTCTTGAAAGAACAATAGAGTCATTGGAACTGACTTTCAGGTTTCGGGAGATAAACAAAGGCTGTGGTAATAACCTCGCTAATTTGAGGAGTCTCTTGAACTACCCTGACCAACAACTCTAAGGGAGATTCTCCCGTCTGGCACTGTGTTTCTTGCTATATAGCCTTCAGCCATACACATACACCCATGTGCAGACACGGTATGTGTCTTTTTCGGTAGGATTTTGAACTAATACATTTCCCTCTGCTTTCTCACACCAACTAAGCATTATTTATCTCCGATCTCTGTCTGACCTGCCTCCTCCCTCCCGGTTTCCTCCTTGATGTTGCCTGTCCCCGAGCTCCTTCTTCCCATTACCCTGCGGTTCTTGGTGTACGCTTCCCTTTTTCCCTCCAAGGTAAACACCCCCATTTCCCACTGCCCTCCTGGTAACACTTGTCTCCTACTTTTCCTCTCTCTCAGGCTCCTTCTTTCCCGTTATTTATGTGGTTTCTTTCCATTTTCCTGGATCTTCAGCTATTGTGAAAAGAGCAGCAATTAACATGTATGTACAAGTATCTCTGCAATAGGATGAGTCATTTGGTTATATGACAAGGAGTGATAATTTTTGAAGGATATCCTGAAAGTTGCTAAGGGAGAAAAGCAACCAGTTATCCAACCCTAGTTATAAATTCTAATACCTACAACAGGGATTGACTCAGCAAATTGTATTGGCACAGTAGTGCATTTTTACCTTGGGAGTAATCAGCATTTACCTAATTGGCCTTAAACTCTACTCAATGGGAGAGAACTCATGTGTGGCACTGTAAGCCTAGACAAGTACTCAAGAAGACAGCGGTTATGGATCATAGAGAAAACCCTAAGTCTGTTACACCCTTAAATAAACTTAATTTCTTACTATGTGTTAAATATAGATCCATATATTTACAGACAAGTATGTCAGTTCTACATATAAATGAGGCTTTTGTAGCAACAGATGGAGACTAATACAGAGTTCTACAACTGGTCACACACAGAAAATAAGTGTCTGTGGGATGCCCAATCCTAAGTGACACATCTACTATGGAACCTCTACACCTAACACTCCTGAAACATAGTGGAACAAGGGTAGCGAGCATACTAAAGCATCTCTCAACTCTTATCAGTAAAGCTCCCTCATGCCATGGAGCACAAAGAGCACAAAAAGTCACAGTTGGCCAAAGTGTAGAGGAAATGAGAATGCAGAGTGTGGATCCTTTAAAATTCATCCACTCAGGGTACAGGGACCCTGGTTGAAGAAGGGACAAAAGATTGTAAGTGCCGGGGGAAGAGGTGTGTGACCATAAGGAAACAGAGTCTTACATATGTATGCGCTTTGCTCATATGAACTTACAGCAATGGTGACAGCATGTACAATGCTCATGTCAATATGACAAAAACCCAGCGTATAGCTGGTAAATTGGGGAGCATCCCCCAACCTTAGTCAAAGAACTATTGGCAGCTCCTCATTTCTGGGTGAGGGTGAGTTGATCTTCCTCCATTAAGGGAGTGATGCTAGATAGACCGACAGGTTCTAGTGGATGAACAAACTTGACTTGATAGGCTTTAACATATATGACGCAGTGTATGAAGTCCTGTGAGCAGGCTATGGGGCATGTATACAGGGGAGAAAGACTAAATATTTTTAGATGTGTGAAAACCACAAAATTTTATAGAAATATGTCTTAAAACTACATGTGTTTTTTAAAAATGTGAACCTTGTTTAACATCAATAAGAATAATTTAAAATGTAGTTATTGGTATCAAGTATGAATATAATTATCATCATAAGTGCTTATTTTATAATTATCAGTTGCAATATTAGGAAAATTAGAACTGTTTAATATCAGTACCAATTTCTGTGCCATGTGGAGAATGGCAGGGTTCTTTACTTGTTCAAAATATAATGCAAACGTTGTTAATGTTAGCAAACTCTTTTGCATGGAAAATTGTCTAGTCTCAGGTGAGATTAATGAGAATCTCTTTCACTTGTTTCTTTATGGAATCACTCATGAAATAAATGCAATTTGAAGAAGTAGCAACCAAAGAGAAAAATAACGTACATGAAATGTTTCCTGCCATGTACACCTGAATGAAATTAACTATACTAAATTGTTTGTGTAAAATAGGAGAGCTGGCTTCATTCATGAATAGGACCTATAACATTGCTTTTTTTGATATAAAAAGTAAATTCTCTGTTGGCCGCAGTACCAAATCACAGGGTCAAATAAAACACACTTATAGAACCCTATTATAAAGGCTCTTCTCCATTCAGTTCAACCAAAATTATTTTTTCACTTTAAATAATTTTCACAATTCTCTCATAAATTAGAAAACAAAATGTTTAGGATTTATATCCAGAATACCAATACAACTAAAATATTTTTAAATTTGTTCATTAACTTAGCCAAATTATATGGACAGAAGATGGTAACTGAGTAAGATCCTTTGGTGGTTAATACCTGACAGACACAGCAAGTTAGACAGTGATCCAAGAGTCAGTCTTCCATTCAGAAACCTAATGAACCCAGATAAGAAAACATAATTCCTGATTAAAGTATCACAGACAAGAAAACAAGGACGATAAAAGGATTGAAGAAGGAAAGAATTCCTTATACCACTTTCCTTTAAAAAGGGAACTCTCAGGGTAGAGAGGAATTCTTCCCACTTACAGAAGGGAATTGGGTGTAATTCCAGGCATTAGAAATACATTGCTTACATTGAGTCCCAGTATGCAGAGGAGCCAAATGACCATTACCCTGAGACCAGGATCTTCATATTGAGCCACTGAGATGACATTATGCTAATGACAAAGACTGACTGCCCCCTTTTTTCCAAACTTAATAGAACAATCACTCCAACTTCTGGAGAACAAGGCACAAAACTTAACATAAGCTTTGATGCAGCGTTCAATATCAGGCCCATAATGGTAAGATCACGGACAGTTCATTCAGTCATGATAGATGGCATCAGTATCAGGATAGACCAAACAGAAAAATCAGAGGGCCCAAAGATAGCCTAATTGAAAATATATGATGATAGTGACATAGGGGAAAACAGTGGAAAGGAAGGTGTGAAGAAAACTTACAGCAGATTTCAAAAACTAGTAAAAGAACAAATATTTGAGATGTCATCATTTAAATGGGAAATGGAGAGGAAGAAGATATAGAGGAAACATTTAGAGAAATAAGAACAGAAGAGTTCACCAACCAGACATAAATTTCCTTATAAATGAAGGTCAGATGTCAATAGTCAGATTCAACTTAACCGAAACAGGTAAGCTGATACATTGTTTAGATAAAGCATTCTTCTCAGTGTAGCAAAATGAAACAGAATAACAGACATGGGATGTCTGACAGATTGCTTCCCAACAGATGTCTCACTGTCCAGGAGACAGTGGCTCAAGACTTTGCACTATAATAAAGGGGGAGAGACAGAGAGAGAGAGAGGCGGGGGGGGGGGAGGAGAGAGGAGAGAGATAGCTTGAGAGAGAGATTGAGAGAGGTCATACTTTGAAAGTAAGGATAAATAATTCTCTCACAGGCTGCTAAATGTTGTGGTAATACACCTTCTCCATTCTTGTTCTATAATAATTGCTACAGTGGGTGGCTGGAGAGATAACTCAGTGGTTAAGAGCAATGGCTCCTTTTGCATAGGACTTGATTGGTTCCCAGTACCCACAGGGCAGCTAACAACAGTCCATAAATCCAGTCCACCTCCATGGTCATTGCAAGACATGGCTGAACTTACATACATGCAGGCAATACACTCTACTTATAAAATAAAAATAATAAGGAAATTATTTAAAAAATAAATGCGAAAGGAAGTTCTTCAAAGTGCATAATAGAGATACTAATGTGTACATAGAATAAAGAGGATGGTAAAACTTACTGGAAGTAATAATTAATTATACACAAATTTAAAATGTTCTACTGTATAAATAAAAATGTTAAGGCATAAATAGATATAAACTTGAATATCAAATTTACAAAATATGTGGGGGGATTTACTATTAGTATAGAATTTCCTTACTTTTATTTTTACTTAATGTTTCTCTTCTTATCTTTATGATCATATTAAAGAGCTAGCATTTCAAAATGGATTGCCATAATCAAAGTATGTCTTTATAAGCCTTATCATGATGACAAAACAGAAATTTATAACGGAAAGCCAAAAACCATCAAGTAGTCAAAGCACACTGCAGCAGAAGTCAATTAATTGTAAAACTAGGCTCTCATACTGAAAAGAGACCACAATTAATCTAGATAACAAGTGTTGAAATGACTCGGGGAATACCGTACCTACTGATAGTACTTTGATTGTAAATGCATTACATTCTCCAGTTAAAATCAAATAATGACTCCAAAACTGCATTGTCTATGAAAAGGATACACATGACTTGAAAGTTAAAGAATAGAATAAAATTTTCCATGTAAATGAATCCAGTCAAATCCAGAAAAATTCATATTTACAACAGACTTAAAATCCAAGGGAGGAAAATTGGCAAATATCATACCCTACTGCCAAGGCTCAGGGGCAATCACAGAAAAGGGGTAGATAGACTGTAAGAGTCAGATACTGGGGAAGACTGGGACAAAAATATCTCTGGACGTGACAGGACCACTTCATGCATGAAATCACAGCAGCTGTGGATGCCTGCAAAGACCAGCCCCAGGTCAAGACAGTAAATATTACAACATGAAATAAGAACAGAAGAGTTCACATGAGGTCCGTACATGAGTCCCCACCTAACTGAGGACCTATAAGCAGTTGAGGGCTTCTGGAAAAGAGGGAGTAACTTTCCTCAAGGGTGTAGCTCTTGGTATGCTGACCACACTCCAGTGGATATTCTCTCACCCAGAAATATATGAGCAGCAGAAATTGGATTCAACGGGTTGGGTTATTAAACAGCAACAACAAAGATGACATAAAGTTAGGGGAGTGAAGAAGTAGAAGTGAGTCTGTGAGGAGTAAAGAGAAGTAGCTGGGAGTGAACGTGACCAAAATACATTGCATGAAGTACTGGAGAGGCGGTTCCGTGTAAAGAGTACCGAGTGCATCCACATGGTCATTAACAACCATCCTTAGCTCCCATTCCGGGGATCTGACATCCTATTCTGGCCTCTCTGGGCAATACACAACACAAGTGCACTTACATATACACCAGCGAAACACTCATACACCAACCATTTAATTTTTTAATGTATGAAATTTTCAGCAAATTAGTATGAAATGCTTTTTAAATTACTGGTTAATATAAAAAGTAATCAATTCAAGAAGAGGAAATGATAATTCTTATGATATATGAGATTATCCAAACTTACGAAGCAAATATTAATAGACATAGCAGGGTCAATGGACTCTAAAATAATAAAAGATGTGGATTTAGCCCCCCCCCCTACATACGATGGGAAGCTGACTGACAGAAAACCATCAAGAACAAAGATAAGAGCAATAGCAACCACAAAACCTGAGAATTAAATTATTCCCTAGACCAAAGGAAGCTTTAGACATAAAGATCATTCCATCTAGCAGCTCCTAAATAAACATTTTTTTCTCGTTAGTACATGAACATTATTCAGAGAAACAGTGTTTTCAAGACACAGGAGGGCAGTTACACACATGAAGTCACAATGGTTGTGACAATTTGCACAAGACCCATAGAGGCTCAAGTCAGACAAGATCCTAGAACAGCCAGGGAGAGCTAGGCACGAAGCTCCACCCCTAGCTGAGGAGCTATTGTCAATTGACTGCTGCTGCTATAGGAGAGTTTTGTTTAAGGGTATGACCCCTGGTAGCTCAACCTCACTCCAAGGGAGAAACTCACACCTAAGAGTATTTGAACAACACAATGGGCTTTAAGGAAGAGAGGAAGTTGGGGGGTAGTGGGGTAGATTTGGGAAGAGATGGGGGATGGGGAGAATATGATCAGAACACATTGGATGAAATTCTCAAAGAATTTTTGATATTTTTAAGAAACAAAAAATAAATAAAAATATTTGTGACAGAAGGCTAGGTTGATCACTTTCACCATTTTTATTAGACTAATACTAGAAGTCTTTATAAGACCAATCATTCAGTAACGTTATATCCAATAGTATCCAAACTGGAAGAAATTTAAATCATTTCTTGTAGATGGCATATATATATATATAATATATATATATAATATATATAAATGTTTTATATGCATATGTATATCAAAAACCCAAACTTCCACAAAAAAATGATTTCTGTTAATCAACGAATTCCACAAAGTTGCAGTATATAAAGCTAGCATTAAAAAATCATCAGTGCAGAGTTACAGAAGTGGTTCAGTAGTTAATACCATTTGCTCCTCTTGCAGAGGACCCAAGCTCAGTTCCCAGCCTCAAGCCGTCAACTCACAACAACCTGTGACTCCTTTATCAGGGTATCAGATGCCTTCTTCTGGCCTCCAACGGCTCTGCATGCATGTGGTACACAAACCTGTAATTGGGCAAAATCCTATTACAAATTGAATAAATGAATCTTAAAAACAAACAAAAAAAAATTGGGGGCTGCAGAGATGACTCAGTGGTTAAGAGCACTGGATGCTCTTGCAGAGCATCTGAGTTCAGTTCCAGCATAGCAGCTAACAACCATCAGTAACTCCAGTTTTAGGGGATGGGACACCCTCCTCTGACATTCATGGGCATCGCACAACACAGGTGCACCTGAATGCATGAAATACATGAAGTAATACACTCATACACATAAAAATAAAAATTATAAATAAATAACATGAGGAGATATCATTAGGACTTACCTGTGAGCTCTCTAACACAGTGAAACACTAACTTAGATCTTCATTCTCTCTCTTTTTCTCTTTCTCTCTCGTGTGTGTGTGTCTGTGTGCGTATGTGTATGTCTGTGTGTGTTTCTGTATACTTATATATTTTCTGTACTGATTTAAATGTATGTGTTTTAAATGTGTACTGTTATTAGTAAAGTAGACTGAAGGAAAAAATCAGTGTTGGAAAAAGTTTTACGATGTTTCATATTCCCCATGTATCTTTAAGATATACTAAATATTTAAGGGGCAGTTTTCTGTCTATAACTTTTTCAAATGCTAGCAGTCTCACTTTTTAGAATCATGGAAAGGACTCATATTCGCAGGTGACTGATGCTAGTCTAAGTTAATTCATGTGTAAAGCTACGTAGTTTTAGCATGCTCTGCGGTTTCTTGGGTGTGATATTCTTTAAGGGAGTGATTTTTAGATAGGCTGACTAGACTCCAGTGAATGGCTTTGCACAGAGGAACATCTAAATACAAATGCTTGACTAGATAGGATATAACATATGTGACAGAATTCATGAAATCCACTGGGTCATATTGGGAGTGAGGAGAAGGGGGTCTAAATTTGATTATGATCTATTAATGAAATGCACAAAACCCAATTAAAATATTTTTAAATAGCATGCTGATTTCATGACCACAGTACTTTATCCTGTGTTTTCACTGGGTTGCTGTTTGTCTGATAGGGTACGGCTAGTTATTGGTCTTTCCATTTTATAATACCACGTTGGCACTAACTTGAACTATTTATTTTGCTCTGCCTCCTTTTCCATCTGCTATATGAGTAGTCATTGTCAGTACAATGAAAGTTAACTTATAATGTGAAATTTTTCATCTATTGTTTAAATTCTGTTTTCTAAAACCAATATTGTTACAGTGGTCTAATAATTTAATGGCTTTGAAATTTCACATTACAGCTACAGCTTCCTTTTTTGGACTCAACAGTGATGAATACTTGTATTTTTCTATCCTTGTTCTACCTGAAGGTGATAGAAAAAAAGTCATGAACAGAATCATAGGTTTCTGTTATAGGTACTAAGTCATTGTTCATGTTTAACTGGTATGTTTCTCATAGTTACTAAGAAATGTTAACATGAAGGAAAGACATGTTCTTTTTGTACCTAAGGTAGGCACTTGAATTGACAACATACTACTTACAACGGAGCTATTACTGATAAGGAATATAAGTATAGTCCCGAATCTAGTCTCAGTCAGAAGGATTTTACTTTCTTAAAGAATAAACTGGTGTAGTTTGCAGTTTAAGAGGTAATCTTGTACAAATTGTAATGTGATAATCTGAAAAAAAAATCATCACCTCTATACCATACATAGCTTTTTTATTTCAGAAACTTTCTAAGCTACATTACAAAGACCCTTTGCCAGTAGAGACAGTTTTCTGAAACAGAAGTTCAAGTGAAAATCATTCACAGAATGTACAGTTAAATGTTCTACAAAGCAAGATATATCATTTCTTCTAATTGTACTTGATAGTGTATCTGCAATCTCTTTGCAAACCAAATATCTTTACCCCTCTAGTTTGTATTGTATTTTCTTTTACTTTGTCCTGTTTTAAAGATTTTTGAAATTTGTTTTAATTGTATTTTATAATTTTACATTGCACTGTAAAGGGAAAATAAGTTTGTAAGTCCTATCCATATATCTTTTTTAAATCTTTGTTGATTTTCTAAGATTTCCTGTAACTTTTTTGACAATCTGAGTGTTTAGGAAAATGTATTAATTTTAAACATGATGTAGAATGTTGGATTAGCAATGCATATGTCCTATATGGGGTACAAGAAAACAACACACTGGTGATTTTACAGTAGATTTCATCAGTGATCTGAACAGCTGCTGATCCTTTCATTTCTAACAGTATGCACTGAGGTTATGGTCTAAGTATAGAGTGTCAAATCAAGACTTAGAATGGGAATATAATATACATTAATTTTTATATGAAAAAAATGTTTGCTTATATTGCATAGATGGGATATTATGCCACTTTCTTAATTAGTTCAGAAAGGTCCTAAGATATAGAGATTAATGGTATGTGTGCATTTATGTGTAGATATCAGGATATATTTTACAGAATGATGAGGATTTAAGTACAGGGCACAAAGACTGCTACAGAATTGAAAAATATAGCCTGTGTCAGTCCCACTTCAACTATATTTCTGCATTTGGAAAATGTATGTATCTTTTTGCTATATATTTTACCTCTTGAAAATCAGACTAGAAGTATGTTATAGAAAAGTTCAAACTCCATTTTCTATTGTCTATTTTTTTATTCCTATTATCATACAAGTTGATATTTAAGTGTCAAGGAGACTTCACTGGTGCATGAGTAAAAGTGGATGTGACCAGAATTTTACAACGGCATTCAATATTCAGTGTTCATAAATAGACTTAAGCACTGAGGTCATATTGGAACAAATGTGTGGACATTTTTAAACTTTTTGCCATAATTTCAGAACATTAGTTTTGATGTAATTATTAAGATTCATTGTAATTTAAGGCAAACTTATGGTTTGTTTTCTAACAAGAAGTTGCATTTTGAACATTTGTAAAATGCTACATTATCATAGAAAAATATGACATTCTAGTAGGATCCAACTCTATTCTACAAAAGTGTTCATTCTGCTAATCTTGAATCAACATCATCAGTCATACTGTTATTCCCCAAGTAGTTTTTTATGAGTTACTTGTAAGCTTCCTTTTCCATGAATGTTAGTCTTTATAGGTATCACATAATTTTATAATCTTGTCATGGGTTGTGTTGGGGGAAGATTCAGTATTCTCTCTCTGTATGTGTGCTTATGTTGTACATGCATGTATGAATATTTCCATGTGTGGGTGCACGCTAATGTGCAGGTCCATGTGCACTTGTGTGTATGTAATTCTGGAGGCCTGATTTTAGTTGCAGGTGCCTTCCTTGATTATGCTCTAGCTTATGTATTGAGGCATGGTTTCCCACTGAAGCTGGAGACTGAGCTTTCTGCTAGTTTCACTTCCTAACGGGCTGGAGGGATTACTTGTGTATTTCCCATGTTATTGGATTGCACCCACCAACCAATGTTTTTCATGAGTTCTAGTTATTCAGACTCAAGTCCTCACACTTGTGAGAAAAGAGCTTTATCCAATGAGCTATCTTCCCAGCTCATAGCTGTTCTGCAACAACCATAATTGAATACCTCTTACAGGTTATCCTTATATGTGTTAAAATGCTGTACACACACATATTCATGTATTTTAAAATTATCATTTGAAATACTTAGTGTAATTGAGTTGAGGTTTAAAATATTTTCTGACTTCACAGACTAAACCACATACTAGTGATGAAGAAGCACTTTTATAAACTTCTTAGATTACTAAGGATCTGTCATTTAATAATACAGTTGTAAGAGCAATACTAGAAGGGGATTTAATTTTACCAAGCTGAGATTCCACCCTGCTCCACATCTCTGAAATTATTTCATTTAATCCCCTGAGAAATATTCAACTCCTCCATTTCTAATTTTTCATATTTTATTGACATCAAAACAGTTGTCACCATGCTCCAATACTATGTCTTATTTAATATTTTTCTGCTATAGCATCTATACGATTGATAACTACATAATAAATAACCAAAATATATTTGAGGAGTTGACTTGAAGAGAGTATAGGAACAGGAGATAGGATATAGGATATCGGTGGGGCTGTGATTTTACTGGCCAAGATTTGCATCTCAAGAATGAAACAGAGGCAATAAAATTTCCAGAACAGGAAAGTTATCCTAAGCTATTCTGAGCTAATCCACTCAGGGTCAAGCCACTATTTAATGAGAGCAGAGATTTCACAACAATGCAGTGTAATCTGTATGCTAGATTTATTATTCTAGCAGTATCAATTTATGTGATTACTATCTTCAGTTTATTGGCTTACATTTTTCTTTCCCCATTCAAGGCTTAGGTTCAGTATAGTAAGGAAATATTAAATAGGAAGAAGGAGGAGGAAAATAATCCTCTAACTGTACATCTCAAAGCATCTGTGTAATCTGTTTCCAAATGCTTTATATTTGGGGAAAATAATTACAATAGTCATTCCTAATAAGGGTACAGTAATGATTTCTAAGCAGATGTACAGCTATTTATTGTCAATGTTGGACAGTTTCATTTATAAACAGTTGTGTTTATGTAACAACTCTGGATCAGACCTACACCATCTGTGTTAGTTAAAAAAGCTTATTTAGGATGTGTGCTGCCCACAGTACCAAAGCGTCTCTTTTGTTTAACTAACAATTGAGTATGCTGTTCTGTGTGATTGTACTCTGTCATTTTACACTTTATTTACCCCAGGGAAAACTCATCTGAATAGTTATTCTTTTATCTACATGCAATTCACTGGAAACTGTATAGTGTTCTGTGATAAATTATCTAAAACATTCATGTCATGAATACTAAAGTATGTGTCTTACAGACTTCTAGAACTAAGAAGCAGTACTTCTAAGTCTGTAGGCAAACAGATTCTAGGTTCAGTATCTGACTTGACTGTTGAGTAGTTATGTAACTTGTGGAAGTTGATTTTTCTGTTTCTTATTTTTCTGTTATTTAGCAAAATTCAGTATGATCATACCTTTTTGAAAGTATTGACAATCAGTGATTTCAGAACTTTTCAGATTTTGTTACAATTTTATGTTCACAATGAGAACTTGCTGAAGTGGGACATGAGTCTAAACCCCAAATTCATGTATTTTGTATGTACTTCATACTCATAGCCTGAAGATGATTTAATGTAATATTTTTAGTGCACCTGTATTTTTACTGGAGCTTGCCACAGGAGGAGAGTATGAAATTCCACTTGCAGTGTCCTGTCAGAACACAAAAGGATTCTATTTTGGAGCACTCAAATTTCAGGCTTTTGGTTTGGGAGGTTTAACAGATAAAAATATTTATCACATAAAATTGACATGAGGATTGAATATTGATGCATGGGAAATCCTTGTTAAACTTTAGATAGAAAAATCATGAAAGCAAGCTATTATTTTCTAATTCAAACTCTTATTCTATAATTGATGGAAGTGGCCTCAGAAGCCCTGACAGTTGGTGCTAGCAAAATGTAGAAACAAAAAAGTTGGTGTCAAAGCTGAGTTTTAAATTCAGCTGCCACCTGTCATGACTCTCTTGCTTTTGTAGCCCTCGTATTTCGATTTTACCAAACATAAAATAAGGTTATGTTTTTAGGAGGTGATTTGATGAAAGATATGTGGAGATTTTCTTGGTTGACTGGATGTATTTTCAAAATTGCATAAGGTTTTCTCTGTGACCCCCAAAAGACATTTTATTTTTTATTTTGGTAATTCTATTTGTTTTCCTTATTACTATTTGCAGAGTAATGAGAAGATCATGATATCTTCTCCTAACTTTTAAATTTCTAGTTTTATTTCTTCTTTCCTTTTGCCTAAAGTATGGCCAAGCTTTATAAATAACACATACTAAAAATCACTGATGTTTTACCCATCAAGGTATAGATTTGGTATGCACATTTTGATTAGTTATTTTAATTCTCCTAAATCATCAACTTAATTATTTTTGTGTGTATGTATATGTTCATGTAGGTGTGTGCACATACATATAGAGACCGGAGGTGAACTTGTGTATTTCTCCATTTCTCCATCTTAAGTTTTGAAACAAGGTCTCTCACTAAACTTGGAGCTTGTTCAGTTGGGCCAGTGAGCTACAGGAAGTCTCTTGCCTTTGCCTATCCAGTACTGGGATTATAGATGAAGACCACGACACTTGAATCTTTTGCTGGTTATCAAACATGATTCCTCATGTTTCTGAGGAGGCACTTTATTGATTTACCTGTTTCCAAAACCATTTTTACTTATTGTTTACCCTTTAATTTGTATGGATGCTGAAGAAAGTGTAATGTGTTTGTCTCCCAACTCTGGTTGGTTTTGTGGCCTTTATATCATCGGAAGAGCTACGTGGAGGGGATAGAGATTCCTTCATTCCCTCACTTAGTTCTTAGCTGGATTAGTTGTGAGGATTGAGACAGTCAGTTAAAAGGAAAGGTGCATAACAAGAAAAGAACATATTTACTTTATTGATACAAGTTCCTTGGCCTTATTTTCACCTTTATTGGCTCACTTTTTCTTATGGAAGATAAAAAAGACCAGTGCATTAATGTTTCAATATGAAACCTTTATCTCTACATTAGTTTTAATCACTGTCTTGATGCTTAAAGTCTTCAGTATTCTGCCCAGTCAGAGTCATCTGTTCAGCAAAGAGAAAGAGATTAATTAACTTTGAATGTGATATAATCATAGAAGAATTTGTTAGCACAAGTATGCCCTGCACACATTTTGGAATATTAGGTATTTGTGTTTTATATCTGATAACTTTGAAGAAGTTTATTTTGCCCAAAATTTCTAGTCATTAAATATTATCTAGAGTTTGGTTCCTAGAAATCTCTAAAGAAGGATTTTTATGGTAAATATACATATTTCAGTTATGTACCTAGAAAATTATGTTTGAGATACAGGTTAGCACCTTTTCATTTTAGAATTGTTCACATTTTCTCATTGATTTTAATATCTGAAAATTGCTAACTATACTGAAAATAACATATGCAAGTTCTTAAATTTAACATGGATATTTTATCTTAATTTATGCACTGGTGTTAGGATAGGTCTCAGAATTGACCATTTTTTGTGAGTTGTCTTAGAACAAAATGTGTCTTTTAATTTTAAAAATTGTGTTTTTTGCTTCTGAACTTTCTTGTATTAAAATTTTACATTTTTTATATTTCATTATTTTTTTAAGCAAGTTCTTAAAAGTGCTTATTTTTATATCTACCATTTTAAATTATTTATCTTTTCTTTTGAAATTTTTCTTCATTTTCAGTCTTTTTTGTTTTCAATTTCTTTTACTCATTACTTTTATATTAGGTATGCCTATATATCATTCCTGTGTACCTTTCAAACTCACTTTATTCTTCCTGTTTCTGCATTTATTTCCTATTTTTACTCAACTCTTGAAGATCGATTTTTAAAACTCAGAATTTTTGTGACATTTTTTCCTTTGTGACTCCTGCCTTTTGCTCTTAATTCACTAAAATATTTTATGGTGAAAATGTATTTATTAATTGTCCTGTTCCCCATCACTATTTTCTTCTGTTGAGAAATTTCCTTTTTCTGTTCATTTTCTTATAGTTTCTCCTTTCTTGACCTCTCTTTTGAAGAACAGTTTTATAATAGTTATGTACCAAAAACTCATCAGTTTACCTCTTACTTAGTTTGCTGGCTTGGTGGTGAAGTTTTTAGCCTTTGCCTTTTTCAGTTTGGCAATGTGAGCCACACAGTTTAGACCAAGACTTTGACTCCCTGGTAAGAGTAGATCTTATTGTATCTGTTGTTTTGGTGTGATAACATCTCCATACTTAACCGCTCCCATTTCTTCTGAGATAATGTACATGAAGGCATCCAAGGCACATGTCTTCCTGTGGACCAGCTCCCCAGGCTAGTATTTTCCTTGATGACACAGTAGGGACAGCCCCCCATCTTCCCACACAAGACTGTCAGGAAGACTACCCATTCAATATGATCTATGTCATGAGCAATCAGCACAGCCTGAGTCTTCTTGTTTTATGATAAGATCTTGGACAGTATTGACTTTTGCTAAAAATTCATGTGGTCTCAATGGGGAGGTCTCCATTGCTAGCAGCTTCCTTACCATCCACTCCTTCTTTTTCTTTGTCTCTGGTCTTAGCAAGCTTAAGTCCCTGGGAAATTGATCCATCAGCCTATATAAATTGGATAATCACAGGAAGCACTTTTGGGAGCTTATAGTGGAAACTCTTTGCTATTGCAGCTGAAGTCACAGGGCCATCTACCAAAGCAGGTGGGGTTTGTTAGGGCTAGATGTTCTATCCAATGTCAAAGCCTTTAGACTTTGTCTTAGGTAGAATTTACCTTCTTTTAGCCCCTGCTTCTTCACAGTACTCGGTGCCAGGGCTTCTTCTTCCTCTTGACATTCTCCTTCCCACATCTTGTCCTGCTGGAGGGGCCATTTTCTTTAAAAAAACAAAACACACTAAACAACAACAAAAATCTCTTTGTGCATATCCATTCAAATTATTTTTTATTGATAATAACTACAGGAAAGACATTTTCAGGCATATTTCTTCAGGTAGCTATCAAGACTGTAAATAAGAGATACCTAGAATTTCCCTTGTAACACTGAGTTTCTTTCACTTTCCTATTTCTTCTCTGTAACCAAGGAATTGGAAGGCCCTGTGAAATTACTATTTTCTGTTTTATGTCTCATTGCTTTTATTTTTAATAGTAAATTTAATTTCATGCTTGTTTACTAATTCCCTATGTAACTTTATCCACTACCTGAAGTAGATTCTTGTTCCTACTGCTGTACATAAACAGTTCAGAGTCTTCTCTTCCTGGAGTGCTCTCTCAATTAAGGGAGGTTTCCTTTGACTCTTCTGTAAGTACTCAGTGCCTTTCAAGACCTTGCTGCATTAAGTTCTTCCTAAATTTGTCTTACTTTATGTCTTCTGGGTCTACGTAGGTCTAGATTGCAAATTCAGGTAGGGATTCTGTGTTTTCCAGTTACATAAAAGTATGAAAACCTTTTTTATTTCCTTTCTTTTTATATGATTTCTTAGAAATCTTTAGTGTATGTTAACTGTTTACATTTTTCTATCCACTATTAAACCTATAACTTCAATAAGAAGGTCATTCAATAAAGGAAAATAATCAAATCTTCTTAATGAGATTTGTTCTATAAAGATAAGTTTTTTACCTTTTTATTAAAGACTTCTTGATTTAATATCAAGAAATGCAATGAGAGAATCACATGGTAAGAAAAAAAGACATTTTTAATTAAAAAAAAAACTAATTTAAGAAATATGTAAACTATCCAGAAAAGCAAATTAACAGCATTCAGGGTTTGAAGAACTTTTTGTATCCAATTAATATTTATGCTTTATTATTTCCTGATTTCAAGAAAACATTCAAATTTTGTTAGCTAGCATGATGCTTGCATTTAATTACTGAATTCCATGGCGATAGCTGATCCCATGAGTCTTGTGTTACTTAATGATGACTTCATGTATGTCTTATGTTCTCTTGACATGTCTTTACAGTTGCCTTGTCAGTGGTTTCTGCATTAAGACTGTTAAACTTTGGGACAAGACTCAGAGTCTTTCCTACAGATTAAATTAGGAACCAGATCAACACTTGCCATTAACTTTTACACTTACAAATTAGTGAGATAACGAAGAGGCATCAGAGTTGTTTGAAAATCTTTTCTCCTACTCAACATTGTATTTCTGTGCATCCTTGCAATATAGTGTTCATGTTCACAAGTGTAAAGTAAAGGTCTATGAAGCAAGATTCTTCAATACACTATAAGCTAGTTCAGTGAAATGACAATGAGCTCTTCTAAAATGTGTCCCAAATATTTCAAAATTAAAATCTTGTTTTTAATATCACATGTTTTCATGATCTGACACAAACAATCTGTGAAGTAATTATTTGATGTATGAATGTACTAATCTAAAAACAAAACATTTGTAGATTAGAATTATAACTCTATTTTGAGTGTATACTCTCTTGCATCAACAATTTTGCCATCTTCCCAATTATAACGTTATGCATTCAATGAAACTGAATTGGTTTTTGCCTTTGAAATCTTAGATATGCATGCTTCACTGTGAAAATCCAGAGATGTCAGGAAACTAATGATCATGGAAGGGGTGCTTTATGGGACAGGAGTTATAATGCAGTAATATTACCAAGATAAGTAGCATTAAAAGTATTTAGAAAAATTGATATAGAGACCTACCACCATAGAAGCTTCTTACAGTATATACAGATACATTATAAAAACAGATTAAGAGGAGTTACCTTATAACAGGAGGACATTGCTCCTATTAGATACCATAGGCTAGCAAAGTGAAATCCCAATGCCAGGAATGTACTCTCTTTTAAAGCTGTCTCCAGTAGTCTCTAGACCCTCAGACATTACTGATCATTGTCCCTGATCTTGGTTACCCACCAGTACTTTGTGATACTAATTGAAAAAGAAGAGTCAACTTATCCCTATTTGTTGATGGTATGGGTATGACCTTATACTTAGAAGATCCCAACAGTTCTACCAGAAAACTTCTAGAAATAACCAACACTTTCAGAAAAGCTGCAGGTTACAAAATTAGTTTTCAAAGATCAGTAGCTTTATTCTATACCCATAACAAGGAACCAGACAAAGCATTCTTGGAAAGCCTTCACATTCACAATGGCCTCAAAAATATCTAAGCGTAAACCTAACCAAAGACATTAAAGATCTCTATAATGAAAATTTTAATCCTTCCTCTTTTGGGGCTTTCCTAGATACAGTCTGAAGGATGAAATGTCTCATAGAAGTATAATGCCAACCGAGTAATTTGAAATAAAAATAGAAATTTAATTCATGGATATTATTTATAAGGGAGATTCCATATGTATAGATTTATGTAATACAATTCTTTCCTATATTATCACTCAGATTACCATTATTATTTCAATAAATAAACCTGTTAACAAAACTTCTCTGAAATTAAAAAGCCTAGATACATTCACGAGCACAGAGATTACTATGATCAGTTTAAACAGCTTTATGTATTTAGAGTATTTAAAACTAGAGAAATGTCAGAGCAGCAACACTTTTTGACTGCCATTGTGATGTGTGTTTAATTAGTTGTGCTTGAAAGATAAATTTGGCCTTCATCACATAGACTCTTCACTATTATTTTAAAAGAGACACGAAGAGAAGGATCTTATACGAAGAGATATTCCATCTCTAGGCTTTGATCAAGAGCACATAAATCTTCCCTCTCAGACCAATGACATGATATTAATTTATAGTTACTCTTTTCTGATTCAAACTGCACTTTGGGGAAACCTTTCAGGAAATTAACTTGCCTGGCTGAAATTATAGAATTGTTAATAACTCACCTTTATGTCTAAAGAAAAATGATTTACATTCTTTGCCTACAGAATAGCTTATTCCCAAGGATGTAAGTACATGAGTGTGAGTTTATATGTGTTTGTATTTGTATGTATTCCCCAGAAGAAATATTTACTTAAGTTTGAAATTTCCATGTAGCCTTTAAACCTTGGTAATCCCACTGAAGTTTACTCACTCACAACCATAGAGTGAAAGATTGTCTGCTGCTAATCCCTTCAACAGTTATTTTTAAAACCAAGAAAGAACCTAAATATACTCATCCATTCTTCAACTATAGGTGCCCATTACTCTGAAAATCATCTACATGCTGTACTTCCTGATAATGGGAAGTGTGGCAGTTACAGCCATAATTCATTAATCTGAGAGTGTGGTCATAACTTGGAAAGATCATTTTTGTTGCTTTTATTTTTCTGAACTTCAGGGAATTTTGAAACACTGATAAACTCATTGCTGAGGTGTTACATTACATTAAAACTGACAGCAAGACAAAACAAAAAATTCAGAGAAAGCTTGGCCTCTGGGAATGTTTTTTCCAACTGAAATTCAGATTAGGATTCCATAGCTGCATGTTCTGTGACTTTGGTAAGCATAATGTATTTTAGACTTGCATATACTAATGACCATAGCCTCTACTCAAATGATGTGCAAAATATTCTATGGCATTTCCAGCACCCAAATAAAGGCCAAACATTTGCTGCTGCACACTACATAATGAGATGGCATGCATTAATTTATTTTATGAGGAGATCCAAGATAAATTTAGTTCAGAATTTATGTTCTGAAAAGACACAAGACCATTTCTTGTATTTAAGTGGGTCTTGGTAACTCTTCTCCAGTTGAAAAGTACTACTCCATTTTCTAAAATCTCATTCCAATAAATCTAGCTAATGAATAATCTCTGAACTCCAGAAGCAGAAGCTTAATGATTTTAAGTCTGAGGCCAACCAGGGCTGCATAGATGGTCCAAAGTCAGCTTGAGAAATATAGTGAGATCCTGTTTCAAGAAACCAAGAGTGAAAATGTATCTCAGTTGTACAACATGTGCCTAATATGTGAAACACCTTGAATTTAATTACTGGTACAATAAAATATATTATAGATTATAGATGATTGACAGATGAAATTTGGATGGGTAAATGAGTGGATAGAAAGATGCTTGGATAGAAAGATCGAGGGAGGAAGGGATATATGATATAGATTGATGATAGTCAGATAAATGATAGATTGATTGATTGATAGATTGAAAGATACTAAAAATAGTTACAAACTAAGTATTGAGAATTTCATCTTGCTTTTCTGTGGTGTTTTAAAATACACACAAAAATTTTTACATCAAAACTTCATATTTAGGACTGACTTGAATATTTGGAAAAGAGCTTTTTATATGTCCATTCAAAGAATGATTAATTCATGTCAGGATAGTTCTCCTACACTGCTAAGTCATACTGCTAAAGAGATTTACATGGTAAAAAGTGTATAAAGTTTGTTCATGAGAGCAGTAAAAGGGAACTTAACCCACTAGGAGATGGACCTATAGAGCTGCCAACCTTTTCTTTGAATTGTTCTCAATGTCAATTTAAGTCTTCTTAACATCTGTTAACAGGTACCTTTTGACTTTACCTAACACTAGTGTATTTTCCTGTCTTATCATTTTATGTACCGATCCTTTTGACATACTTTATTTGCATGTGTCTGTTGTGCTAAAACATCAGATAGATTTGACACTTAAAAATAACATACTAAAACATTTATTTTGATATCTTTTTAATTGAATGGTTGAGATTTTCATACACTATAACTTGATAATATTTATATCCCATCCCCTATCCACACCTCCTGTACTGGCCCCTGCCCAATTTAATGTATACACACACACACACACACACACACACACACACACACAGGCAAACAAGCACATACATACATACATACATACATACATACAGGCCTATAGAGAATGATTTGTGTCCTGAAATGTCCTTCAGTATGGGTCCATCCACTTGGTCTACCTGTATTTCTCTCACCCAACAGATTTCCTACTCATTTCCCATTATCTATGCTGGGAGTTTTGTCTGGTTGGAGCTTGCAAAGGACTTGTGTATACTATTACCTTTTCTATGAGTTCACACTGGTAATTGACCCACTGTCTGGAAGGCTGTTTCCTTGTGGTCATCCACCCATTTTGAATCAAATCTCTCTGCATCCACTTCAGCAATGATACTGAACCTTTGTAGGCAGAGGTTTGAAATTGGTGTCTTAATGTGATAAGCAGTCTGTGGCTTCTTGTTCTCTGCACATTGGCCAATTGTGGGTCTCTGTGCTAATCACCATCTGCTGCATAGAATATGTTCTAAAAGAAACATGAGAAAAAGTTCTCACTGGGTAGTTATGGGAATTATATTAAAATTAAATGAGATACCATCTTTGCCATGAATATTGCAAAACAATCAAACCAAACCAAAAATCAGATCATATAAATTTTATAAAAGATGTTGAAAAATAGGCAGATTTATATTCTTTGTGACACATACATTTTGTTTTAGAAATTATACCAAGTAAGTCAGTGTCTAGAAAAAAATGGAACTAATGTCAACTATATCGCAGAAATACAATGATAGCAACTTTTGCCAATGAAAATCAGGCTTCTATTTGGATGTCTAATGAAGATCTATTCATAATGACTCAATCCATATTGATGTAACTTCATTTGCTAGTCCAAGTCTTGGTTAAAAATCCATAAAAATCATTAAGAAATTTGAAAACATCCATGCTCAGAAACAGTGTAAGATGTAAGAACTAGGAAGTTACATCTAATACATATATATTTATATAATTTATGTAAAATTTTAGAGGCATCATAAACATGCAGACATACATACATGGCTGATATAGTTCCGCATCTTATTTGGTTGTATTTGAATTTATGAAAAGATGTTGAGCAAAGACTCAGCAATAAAAGCCTGCATTGATATGGCCTTACATCTCATTGATACCTGTGTGCAATATGGCTATCCTTAAAAATCAAAACCATGAGAAATTACCTGTCTTCCAGGGAGGAAGCGACTGTTGTTGGTACGACTAATCACCATCCATTCACATTACAAACCAAATGAGCATCCAGGCAACAATACTGAAGCAACCAACAGTGTCTGGCAGTCAGTAAATCACTCTGCTGAAGAGTTCTTTTTCAATATTTAATGATGAATGCACCTCTTAAGTCCCCCTTCTGATTCAGGTTCTTTTAGGAAGATTTAATATTTCCATTTAATATGGAGGCACATTTAAAAAAGAAAACCCAGTGATGTGTGTAGCCCTGTAATGGAAGGATTCATAATCCTCCAAAGGAAATTGCAAGTTATTATTTGATAGTAGTGTTTTAAAACCAAATTTTGATTTTTTTAAACATGACAGAGTTAATTTGTATAGTGCATCATATTATTTGTGCTAAAATTTAAATGATAATTTTTAGTATTCCTTTTATGTAATTGCTTGAATCAGAATTGCTTGAAATTGGAAACTTTACTTACTCTATCTTATTAAATCACAGAATTATATCCATTGATTTCAGTGGAATTTGTGAAAAGACAAATGAACTCTAAACTTACAATTTTTTAAACTACAGCTTATTTTGAAAACTAGAAGACATAGTGAAGGTCTAGGCTTTCTCATTTAGAAATGCATGATACCTTTTATATTATGACTTTCTGAAATTGACTTCTCTAAAATCATATAAATGTTATATGTGTTTGCAAGAAGATGAGACTTAGAATATGAAGGAGCAGGTGGTTTGGGATACAGAGTTAAGTCTTGTGTGTGATGATAAACTGGCACCCTTTACAAAGTGTTCCTGTGGAGACATTGAACATAGAAGATAAAGAGCAATAGGTGTCATTCAAAGGAAAGCAAGCAGAGCACCTACCTCTGTGTGGTCCACACATGCAGTTCCTTTGGTCACTATGACTCAGTTCTTCAACACAAACAACAGGTAATTACTGATATTATTTCTCTGAGAATTTTGTACCTCCTTGGATATATAACAGATGAATATTTACTATTTTTCCAAGCATGACTGAGGCAAGATGGCATTATTTCCAGTTTACACATTATAGATACAAGGTTTTATATTATATTGATTACTATTTTGTAATCACCTATCAAAATATTCTTACTGATTAGAGACCCAAGTGACTCAAATGGGAAATTTGAAACCACAGTGATGCACAGCTATGCGTCACTGGCAAAGCTGAAGAAGAGCCACAAAATATTGATAGTTCTAACATCCAGAAGTCTTGTGCACACATATATAGAATCCTGTGTTAGAAGTCCAGAGATTATTTCTATGTGATGACTAATCTTGTTTGTCAACGTGACTTGTTCTGGAATCAACAAAAATAGAACCTTTTGAACACTCCTGTGAGGAACTTTCTTGATCAGTTTATTTGAATTCAAAGACCTTCCCTAAATGGGATCAGCAATAACTGGTGGCTGCCCAGATAAAAAGGCATGGCAGAAGGAAGCCTTTACTTTTTGCATGTTTGCCTCAGTCTCCCTGCCAAGTTGTTAATTCTGTTGCTCTGGCATTTCTTAGCCATATTAGCACCAATTTGTTCAGTCTTCCAACATAGACTGAAGACCATCAACAATCTAGAAATCCTCCAGACACACAGTGCCAGACAGGCACTACTGGGACTTCCATCTTTGCTTATGAAGCTACTACTGATTTCCCAGCATCTCTAGTTTGAGACAGTCATTGCTGAACTACCTGAACCATATCCTGTTGAGTCACCATAATAAATTACACATATGTGGGATATATATATATATATATATATATATATATATATATATATACACAGAACATACATATATAAATATATGATATACTCTCAGTTCTTTTCTATTAGAAAACTCTGACTAAGACACTCCATAATCAATGATTAAACAGGAAGAATTTAAGAACTTTTCTCATAGTCAAGCTCATGGTCAACATTAATTACAGATAAATAACAAAAAGGAAAACCAGAAAAATCAAAAGTGACACAGGGAGAAATCCAGAGGTAAGCAGACACCTTTTCTTCCAATTGAGCTTACACAGGTTATACTTAATTCTTCTCATACCAATCAATGGCATGATTGACTGTTGCAGAGTAGCTAAAGAAAATCTGTCATAAAAACACCCTGTATCTGTCACCTGCCAAAATTATAATCTATCTGATTAAAATATATATTGAATTTTATTCCAAAAAGATAGGCAAAATAAACCTTATCAATTAGGGAATGATGAGGATATATGGGAAATGCAGATTCTCAGAAGTCTCCAAGGACCAACCTTGGAAACAAGTATTTGTAAGGATTGAAGTTAAGATCTGTTATGTTAAATCTTTTCTGTGCATTTCTGCTCAGAGTATTTTGTTACTTAATACTCATTTTTACGGTTAATCTTTTTTAACCCTCTTCTAAAACATGTAAGATACTAACATTAATGGATACAGAATAACATTAATTTTGTCACATATACCAAATGAAAAGCCAAAGTGACAAGATCTACAGAAAATTATGGGAAGCAGAACTTTCTTCTATTTTCTATGTAGATCAGATATCAAGAATAGAGGGGCAAAGGCAGTCCAAGTCATGTGAAGTTATGGATTCAAGTGAGTAATGGGAAGAAAGTCCATAGTGTGTGGGTCGGAGACATGGACACTGCAAACAGACCTGCTGTGATCCTTTGTGTCTGAGCATCATTTTTCTGCATCTTTAAGTTTGGGCTACAAACAGCACTTACTTACCTCATATAATATTTTAGAGAATGACATTTCTATTCGGAGAAAATGACTTTTCTATTTCTGAATATATTTACTTATGCCTTAGGTACAGGCTAGGTTACATGCTTCCATGTAAAATGATATTGATATAAAATAAGAGCTGGTAACTCTTTCAATATTAATTCCAATATATAATATAGTTCAAGAGTTCATATAAAATTCATATTGGAATTTCAAAGATATAGAAAGTTAATTGTGCATAACCAAACTTCAGCTAGGATTTATTTCTTCTGTATTGTATTCTTCTCAAAACAACATTCAAAATTTCCTAGTGAACAAATTACCCCCGTGTTTACACAGAGATTTTTACTTTTTTGCAGAAAACCCTGGAAAACAAAACAAACAAACAAACAAAAATGTTTCATAGCCACTGATTTCTATCTTCCTGATTTTTTCAGTAAAATAATAAACACACAGAAAATAAATATCAGCGAAGCAATGAATTTCTAATGAAACTGATTTTGTTATATTTTAACACATAGACTTGCTATTTTATACTCCCTTGTTAGGATAGATCCATAGTTTTCCTCTCTCCTGCAAGGGACAGGCTCCCAAATGTGATTGACAGCCCACTAACCAATGACTTAAGACGGGAGATCTTGTGGAAGCTCAGGGAAGGCTCGGAAAGAGAGAGGCAGGTGTGGCACTAGGGCTCCATCTCAGGGGCGTGTTCCAGAGGTCGGCGGACTTATGATCAAAATGCAGGCTCTGAAATATGAAACCATGCCCACCCTCCACTCCCCCAGATTGAATCCTTTGTAAATAACATGGAATAAATTAATTTCTCTAAAAGAACATTCTCTGTCTGCTCAATCAGTTCAAAGCTAGGGCTGGAGAGGGTTAGGATGCATGTTGGGCCTCACCCGAAAGAATTCATGATATATCCATTATAGTATTTATTACACTAAATGAGGACTTCTAATCTCTTCCCATTACTTAACACATGAGTCAATATATTTTTGTTGCCCCCCCCCAAATAATTAGAATTGACCTATTTCAGAGATGATTTGCACAGCTCAACTTTTCTGATACAACCTTGCAAAATTAACAAGAGACATTAAGAACTATGCATGACTTGGAGCTAGAGATGAAGCTCAGTTAGTAAAATGCTTGCCTGGCAAGCATGAAGAACTGCATTCCAAAAACCTGTGTAAAAAAACTGGGAGGGATATCATGTGTGCTTGAAATCCCCATACTGTCAGTGCTAGAAGGAAGACAAGAGAGATAAATCTCTGGGTCATACTGGCCAGATGGCCTAAAATACTTGGCGATATCCAGGCCAACAGGACAGCTTATCTCTGAAAACATGATAGACAGCACTTAAAGAACTACATTTAATATTATTCTATGGCCTCCACATGCATGCACATACATCCATGTACAAACACTACACACATCTATGAGCACATGGACACACAAAATTTTATGTGATATTTCCATTTCTTCATTTTGTTCTAAGTTTTCTCTTATGACTGTCAATCATACAAAACTGTTGTGGGCACACCATGCAACCTACAGGACTGATTTGTGTAAAGTACCTCCTTGAGAATAAGTAGACTTTGGGAATGGAAATGACTAAGGTGGTAGTATATCATTTCTTTGATCACACTGCTCAATTTGACAAAAGGGGAGAGATTTTTGCAAATGAAACGAATGTTGTTTTCAGTTGACTTGGTTACTAAGAAATTATCTTGGATGGGTCTGACCTAACTGGGAAATCACTTTGAAAGAGGATCTGAATTTGACAATGTTTTCTGCTTCAGAAGCAAAGAATTTGAATTATTCACCCGTATAGAACATGGAGAAAAATACCCTCAAGTTTCAAATGAGACCTTAGCTCAAGTTTAAAATTCTGTAAGTAAAGAATCCTGTGCAGACATGCCCAGCCTAGGCTTGGTGTGCACATCTGTAACCCCTACTTTTGGGAAGGTGTAGCAAAAGGAACCAGAGTTTCAGTTCAGCTTGGGCTGTAGAGTATGACTCTGCCTCAAATAAACCAGAACAAAAGACATGTCTAGATGTCTAACCCATGGAAAATGAAGTAATGCCGCTTTATTTAAAGTTGCCAAGTTTGTTGGAAGTTTGTTGTGCAGCAATAAAACAATAATACTAAAAGTTGTTAAAGTTTGGGATCCATCAAAGAGGTCTCTAAACTTCACTAAACTAAAAAGATAGAATAAAGTGTCATAGCAAATAGACCTATAGTGGACGGTGCAACCATGTAAAGGGAATTCTATAGCTTCATTTCATAATGATCTTCAGCAGTGCCTAGGACAGGAAGACTTTGCTCCTAGTCATTTGAATTCAGCAAGTCAGCAACTCTGTTAGTAGGAAGATATAAGGAGAAAGATGGGGATACAGGGTGCAGAATGTAAAGGATATCCCTAACTCCCAACTGCATATCCTTATCTAGAACAGTGACATACCTGGGGACAATGAAAGGCAGAGCAATGAGATCTAGGGAGAGAAAATAAGCATCTGAATGGAATACCTAGCCTTCTAACACAGTGAACATGGAAGGAGAATAAGGTTCTGTTGGGATATAGGAAAGTCTAGTCTCAATTTTAGTAACTTAGGCAAAACTGAATCAAGAAGAAATATTTGAAAACATCTTCTCTTTAAAAATATGTTCTTAGCTTGGCATAACAATGCATGCCTGTGATTCCAGCATTTAAAAGACTGAGACAAAGGGGTCTGATTTTACACAATTCCTGTCTTAAAAACAAAAACAGAGAGTATACTTTTACCACTAAAATATGCAAGTAAATATGACATGATATCACAGGTTTTTATTGTTTTCTTTTTGTCAGAAGATGCTTCTGTATTTCAATAGGCACACTGTGCTACCTCTCTTTTCTCAATTTATCTTTCTCTTCAATGATCAAGGACATATTTATATGGCAGATCTTATATGATACTTTTGGACTATTTGTTATAATTTTAAATGTGATTCTCTGAACATCTGCTAGTAATTTCTTAATTTACTCAAATTTTTCAATAGAAAGAAGGACAGAAGAACTGGGACATCACACTTGCCCTTAAAGAATTAGCCCGCAGGGAAATCATCACTGCTTTTTTATTTTTATTTTTGAAAAGTGATCAGGGATCTAAAATACTTTTCAATTTGTAATATAAACATGACTTCCAAGTAGCTGTGGCTAGAATTCTGGTTTCATCACTCTGGCTATTTCTAGAGAACTAAATTCAACTCATATTTCTTAATGAAATCTATCATCTCTGAAACAATATGCTTTTATATAAATTTAAACAAAACTTCAGATATGAGAAGGTCTAACTTAATTTGCATATGCTAAAGAACAAGTGTTACCTGATAGATATCACAAACACTGTAGAGATTTGTGCATATGTTTGTGCTGTTACATGGTATCATTATTTATAAAAAATACTAGAATGCAGTGCTTCAAATGGAACTCTGATATTTTCCTTGGTATTTAATATATTCACTTTAAATATTGCTGCAATGCAAGAAACACCTTTGCACTTTGCCATTTGCTAACACAGAGGCCTTAGAAATAAATCTGAATATTTTGTGTCAATGTTCATATATTAATGTGGTGTAATCTTTGACAGCATTGTTGGGAGGTACTACTGAGTATTTGCTTCTGGCTTACACTGATTTCCAGTTTGAACTTCCCAGTCTCCAAGGCTGGCGGTACCATAAGGGAATGCACTGTTTACAGTGCCTCTTTGGAAATTTACTAATTCAAAATAAATACACACATGTTCATAAATGATATCTCCATCTGCGTAATTGTCTTGACATAAAATGGCATAACATGAAAAGAACTTAGAAACCGTATGCATAAAAAGGAAGGGAGGTAAATTTTTGCAGTACTGGAAAATAATGAAACAGCCTCTCTTCTCACTGCTTGTCATTTGCTTCATTTGGGAAAGTCCTACGGGTAAGAAAGGAAGGGAACTAGCTAAAATTGGGCACTTGAAGCAAGCCACAGTAGATGTACAAAGAGGGTCCACTTCCGTCTGCATGGGTTGTGTGTATCCGTTCTGAAGAATCTAATTTTGTATTTATTTAGACTCTTCATGATCACTTGAAAAGACTTAATAAAATATTGAGCACTAAAATATTGAACTCGGAAAAGAAAATCAGACAAGAGGAAAGATTTAGGAAAACATCTGGTAACAGTAATGGTAAATTAGTATAGAAAATGAATGCATTTACCAGATGTAAATCACGATTTGTGTACCAGTCTTCTAGCCACAATCACAAAATGACTAATTATACAAGTCACTGTTACGAAAATCCCTCGACTCTATAATGTAGAGAGAGAAAATCCAGTCAGTAGGAAATCTTGCTAAGTGGATTCTGATGGATAATAATCAGGGAAAAAGTGGAATACTTGATTTTATGTTAGTTTTACATTGGTGCCACAATTGATTACTGTACAGTGGTTTAAGTTATGTTAAAAACTTTTATGGCTTCAATTCTGGAGGTCCATAGGACACAGGTCTGACTGCTTAAGAACAAATTGTTGGGAGGTTAACTTTTTTATGCAGACTTTAGGAGAGGATTTGAATTTTTTTCCACAAAGGAGTGGCCACACCCATGCCTTGCTGCCTTAGAAGCATTTATACACATGCAAACAAAATACTCATTAACATAAAAATAAAGTAATAAATAATTAAAAAAAAATCTTTTTTTAAAAGCCTTAAGCTGGAACTAGGTGTGATGATGCAATTTGGTCATTCCCACATTTTGGAAAGTGGAGGCAGGTAGGTCAGGTGTTCAAGGCCATCCTTAGTTTTACTGAGAGTTTAAGCACAGCCTGGCCAACACGAGACTGTCTGTACACCTTGTCCATTTCAAACTGCGTCTCTGTGACTTTTCTCTTTTTACATGTTTCTCTCTTACTGAATCTGCTGGGGGGAGGGACTTTTACTTATAAGGTTTGCACTATTAGTTTGGACCCACTTGGGTGATCCTGGGTTATGTCTTCATTGTACAGAATGTATCCTAATTCATACTTGCAAAATTCCTTTTGCTATGAAAGGCACCATACTCACAAATCAAAGGATTAGGCAAAGATAAGTCTAAAGACGATTATTCTGTTAATAACAAGAGGAAAAACATGAACTTATAATCATGGCAAAGGTTGTAAATGATTGATAAAAGGGTAGAAAAAGTTTGACTCATTTACAGAGGAAATGAGTTAGTTGAAAATAATACTAGCGCTGGAGAGATGACTTAATAGTTAAGGGCACTCGCTGCTCTTGTGGTAGACCCGGGTTTTATTCCCAGAACCTACATAGCTGCTAACAACTATCTGTAACTCAAGTTACAAGACATCCAGTGTTATCTTCTGACCTCTGCAGGAATTACATGACATGGGAGCACATACATACATGCCGATGTTATACTCATACACATAAAATAAGAATAATAAAATACTTTTAAAAACAGAAAATAAGAATACTCAAGAAAATAAAAATACTCCAAAAATATATGAAACACAAATAAGTGTGGATTTTTAAAGCTACCTAAGAGGCAAATGGTATTAGAGGAAAGGAAAAAAAAACACTTTAGTGTTTGTAGGGGCACCCTTGTACATGCACACAGAGGCCAAGAGGTCAACATTTGATTGATTCCTCTGTCCCCTTCTATCATGTTTTTTCAAAACAGAGGCTCTCATTGGTCTGTTGCCCACCATAAAGATTTAGATGTTTCAGCAGGAAGTCCCAGATCTGCCTGTCTCTGCTTCTCCAACACTGGCATTGCAATCACGTGCTGTCATACAAACCTTTTTTTACCTGATATTAGCAATTAAATGCAAGTCTTCATGCTTGCATGGCAAGCATGTTTCCCACTAAGCTTTATCCACAAAATGAACTTTCATTTCATGCATTATATGGTCAGATTTTGTTACTTGAAATTCTGATAAATTACAGAAAATAAACTCTAACTATCTTTTGTATTTGAAGTAAAATAACTAAATGTAAAAGTATTTTGTACAGTATTATAGTGATGTAGAATCAAAATATGTGTGTGTTCATACTCCATATAAATGCAAGTAGGGACTTAACTGGTGAGGAGAAATGAGAGTAATATCAAGGAGAAGGAGAGACAAATAACACTGCGTTAATAGCACCAAGTGCCCTGAGAAAGTCATCACAGGGAAACATGTTACTCTATAAGACTACACACACACACATACACACACACACATATGTGTATTATGTGTACTAATAACTGTCTGTAGCCCCAATTCTAGGGGATTCAATGACCTTTTCTGACCACAAGAAGTTGTCTAGGTTTACAATACCAGACATGAATTCTGACTTACCTAGTGGGCCATAAGTCCAAAGAGATAGCTGTTTGTTAACTTCTCGATAAAAGTCCCATTGTTACACCATTGGAGATATGTTGCTAGGCAGATCTTTGTTGTGGTTTGCAGGCTTTACAGCTTAGAGGACTATTGATTGCTTTTCTCCCTAGCAGCGTGAAAAGAAACCTTCAAGTACGACTAGAGCTAGTCCTCATGGAGAAGGTTTCAAAATCAATTTCAACCCTATACTTCTAGGTCATATGTCCAAAGTGTGCTATATTTTCAGCAACAGAGTCTTCAAGTTTGGGGAGGAACCAAGGGCAATGACAGTAGTCTCCATAGTTTTGAGAGTCTCTTGGAAACCCCTCACCAAAACCTGAAAGTAATGTTTCCTTTGATAGATGCTAGTGCTTGGCTAACTAGTCTGTGGCTTTTGAGCATTATCCTCTAAACACACACACACACACACACACACACACACACACACACATATTACATAAGTGGACTTATGGACTTATGGCCCACTAGGTAAGTCAGAATTCCTGTCTGGTATTGTAAACCTAGCCAACTTCTTGTGACTAGAGGAATCATATATCCTAGGGGAGAACTTACTAATACCATTTTTATAATTCAGTATAATTTATTTTTAAAGAATATTTCATTTGTTGTTTTATTTTAGATGTATGAGTACTGCTAGCATGTATGTAAGTGTACCCATGATATACAATCCCTGCAGAGGTCAGAAGAGGCCATTGAACTCCCTAGAACTGTAGTTACAGACAGTTGTTAGTCACTCTGGAGGTGCTGGGCATCAAACCTGGGTACTCTGTAAGAGTAACCAGTGCTCTTAACCACTGAGCCATCTCTCCTCCTCCATGATCCATTTTAATTTCTAAATATATTTTAAATACTTAAACCCAGCAATAAATGTAGTTCTTACTCATCACTAAAGGACTTTGTTTTGCTGCAGCAACTGGTCAAAATTCAGGGAATAAAATGACCATGAGAAGTCTAGCCGTAACTGATATCTCAATAATGCAACCTCTACCCTTAAGTCTTAAGTAACATCATGGAAGAGGGACTGAAAGATTGCAAAAATCAGGGGACCATAAGGCCCGATATAAGATAGTATCTTCTAGATATGACATTGTTGCTACAAGCATGAAATCTCAACAATGTGATTGCCAACTTGAGTAGGAGAAATTTCAGAAGACCTTATCCCTTGATGCAGAGCTATAGGCAATAAGTGGCTACTGTGAAAGGGGAAAGGGGGAATTCTTTTTTTTTTTTTTCTGCCAAGGACGAATTCCCCTGATAGAGTATTTAATCCTGAGTGGTCAGTTTTAATCACATGTATATAAGAGTAACAGTAAATGGAGTCAGTAGATTGTGTGTGTGTGTGTGTGTGTGTGAGTGTGTGTGTTGTGTAATAATATTAAAGAAGAGGTAATGCATTTGAGAGGGAATGGGGACATGGGATAAATTAGAAGCTTAGAGAGAGATTAAAGTGATATAAAGTATTCATTGTATAATTCTCAAGCAATTAAAATTTAATCTTAACAAGTAAATATAAAATGGAAGAAAATAGACATGTTCTATGAAGCAAATCTAATGTCAATGACAGAAAAAGTTAAAATGTTCAGTAAGTTCATCTGAAAGTTGAATCTTGGCAATAACAATTTGAGGGAGCATTTCTTAAAACTTTCTATAGGCAAATCAAAGTTTTCAGGTAAAAGAGAAAAAATGAGGTGTGGGACATTGTTTTTCAGATAGAGTACAGTGCCAGCTACTCGCCCATTGAACCTAATTAGTACTGCATTGAAATCATGTAAGAATTGTCCAAGCTAATCCATTTGATGTTCTTGTTATACTTTGCTAGATTCACAATGTCATTTCCATTTGGTTACAAGTCATAGTCCTTTGTAGCACTTCTTAGATATTCCTACTTTTGAGAATTTTCAGATAGAGTTTTAAAGTTCGGTAAACCAAAGAGTTACCTGAAAGGAAAATTCTTCCCCAATCAATGGCACACCTGGGTAAACAGATTTACTTCTATGAAATTCACTCTAAGAATGAGCCACAAGAGAATGTTTGGGCAAGAAATGAGGCTTGCCTCTGATTTCCGATAAAGATTTTAGTTGAAGCTGTGTGTGTTCACTTAATCTTGTTAAATGTAGCACAAAACACTAAGTGTATTAGAGCGTGTGCTTAAATGATAACAAACCCTGCTGCTAAAGCTAATGGGAAACAATTCTTCTCTGATTTTGTTGCCACAATCGAACATCCGTTCAGATATCATTTAACAGGACTTCAGTACACTCTTCTTTGCTGTTGTCTTTGTCTTTCCTTATTGCTAAGCAATGAGTTCCTTTTGTTCTTTACTTTTATTTTTGTTAAAGGGATAAAAATCGGTCTACCATTCTTCCCCAGTGAGTACTAATTTGTGAACTCATGCCCATAGTTAAAGAATAGTACAGTTTTGATGGAAAAGTAGCAAGAATGAAACCTATTTATGATGACTCTAATTAAAATTAAAATGTTGAGACTACCTTCTCTTGTTGAAGCTGTTCTCTGCATTAAAAGATTTTATTATACTTGAAGCTTCATGAAACTTTATGAGTTGAATGGGGGAGGGAATTTCTACAGAGCAGAGAAAATTCCTAAATCTTTCTCTTTTTTGTTCCTTTAGGAGGACTAGGTCTACTCTGCCTTAAGGCAGGGTGATGACCTTCAGAGTCCCTAGGAGTCTTGAATACCTATAAAATAGAAAGTGGTTATAAAAACTTTAGAATACATCTTGAAATGGTTATGAAACTATGTATTCCCTGAAGCATTTGCTACATAAAAGAATCAGTATTGTTTAACTCTTTCTTAAGTTTAACACACACTAAAATGCAGGGTTTGAAAATGAATAAATTCCCTTTTCAGACCTTGATAAGAAATAATGGTGGTGGCCATGTTCTTCCAGACCTCAGCAGGATATACCCGAAGCACCAGAGCATGTTATGCAGTTATTATTTGTTGAGACACTTGAAAAAAAAAGTGTGACAGTTATTAATTAATTCAGGGGCATGCATTCCACAGAGCATTTGTAGAGGTAAGAGAAGAACCTTTGGGTATTGGGACTTAGTTTTCTCCTTACAAAATATATATCATCGGTATCAAATTCAGAATATCAGGCTTGACAGCAAAGTGCCTTTACCTGCTGAGTCCAAATATATCTTGTGAGGCCAAACATATTTTCATGATTATTAAGGTATACATTGTCATGGCTTTCTTGCTAAGTTTCATTCTACTATAGTTGATTAATAAAGTGAATAAATAACCAACTGTTGTGCCAATTTGGATTTGTTCCCTAATAAAAATAGTTATGGGACCTCCTGGATCTATCTAGTATAGGGCCTAATAAGGTATATTTGGATCATATTAGTTGATACTCTGCTTTTCTTTTTCTTTCTTTTAGTTTTTGATGTTTTTAGATAGGATCTCACTGTGTAGTTCCAGTTGGCCTGGAATCTGCTATGTGCCATCCCAGGCTTGCCCTGATCTCACAGTGATTCACCCACCTTTGCTTTCTAAGAACTAGAATAAAAGGCCAGTGCTACCACACCCAGCATCGAGAATTTTTAATCAACTAAAAGTAAACCTTAAAATGAACCCAGTTTAGGAGTACAAGTACAATTGTGATTAGCTTGCCTGATTTATTTGCAGGAGCCTAATCCTACTTTTATATTGCTACATAAATGTATAGAATTCTAACAATGTTAAATCAAAACTACTATTTTTGCAGTCTGTAGGTAAAAGAAAAGTACATTAAAATATTTTGAAGAATGCCACTGTTAGGTTACTGTAAACCAGGAAATATTTTATTTGGTTTATTATTATTTTGTTACTTAATAATTCTTATCTTTATTTTCATGAAAAAGAAGTAGATCAAATAATGAGATTGCTGGGTTTATACTAAGAATAAAGGGCAAATGCAAGGCTCAAGTCTATATTTGCCTGTCCTTTGTATCTTATCATCACATGAGTCTCTTCTCAGAGGGTAACATGATTTCTTCTCCAAAGTTACATGTTGAAAACTATGTTCAAAGTTATACAATTAACTAGAGGCAACCCTGGACAGAATACTTGGACTTTAAGTTCATAATGTTGTTATTTATCTTACTGTGTTTCAGTGTCTCCCGTTGCCCAGTACAGAGAAGAATGAGAAGCTAATGTCTTAATTATAATGCCATTTCCATATTATTTGTTTCCAAGAACTATGTAAAATATACTGTAAGAGAAAATGCCTATTAACAATTATTATATTCTTTATTTTTATAAAAAATTAAAATAACTTTACTGACTTGAGCATTTAATACAATGTATTTCTATCCTATTCAGAACTTCTCTCCCCCAGTTACCCCACATTATTACCTCCAATTTTACGTCCTCAATTATTATTTATCTTATTTTTAAAATTACTTTATCATTTTTATTCTATATGTATAAGTGTATTGCCTGCATGCATGTAAGTGCACCGTCAGAAGAGGGTGTTGGTTCTCCTAGAACTGGTTCTGGATGGTTGGTAGCCACCATGTGGGTACTATGAAACAAACCTAGGTCCTTTGCAAGAGCAGCCAGGGCTCTTAACTGCTAAGCCAGCTCTCTAGCCCCTGGAGGTAGGAATTTTATGCAGACAATTTAAATTTAAATGAGGTTATACAGTCAAAACACCAACCTGATTAGACTTGTATCATCAGAGAAGAGGACATATCCACAATATCTCTCTTCATTCATGGTGTGAGGACACAGCAATATGGTAGCATTTTTAGAGCTAGAAAGAAAGGTCTCTTTGGAAGCCAACACTGATGAATCTTTTCTGTTTTATTCCCTACCTGCAATGTCAGAGGAAATTAATTTTCTATTTTAAAGTCATCTATCCTGTAGCATTTTGCTATGGGAGTCAAAGGAGACTAAAAAACATGTTGTCTAGTCCTGACTCTAGAGATGCAAGGTTAATGCTATTAATTAACCAAAGGGATTTCTAGAAAGCAACTGCTCTGCTCTTAAGAGCTTATAAATACTGCAGCTCGCTAGTTTGTGTTGGCCCTTTCCACTGCAGAGTTTTCTGGGTCCTACCTCTGAGGATATAGGTAGCTGTTGTGTAAGTTGCCAGGAAAATTCTGAAACATCAGCCCAGCCATCGTTGTACTACAGCAAAACTGGCACCTGATCTCTGAGCCTTTCCAAAATAAAAGAAAGTCTACATTCTATTTACTAGAATTGCAAAAGTATCCAGAAGTACATGGTTTCTCTTTATTCAAGAAAACAGTAAGAGTCTTTCCTCCTTAGATACGGCTGAAGCTATCAAAGTCATTTCAAGAGTATCTTCAAATTCCTAACTCTGAAAATGACAGCAGATAGAGAAAGGTACTGGAGAAAAACGTGGTTTCTGTGTTTCTGGAGCTGCATCTCCAGCTAAAGAAAAGCACAGATCCTATTAACGTTGTCTTGTGGCTTCGTTTCCATCTAACAAGTGACGGTGAGGAGCTGAGTTGTTGCTTTTAGTGGTCTAAATATTTAGTGCAGAATTTGACCTCTGCAACCACAAATTATCAATAGTGGAATCTGATTACTCTTGCAACAGATCAGATTTCTTTTATTGACTATACATTATGATGTTATAAAGTAGTTCTGATACATGCCTACCTCATTTAAAAAAAATTGTGAAGACGTGGTTCTTTCTGGATACCTGTGACTACAATTTATTTTTCTTTTTCTACTAACGAAAGCCTATATTTATATTCATTTTTTCCTACCAATTTTCAATGTAGATCAAATTAATAAAGTAAATTAAAATTCAGTTTTCCTTTTGGGGAATTCTCTATTAAACATATATATTGACTATCTAATTTAATTTTAAACTCAGTAGCAATGCAAATGATGAAAAGTTAATATTCAGGCTATAGTTTTCATTAGTGATATTTGCCAATGGTAAAGTCAGTAAGCCAAAGAGAAATACACACAAAGAACTCAAACAGGAGGGCTTCTGCTCTTTTAGTGATAAAGCAAGCATAATGATTAAGCATTACAGAAACAATATTATATTACAGGATTGTTTGTTAGAAATTCAGCCATCCTATTTTATTTCTGTTAGGGAACTTCCAAAGTGTTTTTGAAGAGACTGGTTCAAAATCAATATCAACTCTCTGAGAAGTATTGCACCTACTGTGAGCACACAACTCCATAAAACCTGTATGTATTGTTAGTGGAAAAACATATAGTCAGACACCCCTTTTTAAAACCCATTTCCTATGATACCATTTTCATTTTTTAAAAAATATATACTTTTTAAATCTCATCATTTGAAAATAGATTATTATAATAACACAATACATCTATTAGTATGCCGTTAGCCTTTGTATTTAAGATAACATCAAAATGGGACTAATTGTGAATTTAAATGATCATAATCATTATTTGATATGTAGTATCAAGAGTCTGTAAAGGTTATGAATGTGTTTACCATGCTAGACTTCTGCATCACATGTTTTCCTTATCTCTACTCTATCCACAGTAGAGATTTAACCTAAAAAGACTTGCTCCGGAGCTTCTCTTTCAAAATCTAAATTTATTGCACCTTACATGATATAATTTTGGAATTATATAATATTGAAAAATGAATAAAGATTTATGCACACATATAAAAAGTAAAGAAATAAAGTATAAATATATGAATTAATTGATTAAATCTGTACATTTGGAGGCAAGTTCTTTCTTAAAAGAAGGACTTCTGCCCCATTAAACTCCAACATTTTATGTTTTACTTTTTATTTTATTTTTGAGACAAGAAACGTCTCATATAGCCCAGGATTGTCTTCAAATGTGCTCCACAACTCAAGCTGGTCTTTAACTGCTACCTATACCAATCTATTCCTGAGATTATAAGTGTTTAACATCCCATATGATTTATGTCATGCCAAGAATTAAACCCTATGCTTTATGCATACATGGTAGGTAAAAAATTACCAACAGAGTTACACATAAGCCCCTCACTTTTAAAAGTCATATTTATCTACATGTATGTACATCTATGATGACATGAAGCATCAATTATTTTACTGTATTAATTGCTATTTTCATAAGGATAGTCATTTGACTTGGAGAAATGACTTAGCGTTTAAGAGTACTGGATGCTTTTGCAGAGGACTCAGGTCCAATTCCCAGAACATGGCAGCTATAACCATCTATATTTCCAGTCCTAGGGGATCCAGTACCCTCCTTTGAACTCCACAGGCATTATATAACATGGGTGCACCGGCCTTCATGCAAACAATATACTCATAATATAAAAGATAATAATTACTATCTTTTCTTTAAAAAAAAGATAGAGACAGATGTTGAAACAACATGTAGATCATCACTCAGCTCACTAGAAACCTTGTAAGTTACTAAACACCTTCATTTCCTCCTGTTTTTACCTAAGTAAATGGAATCTCAGTGGCCATTGAATTTAATATAATTTTGTCTGCTGGTAACATTCTATTTCCGAGCCATTTCTTATAGATTTTGGTGTCTCTATGTTATCTTTTATACTTGCATTCTAAGTTAACAATTTATGAAAATTTATGTCATATTTATTAGAACTGGAAATTGTTGATGTTACATACAACAGAAAAAAGGAGTTAGATTCCAGGTGAGAAGGTCTTTTCTGCTTACAGCACAGAGAAAAACAATTTCATCAGCTCTCAAAATAAAAACCTTGCTTTCATTGCCAATTTTTCCCTGACATACAAGTAACTGAATCAAAGCATCTCAAATCGTTTAGCATGGGAATTGTAGAATTGCATTTATTTTAAAAATAAAGGAATTTTGGAAAAACACAGTGCTTTGGAAATGAAAACAATATCTCTCATGCACAATCACACTCATGGCCACATTTATATGACAAGGCCATTTTAACCAAGGCAAAGATGCACTGAAATTACTACTTGTAGCTTATAGCTGCAGATAGTGGTTGTCTCAATAAGGAACTGATGCAAAGTAAGAGATTGTAATGAAATCCCTAGAACTTTTCCTTAGCAAAACACAGATGCATTCAATATTTTTTGTCTAATTTTAGGAAGGTCTTAGGGTAAAGTTGAAGTCCACACACATTTCACAGGTTAAAATTCCTAGAAATGAAAACTCAAATACTCTTCAGTTAGTGTGGCTGGACTATGAATTTAGTTGACTGAAATTCTGGCAATAAATAAGACCACCCAAAGAATATTCATTTTCTATTCATAATCCAAGGGACTCCAACAGACACATGAATGTTATAATTTCAGTTGTGTTTCAAACCTATAATTAATTCATGCAGGGATGTATAAACCACTCTGAGTAAAATAGCTTACCTTCATTTCTTTTCAAATATCTGATTGAAATGAGTCCAAGAGTTTAGTGATAAGAACAAGATCTATTTGTCTGTATATTTCAAAGTCAATTTCATTTAAAATCTGATGATTTATTCTCTCTTGCTTTAATATATTTACAAATGAAGGCTTGTGGAATTCAAAAATATTCGGCATATTTTGAATTAAAACCTGTATTATTTATTTTGTAACCTATTTTGATTTTATGTATATCAGTGTTATGCCTGAATGTGTGTAAGTGCCCCTATATAGTGCAGTGCCCTTGAAGGAAAGAAGACAGCATCGGATCCCCTAGAACTGGAGTTACAGATAGTTGTTAGCTGCAATATGGGTGCTGAGATTCAGACCCATGTCCTCTGCAAAAGCAGTTAGTGCACTTAACCATTGAGGAATCTCTTCAGTCCAAAGACATATTTTATCAATATTTTAAAAAAGCATATTCTTCCTCACATTTTCTATTTAGGGAAGTAGAAATCTCCTTTTATTGTATAGAATGATTTTGTTTGTATTATCAGTGTTAGTAATACCTCTACTTTTTTTGCTACCTACAATCATATATTTTCTTTGTTACCTTGATTGCATACAAATGCTTTGATGTTTTGTGAAATACTACTGTAGGTTTGCCTGTGACAATGCTTCTAGCTGAGATTAATGTGCAATTCAGTAACTGAATAAAGCTGGTATTCCTAATTACTCTGTATGACTCTTACCTAAGATGTTGAAGACATTGATAAAAAAGAGAGGAAGAAAGGAAAAAAAAAGTGGAGGAAGAGAGAATCTGTGCCCACCCCTCTGAAATTTAGGGGAATATGACTGCCTCCTGCCTATTGATTTATGCTCATAGTGAAAAGCTAGGCTCTGCTGATGTCCTCACCTGTATGTTAGACTGGATCTACACTGTCATTTCTTCTAGATTGACATAATGCTGACTAAAGATTTGGAACTTTGGATTCTCTAGTGTGGCATTATTCCTACCTATCTATCTATCTATCTATCTATCTATCTATCTATCTATCTATCTATCATCTATCTATTTATCTATCATCATCTATCTATCTATGTATCATCTATCTACCATCTATCTATTATTTATCTTCTATCATCTATCATCTACCTACCATATATCTATTTATCATTTATCTTCTATCATTATCTATTATCTATCGACCTATCATCTATATATCTATCATCTATCTATGTATCATCTATCTATCTACCATCTATTTATCATTTATCTTCTATCATTTATCTATCACCTATATACCTATCTGTATATCATATATCATCTATATATCTATCATCTATCTATTATTTATCTTCTATCATCTATGTATCATCTACCTACCATCTATCTATTTATCATTTATCTTCTATCATTTATCTGTCATCTTTTTATCTACCTATATATCATACATCATCTATATATCTATCATCTATCTACCATCTATCTATTTATTATTTATATTCTATCATTTATCTTTAATCTATCTAATTTATCTTGCATCTAGCATCTAACCTATTTTGATTTTATGTATATCAGTGTTATGCAGAATGTGTGTAAGTGCCCCTGTATAGTGCAGTGCCCTTGAAGGAAAGAAGACGGCATCAGATCCCCTATTCACAAAGTGAATACACACACACACACACAGGCACAATCTGCACTGAGTCAAATCAGTTCTTCATGAATGCTAGATGAATACTCTACTACTGAACTGCATTTCTATCCCACACCTACCTATCATTATCTATCCTATTGGTTTTATTTCCCTGAAGAGTACAGATGAATGCAAATTTTGGAACTAATGTTTTATAGTAAGATAAATTAAAGGATAAGATTTAAACTGCTTTAATATTTTTTTTGTTTAACTCTCTAATCAATTTCTACTATTTAAGATATCCTTGGTAGCCCATGACATGATGTGCATACACACACACACACACACACACACACACACATAATAGCTATATGACTATGCATATGACATTTGTATATTATGCAAATCATGCCATAGATTCATATATATAAAAGAAAATCAATCATTATCATGATGTCATATGGTTGGTTCTAATGTCAGTGAACAAACTTACAACAGAAAAGGATGAACTCAGGGGTTTGAATTGCAAGGTCAAGGCCACAAAAAGGACCTAAAAAAGAAAAACTACAGCTCATCCTGTGACTGACTATTTGATAAAGCTGAACTCCCATTCTCGTAGTATCAATTATAAAACAATGGTATTTACTAGGAGTAAATGAAATCTTATGAATTGGAAGTGAGTCTTTTGGGAAATCCCTGATGAAACTGGGGATGCTATGGCCTGAAATTATGAGCCTTCCATTCCAGTAAAAAGGGCTTTCTCACCACTTTGCCCATCTGAGTTAATTAACTTTCCATTATCTGAGAAACTAGAGCCAGTTGCTATGCAAAATAATACTAATTCTCTTCAGGACCTGCTTCCTACATCTCTCTTTGCTTCTTTATATTCCTATAAGTGCTTACATCGATTAATTATATGATTTCCAACAGGATTCTGAAATAAAACATAAAGTTTCAAAATGTAACCCAAGAAGAGGTGTTACATCCCAAAAGATCACTTGAGACTTCTGTATGCACAGATAAATTACTATTGAGAAGTGGAATGCTGATGTAGCAAGATCCCCAAATGCTGAAGGACATTGGAACCAAGTAATGAGTAGGGAGAAGATTTTATGCACATTCCGGAATGTTAAGAGTGACAAAGGTTACCACTTAAAACAAAAGAGAGTAGTTGGTATTTAAGTTTCTCTCATCTCAGAGAATACATAAATAATTGTGAGTAGAATGAATGGAAATGTGGATGGGGAAGAAACAAGGTAATCAGGAAGCATGTTTTTGATAGATGATAAAGGAATTCCCTGGTACAGAGGACACAGATTCTAACTGCGCTCCAGTGCATGTTTGAGTTCTCTATACAGTGCTTTCTTAAAACAAAAGAAATAGCAACGTTGTGGAGTAATGGAGCTTGTACTGATCTGGAGGCCATCTCCCTGAAGGCTAGCTTTCATTGTTTTGGAGAATACTATGGAAGCTGCTGAGGGAGAATACCATTCAACGGTCTAACACCAACTTCAGGACTGAATGACCACATTAACAATAAAACCTTACAGCTTTAGGTCTAGTAAGCACATCAATGACTGGCACCACACATGACACTGGTGCATTAGTGGCACTTCTATCCTGGGAATAATGAACAGCTACCTAATTGGACTAAAAGTTCATTTGGTGGGAGGAAACTCATGTGTAGTACTGTAGGCATAACCAAATGCATATGACTGGAGAGGTCATAGATCTTAGAGAAAACTGCAAGACTGTCATATCTCTGGAAAAATGTAATTTCTTACCCCATTTAAAATATGGATTGCTATATTTATAGACAAGTGTCCCAGTTACCACTCATCAAAGAAATTTCTTTTGTACCAGAGATTATTACAGAATTCCACAAATGGAGAGAAATTGTCTATGAATTTCCCAAGCCTAAGTGGCACATCTACAATGCAACCTTTACCCTAAGACTCATGGAAAATAGAACAAGGGGTGAAGAGAACACCATGCATCTCTCAATTCTCATCAATTAGGCCCCCTCCTACAACAGAGGAACAAGTACAGAAATGTTCACAACTGGCAAAGGTGTAGAGAAGGAGAGTCTGCCGAATGTGGGTCCCTGGGAAGGACTTCTATATTAAATTCCACCCACTCAGAGCTCAGAGACCATTGTGGAAGATGGGGAAGGAGATTGTAATTACTAGGAAAGAGGTGCATGACCATATGTAAACAGAATCCTACGGGCTTCTGGGACGTTTCTCATATGAACCTTTAGCAATGGTGTCAACAGGAACAAGACCCAGGCAAACTCAAGCAACATAAACCCAGTGCAGAACTGTGGAAATGGGAGGCAGGCTCCAAATTTAGTAAAAAAAAATTATTGACAACTGATTAGTGCTAAGGAAGAGCTGGTCTTCTTAAAAGGAGGAACGTACATAGGCTGACTAGACTCCAGTGGATGAACTTGCACTGCCGGACATCCGCGGACACTAACTTGCAGAGAAAGGCCTTAACACAAATGTCAAAAGGTATGAATTCCAGTGTGTGGGAGGGGCCTGAGGGAAGTTGCCAATACAGACAGGGGTATAAAGATGATTAAGGTGCTCTGTAAGAAATACACAAAATTCAATAAAAAAATTTACAAGAAGAAATGACATCATGGTTCCTAAATTTGAATAACTTTTCTGTCTTCATTTCACCCAATGTTGTAATTCTGTTTCTTTATAAATTTCGAGTCTATAATCATACAAAATGATGTTTTAGTCACAATTCTTTTACTTATCAGCCTTATCAAATAAGAATTTTTAAGAATAAATGTGATCCTTATACATAGGAAGTGTTTACTGTTCATTGATTGACTAGAAATCATAATCATCTACAATTCTTTAAATGTTCAAAGTCCTCAGTCTTTGTATGTCTTTTCATTCTATATATACTTTCCCACTAATTTCAGTAATTTGGATGGGTTTAAGTATAAATCTTATGGTGATAACTGCAGATCTAAATCACTATCTTTGAATTATCACTCCTGAACTGAATGCTTGCATTGCTTAATTTGAGCCTCTCTTAAGCTGTTCCACATCTGCCCAGCTCAATATATTTAATATAAAATTAAACCTCTTGAGCAAACCACTTATTTAGTTATTGTTATACCCATGGATTAGTGCATCTCTCAACTCTCACAAGAAAAGATTCTTCTTGCAACAGACAGCAACATTCAGAGAATAAGACACCCTAGATTCTTAAAATCAAATGAATTATAAATGTAATGTTTAAAAAATTCTACCTCCAGATACATGTTGGAGGCAATGACCTCAGCATATCACTTTAGAGGGTTTCAAATTAGACCATAGTATATGGTTACCAAGAACTGTAAAGACTATGAAGAATTGCCGGTTGGGATTCTCATCAGTGGTTCACATCAGGTTCTCAGCTGCAGGAACTATTCTGTGTATTTTGTGTTCAGAAGTATCCTTCATCAGTTGATGCAAGGAGCAAGAGTCCCTTTTCTTGCAAAATCCAAGTTGTGATTTCCAAATATCCCCAGAAACTGTCACACATGTATATTCAGGAAGACAATGCTGAAATTCATCATTCATTTCCCAAGTATAGAACTGCTAACTTAAGAATATGCTTTGCTTGGGTTTGTTGTGCTCTTAACAAAATAAGTGACATCTTATATAGACTATTAATGGAGACTGAGGGGATGAATTTTGACATTTCACTGCATTTATTGGAATGAATCTATCATCTTTGATAAAGTAAAGCTATTGTTGTGGGAATGCAACAGTGGCAACATTAGATAAGTGGGGTTAATGTTTCCATTAATTATAGTAATCTTACAATTAGGAAATCTTTGTAAAACTTTATTAATGTGTTTATTTATTTTTAATTGTAGGCATATGAACATTATGTACCTATCTTGCAGTGTCCACAGAGGTCAGAAGAGGGCATTAGATCTCCTGTAATTGAAATTACGGATGTTTGTACTGCTATGTGAACGCTAGGATTCAAATCTAGTTCTTATGTAAGATGATCCAGGGCTCTTAACTGTTGAGCCATCTCTAAAGCCCATCCATTAGAATATCTTGAATGAGGAGAGGGATTTAAAGTACAACATGCAATGATGAAAAATTGGAACAGTCATAAACAAAATGTGACAAAGATAGGTTGTGATAGAGCTTGAAACAAATGACAGAAGTGTCAAGACACCATATTGACAGTGTCAAGCAAATCATCCAAATGGACAGAAAAATGGCAGAAAGGGTTAGAATGAAGTATTGAGGGTTGAAAGTCAAGAGGAAAGTGAATAGAAAACCTATCAGGAAAGAAGAAGACAAAGAGGGTTTCTTTGTATGGGTTGCATACTAGCAGAACAGTGTGTTAACTTTGATATCACAAAAGACAGTGTGATTTAGACACATCAGTGGGGTACAATGCTGAGACCTCTCATTTTTCCAACCCTCAAAAAAATAAAAGTAAGAGAAGTCACAGTTTTCTAGATCATGTAGCATGTTTGAGTTGATATTAAGAGATTTATTTCAATCCCTGTCTTACATAAGAGGATTGTCAAAGATTTTAGAAAATGAACCATACTTTGTTTATCAGGAAAAATATTTGCTAATATGTCATTTTTCCCTTTCCTGGAATCTTGATAAAGCTAATAGGAGTCAAACAGCTGACTTTAATGGTATTTTTGTATCATGATCTCCTAGATGCTACTGGAACCAACTAGGGGAAGTACTGTATTAATAAGATTTAAAAAGATACCATAGTTTTGTTTTCTTGTGGAGATTGTTTTGAGGGAAGAAGAGGTTTGAATCTATTTCATGTAACATAAGGTAGTCTCAAACTCACGATGTATATGAAGTTAACCTTTACCTCCTAAGTAACAGGGATGTGATTCTAAGTCCCAATTTTACTTTTTGTAATCAGTCTTTTACAATTATTTCTGGACTGCTAGCTCTGTGTCTGCCATCTTACTTGTTGACAACATTCACATTCCTATTAAGAAAAGAATTTAAAACTCTGTATTTGTGTATTTGTGTGTGTGTGTGTGTGTGTGTGCACATGTGTGCACACATGTGATTGTGGAGTGGGGTCAGAATCATTGTAGCATTTTGGAATAATTTTCTAAATAAAAAAACACATTCTCCAAGATGAACATAGAAAAGTGATTTTAAAATTCATTGAAAAAAATTCAGCATATGATACATCATGAATTACTAATGATTTTTAAATTAAAAAGTTCCATGAAAGATTGAGGTAATATTAACATAAAATTAAATAGAATACAGTTAGAATGCTCCACTTTTTAACTAATTTAATAATTATTATTGATTTTTAGAAAACATTAATTTATAAATTATTAATTGAAATTAATTTTATTTACATTAATAAATAAAATGTATATAGGCATGCAGGTTTTTTAAATCATAGATGAAAAATATAGTATTTTTACTTATGTCTATGAAAGTAGTTAAAAAACTTTAAATTATTTTTATTTTATGTATATAAATATTTTTCACACATGTATGTAAGTGTACCATATGCATGTAATGCTTCTGGAGGCCAGAAAAGAGCATTGAATCCTCAGAACTGAGTTATAGAAGATTATTAGTCACCATGTAGTGTTGGGAACCAAACCTGGGTCCTCTGAAAGATCAACCAGTACTCTTTAACACTGAGCCATCTCTCCAGAGTCAGGAAAACTAGTTTAATGATGACTGTTTAGCATTTATCTTTTTAAGCATTTAACAACACCTCAATACACATTTCTTTTAAAAAATGTTTTTAGTAAGTGCACAAAACAATGAATTTCTGTTATGAGATTTTCATAAATGCATATCCTCACCTTGTCCATGTTTATCCTCACTGCCTTGCCACCCATCCTTTCTCTCCTGTTAACGTTCCCCTCACTGTCTCCATTTTTCTTTCATGTCACGCATACATATGTGTATACACACACATTTAAATCGAAGTTCCTTAGATGACTATACAGTATTTTATCTTTTACCATATTGCTCTCTCTTCTTTCCCCCCTCCTTTACTCTACATTCACTGTCATAATTCCCCTTGAAATGATGGGTCACATGCATGCAATGTTTGTCTTTATGTATGGCTTATTTATCATAACTTGGTCACCTCCAGTTCTATCTATTTTCCTCCAGGTGACTAAATGACATAACTGGATTCTTTTGGTTTTTGTTTTTGCTTTTTTTAGAGTGTCTCACTATGCAGCCCCAGCAGGACTGGAACTCACTATATAGATCACCCTAGGCCAATCACCATCTCACAATGATCCACTTACTGCATGCTGGTATTAAAGGCATGTATCACCATGCCTGGCTCAATTATATTCTTTTTGCCTGAATTGAACACTTTTTGTTTAGTGAATACATTACAGGTTTTAGTCTATTTATCTGTCACAAATGTCTAGGCTAATTCTAAATATAGGTTACTGTGAATAATGCATCAAAAAATATGGAAGGGTAAGTGCTTCAGTGGTGTAGAGATTTAGATTTCTTGCGTATATGCCCAGGGATGGTATAACTGGATCATGTGGTGGTTCTACTTTGGTTGGGCTACCCAGATTCAATTCCCACCAGAAGTGTATAAAAGCCCTTTTCTCCTCATTTGTTTACTTGCATTTATTGTCTTTTAATTTACTTATTTTTATGTATCTGTTTCACATGTATCCTTGTATATATACATGTAAGTGAACGTACCAAGCTCACATGTGGAGGCAAGTTTACAACTAGCAGGAGTCTTCCATTCCACCATGTATATTCTCAGGACTGAACTCACGTCCTCAGACTGGTGACAGATGCCTTACCCCACTGTCATCTTACTGGCTCTCATTTGCTTTCTTAATAACCTTTCTGACTGACTTGGGAAAGAATCTCTGTTTAGTGTGAATTTACCTTTTCCTGATGATATAAACATTTTGTTTTTCAAAGATTTATTGGGAGAAGTGTTTAATAATGTTTTGCATTTATTGATTAGATGGTTGGTTGTTTATGTTAAAGTTTGGGCTTCTTATATATTCAAGATATGAAACCCATGGAAGACATTCAGTTGGCAATGATTTTTTTCCCAGTCCATAGGTTGTCTCTATTCTGTTAGTTGTTTTAATTACTGTGTAGAATTTAAAAGTTCTACAATTTTATTTAACCCCATTTACCAATTCTTGAAATTATGTCCTATGATATTGGAGTCCTTTGCATAAAACTGTCCCTGTGCCTATATATATAAGTGCTTTTTTCTATATTTTTCTTTAGCCCTTTCTGAGTTCCAGATCTTACATTAAGGTTTAATCCATTTTGAATTGATTTTTATGCAGGATGAGTTTCATTCTTCTACAGCTTTCCCAGGACTATTTGTTGAAGAAGCTACTATTTTTCCAATGAATGCATGTGACAACTTTGTCAAGACTTAGGAGGTTGTAGCTGTATAGTGTAGTCTTCTGTTCTCATTCTAATCCATTTGTCCATGTGTCTCTTTTTATTCTGGTACTGTGCTGTTTTTCTTAATATAACTCTGTAGTATAAGTTGGGGTCAGGTTTTATGATCGTTCCAGTCATATTTATTTCTGCTTGATTTGCTTTCTCTAATTGGGACCTTTTGTTTCCATATAAATTTAATGACTATTTTCCTTGACCTGTGAAGAATGTTGTTAGAATTTTGTTAAGAATCATCCTCAATTTGTAGATCACACCTGCCCAATTTTCACGATTTCTCTTGACCTCATTGAGAAGTTATCCACAAAATATATACTACAATATCCTGATCGGGGATGGGACCCATAAGGGCCTGCTTTGGTGAGGTTGTCTTGCTTCCATGCCAACTGGAGACAATTCTTTCAAATGTTCAGTCTAGCTTGTTCCCTATTGTTCACATTAAGAAACTTGCAGTTTTATGTGTCTGGCCTTTCCTAATCATACCTTTGTTCTTAGAAGTTATCACTATGGAATGACTTCCCTATCACACCAGCATTTGTGTGCTTTCTTACCAGCAAGTAATCAAACAAAAGTAGCATTTTCCTTCCAATGCATTCCTCCATTCATTTGCTGCATTTCATAACAAAATTCAGGAGAATGAAAAATGCTATTTGTATGAACTGATCTCATTTTTAGGCCAATCAGACTCTCATTCCCATAAGGATTCTGGAAGGTCCATCTTTGCCTGTAATTGAACACACTGTAGTGCCAAGTCCAAATGCTTGATCCTCAGTCCTGTTTTATTAGAACTCACTAATTTATTCTAAGTTAAGTATAAATAGCTGATTTCATTCATAGGAACTTAATTTCATTCAAGAAATGATTTGAATTTCAAGACACTTAATTGTTTGGTATTTTGATATTTCCATGGCTTTCCCAATCTTTTTCACCAGATCTTCCATGCTCTCTCCTGCATGTTTAAAATTGCATTCTCCCAGAACTCAGTTTTTACCTATTTTTTTAAAAATCTGTTTCATCTGTACTTACTTTTAGAATATAGCATTCAATCATTCGGATTTATTCTGAATTTGCCATGCATATGCAAATGTCATCCACATTTATCTTTGTAGGCCTTAAACTCCATTTATAACACATGTAAAACAGGATTATTGGATTATTTCTCTTCAAAGCTTAAAACTTCTTCTCCTTGTAAATAATACTAGTTCTGTTTATATTTTTGTTTGTGAGGATAGAAACCTTTCTTTTCCTTCACTGTATATCTAAGATACAAACAAATCTTATCATTCTCCTTTAAAACCTAACCTGAATGTGATGAACAGTCTTCTCCTCTGTCAACTACTCCCTATCAAAAATACTCATAGGCTTTTCAGAAAGAGGTGATCCTTTCAAAATGTGAACCAAAACATTATTACTACCTGCCTAGAGTGCAAATCTAAAATGAAAAGGAGAAAAGAGTAGTTGTCTAGTCTTGTCTAGACAGCTCCTGTCAGTTTTCGAAGATTCGGTGTTCATTCTTCTTCTCCAGATGATTTTAATCTCAGATAAATTCAGTCCATTTTTACCTTATGGTCCTCGAAGTACCTGTTAGTATTATGGTGAAAACAAAGGTTCATGTTAAAATGAATGTTAGGGTTTAAATGCTGAAGTTGAAAACATGATGGAGGAAAGCGAATATGAGGATTTAGAGTCCAGTATTAGGTAAGCAAGTTGGTCAGGCCAAGGAAAAACAAGGCTCTTGGAAAACTCCAAAGCTGAATTAGGCATAGTCCAGGGAGCTCCCAGACATACCCCTCCCTAAGATCACATGAGCAGGTCTAGGGCATCATTGCCCTTTCTCCAAGTAAACTTCTCAACTTTACGTATGGCTGTGGCTGTACCTTTATATATACATATATATATGTATATATATTCTTGCAGCAAATATGTATAATTGTAAGAGACTGAATTGTGGGTAAATGCTGATTCTAACTAAGCTTCTGGCTATTTCAGGAGGAAAACCACCCCTGGGGTGGGCCAGGGAAGAAAAAATGGTAGCCAGGATGTGTAAGTTCAATATTAGTGTAGATCTTTGCTTTCCCAGTCAGCTGGGTCCACAGTTCATTCTGGAGGATGTACTTTGCTTCAAATTACTCACCTTAAGTAAACCTTAATTACTCACTCTACCGGTGTCCCTTTCGACCAGTTGTGTTAACAGTTATCACCATGCCAGGATGACCTTTTCTATTTAGATGCTAAAATGACACTTTGCCTCAAATTACACTCCAGTCTTACCAACCATGCTTTTATTGATAAGTTTAAGGTATTTGCTCTATTACTGCACATTAATTAATTTATGTGTTTGCAGCATGTCTCCAGAGTTAGAATTAAGGTCTGTAGGGAAAGGAACTTCCACTGATTTGCTCTGTGATAGATGATTAAATTTGCTAAGTTAACTAATGACAGTGTTAAGCACAAGAGCTGATAGCAGAGAAACACTTTGAGTTAAGTCATAGACCATTACTTCAGGAGGATTTAAGGCCTGTGACTATGACTCTTGACTGTGTTATGTTGCTCGGCGTTCCGTCTTTCTTCTAGCATCTTCTTTCTCTTTGTTTCTTGCCCCTTTCTTCTCTATGGTAATAACAAGAAAACTCCACCGTAACATTTTTAGACAATCAATCACTATCCCTGACTGGTTATTGGGCTTCGCTTATATCACCATCATCTATCATTAAGGAACTTCGTGACCAAGTCTACCATTCCCGGTAGAATGTCTGTTGATGCAATGTTCCCGTGGAAATCTCCATCTCTCTTTCTTTTTATTCCTTACCTTCTCTTTCCAGGCTAAAATGAGATCTGTCTTGAAAGCAGCACGAGAAGGCGCTGCTCAATGAGGCACCAGCACTACAAGGTCGTGCTATCTCCTATTTCAATTTTCTACGGCTCCAATTTTAAGAATGCTCTTTTTATATGATGAGCTAATATTTTCCTGGCTGTAACTTTGATCAATTGGTCCTATTTCTGCTGGCTGGGGCTCCTAAGCGTAACTATTTCCGGAGCAGAAATAGAACAGCTGCTTAACGCCTCCCATATGCTACTGCTTTATATAGCTGAAAGTTGTAAACCCCCAGCCGCCAGCACCTCAGCCATGTACGCTGTCAGCCTTCTGTTCTCTTTAGTAAATAAATTCAGCTCTGTAGCCTTTCCTCAAATGACCCATTTCCAAAGAGTTGGCTGAATTCAGCAGTGGGGACAAAGCCTCTGGGTAATGCAGCTATTTCTCGCCATCATTTTTATTCGTGGAGCAAGTGTAGTATAATGCATTTGATTGTGAAATATTTTAATAACTCAATTATTTAGTTGCTATTTGTTTAAAGTGGCACAAAATTATATATTCATCTACTAAATATCAAGTGTCTCATTTGTCATAAAACACTATGCCAAGATTAAAATGGGCATGAGACATTGATACTTCTCTTGAAAGAATTGGTTCAAATTATGCCACCATTAAATGTTTTAATGAACTATAATCATTTAAATTCTCTAGTAGCCACTGTTGTTAAAAGATCCATGTTGTTTACAGCAGCATCTTTAATGAACCTCTAGGGTGAGGTTGTCCCAGGACTAAAATGAAGAGAGCAAGTCTCCAGGCTGCCTCCCTCTATAAGGTTCTGCACTTTGACACTCTCCACAGTATCCCACCTTGGGAAAAGGCAGCTGCGTTCATTTCATTAACTTGTGGGTTATAAGTTAATTTCAGGGGAAAATGCTATTACAGATTTGGATGAGTTCCATTAAACTCCATTTAAACTTTGACTGTAGGATGCATTAATAGAGCTTCGAAGTCAGTCAATCAAAAGTTTGATGGAGTATATAGAATGGAACGTTAAATGGAATATTTGATATGAACTATTAAATCTTTCAGAGGAATTCTTTCAGGGCTTTCTGGGTATATACTTCTTGAAAATTTTCCCAGTTTTTTGTAGATATTTGGCAACTTTCCTCCTGTTTGAATCTGTGTTACTGTTTGTGAATGAATATAATATAGATATTTATGAGAGTTGTCTTTGCATGTATAATGTGAGAAACTAGTTTATCTCTTTAAACCATAATGAATTAATATGCAGTAGCATTTCCCAGCAGCATTAAGGAAGACTTTTGGAACTCTTTAAAGTTATAAATACCTGATATCATTTCAACAAGCAGACTCAAGCTGTTATTTTCTAAGAAACTACTAAGAATTTCCAGTCACACTTTATTTATGCATTATACTTTTGAGATGAATATAACTTTTGATTATCCCTGATTTTCAATCAGAATGAATGATTCTAGGTACTGCATCATTCCTATGGCTTAACACAAAATAAGTCTATTATTCCCTCATATAACATGTGATGTAGATGAGATGCTCCCCTCCTAACAGTGATTGAGGTTCTGTCTTCTAGCTACATCATTTCAAATGCATGCTTCTGGTGTTCTCATGGAGAGATGAAGGAGCTTGCACTTCCAATAAGATGGCTTAATAGTTCAATAGTACCAACCCAATTGTAGGAAAAAATGGAGCCTGTTCAAAAACATGCAGATATTTAGATAGAACTTCTAGTATATGTTGCATTTCAACCAAAAACTGGCTTAAGAGATCAACTTCCTGGTGGTACCTAAAAGAATTTCCTAAATGAACTATGAGCCTAAGGCATGGGCATGCAATCAGAAAAAAACAAATAAACAAAAAACTAATATTGAAATGTAGAATGAAAAAAATGTGAAATATTTTAAAGAGGATGATGGAAATGTTTAGACTTATATTTCCAAATCAAACATTACTATAGCTGTTAATTTTCTGTTTGCTGTGAGAAAATACATGATAAAACATAAAGAGGTGATTTTGGGGGCTCACTGTTTCGGAGTATACTACACTATGGATGGAAAAACACCTTGACGGGCATCTGAGGCAGTTGGTTATATGACATCTGTAGATCAGAATCAGAGAGAAGTGAATGTTGGTGCTCAGCTCGCGTTCTCCTTTGTGTTCAGTCTGAGATTTCAGTCTGTGAAATTGTGGGTTCAGGTTGTGTCTGCCTTAAAACTGATAAAGTTTATAGATCTGGCATCCTACATGCCAGATATACAGAAAACGAATCAATATATTAAATGACACTATGAAATTGTAACCAGCAAATTATGGACTCTGAAAACAAAAAGATAGTAGGTGAACTATGAATCACAGTACACTTAAAAGACATAGCAAATGTGAAAAATTAAATTAGAATGTTTGTGGAGTTTTATTTAGGGAATAGGTCTACTAATTTAAAAATCAAACTAGGAAAATAACAATAAAATCCAAAATAGTGTTTGGTTTTGGAGGGGAGAAGAGATTGTGAGTGTTATAACTCAGTAGAAATAGCTTCTGGTATGTTCAGCACAGTTCTCTTTTGTTGTGAGCGATATTCACAAATGTGTTTGTCTTTAATGCATTAAGCCATGTATATCTTTTCTGTAGTTATTTTCATTTTAGTAATATTTAAAAAAATAAATGTAGACATATTTGGTTTTATAAATAAAATAAATGTATAATAAAATATACAGTATTTTATTTTTTAAATACATATTTTACTTTTATAATAAAAAGTGAAAATATTCAGTTAAAGAATATCCCAATCTTCTGAAACTTTAAACAGATTTGTGTGTGAGTAAGTAACAGGCACTAAAATTTACTTAGATCAAACTTAATTGAAAAGGTATTCAAGTGCCTTGTTTTTAAAGATGTATTTTATTTTTATTATGTGTGTGTGGCAGGGATATGTACATGAGAGCACTAGTGTCCATGGAAGCAAGAACAGGGCCTCGATCTCTTGGCACTGGAATCACAGGCAATCAGTCGATACGGGTGCTGGGAGCAAAGCCTGGGTCCTCTAGAGTAGTAAACACTCTTAACCACTGAGCCAGCCCTCCACTCCCTGATGATTTCTTATAAAAAATTTATTGAACACATTCAGCATAATTTGATGATATTTAGGTCTTCTTCTCTATCTGCACATCCCTTTACTGCCCACCCCAACCCCACCCAATTTAATGTATTCTTATTATATATATATAATATTATATATATATATAATATTATATATATATATAGCGGCCTACAGAGTCTGATTTGTCTCCCCAAATGTCAAATGTCCTTCAGTGTGTGTCTATCCTCTGAATATGCCTTCTTAACCTCTATCATTGCATGAAATTTTCCATCTCTACATTTTCTGTCAAAAACCAAATTGCTTACATTTGTTTTCTGTGTTTTTTTTTTTTTTTAATGCAAAAGCTGCATGACTTTACTGGAACAGTAAACAATAACATTTCCTTTCTCCCAGCCTGTTTCTTCTCTGAAGTTCTAAAATTGAGATCTATCACATTTGACATACACACACACACACACACACACACACATATATATATATATATATATATGGATTTTCCCTGATAGTTTAAATGTCCTTTAGGATTCATTCTGTGAAGCAAACTCTCATGAGTGTCATATTAAAGATTATAGAATGAGATGAGTTTTTCTGAGAGTAACCAGAAATAACAAATAAGGCAGAAATTTCTTCCATGTGCTTCACATGACAGCATTCTAAAGGTTGCTGGCCCAGGCTCTGTGGCAATGCTTTTTTTATGAAATTATAAAATAATTCATACACATGATACTTAAAAAAATATCAGTTTTTTTGCATTTTTAAAAGAGTTATAGACATCCCAGAATCTATGTCCTTTCTGAAATACATCCACACATGAGAATTTATAAACATGAATCCATTTCTGCAATCAGATAACCAAGGCATAGAAAAAAAAAGTTTGAAACTTCCTCTGTTAAATGTAGATATCGGGTTGAAAGCAACAAATGCAAAGGACTTACTGTATGCCAAGCTCGGTCTTAATGCAAGCCTTAAACAGATGAATACTCCTAAGATATAGAAGTAAGTACCTTAACTTCTAAAAATGCTTTTGTGTGTGTGTGTGTGTGTGTGTGTGTGTGTGTGTGCGAGAGAGAGAGAGAGAGAGAGAGAGAGAGAGAGAGAGAGAGAGAGAGAGAATATTTCTTTGAATACAAGGAAATTGCTGGATACCACAGGGAAGTTGCACATGTAAAGAGAACATTTATGACAGCATGTATAGGACCTGTGCAAAACAGAGCCTGACAAAAATTTGCACAAAAATGGAGGGAGGGATAGAGAAGAAGCCCCAGCTCTAGCTGAGGATGTATGAGCAATTGTCACTTTCGAGGCAAAGTCACTTTTCCTTACTGATATGTCACCTGGTAAGCTGACCAGACTCTTATGGGAGAGACCCACACTCAAGATAGTCTCAGAAACAAATTAGAATTGGTAGACATATAGCATTAAAAGGCAAATAACAGTAGAGGACATGGTGGGTGGAGAGATATGTCAGTGGTTAAGAATATTGGCTGCTTTTGCAGAGGACATATGTTTGAATTCATGCGCCTACATGGTGGCTAAGAACCATCCTTACTCCAGTTCCAGGGGATGTGATACCCATTTCTGACCTCCTCAGTACAAGTGCAGTTAAACACATGCAGGCATAATACTCAGATATGCAAAATAAAAATAAATGCCAAAAAGAAAACAATAGAGGACTTGAAGTTGGGGTGGAGAGGATGGAAGAGTGTAGTAATGCATTAGTGCTGAGGGGGAGGAAGGAGTCCACATAGGATCAAAATACAGCATGTGAAACTTTTTGACTCAATATTTTTTTTAAAAAATCCTTATTTTGAGAAGAGAGGGAATTGGTATCACCAAAGCCAAAGGAATGATAACTTTATTTGCCATGGGTAGCCAGTTCACCTATTTCAGAAGCTTCTTTAACTTAGCAACAAAGCAATAATAATATGCTCAGTCTGGCTTTTAAAATATAATTTATTACTCATACTCTGCTGATTTATATGAAATCTGAGGACTCAGATTGAGCTTTTTTGTGGCTAAAATACCTAAAACCTTCAAAAAGTCATGTATGTTACTTGTAGTATGTCCTGTCTTCTTTGATTCTATTTGACGTGTAATCACTTGTGAAGGGTAAGTGCTGATAATCCCTTTGAAGAACATACTTATGGCTGGGAAAATGATAAAACAATATGAATCAAGGTTTGCTTGCACATGATTGAAGGAATCATGCATGCTATGCTGATTTAAGATATGTGGCTTTGCTTTTATGCTCTTCCTTTCTAGATTTTGGCAATTTGGCACAAAAATCTTGTTGTGATATTTTACCATCTCTAGGATGCTTTCACTGAAAAGGCTAACATTCTTAGTCACATTAAAAGTAATCTTAGGGCATTTTATTATATTTCCTGATTATACATTCAGAATACTAATCTTTTCCATGAACTCATCATATGTTCTATGTTATTTTATGTACAAAATTGTGTATAGCAACATGGCTATTCAGTGAATTGAAATTTCAGAATTTTTTAATTACAATGGAGAGAATAAATTTTATGCTAAATGCTTATAAGCAAATACCTTGGTCCTTAAAGTCCTGAAGGTGAAAAGCATTGTGCAGTGAACTGTAGTGCTTCCTTTTTCCTGCAAACGATTAACCACATACTATCTTTTATTGGTGTGCATGTGTATATTTGTAAGGTGTGTGTGTGTATGTGTGTGTGTGTGTGTGTGTGTGTGTGTATCTGTGCACATCTCTGTGGAGGCTGGAAGGCCAACGTCAACTTTCATTCATCAGGATGATGTCAACCTTGTTTATTGAGACAGGGACTCTCACTGGCTTGAAACTCACAGATTCAGTAGTTTTGCCTGGCCACCAAGTCCTAGGGACCCATGGCTGCCTCTTCAAAGCTGAGGTTACGAATGAATACCACCATGCTTGATTGCTATTTTAGTGGGTTCTGGGCATCAAACTCAGATCCTCATGCCTGCATGGAAAATACTTTGCCAACTGAGCCACATTCCCAGCTCTGTATTATCTAACAAAAGCAAGTAACTTAATGAAGGCTAAAGAATTTTGACTTTTTAGTAAGAGAGAAAATGAATTCGTAATGCAATTGAACTAAGATTAAGTTGCCACTTTCAGAATCACTACAGTTCCTTGCATGCAGTTCTTGAAGTACATCCTCCAGGAGAAAGAACCAGCTCCCTTGCCTAAAAAATGGGACTACTAATCATTTAAGACATTTATTATTTATAGCCAATCATAATATTTTACCTTTGAATTTGTTAGATTTTTATGCTGAAAGAGGAACAAATGTAGGCTATTAGAAAAGAAATGAATTCTAGGTATTTGAAACATCCATTTTTGGATCGTTACTAAGGTACATATAAAATTAGAAAGTTGAGCCTATTAAATGGTCTCTGTCTAACACTGTTCACCAGCTAGGAGGAGTTATCCCAGAGATATAAAGTCATTACTTTGAAACCACAATAAAAGACTGCAAAGTCTGATGCAGATCATTATCTTTCATAAAGATAGTCCATCTTGAAAATTTTCTTTTTTAGATTGAATCATTGTGCATTTCATGCAGAATATCTCAATCAATCTTAACCATCTTTATATACCCCTTTCCCAAATGGCACCTCCCATAGCCCCCCAAATGGAATCCACACAATCTTTCATCTGTGATGAACTCTATTGTGTCAAGTCAGTAGCCCCAAATCAGCTCAGTGCAGGTTCATCCACTGAGTCTAGTCAGCCTACCTTTACTTTAGGAAGACTAGCCCATCCTCACCCAACAGTTATCAGTTACCAATATTGCTTAAGCAGAAGCTGGGGTCTGATGTTCATTGTCCAGTTCTATTCTGGGTGTTTTTGTCTGCTTGAGTTTGCATGGGTCTTGTGCATGCCGACATCATTGCTGTAGGTTCGTATAAGCAAGGTTCCGAAAGCTTGTAGGACTCTATTTCCATTTGGTTATGCACTTCCTCATTGGCTCTTACAATCTTTCTGCCCACTTTTCTTCAGTGGTCCCCGAGCACTGGGAGAGTAAGAATTAATATAAGAGTCCTGTTCAGGGACCCACACTCTGAAGATTCCTAATATCCATGCTTTAACCGTTTGTGATCTTTTGCATTACTGGCCCTTTGTTGCATTGGGAACTTCATTAACAAGAGCTGAGAGATTCATTAGTGTCTTCTTTACCCCTTGTTCTATATTATGTGAGCCTTGGGTGTAGAGGCTACATTGTAGATGTAATGCTTAGGCATGGGTAATCATAAACAATATCTGTGTGTGACCAGCTGTGGTTCTGTGTATTAATCTCACTCTGGTGCAAAAGAAGCTTTTTAAATGACTGCTGACTGGTATACTTGACCTGGTCCTTGGCATATACCCAAAGGACTCTGCCAATTGCAGAGATATTTGTACACCTATGTTTGTGTTTTCTGCTGCAACCTAAGTGTCCCTCAACTGATGAGTGGATAATGAACATACGTTGCATATATACAATGGAATTCTACTCGGCAGTATAGATGAAATCATGATATTTGCAAGTAAATGGATGGAACTAGAATATATGAATTCCTTGATATAATTTAAAACTGTTAGGATAACAAATAGTTTCCCAAAATTTTATTGTGAACCTCACATGAATTAAAGTTCCTATTTATTTTGAATTACAATAATTACACATTGTTTTATAAAGCAGAACAAGATTGTTTGGGGGATGAAATTAACATCATGCTCCGTTCTTAGTCAAAATCATTTAAAGTTTTTTAAATACATGATTTTTATGATTCTAAGGGATGAATTAATTTAATAGCAAGTTTAACTGAAGATAATAAACTTAAACACAACCTGAGCATGGTGGAGCCTGCTTTTAGTCCTAGTACAATAGAGGATGAAGAATGCAGATTTCTGTGATTCAGTCCAGCCTGGATTACATTGCGAGTTCCAGACCAGTTAGGGCTACAGGGAAACCCTGTTTCAAATAAACAAAAGAGGAACCTTGCACTTCAAAATTGGGAGGAACAGAACAGCTTACTAATAAATGTTTTTTTTTTTTTAAATTCTTAGCCTATTTTTGTGTCTCAGAGTTTGGTTTTATTTTCTGTTGTCCCTAATCTATTAAATATGTATATAAAATACATTAATTTTTAACACATCATTTCCAGATATAAAGCAAGAAGGTAAAGCCAATTGACAGGATGTTGTGTGAAAGTGTGCCATCCTCACGGCTGTTCTTGGGTTGTGTCCATATCTACAAGCTGGAGAAGAAGGACCCTTGCATACAGGAATCCTGCATGTGGGAGGGCATATTTACTCTAATTGATAAAGCCTTTCTCTTCAAGTTCCTTTTTCTCTAAGATCCCCTGTTTTGTAAGCTCATTCTTTACTTCCCAGGGTATTTTGGCACATTTCTTTCTTTTACAAAATTGCAGTTGACTTCAGCTAACTTTATGCTTTCCCTCTGCTTTCATGGTGATCTTGGTTCTTTGTAGTAGAATTGGTCACATTTCACTAAAGTTGCTTGCTTCTGTCCCCTATGTGACTATAAAGTATTTAAGAAGAACATTATCCTTCATTTCTGTCTCAGCATTTATCAAACTCCTTGACACTTCATGTGCAAAATTCAACACATTAAATGAAAGGCTGACCTCTATAGTCTCATTGCATCTCCATCTCTATTTTGTGTGGTTATACAAAGAGGTATTGTTGGATAGCATCATGTACAATGTTTTACTGTTAAGAGGGTTGAGATTCTTCTAACATAAGCTACTGTACAAAAGTGGTGACTAAACTAATTTGGACATGTGTTTATGCAGATATTTAGGTGGAAGTACTTCTTTCCTTGGCAGCTTAAATGTGTTTATTAGACATTGACTTTGTGAGATGCATATGATAGAATCAGGGAAACAAAAGGAGTCTGACTGAGTGCCATGTGTTGCAGTAGCAGTCAAGTACTAGGATTTGGGTCTAGAATAGCGCTGATTTGATTGACCTCTTGGCCTGAGCATATTACATCGTTTTATTCATTTCTACATTGAAAAAAATGTGTAAAATAAAATCAGCTATAATCTCCTCATTCAAATATTTAAATATCCCTATTTTAGGTCATTTTCTGTTCAACAGATGTTAATATTTGTCTTCAGTAAACACCACTGTATTCCTGTATATTATTACATTGACTTTAAAATACCATGAGAGTTAAAACTTTATCCTATTATTGACTGCCCCCATCATTTTCAATCTGTTTTCATAGCACTATTAGACTTATTTGCCTGCTGGGCATGGAGGCACACACCTTTAACGCCTGTACTGGGGAGGAAGAGAGAGGCAGATCTCTGCAAGATCAAGACCAGTGTAGTCTAGATAGAGAGTTCCAGGCCAGCTGGAACTACAAAGAGACCCTTTATTAAAAAAAATTGCATTTGCCTCCTGATATCTGACACATGAATGATTAACTCGCTTTGGATTATATTAATAGATAACAATGTTGTGTCAAAGAACTTGTACATAATAACAAACATCAAGTTCACTGAAATCTCTTATTATCCTAAAATCTAAGACATGATATTATGTTACATAAGGAGATTTTCATGAACATATAAAATGTACTTTGAGCAAACCCTAACTCTACAACCCTGCTCTCTTCCTTTACAAATCCCTGGTAAGTTCCTTCCCATACTGCATAGGAAATCTTGCTGGAATGTGAAAATTAACACATTTTCTCAACCCTCACTACCTATGTAGGCTTACTTGATAAAAATTTTCCTAGTCTCCATTTTCATCCTTAACCTTGCCTGACCACAATATTGCATCTCAAATTCCTCTCTCTTGCCAGTTTTACACATTGCATTTGAGCACGTTTTAACTGCAGATCTTTAAATACACCTTACTTGATTAAGCTCTACATGTTGCTCAAGTTGTATGCTCTGCCTTAAGCAAATTTGGAGCTATTTTTGCTTTTTTTTCTTTCTGCCTCTTCAGCTCCTCTTCCTTGTCAAAACTTAGTTTTAAACTAAGAGTTCTGTGGAATCTTCTTGTGACTATATTCCTGAGGATTAAATTCCTTTTTGTCTCCCATTATGTGTTATATGCTACCTTTGGACTTGAGTGTTTCCCAAGAAAGTCATGTGCATGTACTGTGGCAACAGATCCAGTACTAAGATGTATTTCTAAAGCATTCTTGTAGGTAATAAGGTCAGGGAACCATACCTTTGTAAGGAAGCAATGTTCCTCTCATAAAGAAGATTATCTCTTGTGAGAATAGGTTATTGTAAAGCTAATTTGGTTTTCTATTTTTGTTGTCATTACTAAGTATTAAGAGTTCAGCCATGGGAAGCAAGTACTTTACCAGTTACCTATAAGCATTGCATCTTTTTTTTTTTTATGTTGAGACATATCATCACTGAATTTTCAGACTGGCATAGCACTCACTTGGTAGCCTAGATTGATCATTAACTTACAATCCTCTTTCTTCAGCCTTGTAAGTAATTGAGATGACAGTCCTATGCCACCAGGCCTGGTTGTTTGTCTCTTCTTATCTTGTCAGGTGACATTTTCATGGGGTCCTCCCATTTTGATGCTCTTTACTATAGGCTCCTCAATAGAGCCAGCAAATATTGTTGAATTTTCAGAACTGTGACCAAAATAAAATTCTATTCTTTGCAAGTGCCATAGCCACCCAAATAAACCTAAGGTAACATGCTTTCTCCAGTGGCCAGTGGTAGCATGTGGACCACAACATGCCTCGATGCATGCCTGCTTACTTGTCTGCCTTCTGATCTGTGAACAAGTGAAAGACAAAAACTTTAAAAACAGAAATATCCCAAAGATAGGAACTTGATTTATATGTTAACATCCGGTCATCTCTTCTGCTTTATAGTATAATACCCATTTAATATAATATTTGGATTTAAAAATTTAAAAATATCTGATTTGTGAAAAATGTTTTCACTTACTTTACTTGAAATATAAATATTGCTTAAATCCACAGACTGATGTTCATAAGATTATTGTGTTCAAAATCTAGGCTTGCGTTTGTACTTTGTAGGGAAGTGCGCTAAAATTCTTGCCTATTCATGTAGAGCTGCTTTCTGTGTCAGCATGGGGAATGAGTCCTCCTGGAATCTGAGATCTGCATTAGCAGAGGCTCCAGCTGGAATAGAAATGCGGGTGGTAGCTGCAGGCTTCATCTGTTCAGCATTAACAGTTTAAGGCAAAGCAGTTGATCCAGTCAACCTTGGACTAACTCATGCTGATTTTTATCTCTTTTGCCTTTTTCCATATTTCCAACACGCTCATTAACTGCTTAAACAAAAAGAACCTAGGGAGAGAAAAAATACATCTTGGAATGAAGTAAAGGTCACTATCTCTGCATGAACATAAGACTGCAAAGACATTTCGAATAATCCTATACCATTTCAATGTAAGACAGTTACATTAACATATATCAGACCTATGCCCTATGTTCTTATTTCAAAAGAAGTCAGATAATCTCTTATATTAAGTACTTATTGTACCTAAAGTCCAATATTCCTAGAGGAGAGATTACCCTTGATGGAATCATTTTTTTTTAATCTTACATTTCATTTTGTTTGATATTATCTTCTCTCTAATCCACTATTTTGCTAACAATATTGAAGATTTCCCATTAATCTTTATATATTAGTCTTTATTTTCATTGTATCATCAATGAAATCTTCTTCCATTAACAGTATTTTGTCTCTGTAATCTAATTAGCAAAACATGGTGTTTGGATCATACCAGTTACTTTAATTCATTTATGTTTCCTTACCTCCTGTTATCTTTATGAAATGTATCTGTATTCCTTTGTCTATAGTCTTTTTTGAGGTTTCATATTTAACAAACTTCCCACCAAATAACAGGTTCATCATAAGTATATAAATACAATTAATAAAATAACAACATATTTTTCGTAAAGTAGAATTAATAATAATGAAATATACTTATAATATAAACATTGCAGAATCTTTAAGATGTCAAAAGTATAATACTCTGCAGTTATGAAAAATGTGAATACTCATTGTTTATTCTGTTAGGCAATTATAATAATTGCCTACAATGCTTAGAACACTGCCAAGAACCAAGAGATATGCATATGTTAATATATATGTAATTATATTATAATATTAATATATATATGTATTAATCAGTGCCTTTATTCTCAAGTGCTTATATAAAGATTGTTTTCATTATTTCCTGACTTTTAAAAGTTGATATTATAGTGTTTTCAATAATTAATGGTCCTTAGTAGCAACATCTAACTTATGGTGTACAGTCAATATGTTCAATAATCAAAAAGTTTCTGATAACTTGTAACCTATTAAATAATGTGTGTTCCTTGAATACATTCATAAGAATATGCATTTTATTTTAGAAGTAACATTATAAACATTCTTTGTATTCATTTGCTCATTTTACTTTTTATAGTACAGATAATTGCTAGGATAGAATCCAGAACCTCAAGCATACTCAGAATTTACTCTATCAGTAAACTGTACACATGCACTGAAAGCTATATATTCAGATTCTTCCATATTGTGACTTTAGTGGTTGAGAAAATTGAGATTCATGGGTTAAACTGATTGCCATGTGTCATTGTCATTGCACATATATACATGTATAAATGCATAAGTAATTAATCATAAAGTAGGCTTATCTTCTCCCTGGAATGCACTTTCAGAGACATCCTATAGAAGACTCCACCAATGATTGGTAAATTGGTCTCATACAGTAACAACTACCATGCTTCTGAATAGCGAGCCACAGGAACAATGCATGAGAATCTAAGCTACAATAGGAACCTCTTGTACTTACAGAATGAGAACCTGTCATCATAAGTATTATAGTTACTTTTCTTTTGCTATGACAAAATATAACACTGGGAAAAAATTGGAAGAGGAAAGGGTTTATTTTAGCTTATAGTCCCAAAGGAGATACAGTCCATCACGGAGGGAAAGTAGAGCAACAGTCACAAAAGGCTGGCCAGCAGTAGGAAAACTGTGCTATCAAGCTTCAGCTGCCCAGAAGAGACAGGGATTGAGAACAGAAAGTGGGACCCAGTCATAAAACTGAAAGTTCACACATGAGTGATGTATTTCCTCTACCAAGACTCTCATTCCTAAAGGTTTCATAACATTACTGAACAGGCAATCAATTGAGGGTCAAGTGTCAAATGCATGAGCCCATTGAGAACATCTCTCATTCAAACCACCACATTCTGCCCCTGCCCTTCACTGTCTCATGGCAATCTCCTGTTGCAAAATGTGTATAGTTTGATATAAAAATTTCCATAGTCTTCAACAGTCTCAATACCATTTAAAAGTTAAAAGATTTTGGAGACTCAAGGCACTGTTTTAAATGTGATCCCCTTCAAATAAATGAAAAAAGTGACATAGTCCCAACAGAAGATGGTACAGAATATTAGTTCCAATTCCAAATGGGGACTTAGTGAGGAAACACAGGAGCAAAGCAAAACCAAAACCCAGCAGAGCAAGTACCAAGTCCTGAAGCTCCATTATTTGTGCCCGGGGCTTCAGTTTCAAAGGGCTTACATGGATCTTGCATTCCAGCTTTGCTTCCTGCAGCGTACCCTCTTCTCTCTCCCTCTCCAACTCTCTCTCTCCAACTCTCTCTCTCTCTCTCTCTCTCTCTCTCTCTCTCTGTCTCTCTCTCTCTGACTTGTTCTACTTATATGCAGCACTCTTTGGCAGATGCCTCACAACTCTTATATCTTTTCCACCTTGAGGTCTGTACTGCAAACTAGGCTTAACTTTCACAGTTTCACACTATGGCACAGGGACTCTGATCTTGCCACACATTGCCCCATCTCAGCAGCTTTATAAAACCGCAAAGGAAGAATTTATAATCATCCCAGTCTTGTATCTTTCTTGTCTCTAAAACCAATACCAAGTGGATAACACTTGCATGCTAAGTTCTACAGCCAACTTGGGGTGAGGCAGGATCCTCTTGAACCAGAGTTGCATCAGCTTCTGTATGCTGAAGTGGGTGAAAATCTTTCTTGGTCTTTGCTTTCTAGGAACATAAAAACCTTAGGATCTCTCCTTTCACAAATTGGAGTTGTACCTCGGTGGGGTCTTGCCTTCAGGGTACTTTTCACATTGTCTAGTTCAAACTAGAGGCATCTTTTAAATGGCGTTAATTTGTTCAACAATCACAGACTCATTTTCAGCATGTGATTTGACTGTAATATAAACTTCCTGGTGCTTTTTGTCTCCAAAGTTAAAATTTCTCCCTCTTTGTACCCCATTTGTTTATCTTTTACATTGTAGACTGGTGTAAAAGTAATTAGCATATTAATATCCAGAATATTTAAAGAATAAAAAACAAACAAAAAAAATCAAGAAAATGACCCAATGAAAAAGAAAAAGCGGTATGGATCTGAACAGAGCTCCAAAAGAAGAAATAAAAATGGCTAAGAAATACTTTGAAAAGTGTTCAACATTCTTAGTAATTAGTGAAATAAGTCAAATGCAGAGTGTCTATGAGGTGCCTAGCCCTAAGTGACACATTTAAAATCAAATCTCTATACCTAAAGCTCAGGGAATATAGAGGAACAGGGAGGAGAAAGAATATTAATACACCTTTCAGCTCTTACCAAGGAGAACCTTCCTCAGAACAAAGACGGTGATTAACACAGAAAACTACAACTGACCAAAGTGCAGAGAACAAAGAACTTCACAGATCTTATCCCTGAATAGGACACCTGTATCAAATCTCAGTCACCCAAGGCTCAGAAACCATTGTGGAGGAGGGGGCAGAACCATTGTAAGAGTCAGAGATGGAGGATGACCATGAAGACTAGACAGGTAGGCAGTTAATCATATGAACCTACAGCAGTTCTAAGAGCATTCACAATAACCATGGAAGCCCAATCAGAGTACATCTCAGCATAGAAATGGAGAACTGGTTGCATCAGTTCTAAAGCATTCACAATAACCAGGGAAGACCAATCCGTGTAAATCTCAGCATAGAAATGGAGAACTGGGTAAGAATCCCCAACCATAAATGAGGAACTATTGGCAATAGGTAACTACTGGGAGAGGGAAAAATGTGTTTTCTTTAAAGATGCCATACTAATTAGGTTAATTAGGCTTCAGTGGGTGGATGCAAACTGAAGGACACTTGGGGACACAATGCTGACTCAGTAGGCCTTAATAAATATGACAGAGCATATGAAATCCGTTGATGGTACTAGAAAAGCAGAGCAGATCAGGGAGGAAATCTAAATATGCTTAAAATATATTATAAAGAACTTATAAATATTCAATTAATAAAGAGTAATCAGTAATCATGGCACATAATACTATGAAGTTTTGAAATTTCCTTTGCTAAATAAATAATTTCATTACTTTTAAATGCAGCCTCACACAAATTCTCAGAACACGGGCTGCAACCAGATTTTTGGTCAAAGTATCATACAAATCATAGTACAGTTCCCAATATGTTCGTTGCTTCCTTCTGAAACCTCCACCATCTACATTTCCCTTAGTATTACAGATTTCTCAATATGCATGAAATATCCCATAAAATTCTGCTCATGGCACTCAATGCTATTTCTAGACCAAAGTTTCACTTATTTCACAAATTGTCGAAAGACAGAAATGCCAAGTACCAATGTCTGTACTGGTTATTTTTCTGTTACTGTGATAAATTCTCACTAATATAAGGATCATAAAGATATTTATAATAATGATCTGGTTCATCAATGAGTGAAAGGCCCCTGGAGAGGAAGGAATTTTATTTTTCTTTCCAAAGGCTGGGACACAGAATTCAATATTTGTGACTTTGGAAGATATTGAAGACCTTATCAGAGCATTTGTCAGAGTTCAATGAGGTGAAGTTTCACTATCTACCATAGTGATAAGTCAAATGCTGTCTGAGAGGCTGATAAAATTACAAGTGGAATTTGAGTATCGTCTGATGTAGTATCTGCTGTTATAAGATCATACCCTCTTCCCAGAAATCTTTAAATTTTAGTTTGTTGTAGGCATTCCCTCATAAATGTTTCTAAGTCATCATTGCCAGACTTTCTCTCATTACATTTGAACCTTTAAGAAGTTATCTCATTGGATGGAGAAATGGCTCAGCAGTTAAGAGAACAGGCTGCTCTTGCAGAGGACCAGGTTTCCTTTCCCAGTACCCAGATGGCAGCTAAGCACCATCTAGAACTTCAGTTCTAGGGTTTCTGTTGCCCTCTTCTGAGATCTGAGGACATTGCATGACACAGTTCACTTACACATATGCAGCTATTATACTTGTACACTAAAATAAAAATAATAAAATTTTAAAAAAGAGACTCTCTCATTAAATAATCTTACTATAGCTTCTTTCTCCACTGACCACAACTAAATAATAAACACTTTTGATAAAATATCAAATAATACCTGTGTGAGGACTACATAACAACCACCCCCCCAAAGAATGTGGCACCAATTAGGTGTATGAAAAAAAATAGCAATCAAATAGAAACTGGAAGTCAAAAATTGAAGTACTTTAGTCAATTTGGGGACTTTATTTTCTTTGTCTCATAGCTTCGAATAAAAGACCATAACCAAGAAGACTGGAGTAAGTGCTCATACATTGCCAGAAGACAATGACAGAGCTGCTATGAACTGTAGAATATGTGCAAAGATCTTTATTTTTTTTTTGTCTTTTCCTTGTCTTCTTTACCCAAACAGCAACTACAGCAATGTAGCTGCATTTATTCAGTGCAGCAGGAAAATATGCTTAGGAACAAATAGAAAATTTCTTTTTAGACAGGAAATTCAAGAAAGGGACAATGTTGAACAAAGAAAACTATAGGGGAGAGATCCATGTTATTTCTCTGTTTTTTAAGTTACTCTTCTTGGTATTTATATTTGAATGAGTACAGATAGCTGAATGTATTAACTTCATATTTTGATTAGATGGAAAACTGAAGAGATTCTAGAATCAAAAGAGTTAAGGATAGGAGATATGAGACAAAGATGCCTTGCTTAGAGTATAAGTCTCATAATTCCCAGAATTATGCCTGGTCCATTCTTACACAGAAACTACTGAAGGAAAAAATATCAAAGCCATCAAGAGGAGAAGGAATAGATATGGTTCCAAGAAAGTTCCAGACCGACTAGAGTGCTCCTTGTTCAGTACACAGACAACAGCATCACAGCATAATTTGATGGCTAGTAATCTGATATTTAAAAACACAGTGTAGCTTGGAATCATAGTAATTGCCTGTATTCCCAGAATGCAAGAGGCTGAGGAATGAGAATCCCAAATTCAAGGTTTTAAAGCCAGACTGGGCTACATAACTGGCCTTTTTCAAAAACAAGCAAACAAAAGAACAAAAAACAACAATGAAGATATGGTTCATACAAGACACAATGGATTTCAAATTTAGATCTAACAGGATGGTGATTGGCTAAAGCCAAAAAACGTTAATAATCTCCATAGAACTGGTTGAAGGCTCAATGTCTTAAAGATTATATTAAAATGTAAATTATAAGCAGACCAACAGCTAAGGAAAAAGTAATCTGTTCTCAATGGTAACAAAAACAGAAAAAGCAGGTGCTCCTGGAATTACATAGGTGTTCTAATTTTCAGAGAACTGTAGCTGTGCTTTATGAAGTAATGGTGACCAATTTTGAAAGAATTGATCAAGCTTGAAATTCTGTGCTAGCAAATTAAAATCTATTTCAGAATGGAAATATCATCGTTAGAAAACTATGATATCCAAACTTTTAAAAAATTCATTAATATATTCACAAGGAAAGTAGTATTAAGGAGAGAAGAGCCAATGAATCCATACAAACCAACAGAAATAAAGGCCTAACAATGAGAGTGGTTATTCTTCAGTAGAAAATAATCATATGAGATCTGCTGTTAGAGCACGCTGCCTATGAACCGCAAATGTGAAATTAATGAAAAGATTATAGAAACTCACAGTAGTAAGATATAAGACATTAAAGTAAAAAGTAAATGCATTTAATTTCAAGTATAGCTAGCTTTGAAACTATGGACAAGACACAAAGTTCTCTGAATTTGTTCATCTTCATGGCACTAGTTGTTGAGTGATTAAAAGTAAAAATATATCTTTATATTTATGTAAAATCTAGAAATATATATCTAATATGCATGAAATAAATGCTAGTGATTTGACGTTTACTGCTTTGCTACTATCTATCTTCTGAGATATCTATGGCTCTATCTAAAGCTTTGTTAAAATGTCATAGATGAAAATTTATGATGAATTTTCTCTTAAAAATTTTCCATAGGGGCTGGAGAGATGGTTCAGTGTTTAAGAGCACTGGTTACTCTTGCAGAGGATCCAAGTTCTGTTCCCAGCACCCACATGGTGACTAACAACCATTCAGAACTCCAGCTCCAGGCAATCAGACACCATTTTCTGGCCTCTGTGGGAATTTGCGATGTACTTACATATAAGCACACAACAAAAAATGAAGATAATAAATGAAATATTAAAATAAATGTCCATATAGCTCCTTTTCCCATGATATATGTAACGACATATTACAGAACCCTCAGCTTGAGAAAGATGGCTAAGGTTTTGTATACTATGGCTATAATAAGGATAACACACAGTTACTCTCTGAGGCCATGCCACCCTGTTTCCTTGAATTGCTGGGGCTGAAGTTGTTCTAGTGTTTGGGTTTATGCCTAGAATCCATGAAAAGAACAACAATGTGAAACAAGTATTTGTCTGAAAATTTATAGGTTGGATATATGTGTTGCTCGAACCCATTTTTAAAATGTCATCATAAATGATTGACACAGGAAATTAATTACAGGAATTTTGAATTAGAATGCTCTCTAAGAAGATAAATTTCTGTTATCTGTTTTTATTTTTCTTTTTTGTCTCTAAGATATTACATATGTGAGAATATCACTCAGACAATAGTTTGATTTGCTTTATTATTTTTCTCTAGTTCTTAGAATTGGCCTTTGAATTATATTAATTGCACGTTGTCAACAATACTTTTGGAAGTAATAAAAATCACAAGTCCCCTGAAAGTGGCTGTATCTCCAAAGAGAATTTTCAATTGAATATGCCTTTAATTATTCATTTTCTTCCTAGTATATTGCCTGATTTTTAAATCTGGAAAGCCATGGCTTTTCTCCCCTTCCCCTCAGTGCCTCATAGCAAGGTGATGATGATGTGTTTCATAATTCCAGTAGGTGTTGTGTGAAAAACCCTGGAAAACAGAGAGTTTATATTATGATATTTTTGAATGGCTGATCTGTTCTTGGTACAGAGTACCCTTATGTCTTTCTAGTTTTCCATAAAGTATTTCATGGATATTGACAATATTTGTAGTAGATTATGGTCAGCTTTAAAGGTAGCCTTGAAGGACTTAAAATCACAAAATGACATGCTCACATTAGTTCACAACTCTGGGTATAAGTCTTTTCAGAAAACCTTATAAAATTAATATTTCAATAGTTGCATGTTTTCGGTCTAATCTCTTCCCAAAATGTTTCTTGCTTTAGATATTTTACAACATATTTAAGGAAGTAACCATTCATTTTACAACAGGAATCATTTACTTTCAGAGGCAAATGGTAAGAAATCTGTTGAACTTGGTTGGATTAAAATTTAATTTTGGTTGTAAAGTTCATTCACCTGGATAAAGTGATCAAATACAAGTTTTTACAGTTCTCAGAAAATAAATATTTCATTTTCATGAACAATTGGACTAATTTATCTGTTCAAACTTAGACGCACTTAGAAGAATCCAATTATACTCAAATGGAACACCAGTGCTCAAGTGATGTAGTGAGCAATAGTGATAGAGTTGTCTAAAAATTTGCATGGCATTGTTTAAATGCTTTGTTTAGGAATATCTTGATTAGGAAATGCAAGGTTTCATCAGCCTGCTGGGTCATCTGGTAGGACTGTGGGTAATTTATTTGACATTCTTTGTTAATGTTCTTTTGATCTTTATTTGGGGCTTATCTTTTTCTCTGAGCTGACTAAGGAGGTGTTTCATTTTATGCACTAATTGAAGCCCCCTTCCCTCCAAAGAGTGTCTATTTCTTTCATACCTTCCCTGCCAGATGCAAGAGAGAGATAGACAAATGAAGCCAGTCTACTGTCACACACTGACAGAGCAGAGAAATACAGACATATGGATAACAGATAGTAGGGTTCTAAGTACCCTACAATTTATTGAGGAGAATAGAGGAGAGTTGAGTGGCAAATTACCTACACTGCTCACAAACCAGCAGGCAGCCCTGTTTGCCAGCTCTCCAAATTGTTTCTGGGTAATTGGGCATATTTCTATTTGCTTCCTATATCTAAAGGTATGGCTTTGAGTTTTGAAAATTCTCCACTGAGAATGATCTGCCCAACAACAAGCAGTATTTGGAATGTGATGGTGGAAGAGATGCAGACTTTTATTTTATAGCCTGAGAGTACTTAAGGTTTGTTCTTTTAACATTTTTAACAGAAGAAGTAATTTATTATACTTAATATCTGTAGAGTGCTTCTTTTCATTTTAAAACATTCTCATCTATCATGTTCACACCTGGAAGTCTGAATGTGATATGATGCTGATGAATTTCAGCTATGGAAGTTAGTTTTTAAACTCATATTTTTCACCCTGCAGCAGATTTAGATGAGAATCAAATAGCAATGCTAAGGCACTGAATTTCAAATTAGTGTTTCACAGAAATACTTTTATAATATACTCTGGGGGAAGGAATCGAAAACATGGTAAGGAAATCAGGAACCTAAATTGGTGTAACAAAAGCAACGTTAAGTAGGTATTTCTGTTATATGATTTTGTAGAGCTTACTATATCCTATTGTCCATCATTAATTTATTTTTCTCAGGACAAAATTCATTGTTGCACCAGACCTCATTGTCCATGAATTCTTTAGGCAGTCATATGGTCATATGGCTTAGCTTCCATATTACTTGAAAAAAAAATTTTAAAGGCTATGGATAGGACCTTTGCTCTTACACAGGAAAATCTCGTCATTCTCGCATGACAGATATTTGAAAGTAGCTATTTCCTGAAATAATTTAGAGTAGTTAACACTGTTAAAATAAACTATTTTGGGAGGCCTGCTAGGTATCAAATGATATTATTAAAAGGTAGAGCTGTACGGCTGAACATTATGAATGTGATTGTAAGTTTCGAGAGCTCTTCGGTGTACCACAGTTTATCTATAAAATAATAATCTTTCCATACATAGCTACAAACCTTTTTTTCTCAACCAGTTCTCCGTTTTCTAAAGAAAGATATCATTTATTTTTCCTAGTCAAAAAGCATAAATAGCCTTGACATTTTCATCCTCCTCATCTTCCGAGTCAAGCAGTTCCCATCAGTTCCAGTTCCTAAATGTTCCTTGATTTTACGCTCTTCCTCGGCCACCACGTGGTATAGTAAACTACCATCTTTTGTTGAAACACTTCTGTAGTCTACAGACTTGAAAATCCTTAGCCACTTTTCCTTATTTGCATCCAACCAATTATTTGTATCCAACATGGTATTTTGATATCATAAATTTCTTGACCACATATATTGAAACAGGACCTGGCGCGTTGCTCAGAAACATGCTTAAAATTCTTTACTCATTTGTGTCATTGTTGTCATTCCTGCATAGTACAATGCCCAGATCTTTATTTTTCTTTCATACTCCACCCACTGCTCAGAATAAACAACCTTTCTTCAGCATCCAGATCAAATATACTTGCTTAGTGATTATTTCATCATCATTAATGTCCCTCAAACACTCTCAGTAAACCAACCAAGATGCTCTTTTACTTGCATTTAGCAATAATATCTATCCCCTTCCCTTCAAAAATACCACCTTTTAATTTAAATGTCATTACAATATCTTTTGTGACAAAAACTACTATTATGAACTTGTTGAACTGAAGATGGTTTTGCTGATAGATTGTATTCTATTAGTAACAGACATATCTCTGATATGGATAGATTTGTCAGCATAATTTTAAAAGGCATGTTATATGGAGCTTTTGTATATTTCATAGAACAGGTCTTCATCAAATTTAAGACTCCTTTCCATCAATGCCTCCATGCCTCCTTGTCACTGAACCCCATGTTTCCACTGCATGGATCAGCCAGAGGAAAGGCCTACAATCACAGCTGTAGTAGTAGAGGAAACTGCTTACTTCACTTTGGCCAGCAAGGAAAGAAGAAGAAAGGGGAAGGGGCTGGATCCTCATTTTGCTTTGGAAGGCACATCTCCTATGACTTACTTCTTTCAGCTAACCCCTATTTCTGTAAGGTTCCAAAACTCCTAGTAACAAAACAAGCTGGGGAATCAAGCCTTCAACATTGGCATCTTTGAGAAACAATAATGATCTAAATATAAAAATCTCTTCACAGTGATTTCCTAAAAGGCGTCAGAATTGGACTCCATAGAATAAAATATTTTTAAAACATGGGAGATCACATTATTCAGTCCTTCCAGAAGCTTCCTTTTCCATATCGCAGACAGTAAAATCAAAATACCTTACCACTCTGCAAGGCCCTGCATGATGTTACACCGTTACCACGTATACTTTGCCTTCCGTGATCAGCCTCCCTATCCTCTCTTCTAAGTCTCAGTGGATTTCTGTTTGCTCCTGGCACAAGTCAACCTTATCAGACCTGGCTCATAACACCGTTCATTTCTGACTTAAATGTACCTTTCCTACATTCCACATGACCAGAATGTGCATTTTCTTTAGGGCTGAGTTTAAATGCCAGTCTCTCTGCATTGCTCTGAGAATAATACATAATACATAATACATGCTGCTATATTTATGATTTTATACTATTTGCCGTATCCTAACTCTATATCTAGTCAGGTCTGGTAGCATAAACTTGTGATCAGAGAAACTCAGAAAACTGAGAAAGAAGGTGTATATTGAATTGGTTTTAAATTTTACTCCATTATAATTGTATAATATATACCTTTAAGAAGACATACTGGAAATTCAAAAGAGTCTTCTCAGTAGATTCTGCCACTGTTTGGAAACATGGTTTGATATGGTGAGTATTTGGAGTTGTCTTCTGTCTAACAACTTTCCTTCTTTAATGTAGTATAAGCAACCATGAAATGCAATATCTAGTGAACATTTCTAATGATGTGATCTTTTATGTGTGCTAATTACATTTAGGGTATTCCTCGTGCTTCCAATATTTCAACTTCTTTCCTTTCAAATAATCACTAAGCTCCCACTACACTATTTAGAAAAGGTTAAAAACTTTCATTCTCTCTTTAATAGTCATTTCCTCATTCTCTAGCTAGCTTTTAACCTCTGTGCCATTTTGACATGGAGATTAAAAATATCCTGCACCAATCACAAGATGTTTGACCTTTCTACATCCTAAAAGAAATGGAAATAGAAAAAAAAAGATGATATCATCTGCAGGGGGAGTATATTCAGCTCCATAAAACATCTCCACATGCCACAGTTTTTATTATGTAGCTTTGTTCACAGCCCATTTTTCCCCCTGGGTATTTATGTTGTGGATATGTTTGATTTAATTCTATGTATTTGTGTGTCTCTTTTTATTTCTAACAGAATGCATTAAGAAAGAAGGAAGGTTAGAAATGTATGTCAGAGTTCAGTACGTGAGAATAAGGACACATGTAGCATGCTTACTTTGGAATGAAACAGGGTCAGGAGTAGATGGATAGATAATTGAGTCATAGCAGCTGAGATCATGAATTAATATATTATGATAAAATAAGCAATCACATTTTTTGTGAATTTTCTGTGGCTCATAACCAGTTTATATTGGCCTTTGCTAGTCAATTTATTTTGCAATTCTTTGTTTATTTTGTCAATTATGGTTCTCTATGCTTTCAACAACCTTCCTGAAATCATATATCCTTAAATTCATGACCCAGAAACCTAAAATCTATTTTTCTCTGTATTTCATTTCCAAAGATGAGAAAGAACTCTATTAGATTAAATTCTTTTAGTTATTGTATTCAGTGACAATTTTCTGAATCAGGGGAGTGACGGGCTGAGCCACCATGAGAACTGACTCAGTTCAGATTGGGTTTGTTTTCCAATTTAGTGATTATAACTTCCAAGCACTGCTAAAATATCGATTAACCTCTGGGTTCCTGCAGTAAGCCTTCTAAATCCCTATAGATACAAATGTCTATGAGCTGATGGTTTCATATGGACTTCTGTGAACTATGTTGGCCTTTAACTTTTAAGCTCTACTTATCACTCCATGACTCATAAAAGACTCTGTGTGTGTGTGTGTGTGTGTGTGTGTGTGTGCATGCTACAAGTGTCTGCAGGTATGTGGTTGGGCTTGACTGTCTAAGTACCTATAGAAGCTAGAGCTCAGAGTGAAAGAAGTACCTATATCTATTCCCCTCTATGTTAATTTTTGAGACGGGGTATTTCATTTAACCTGGAACAATTTTTGGCTAGCACCAGGGCTGGCTAGCAAGGTCCCATGATCCAACTGTCTTTCTTCTCCTATTCTGAGGTACAGATGCATACCACCATATCTGGTTTTTTTGTTTTTTTTTGTTTTGTTTTGTTTTTATAGGATTGCTGAGGATCTGAACCCAGGTACCAATGTTTTCACAGCAAGCACTTTACCTACTGAGCTATCTCTTTAGCCTCCACCAATGGCATTTAAATGACTGTAGTACAACAAACATTAGAAATCATCAAATAGAGGTTTAAAATTATTAACATTCCTTATCTCACACATCATTATTTGGGGGAATAATATGTATCTCCCAGAATGATTTTAGTTTTTGAATTGTCTAGAAAAAAACGGTTTTAAATTTGCAATAATACATAGGATTGGGAGCAGTCATTATCACTGGAAGATTTTTTCATACATTCTCTGTTTCTATTGCTGTATAGCCAATTAATGGAAACTCAGTACCTAAAAGGGAGCATTTTATTACCTCATCAGTTTCGGTCATGTATCTGAACAGAGCTATGCTGAGTGATTTTTCCATTCAAGGAAAATTATTTGCATATTTGCTTGTTTGAATTCAGAAAAAAAAAAGACTGTTTAGAATGATCTAACACTGTGACTCATACACCTGATGACTTTGCAGGGGAATCTGAAAGCTTTCTTAGGTGATGGCTCTCTCTAGCTGCTTCCCACAGTTTCATCTGTTCTAGAGTAATCCACCTTCTTACAAGGTAGCTCAGTACTCTCGATGATAGTCTCTGATTCAGCAGAGACTTCTGCTGATAGTCTTAAAAAACAAGACTATTACTTTTGCCCTACTATTGATCAAGTAGTTCCCTAGATAAGCACAAATTCATGAAAATGAATTGGACTCTACTAGGAAATTATTAGATTTGTAAAGGACTTGAAATCTTCTTTAGTATCTCATTTTTTCAAACCTTAGCTAGATAGAATATGTACTAAGTAGTTCTAGAGTGCAGATGATAACACTTGATCAATAAATATTGACCTTTCTTGGTTTTTCTTCCTTTGTCCATCTTATTTATTTTTCATTCATTCATTCATTTATTAACATTTAATAAATGAAGAATTATCACATTCTGACACATCTTTAAATGATGGAGAAACAGCTGAATCTTTCATAAAACTGTTAAAACTATGAGGTCAGATACAAACTTACAGTCAGTAAGTCTAAACTTAACTTATTTAAGTCTAAATATTCTGTTGGTTTATTTTGCAATATTCACAATACCCATATGAGGTGAATATTAATCTCCTTATAAATCAAATAAGAAAGATAATTGTCATAGTGTTTAAGGTTGCTTAATAACATGTATATTTTAGTTAATGTGTGTGCTTATTCATTTGTAAATAAAATCAAGACTACTTATTTTCAGATTGTATATTTATATATCAAGATAATTAATTTGTTTTTGATAACAAAGTATTGTTTTCAACTTATTACAAAGCCATGTTATTGATAGGATAATTTAGCATATAGTAAAGCAAAAGTTATAATCAAAATCACACTCAGTTTTGCATCTCAGATATAGTTAATTTGGATATACTCCTGAATCTTTCCATTATTTCTATATCAAAGCTGAAACACTTTGACTTCAATAACAATTATTTAACTCTCTAGTGTAGGGGTTACTAGACACTTCCACTGAGTTCTTCTGGTTCTCAAGTTTCTGTATCCAGCAAGGTACCTATGTATCTGCTTCTTAGCTGGCTGAGTACTAAGGGGGCAGCAAAGCCCTGTCACAAGGTTTTTCATTCACTAGCATGCCACTAATGATTTTCAAAGAGAGGGGAATGAAGTATATTGCACCTGCAGTGGTCAAAACTCAGGACTAGCATATTAGTATAAAGGAAACTGCATGAGGAACTGAACAACAATAATAAAAATTTCATCCATATGTAAGACACAAGGAAACGAATTACAGCTATGTTAGGAAAAGATGCAAAGACATAGTCACCTTTCCATACAAAATGGTAGGAATTAAAGCCAGGTTTTCAATCAATATTCTAAAACTTTTCCCTTTTTAAAGGCTTGCGTACGTGAACACAAGTGTATATATTAAATATGTTTTCCATAAACATATTTTTACAATACAGGTATAACTCTCAAAATTAGTTAGGTTTAAGAGTTCCTGCTTTTTAAAACCAAACCAATTTGTTAACCTTATTTGAACTAACACTTCTTGGATGACTTGTAAAACTGAATATATTTCCATATGTTTAATAATTACATACTAACTGCAATTACAGTGATTTGAAATTTTATTTTGCTTAAGGTTCCAGAGGGTTTAAAGTCCCTCATGGCAGGAAGGCATGATGGCAGGAAGGCATGGTGGCAGGGGTTCACCAGGGCAGAAAGTGTTGTGCTCACATCTCCAGGTAAGCACAGGAAAGAGAGAGCAACTGGAAATCCAGGAAAATTTAAGAACTCTCGAATGCACCCCGAGTGATGCACTTCTTCCACCAAGCCACACGTCCTAAAGCCTTCGACCCCCAGTGATACACTTCCTCCACGAAGTCAGACCTCCCCAGCCTCCCAGAACAGCACGTGAACTGGGAACAAACTGTTACACTATCTGGAGCCTGTGGAGAACACTTACCCCATAACACCACAGCTGGGAAGAGCCATTAACAGAAAATTAATTTGACCCATTAACAGAAATTCTGAAATTTCAAGGAGGAAGGGATTTGATGAGAAACTTTAACCTTGAACATTTAATGGATAATCTACACCAAATGATGATAGTAATTAGGGAATCAACATTGAGCTTTAGAAATGAGTTACATATTCCATAAAAGTGATCATCAGTGGAAACATGCACTAGTATATTCTAATAGGTGGAACAAACTCTAGCCTCCCATCTCTTTCCATGTATTATAGCATTATTTTTACTTGATTCATAGTAAACATTTAACTCCTCAGGTCTCACAGAACCTATTCTGTCATAGTGAAACTCAATTTCTTTTCCAGTATTCATGATTTTTACTTTATTATGTGTACAAGTACACATGTACACTTTTTTCCCCATGAGTCCCTTACTGCTTTATGCTCTAATTCTAAAGCACTCTTCAAGTTAATTAGGAGCAACTTGTTTCCTAATAGTAGCTTTTATGGCAAAGACAGTTGAGTCATCTAGCTTACTCCACTTCTTCATGGCTTGGGAATAATTACTCGGGCCTTGAAACATTTCTTCCCAGTCCTTTCCTGTTTTCTTCCAAATTTGCTGTGATTTCCCCTTTTAGATTCTCCCATTACATGCAATTTATACATATTCTAATTCTTTGTGACTTTTTCAGAGTTTTAAAAATACCAATTCAACAGGATCAAGCATTGCATTTTCCATGAAGTTTTCTTGATATAACACTCACATTTATGCTTTTGTTCGGAGTTGTACTTGATATCATCATCTGAGTTTTCAGATGTGTCTAACATGACATGTTGAAATTATAACTCATATACTTCAATGTTATTATCACATGTCTTCTTTTAGCTTTGTGTTTCTCTGTCTCAATAAATATCTCTACCATTTACTCATTTACTAAAGGCATAGGACCAGGATTGATCCTCAGATGTACCTTACCTCTGAATTCTAATTATCATCAATATTTGGTCCTATATCTAGACAGTAACTGGAGTGTGTTCATTGCCACAGATCTCTATCTCTTCCATTGCCTTACCATACCAAGTCTTTCCATGTAGCAACAAAAACTGTGTCACCAAACCATCATTCTTGTCACACCATTCTTATTTTAAAATCTATCAGCAGACTCACTGGTAAACCTGTTCTATCATAGTGAAACTCCATTTCTTTTTTAATATTCATGATTTGTACTTTGTTTTATGTGTATGAGTACATCACCTGATCTATACAAATGTACCTGTTTTATGCAGTGCTCATGGAGGACGAAAAAGGCTGTCAAATCCCTTAGAAATGGAGTTATAGAAGGTTGCTAGCTGCCATGTGGGTGCTAAGAACTGAACCTGGGTCTTCTACAAGAATAGCCATTGCTCTTAACTGAAGAACCATCTCTCCAAACCCCAAACTCAATTTCTTACTGCTTTGTAAAAAGCTCAGTCTTGTATAATTTCTAATTATTTCCATAATCACTGGTTCTATTCATAATATTAATGTGAATCATTGTACTGCAAGCTGATTTATTTCTGAAGACTTTCTTTGAACTATTTCTTTGTGATGATTGTTTGTAATCCTCTTGCTCCAGATATGGCTGCTGTTATTGTGCAATTTAGTTACTATATTCTCAGAAGTCCAGAATGAATTAAACTGTGCCCCTTCAAAATATATGTAGAAGTCAATATTACCTATAAAGAGAAACTTCTTTAGAAACTTCACATTTGAAGCTGGAATTAAGAAGTAGTCATTGTAATGGAACCTATTCCAACACGACTGGCTAGGGAAACAGACACCCAGAGATGAAAGATACTGACAAGGCAAAAAACATACAGAGAGGTGACAGCCATGTACTATAGAAGGCAGAGATCAGAACTGTCTACAAACCAAGGAATACCAAACTTCAGCAGGTAGGAAAGACAAGGTAAGATTCTCTCACATACCTTTCACAAAGAGCATGATATTGCAAACAATTACAGTTTAGACTTCTATCCAAGAGAAATTTGAATATCTTTTTGTGATTTTTCAGCACCTTATTTAAGATAGTTTGCCACAAAAGTTCTAGGAAATTTACAGTAAGTTCAGTGCTAACTAAGGCTTGTTTATTCTGGGTTACCCTCTAGGTATAATAATACTTCATTCCTTTGAACGTCATTTCTCAACCATGTTTTCCGCATTTCCATTTACATTTCTTCCGGAGATACAGGCACTCATTGAATATGCTATTTGCTATAGACCCAAAATACAGATAAAGTGCTGGAGAAGCTAAGTAAACAATGGCTCAGTGATTAAGAATGTCAATGCTGAAATGGAATCAGAAGCAAAAAGGCCACTGAATTTTGTCATCCCATGGGAGCAGGTGGTGCCCTTTGAGGGAGACTGTTCAGACAAGTGGATATGAAAGAGGCTCTACTGAAAAAGCTAAAGCTAAACAGCAAGTTGGAAAGGAAAACTTAAGAATGCAGGTGTAAGATGACCTTTCAAAAAATATTGGCAGCGAAAAGCAGACGAGCAGTAAAATAAGAGTTGCAAATGTTCGGTGCGTCCCTAACTAAAATGGTAAAATAATTTTTTGAAATGAAGGCAAGTTTATGCTTAGAAATTCTTGTAGAAACTCGTCAGGATTTTAGATTCAATAGATTCAATAGAATACATAAAGTCACTTGAATTCAGGGCTTGGATGCCGAGGGGGACCAAACTGGTAATAGTGAGCAAAAGTCAGTGCCTTTGGTAAGTTTCTTAACTTTGGGAATAAGAATAAATGTAGATAAAAATGAGTACAGAGAAAGCGGCATAGGGTGTCTCTGAGTGCTCTTCACTTTGCTGTTCCATGTTTGGTTTTGAACATCTTTTACCTTCTTTATTACCTCATAAGTGCTTATAGTTCCAAGACTCCCTAGTACGTACAACAGAGTATTAAAACGATAGCTTTACCTGTCTTTTCTGTGTAAAGCTATATATAGGTTTTTTATAAAACAATTTTATCCTAGATTTCTTGTTAGATTGTCTTCTTAACTTTAAATCTGTCAGTTACAGTACCCCCATTGGCGGGGGGTGAAAAAGTTATTGTCATGAAGTTACCTTCTATTAAAAGAAGAGGCAAAGACAGTCTTCATTTATGTCAGATTCTGTGCTAAGATTTTAAATAAATCTTATCATGTTACCTTTGTTCTGATATAAATGAAGAGATGTAAGAGTCTCTGTATACTAGTAGGGAAACTGAGGATTAGAACAATTATTTGTCTAAAACTATATGATGAAGTCCCAGAACGTACAAAGTTTCCTATCTCCAGAGCCTCTGATCTTTCCCTCAGTGTTGTAAAAACAAATGTTAAGACATTTGTCCAACATCAAATGCACGTTTTACATTTAGCTATAATTTTCCTTCTCCATTATCTGTTTACATATGCTATTTACTATAATAGCCACATCTCTTCTCCACAGAATTCATCTCTGCTCCTGAATAGCTTGCTGGTTTAGTTAAAATACCCTAGTTACCGGATGATAATTTCCTATTTCATTGATATTTTGAATAAAACATTTTAGTGTCAGTAAAACAGAATGACTGACAGAGAGCAGTAAAATCTTCAGTTTCTGTTGTCCCTTGTAGAGAGGTGCTTGATAGTACAGAATCAATTTTAAATAAATATTGATGTGCCCATTTGGAAACTCATAAAATCTAATGTCTTCCATGGTTGGTGGCAATAAAAGCAAAGTATGCATTGTTCAAGGTGGCCTTAATAGCTGGCACTGAGGCTGAGTCAGATTTTATAAGCATTTTAAATCATATTATCCAACAATTATTGTTAGCATAGACATTGGTATATGCAATTATTTAATGTTTTAAATTATCTAAAATCAATAATGTTGCTACTAAAAGCTTAGACACATTACTTTAAAATGGCTCACATGATCTTTTGACACTATGTTAATTAGACTGTCCTAGCTAGCCTATATTTTTTATACCTTGTAAACCAGATTAATTTAAAAGTTTAAAACAGTCTGCTCTTACATTATAAAATACATGCATGTTACCAGTATGGGAGAACAAGTAATATATGAGCAACCTAACACTGTCTCATGCTTTCCAAGGTTGTACCTAATACTGTTTTTCACTTCTGAACTGAAGTTCATTCAAATCTTGATTGCAAAAAGCAAAACTATGCTTCTCATTTACATAGTTAATTCCATGGTCTGTTTACATGACAAATTTGATCATCTCCTACTCTGTATACATTTCTGTAGGGAGTCAATAATTTGCACATTCAATGGAAAATATTCCATATCTGTTTTATTTAAGAAACATTTTTACATAGTTTGTAATAGGACATGGCGAAATTACTGGAATTACAGTCATATCAAGAGACCAATTTTTAGTAATTAATTGGTATTAATGGGCAGGTTTAATCCATAGACCAAGGAAAATTATATGAAAATGCAAATCTTGCTATTCATGATAAAGAAAGATTAACTGAAACTTAGTATAAGACACTGCAAACTTTAATATGTATTTTATACCTAAAAAGCTCTTTTCAGAATGGCTTCATCTCTTCCATGTGTGAAACTCCCTTTGAGATCAATAGGAGTTCCGGATTTCTCACAGTGACAGCTGACCTACAGAGAATAAATAGCTTTGTAAAGCATGTCTGGACTGAGAAGGACACTGGGAGGTTATCTTTCCTATCTCTCCTTCCCAGCAAGGCCATACCTAAATCATCCAAACAACTTGGTCATCTTGTTATTAAAGCTTGTAAGTAAGAATATTTCTTTGCCCCCTATTTGACCATTTAATGTTTAACAACTCTCATTGGTCGATTCATCATTTTTATTCATCCATTTACTCTCTTTAGATCTATTCTGTTTATAAAGAGCATTTCCTATCTATTTCCTTCTGCAGGAGAACACATCTAAATTCTATGTGGGGTTTTATTCTGCTAGACCTTCAAGAAGATCAAACATCTACTAAAATTAGAACTTTCAGACATGTATGAAAGCTCAAGAATAAAGAAAATATATAACAAAAGAATGTGTCTAAATTAGACATATTTAACAATCTTTTTGTTCTATTTCCATTCTATAACATTCACATCCTTCTGAATACCCAGAGAAGTCAACACATTTTTCTATATTTTTTGTCTAATGAGTTTTCATGTGATAACATACTGTAGCAAGTATTTTCATGCCAATGACCATTTGTCACATGGAATAAATTGTACCTAACTCCCAACTCTAAGTGTAACATTTTTTAACTTCTTCAGACCTATTATAAGATTTTTGCGTACAGTTCTGAAATAAGAAAATAAATGTGTTTTCTAAGAGTAGCACGACTTTCCCCTGACACTGGAAAGCTCATCACTTTTATGGTTAATGATCTTCTTTATCTTTATTTATTTTCATTTTTTTTGAGAGCTACGTGATTTATTGACAGGCATATAATGGACCATGGCATGTAATGATCTCCATTTTCTAAAAGGAGATTATTGGTGACGTTGAAGAAGGTGGGTTTACTTAGGTTCAGAGTTTCAGGAAAGTTCCACCTTGGTAGGAATGCATGGCAACAAAATCGTCATAGTCAGTGGAGGCCGGGCTGGTGTATGTCACACTGCTACTCATGTGGCAGATAGAACAGAAAGCAGCATCGCTGGAAGCAGAAGAAGGTATGACTTTAAAAAATCCACCAATAGTGACATTTTTAACAGTCAGTCTCCACTTCCTAAAGGCTCCAAAGACTCCAAGAACACTGCCTCCATCTAGGGACCAAGTAATCTGATACATGGACCTGTGGGGAGACATTTCAAATTCACACTATAATAAAATGTCTGTCCCTCTCCTCTGTTTTCAAGTCTCCTTTCCCAGCATCTCCTTTCTTACTATTAGTAGCTTAACTTAATTACAATTTCTTAGACAAAATAAAATTTTAAGGAAGTCTTTGATCTTCTGTCTGCACCTGCCACAGGAACCAGTATCCCCATACCTGTGCACACAGGAATTTTACCCCTACCTTTCCATCCTCGTCTCTTGTGAACTAGCTGCTTGTCCTACATATAGCTGCTTTCTCCACGTATGACTCTCATTCCATCCTGCATGAGAAATTACCTCTGACCTGTGATGACTGTGATCTCTGTGGGTTCCACTCTGTCACTATTGAGCCATGTTTCAATTGTTTTCATTTTATCCAGAAAAACAGCAAACTTCCCAGTATCCTGTCTCTAGCTGTACCTCCTATTTCGTCCTCTTGACTTTGAAGCATTGATTTACAAGGCATGCTTGCATTTATTGTCTCTTCTTTGTTCTGTTCTCACAGACTAATTGATGCCATGAAGCTACTTCTACAGGACTACTGAAGGAATTCTCAAATGTCACTGGCAGCCTCATTCCTAAAAGCAAGGAATCTGTTACTTTAATCTAACTGCACATTAGTACTTCACACTGAGGACCATTTTTTTCCTCAAGTCACTCTATTGTTAACTTCTAGAATGATGCCTACTGATTTTTGACCTTCACACTGATAAATTCTTTGGATGTAATTTCCAAACAGATCTCTTAAATGCTGGTGATTTTAAGATGTCTGCTCCAGACACTCATCTGTGGTTGCCTCTGTCTGCTCCCACAGCTCCATTTATTCTTTACATCGGATAACACTCATTTTAATGTGATTCTACTTTCTGTTGATACACATTCTTCTGGGTTTTATTTTATTAACTAAATTTGTTTTTGATACATTCATTCATACACTATATGTGTGTATGTGTGATGTTTAGTCTCTTCTCCCACCATGTCTTAACTACCTTCTACTCATGTCTACCTCACCTCCTTCCCGCAGATTTCATTCTCATATTCCTTTTCATTCTTTTCTCTCTTTTTCACAGGATCTCCCTAGGCACAGCCCACCTGGAAATCACTTCGTAGACCAGGCTGGCCTTGATCACACAGAGATCTGCCCTCTTTGCCCCCATAATGCTGGGATTAAAGGTACACAACATCACATCTGTCCACTTAATTTTTTTATTATTTTCTGTGTGTGTGTATGTGAGTTTAACTAGGGTCATCTGTGGGACAATGGGTTCAGTGCTATCCATTGAAGCCTGATGAGCTCAACAATGATTTGACCACTGATAAAACCTCCTCTCCTAGAATCCATAAATTTCCAGTAGTTCAGCAGTAAGGTGTAGGACTTTATAATTCTTTCCCAAGTCCATGAAGAATTCTTCACGGGGTGAGTCTTGTGCAGATGCCATGGAAGTAACCATATATTGTGAGTTCATTATTGCGGTGATTGTATGATGCCTAGAGGATGACAAGTCAAAGCTTTCTTCCTATGTTCCTGTTCTTAGATGCTTCCTGCTCCTCTTTCCACAGTGTTCCCTATTCCTTAAGAGGGGTGGTATAAATGTCTTGTTCAGGTCCTGGCCTCAACTGTCATGTGACTTATTTTTAGCATCTTGGGCATCTATCAGTCAGTATATTCACCACTATTCACTTCAATGGATGAGAGTAGCTTTTGACTACATTCATAATCATAAATAGTTAAAGTCAGTTTGGTGCTATGTCAGTCTAGTTAAATAATATTAAGTTCTCCTGCTGAGCCTACATTCTCTCCAGACATAAGTCATTAAATGGGCTTACTAAGCATAGATTAACTTCTATAGGCAGGCCTTAAAACCAATCACAGCTTGGTTGCTTGCTACTATTACAATTGTAGCACTTTTCTATAATGATTCTATAATGGTTTTCTAATTCATTTTATTTACCGGTAGTTAAATATAGTGACACATTTTTTTCCCCAGCTGCATGCAGGCTACCTTCAAGTACTTTGACAGTCAAAAGGGAGGAAATTTACAGCTCCTTTCCAGCTTTCTTGCTTTATGTCTTGCAACTGAGGTATGTGGACTTCAGCAGCTAGACCTAGTGAATCAAGCAAGAGCACTGACAATAGCCTGTATTATTATTGAGGTTTCTAGAGTCTCCCTTACCAACAGAATGTCCCTCTTCTGACACTGAGAATTTTGGTTAGTTATTCACTGCTTCTAGAAGTAGCATTATCTAGCTATAAAAAAAAATATCTCTCATGTTTTTTAATGGATTGCAAGATATTAAGTTAGAGAGCTTTTCCATATACTCTTCAGTTTGGTTAAGCCTCTTCTCATCCTGTCATCTTCCCCAATCCTTCCAGCCTCCTTCCTGTTTATACTTTCTTCTTCTAGTATTTCCCTTTTGTACTTTCCTTACTATTGTCCCTTCCTAAAGGTATCTCTCCAGTGCCCACTTACTAGTTTCCGGGGTTCTACAGGTACTCTGAGTTAAATAAGCAAAACTATAGACTTGTAAAGATAGAGCAAAAATGTAATTATCTAGTTATATATATATATATATATATATACATACATATATATGAGAGAGCTTCTAAAATAGTTGCGTACTGCATTTCATTATTTGTTAATCAGTTGTTGTATGTATAGGCAGTTTGCATTCTCTAGCTATTGTGACTAGATCAGAAATGAATATTAACAAGCGAATATCTTAATAGAATATAGAATCAATTGGGTCTATGTCTGGAGTGGTATACCTGGATTACATGATAGTTATGTGGATTTTTTTTTTTTTGAATCTTCAAAACTGATTTCCAAAGCAACTGCACTAGTTTACACTTCTGCCACTGGTTTATAAGGTATTCATTTCCCCACATCCATGCTAGAGTTCACTTTTATGTTGTTCTTGCTGACAGCCATTCTAACTAGGATGATGTGGAATCTTAATGTGGTTTTTTGTTATACATTTCCGTAACAGCTAAAGATGCTGAACACTTTGTTTGATAGTCATGTGTACATTTTTCATTTTCTTTTGGGAAACTTCTGTGTAGTGTGTGTGTATGTTTGCCTAGCAGTGTGTAGCAGTGCTTTGCCCACATGTATATAAGTGCACATGCTTAGGTTGTTTATGTCTAGTTTTTGAGTTCTTTGTGTCTTTTAGGTACCACTCATCTGTTGTGTGAATAGTGGGCAAAGATTTTCACCCATTACGTGGGTTAGCACTTTACTGTTTTGACATTTTGTTTCCCTATGCAGAAGCATTTTTCTTTTTTCTAATCCCATTTGTTGATTATTTTATTTCCTTTCTTATTGGATTCCTAGTCAGGAAATCATTATCTATATGTTGAAGTATACTCCCTACTTTTTCCTCTAGTAGTTTTAGAGTATCAGGTCTTATTTTGAAGTCTTTGATCGATTTGGTGGTGAGTTTTGTTCAAAGTGAGAGGGAAGTGTCTAGTTTCATTATTCTGCATGTTGATATTCGGGTTTACAGGTATTATGTTAGAAGATGTTGTACTTTTCCCAGTGAATAGATTTGGAATCTTTGTAGGACGTCTATCTGGATCCCCTATTCAATTCCATTGATCGTATCTGTGTATCATGATGTTTTTATTACTATGATACTAAGGAGTAATTTGAAACCAGGTGTGCTGATACCTCTCTCAGTATTATTTTTGTCCAGAGATGTTTTGAAACTCCAGGACCTTTTGTGATTCCACATCATTGTCAAGAGCGCCTTTTCTATACGTGGGGAATAGACCTAGAATTTAGATTAGGATTGTATTGAAACTGTACATTGCTTTTTATAGAACTGCCATTTTCACAGTACTAATTTTTCTGATTCATGAACATGGCAGGTCTTTCCATCTCCCTGGTGTCTATTCTGATTTCTTTCTTTATGATCTTAAAGTTTTCATCATTTGTGAAGTTGATTACTCATTATTTCTAACTTCATAATTTGGAGTTAGTGGTATCTACTAGCAGACAGATTTAACCTTGTGTTATTATCAATGAATGTACAATTGTCAATTTTTCAGTGAAATATATTAATATTTTTAACTTTCTTAGTATGTTAAATCCTATTACAATCTCTGACAGTTTGTGTGAATATGAAGCTGTCTTTCCACAGTTGTTCTTTATTATGAATTTTAATTTAATCTTGTCATTATTTTCCAGTTCAATATCATGACCAGGCTTTATACATTTTATTGAAGAACCATGTGTTCTATTTACATAATTAATACTGTTTTACATGTATGTGTGTGTTCATTTACAAATTTTAATAAAACCTATAAAATGCCAATAGTCACATTTTTAAAAGTGTGATTGAATTCCAAGCAAGTTATCTATATGGCCTAAGTTTAATAGAGAGCAATTATAAGAACAAGGGTTTGAAATTCCTTTATGACTAAAGTGCTTATTATCTTGGGGGGAGGGGAAGGAACCAGACTTTATTTGGGCTTGCTTACAGAGCAATGGGTGAGTTTACTTACAGCAGTCGGGGGACTCTCCTGGTGAGGCTGTACTGCAAATTCTACACCTCAGCAGAGACCCTGTGACCTCCTGGCAGCTGCCCAAGATGGAGAAGGGGTTAACCTCTCTCTGCTTCCTCTTCTCATACCCTTAATCTGTCCCCTCTATATAATTCAGACACTGGCTGGTTGGAAGGCATGGAAGTCTCTCTTTCTCTCTGGCCCTCCCTTCCTGAGGAGTGCCACCTTTCAAGTTTGTGATGATCCAGTCAGACAGATGCAATTGAATGCAGTTCAACTTGTCAGGTAGAAGACAAGTTCATGTAACACTGCACCCATTCCTTTGGCTCTTATATTCTTTCTTCCATCCTTTTCCACAAGTGTCTCTGGGTCTTGATGGTGGTGACAGGTTTAGGATGATCTTTCTCTCATTGAGGCAAGACATTGAACTCCTGGACCATTATGGTGGTATTCTTCTCACTGTAAAAACACAATTAGAATGAAGCAAGAATATCTAAACAAACATGGAATGCTATAATGACCTAACCTATATATGTAAACACAAATGTTTGAATGATACCATAGCAAATGCATCACATCCATCTAACAAAACAATTGCAATGGCAGCCCCACTGGGGCCTATAACTTCCAGGCCACTGGGGTTTGGTCTATTTGGCTTACAGAACCAGATGTCTATTTCTTCCCAAAGACCAGACCTTAAATTCAATTGAAAATATCCTGGTTTTACATATAATAGATTAGCCACTATTGCACAAGCAGAAACATCTTGCTTGGCATGTGATAGTGTAGCACACAGGGTCCATTATTAAGCAGAACTTTTGGAACCGTTCTCCCCTAGTCATTTGTATAGCACCCTCTGGCTCTATGAAGTTCATCAATTCAGCGGCAGGAAGTTTTCCAGGTTAGTCCCAGTTGGACTCTCCTATCACACTCACATCATACCGTGTCTTCAGCAATAGAGTTTTTATTGTCTGCTTCCGGTGTGCAACCAACATTAGTGGCAATGGCCTTTATTTTTGGGGAGGCCTCTAGGGCTTCCCTGAGGAGGCTCAAAGAGGGAAAACCCACCCCTGGTACTTGAGTTTTCCATTAACAGTTGTATCAGGTAACTGCTTACTCTTTGGCATCTAAAGGCCAGGTTGTTTGTAGACTTTTCTCAACCATTACGGTGGATATCACTTGTGCCTTACCTGACCTTAAATCTCGCAACAATTATACTTCTATACCTGACCCTTTTTCCCTGGGGTAATTTATATTATATCCTTGTTTCTTCAGGTATACTTGATATCTCTCAAATGGGTTTCACATCTGTGAAACACTTAGAAGTCAACTTTCTATAATAAATCAAGCATAAACACGGTCTAACCCAGTATGGAAAGACTTATTCCACTTGAATCAACTGTTTACTCAACTGATCCATGTTGGGGAAATAGCATCCATGAGTCTTTAATTTAGTTAGTTCTTTACTATCTTTGGTTATCTTCTTGAAGCCCTTTGCTATCCTGGACATTTTAAAGGGAGCCTTCCTACATTTCTTTAATCCTTGTTAAATCATCAGGGCTGGCTTAAGCTGCCTAGCCCTGCATAGGGCTAAAACACTTATTCTTTGTGCCACACATAATTATTATTAAAGTTATTAAATTAAAATGGAAATTCAATGTTAGCTTAATGCTGTCTTTAACATTAATGGTGCTATATAGTATTTCTTAAGTACAAATATATTATTCTTGGTTTTTTTTTTTTTTTGGCTTGGCTAATGCTTTCTTAATTTATTGTTCTGTGCTCTGTGTGTATATGCTTCTGTATATATTTATGGTTAAAGTAAAAATAATTGTTTCTTTTTGCAAGGTCATTCAGAATAGATATTTTAAGTGTCTTATGGAAAATTATAAAAATTTGGTCAAAGCAGTAAATCAGTAGCATAAGGACTGTGTATCTAATCATGACTCTGCTATGATTTCTTTCAAGATTGATGTAAGACATTAGGCTACTTAATATAAATGTGACTAACTGGTTTTTCTTTGTGTTCAGACTATTATTGGCACCGTTTATCAACAAGGATAATTCCATATTTACATTTACAATTATTCAGCTAATTCTTCTTAATCTTATGACAGTTAGCAGCAAAATTAGTTGAAACTACTTTCAATTACAATGCATTGCCTTTCAACAACATTTAACACGCTATCTTATTTAGTCCTTTCAGAGTTCCAAAGAATACTGAGTTCTGACATCATTTTACAGGTGAAGAATTTGTGACATGAAACAGTCAGGTGAAGGGCTCAGTAGTCTATCTTTGTTGTGGAATGAGTATTTGTCATGTATAAAGACCTACATTCAATCTCAGCACCTAAATAATTTAAAGTTATTGCTAATTATTGTTGGAAATAAAAATTTTATAGCTTAACCATTATAAAATACTGCATGTTATAAAATAATAGGTAGCGTATATTGTGAAAACTTACATATTTTGAATAATGCATGCTTACTGTCAGAAAGAAATCAAGGATTGAGAATTTGAACAGATAATTTGCTATAAATGTTATTAATGTAACTTTATGAGGATTAATTTAAAAGGTAAATTATATTAAAAACATGGATATTAAAAATTTTGTAGTACTGATTTCAAATCTAAATAGATATTTGCTTAATAGTAGTGGTTAAAGAAGAATATGACTAATTTTATTCAGTTAGGTCTAGAAAGGTGTCAGAGAATGAAATATTCTTAACATAGTTTTGAAAATTGAAATCCGACCACATTAAATGGACAGATAAAGTATACAGTGTATGTATATATAAAGTGTACATGATTAAAAATTTGTGCACTCTGGGAATCTTGGGAATTTACAATCTAGTTTGATGGTACAAAGGATAAATGCATTTGGATCCAGTGCTCTAACTGTTCACTATACAGTCTACTATGCACTATACACTATACTATGAAGTCTAAGGATGTGAGAATTTTAGCCATGTACTAACTTTTAAAAAATATTTTATTATTTTTATTTTATGTTTATTTAGTGTATTGCCTGCTTGTATGTAAATGCATCTGTGTTGTGCAATGCTTGTGGAAGTCAAGAAGGGTATCAGATTTCCTTGGTACTGGAGTTATAGATGGTCGTTAACCACCATGTAAGTGCTGAGAAATGAAACTGCATCCTCTGCAAATACACTCTGAGCCCTTAACCATTGAGAGATCTCTCCAGTCCCCCATATACTAGTTTTAATGGCACTAAAAACATAGTTCAAAGACTCTGGTCATAGAACATCCAGGAAATTGACCTTCCTGTGACAACTCACTCCAGTATAGAAGGGAATGTCCCACAATAGAGAACCTAGAGACACAGTGATAATTCCATATTTACATTTACAATTATTCAGCTAATTCTTTTCAAGGAACCTAGAGACACAGTGCCCTCCCCTGCTCATGCAGTAAGAGTCACCTGAAACCACTTTTTATCCAAGTCTACCTGACCTGTTTCTCATCTTTGATTGTCTATAGCCAAGCAGCTAAAATGTTTCAAACAGAAAAAATGATTATTGGTGATGAAATTGATGGATGATGAAGATACAGTTGCTTTGTATTTACTAGACACTATGCTGCAAAGTTTATAGCTATTATCTTTCATGCTAAGCATGAGAACATGTATAACTGTTATGTCAGCATAGAGTTTTCTAGTCATGGAGTCATTGTTTTTTGGGGGAAGTCATACATGGACACATATGCCATAGGAACATTTTCATTTGGATTGCTTTCAATTATGATTGAAATCTCAATGACCACTATAACAAGGAGAGTAGGGGGAAGAGAGAAACAAAGACAGAGAGACAGAAAACAGACATAGAGTTCCAAATATGTTTTCTCCAAAAAATCATGTTTCTACTCTGAGTTTTTAAATATATAGTTTATTTGCTTCATCTTTTTGTGTATGAGTGTTTTGCTTGCATTTATATAAGTGCAACCAGGTCATGGAATGCTTTAGGAGGCAAGAATAAGGAGTCAGATCCTCTGGAACTGGAGTTATAGATGGCTGTTGCCTGCCATGGGGTGCTGGGAACCAATCCACATCCTCTAAAAGAGCAGTCAGTGTTTTGAATTACTTAGCCATCTCTCCAGCACCAACTCTGTGTTTTTTTTTTTGTTTTTTTTTTGAGGATATAAACTATAATGCATTTAGTATTTTAGTCATAATTTTACATGAAAAAAGTGGTATGTACTATAAGGAAAATTTGGCAAAGTTCAAGCAGGTTTCGAAAGCTGGAGATGACATAATTGTATATAAAGCATTGAAATGATTGCAATTTATTCTTACCTTGCTATTTACTAAGGGTCATGAAACCAGAAATCAATGCTCTGAATAAATTGGCATGTGATATTAATAGCCAACTGGAGAAAACAATTTACTTCACTATAACTACTAAGTAGATATTAAATAAACAAATAATCTATTATGATTTAAAATCGTCTCTGTTCTGTGCATCTAATATTGTATAAGTGACAGCTTAGAACATAATAATGCCAGTAATTTAAACATGATTTACATACATCCCATGCAAATTCAAATGTGAGATCAGCCGGTTGTTAACTTGATGATTATACTGACATGTCCAGCTGAGTGGCAACATGGTCTTTATCCTTTATCCTTGCTGGGTATGAGGATCCATTGTGTTAATCAATGTCTGTGGAGATTTAGATTTGAAAGTACATACACACAATGTATTTGAAGTACAAAAGAAAATTTAATATTACCACTATTTTGGACTCCTTTCCAATTAGTGAAAAATTGTGCTTTTGACACTCACAGCATATGTATAGGTTATGGGGACCTCTAGTTTACATACTAGAAAATTGAGATTTATAAAGCTATGAATTGGCAAGGTCACTCTGCTAGTGAATAATACAAATAGACACCGAATTCAGCTCTACATCATTCTAAATTTGCATGTATTTAAATCTGTATGTTTTCATATATTAACAGTAGTTATGGGAGTTACTTTTGTGACTTTCCTGTCATACTGAGCAGGACAGTGCAAATGCCTTGCTTTTTGTTGAAGATGCCATCACAGTATTGCCTTTTGCCACTTTTCATTTCCCCAAATGTTCATTCTTGAACTTCACTCTGTTCTTACATGTCTGTGTGCTTCTCTAAAGCCTCCCTCTCCCCACCTGCACAAGCATTCATCTGCACATCTCAGTTGTTTGAAGAATCCTAACAGGTGTTCTAACTGACGCAACAAGATAACTGTCTAAAGAACGTTTTGTTGTTGCAGTGTGATAATAGTTAATCACATCTTTATTATATTCCTATTGGAGTCATGACAGCATAAGTCTTAGAAATAAAATTCTGGTAGCTTTGAAAATGGAGGGAAAATTCTTAGAGAAAAGAAATCTGCCAGTCTTTATAATGAACAATGGTTCTTCATTTATTCCCAACTAAAAATGAGTATCTCAGCCCCACAAGCTCTGAGTGAACTGCAGATAGACTTTTTAACAGAGCCTCTAGAAAGCAACAGTCTGCTGGCAGCTCTACCCGAAGTTCTTTAAACATTTACAGGACTTCTTGCCTGTAGAACAAAAAACTGAACAAAGAATTCTGTGTTGTTGATGATGATAAATTTGTAGTCATTTAATTAAGAGATTGAGTTTGCAAATAGGCGGTTTCCAAACTGCATACAAAAATAGAAAGGTGACCCACAAATTGTAACAACAAATTCAGGAAGTCACCCTATATTATCTGTGGCAAGTAGTTTCAAAGACTAGAGCTCATTCAAATTGTCCACTTTTCTAGTTTTATGTCCACTGCAAACCAAGACCAACCAGAGAAAACCAAACATACCTCCCTAACAAAAATAAGAGCAAGTACTCTGCTCCTAGAATGCCCATTCAGTTTCTCCATGGCAACGGCTACTGATAGGACATAGGCAAAGCCAACACCGCTTTTCATTCTGAAGCTCTGAGACCTGTCTATTATTTTCCAGCTCAGTCAAACCCTGATGCCAGGTAACTATCTAGCTGAAGCCAGGTCTCAAAGTGGTTGGGCACATGTTTTTTGTCTTTTATTTTATTGTTGTTGCTGTTTTATTTTTAGATGTTTTGTTTCCAGTACTAGGAAATGGGAGGGTGGGGGGATTTTTTCTTCTTTACACACCTTGTGTCATTCAGCTAGATCCTTATTAATTATACATAATAAAGGCAAATTAACAAGAGAAAAACACATACATTTATTAATAAGTATATCACATATTTAAATGGAAACACACAGGTAAGAAATCCAAATAATGGTTAAAACCTGGGATTATACGCAACCTTAGAGGAAAGAAGAGTGTTTAGGTGGGATCAAGGTGCCTGGGAAAAATACAGACAGCAAAGAATGCTCAGGAAGGGGCATGTAGCCTTCTGCATTCACAAGAGTTGGTAAGAGTCTACCTCTTGGTGCAGTAGTAGGAAGTCTCTTTAAGGCTAGAAAATTCTTTTATAAATATAAAAAATCCTTTAAAATTAAACAGATATGTACCTATCTGCAGAAATTTTCTGTAATATGTGGGCTATTGAGAAACAACATAATTTTTATATCTAAGAATAGATTTTTGAGTGGTACATTCTAATATCTTTACATTTTACATGACAGAAATAGAAAAGTAAATTGTCATCTAATGTATGGGTCAGCCTGGGCAAACTCAGTGCTAAGTGGTGCGGGTGACCAGGTAGTGTCACATTAACAAAGCCAGTTGCAGACAATGCGGAAACACGGTGTCGATGATTCTCTCTAAAGATGAGTCTCTTTGGTCATGTGAGGGCAAGTCAAGAGTGGCACCTTCTGGTGTAAGATGCCTCGCAGCACCACACTGGGTATGGAATCTAGTCCCCTCCTGTAAATGACTGCTCACCACCGTGGCTACGTAATTCCTTAATTCCAGGCTTGCTATCTGTTATGAGCAGCCCGGAGCCAACTCTGTGAGGTACATGTTGGAATCCTTACAGAACTGACATGTGGGTTCTCAGTCATTAATTGAAAAAATAAAAGATTTATTGATGTTTGTTCCTCCAGTTTGTGGAGCGTGAAATCACGGTTACCTTGCACTTTCCGCTCTGAGCACTCTGAGTGCTTTGAATTATTTATACTGAGCAGACATTACTTTTATGATCAGTGAAAGAAAACAATACAAGTGACTCTAATTCTGTAAAAAACAAAAAGTTTTGGAGTTCTAGAAAGGATTTCATTTTATTCTGTATGATCTCATGTAATCAGAGTGGTCTCTATTATTTGTGACTACTGAAATGAATAATTTCTGATAATTCATGATATACTTTGTTATAAACTTCCTTTCAGGATCTAATTTTGATAGTTAATTTTATGCAAGTGGGTTGCAGCCAAATTTAATTTCTTTTTTAAAACATTTTCATTTCCAGTCTCAAAGGCAACTTTTTCATTTCACTAAGACTATCCTATGTTGAACTATATTTCATTATATCTTAATTATTTTGCCCCTTCATTGGGGGAGAAAGATTTACCATAACATAGAGATTTAGAAGTCACCACGAGATGGTACATATCTAAGCTATCTGCGGAAAAATAGCAAAGAATGTCACTGATGGGCCATCATTATTTGACTATGTCCCTGTGGCCATTGTGAACAATTACTAGCAAAATGGCACTATGTTAATTCAAAGGTTGCAGTTACCCCCTTTGGAGTGGAGGTTATAGCTCTTTCCCATCTGTTAATTCTGTATTAGTAGAATTTAAATTTCTTGGGAAAGCAGATGGCTATAAACTTTAACAGGTGTTTATGGTGCAGAGCCTTAACTTTAAATGCCGAACAGGTACAGTTCTAAGTTTGCTGGGCTGCACAGGGAATTAGTCCTTTAAATGATGTGTGGGTAGAGAATTAATTTGTTTTGAACTACCCGAAGAAAATTCAATATACTCTGCCGAGTGGTTCATGCTTACTTGACATGATGTAATACAACGAGAGATGTCAAAAAAAAAAAAAAAGATTTAAAGAAATCTTGAGCTGTATTCCTCAAACCAGCATAACACATGTCCTGCTCACAAAAAGCCAAATAAGAACATGATCCAAGGTTACTGCACTGGATGAAAATGGAACAAATGGGGAACACTCATGCATCAGCAACTGCTTCAGTTGTTATGTGCACAGCAAATATCATCTGTGCTGCCTTGGAATAGCATTAGAATCTGCATTCCTATTCTGTACATACTCATAATATTTTCTACATATATCACATCATGCTTCACTTGGCAATATCCTACTCAGAGAAATGAAGCTCTGCCTACTGCTTTGTAATTCATACAACAAAAAGGAGTGGAAAGAAATGTGATGGCTAGCTTCATATTTTTAGAAATAAAATATAATTTCTCTAAAAGCAATAAACATATATTTCCACATTCTAGAAATGAATAGAAAGCTATAGAAAGTGCTGATTAATATGCCTAATACCAATTTATCAAACTGCCTACTTAATAATGCATTTTACCTAACTCAAACATGTTTCAAACTTTGAATCACAAGTCTGGTGAATTATCCCAGTAACCAGACTATGGCTTTGCACAAATTTATGTCTTGATAAATATTTGTTGAACTTGCTCTGTGGGTCAGAGCTATCAACACACTAAAAGAGGACCAAGTGCTTATATGCATCATAATGGAGACAGTCGTATGAGTAGTAAGTTATATAAGTAATAATGACGGTAAATAATGCAAACAGTGAGTCATAGACACTGTTTAAGTTGTACAAGCAGATACTGAATCTAAAGTGGGCTATTGATTCCTGTGTGATTACCACTGTATATTTTGCTCAAGAAGCTAAACAATATGTAGATACTGATAAAACCAATCAGAAGTGAAAGTCTGAAAAGAGCAGGGCATTTTCTATTATTTCTAGCTGCCAATTGGTAGGTATTCTGGGCTCCATTTCTCCATAAGAATCACCCAGATGTCTTGTTTGTCTGCTATTTCTGATATACCATCGTTTCTTTAAAGTGTCAAATCAATACTGTTTTCCTGTATCTTAAGCTGTTGAAACAGGTTAATGTTTTTACAGTTTTCATTAGCACAAAGTGGATCATGCAGTTCCTTTCTGAAATATATCTAAGAATGATCCTTGCTAATTATAATTCCTGATTCAAAAATGGGTTCTTTCACAACAAAAATCATCAGCTTAAAAAAAAATCTTGAAATGATATCCTGAAAGAATATTCCTTGGTCATCCTGCAGCTGCCTTCCCAGATCCAGGCTTCTGTCTCATTTCTTACTTGCTTTGTCCTTAGGGAAGTTGACTGAGAGGGACTACATCAGTGAACTCCCAGATGAATTGCCTGCTGGAAGCCACAACATTATTAGAAGTAGCAATGAAATAGAAGCTCCTGTTCTGTAACGTTGTCCCTGTCTTCACTGAACTGAAGATGTCAGGTCCTGACTTCCTTTATCTTTATCTTTGTTGCTTTGTCCTAAAGGTAGCAAGAGGACTTACTGGTATGAGCCTGCAGGCCTTCACTGTTCATTGCAGTTTACCTGTACAACAGCTTTGGCAAATAATGGCTTTATTAAATTCTCCTCAAATTGCCTGAACTGAGTATATACCAACTGTTTCCAGCCTAGACTGTAACTGATACAGTCTCTAAATGATAAATAAAATAATTTTGAGTATTCAAAGTTTTAAATTGTGTCTATTTGTTACTTTGTTTCTGAAATGATAATAGATTAGAAGAGAGTACACACAAAATTCTCCTCTGCTTTTTTTGTTTTCCTTCAGCAGAGAAATTCCTATTTACTTGCAACTGTTTTAAAGTTAAGCAACTACTTAGAATTGAGAAGAAAATAATATACCTGTTCTTTTGAGAAATGGATACTGTCAAGGCTTTATTACCAAAAGGAAGCGCTGAAAGTAATCAAGACTCTTTTTGCAAAATGGGATGTGTACCTTCCTGTCAAATCCCATTAACTTACAGGTTTGAATTATAGTTCTATTTCACAGAATAGTATGATGGAATCAGACATAATATTAGCACCCAAGATTTCTTTCAAAATTGCCTTTTCTTTGTGCTTGAGGAAAACAACTTTCTGAAATATGTCCTTCTAATCAATTGTTAATAGCAAATCTGGTGCCCACCTGCTCCAAAGTGGCTGTTTTCCGAATAGAACACCTTGATATTTCAGAGAGAATAATTTTACTCTCCTATTTGTGGATAAGCCAGCTACCAGGTGGACTTCCTGTGAACCACTGGAGAAGTCATATCTTTACATATCTCATAAATTGAGCATTTTTCCCCTATTGGCTACATATTACACTGTAAGTGCATCCTCCAGACATTTAGTTATGTGCCACAGCCTCTCCTTTAGGCAAGAGTATATAAAAAGTCTGAAAGACATTGTATTGAAAACTGTGTGCATTATTGGTGTTCTGTAGATTTTATGTGTGTATTTACATGTTTGTGTGTGTGTGCGTGTGTGTGTGTGCACATGTCTGTAGAGGTCAGATGTCACATGTCTGTGTTAGGAAACTTCTTTAATCCCTCTACATCTTGATTACTGAGACAGAGTTTCTGCCTTCCAAGTCTTTGTATTTCAGTCAGGCTCAGGTTTTCCTTGGGTTCATGGATCCAAACTCAGGTCCTCATGCTTGTGTAGCAAATTCTTTACAGAATGAGCTACTGTGCAGACTTTCTGTAGACTTTACCTAAAAGAAAAAAACAAGAGGTATTCTATAGGTCTGATTAGTTGAAACTTTATTAGGCCATCTATCAGTTTCTTTGCAAATCATGAAAGTAAAAATGTCTCCTGGAAATGTTGCTGATACAAAGTTGTCATTACTTACAGACAGCTATGAATAAAACCTGTATTGCTAATGTACATATAGTGTTTAAAATAGCCTTCTCTTTGCCCACTTAAATGGGGATAACCTTTTAAATTCTCCTCTGTGTGTATGCTATATTGAGGATCAAGTTAAATAAAGACCTACAAAACTAAGTAAAAAGAATCTGGTATGAATCAATCGCAGTTTTTTTTTTTCTTTTTTCTTTTTTTTCCCTGTTCCATAGTTTCTGCATTTTTTTTTTTTTTTGAACTGGAACAAAGGAAAGGAAAGACTGGTGTGTACTTTTGGACCTGGAAGAGCTCTAATGAGCAGGTAGTCCAGCCTAAAGGCACCTCCTAGAATATGAAGCTATCACATTCAGGTTCTTGAGAAACAGTAAGGGAAAAATTGAGGCCTACTCCATGCCCCTGTGAGCCAGAGCCCTTCTATATGGTGACGTTCTTTAGCTGAACTGTGATTGGTGTGATTTCACTGCTTAGCTTTCTCTCATACAATAGTCTCATTACCAAAACTGTAGCTGAACTTAGGTAACTTTCCTCAGCTTCAGGTAGCCTCACCCTCCTCTTTGGTTTTCTGGACTACTGCATTTACAGTTTTGCACTTAAAAGTCTCTGTGGCTTCTGTCTTTTTTGGCTGGATTCTAACCAAATCTCTGAGATAATAAGCTTCATTAACTTCTTGATAAGCACCTCCACACTAGGGTGCAATCTGCTTTCTGACTACTCATTTACTGATACAGGAAGCATTTAATGAACATTTAGTGTCTGAACACACAAAATTAGCACCATGTACCACTGACAGAGTCACACTTGAATGGTCAACTGTTTCCTAGTGAACTTTCCTTTACTGTACAAGTGATGGATCTTGAAAGCATCTTACATGCTCCTGGAGCCCAGATATTGTTCTAGGTCATAGCCCCCAACTCGTTCCTGTTCTTACAGAATCTACAACCTCCTAATAAAGTATAAAAGTCTGACCTTTTCAAAGACTTCTTACTTGTCTTTGCTGCCCCAAGACCTCACAAGGTCAGTTTTCAAGTTGATGAATCACAGCATTACTTTACTATCTATCACTGGAACTGTCTTCACCTAGTATCTATCCATGAAATAATTTTGCAATTAATAATTTATTTTAATTTAAATCAATACCCAGTCTGATTTTTTGTTTGTTTGTTTTGTCTTTTTTCCTTTTTGTGTCACATTATATGCCTGAATTGGAATTTAAATATGCAAAACTATAAGAGAAGTGATTTACCTTAATTAAGTACTCTGGACTTCAGTCTATAAATAGGGAATTTTTTTGTGTTAAACTCTCTAAGGTTCTTCTTTCTCCTCTGCTTGAGTCAGAATCTGAGTTGGTCTTGGATTTCTTTAGTCCAGCACTGACAATCACTTTCATTTTAGAATTACTAGTATTTCTTTGCCAAACTGTTATACAACCTAAGGTCCCCAGAGGATGACTATCAATGTATTCATCTACAAAGCATAATGTCTCTGACTGTACATGCTAGGCAAGCCCTGTTAAACATCAGTATTCATTTGTAGGAACAGACCAGAATCACAAATCAGAGCCACGTAATCTCAATACCCATGAAGAAGATCAAGTATTGTTTTTCCTCTTCTGAGAGCTAGGTTTAATAAAAATTTAACTATAACAACCACAGTCATTAATATTCAAGATAACTTGTCATAATAATTCCCTTAATAATTAACTTCAGATAAAAAAAAAACTCTACCAGATGCTGAGTTTGAACAGAAAGTGAACATTTGCCCAAAGATTAAACCAGTTTTATTTCTATGTAAGAAGTCTTAAAGTTAGGCAAGAACACAAAAAAATTAGCCAATAAAAAGTCTATAAATAAAATCATCTTCTGTTAAAATTAAAATGATAAGTCTAATTTTTTGAATAAATATAGTTTATCAAGTTTAGTTGTATATTACTATTAAGTAGATGCATTTTCATGATTATATTAAATAGTGTTAACTATTTAATGTAGAAATAATTTTGCAAGCAGTAGATACCTATAGGTCATAAATTTATTATGTTCATTTTAATGTGTTTTCTGCTTTAGGTGAATTTGATACTACATTAAAATATCTAATTCAAAAATAGAAAACATGGCTTCAGTTAATATTTGAAGATGAATTTGTGGTTCTCTGAATTCTTGTTATTCATTTGCACCAAATTTAAGAATTTTTAAAAAATAAGTTTATTTGTTGAGTGTGTGTCTTCTGTGTGTGTGTGTGTGTGTGTGTGAATGAGTGAATATCCCATGTGTGAATGTACCCCCAGAGTTCAGAAAAGGGCATTGATTCCCTCTAGAGTTAGAGTTACATATGGTTGTGAGCTGTCAAAGTGGGTGTTGGGAATATAATTCTTGCCCTTTGCTATTGCATGAAGTTCTTTAAAGCACTGACTGCATCTCTCTCTCTCTCTCTCTTTCTCTCTCTCTCTCTCTCTCTCTTTCCTCTTCTGTCTTTTCCTATGGTTTTCACCATTCAACATTTAAAAAATCATTATTGTAGCAAGTACATGAGATATGGGAACCCAAAGCCGGATTAGACACAGTACCTGCCCTCAAGTAACTTGTATCTAAACCAGTGAAAAGCAAATAGCAAATAAGAGGATTAAAGTTTTATGCTTCAATAGAAATTGCATAGTGAAAGGAATTGTATCTCTCTTACATTAAAAGCTTAGATATTATTAAGAAAATGATAATAGACGCATTTTTTTAAGAAATGACTTTTTTGAGTATCAAGTTAAAAATAAAATCCCTAAAAGAATTCACCATAGTGATAGATACTTCCAATATTTGTTTCATTTTAACTTTAGAATTAATTCTCAGATATTAGAAATCACTTGCTTAGAGTAAGTTTTATAGTATATTTATGTAACTTTAAATTTTATTATTTTCAAAATATTTGACACAATATGCAGTACCTGGGTAAATTAATTTTCTGTTCAGCACCTGGATTTAGTTTTCCCAGCTCTTTCAGATAAAAACCTAATCATGGAGATATTCAAGTTTTTTTAATGAATATCATGCAGTATATGTTATAGAAAACAAAATAGTTTAAGATTTTCTATATTCATGTTCATTCCTCATGTACTTTTGCTATCCAATGCTCACTGCTTGTCAGCTCCATTTACACTCTTGGTGAAGCCAAATCCCAGTCTGACAAGACTATATTGACACAACCATGATTCTCTGCAGTGTTTCTTCTTCCAATCAAATTGTTATTGCTTTTGCAAGGAAGATTTAAGTTCGAATTTTCTAATTTTAGAAGATTTTACTCATTATTAAGTAGAGTGTTTTGAATTTAAGTTCATTAAGTCTTGTTCACCTAAGGTTAGACTGGAATTTTCATGACAGGCATTTCGGATTTGAGATATAGGCATCTTATAACTAATAGAATACTTCCTTTTAGGAATGTGGCCTACTATTTTACGATTAAAAACATAATTTGAAGCTAAGAACTATAGGACATAAACAAGTCAGTATAAAAATGATTTAGTGAACATATGGTTGATAAAAATCCATCTTAGAAAGCCTTTACAATGCTTTTCAATACTGAAAAAGAAAAATAATAATTATGGAGAATAATTACATACTGATCTCCAAAAGTAGTATGTGCAAACTCATACACCAGACAGATATCCATAGTGATTTTGGAATGCATCTTCTGGAATGTATAATTATTTTGTAAGCTATTGCATTCCATAATATAAGAATGACATCTGTCAAGTTTGGATGGAAGATTAATTATTCAAGTGTTTGTGGAAATTGAACATTAATCCTCCTTTTATTTAACATACCTAAGATATATCAAAATGGTTGCAAATTAATTATTTAGGATTTTTCTAGTATATGATTTTCTTTTATTTAACTTAATGTGTACTAGTATTTCATCTGCATGTATGTAAGTGCACCCATGTTGCACAATGCCTATGAATGCCAAAAGAAGGAGTCAGCTCTTAACAACTGATCCATCTCTCTCCAGTCCCAAATGATTTTCTTTTAGTGTAATATAAATAAAATTGCTACCATTAAGAAAAATTTAATAGGAAATTTCATATCTGATAGAATTATGATTATTTTTATATTAAAAATAGCCACACATTTATGTTTCTACAACTAGAAAGAACATTACATACATATATATACATACATATATATATATATATAATACATAGATATAGTGTATGTGTGTTTGTGTGAAAATAACTCTAGGTTATTTCTGATTCCTTGTAAACTAATGTGTCTAATAGAACACAATACATGTACAGAATGAGATTATTTATCTCCTTCATTCATGTTCAGTCATACATTCATCTGTCTTTAGCATTTTCCTAGTTAATGAGAATATACTAATAATTCAGTACTATCAACCATCCTTGATAGTCTTTCATTCTCATAGAGAAAATCAATTAGGACATATACAAAATGTGAATGTAATTGAGAAGAGGTTATTTTAACTTTGCCATCACAATTTTACTTCTAAATTGGAAGATAATGTCTAAGAAATGTAATTACAGATGTTTTATTATTTTGATATGGTATTTATTATCTAAGTGTTCATTTGTTGAAATAAATTATAATTTTATGGGCAAACAAATAGTAAACAAATACATATAATTACTTAGAAGGAAGAGATATTAAATCATTCAAGATATACAGAAAGTAAACATTAAGGACAGCAATAACAGTAGCAAATTCTTATTGTGTAGAAATCATGTTATCAATATGGACCTAATCTTGTCTAAAGAGCTCACTTAGCTTTGTTCACAGAAGTTACTGTATATAATATAGACAAGTTTAGATGTCATGTATTCTTTTTGTGACTTTGGCATATGACCTTAATTTCTCCTTGCCTCCTCTCAAGATAATGAATGTATGTATGTATGTTTTATATATCAAAGTTCTGGAAGCAGCATGCTTTTCTCATTGCAAAGTGTGTGTGTGTGTGTGTGTGTGTGTGTGTATGTGTCTTTGTGTGTGTGTCTATGTGTAATATTCTTGTTTTATGGATAAAAGAATTAGATTATCAGATTGCTAAGGGTAGGTCCTGACTTCTACTTCCCCATTTCATGCTGGAGAAGCTGTTTCAATAAAGAATGAGTAAAGCTCTTCTTAAGAGCACAGTTCTGAAAGACCTCTGAAGGAACTAGTAGTCAGCAATTTGTACCCCCTCCTGGCCTTATAAATGTTAAGAGACTGACTCTTTCTTAATTTAAGTATGAAATGTAATGTGGTTTTGAAATGCTGTACTATTACCATGTATTTTCTATAAATTAAATTTGTTTAGTTATTTTTTTCAGTTCTGAAGCTGGAACCCAGGTTATGATGCACAGAGGAAAACACTCAATTACTGATCTTGATTCCAGCATTTTTCTTTCTTTTTTCAGTGGATTTTTGCAAATTTCACACAATGCATTTTGATCATATTTAGAGTCATTCCCATATCTGCACCCCTTTTATAGATCGCCCACTGGCTTTCATGTACTCTGTTATATATGTTAAGATGGTCTCAATTATCCTTTTCTAGATCAGTCCACCAAAGCCCAGGTATCCTGTTTGCATCACACCCTTAAGGAAAATAAACTCTCCCTCTCCCAGTAATAATTGGTTACTAATAGTTACTTGGGTAAGATTGAAGCTTCCTACCTATAACTGTACTTCCCAGAGAGCCAATGCCCTATTTTGGCCTCTGTGGTCAGTGTGCATGTCTACACACACCCATACACATAAATAAATAATGAAAAAGTAATTATATTAAAATAAAAGTAAAAAAGAAAGTAGAGTGCAAAACACATGCTTGCTAAGTGATACAAAATGCCACGATGGGACTTTCCCATCAAGAAAGTCCTTACAGTATGTGGGTGCTTGAATCTATAGAACAGTAAACTGGATGGATCTTTTCTGTTATATATTATAGTTTAGGCAATTAACAAATACAGAAAGAAATCTGAAATGTAATTTAAAATACACATTTAACCTGAAATTCTTTTCACCAGTTAAAGTAAAGCCTTTATTCTTAGTCTTTTGTGTGTGTGTGTGTGTGTGTGTGTGTGTGTGTGTGTGTGTGTGTGTGTGATCTTGGGATAGGAACATTTCATTTTAATCGCTCTAAAATAGTGACTAAGCACAAAGAGTAATCATTTATTAGGAGTCCTAGAGTCACTCTGGATTAAATTGTAAGCTGAATAAAGATTATTTAATCTGTAATTATTTATACTTTGTTGTCTAATTTCTGCCACCTAAGCTTTCCCTGGCCATTCATTTGTTCTTCCATAATCCATTCCATTATGCTGTAACCACTGTGTGCTCTTTGATTCCATGACCTCAGGTTTCAGAGTTGAGAAACAGTTGTATCACTCCATGTCATCTCCATTTCTCTCTCTGGAAGATTATCATGGGCTTTATCACACCATGATTCTCCCAAGGCACACAAATGTCTTAGATAGCATTTTGATTCCAAGAGAAAGTTTCCCAAGTAGTCAAGATGAATGCCATAGAATTATATAGGCTGATCACTGTAGGTTAAACACTGCCTAATCTGCCATATTACATGGGTCAGTAAAGTCACCAAGTTTGTATATCTATACTTTCTACTCTTTGACAGTTTCATACATACATACATACATACATACATACATTGTACTTAATCAAATTTGCCTGAAATCTCCTTTGACACAGGACATCTCCAAGACATTCCACTCCTATTTTCCCACTTCCATATCAATTTTCCTCCTCCTCTTCCCCCTCTCCCTCCTCTTCCTCTTCCTCATCTTCATCTTCATCTTCTTCTTTTATTTTTATTTTAGCATATGAGTATACTGTACTGCCTCTGTGTAAGTGCACCCATGTCATATAAAGGCCTTAGAGGCCAGAAAAAGCTGTCAGATACCTTGGAACTGGAATTAAGGATGATTATTAGATAACTGTGGGTTCTAAGAATTTAAGCCATTTCTTCGGCAAGGGCAGCCAGTGCTCTTAGCTGCTGATCTCTCAAACCCCCTTATTCTTATTTTTCTTTAAGTGTCCACTGAGTACAATTAGTTGAGCATGTTTAGATAAGCACATAATGTCCAATTTATGTCCAGAGACAGAATTTGAACTAATCTCTCCCTTTCCTCCAGCTCTTAGATTCCACTGTCTTATCTTCTGTGATATTTCCTGAGTCTTGTAGAGGTTGATATAGATGTTCTAGGGAACAGAACTCAACAATGACTTATTTTCAACACTTTAACCAGTTATAAGTTTCTTTATTGACTATTACTGCCTATATAAAGAAACATGGCCTAGACCGAAAGCATATCTATAGGTACAGACCCAATTGCTAAAAACACTATATGAGCCATAGAACTAACAAGAATAAATCAAGCTGGTACTGACCTTGGAGTTACATCCCGTGGTCTAGTTTTCATAGTATTAGAAAGTGCTATGCATGTTACTGGCAGAGAAAGGTAATCATCTACCTTACCTAGCTGTGAACCTGCAAGATATACAGAATAACAATTATTCTGGCAAAATATGCCCACTGGTACAATAGTGGCATAAATATTATGGGAGTAACCAAACAAATTCTACCTTAATTTAAGGCCAACTCCACTAAGGATGTGTGTTTTTACTCTGTTTTCAGGGCAAGAACCTGTACCTAGAAAAAAATCAGAGACCACTCGGGAGAATCTGCTGCTAGTATTCTGTTAAGAGACATAACATTAAACTGACTCATAACTAATTATTGTTATACCTATGGATTAGTCCATCTCTCAACTCTCACCAGAAAAGGTTCTTCTTGCAGCAGATGGCAATTAAAACCTATCTCAAACTGGTCAATGTGCAAAAAATAAGAGACTACATAGTGCTCAGTTCCAAATGGAACGCCATATCACAAATTTCTCTTCCCAAGGTTCAGGGATCATTGAAGAAGAGGGGGTGAGAAGATAATAAGAGCTGTGTGTGACAGATTACTACAAGGAAACTATGTCATCCGAATACCAAGGGTAGTTGACCATATGCATCCACAGTCCTTATGACAGCATGCACAAAAGTTGTACAAAACCAAGCTAGACTGGGGCCTAGTAGGGATGGAGGAGATAAGCAGGAAACCTTAGTGCTAGCTGAGAATATATAGGCAACTGATGGATGCCAGGAAATAGTCAGTTTTCCTTACTGATATGACACCTAGTGGATGGCCCAGACTCTGGGTCATGGACCCAAACTCAGGAACACTTCGTAGGCATGGTTTGTAATTGACAGGCCTTTGAAAAACAAAACAAAACAAAAAATTAAAAGAAGGAAAAGAAAGGGATAGATAATAATGGAGGGCATTTAGTTGGAGAGGGGAGTGAGAAGAGCATAGAGAGTGTGCAGGGTATTTAAAGGTAATCAAAGTACATTGTAGGAAATTCTGGAATAAATTTTAGAAAAAGAAATTTGAAATGGTAAATAGCATTATTTCATATTTTTACAACATTAAAGAATCAACCATGCCAAAATTAAACACATATTTGAAATCATTTCTATAACACATACACTTAGAAAAACAAAGGCCTATAATCCCCCACTCCCGTGGCCTATATTTCCTCCACAATAGACTTTTGACCAATTTCACATTACCAGATATGAAATCCCTTCTGTGAAATAGACCTTAAATTCTATCAGAAATCAGGTGTATACCCTGTAACAAGTAAGTCATCATTTGTTCATGGGCACACTGTTCCTGAAGGTTTGGTAGTGTAGTATGCAGAACCCACTGTTAGACAAGTCCACTGATCATTTCTCTCCTAGTGGTCTGTTGAAATAATGTAAGCTCACTTATAAGAAGGAAGTTTGTATATCAGTTCTACATTGGTTTCTCTGTCCTGCAACTTAAATGTGTTGTGTCTTCATCAATACTGGCTTATCTGAATATAATTTTTGTTGAAAAAAACATAATTTTGGCCACTTTTAATATATCACATGTGGAAATATAGAACTAGGTTGGACTTAAATAGGTTTTGAATAGAAATTATTCTTGAGAAAGATATTTTGGCTTGGACTATATATGCATATTAATCTTTAAATTTTGTATTTATTCATTTTTATGTGTATGAGTATCTTACTTACATATATAAGTGTACTCACACATGTAGTGCCCATGAAGGCTAGAACTTAGGATCAGATTTCCTGGAACTGGAGTTACAGATTGGCCACCATGTCATTGATTGGAACCAAGCTGGAGTCCTCTACAAGTTCAGCCGATGCTCTTAACTACTGAGCCATCACTCCAGCACCACTTGTGCATGAGTGCTACTTGTGCACGAATGCCTGTGAAGGCCAGAACAGGGCCTTGGATTCTCTGGAGATAGGCAGCTGTAGGCCACACAGTATGAGTGATGGGAACTAAAATAAAGTCATCTGGGAGACGAGGAAGGACTCTTAACCACTGAGACATCTCTCCAGCCCCAGAACCAACAATTTAAGAAAGGAAAGACTTGTTCAGGATTGTGGCTCAGAGGATTTAGAAAATAGTTCCTCGACCCTGTGAATCTGAGGAGATATAGTAACAGCAGGAATGTATGTGTGGAGGGCGGGGGAGTTCTTTACCTCCCTGTGGTTAGAAGCAGAGAAAGAGGAAGGGAACAAGGGCCTGGTATAAAGTTCAAAGGTATGTCTCCACTGATCTAATTACTCCTAAATTATTCACCCATCCTCAGAATACCACCACCATTTGGGATCAAGAATTCATGTCTGAACCTGTGGTAGACATTTCATACAGGCATATCTTTCAAGGCCCAAAGTCAAATAAAAACTGACAATACACTAGGCAGAAGTAGTTTCTTCCAGAGAAAAGGCAAAGACAACAATGGAAAAAAAAAACAATTAGATGTAAGGAAATTAATTTTAACAAGAGACTTTTAGAAGAAATGACATGACGTGAAGTACAGTTATTTGTTTGCTCTGATATATTTGTCCAGGTAGCCCACACTGGAACCAGACTCACTTTGCACTTGCTCAGCTTCCTACATGCTAAAACTGAAGGCATATGCAACATTGTGCTACTTTTCTTTAAAGGAAGTTTTCAAAGAAGGAGGGTTAAATTAATTAGAAAAGAAAGCAATTGGGAGATTCATAAGAAAAAAGACATAATGATTTTGCCAAAACTAGACAGCTTCTTTTTCTGGGTGAACCTTATGTTGTTAAAAGATAAATAATGAATGGCTTAGTAGAAAAAGTTTAATGAGCTAATTTTCAAAAAGATATTAGCACTGTAACCCATCCAAAAAGACATGGCTTTTGGTTGAGTTATTTGTGCTATCAAGATAAAAGAAAATAAAATAGGTAAGAAGGACAATGGATTTATTTACAATTTTGATCAAAACTGACAGTCATTTCCAGTGTGTCTCTGCTTTCCCCACTCTCTTAGCTTTTCTCCTTGCTTTGAAAAAGTCCCTGACAGATAATTTAAGAAGGGGTGGACTTATTCTGCATCGTGGTCGAGGGTGAAAGGCCATCGCCGCAGACAAGTAATGGCAGGAGACAGCTCCATGGTACAGCACACATGCCATAAGCAGTCAAGAAATTTAGAAAGTGAGGATCCCCTCAGTGTTCTACGCCCTCTAATGGGGATCTTCCTTCTAAAGTTTTCATAACCTAACCAAACAGTACCACACATTAAGAATCAAGATTTCAAGCATAGAAATCCACGGGAAACCTGTCACATCTTAGCAGTTATAGTTTAGAGAAGAGACAGAACAGAAGCCAGGAGATTTGCATATACAGATTTAGCCATCCTAGTGGGATTGAAGCATTAGTCTTTCTCCTTGAGTCAGGTGTGCATTTTGCAGGACTGTGCAACTAAAAAAATTTTTTTAATCTGAATTTTGAAAATCACATTAGAAATGTATGTTCTAATTTTTGAAGAAAATTCACTAAACTTAATTCATGGTCAAACAACCACGTTTTAAATACAACTTTAAGTTATTTTTTTGATTTACAGAGTAGTATTTTGCATAGATTTTGACTCCATGAATGTAAATTAAAAACACAGAAAGATTGTTACTGAAAATAGAAAAAAAGTCAGGCTTTGGAATGTGAAGGCAAATGACATTTACAGTTTAAAATTTTATTTTGATCTAATTATTTATTAGACGTGTTTAATAAACTTACTAATTTGACTGAATTTTGAAAATAAGCAAAGGTACACAAAATATATAAACCAGTGCTTACTTCTTTATACAATGGACAGGTCACCTGTATTAAATCTAATTCTCCAGGGAAAAGAGACAAATGGGATTGATGATGGGTGGATGGATGGATGGATAGATGGACAAATGAAAATTCTTCCCATAGGTATAGATGATATGTAGGTAGATGATAGATAATATATATATATATATGTAGATAGATAGATAGATAATAGATAGATAGATAGATGGATGATAAGTAGGTAGATGATAAGCATGTCTACATAGATGATATATTGATAGGTAGTAGATGATGAAGAGATATCTTAGCTAGGTAGATGATAGATGATAGATAGATAGATGTAGAAGCAGTATTGACAATGGCTTGTGTGATTATGGAGGAGAAAAATTCTATAGTACATCTTGGTGAACAGGGGAATAAAGAAGCCATGTGGATAATTCATCCTGATTCTGAAGGCTTGAGCATCAGGGAAGCCATGGTATAAATTCTAGCCTTTTGAACAAATAGCTCCAATCTCTGAAGGCAAGAGGAAACTCTCCTAGTTCAAGAGGAGGGAGAGAATTAATATTTCCTCTGTTTTTTTTTTTATTTTTATTCCAGTTGACCCATAATGGATAACATGATGCCACCTTACTTTGATGACTGAATTTTCTTTGTCTTCTGGTTTTTCTGATTCTTTTGCTAATCTATTCCAGAAACCCTTGACTGACACACCCAGAAAGAAAGTTTTTCTAGCCATCTGAGCAATCATTACCAAATTGGTATTTTTTCTTATATATTCTATTCTTTTTTTCTCTATGTACATTTGTGTAAAATGTGATTGTGTATGTGTTCACATATTTGTGTGTGTGAATGCAAGCAGGCATAACATTACATGCACATGGACATCAGAGGACAGTTCTGGTGCTGGCTCTCTCCTTCCACCTTCTTTGAAGCAGGGTTAATGAGTTGGTTTTCTGTTGTATAAGTCCGGTTAGCTGACCTGTGAGCTTCCAGAGAGTCTCCTTTTCCTACATTGTGTCTTCTTGTGGGAGCACTGGGACTATAAATACTTGCATTACATTTCAGGCTCTCACATGAATTCTGGGAATGCAACCCAGGACCTCACACTTGCACACTTTTGCCCACAGAGCAATCTCCCCAGGTAAGTTACAGTTTTCTAATGCTAATACGATTCATCCTTAAATACTTTATTTGACACACATTGCTTCTTGATTCTTAGGCTCAGCTTCTTCTGCTTCATCCCCACCACATCCCACTGCTTTCAGTTCAAAGATTGTGATCTCCCTGGCATCTTCATTATGTAGATAATTAATACACATTCCCATTTTCTTCTTGATACATAATGTCAATGTAATCACTCCTAGCAAGCTTTTTTTTAAATCTTTTTTTTTTTCAGTCCATAACATATGACATCAAAGTTGGGTTTTCCAGCTCTGATATCCCTTCATTGTGGAAAGTCTGCCTGTTTGCTGTGTGGAGCATTGTTGTGCTTCAATAAACCTCAGCCATGTGCTGTGACTGAAATAATTAAATAAATAAATAAACATCAAAATTGAAAGATTTTATAGGCTTCAGATTCCATTCAATCCTGTAAACTTTCTCATTTTTCTATAGGAGAAAGTAAGGCTGTCATGCTCAAAAAACAGAAACTACAACCAAATCCTAATATTATGAAATTAAGGAGATATTACAAGATTAACTTTTCTAGTTATATGATAGATATAAAAATACATATAACACCCAATGAGGCCAATTATATGTTAAGAATATTTTCAGATTTAATTTAATCATTAAGACAATTCTTTTTTACATATCTATTAAAAATAATAAATAAGTAATGGAACAATTTTTAAAAATATTGAATTCTTGGGGTTTTTTGGAGGGGTTGTATTTTTTTGTGTTCTCTATATGTATGATAATAGATATATGTCGTGAGTCTGTGGACTAATGTTGAAGAAATGGGGATTGTTCTGTTCAAAATTTTAAAACATTACTGAATATTTTTTTTTCATCTTGAAAGTGAGTGAATAAAAGCTATATATTGTCTAGATTTGCTATGATTGTAACAATTGAATGTAAAGTTTGGTCCAGTGCTTGAAACATCACGTATATCTGTTTATATTCTGGCATTTGTATTATGAATCTCCAAACCATTCTGACAATGACGACCCGCATGTAATTTCTCATTAATTTATTTATCCTGCTTCTTTTTACTTTACTTACTTACTATGTCTTGCTCTTTGGGGCTTTTGGGGGGAGTGGTCTTTTTGAAGCATGGTCTCCTGTGCCTCGGGTAGCCTAGAACTCACATTATAGACCAGATCTGCCTGTCTCTTCCTCCCGGTTGCTGAGATTAAAGCTGTGAGTTACCATACCTGGCTTACTTTACTTACTGCTTTTACTTTAATTATTTACTGAATTTTTGCAATTTTTACAATATACTTTGATGGTGTTTAGAAACTCTCCTCTATCCTCCACATCTTCTTCCACTACACCTCACACAATTTAATGTACTCTCTCTCTCTCTCTCTCTCTATATATATATATATATATGTATATATATGTGTGTGTGTGTGTGTGGTGTGTGGTGTGTGTGTGTGTGATATATTACAGCAAATATCGTCTGATTTAGATCCCCAAATATCCTTCAGTTTCGGCTCATTCATTCGTACCACCAAGAATCCCATCCTGGTAAGACACTCTCTCACTTTCAGCAGCTAAAAATTTCCAATATTTTCTTAGGTTGGACTGCGATTTCTTACCCACTTCCCCATGTCTATGCTGGGATATTGTCTGTTTGAGTATGCATATACTTGTGCATGCTGTCGCTAGTGCTGTGAGTTCATATGAGTAAATGACCCACTGTCTGGAAGACTCTGTTTTCTTGTGGTTATCATCCCCTTTGGCCCTTATAATTATTTTACCTAATCTGCCATGATCTTCAGTCTTGGGAGGAAAACATTTGAAATAGGTATTCCTCTGGAGAATTGTAGGTTTCCGTGTAATTATAACCTTCTGCGAAAGAAATCTTCTCTGGTGAGATGAAGATTCATCCGAGCTGAAGAGGTTGCATTGAGGATGTGTCACTTAGGGTTAGGCAACTCACAGACACTTATTCTCTGCACTTACTCAGTTTTGGAACTCTGTAATATTCACCATATCTAGGAGTTTGGATCTAAGATCCACAGATGAGAATGAACATACATTAGTTTTTGTTGTTGTTTGTTTTTCTGAGTCTGTGTTACTTCCCTTAGTTTAACATTTTCTAGTTCCATCCATTTATTTACCTTTATTCAGTTATTTCCTTGTCTCTGAATGTGAACACACCACTCACTCTAGACCTTGATAGCTTTGAAAAGCAATCTGAACTTGAAAATAAATTTAATGACATCTTCTTTAACATTAGAGTCCATTCCTTGTCTACATTTTACAACGTTAAGGGAAAAGGTAATCTATTGTCTCTTACAAAATACATTGACTTGCTTTAGTGAAAGCCTATGAATGTCCAAATGGCAGTCTGTCTCAGCAGTGAGTAGGAATCTTTATCAGACCCTAGAAAGCACCTACTCAGTGTTTACTTTTCCTTTTTCCATTAAAATGGGTCTATGGTAATTTAGTTGACTGCTCACTAAAGTGAATAGTAAGTTGTAGGATACTGCTTTTGTCATTCAGGAAGTGCATAGGGAACATAAACAAATTAGACTGAGGATACTAAGATTTGGTTGTGGCAAAACTTTGTTGATTTGTAAATCAAAGACTCTGATTTCTTACAGGTTTGACAATGTTAGGAAAAGGACTGAAATTCAGAACACAAGCACAGAATAATTGTATTATTAATTTGGGGAGTACAATTATGGCCCAAATACTACTCTCTCTTACTCATTTTTTAAGAAAATTGAAAAAAATATTTTCTCTTTTCATAGTATATGTGCTTAATTTTGATTATGACTAAAGTGCATTTTACAATAGTTAATATTTTCTTTTTAAGAGGTTATTCTTTCATACAAGTTTCAGATTTAGCTTGATACTGGTTTTGTTATAATATAACTATGTTTTGATTTTTTAAAACTGCATTTAATCTTGAATACCTGTAGAAATGAGCATTTTCAAGAAGCATGTCCAAGGATAAAAGCAATGTTCTATTCAATGTCGAATGTGTGATCTAAAGATCAGCAGGTGCAGCTTTATTTTAGAGGCTGCTAGACATTTAGAATCTCAGGCCTCACTCCAGACCTCTGCTTTAACACATCCCCAGGTGATTTTCAGCACATGAATATTTGAGAAGCATTGCTTTAGCAATCCTTTGAATACATACATAGTAACTCTTTTGATGTGAAACTTTTATTTTTAATGATAAATCCTAAACTAGGTGGTTTTTCAATTTTGTTTAAAGATATAATTTAACCTTTTGATAATATGCTTAAATGTAGGGATTTTCTTTCTAAACATGCTCTATAATTCTTTAACGTACCAAGAATCCTGTTTAATGGCAAAACTGTTTGTATAGCAATTTTCCCATGGTTTAAGGATACATGGTTAAGCTCAGATTCTCAGTATATCCTAATTTTTTTATAAGTGTGGCTGCAGAGAAAATGTGAAATATCAAATGATTCATTTGTGAAAGGCTGTGCAAATCATCCAAGTATTCTCTACAATAATTCAACTTATAAAGATTAATTTTATATGCATTTACAAAAGCATATATGAGAGGCATTTATAACAACTATTTAGAAGTTATAAAAGCAAGAATAGTTCTGTAAATGGTGAACCATAATTCTGTTATAGGTTTTTGTTGGTCAGTGTTGAGCTTATAAAATATTGAATCCTATGTACTTTATCTTAGTTTTTCTACATGAGGCTTTCAGTAGTTTCTGTGGTAAATTCTAGATTGTTTTCTGGTAACAAAATTCATAATATTAGAAGAAAATTTGAGCTACATATAATTTCAAATTGTTATAAAAAGAATGATTTTATATCATGAAAGATTAAAGACTGATCCCAGAGACTCTGTCCTGCACCTTGATAGCAGTAGTGTGAACAAGATTTGTTTTCTCCCCTTTATTTCTTCTTCTGTCTTTCTCTGAGTGCCTCTGAATATTCTGTCTGTGGTTCTCTTCTAATCCTAACCATATTCTGTATCCTCTGCCCTTCCGTAAGGAATTACTCACCATGATTTGTAATCAAAATATTTATCAAGACCCTGTACCTCATTCTTCCCCAGCGATCTTACTATACTTCTTTCTTACACTGTTATTGGTTGACTTATTTTCTCAAAGTGAAGATATTAAAATCCTAACATCTAGTATCTGATAAATAAACCCCATATGGAAATGTATTTTTTGTAGACTTGACCTTATAAAAGAGGTCATTTGTGTGTGTCCCTAGTTAAATATGATTAATATCATTATAAATAGGAGAAATATGAACACCCTTTTTGAGAGAATTCTCTGAAAACATGAAGGCTGATACTCAATTCATTTTTCTGAAAGTCAGAAAATCACAAATATTGCCAGCAAATGCTCCTCAGAATCCTCAGAAATAATCATACTGGCAACACCCCTGACTTGTGTTGATTTCACTTAGTTGATAACATTTTGTTAAGATTGACCTACAACACTAATAATCCCACATTCTCTTTTGTCTTGGCTTTTGATTACAGTGATAAATTTCCTGAATGAAATAACTTAAAAGGAGTAAAGATTTACCTTCATCACAGGTTTAGCGATTTCCTTGTATGTTTAGAGATTACTTGGTTGTGTTGCTTTGTGCATGTGATGAAGCAGAGCATGTGGTGGGAGTGTGTGGTAAAACAAAGCTGTTTACCTCATGTTGGCAAGGATGCAAAGAAAAAGAAAACTAGGATGCTCTCATTGTCCTCTTGAAGGACACTCCCCCAATGTTCTGATCTCTTCAGTTTCAGCCTGACCTACTGTCAACTCCCATTGTGCCAAGCCCATGGATCAAATCTTTCACAAATAGATCTTTAGGAAACATTTAAGATTCAAACCATGATCACTGTGGTGAATTGAAGGGACTGTTAAAGCCCAAATTCTCAATATGCAACATAGAAAGTGGATTAGTCAGGTTTCTTCAAGAAGAAAAGAACTGAGAATTCTTTTAAATATACATCCATTAACATTTTAATAATTTAATTTTTAATGAAAATGATTTAATATATACAATTGTATTGATAAATTACTTATTATTAATTAGTTATGACAGAAGTGGGAACACACATAAGAGGCTGAGAAGCCTGTAGTTGCTCAACAGTCAAAGCAGTCGCAAAACAGCTGTCTCATACTGGAGAGGCTGGAACTCTTTTAATTACTCTGTCCATGGAACTGGGTATCTTGGCAGCAACAAGCTAGTGCTGAAAACGTGGGAAGTTCCTGAAGAGTTGCTGGTCCTTATTTACTGATGGGGCCCCAGACATGTTGGCTATGATGTCATCAAAATAATCAGCAGCAGGAACAACAGGGCAGATAAATCAGCTGTGCAGCAAGAGGGGTGGCCAGACAAGTAAAAGGCAGATAATCTGCTTATTTTCTTTCTGGGCTGCTACCAGGAGGTGCTGTCTACATTTGCAGTGGGTTTCTCTCCACTGATTAAGGCTGGTAAAACAATTCCTCTATTTAGACCCTCTGCTCAGGTGGTTCTAATTTGTGGCAAGTTTGGAATAGGACCAAACATTACAAAAAGTGATTGTAACTGTGTCTAGCTTCTTCTTTACCTTCTTTACAACCTCATCCATTATCTTCTCCTGCTTCTGTAGCTCATACAAGCCTGTCAGTCTTTCACCACATATATTGCTTTCTCACTGCTTTGCAACTTTTATACCTCTGCCCCATTCTCTTCTATTCTATGTGATTTGTCTCTCCTGCCCCCTATTTCTTGCCTGAAAGTTATACTGTTCTTTTGAATTTGGATTGTTTTCTTTTTATCTACAAAGTCATTTCAGATATCTTTTCTTTTATGATCAGTTTCTGGACTCTCTTTTGAAATTGCCCATCTATCCACAGATTCAGTTACTACCTCCTGTCTTAACTCTGAGATTTGGAAAGGAATGCACCGATCCCTCATCTTTCACCTCTGACACAGCAGCTGTCTTACAACAATGGGTGACTTTTTTATTCAAAAAATGTCTGTGTACCATTTGCCTCAGGCATGTTCAGGTAATCTTATTTCAGCTAAAACTTCAAAGATGAAACAATCTTCTATACAGGGTTTTGGTGTTTAATAATGGACAAAGCCTTTCTAGAACGTATAAATGGCTCTGTAGCTCATACTGTGTGATATTCAGAGAGTGAGAAGTAGAAAAACTGTCCATGAAAAAGTATATGTTGGGCTGGAGAGATGAGGACCCTAGTTCGATTCTCAGTACCCATGTGTCAGCTAATAATGATCCATAACTCCAGCTCTAGGGGATCTGATATCCTCTTCTGACCCCTACAGGCACTGCATGACATGGATGCACTTACATACATGTAGGCTATATACTTATATACATAAAAAAGAAAGAGTATATGCTTTATACAAAATAATAAAATTTATTGACTCAGTTCAAATACTTGGGAATTTTAAGTTTTTCTCTATGCAGGACTTAAGGAAAAATGAGTGTTCATTAATAAAATCAATTTGTAGATTTAAGTGCAAACTTGCTCAAAATAGACTGCTTAGCATCATAAATATTACATTGCATATTGATCCTTGTGTTGCCAAGAATCCATCAATCAGGTTGTGATCTGAATTGTAGCATGGAGTGATCAGCTTCCAATGAAGTGTACTCAGAAGCAGCATTTAAAGTCAGGGTGGCAGCACGTAGATTTTAGAGCAGCACAATACCGAATGTTTGTCAACATTATTAGATTTCCAAGTACCCTCACTTCTGTGGGTTCAAAGTAAGTACACTTGAATTCAAAAGGATGAAAATAGCAACATTAATATATTTGTGTAGACTTACTTTATTGGTTCTTACCCTGGAAATTTAGCTTTATATAAGCAAACTCAAAACCTATCAACTGGGTGATTCTCTTCAACTATTACAATAATATTGAAATATGTTCAGACTTGTAATCATTTCTGTAGGGGATAGCTATTTCTTTGACATTTTCTTCCTAAAAATCAATATACTGACATATATTATTTGAAATACAATTGTTTGAATAAGGGCAAGTTTGAGGCAGATTTGCAAACAGTGCATAGAGTACACATATGAGCTATGGGCATATGTCAAAAGCAATCATTTTTGTCTAAATTACTTCTATTTTAAAGACCATGCAGATCACTGAAATAGTGACTCCATGTTAATTGTGAATGCTCTTAACAAAATACCATTGCTGCTTAATCTTTCTTGCATATTTTATGTCATAGATCACAGCCAGGTTTTTCCAATACTGTCTGCCAATCTACAACTTTTTTTCTTGAAAATTTCATATTCTGACTCATTTATAACTATTTCAAACCTTTCATTTCCTTTCCAACAACCCATCATTCACAATATATAGCTATGTATTTTATTTCATAGTGAAAATAGATGTCAATATGTTCAACTACCAGCTACCAAACTGGCTAACCTACTTATTTTTCCTCCCTTCACTATCTTTGAAAGATGAAATGTCTTCCACCTTTTCCAAACTTTCTCAAAAATTTTGTCATTGAATACAATTCTGCAAAATATTCAATTTACATTATTTACTAGATTAATTAATTGACTCATTCTTTCATACACCCAACTCAAAATTCTCAGTGAGGTATTATTAAAGTTACAAATTGTATTGTAAATGGCAGGTAGCTCCGGTCAGGTAATTCACAGCATGGTAGGGATCTTGTGGAATAAAAACATTCTGTCCCCTCCTCCCATCTTGTTCTCACATTTGAATATGAAACACAGTCTACTCATGAACTCTTCATTTCCTTCAGTTGTATCTTATGTTATTTTTTAAATTATTTTTATTTTATGTGTATGAGTGTATTGCCTGTATGCATGTTGGTGCATCCATGTCATGAGATACCCATGGAGTTCAGAAGAGTGTCATGGAATCCCTGGAACTGGAGTTTTGTAAACATGTAAACCTGAGTACTCTGCAAGAGCAGCCAGTGTTCTTAACCTCTGACCCAACTCTCCAGTCCCTCTTCAATTATCTCTTATCTCTCTTATGTAGTTCAAAGCAAATTTCATGCACTTTTTTTGCTCATTTCCCCATTTGTCCTTCAACGCTTATCATGCTCATATTTTATTTTCCCATGACTTTTTTGTTGATTTTTTAGACTAGAACAAAAAGATTCCTATTTGTAAGCACATACTGTTTGAATATGCCATTCTGTTTACGTTGCTTAAAACTCTACTTCACATTCATTCACGCCTGCTTCGTCATCTGCCAATAGAATGTGGCCAGCTGAAATTTGTACTTCCATGGAACAACTGATTTTTACTCTTTTCAGTTTTCCTAAATGGAATGAAATTCCATTTTATTTGAATGCTATGTCTTTTCCTTCATTATATTTCAAAACTAGATAACTCATTTTGTAGTTTCAATCTAAGAATAAAGAGAAAGTTGTACCAAGGTATTCATATTCCCATCTGAGATGCATTGCTTAAAAGATAGGATTTTATAAAAAGAATTGCTCTTGAAGGATGTCAAGACCTTAGATAAACATTATACAGCATATTCTTTTTAATTTGAAAAGAATAGGAATTTTAAAGATTGTAGGATCTGGACAAGAATATGTTTAATTATAAAAACTTCTATTCAGATCCATCCTCCCAATAATTTTATGTGATTAACTTGAAAATAAGATATTTGTAGAATTAATATAATAAGAAATCATGGTGAATGAACATAGATTCCAACCCAGTGGAATTTGCCTTTATAAAAGAAAAAATTGGGGATATATTTTCACAACTGGGAAGAAGTCATGTGACCATGAGGCCAGAGACTAGAGTGATACCAAGGTTGTGCTGTTCAGTATCAACAAGAGCCTTCAGAACCTACAAGTCAAAAAGCTTTCTTTCAGGGAGTTCTCAGAGCACATATCACCATACTGTCCATTGATTTAGATTTATGGCTGCTAAAATCATAAAGTTATACCATCGCTTTGTCATGGTAACCCTAGGAAACAAACACAGATGGTGGAATCCTTATCAAATTGTCCATCCAAAATCTATACTGAGCAAACAGAGCCCCAAGAAAATCAATCATAACAAGACATATGAAAATTTAAAGGGAGCCTCGGGATAGGTTTCTATATTTGGAGTTCTTGAACTTATAACTTGTTATGTGTTTATAACTTGTCACATTGGATTTAAGGTAAAACTTAGCAAATTAGCATTGCCTTTTTGAACATCAGCTAATGTATGAGCTGTCTGATAGACCTCAAGAGTGTGAGAATTGTTGTTAGTGTTGAGGACTATTATTTGCTGTGGACCTGATAAAAATAGAAGAATGAAAAACATTGGTGAAGTTTTGAGGATGAAGTGTAATATTAGCTACGGAAGAGCAAATACTTTTATCCCCTTGAAATGAAAGCTATAAAATATAGAAAAGGAGACAGGCAAATGAACATGACAGGAAAGTAAGCACATGTAAGTGATGTGAAATAGGATGAACAAAAGAAATTGTATGTTATTTCAGTGAGGAGTAAGGAAATCAATTTGGGTTATTAATTTTGACTTATATGGATGTCAGTTACCATTCATATAACTCAAATTTTCTGTTATATGTTCATCCTAGTGAACTGATACTCACTGTTAACAGAGGAACTAAAGGTATGATTTAATCTATTCCTTGTTCTATATTTAATGTTTTTCTGTTTTCATAGTACATATCTATACCTAATGTGGGATAAATTCAGCTTTGAATGTAAATAACTGAAATCTTGACTTTTAATATTTTATAGGCATTTCTGCATTTGCAATACCCAATTTTATGGATATATATATATATGTATATGTACATATATATATATTTATTAATGTTTCTTCTTATCAGGAGTTTCTTATATAACCTTTCCTTTTTTCTCTGTTAAAATGTATACTCAAAATATTGTGCAGAATATAATGAATTCTTTGGATTTATATATATATATATCTTGAGTGTAAATATATAAATATTAAAATAAATATCTTAAACTAGAGAGGCTGAAAGCCCAGTTGCTGCTCAGTCCAAGAGGCCGTGTTACTCACCAATAACCTGCTGGCCCTACAGGCCGGGAAGCTTCCTAGAATTTGCCTTGGAAGGTCAAAGATGCTGCATTCTGACTTCAGTGAAGAAAGTCAGCAGCAACAAGGGAAATGAACTGCCAAGGAGAACAAAGGCCAAGAAGCAAAACAAACCCTGATTGCAGTAGATCTATATTATTAAATGGTTAAATGCGGAGTTTATAGAAGAGATATTCCTATTTTGCTTCTCTCATATTCAACTTGACACTTTTCTTTGAGTGGTCTAACAGAGCCTAAGTAATTAGAGAAGCAGACTAACACACTAAAAAAATGCAGTGGTCTGAATATCAGAGACTGAAAATCTAGACCTTCTGTTCGTAAAAGAATAAAGTATAACTGTACAAAAATTATGTCATTAAAGATAAAATGAGTGAACTGAAATATACACAGCTGAAGTTCCTTTCTACATGCAAAGTGCTAAGTTTTCACAGAATATTATAATTACTAAAACAACATAACTTGGTACATCTAAGGACCTGACTGAATCATGATTTTTGCATCTGGATGTCAAGAATGAGACTAATGTCATTCAAAAAAGATATTTGCAGAAAATTAGTCTGTTTCTGCCTAGTTGATATATGTAACTCAAATTTTAAGTTTTCCAATGAAATTAAATGTGCTGCATGTGTTCTCTGAAACTTGGGGCAAAACATTTATTCAAAAAGCTCTTGTAACCTTGTGTATTTGAAAAATTAGAAAACTTCAGTACATGTGAAGCACACAAGAATAGGGAATATTTAGCAAATGGGACTCTACTTGTCTTGGGCTACACACACAACCCTCTTCTAATTGTGCTTGATAACATAGGTCTCTCACCTGCACATACTACACCCCCTAAGCCCACATACAACCTTTCCTAGAATGTGTCTAGCAAGGATTAGAAAACCCAGAATCTCCAAATGCATCAGTCTTTACGCTTAAACCTGCTTTTAAAAGTGGAAATTTGTTACTACTATTGGAAACCCCTTGTAAGCCCTAAGTTCCCCAAAAACATGTGCTGGGAATCAAACCTGGGTTATCTGCAAGTGCTGCCAGTTCTTTGAATTGCTGAGCCATCTCTCTAGCTTTAGCATCAACTACTAATAACGCTTACCTAATGTGAAAATTGGGGAAGTCATTGTAAAATATATTTATTTGATCAAACATAAGTGTTTGCTCTTAGTTATTTTAAGTCATACTCATTGAAATGTCTTTAGTTTATTTTCCCACTGGTTGGAAATTTTAATTTCTTGTAAGAATTACACTTTAATCTTAATAATCCTTTTTCATTTTACATTATTTTCAATTCACATTTTTTCTCTAGCTTCAAAGGCTTAGAAATTCAGGTCAAACCTTACTTTTTCTTTGCAATTTTTTTTTAAACTTTCAAAAGTACTCTCTTTAGACATCATTCAGCTAAAGAAGTCCAAAACTTTACTCTGCAGAACGGTGCTTGTACACAAGGGCTCACAATGAAACGTCAAGAATCAGCTACTATGGTTCATCTCAAGTGAGGTACTAAATATTACTGTTGAGAGTTTCCATCCTTCTAAATGAAGTTTGAGAATTAATATGGGTTCAGATCTTTTAATAACCAGTAAATGAGTGAGAAAGTTCCATAAAAGACATGTCATGGTTTTATTTTCATGTGTGTTGTGATTTATAGATTTCGTGCAAGCAACATGATGCCTCAGTTGAAAAAACAAAACTGATGATACATGAATTCGTTTAGGAAGGGGCAGAAGTGTTTTCCTTTAACGTTCAGGAAATGGTAACTTGAACTTCTGGTTCTTGCATAACAGCTCAGAAGAGTAACTCTTTCAACAGCTGTGAAGCAGTAAATGAAATATTGACTGAGTTTCTTGTCATTTAATTTGCAGTGATTTCAGTGCTTTTCAAGTGCCAGGCAAGGCACAGAGTATAATTCAATTGTATCCTTCCTTATAATTTGAGATGTAAGACTATAATTCACAAGTTAACTGGAACACAGAAAGGTTAATGCAGGTTTTGAATGTAATTAATAAATAAATTTCAAGCCATGTCTGATTACTCAACATGTTCTTTTTTTTACCATGTTTCCTCTGAATATAAATTAATGTAAAATGTTTCCTAACTTTCCATTACACTCTAGTATATACTCCGTAAATGGACTATGCACTTGTCCTATGTATGCTTATGCCTGGACAACTTGATGTGCTTTGGGTTTCTTTTTAAAAATATTTTTATTGAGTTTTTGTGCATTTCATACAATAGTTCTTAATGAAATTTAGACCTCCTCCCCAATCAGTGTGTTATAGCTGTTTGTTTGTTTTTAAATCTTACAACTGCTGTTTTATTTGTCATAATGTTTTGTCATCTATTTTCAAGATATCTCTTATAAACTCTTCAGTAAGTTGAATTTTTATTCCTTAGGCAGTTCTTCTTGGGTTTCCTTCATCTTGGGTGATTTTTGGACTCTCCACAGTCCTATTGTGCATTAGCTATTGTTTCAGTTAACACCTTCTAAGTGTATTTATCATCCTTCATAGAATTTGTGATTTCATTAACATTTAAATTCCACAGACATTGACCAGGTTCATGCAGTTTATTTACAGGTTAGCAGAGAAATGTAGATTTTCTACATGTAAAAATTTTAATTTTTTCGGGTTTTAGAAATATTCTTATTGAGTTTTTGGTTATTTCATACAACATTTCCAAATCAAATTTAGACCCCCTCCACTATGTGTGCCCCCAACTGGGCCTCATAACATACATGTTAAGACCCATGATTTTATAAATCATAACATATTTGGTGGGTTTGGGTGTTTTTAGCTAAAAGGATTTGCAGTGACACTAACTTGAGACAATAGAAATTAACACAAATGAAAGAATGTATGGATTCCAGTTGGGAGGCTATGGGCAGAGTGGAGATGTGGGGTATAAAGATGACTAAGATTGCTTGAGATGTTCTGCATAAAATACACAATGATTCAATAAAAGACAGACAAAAAACTGAAGATCTTTGATCACTGATGAATTGCATATGTACATCACTGATGACACCCCTACTTCACCATAAAGAGCAATAAGTATACTTTACCTGGTTTGAGTTTGTCAGTAAAGCAGAACTGTGAGGAACAGAACTAACAGTACCAAGAGAGAACACCACCATGGAGGAGCATCAACAGCACTTTCTAAGCAAAGTCTATGAATATTTACAGTCTGGAACTCGAGACTTGGTGGTTTAAGGTGGATTTCTCTAGTCATGTGTTTCATTGGCATTGGAAAGTTTGTAAATTAACAGTTTGGGATTGGTAGACATAATCAATCCAAGGTTTTTGATGTATAACGTTCTTATGATTGATAAAACTAGTTACCCAGTTGAACAAGCAGAATGCTACCTTTGATAAATGGTTCTGCAGAAATTGCCTAAAGGAAAACTTAAATATATTAATTATTTTACAGTTTTAACATTCCTAGACAACCTTTTTCTTTTCAAGCAATTATGACATGTTGATACAGGTGAACTCAATTATTACTGCTATTAGCTATGTCACATTTGATGAGGATGGTTACTTCTGCAGAATAATTATACACTACAATTAGGAATCATTTTATTTTATGTTTTACAAGACAGACAAACATGGAAACAGTAGCTTCAAAATATTTTAGACTAAAGAAGAAAAAGTAAAGCAGAAAAGATATTTGCTAATACGGGCTTTTCAATTTATCCCATTATTTTTCAAAGAATAAGAATAATGTTTCTGAGGAAGTTTGAAAATATGCTAAATTTTTCTTCAGTATATTGGAAATAACATTGATTTATTGTTAAACAGGTATTTTTTTCTCCTTCAAGGCATTTTAGGGCCATTGATATTTCAAAGTATCATTTGAGTTTCCATAGTGGAACAAAAGAAAGAAAATTTGCCAAAATTATAAAACCAAGATTATTCATATATAAATTTTGGAAGATCTCCTGGGACCAGGGATTAATGGAGCCCACTTGATGAAATCCTGTTATATCAAATGAATTATATAATATTGAGAAATGCTATATTTACATTGGTTTTGACTTCAAACCCATATAGGACAAATTACCTGTAGCAGTAATATTAAAATCAGATCAAAACATGAATGATAGTTTATAAAGTTTACCTGATAGTTCTTTGTAGAGCACGTAGGGTGTCTAGAACAACCTTTTCCTTTAAAATATTTTTGTTATTGATAGTTTACTTATATAAACTTGATGTCTTTATATCTATCTATCTATGTATCTATCTATCATCTATCTATATCCCTTGTTTGGTAGCCCAGGATAGCCTGGAACTCTTTTTTTCTACTTCAATGAATATCCTTATTGAAATTTTGTGAATTGCATACATCTTAGTTTTTATTTATACCCCTTCCCTAACTACCCAAATCTGCACCCCCATAAACTACCTCCAGGACTTCAAGAAATTTGTCACATATGCCAAATCCTGTTTCGCCAGGTGTGTGTCCCCAGATTTTCCTCAGTGTGAATTGAATTTTTCTACTGGAACCCATTCACTCCCTTAAGGAAGATCAACTCTCTCACATCCAGCGTTGATCAGCTGTCAGTTGTTTCTTGGCTAAGTTTGGGGGCCTCTTCCAATTTTCCCAGTTCCATCCTGAATGTTGTCTGATTGAGTTTGCATGGGTTTTATGCATGCTGCCACCATTGCTGTAAATTTATATGAACAATTTCCCAGGAATCTGTACCAGTGTTTCCTTGTGATTATGTATCATTCCTCATACAATCTTTCTTCTTCCTCTTCTTCAATGGTCCATGATCCTTGGGCGAGTGAAGTTTGATATAGGTGGCCTATCCAGGGACATGCCCTCTTCAGTCTGTTATTTCCACAGTTTGACCAGTTGTGGCCTTCTGTGTTTACTGTCCTCTGTTGCACGAGGATGCTTTACTGTTGAGCATTGAGAGATGCCTTAGTATCCTCTCTACCTCCATGTTCCACAATTTTTGTTGAGCTTTATTTGTAGAGGTTCCATTGTAGATGTGTCATGGTTGAGCATCTCACAGATACTTGTATATAACCAGTTGTGGAACCCTAAATATTTTTTTACTATATGATAAATATGGATCCTTTTATTTCCAGACAATATACCAGTAATCGCTCATCAAAAAAGCTCCTTTTACAGTAGACAGAGGCTATTACAGCTTTGAACTCTTGATCTTTCTGCCCCAGCATCCTGAGAAATGGCATTATAGGCCTACACCATTATTTCTGACAGAGAAAAACAATACTGGTTGTAAATGAAGTATTCAAATATATTGTGTGTTCAGAGAAGTGTTGTCAGCACACAAGCAGCTGACAATAATTTTGTATACAAAACATGTGGGGTCTGTGATACCTTCTTTACATTCACTATAAAATATATCTGATATGATCGAGCTCTGCCCTTTCCAAGGAGGCTGGCCTTAGGCATATTAATATCCATGCCCCTCTGTTTATTCGTGGGTAAAATGTATGATGTGGAAAAGCCTGATTGTGAATTTTGTTAGCTTACCTGGTAAAGCACCTGAAACAATATCTTGAAAATTATAGTAATAAATACTAAATATTAATACTGAAACAGATTTAAAAGACTGTCATTTTAATAATCATTCTTTTATTTGATAAGATTTTTAACCCAATGCTACCTTGTAAGTATCCATCAAATTTTGATATTGTATTCATTATTTAATTGTTTTCTATGGAATAAGTGCAGAACTATTTCAAAATATCAAGTTGTGTGATGGTTTCAGAGCTTGATTCCAGAGGTGAAAAGTGAATACACACTTTCATTTCTATATATCGCTTGAATTATCAGAAGTATGTAAACCCCAGAAACATAAGTTAATAAGACACGTAATTTAATCCAACAAGGCTTTAGATTTCAAGAACATACTGTGTCCTGACTGATTGCAGTTGTGCAGAGTCTGATGACTGAAACAAGGAATTCTTATCAGTGGCACCCATCCTACCCCCAAAGCCTTTTGATTAAGTTGCTGAGGTATAAACATCATCTATAATTGTATTATCTTAACTGAAAATAGATGACCAAATTTGTCATCAGGCCACGGGCATAATTACTGGGAGTTGTGTTTATAATTTCCAATGTCACTTTTAAAACAATAAAAATATTCAGCCTTCAGCTTGATAACAGAATATGGAAGAGCCATGAGGTGCAGAGGCAGGAGAAAGGCAAAAGATGCAGTGATTTCCTTTGCTAAGGAACAGCTGTGAATATAGACAGGAAGGGGAAAGTGTATTTATGCCCTGGATTAAATTAATATAAATCCCCAATTTTACCCAGATGGTGTGATTTCACAACTTGCTTTTTATAACACTTGGTTTGGTGGTAAAATGGTCAATTTCTGTACTGGATCTTACTTGTAAATTCTCTAACAAAGTGTCAAATTTTTCATGTAAATACTTCCAAAGCAAACCTTATTTTTAGTATCAACTATAGGAAAGAAGTCATGAGCATCCTGTTTTTTGAGTTTCTTATGTAAGTGTTTCTGTAAGAACTGAAAAAGAAAAAAAAAGAAATGAAAAGAAACAGTCAAATTTGTAGCTAAGGAACATTCAGCTAAGATGACTGAATTAGTTTGAAACTACAGTGAAATCCTTGAGCGATCCTTTGAAGGTTTTACTTGAGTTTAAGTTGTGATGCTGCATAGATGTGGTACCGTTGGCATTTCATTCATTAAGATAATTTAACTTGATGATATCTACCTGAGAGCCACTTTTATGGTGCTAGACATCAGAATTTTTTTATGTAAAATATATGTCTAAAGCAAAGTAATGTCACATTATGACCAATGTAAAGTGTGCTGTGGAGATTGAGGTTCAGAGTACTATTGCTCAAAATGCTTTTATATAAGGGGATAAAATGTCACTTTTATAATGACATTTGAGAAGAGACCTGAAATAACTAATATACTCAGGTATATTAGTTGTATTAATATGGCATTTGGTCATTGCAAAACATATATCACCAACATCTACATTGTGGTTTGACTAAATAACTCAAAACTATAGCCTTATTTCTGGGGTTTATGTAGTTTTATTTCAGGCTGTCTATAGGAACGAATTGTTACATTTGCTTATACCCATGGTCAAGTTAACATGGAAACTAGCATACAATTGGAAACTAAAATGAAATCAGAAAATTGTTACTATAAGCATGAGTGTTTGGAACTTTCTGTTGAGATAGAGTGAGGTCTGTAATAATCAGGCTTAATAGTAGGACTAGAGTTGGGGACAGTACTTTGAAATGATCAACCAAACTCTTAAATTCTACTCAGTGAAAGGATGACAGATCTAAGGAAACAATAACATTGTATTAAAACTATTAGGATCACTTTAATATGCTATCAATATGAATATTTTATTAATCCACACCATAGGAATCTATAAGAATTTGTCACAGAAACAATAATGATATGGCATTACATGTATACACATGTGATATATACAAGGCTATGTAACGCACATAATTAAAACATTTAACGGTATGTGTGCCAATGTGTAACCTACTGAAACACACATAAAGACATGCACAGATTTTGCTTCAGAAGGATTGGATTAGAGAATTAAGCCAACAGGAGCTCATGAGTCATATGTAGAATTGGCCTACAAACTGTAAAGCTAGTGTGGGACTTTATATATCCTTGAGATTGAATTCCTTTTTCAAAACACTCGTTTTTGCTATGAAGGCTTTCACTTAATTGGATGAGGCTCACAGTAATAGTAAAGTCAACTTGCTATAGAAGTAAAAACATATATGAAATACATTATGAGCAAAATATAGACGAATATTTAACTAAATAACTTGCCAGTCTAGTCTATTTGACAGTATTAACCACTGTACTATGTTAAAGTAATGAACTACTTTGGCAGACACAAATATCTCAATTAGAAATTTATACTAGCTTTAAAACAGATATTTGCACATATATAAGGTTTGCTAAATATAATTTAAAATATCTAACATCTGGTTACCATACTTTACAGTCACTAAAATTTATGTTACTATCATATAAGAGGGAGAAGAAGAGATTCTCATCATTCTTTGTAGACCTTCTTGAAAAAGCCGGTCACTATAATCCTATTATATCTCTTTCATTTCATATCTATTATATCTATTCACAGGGAAGTTAATGAGAGGCAACATGTGCTTTCCAATAATTTGGAAATCTTTCTCAGTATCACATCTATATATTCCTTTTTGGTAGTGGAAGTGTTTTGGAGAAATCTGTAGTAGCACATATGCTTAACAATCAGGAGAACACTTATCTTGCGAAGAAAAATGAGGAGGAGTCAAAAGATTTCCAGAAAGCATATGACAAAGAATTGAAAACACAGCAGCATTCCCTCAGATGGAATGTGATATTCTATGAGATTCAGTATGTAAATCAGTAATAGCACTTCAGTTCTGTCTACAAAATAAACCGGTAATTATATTGGAATTCAAGAGCTTCATATTGACTAGCATCAATCTTTCACAGATCTTCCTAGTGGTATTTTTTTTCACTATGGTTCTTGCACTGTAACTGTATTACCCAAATCTAAGAAGAAGCAAGAGCTGTCAATTTCTCTGATTTATTACTTCTAAATATAAAAATAAAGTAGACATGTAATTTCTGTCAGTTTCCTACAAAGATGTTTTACCGAGTCCACTGTGCAGGTCATCAAGTACACAGGTCAGACATCTAATTGTCAGAAAATAATATCTCAAAAGCAACAGAGCAAAAATGTCTATTTCTGTTATTACAAAACATGTATCAGTCATCTTGTGTTCAAATTTTATATTTGGGTAATATGCAGAATTTTTTCAAGTATATATTCGGAGTAAGTCAAGGGTTTAGGAAATCTTTTTTTTTTCCATTATAGTTGCCTTGAGGAGTTATATAATCAAACTTGCACTGTATGGATGCATTGTAAAAGATAAATTAGATATGTAGAAATTTAGCATAATAAAAGTTTAATAAGAAATCCGTTTCAATCAAAGAGGTGAGATTTTCAAGATAATATGGGTGTGTTGAAGTAACTCTTTTCTACCTTTAGTGTAGTGTATATAATGAACATATTTTGCTTGCATAGATCTAAATACACACATACATACACACACATACACACACACACACACACACACACACACACACACACCTATACATACGTACAGGAACAAAAAATCCTGAGGGAATCATAGTATATCAAGGTCAATCGTTAACTTGGTTGTGTTGCTATGCTACAGATTTATCAGTTGTTATCAATGAGAGCAACTATAGGTAGAGTGTGTATATGAGCTCATGTGCCACTCCATGACACTGACTGAGAATCTCCAATCACACACTATCTGATAAAAACAAAAGAGCTGGTCTTTGATCGTCATCCATAGATAGGGCATTTATATCAGCCCTCCCCTCAATCGTCAAGAAACGTCATGCGAATCGATGGTAGGAAATTTAAGATTCAGAGAATGAGCAGGAATGCTGGGAATTGCTGTTCTCCAACAGGCTGTTGCACACATGAACTCTCAGCAGGACACAAGTCCTGCACAAGATCAAGTCAATGAAAATTTCATGAAGGAGGGTGGAGGGGCTTCCAAGGCCTCACTTTTACCTGAAAAGCTATTGGCAGTTGGTTTTTTCTAGGGAAGGAAAAATTGTTTTTCTTTATGGTGGGTGACTGCTGGGTAGGTTGTCTGTGCTACAGTGAATGACTCCACACTGGCGAACATAGGACCAGCATGAATTGGAGTCAATGGGCTAAAAAAGAAAATTGGGACATGTAGTTGGATGGCGATGTGTTGGGGTATTGATATGATTATGATACATTATATGAATTTTCAAATATTTTAAATGAAAATTTAGACTTACACTATAAGTAGTCAGATATTGGACAAATGATGATACTATCTAATGTTATAGAGGAGAACAGATTTGAGGAATCTTTTTGGACCTCTGGAGGCAGTCAATTGGTCAGTAAAATTAATGTATTGGCTTATTGATAAGTATAAAATCACCTGGTGGTAAAGAGCTTAAATGCATCAGAAAAATTCTTGCAGTCCTGAGAGTACATTACTACCTGTATAATCTTTTGAGGTTCCAAAATGAAATGCATAACCAGGAAGAGACTAGAGGTCATTAAAATATCAAGTATTTCATTGGTTTTCTCACAGAATCTCCCTTTGTCTAATAATATTGTAGGTAGTTGCATGACACCCCTATTCCCTTCTCCACCTGAGACTCTCTCAAAATGAATTTCTGTCACAAAGTCCAGTTCATACAAACAGGCTCCAAAATTCTGCAGGGTTGTACAATTTAAGGTTTAATAACTGATCCTGAGTTTCTGAATTTAAAACATTTCTAATGGCTTCTGTAGTGTAACAAAATACTTGAATTTATAAAAACCAAAGACGCATTTTGGATTAACAAACAATCTTAATAATGGGGAAAGGTTATGGATTTAAATATAAGCATTCTATAGACATTATAGGAAGCATAATTTAACAATTTTCTGGTTAATAAGATATCAAATGTTGCCTCTTGTGCAGTAAATTTTCATACAATTATAAGAAGCTTCCAGGAACAATAATATTAATCAATTTCACTGATTTCTGGTTTTTAGTGTGAAAAAAGAACAATGCAATGAGTAGATCTCCTAAAATATGTAGAACCACACTGAGCTATTCAGTCATATATTGCAGAACTTCCTTTATAGATGGCATGGTTCTGTCTTATCAGGTGATCCTATATTAGGTTCTCAGAGGCACAATTACATTCTTAAAGATTAACTTGTATTCATTAATCAATATAGGCTTTCATTTTATTGATTAAATGTAAGCTTAATTAAAATACCTCCAGTTCCCCCTTAAATCAAAGACATTAATATATATATATAGGTGTGTTCACAATATTTTTTAAAAAATAGGTAGATTGTTGGTCCTTTTTGCTAAGGTATTTGAGACTGCATATGCCAAAGCCCTGCTTCACAAATAAGCTACACCAGTAGTTCCTATATATGACCTTCTGTAATTGTAGTTTCATTTCTTACATTTTGTTTTCTAATGTCTAAAGCTTAAAATTTGCCAAAGAGGAAGGAAAGGGGAAGAGATATGGGAAAGAAAAAGAGGCCAGAGAATTCATGGATAATGAGAATGGAATGTCAGGCACATATTGATGTGATACCTAATTGATTATCTTAAGCTGTAATACTGTCAAAGAAATGGACAATGAATGTATACTTGCAATATTATGCATTGTGATCATTATTGTTCAGTGGAATTAAAGTCAAACATTGGTTTCTCTCACTTATAATGCTAATGCATATGCTTTACCTTTATAATAGATCAGATCATGAATCCTGAAGTGAAGAGAGATGAGCTATGTATTTCATAGATGTTTTTATTTTTTCAAAATATGCCTGTGCCATAGAACACCAGACTAGAGTATCTTTGTAAAATTTGACTTAGGAATGTATTCCTGACTTGTGGAGATGTTCAGGAACCAATGTCTTCTGTGTTTTCCTCATCTATTGATCAACTGGGTTTGAGAGTTACAAATAGCATGAATAGCTAGCGCAGAAGTATTTGAGAGTTATAACAGTGAAAGAATGCTCAATCACTCTGCTGTGCTTACCTCTGTTGAAAAATCTTGCTGTGCTAGATTCTAGTAGATGAACTTGGGTACAAAAAGCTTGACCAGATAGGCCTTAATATATGTGAGAGAATGCATGAAATCTGTACTCTGCTGGTAGGCTGTCATTTTTCTTTAAAATGAAGCTTGAACAAAAATCATTTCTTCTTTGTGCTCAGTTTTTTTTTTCAACAGAGGTAAACAGTGTTTGCTTCAATGTAAATGTTTCAACCTTTTATAAATTCTTTTGCAAAGTATTAACACAATTTTGATTCATGCCAATTTTAATGTTCTTTAAATAGTACTTTTGATATTTTATGTTCATGTTTATTCTGGATTCTTTATTTTGATGTAGCACTAATCCTCAAGAGGCAATAAATTTTTATTGCCTCTTTATATTAAAATCAACTATTTAAAGAAGATTCTATTTTAAATAAACCAAAGTGATATTACGTTCTTACCATTCTAAAAATCATTTTTGTGTGAAATTTACTTTGTGAATTAGTATAGAAAATAAACTTTTAAACTAAGTTGAAATAGGCTATAAGCCTTGGTCTCTGCACCTTAGCCAGTTTTGGCCTTTTGGATCACGCTCTGTTGCATGAAGAAGCTTTGCTGATGAGGATGCATTAGTGTTTTCTATAACCCCTATTTCACTTGGATCCATGAGTATTAGGTATAAGGTTCCATTGAAAATGTGTCATTTAGGGCAGGGGATCTCTCAGACATATAATCTCCGTGTGTGACCAGTTGTGGAACTCTGTAATAACCTCTGACTATTAGGAAAACGCTTCTTTGGTGAGAAGTTAATGATAGTCTTGTCTATAGATAAAAAGACCCATAGTTAGCATAGAGTAATAAATTTCATTTGTCTAAATATATGACAGAGATAGCATTTTCTCTAGGATCTATGCCTTCTTCAATCATGCGTATTTGGCTGTGTTTACAGTGCCACTCATGAGTTCTCACCCACTGAGAGAACTTTAATTCCAATAACATATCTTTTGAGTATCCCCTAGGGAAAAGTGTCACTACTGCGCTGTTATAGACTGTTGTGCTGGTCGTTAATGTAGATATTAAACATTTAATCTGGGTTGGAGCATTCATTGATTTTCTCCCTTAGTAGAACTGTGAAAGCCACTTTTCAGAGAGGAGTCTTTCAGGTCAGGACCATGTTTTCTTGGTTAGGACTGCTATACTCAGAAACCATACAGAAGAAGGTGTGGAAAGACTGTAAGAGCCAGGTTGGTATATGAACATAAGAAAACATAATTATCCAATCCTCTTGGAACTTGATCATATGAAATTGCAGGAATGGTGACAGGATGGATAATATTAATGCTGAATCAATTAGACAAAACCCCTACATAGAACTGAGGAAATCAGCAGCAGGTCCCAACCTTAGCTGAGAGATACTATTGGCAACTGATTACTGCTGAGTGAGAGAGCTTTGATCTTCTTTAAGGGAGTGAATCTACATAGGTTGACTAGATTCCAGTAGATGAACTTGGGTACAAAAAGCTTGACCAGATAGGCCTTAATATATGTGAGAGAATGCATGAAATCTGGTGAGGATGTGTTATGGGAGATTTTGATGGAGGAAGGGATCTAAATATGGTTACAATTTATTGTATACAATTCACCAAACTCAATAAAAAATATATTTATAAAAAGTTGTTTTAACTAAAGAATGTATTCTATAATTTTGAGAAAGAGATATAGTTTTCTGTAGCTATTCAGCATGTTGTTCTATAATCTTTGAGTTTCATAGTTCTATTACTATTGTATATAATTTTCTTTGTCACTCACCATGCCTTACCTCATCTTCTCTCTCTCTCTGTCTCTCTCTCTGCTTTCTGCTCTCCAATTTAGCTTTTTAAAAATCTTTTAGCTTATTTAACTTTTATTTTTGACTCTTCACTATGTATCTTTATGAATATTATAAGTCTTTGATAATTTTCTCTTCAAAATGTACATTTATGTACTTGGAGAGATGGCTCAGTAGGTGAAGTGATTCCACACAAGCTTGTTTTTATTTTGTTTTTCAGGATTCTTCTCATTTCTTGAGAAACAGAAAAGAGTGTTATAAAACCTAGTTATAGCAACATGGGTTCAGAAAGTATAATGAATTGCTTTTAATTTCCATCTTCATTAGTATCATAGTCATTAATAATTTATTCAATTGACTCTACTTAGTTCCTTATATATGAAGTGTAAAGTTTATTCATTTCATGCTTTGAGGCAGACACAGTGCTAAAGAAATAAGGTGGAGATTACTTTCAGAAAGCTTGAAAATGCTTACTAGATGATTTTGGACCTATTTGAATGTCAGTTCCATACAAAATATCTCTGCAGTTTTTTTACAAGAGTATCAGATCTCACTTGCAGACCATATCTTAATATAGGAAACAGACTTATAAGTTATAAGCAGTGTTGTCCTGGTGAACAGAAAGCAAAATTGTTTGCTGTACAGTACTATGAAGGTAATATGATGAAAACTGATGGAGTTTTCAGCTTGGTCCCAGCTAGATCTCTCTTTCCATGCTCGAGCCATGTCATATCTTCAGTAATAGGGCCTTACAGTACTTCCAGTGTGCAACTAGCATTAAAATGTGGCAACTGCCTTTTGTTTTGAGAGAGGGGGCTTCCAGGGCTCCCTTGGCCAACAGCTCATAGGGATGGTCAACTCATGCCTAGTACTGAAATTGCTAGTTAACAATTATGTAAAGTTTCCTTTTATCCTTTGGCATCTGTAGGCCTGGGCCCAGAGCATCCCCAGAATTTCACAGCTATGTTTCACCCTTGTACCCTGTATGAGTTACATTCAATTCTTATTTCCTCAGGTGTACTTGACATCTCTCAACTGGGTTTCATATCTGTAAACCACTCAGAAGTTCACATTACATTATGTACACACAAGGTCTAACATAGCATGGAAAAATTAGCCAATCCTTTACTATATATAGTTATTGTCAGGAATCCATTTAGTGTTCCAGAGTTCTCACATGGAGCCTCCATGCATTGCTTTATCCTTGCTAACCTTGTTGGGACTGGCACAAAGTGCTTTGTCATACATAGGGTCAAGGTGGAATAAGGCTACTCTTGCCCCTGTGGTTTCCCAAGGCCAGGAGACTCTGAGTCTGATTTCTGGCCCTAGTCACACCTGTGTTCTCTCCATTGACCACACCTAGCTGATAGGAGAGGCCCTGGCCAGGCAAACAGTCTTCACCCCTCAAACAGCCAGTCACAGGGGAGAAATGTACCCTGTTAACCCTGGGGGTGGAGGTTAGTATCCACCCCTGGGATAATCTTTATTCTCTGTGTACCTTTTGTGAACCGTTTCTCAGGGATTAATGCCTCCAAGAGTTGCTTTAGCACAGAATTTGGCTTTTTTCAATCTTTTCTTTGGAACTTGAGCTAAACGCAAGTCCTTCCACATTTACCTATGAGTAACCCAAGCAGATTTCTTTTTCTGTTTTGCATCTCTTATACATCTTTTAGGTTGTTCTATTCTTCTACAGACATACTTTACATGCTGGTCTAGATTGCTTAAATTTGTCAAGGCTTCCCCTACCTTGAAAAGACCGTGTCCCACTAGAGGTTTCTCTGCTGATATACTCTGGGCTTTTTCCCCCCCTTTTTATTTATCAGTGAGGTCAGTGGTTAATGCAGTAAAAGCCAGTGTTATTTCCCTCTTTCATTTTAATCTCTCTCTTAACTCTTCAGTCTCTTTCTGGGCTATAATCTCTGTTGGGGATAAGCTTTTTTTTGTTTGTTTGTTTGTTTTAATCACACACAGCAGAGGCCATGCTGCCTCAGCCATTGTCTGCTGGAGTCTTGGCTTTTCCTGTTCAGCAGAGTTTTCAAAGTCTACCTCAGACCTTCTGCCATTTTCAAAGTATCACCATAATCCTACAGCGATGCCCAGTAGCCCAGTAAATGGGCCACCCCTGTAAGTCACAAGTGGGCTCCCATCCTGGGATTTCTATCCCAGACATTGCTGGCTTTGGCAACATTATCTTAATTAGCCACTGTAACAGCCATGCCAAAACTCCATTTGTCTGCATTCCCTTTGCAGGTCTGCTGCAAGTGCAGGTAGTGCTCTTAACCCCTGAGCAATTTTTCCATTTGTGTCAGCCAGATCCTACTGACAGTGCCAGTTGTCTCATGACATTTATTTCCCATGACATGGTGGGTGGGGTCTGGTCAAACCTGCAGAATAAAATGGAAACTGGTCTTCCATTTAGAGAGACTAATTTATTTAGGGCGACTAACAAAGTTATTGTCTAAGCATACAGGCAGCCATTGGCCGCCATTTTTTTGGCGGAGTCCAGTGCAGCACTATGGCAACACATGGCTCCTTTCCCGTCCCTGGCCTGAATTCCGTTTCCACTCAAGCGATTCTCAGGACTGCAGGGGGGACTGAAATGCTGCCATCTGAGTCTTGGCCTTCCATGAGTCTGGAGCCATGGCACTTCCCTCCCGTGTGGCTTTGAGTATTCTTATTGCATTTTCAGTTCCCCTCAATGCAGTTAGCTGCCGTGTCTTTTTTCTTCTCCACTCTCCCTGCCTTCCTGCCCCCTTATTGGTCAAACGGCAGGACTTGCCACTGAATGAACCAATAGTAAAAAAATAAAATAAACCTCAGAGAGAACCATGTATCTACAATACAGACAATAAATATGTCTAGATGTTTTGGAAATATTTTTGACAACTTTTTAAAATAGTTGATACCATAGACATATTCATCCTCCAGAAAAATGTGATACTGGTCTAAATAATGGACAAATATTAGTATGTGCGGAACATATCTCCTGATAAGGTAATATGTATTAATTTGGTGATTATGGTAGATATATATGTTGAGAATTATCATCTTAGAAATTGAACCCAGATCTGGGCATGGTGGCACCCACCTTTAGTCGCAGCACTCTAGAGGCAGAGCCAGGCAGGCCACCACAAGATCGAGGCCAGCCTGATCTACATAGCAAGTTCTCTGTAGCTGGGGCTACAGAGACACTGCCTCAAATAACCAAAGAGAAAAAAAAATGAACACAACTTTAATATCCATAAATCACAAATGCTACCAGGGATAAGAGTTAATTTATATGGAAAAAAATAAAATAAAAATAAAATGAAGACAATGCTCTAGAAATTATAGGAAGAAAATGATGTGTGCTAGTAACAAACTCTACAGGACTCAGTTTGTGTAGAAAGACTGAAATGGTCTTTTACTTTGATTTGGAGGAGGCTGTTAGAAATGTTTCAAAATAAATTTCCATTGAGAAGTAAGAATAGTAGATCAGAATCAACAACTTCAAGACAGTGTTTTGTTAAAGAGTACTTTTGTGAAATGATAACATTGTAATTCATTAAAAGATAAATCAGAATTCAAAATTTTTGTATCATTCATTAATGTGAGAGTCAGTATAAATGTACAACTCTTTGAAAAAGAATTTCAAATGCCCACCAAGAAATCCTGAACGAACTTCCAAGTGGATATGAGGCTAGTCAGTACCCATAAGAAAATAATCAAGTAAATATGATTTTAGTAGACACATTTTACATTTCTACAAGTATTCAACAAGTAACAGTTAATAAATATCTAAAACATGGTGAAAAGCAGAGATGAACTTGAATCTACCGCTATAAAAGACCTACATTAATTCTTTTCTGCTATGTCACTTATAATTTCAGGAAGTATAGGAAGAAATGTGAAATGTGAGCACAGAAAAAAAAAATGATGGGCTTGGAGAACAACTTTGTATTGTCCTATTCTAGGAAACAAAAATCAGGTAAAGAAAAATCACCTATATACCACCATTTCTAAGCCGTTTTCACAGTGGTGGATGACACCAATTGCACACTGAAAATATTTGTGAAAATGAAATTCCAAAATTGTGTCTGTTGTAATTTTTCTAAATCTCTAATTGACTGCAGTTGTTCACTTAACTATACCTAATATCAGTATTTAAATTTTGTTCAGCCTCAAAGTAACCTGGAAATGGTTTAAGGAATACTAGGAATGTGTATAAGTTAGGCACTATAAATATTATTTGACATATGGCACGTAAGCATTTGTGGACTTTGATATTCTTGATTATCTTGATGCAGAGCCCAGTTTAACAATGAACACTGCAGGAGAACTATGAGATTCAAGAATAAAATTCAGCATTCATTCTGAATTTCTTATCAGCACAGTAAGTTTAGACTGAAGTCTGCTTATGTTCAAACTTCTTTTTTAAACCAAATTATTTACAACTTCTCTCATAGTTATTTGCAAAAAGTTATCTCTAATCTATCAAAAGGCTGATAGTGCTGGAGAGTTTGCCCAGTGATTAAGAGTACTGCCTCAAAATACAAACCTATATAGCATAATATTGTACTGAGTACTTAAGATATAAAATTTTAATCCGATGATAGTTTCACATGACATGTGAAACTTAAGATTAAAGAATGAAAGACCCAGAAAGAACTATTCATTTTTATTTTTAGGTTCAATACAGAATGGAGAGCTATGCCGAAATAGAATTAGACAAGGCATGAGATGAGATGGTAATAGACGGAGGTGCTTTAAGTTCTGTCTATTTCTTTCCTGCCTCCCTCCTCTCTCTCTCTCTCTCTCTCTCTCTCTCTCTCTCTCTCTCTCTGTCTCTCTCTCTCTAATCAATGAATGCCACTTTATGCAGTATTCATACTTTCTATGTATGGGCCAGGAGCCTCTTTGGACTAGGTGGCTCTCATTACATACAATCCATTAAAGTGGGGCAAATAAATATTTAAATGTTTAACTTTTACCCAAAGAGGCAAACTTCACACTGCTTAGAAACCATCAGTGAACACTGAATGATCACTGCACCATTTAACTCGGTCTTAGACCGCAGATAACCTCCATTTAGAAAGACTGCAACCTGGAATTCTGAAGAGGCAGGTTTTACCAATCTGAGAAACGTGGTGATATTTTATATTTGAGTTTTGCGTTTCAGAATTTTGTGATAACAAATGGGATAACACAACATGGTAAATCAGAGTTAAATTATTATGGTGACTTTAAATGCTCAGGTGTATTTGTCCAATTTTTTTCTTAGTGATCTTCAACTGTCATATGAAACATAATGTCCGTTTTCTTTTCTCCATGATCTAACTCTGACTTAATAGTGTATTTCTGTATCCACAGAGCTTCTTAGTATGAATCTATTAAATTTTACATCCCTTGATCAATTATTACATTATAGAATTTAAGTAATAACAATTAATGTCTTGTGAACTGAGTGTAGTTATAATTTAGTTCTACGTTCTCTTCTGCTTCTGTTTCTGTCACAACTAGATGAAGTGGCTATAGATTTGTAGTGACACAATGCACCAGAAAAACAATTCATCCCATTTCTTCACTGCAAATGGGAAGACTTGAAACTAAAGATGCCTGGTGGATTTGGATCGATGTAGCATGGGAAGGTAAAGCTAGACCTAATGTAGAATGTAATGTCCCCCTGTCTACATGACTCTTTCTTCTGTAATTGATCAACTGCATGACAATGGGCCCCAAATATACAATATTTGCTTCTAATACATTGTGATGTGGGTAATATCTGTTATCTCTTCCTTTTCATTAGTAAAATTGGTTTCCTCAAAGGTCAGAGATTCCTAAGAATATAATGATAACAATAATAATTATTATATATTATATATTTTTCGTATTTAACTACCTACCATACTAACTACATTCAGATTTTACAACAAACCTATAATTTAGACACTGGTGTGAGATTGTACACGACAAGACAAGAGGGACCACTCAGTGGTTAAAACACCTGCTGTTCTTCTGGTTTGATTCCCAACATCTACATGGCAACTAAGAAATCATCTGTTACTCCAGTTCCAGGGGATCCAAAAACATCTCTGTCCTCTATGGCTTTGCATACATATGGTGCACTTACATACATGTAGGCAAAAACCACTACACGTAAAATAAAAATAATAAAGGAAATGGTTTGATAAAAACAATTTTACAGGTCATAAAATGGAGATACCTAACAACAGTTATCAATAGCTAAACTTTGATACAGTCAGTGTTAAATGAAGTGTTCTGTTCATAAAATAATTCAATGTATTCTAATTAATCAATGTACAAATTTGCTGATTCAGGTTCTTTGTCTTATGGGTGCTGAACTGTGTAATAAAGAATTCTAAAAGGCTTAGACAGTGTATGTGATTTTTATGAATAAAATATGGAAAAGTATGCTCTTCAGAGGAAAATCATCAAAAAATACAATTTTTTCAGTGAAAAAATTAAGACACTGAAAAGTGATCATTTTCAAAGCAAAGTGTTTTTAATTAAAACTTATTTATTTACTATTAATTAATTAATTTTATTATTCATGTTTCTCCTGCATGTATGTAACTGCACCTGTGAATACAATGCTCACATAGGCCAGAAGAGGGCTTCAAATTCTCTGAAATTAGACTTGTGGATGGTTGCTAGCCACCATATGGGTCCTGAGAAACAAACTTGGGTCCTCCGCAAGAGCTGACAGTGATTTTAACCATTGAGTCATCTCTCCATTTCCTCAAAGATGGTAGTAAAACTATATTTTAAAATAGAAAATAAGGCATTTTTCATCAAAAGCAAAGATTGAATGAAGTTAGAATGGGGAGCATTTGGGGAAAGAAAGGAGACCAGAAAGAAGGGATAGTGAGGACAGAGATGGTAATGAGAACGAATGGAACAGAATATGGGAGAGTACATTAGATACATATATGAAAATGTTCAATGAAATCCATAGTTTTGTCCAAGAACAGATGCTAAAATTATGAATAATGGATTGATAATCAATGGTACATTGAGCACCTGAGTACCCCAGCCCATTTGTGAAATTTTATTTTTTTTTCTTTTTCCTGCTGTCCTTACATCTCTTCTTAGCATATAGTAACCCATGAAATAATAAACTTGTTTCGTTTTCATGCTTTCTCATAGAGCACTTTGATCCTGTCCAGCCACCATTGCTCTCTCTCCCCTCACCTTTGCCCTCGATGCCTTCCCCTTTCCTGCCACAGACCTCCTCCTGGTCCAGGCCTCCACATACTACATATAGCTGCTTTCACTTTACACTAAGTAAGCTGAGTTCCTGCTGTAAAGAAGTTTATTAATTTGCATGTGTCTTCTGATATACAGTATACTTGTTAAAGCGCCAGAAGTAAAGTTATCCCCAAACATCCAAGATTAGGCTTGTTTACTTAGGATAACACTGTAAAGCATTAATAATTTTCTGAAACAAACAAACAAACATAAAACAAAATGGAGTATTTTTGCTTAACTTCATCCTGACAGTAGGGGCTCATACAAGGCTATGCTACTATAAGTCTAATGATTTTAACCAGTGTGAAACTGGTGCTCTCCAAGCATCCACTAGTCTCATACGATGTTCTAAGAACTGATTATACATATTTTCACTTGTTAATATCTGTAAACCCTCACATATAAAAGGACATTTTCTTCCTTTAGATTCTTCAAGTAAGTAAATTATTTCTAATCCTTAGGGACTAGCTGTGCATCCAATTATTATTTTTTAATCTACATATTCTTTTACCACTTAAATGGAAATATTGTAATTGTTTCTGAAAATGGAACACTTGAATATGATTTTTCTCTGTGTGCAAGTTCCTTGGGTTGATGGTTAGTGATACTGATTTGTATTTCAGATAATGTAGAAAGTATCCCTGCTGTTCACTCACAGCAGAGGACCTTTCTGAATGATGCTTCATTGTCATAGCATCCTATACATTTCTCAGTACTTTTCTCATGTGCTTTATTAGCCAAGCTGTCTCTTTGTCCATATATTCAAATGAACTGTGGAGGTTATTAACTTGCCCTTGGCAAATAGATTTATTTTTCCAAGATAAATGCTTTTATAAATTTAATGTGTGACAGTTTTATTACAAATTGTAAATAGAATGCCTGCCAGAATTTTATGATAGCCATCACTAACTCATTTGGACCCTTATTACATTTCAAGCCTTCATGTTCGTTGATCTTTTATTTTAATCACTAGCAAGTCTATTTGGGATATGGTAGGTTTTAAATTTAATGTTGGGTTCATGTAATTGGCCCTTTAAGCAGTGATCAAGTCTTTGATAATTTGGTTATGCTATCAAGCATTAAATTTATCATTTATAGTTGAAATATCCTTTGTCCCATTTCTGATCTAATGTTGCTTTTTAGATATAGAATTATACAAGTAAATGATAAACTTTGTGAATTTATATTTACCAATATTTGTATTAAATTCTACTAGACTAGCAAACTTTGTGTGCTTATATTCAATAAATATGTGATTATATTTTAAGGTTAAGATGATTTAATGACTCTTAATGGTCACTAAGATATGGACTTAGTATTTAAAATGACAGTTATATTTGTGATGTTATTATAAACTCTTTTACATAAGGACAAACATTTATTCATTGACTCTGTGCTATATACATATATATATATATATATATATATATATATATATATATATATATCTCATCGGAAAATTTTCCATGTCTCATAATAGTCTGAGAATTCAAAGAGATTATAATCATATTTAACAGTGGCCAGAAGTTCAGCAAAAGTTATATACGCTATTATTTACAATTAAGAAAGTACTATGCGATGTCATATGTGGTGTTGTTTCTGTATAATATAAGTACTTGGAAGGCAATGGCAGAAAGATCACCGTAAGTATAGGCTAATTTATCTATATTAAGACTTCCAGACTAGGTATAGCTACACAGTAAGGCCCTGTCTCAAAAAACTATGCTGCAAACTACTTGCTTGCTTTTCTTTAAGAGAATATACTGTTTAATATGGACTGCTATAGAGCTACATTGACTAAATGAATTGGACTACAGAGATTTATTTTCTCACATTTCTGGAGGATGGAAATTCAAATTCATTGGCCCCTGCAAAGTTAATGTCTTTTGAGTCTTATCTTCCTAGCCTGTAGATACCCACTCTCTATGTCATTCCCATGTATCTTAGGTGTGTTCCTGATAACAGCAAAACTGGAGGTCTGATGACTTGAGATTTCCCCTTAAAAGCACAATATCCCACTATATTAGGCCCTTCCTTTTTATGACTGCATCTCAACTTAGTTACCTCCTTTAAATGCCCAATACCCGAATACAGTCACACTGAGATTAGGATTACTACCTGTACATTTTTAGCATTCACAGTTCAGTCCTCGATGCTCATTATTATTATCTAGTGTAATTCTCACTTGTTTCTTATTTAATCTCATCAATTTTTTTTCAGAAGTGCATCAATCTTAAGGAAACCTTCTATTTATATTATGAACTGAAAGGTGGCACAAAACTGTGAGTTTCCAGAGAAATAAAAATAATGGAATAATGCAATGTACAGGCACACATATGAAACTCCCAATTACCTGTAGTTAGACTCTTGGTTCCATATGATTTAATCTGTCATCCATTTGCTGAAAAGAATTCAAGTACAAAATTTATTTACTCTTAGGGATTCCTGGGAAGCTTGAAATAACTTTTATTCTTCATTTAAAAATGACCTCCATAATATTCTCCTGTTAGAACTTTATCTGTTTATGCAATCAACTCCTCAACTCTGAAACACTTGTCCATCCTGAAAGACTGACCTAATCTAAATAGGTATGAATCCATATCTTCCACCAAATAGTGAGCTTCTGAAGTCATGATATTGTTTTTATCCTTTTCAAATTACTTTTACGTGGTACTTTCTCTAGAGCATAAGAACACTGAGTAAATTTTGCTGTAGATATATACCCTAAGTAATGGAGACAGCATAAAAAATAATTAGATCATTTAAAGCAGACATATTTGTATTTCTTAAGACCAAAGACAAATGATTTTTAGATTCCTGATTTGATGAACTTTTTTTTTAGAGTCCATGCTTTGTGTTTATCAGGCAGCAATCACATCAGCTCAGTATCTTTGTTGTCTATTTTATTTACTTTGACTGTATTTAAAGTATGGATAGTTACCGCCAAGTTGTCCTGTATTTGACAAGCACAAAAGAACACTAAGCAAAATATGATTGTCCAGCTTTTAGCTTCTATAAAGTGATTGATCTATTATCTGCTCATGGCTGAGACTTAAAGGAAAGCAATCAGAGTCTGAGTAAAGTTTCAAGATAATAGACCATCCTGAGAAGCTCCAAGGAGCTTGTTTATAGAGCAATGGTAAAGCCTACTACTGGGGTTGATGAAGAGGGCGTAGAAAGCTTATAAGAGCCAGGACTGAAGTGTGAACATGGCAAACAGAATTCTCCAGGCCTTTGGGAACTTGTTCATATGAACTGGCAGTAATGGTGACAACATTCACAAGATCCATGCAAACTCATCCAGACAAAAACCCAGCATAGAACTGGAGAAATGGGCAGCAAGCCTCAACCTTAGCCAAGGAACTATTGGCAACTGCTGGGTGAGGGAGATTTGGTCTTCTTTTAAGTTGTGACTCTAGATAAGTTCACTCGCCTCCAGTGGATGAACTTGTACTGAGAAACATCTGGGCAGAAAAGCTTGACTTGAGGGGCCTTAACAAGTGTGACACATTGTGTAAAAACTCCAGTGGGGTGAATATAGGGCATTCAGATGGAGAAGACGGTCTAAATATGATTAACATGTGTGGTATGAAATGAACAATTTGATAAAAATATATTTTGAGGAAAAATGGAATTGGCTATCAAAATTCTGAAGTTATGAATCGTGTTTTTTGAAGTTGAGATATGTCCTGAGTGATGTTTGAAGGTCAGTTTTCACTTTATTTGTGCAAATATTGAAGTAATGTTACAAGGGAACCTCAATGATACATAAGTGTATCACATCCATTGTTTGCTAATGACAAGATTTACTACAATATGACCCTATAAATAGGCATTTCTTCTTTATCTGGAACTGTAGTTCTCATCACATGCCCACCCCCGTTATCACGGATACAATAGGTACAATTCAGAAGCAAAGCATATACCATGGAATAGCTTTCTTTATATACTATCACAGAGCTAATTTATGCTCTCCAGCTTCATACATTTCTCCATTCTCTAGTTAAGAGAGCCTGAATTCATAATGTACTATGATTTAGTAAAATAGCTTTATTCTGACATTTAAACTGTAGGGATTTTTACTCCTGTTGTGGACCAAGCTCTGGGATGCATCTTGTTCAGTTTCTACTTCTGTACCTTAATAAAAAGACATAAGAAATGTTGGAATGAATAAATTAAATCAGCTTTTTTTTAAAATATGAAAAGAAAAAGAGAGGACATTGAAGTGGGGGTCAAGAAAGGAGAAAGAAGGGGTAAGAGAAAAAGAGAGAGACTAATAGCATTGATTTCCCCACTAATTTCTATAGAGAATGTGGAATAGTTGCAGAACACAGGGTTAAGCTTTCAGAAATGTTTTATTCTAACTTTGCTACTTGGAAGACTGAAGAACTTTGTGCAACAATTTGCTTCATAGTTAGAAACTTCAGTTTCATAAACAGTGAGATAGAAATAGCAGCAGCACATCTGCCTGCCTCCGAGAGCTTTTTTAATGATGCTGATATGGGGGTGCACGTGAAAACATTGGCAGACTTCAGATCTATGACAAGTGTTACAAATGTCTTTTTTTTTAAAAAAATGAAGAGTTACTGTAAATGGTAGGTAGCTCATTAGTCTGAATGAAATATGTATAGATTGCTTAAAACAAGCTTACTTATCTTTATATTAATATGGAAAGTAATTAATCATTTGAACATAAAAAGAAAAAAGATGAAGAAAAAATAAACTGAGCATGATTGATTAGGTCATTACAAGGATTCTATCTGAATCATCTCCTTAGACTCAGCTCAACTGTTGATTAAAACACAAATTAACATTAATAATTTAGAATATGTTTTATTCTTAACTTGCTCCTTGCTGCCTTTCCATATAATAGGATCAACTTATAAACCACAGACTGAAAAGAGCCTGGACAGGAGACAGGAATCACGAATAGGAGAATGGGGAAAAATGGGACTGCCTGAACTGGGGACAGAGGGTGGAAGTTTAGACTCAGAGGGAGAAAGAGAGGAGAGATAAATAATGCTTATATAAGTGGTATGAAAAACCAAAGAGAGATGTATTGCTTCAAAAGCCTAATGAAAATCACACATAACAATACCAATACATGAGTGTATATGTATAGCTAAAGGCTACATAACAAGAAACACAGTTCAAGACAGTAGAAACCTGCCTTCCAGTTTTGGGTCAGGGTAGCCCAAGCAGTCTACAAAAATAACACAGGCTATTTCCACAGCCCTGGATTTCCTCCCAGAATATGTAGGTAGGACCCTATTATTGAAGACATGACATACTTTGGAAACAAGTCTTGGAGCAATGGAACTGACCTGGAAGCCTCCTTCCAAAGACTAGCTCTCATGGTTCTAGAGGATACTATGCAAACTGCGAAGGTAGAAAATGAATGATCCAGTTGCAGCATTAAAGCCCAATAATCACAGCAATGACAAGCACAACAAACTATAACAGTACAGTAGTAGGACTTTTATCTTGGTAATCAACAGCTATCAAATTGGACTTAAAGCCCTCTCAATGGGAGGTAACTCATATGTAGCACTTTGAACATACTCAGTTACTTATGGCTTGACCTTGTATACACATTAATAACCTTGAAATAAACTACACCAGGACCTAGGAACTTGTTTTCAACAGAATAACTTTTATGGATATTTTAAAAACTGAAAGACTGATTCCATTCTCTGGCTAGTCCTCCCTGGAGATTAACAATTAGGGAAATACGAGGAGAAGCCATATAACCAATCATAGAATACAACTTATTCTTAGTACTGACCTAGAGGCTTGTTACTTATAAACATTACAAGACTTTTGAGAGCATTGTAAACATGAGTCTATGAGAGACCTGTCTTGTAGGACATAGATCCTAGAAAAAAATCCTGTGTATGTCACATCCCTATAAAAATGTAAGGTCCTACTATATACTAAATATGGATCATTGTATTTTACAGACTGGTATATTTCAAAGAAGCTTCTTTTTTGCAAAAGAGAGAGACCATTACACATTTCCACAACTGGTCACACATAGAGAATACGTGTCTGTGTGATGCCCAGCCGTAAGTGGCACATCTACAATGGAACTTCTACACCTAAGGTTTATGGAGCTTAGCATAATGCGGTGTAGGGAGAATACTTATACATCTCTCAGTTCTCTCCAGTGAAGCTTCCTCGTGTAACCGGGGCAATGCACACAGATGAGCACAACTTGCCAAAGTGTAGAAAATATGATGACAGAGTGTGTCCCTGGATACGAATACTCTAATTAAGCTGACCCACCTATGGCTCAAGGACCACTGCAGAAGAGCGGGCAGAATGATTGTAAGAGTCAATTAGGAGTGTGCATGACCATAAGGAACCAGAGACTCCTGGGCTTCTGTTAATTTGCTCATAGGATTTTTTTTTTAAGCAATGGTGACAGGAAACACAATCAGACAAAAAGACAGTATAGAAGTGGAGAAATGGGCAGAAGATCCAAACCTTAGTTAAGGAGCTATTATTGGCAGTTGACCACTGCTCAGTGAGGAAGAGTTGATCTTTAAGGAGTGATGTAAGATAGGCTACCAGGCTCCAGTAAATGATCTCAAATCGATGGACATCTATGTACACAAATTTGACTTTACAGGTCTTAACATATATGATAGAATGCAGACTATGGGCGGTTGTTGTGGGTAGAAGAGGACATCTAAATATGATTAAATTGTACTGAATGAAATGTGCACAATTCAATAAAAATATACAGTGAAAAACGTCTAGAGAATGAATAAAATCAAATTATCCTTTCTGTTTGGGACTATTATACCTTTTTTATTTTTAATAAAACTGTTATCTTTCAGTTCAAAACTATTTTCTTTTAGTACTGAATATGATCCAATAAATGAGTGAACTGATTTCTGTTACTTAATATGGCGGAATCTCTCACCGTTTTTTCTGATTTATTGGTAGACTCTGTACCCATGTCTGTATGCATATGTTAAAATATGCCAACTTTATATTTATAAACAGCATGGACCCTCAATCATTCTCACTGTAATGCTTACCTACATTCTCTCTCTCTCCTTCCTACTCTCATGCACATATACCCCTCCCCTATACACCCCCACCACAAACTTACATTGAAACTTGTGTTCATTCATTCAGACACTTTATTCCAATGAGATTAACTACTCCATCTTTGTATTTAATGATAAAATCATATTCAATAAATACTAGATTTTTAAATACCTCTGAAGTAACTGACTTGCTTTTTCTAGAGGTAGTTCTCTTTATGAAGCTTATCAGGATTTCTTTTTAAATCTGCCTTTCCAGTTGTCTCTTCTGATTGTGTAATTCAAAGAAGAATGTATTCCATAAATATATATTACTCTTAATTATACTTAGTTTTTGAAAAATTTTTATATGTTTCACAAATATAGATGTTTCCTACACCGACATATAAAGCTAAGATATTTACTACAAAGCCTGAGGACTGAATAGAATTAAAGATGAAAAGTATCAAATAAAATGTTTTGGATCTTGAGAATCCCGCAACTGGGTCTATGTCAAAGGCTCTGTATTTTTATGTCTTATGAAGACCATTTCTTAGCTCAACTCAATTGCCCATATATTTAATATACACAAGTTTATGGACCGCCACATGTTAAAGGCAAGTTATTTTGAAAAAAAAAACACTACTTTTATTTAGAAATTCAACCCTATCAAGAAAAATTCTGTGGATCCCTGCAAGAGCTCTCTGTAAACCTACATATCAGCACTGCATTGAGACAAGCACAGCTGGAACACCCTTGTCCTCAACTACAACCATTGTGGAGAAGGGAGACATTTATTCTCAGAGCATTTCAGTTTGTTTCTATTTTAAACAGTGTGTCAACCTATCTTGTGTTGCAGCAACAGTGTATACAGACTGGACAATTTATTCTGAATAGATACTTCAAAGTTCCAGAAGCTGTTGAGTTCAAAATTAAAGTTTCAAAAATGGGTAAAGACTATCTTACTATATCTTCATACCCTGAAAGACATTACATAATATGAAAGGATAAAAAGAGAGGAGATAGAGAGCACTGAAGAAAGAACAGAGCATAACCTTTCGTTCAGGCACCAGGCCCTCTAAATTTAATTGACTCTTTAAAGTACTACCCGTTAATATTTTTGACAAGGCATTTAAACATTAGTATGAGATTTTGAGGAGACAAATTTGAAATACAGCCAGTAGTAATAAATTAACTAATCGTATATATCGCTACATATCCTTAATAATACTATTTTTCTTCTAATATTTTTATCTAATGAAAAGAATAAAACAAATTTGAAGAATCAGTTCTTCAATTCAGAACTTTTTATTATAATGTTATAATGAACATTTTGATGACATCTGGCAATTTTTTCTATAAAATACTTTTGACGTTAGGATCTGCCTTTTTATGAAACTAACATAATGACTAAATTTGTCCCATAATGAGCATCCTGAGTTAAATCTATTAATATTATTTGATCAAATTCCAACAGAAACACTGTTTTGTCTAGTTTACTTTCATTTCTTCTTTAGGAGATATGCAAAGGCCTGTGCAACTGAAACTTGAAAAATAATTCTAATGCTTACCCCACTTTATGTACAAATTGGACAAGTTACTCAATATAATAAATAACTACAATTTTCTTTCTCATTTTATATGAAAATACAATAGCATAGCCATAGCTATAACAATAATTACATCTCTAGTTGAGCAAATGCTGTGTGAGAGTTCCTATTCCACGTAATGCTCTAACATGAGCTGAGTACTAATACTTTCAGAAGATCATACACAAATAAAAGGAACTTGAACAAATCTCCAGTGGCAGATAAAGAAATTATGGATGCAGAATCTGTGGGTAGATCAGTATTGATTTTCAGCTTTTAACCCACTTTTATTTAACTTGCTATTGAGAAATCATAGATGAATACAACCCTTAATATGCTTCATTTGGTAATTTCTACCCATTCTTTCTCCTTTTTTGCTCCATTTATATTTTTATTGAATTTTTATGCATTTCCTACAATACATCTTAATCATATTTAGTCCCCTTCCCCTATTCGCATCCCCTGCAATACCCCTTCACATTTCATGTATTCCATCATATACGTTAAGGCTTATAGATGTCTCTTTGTGTAAGTTCCATCTACTGGAGTCTAGCCAGTCTATCTGGTGTCTTTCCCATAAAGAAAGTCAACTCTCCCTCACTCAGTGGTTATCAGCTGCTGCCAATAGATCCTTGGCTATGGTTGGGGCCTGCTGCCCATTTCCTCAGTTCTATGCTTGTTTTTTGTCGAATTGAATCTACACAGGTCTATCACCTGTGCATGCTATCACCATTATTGTAAGTTAATATGAGCAAGTTCCCAGAGGCCTAGAATACTGTTTCCTATGATCATGTACCAACTCTGGCCCTGAGAATCTTTCTGCTCCCCTTTCACAAAGGTCCTTGAGCCATGGGTTGGTGAGGTTTATGATAGGAGTCCTATCCAGAGACATGTACTCTGCAGTCTCTTATTTTCTATTCTTTGGCCAGTTGTGGCCTTCTGTGTACATTGTTCTCTGTTACATAAGGAAATTTCTCTGGTGAGAAATGAGAGATACATTAGTATTCTCTCTACCCCATCCCCTGTCTCCCATTCTAAATTGTTCCATGAGGTTTAGGTGTAGAGTTTCCACTGTAGATATTTCACTTAGGGTTGTCTACCTTTCTAGTTAAAAAGATTTATTTTTATTTTATGTATATGAGTCTTTACCTGTGTATAGGCATTTATACAACATGCCCACCTGGTGCCCACAGAGCCCAGAGGAGGATGTTAGATGTGCTAGATCTGGAGTTACAGGTGGTTGTAAACCACCATGTGGATGTGAAAACTAAATCCAGGTCCTATGCAAGAGCAGCAAATGTTTTAATCACTTAATCATCTCTCCAGGGACATCTATACATCTTATTGTTCTCTGTCCCCACAAAGAAGCCAATTGTCTAATTCATTTAACATCCTCCCATTTCCCTTAGAAATAGACCCAAACCTTTTATTAATGTATAGCTTATTGTAAATTACAGCAACACTTAACAGGTGAAATGTTATATCAGACGTATAAATCTGTTATCTATAAAATGTGATGGTAGTGATTTAATAAATATAATAGTTTTCCTAAGTTTAAAGCAGTGAACAGGAGACAAAAATTTACTAAAACAACATTTAGTAAAACAAACCATTTATGAGATCTGAGTCATGTTGTTCAATATCAAACCCTTCACATTTTAATGGACAGAGTATGAAACTCTGAAATGTATATGACTCTGGCTAGGAGTGGCGGTGCACATCTGTAATCCGGAACTCAGAGGTAGGCAGAACTCTGTGAGGTCAAGGCCAGCCTTGTCTACATAGTGAGTCTTAGACCCATCTGTGGCTATAAGGAAGACTCTGTCTCAAAAAAAATTATATATATATATATATATATATATATATATATATATATAGTAGATTTTGTGAATTTAGAACAAATATTTTCAAGCATATTTCTAAGTAAAAGTCATATTAGTCTTATTTTTCTGTTATTCCGAATGAAATATATAGGCATTTCTAAAAAGAATCACTGTGAAATGGAAAGAAAGGCATAACCTCCTTGATCCAAGCAATGGGGACTTCCATCCTGCCTTCCCTTGCGTCACATTGTTCTTGCATCATTAGTCTTTTTATGTGGAGAACACTCTCTTGGTGGCTCAGACCTCGTGCATTCTCACATGCCCCTGGAGGGTGATTTGAAGTCACTGGTCATAGTGCACACATGGAAACACTGGATGTGATGCTTGGCACAGGGCAGGGACTCAGCGCAGATGACCAAACAGCACTGGGATATCCTCAGATAAATGAATACTGACATGTTACGCACACACTGCAAGGAAAATGATAAAATATTAAAAGGCCACAATTATTCTACTACTTCTGAAAATCAGATCAAACATCTCTCTCTCCACTCTGACACAACTGTGACTTTCTGGGTCATGTACTCTGGAACTAATATTTCTACTTTGTGGAGTGAAAACATGGGCAAAAATCCTATCCAGCTCTAATGTTCCATTATTCTCATACTCCTCTGGAAGGAAATCACATGCTGAAATGTTATCCATTCAATCAGATGTGAGCTCATAATTAAAGCCCATTAAACTGAATGTTAATTTTGTCTTGTTCTTTAAAGACCTATTTTCTGGACATTCAGTAGGAGATAAATAAAATATAATCAGGTTTAGCATTTTAAATACACAGTTCATTTTGATTATTACCAAGTTAGAAATTGCTTTTAGAGGATAAAGATCTCCTGTAAATAACTTCCAGAAGTTTGGGTTATCTTGAATTAATCAGTCACATAAGATATCAAAAGGAGTTTGGACTTATAAACCCTAAAACTAATAGAAAAGAAATTTGGGGGTATAGTGTTTAATTGTTTTTAAACAATGTTCCCATTTTAATTAAAAATCAAACATATAATTAAGCTACTTGAAAGAAATGCCAGTACCAAATAATCAACATATGGGTAGATCTTGGTGAGAACTTAAATTGGCATAAACAAATACACAAAACATCAAAGTCAGGATTTCTCTAAAGCACTGGAACATCTTTAAGTTGTTAAAATTGCATTTTGTTGCTTGCGTTTTAAGGAAAATAGAAGTGTTTTCAATATGGTACCTCAAGGTAAATGAATTTGAAATCAATCTTGCTAGCTGCAGGACAAAAATTATCTTTTGTTTAGAATTACAAGTCCAGTATGCCAGATGTCAGCCACATGTGGCAATTTAAATTTAAACTTATTAAATTTTAGAATTTACTTCAGCTGTCACATTAATCATACTCAAGTACTCAAGCCGCAAAATTTGTGTTTAGTAGCTGCTCTGGGAGCAGTGTATCATTTTGGAATGTTCTATTGGACCATGCCAGTCCAGAGGAGCCATTTTCTTTAGGCAAACTCTAGCAGACTTTCCTAACATTTCCATATGGGAACCATGACAATTTTAATGAATTGGTTTAAACCTATTATTTATAAATCATTTCTATCATCTTAATTACCTAATTTATAGCAATTAAAGATCACAGACACTGAACAAAGAAAGAACTTAAAGGCTTCCCAATTTAAGATGTAACTGCTATGTATTCTCATTGGCAGATGGACATTACTTTAACTAGCAGCATGACACTAAGTCTTCAAAAGTGGGTTGATGATGTTAGTGCTTTTGGGTCTGGAATCGCTGTGATTTATACCAGTGCTGCTTACCGAAAATAAGACAGGATTTTAAATGTCTGCCTCACATTTTATTAAACATTTTCAAGTAGTCATATTAATGAAGAAAGATTAAGTAATATTATTTTTAGTAATATACATTTAGTACACTTTATCCCAAAATATTAACATTTCAGCATGAGACATTTAAATCACTATAGCATATTATTTTTAAAACAAAGATGCCAAGATATGGTGTGTATTTCACATGTCAGAATGTTGGATTTTGGTTATGTCATATTTCAAGTGTCCAGCAGATACAGTGCCTCATAGATTCATTTTAGTAAAATGGATTTATAAGACTGAAATTAACATACATTCATTTTTGTATGTACTCAGTAATATTTGTTGAGCACAAGTCAAGTGTTGGGAACCATAACATAGCAAAAGAATGGGTACAGCGGTAAATGACATTTCATGCACTCCTAAAGGCTTTTCAGTCTGGTGGGTGGCATTACAAAAAGCAAAAATCATATAGGTTGAAAAGAAATTCTCAGTATCAGAAGCTCCATGCAAGATCATGGCAAATATGGAAAAGAAATAAACTCAGTCTTCAAATTTACCAGTGAAGGCTCCCAGAAAGAAAGGTCTAATTTAGTGCCTTAATAATGTACATGGTTTTCTCATAAACTAGAGGGAGAGGACACAGGATTGAGAGTACAGAATGATTTCAGAAGGAAAACCCTATGGAAAAACGAGTGTGTGAAGATGATGATGATGATTATGATGATGATGATAATGATGGTGATCAGAGTGAGGTCCAGTGTTAATAAAGAGTGCATGAGAACTTGAAGTCATGTTCTATAAAGTTTTAGTTTGACACAAATAAAGCAATGTTATCCTCACTTATAAATCTACTAAAAACTGCATAAGCAAAAGTTAACAACTGCTTGGTATGATGCAAATTCTGTAACCTCCTCAATAAGAAAATGCCATGGTGTTGGGCATGGTGACACTCACTTTTAATCTCAATATTTAGGAGAAAGGCAAATCTCTGTGGGATTAAAGCCTATATTATGAATTCTCTCATAGTGAGTCCAGGCATTTAGCCTCACCCCACCCCTAGGTTTGAACCGACTGAGCAAACAGAGAATGTTCTCTTAGAGAAATCATTTCATTCCATGTTACTTACAAGGGATTCTTCCCTGGGGAGAGAGACAGAGATTTCATATGGCGGAGATTGCACTTTGATCAGAAGTCCACCTGGAACTCTGAAACATGCACCCAAGATGTAGACATGGCACCACACGTGCCTCTCTCCTCCGAGCCTTCCCTGTGTTTCCGCTAAACCTCCCCCTTTATGTTATTGGATAGTTGGCTGTCAATCACATTTGGAAACCCATCCCTGATAGTAGACAGAGAGAAAACCACTTTTCTATGCAACAAAGCCAAACTACTGGTCTACATAGTCAATTCCAGTCCAGCTGGGGCTACAGCGAGACTAGATTTCAGAAAGATGAAAAGAAAGAGAGAGAGAGAGGAGAGAGAGAGAGAGAGAGAGAGAGAGAGAGACAGAGAGAGAGAGAGAGAGAGAGAGAAGGAGGAGGAGGAGGAGGAAGAGGAGGAGGAGGAGGAGGAGGAGGAGGAGGAGGAGGAGGAGGAGGAGGAGAAGGAGGAGGAGGGGGGAGGGAGGGAGGGAAGAAGGAAGGAAGGAAGGAAGGAAGGAAGGAAGGAAGGAAGGAAGGAAGGAAGGAAGGAAGGAAGGAAAATTCCATTGTTTCTAATTATTGACGCTCAAGGGCCTAGATGTTTATTTTTGTTCTATTTTAAATTTTTGTGATTTTCATACAATGCAGTTTGATGACATTTAGATCAACTCCACTTTCCCCATTTCTGTCCTTTAACTCCAGCCCAATTTAAGCAACTATGTACTATGATTTCTATCCCCAAGTGTTCTTCATTGTAGATCCATCTACTTGGCCCACCAAGACTCTCAATCCTGTTAGACAGTCTTTCTCATGTCCACCAGCCACAAATTAATAAAGGTTCCTTAGGTTCTTAGGTTGGGTTTGATTCCCCTCCCCGCCTCGTGTATGCTAGGATTTTGTTTTTGCTTGAGCATACAAAGACATGTGCATGCTGTCACCATTGCTGTTAGTTCATGTGAGTAACCTATCAGGTGTCTGGAAGATTCTGTTTCCTTGTGGTCATCCAACCCCTTTGGCTGTAACAATCTTTCTGCCTCCTCTTCCATGATGATTTCTGAGACTTGGTAGAGAGAGCTTTGACATAGCTATCCTATTCAGAAATAATTACTCTGAAGCATCTTTTTCTCTGTATAATGGCATAGTTTTATGTAGTCACATCTTGACACTTGCCAATGGATAATACTATTTTTTTAAAAAATAGCTCATCTAAATTTTTATTAAGAGGTAAAATACAAAATGTAATATAGTCAATATCTTCATTGTAAGTAAAGATAAAGTTAAATTTTTATGTATTAATAAAATCTGTCACAGAGTCAGAGTAATTGGATGAAGAAAGTAGAAATTAAAATCAAACAGAGTTCAGCTTTCAAATGAAATATTATGAATGATTTGAAATAATACAGCTGAAGATTAGACTCCAAAGTTCTTCGTTCGTAATACTGTGGATTCTAGGATTTCTGTAGGAACATTACCTTACAGAAATCTTAGGTCATTGCAGTTAGAATCATGATTTGGAAAAAAAATACATTTTCATGTTTTAATTTTATCTATAGCAACAATTATAATTATTTACATCAATATTTCTGAAACAATATTAATGAATTTGCCACAAAATAAAAAATAAATATTGTTAGCTTCTTTTAAACTGTTAGATTTTAATTTCCTTTAGGCCAACAAGCAGATCCCAGGACAAGAGTTAGAAAATCTCCCCCAAAAGTTGTAAAAAGAGTAGGAGAAAAGTGTAAGTTTGCCCTTGGCTTTATTTTACAAAGATTTCCTCCAAAAGTTAGACAGCATCTGGAATCTGTCATTTTTTGGATGAAGGATCTGAACAAGGAGGTGCATGCATGTGTCAGAAACATAAATAGTTCTGTAGCCACAATTTAGCTGTCATCAAATATTAGGATGGGGACAGACAAAGACTTATGGGGTTTGAGAAAGAGAAGGGAAACCCACTGATTTATTTTGGTGAGAATCTTAATGCCAGTAATCTTCTGTTATAGGTTCAGTGATTGCATTGCCACCCTTATAACCTCATCATCCCTCTAAGTAAATACCCCATTCCTACACAATGCCTGGGAGGTGAAGAGGTTGCTGTGGCATATCCTTATATTCTGTGGTTACATTAAATAAGATGCAGAAAAGTTTTGTTTTCATTTTATAGCAATGCATATAAATAATAATGCTAACATAGATACCTATAGAATGTGTATATGTATATTTTAATAAAAGTGTGAAAATATAGATAAGTGTGATCTCTGTTTATGTATACACACAGGTGTGTGTGTTTATGAGAGATACAGAGAGAGAGAGAGAGAAAGAGAGAGAGAGAGAAAGAGAGAGAGAGAGAGAGAGAGAGAGAGAGAAAGACTGAAACATTGGTCTCCTACCTTATTTTGGGAAGGTTTCTTCTGAAAGTCTCCACTTAAATTAAGTTGAAGGAATATTTCAAAAGATTTTGAACTTGTGTAGGTCTTGTTCCCAAATATAGGTTTGGTATTTATTTCAAGCTTTCACTTCTTGGATCATAATCCTAAAATATATCTCCAAATGTTTCTCCATACCAACATCCTTTTCTCAAACTTTGTGATTGAAATATATCTCTAATTTGTCATGAACAATCAAATTTCTACCACCTAGGAATGTGCAAGGTATAATTTATATTCTGGTCAAATTTGTTATGAAGTCTCTGATTGAGCTAATTTGTGCCATATAGACATTAGACAAGGACACGTTACTTTGAAGTTTTCTTTGCAATGACCTTTATTTCTAGAATGTGGAAATATATATATATATATATATATATATATATATATATATAATTTCCACAAAATCCTTAAAAACCCTTTTGTTTAAAAATTCAGTATTTTGTTATTTGCAGTGAACAATGGACTAGAGGAATGCCAGCGTTCATGTGTCTCCCATGGATTGACTAAGAGTGGGTAGAGGGGTGGGGTTGGCGGCATCTTCCAGACTCATGAGTTTCCTTTTCTTCAGCTTTCTACAATACATCAGATTGGAACTTCTGTATAGATGAGGAAAAAACACATAAAGGGTTTTGTTTATTTATTTGAGATAGTGTCTCATTTAAGCTCCAGTTGGCCTAGAGCTCACTATATAGACCAGAGTGGCCTTGATCTTACAAATATGCTTCTGCTTCTTGAGTTGTATAGAAAAGTTTTTAGACGTATCATATTTTAGAAATAATAAAACTCTTTATTAAGCTCTTTTGTCCTGAAAGTATCAATAGTTTCTGTTATCCCCTCAAAATTATTGTTGTCTCTGTCTTTCCCTCCCTCTCTGTCTCTCTCACACATATAAATTAAATAATTTGTTGATTAATTAATTAGAAAAAAAGAGAATACTCTTCATTATATTCCATTTGTATTTAGGTGCATCCTATTTTCTTGCTTAGTATATAATAGACTGTTGTTATGTGCACAGGTCCTAGAAAGCATATGTTCTTCCGGTTAAAGGCAGTGATTTAGTTTATGAGGGTATGGATGCACCAACAATGAAAACTTTTCTTTTTATTTAGTTTTATTTTTTGTGTATGAGTGGATGTATTAAAGTGTACCTGTGTCATGAAAAGCCTGCAGAGGCCAGAAGAGGGCATTGGATCCCCTGGAACTGGAGTTACAGTCAGCTGTTAGTTACTATGAAGGTCTAGGAATTGAATCTTGGTCCTCTGGAAAAGCAGCCAATGCTCTTAACCTCTGAGCCATGTCTTCAGGCCCAGAAGTTTTATTTATATGATTTAATGAGGAGCACCTTTCAGCTGAACACTGAATGTGGTCCTTTCCTGTTTGTTGTAGGGGTGGCCTACATGGAGTGGGGGCAGACCCCTTTCAATCAAGGTTCTTGATCTTAGTGAAAATATTTATAAAGCGGCACAAAAGGCCAGAAAGCAAAAGTTTTATTTGAAGAGGAAATGAAGGAATAAAAAAAGAAGGAAGCTGTGTAGGTCATCCTTTCAAGGGACGGCAGCTATGGGGGTGTGAGTCTTTCTCTGATTGTTACCTACTAGATATTTATGGATTCTTTGGTCATGTTAAAATTATTTGAGCATATGTGGTTAGTTAGCAACTTCATCATCATATTGCCATATCCAATGTATGCAAAGATACTATGTTGGTATTTAAAACCATGAGCCTGCTCAGTTTCCTGGCTGACATGATTTTGAAGATCCCTGACAGTAGAATCCGTTCTCTTTTGTGGGTCAGTTGTTTCCATGAAAATCAAGACAGTTTTATGAGAGGTTTGTTTGGATCTTGGCCTCTAAATCCTTGTCTAGCAACTATTTTTCAAAACTACTTCCCAACTTTGTATGTTAAAACCCTAAACCACATGTGGCTTTGTCTGAAGAAAGAGTCTTTAGGAGGTAACTAGCAGCAAATTCATTAAGTCTGAATGCTCCACCCCAAATGGAATGTCTTTGTTAACCCACCACCACTTCACTGCTAGGCTCAGGAAATATCAAGGAATAGGAAGCAGAAAGAATGTAAGAGTAGAAGATGTGGAGCAGTGCAGTGAAATGCTGTCTTCTGGACATGACATGGTTGTTGGACTCATGGTAGCTGGCATACATGAGGATGTGCCCTCCAGATTCCACATCTTACTGAGGAGCTATTGGCAGTTCATAGCTGCTGGGAGAGTCATTTTTTAGTGAGAGTGTGGCCACTGGTGGATTTCCTATGCTCCAGTGGATGGCCCATATTCATGCAGAAACAGACAATACTAATTGAACTTAGTGGATTATCAAAAAAACATAAAAAACAAATATAGGGTTGAGGGGCTAGAAAGATGACTCAGCAGTTAAGAGCATTGACTGCTCCTGCAGAGGACCTGGGTTCAATTCACAGAACCCACATGGTGGTTAACAAACACCTGTGACTACAGTTTCAGGGGATCTAACACCTACTTCTGATCTCTGCTGGCACTGTACATCAAAAGTGCACATACATACATTTAGGCATTACATTCATACACATAAAAATAAGAATAATAAATAAAATATAAAAAGATAAAGCATTGAGATTGGGACATGAGGATAATGGTAGGAGTTCATGAGGGAAAACAGGAGTGGATAGATTGCAATTCATTATACACATGTATTAAATCCTCAAGTATAAAAATATACTTTAAAATGAGTGAATTAATAAAGGTAGTAACCTAACCATATACTCCTGAAGTATTTTAAATGAGGAAGGAAGCGCTATCTCTCTCTACAGTGTATGAGCACACAGAAGTTAGGAACCTGCAAGCCAGAAAGGGAGGTCTCAGGAGACAAATGAGTCTCAACCTTGACCTTGAACTTTGCAGCCTCCAAGACAGTGAGACATTAAATTTTATTACTGAAGCCACACAGTTTGTGCCATTTTGTTTAACCATCTAAGACATTTATTTTACTGGTACATCATTAACTCCGAATAAGACCTCTCTCTACATTTTTTCCGGATGGTCTGTTCTAAGCTATCGCTTATTTCTTTTCAAGAAGTTTTATTTCTCAAATACCTTAACTTATAAGAAACACCTGACACATGGATTTGCTGCTAATTCTTACCCTCAATGTATGTTTAAGAATCTTTTCAAGTAAGTATTTATTTGGATAGACGTCATTATCCTCTATAAATCTAGTAAAAAAGTATTTAAGGATGTATTCAGATTTGGTACAGGCTATTTTTTTTTTAATTTTGTGCTGGTGAGTATATATTGGAATGGCCTTTCTGTGGAAAATTTGGGCCAGAAACTTTAAAGCCCTTTTATATTTGAAGTTGTAAGTGTACTTCTTGGAATATATCCTATTCAGTGATCACAAATGACAATAAACTTTCTAGACAATACTGTGTTGATATATTATACCATATTTATGTCCATGGATAGAAAATAATAATAAAAAAACACTAGAGAAGACCATGGCATTCCAAATTCTGGAGTGCCATTGACCCATTACAGCATATCATAAAGGGTTGTTATAAAGAGTTAGAGGGAATTCTGATGGCATATATAAGCCATCAATTGTTATGATTTTAAAATAAGGTGGGTATGCATACATACCTGGGGTGATCTATATAGGTAAAATAAAATAAGCAAAATTTAATAGTAGTGGTTTTACTTTTCATTCTGAAAATTTTATATTTTCCAGCAAATTTATGGGCATTAAATTTGTCATTGTTATATTTTTAAAACTTGTTTTGACAGCAGACCTCACAGTACTGTTATAAACATTAAATTGGTTTTTGACTATTGTAGTCAGAATAATCTACTTAAGTGTGGCTGAGGTTGCTCTGGGTTTTAACTTCCTCTACATGACTTTGCTTACTTCACTCCCTTTTACTAGGGAATCAAGCAATTCCTTAGATTCTGGACTATACTTAACAGATCATCAAGAGTTCAAATGCAGACAATAGTCATTGCAAAAATGTAAAAATTTCAAAATACTCTTCTTAAGGCATATTTTAGAGAGCCACACTGCTTTAGTATCAAGCATTATTCACATAGAATAAGGAATATACAAAGATGAACACTTTTTACATGAGAGTATGGTCAGGAGAATAATGATTCTAAGCTGATATAAGCATTCAATAATTATATATTCTAGGTTTTATATCCTTCTGGAGCTCACTCAAACCTAAACCCTTAGAGGCTCCTCAATGAATAATTAATTGAATGGACTGTTCTTCCATGTCAGCCTTTAAAGTTCCAAGATGTAGTGAACATTTGAGGATATAGCCTTGACATCTTTACGTCCTCATTTTACATTGAATTTATGGTAAGAAGAGTATTCAGAATTCTTCATCATTGTCTCAACAGTAATTATTGTGTATTGATTAGAAACTATTTGCCTACATGTAATTGCATCCCAGTTGTTTCCTTATGGAATTATTCCCAAGAGCGCAACTAATCTGTTTTGTGTTTTGTAGTACTATATAACTATGAACTTATGTTATCATTCTTGAAAATATATTTTTGCCATTTAAAATGTTGATCTTGAAGACAGAAATGATACATAATATTTTTTTTTCTTTTTAAACTATTCTTCATTTTCAAGAGGGGTAGAGCTGTTGACTGTTCACTTGAGAATCAGATCAACTTTCTCAGAATTACTCTGGATGGATTCAATGAAACGCTAAGTCAATATTGTTGTGAAAATCTTTCTGTTGTCTTTTCTGTTAAGTACATCAAATTACTACAAATGCATAGTGTGTTTATAAATGCAATTGGTTTACATTTACTTGTATCTGTGACTATTACTATGAATGTCTTCTTCCACTGGAGTTTTAAATTACCTTAACTCTTCTATTTAAAACAAAATTTTGGATGAGAGCTGGATATCTTCAATTTTGTTTTTTAACACTGAGTTGTAAGCCTGCTTTGATGAGTGGTCAGTCTTGCTGAGTTTCAAACCCTTTGTTCATTTCTAAGCCCTGCAGCAATAGCACAGAGCAATTGCATCATACATTAGTTCCTATCTCTAGCTTTAAATGGATGCTGTGCTTTGCAAAAACCTTAGAAAGAAAACCTACATACTTCTGTTTATAACATCACCTTTACTGGAAGCTGTAAGGCAAGAAGATAATAAGATACACATTTAATATTTATTTCATGAATTTTATTATAGTTTTCTTGATTTGAGGCATGTTTATTAAGTATAATCCCAGCCAAGTTGTTTTATTACAAGTCTTACACATTTAATGTTTAAATGGGGATAAAAGTGTCACCTAAAATAGGCAGTAATAAACTGCAATAATTCAGTCACATTCATTCTGACTTACTAGCAAGTGGGATTGAATGTGCATTAAGGAACCAATGAATTTTTGACCTTCGTATTTAAAAATGAACACAAGACAAAATTGTTTGTCCTAACTTTTGGCAACTGATGGCTTCTGAGAGGAGGTAAGTCAATCTCTTTCAAGGATGGGACTCTTGGTAGGTCCAGTAGATGGACCCACACTGAAGAACATTTGGACACACAATTTATACTCTGTATGCTTTATTGTATATATAATATAGTATATTGGCAAAGGGGTAGTTAGAGGAGATATAATATCGAAGGGGATCTAAATACCATTGAATTATATAAAAATTGCAAAAATTCAACTAAAAGTTTGTTTAAAAAAATGGTTTGTCTAACAGTGTTATTACCATAGGAACAAACTTTTGTCCTTTCCCAACTTTAAAGTAAACATTCTTCTTTTCTTTTATATTCTCTTGAGACTTGATGGCATCTGAAATCTTAATACTCAGTAAAGACTTGTCACTATTCCTACATAATCTCGTTTTGAAAACATGCATTAAATTTTATCATGTGAGTCCTTACTCATCTAGCAGAACAGCTACACCAAATAGCTACACTTGAGATGTTTCTAGGCGAGTGTACTGTGCATCTCTTGTCATTCAACTTTCCTTTAAAATTTAATAGGGAGAAGCAGCTCTGGGGACACAGTTACTGAAGGGTGTACAGTTTACTTCTTCAAGAAGCTCTGAAATGAAGGACACTGACTGTCATCTTGGCTTGTGAATAAGTAAGATAAATAAATGTCTACACCATCAACTTGGATGCAGGATTCCTTTAAATAAGTAATGCCCCACACTTGACTTATCACCTTGACTGTAACAGTGTTGGAAAAAAATCACATACTATACAGGATCTACATAAGTCACATCTTATGAAGACTCTGTTTAGATTTAGCTTCCTTTAGTGGCAACTTACTTTTGTTTTCCGAACTCTGGATGGTGTAATCACAGTCCAACCATTGTATTTGGATTGGGTTCATATGGATTCAATTTAAGCCTTATTTGTTCTTTCTTTATTATTTTTTCCTTCTTCATTGTAAATTGATGGGTGTCTTTGAGTATTTGTTTCAGATGCTTCTCAGTTGCTTTTGGAATAAGTTCATAGGTACAATCAGAAAAATAAAACATTTAGAATCCTTTTGTTAAGCTTTCATCTCGGCAATAAAACAAATCCTAATATAATTTATCTTTTATCTTTATTCTCTAAAGTTTCTCCTCTTCCCCTAGTGTTTATGCTGTTCCTGCATATTCCTTTATAATACAGAGCACTCCAGGGAGGAAAAGCTGCTATATAAAGTCTGAGATCAACTTAATCATTTTACCTGCTCAATGCATCATCTCTTGACTTCTGTTAAGGGTATATTTGATAGATAAAGCACATTCGTGTTATAAAATCACAGAGGATTACCTATTCAGTACCACCTTTTGAATCATTGCTTCATAGCATCTCAGTGTGTAACACATTCGGTGGAATGTATGTGATTATTTTCAATGGCTTTATCAAAAATATCATTGTATTATTAAATTAAGCAGGGGAAGGGGGATCATGAAACTCTTGCTTGTTTTATATTGATCTTCTACCTTTGCTTTTCTCAGAAGAATCTGACCGTTTTTATTTCTTCTGATTCTTCTTCTGAATCCAGCTCCTCATGCACACCAGCATCTCTCCACCACCATTCTACCTGGCACATTTTCACACTTGTCACAATCATGTTACAGGAATATAACTGAATTATTTTTTTCAAGGGTTTTAAACTCTTTCAAGCCACATCAAACCTCAATCCAATTTCACTGTTGAAACTGGTCCTTTTCTTTTCATGTTGTTGCCTTTAAAGGCTTTTAGCAAATCACTTTTTGTACTACAAGGCTATCCATTTCATCTCCCTTTCTACACGATTATGTTTGGAAAAATAATGTTTGAGTCCAGAGGCAAGTCAGCAAAAAAAAAACAACCAAATTTAATAAGAGATCACTTCAAATGCTTTTGGACAAGGAGTATTTTCCTTGTCCACCACAAATATTTTTATTGTTTTCTATATTTGGATCCTATTGAAAACTTCATGTAGTCTCTTACTGAATAAATGCTATGTACGTATAATAGAGCATAAGATTTTATAACTTGAAATGTGTCAATCTCATATGTTAATTGTTTTTATATAAAGTGATTGTGTTAAACTTAGGCTATTTTCATAGACTATAGGGATGCTAGTAAAACTGAAAACTTTTAGTAGTGAACTTTTGCCATAATGTAATGGTGAGAAGAAAGCCACATCAAAAGCCTTAGTCACCACTAGAGTATGAATTAGAGAAGCTAAAGCCTAAAGCAAATTTTCTAACATTCGTTATTATAGCTATTCAAATAATCACTTGATATTAAAACTGACAGAATGCAATTTTAGAAATCTGAAATATTTCCATTTTATAAGAAAAGGACCTAAATTCAAGTCTAAGCAACCATGACATGGTGGCTGACAACCATCCTTAACTTCAGTTCCAGGCAATCTGACACCTTCTTCTGAACTCTGTGGGCACTGAATAACATCGTGAGTTTACATGTGTCCAGACAATACACTCATGCTTATGAAAAAAATAGTAAATGATATTGTTTACAAAAGAAAACTCAGTTGAAATATCATATGTGTGTAAAGAGTATCAGAAGGCTTTTGTTCTAGTTCTGCTGTCAGAGTGCATCAAGGAGTTCATACAGGAGAGAAGTTCTTTGAATGTAAATTATGCTGAGAAGCCTTTAGCAGCACTCCACACCTGATTCAACATCTTATAGTTCATATGAATGAGAACTATTGAATGTTCTGAATACAAGAGGTCATTATTCCTTAAGTCACATCTTGTTGAGCACCACAGAATGCATAAAGTGAGAAATCCTTTCTTTGCACACAATTTGGCTATCAGAGAACTTGATCAGATTGGCTGTGGGCATGTCTGTGAGCCATTGTCTGCATTGCTAATGTAGGAGTACTTAGCCCTCTGTGTGCGGTACCATTCTTGGGTATTTTGGCTTACACTGCATAAGAAATAGAACTGAACACGAGTGTGCACACCTTCCAGAACACTGCTTTCCTCCATGGCTCCTCCCTGTGCCCCTGCTTCAGTTTCTACTCTGCATTCCCTTCATGATGGGCTGTTAACTGGAAGTCCAAGATAAAGTCAATGCTTCCTTCCCCAAGGTCCTTGTGTTCAAAGTTTTATCACAGTCTGGGAATCCAACTGGTACAATGACAACATGCTGTCCCATTTCACCTGGCTTCATTGCAATGATTTATCAACAAATCCTATGAATGGAAGGATTGTGGGAGGAGGATTGTACATGGAATTCCTTAGTCCATATGTGGAGCTCAGAGGAAAACCTGGAGTCAGTTCTGTACGCCGTGTAGGTCCTTGAGATCAAATTCATATCAACAGGCATTGTCAGAGGAATCTATTCCCTCTGAACTATATTGCAAACTAAGTAACATTTTTTAATGTAAAAACTTAGATAGTGTCATCTGCTTCACTAACACACTGTAAGTAAAATCAGCCATGGAGAAACTCCTATCAAAAAATATTTTTTCTTTAATGCTAACTTTATTTTGAGAGAAAAAAACTGTGAAATAAGAATGTTTTTCTATAATTCATCTAGACTAATTGTTACATTTTATGACAAATAAAAGTTGGAATATAAACTCATTGACCCACAATTAAATCTTTAATCACATGTTAAATTTAATGCTTTTCCCAGATCCTTTTCTTTTCACATTTTCTTATCTATCATAAGCAAAATTCTGTTTTCTTACGCCTTTACTCACTGACTTGTTAAGCTCTACTTCCTGCCATGATTTCCCTATGTCTGAGTCTATTACACATTTTTAACGTCTTTTTGAGACAGGGTTTTCTCTAGCCCTAGCTAGCATAAGACTCAATATGTAGACCAATCTGACCTCCATCTCACAGAGATCCACCTGCCTCAGACTCCTGAGTTCTAGGATTAAAGGCATACACCACTGTGCCTGACTTTTCCAGCCATTTAAAATGTGATCTGCACCCATACTATCAGTTCTCTTTTGATACTTTGATAAGGCCTCAAAGTCTCAAATATTGTGTGAAGTATGTTAATACCTAGTATAAGTTAGGTACTTAGGTAGACTCTATTGATACAAAATGGTTGTCCACCACAGCCAATAGAAACTACAGGCATAAAGTGAAATAAATATTATGAAAAGAAATAAGTGAAACGGTGAACAAAATTAATGTGAGTGCCTATTCGTGGTGCATTGCACTTGGAACAAGGCACAGCTGTAGGAATGGAAAAGGAAACTTTTGACAAGAGTCTTGCTTATCAAAATGGATTTTGTCTTGGCTGATACAAGACAAAAATCCCACACCAATTATTGCAAGTATCAGATACTTTTGCTCTTTGAGTTTATAGGGCTAGTAAGGTTTAGTCAAAACTGATAAAGTAGTAGAAGAGTCATCTTTCAATGTCTAGGGATATAGTTCACTGGGAGGGTACACTTTGCATATATAGGACCCAGATATTGATCCTCAGCACTGTAAGAGGAAGGAGGTTTTTTATTGTTTGTTTTTTAAGTAAAAGGACTGTCTTTTGGGTCAATGTGCAATTTACCAACTTTGTGGTAGATATTGATCCAAAGGGATAAGGGTAGACAAAGTATGAGATGTCTGGTAGAAAGACAACATTGGAAAAAGGTTTGAGATATAATACTCAGAAAGAGAAGTTGGGAATGGTTAAGATAAATGTTTAGAATGACTACAATCTATTTTTGAGTGCTTTTAGGTTGTAGAAAAAAATTTAAAGCAGTTTAGTAATAAGTTTCACCTTTCCAGCTTAAATGAAAATAATGTGAGAAAATGATGTGTAACTAAGTTGAATATATTTTTATTTCCTAAAAGCTGCTCACTTTTCTTCATGAGTTTTAAAGCCTGTTAGATTCACTGTGGCCATCTGAATTCCTTTGGATATTGAAGCATGACCAAAATCGTTTCTCTAACAGGAGAAAATTTTGAGACCACGTGACTTTTAATGAGTTCTTTTCCCTATGCAATGCAACTGGAAATATTCCAAATGCACATTATTCCAATAAAAGGACATACAACAAAACCTTATGTATAGATAGATATAGTGGTACATGCCTAAAATCCTAACACTTAGGAGGTGGATGTTGGCAGATCAAGTGTTTAAGTCTTCCTCAGCTAGTGAGCTCCAGAACAATTTGGACTACATGAGACCCGTATTAAAAAAAATCCTGCATGACCATTAATATAAAACTTTCTTCCCTTAAACCACTGACTTACAACAGTCAGTTATCAATTGTGATGTAATGCTGCAATCTAATATGTCCTTAATGCTGTAACATGTACAGTATTAAACAGAAATCTTAGCAAAGTCAATTATGAACATGTTAAGAATAGAAATTATTGCTGTTATATGTAAAATTTATAGAAATAGAAGACTTTCAGGATACAGTCTGATCTATAGAAGGCTTCTTCTCTTGGTTAAAATTATTTTTTTAGTTTTAGTTTTTTTTTTTTATTATCAATTTTTGAAAGCTCACACTGCCTAATGGATAAAAGTGTGTTCTCTGAGACCAAATTGCCTGTGCTTGGGTCTAAGCTCTTTCACTTCCATCTTCTTATTCTTCAGTGTATTCATCTGTTAAATAAAGATGCTAAACAACTTACCTCACTTGATTCTTGTGAGAATTAAATAAAGCAAATTGTTTATCTGTACTTAGAAGAAAGCTTTACTCATATTAAATACTTAGAAATATCCCTAGCATTTTCATGTTTGTATTTAAGTACTTCAGAGAACAGGTAAAACCCAAAGGTATATGTGAGATATTTCAAAATCCAGTTGAGACTAAAAGAAAATATAATGAAATAGAGGATGCCTAGGCTTAACTTTTGAGGAAATATGTAATTTTTTTATTTTAAATTAAGATTATCTTCTTAAGGCACTTTTTAAATGTCTTAAAATGTCATAAATGTGGAAGACTCCTTTCAACACTAAATAATTAATTAAATGTAATGTTTGATCATGGAAATAGAAGAATATTAACTATCAGTAAAATAAGGAACAATGTATTATATCTTACTTCCAAAAACACTTAACATTATTCCGCATTATACTTTTTACTTTTCCACTGGAATGTACAATATTTAAAATTTTCATGTTTAATTGAATATTACATATTCAATTTTACATATTCTATGGACTGAGCACAACTTTCCTTAAAGCTGTTTGTTGTGTAGAGCATGTCTGACCCTCCCAGGACAGGTAATAATTACTTCAACCAAAGGAATTCTGCATCAACCTGTGTGTGTGTGTGTGTGTGTGTGTGTGTGTGTGTGTGTGTTCCAAATATATTGCTGTATGTGTAATACTTAAGAATGCTATAGTCATATCAGTAAGAGTAAAATTCCGTACCAGTGTTCATTAGCTAAATACCCTGCATTTGTTACATATATAAAATGGAGATCATAATAGTCTCCACCTCTTATAATGTGAGGATTACATGAGTTAATATATAAAAAGCAACATTTCCTGTCATAATAAAATTATTCAAGAGTTAACTGCCACTATTTTAAAATGGTTTTCTATTTTAAAAAATAATCATTGACTTAAAAATTTCAAAACTCAGAAGATAAATTTCTGCATTTCTCATTTCCTTCTTTATAATCCAAATTTGGAATCATAAAAAAATACTACAGACATATTTTAACTGGTCTTCTCTAAAAACAGCAGACCAGTTTAAGATGATAATTAAGATGACTGAGAAGCAAAATAGCTGTGAAGGTGACATGACTAGGCTGGTAAGAGTCAGCATTACATAAATCAACCCAGAAAGGTGAGGATGCCATCCCCCACCTCATTCTGTTTTCAGTCATCAGAATAGTATCTACATTTAATTTTTCATCATGGCTACAACAATAGATCAAGTCAACAACGCTTAATAACAGGCTATAAAGGTTTGAGGGAATAAAGCAATGCATATTACATCACTTATGGTCTTGGAGAATGCTGACTCTTTTGTCAGCTCATTCTTGCTGTGATATATGTAAGATCTGTGCTTGTTGTCACTGACTAAGGCAAAATGGAAGTAAGCTCAAGCCAGATGAACAATCTGAGCATGAACTTCAAAATAAGAGCATAAGGACTGATCAAACTTTCTCTTCTTTACTCTTATTGTTTTCCTTTTTACTGTTTACTTTTCTTTCTTTTAGAGCTATATATTTAATTCAGTGCTTTGCATTTGCTAGGCAGGAGCTCTGCCCATGAACTGAATTCAGAAGTCTATCAATCTTATCTTTTAAGCAAGAAGGCAAAATTTGTTCACAGGACTAGGAGAAATTATAACTAGATGATGAAATGTTCATTAATTAAAGTAAATATTGCATATGATTTTGCAAGTTTGTGGGTTATTTTATATTCTTAAGCCAACATTAATATCAGGGTTTCATTACGTTTTATTAGCTTATCCCATCATGTATATATATATATATACATATATATATATGCATACGTATATATATATGTTAATTATAATGATTTCTTGAAAATATTTTTGAATGTAAATTGTGAGAAATTCTAAGAGTTTTTTAAGGCAATTCTTTATTTTGGTTTATTATGGCATGTATAAGATATCCTAAAACTTAAAAAAAATTAGTCTGAAGAAAAAGTCCTTGAGATATTATATTTCTCTCATCATATAAAAAGGAACTGTGCAAGGCTATTAAATTACAGCATTCAGGAATAGCAATAACATACAAAACAGAATATACCGAGGGCTGAAATGTCTCAGTAGTCAGCCAGGCCTCTTGTCTGCCAGCCTGTGTTATTATGGGAATTAGAAAGGGTACCCTTCTAAAGGGCAACATAAATGTTCAGAAAAATAAAAAAAAAGTCATCAAGGCACTGAACCTAATCCCTCAAATGACCAAAAAGCACAGGCAGGGAGTCCTTCCCTTGGTAGAAAAAAAAATGACAGCAGAGGCTAGAGGGGCCAGATTGTACCAGGATCTCTGCAGGACCATATGCCAGGAGGTGAGTCAGAAAAGGTACTCAGTACAAGAGGGAATAGAGAAAACAATTCACGTGGCTGAACAGGAATAAGTTCTTGAATTTGAAAAGATGAGAAAGCCACAAAGTATGTTCAACTCAGTCAGGGAGGAGGAGCACAGGGCTGCATACGCTGCCCTTTCACCGATCTTGATGGATTCTGTAGGGAACCATTCACTAGCAGTTGCTGTTTTTGTGACCTGCAGGCACATGAACATAGAGTAAATCAGGAATAATATGAACCCTTCTGTTGCTTCAGGATAACCTTTCTGGACTTTGGCAGACTTAGAACTTCCTTGGATTTTCTAAGTGAAGACACTCTTCTTTTGATTCTGTGCTCTGAGTATTGTCATAGTTTGCCTTTTTCTTTTTATGGACTATTTTTTTAGTTTTCATTTTTCAACTCAGACGATTTTGGGCATAAAAAATCCTTACAGTGACCGTGATTTAAACAAAAAAAATTGTTCCTGGCTCATGGCGCTTGAGTAAGAAGTTAGCGGTGGTTTGGAGGGTGTATAAATGGCTGTGCTTCCTATGATCACTCAGTTATCCTCTATGGTTGAAGCTTCCATTTTGTAACTATATCCTCTGAAAACAGTTGTCTCTTAATATCACTGTGGCAAGAGAAGAAAATGAAAGATTCCATATGTACATGGTGTTGCTCAGTCCAGACCTAATAAATAAATGTTACTATTAATATGGATTAGTTTATTTAGTTATTTTTTGTATACATATATATGTCGCTGGGCACACGTGCCGTGGAAAACACATGGGATCATGGGATCACTTGAAGGAGTTAGTTTTGTCCTTCAACCATTTCAGTTCTGAGACTCCAACTCAAATTGTCAGGCTGGGCATCAGGAACTGCTACCTGCTAAGCCATCTCGTGTTCCCTGATCCTGATGTTGACTGGGTACCAAAGGCATGTGTGTTTAAGACTTTACCCCCAGGTTAACTCTTTGGAATTTGGTAGATCTTAGAAAAGAAGCAGCCTAGTGGAACATCTTTAGATAACCAAGGACATATCTTGAAGTGTGTTGTGGGGCCCCAGCTCTCTCTTCACTTGCTTTTGCTTCCTAGATATGAAGTGTCAAGTTTTGCTCCATTCTGTGGCCCTGTCATGCCATGCCTCCTGAGGCCATAAATGGTGGGACTAAGTAGCTGTGGATAAGAGGAACAAAGTAAAGGCTAAAATAGAATATTCCTCAAATGAATAATGGTCCCTAATGTCTTTTGTTAGAGTCAATAAGTGTCTGAGTCTATCTCTAGTTTGAGATTAGAGATGCTACCAAGGAGGCCATTAATTTATAAATCACATTTTCCTCCAGCTCAAGGGTAGATGCTATGTCACTGAGGTAAAGTTTAAGTCTGCCAGCTTAGGTGAAGAGGCTCTTATGAAGGATACTTATATATCAAATCTCAAAGAAATTATTCATTGACCTTGACCCCACACTGCACCAATAACATCACTAACTTCCATTCTAGTGTTATTTATCTGAAATATTTATTGAAATTATGTTAAACTTTGATTTGATCTGATCCAGTATCTTAGTACAGGCATGAGGCAAAAGTCACACATGATTCTCTCAGAAGGTCCACGGATGTCTCCACAGAATGCCACTTGAAAGGGAATTGGATATGGAGAAAACAAAATATTATCAATAACATGAAGTGCTCTTCCTGAAGTGCTTTTCATGTCTCTGTTGCAGATATGTAAGCAATGAGATACAGAATTTTTTTCTGGGTAAACTGGAAGATATGCCTGGCTATCTTCCACAGCTAAAGAAGTTTTACTGTTGAGTGGTGCTATAAAAGAGAGTTCTTTATAGGCAGATTTTTAATGTCTCATAGGTTTAATTTCCACCATTATGTTAAAATATTGTGTTTGAGTGTGCGTGTGTGTGTGTGTGTGTGTGTGTGTGTGTGTATGTCAGAGAGAGAGAGAGAGGGAGAGAGAGAGAGAGAGAGAGAGGTGTCCGTTGTGTTTTTTGTTAACTTTAGGGAAAAATGGAGCATAAAGCTAATAAAATCTGACTTGCATTTAGATGATGAGTTTTCCACTTTACATGATGTCCTTCCTTCCTGATGTGACTTTGAAGTAATTATTTCTATTATTTATTGGGAACAGTAATAGGAAAGGAGATATCATGTTGAGATTACATAACAACAGAAAGTCTTTACTCTGAAACTTTAGCAATTTTTTATAACAGGATCAAGGTAAAGAATATCATCGTTGTGGGGAACTAGGAAGGTCTTCCAAAATGTCTTGCCTTAGATTGGGAAGATGGCTCAGTCAGTAAAGGAACCTGACCCTTGGTCTTAAAACCCCAAGAGCATGTTCATTTAAGTGACATTATGGAAGGCAAAAGCTCATAGTGGACCAAACAATGTGACAATGGAAGCATTTGAGAAAACAGACTGATGAGCAAAGCCCACAACCACAAAAGCTGAAGAGGCCAAGGATTTTCCACTGTAGCATCTAGATTGAGACTGGCCCTCCCCTTTTGGCTCTTGGACTGAAGACTTCAGGCTTCTGCCCTGTGAGAAAACGCACTCTTGGTATTTTAGGCCACTGATTGTGGTAGTGTGTGTGAGAAAGACCTAATATTCCATATCTCTGACTTTGCTCAGGAAGTGCCTCCGTCTTTCTTCCATTGATATAGATGAGAAAGCTTCCTGTTCCACAGTACTTGTGTCAGGCTCTTCACAGTCTTCCAATGTGTCTTGCCTTAGACTGGGAAGATGGCAGTGAGAACAAGTGTTCCTTGTGGAGACACAGTCTTCTGGAAGTCACTTTATAATTCAGTGTCTTAAAACTGGTAGGTGGAAATCTTGAAGGAATAGGAGTTCTAGGGAAGAGGAAAGGCGGAAAAGAAACTGGAGTTATATACCAGTAGCCCAACATTTAGGAGCCCATATGAGGCCCCAGTTTAGTTCTCAGCACTGTATTTCCCACTTCTAGGTATTCTTAAATTAAAAAAAAATTACACTTATATCAAATGAGTGACCAAATGTCTCTAAAAATACAATTGCTACATCATTATTTCTCTTCATTTTTATACATGCCTCATTAAAGAAGCCAATGAAGAGACTGAAGACAGGAAACAATGTCTTTGGTAAGAGAATTTGAGGCATCAGACCAAATCATTCAAAGTATATCTCCACCTGCCCTCCAGTCAATACAGTAAAGGAAATTGTGATGTATGTTAACACCTAGTGAGGTAAGTTTGTGTAGACAGATGTCCCTTGATGTGAGTTCATCCACTGGAGCCTGTTCAGCCTATCTAATGTCTCTCCCTTAAAGAAGACAAATTTAGTCGGTAGGCAGTGGGAGAGTGCAGATGGGGAGGTCTAAATTTGATTAAGATGTATTACATGAAAGGCACAAAATAAAAATATATATTGAAAACAAAGCAAAAAAAAAGTCCAATCTGTGTTATGTTTGTAATGTTAGATAGATTGGTTTTATAGGCAAGATTCCATGTTTTGTAGTGTAGAAGGGAGCATGGGCAGCTCTTCTTTAAAGTCTCAATGAGCTATGAAGTGAAGTATGTGCTGTGGTGCTTGAAGCTAGTATCGACTACACTGCTTTCAAGTTTCAAATTAAAAGAATAGTCTTGTCAGTTATTGTGCCTTTATTTCGGGCACTCTGAGGCAAGGGAGGTGGTCCTCTGTAAGATCCAGGCCTTTGCCTGTTCCACACAGCAAGTTCCAGTTAAGCATGGGTTACAGGGAGCGTCTGTCTAAATATATAAATATAAATATAAATATATACATAATGAACTAGCAGGGCATGATGGCATATTCCTATAATAATAGTTACTCTGTCTGAAATTGGATTTCTTTATCTGTGAAAGGACAAGTCAATGCACATACTTGAAGAGTGTATCTCTCCAGGGTCCTGTTTTAGAAATGCCTCTTGCTGCTTCCCACTGACGTTACTGTTGTACTAGGCAAATCTCCTTCCCTGCCTGACCCAGAAAATCAGGAGTAAGTCATCTCTGAACTCCCAAATGTTATTTTTTTTTATCCTGTAGAAATTCCCCATTTTATATTTATGTTTTTCTTTCATTTCAAAAAATTAATGAAATTTTCTATATTTCCTACAATATAATTTAATGGTATTTAGATTCCGTGCCCCCATCCACTTGCCTCCACTGCCCCCCAGGCAATTCAATTACTACACTATATATGCAATATGGCTTAATCGGGTCTGATTTGTGTCTACTCATGTCTCTCAGTGGACATCCATCTACAGGAGCCTGGTCAACCTACCAAGTATCCCCTCCCCATAAGAGACTGTCTCTCCCTCTTCCAGAAGCCATTGGTTGCCAAAAGTTCCTTAGGTTTGGCATACCCGCTTTCCCAAGTCTCTGCTGGAATTTTGTCTAGTTTAAACTTCCATGGAACTTGGGCATGCTGTCACCAGTGATGTGAGTTCATATGAGTAACTGACCAGCTGTCTGGAAAATTCTGTTTCCTGTGGTTGTCCACCCCCTCTGGCTCTTACAATCTTCCCGCCCACTTCTACAATGATCCATGAGCCTTGGAAGGCAGAGGTTTGAAATAGATATCCTATTTAGAGCTGAGCATTTGCAGCCTCTTGTTTTCTGCACATTGGCTAGTTCTGGGTTTCCATGTTAATCACCATCTGCTGCATAAGGAAACCTCTCTGGTGAGAGTTGAAACATTCATTCATCTTGCATTGAAAAATGGTTGCATTGAAAATGTGTCACTTATGGTTAAGCATCTCATAGACACTCATTCTCTGCATTTGACCAGTTGTGGAACTCCTTGTTAGTCCCCATCTGTTTTAATGACTAATAAACAACAATGACTACCTCAGCAAGCTATTGTTATTGGTGCAGTAGTGGCACTTTTATCTTGAGCATAGTCAACATCTGTCTAATTGGAATTAAGGCTCACTCAAAGGAAGGAAACATGTGTGGTCCTGTAACATAACCAAATACATAAGGCTGATGAGGTCATAGATCCTAGAGAAAAATCTTCTTTTCTACATCTCTAGACCAATGTAATTTTTTTACTGTATTCGAAATAAGCATGCTCATATTTACAGACAAGTATAATTATATTTTAGCAGAGCTCCTCATAATAAGAACAGCACTAACGTTTTATGGCATATCATTGCTTATTTATACTAATACACTCTCTTTTAAACTGGTGCCTAATTATTTATTTCCAAGAAAGAAACTGACGTTTATAGTTTCAGTTTTAGAAACTACCTCTAGAAAAATACAAAAAAAAAAAAATCAAAGTGCTAGAGAAAGCAGAAAGCTTATTGTTTTCTTTTATAAAATGACCCACTTGGAATAAACATTAAAATATATTTAATACCCATAGGAATCTTTTAAGAAACACATAAACAAATGAAGGCATATGTTTAGTAGAAAAGTAATGTGGCCAACTAGTGCTCTAGTTTCTTCATGAATGATACAACATATTTTATAAGGATTATAGCTAGCACATAAAAATATGGTAGAGTAGCAATGATTGGCTGACTATACACACAGACAAGATGCTAAGATGTTTCTAGGATGTATTTAGATACTAGCCATAGATGGATGTTATAATTGAATTTGTATTACCTTTGGGAAAAATTCATCACTCATCCCTGAACCACAAAATAAGAATCCCTGTAATAATACAGACTTCTCTGATACATATCATCATGGAAGAACTAAGCTTCAGTCAGTTCCAATTTTCTTCAATAGTTTTGCAAAGTAGAGTGAACAAGTCTTTGTGGCAGGTTTAATAAGTTTAAAAGATGGGTTATATTGGATTGTACTGGGGGGAGCGCAAAGAAAAATGGAGAGGAAATAAAGTCAAAGTAAAGTATGACTTATGATTTTGGACCTGGTATAGAGCAGGTTGCTTTGTCTCAGCTGAATGTGGTGGCACCTTCCTGTAATCACATCTTTTGGAAGAAAAGCATAAAGAACACAATAAGGAACAGATTCCAGGTTCTGTAACCTTTTGATTCTTACCATGAGAATTCCAAGAGAGAGACAGAATCTGCTTTTATTGTCATCTTTTCATTTTATATGATATTTTCACTGATTCTTTGATAATTTTTATGATTATTTTGATCATATCCAATGCCCATTTCCTCTAGACTCACCTCTACCTCCCTATTCGCCTTACTTTTGTCACCTTTTTAAAAAGTCTATCCAGTCTAAATTACTTTCTATAAATTCTCATGTGCGTGTGTGTGTGTGTGTGTGTGTGTGTGTATGTGTGTATGTGTGTGTGTGTCTGTGTCTTTCCCCTGGAATGTGGACTGTTTATCTGGGTCATATACATAAAGAAAACTGACTCTCCCTCTCCCGGTAGCTATTAATTGCTGGCCAGTGTTTCCTCAGATACAGGTGGGATTTCATGCCCACCTCCCCACTGCATGCTGGGATTTTGTCTGGCTCTGGCTTGCACAGGAATTAGGCATACCTTCACAGCGACTGTGGGTTCATATGTTCAACTCTTCTGCTTTGTACAGAAAATGCAGTTTTGTTTTATTAATTCACAGTCCTGAGTTCTTATAATCATTCCTCCTCTGAGCTTTTGGTGAAGGGTGTGAAATAGATGGTCCATTTAGAGCAGAACATTCCTCAGTTTCTTATTTTCTGCATGTTGATCAGTTGTGGTTGTCATCATATCTTTAACTAAGATCATATCTTTAACTAAGGTTTATGGTTAATGGATTTGTTTTCACACTGGTATATTATTGTACAGGGTCTCTTTGATCATGCCTCTGTGGGGCAAACTAGATCCTCAATACTTATATTATATTCTCCTGAAATCAGTGCCCCTGTGTCCTCATTGCATTCAGTATTTGAAGAGCTTACCAAACTCTTTCTACAGCCTACATAAATGACCGATCCTTTAGGAATATTTATCTGTGAGCCAAACTATTAAAAATCCCATAAGGAGCTATCATTCAATTGCAAAATAGATGAAAAATAAATACAAAAAATAAGAAATAAGGAATAATAGCAGATTAAAAATTAATAAATGGCATGGAAAATGACCAAATAAATCTGTGCTGAATGAGGGGCATCTAGAATCCCAGGAATCAACATAGGAAGAAATCAGAGTATGTGGATGCTGATGGAGGATTCATTTGGAAGGTGAGAGCAGAGCAAAATCCTAAATCAAATAAAGGATCTTATGTGGCTCAAGTCAGAGTTAAAGCATTTGAACAAACACCGTAAGGCTGTGGCATCCTAGTTCTTTCTTAAGACAACCAGACAGACTCACACAGAGTCATATGGAGTGAGAAAAGTCTGGTCATGAAAAACTTACTACATAATTGATTAGAGATTTATCTTTTGGGCTACATGGGGTGATGATGAAAGATTTTCCAAAAACATATGATACAACTTTATTTTGTAAAATATTTTCTCTACTGTACGGGAGAAAAAAAGTTAACGATTTAAAAAGATAGCAAGATGACCAGTTATTTAAGCTCATCAACTGTGAGAAATGTTAGTGACTCAGATCAGGACGGGAGTGTTTGAGGTAGAGATAACTGACTATATTTCATGCATTTACAAAAATAATTAATAAGGCTTTCAGATGAATCATACCTAAAGCTTTGAAAGGATCTAAGAATGAATTCTAGGTTTGTTTGGCTTGAACAATTGGAAGAATGATACTATCATTAAATCAAAAGAAAGGAACGTCTGCATGAAAATGAGTTGATAGAAAGACTACAAGATTCCTGCTAGACATATTTGTAAGTTGTCTGTTGCTCCATAGCAAGTTACCACAAGATAGTAGCTCACACTTTCCTGTATTAGCAATTCATTCAGGCTTGCCTGGGATCTCATCTAAGGGGTTCAAAGTGGGAATAATACAGGCCCCATGGAACCCGGTTTCTCATATATAGGTTAAGAAAGGGAAGAAATCCTTTTCCAGGGCCATTCAGGTTGTTGGCAAAATTCACTTTCCTTTGGGCTGAGTTTGTCATTTTCTTTCTGGCTCTTAATAGAGGCATCTGCTTCTGGCCATTTTCCAAGCTATTTCCATTTTCAAAGACAGCATTCCATCAGATCCCTTGCTTCAGTCTCTGACTTCTCCATCATATTTCTCCTTTTGTTGCCAACCTAAGAAGGCTGTCTGCTTTTAAGGATCTACTGTGGTCAGAAAAGTTTCACTCAAATAATCCTGTAAAGTAAGACAGTATAATCGTGGAAGCTCATTGGGAGTGACACAGGATGAAAACGTGAAGGTCTGGGAACTGCCATTATGTCCATATATGAATGCCAACTAGCAGTAGAATATATGAATATGCTATCAGCTAGACTGGGGAGTTACTGTGTACAGGGTTAATATCTGTCTTCACTATATCCACCTGAAGCCGCTGGGACTTGCTAAGTGACACTCAGCCAAAGGGACAGATGGGCTATTGATACAAGGTCAGACTTTTGCTTCTTGAAAATTGTCTATAAGAAACATTGCAGTGACTCTATATCTGATGGATCCAACTGGAATGTCATGCTTTCAGAGATTGGGACTTTCTTACTGGAATGTCTGACTGCTGTTATTTTTAAGAAACCCTTCCCAACTTCAGTGGTAAGCTGACGCTGCTCTAAACTCATTCATGTTTTCTTCCAGTTCTTAGTATTGCCCCTTATTCTCATGCACTTTAAATAGTTCTCTGCCAAAGAAAAATGTTACATTTGTTATTTTTATTATAAAAATGGTTATCAGACCTAGTAATAATATTCAGCTGCTATGGAAGCAGAAGCCAGACTGTTCATTGAGAAATATATTGAGTATGTCTCCTGGGTAGAATAGTAAGTAGTTGGGAAGGAAGCACCAGGACTTATATCACTCATCATCTGGTGAATTAATTAACCCAAGGCTTGACTAATGGGAAGCTATTTTGCTGTTAAGGGTGATTAATTAACAAATTCTCCTACTTAAGAATTAGTGCTTATATATGCACATGTGCACATATATATGTTAATACATCAATGGGTGTGTATAAATTGTTCTATTAGGCATAATTACTTAAAATATTAGGTTCAGATTGTTTTAAAGGAGGTTAAATGATTTAATATAAATGTAGAGAGTCTGCAACTTCCTGGAAGCTTCAGAGGCTAAGGAAGAATCCCCATGGTCACATAAAATTGAAATCCAACATAAAAGGAAATGAAGCTAGGTGACTCTGTGCATGTCAAAAATCATTTGACTTAATAGGCTAGGACACAGGATATTGAACTCTAGGATAACTGAGGCACACTTCTATCACCTGACATGGTTTCCATTGACTTGGGAACAAGAGTGGTGGTGGTCAAAGGGGACAGAGAGCATTGTTAACAGCTAGAATGCTTCTGATTGGTTTAGTTCAGCTGAATTATGAGGAGAGAAGAAATTTAAAAAAAAAAAAAGGTTTGTGTTTTGAGTTGCATATGGTTTACGCAGATGTTAAGATTGACAGTAATAAACAATAGCATCCAGAAATCCAAAAGAAATTAATCAGATCATCATGAATCTGAAACTTGTATTTAAAGGAATTTATTTACTTAGAAGGGAAAAACTAAAAAGTAGCCCTTTCCTAGTTGTTGTCTTGAATACAGACAATATTTGTTTAGTATCATCTTAAAATGTAAAAGTAAAATGAATGGTTAAAGATAAATAATGTTGAAAGAATTTCAGATAAATTCATATCCCCCCCCCAAAAAAATCAGTATCATAATGAAGCATTTAAAGAAAAGCCAAGGATGAACTCATACTGAGGGACATCTGGGTACACAAACTTGACTCCATAGGCCTTAATATATATGATAAAATGCATGAAGTCCTGTGGGTGGGACACAGGGAGGTTGTAGATAGAGAAGTAATTTATGCAATTAAGATGTATTGTATGAAGTCCACAAAAATCTTATTAAAATGTTAAAGCAAAAGCCAAAGCTCATTGATGAAGCGTACTCACCCTTTGCTTTGTGAACTCTTTGTTTTTATAAGCTTCATCAGACTCTGAGACTCGATGGGCCTATAAGATAATTTTATCATGTATTGTCTCAGATACTTCATGTTCCTAAAGTAATAAGAGCATCTGTAATAGCAGATAAAAATCTCTGAGGCTGTTTTTGAGGATCCGTCAACTACCTATCTATCGTGTCACTCCAATACAGACTGCTGGTCTTCCTTATATGCCTATTACCTTTCATTTCTAATGAATGGAACCCCAGCATTAAAGTTAGACAGATAACTTCCCAGAGTGAAAACTTTTCTTTGCAACTTCCGTAAATAGTTTGGGCCAGGCAACAAAAATATGGGGCATAAGCAAAAATGACACATGGCTCCTTCCATACGAAGAGTCAATTGTTTGCTGAGAAACCTCTGAGATCCTATGTTGTTTCCTAAATGGATACCTTTCTTGGTAGAGAAAAAAGTTGGAAAGTCCCATGATCTTTCAACATTAAAAACTGCACTTCCCATATCTGGATTTAGCCAGGAGAAAATAAAAATTATATTCTTTTTTTATATGATACAACCTGACTATATTATACATTATATGTAATTACATATACATGTAATGGCACATAGGATTCTTTATGTATATTTAATATACACATATATATAGCCATGTACAGCTATGTATAGAAACGTATTAGAGACCTACAACTATTCCAATCACAGTTCCTAATTGATAATAAAAATAAATCATAGAAGGTAATTATAGCTTTGTAAAAAGATTCAACATTTCAGTTATTCTACTTTTGATGGAATTTATACTGATACCTTTTAAAGAAAGCTGCTGTTTATTTGCTTTTTGCAAAACACAATTATCTGTGCAAAAAAAGTATTTTGCATCTTCAATACTGACAAGACAGAGACACTTTTCCTTATAAGAGTTACTATTTAACTAATAGTGGAACTGACATCACTGTATACCTGGGATTTTAAGGACACTCAGGAGAGAACTACTTGCAGATTCAATTATGTATATTAATATATAGTCTACAAACATTCTCAAAGGACTTGGAAAAAACTATGATTTGCAATCTCTACTATATAGAAAGATTTAAATTTATATCATTTAGGAAATTGAATATGAAATTAGCAAATATTTATTGTAAAACAAGAGAAATCATATTTATTTAATAAACATCCTATTGATAACACCCACAGATAGCAAGCATTTCATGTAATTGATAAAGCATAGCCAATAGACTGTGTCAAAGTTCAAGCACTATTCTTTAAATGAACTTTACATGAGCTTTGGAAAAATACCTGAGATGGAGAAAATATGTATTTTCATAGTTTCAGGCACATTTGACTATAATCCAAAGTTTATTTTTAGAAAACTCAGTATGACTTTTCTCCAGGACTTAAATTCTTCCTTTTTAACATAGAAGCCAGTAACCATTTACAGAATAGGTTAAATATGTGTTAGCACAGGCCTGAAATATTTAATTTTCACATACATTCCCCAAATATATTAAATGTCATTCATTTGAAAAGTTTTCAACATGAATCAATTATATTTTAGCAATGTGTATAGAAAGATAAGGGACTGGGTGTTATTTGGCAAACCAGAATGCTTGAGATTCTCTAACCAACACAGTTGAAGATTGTTAGCAGAGTACATTTCAGAAGTACACAGAGAAACTTCTTCCAAAATACATGCACCCTGGATCTACATACAATTTATGACTCAATACATAGAGTCCTAACATTTTTATAGGTAATTCTAATATATCAACACATATTTAGAAAAGTTTACATGTCTCTCTCTCTTTATACATATGTATATATAATAAAAACCCATGTATATATCTTGTAAAACATATTAAGCTCTCCTCAGTTGAAATTTTAAGAGAATATCATCAAATGAAATCACAGTCTACTAGAAGTCTGACATAATATATAGAAAGCTTCACCAGATTTTTCCAATGAAAATGGAATTATAATAAAAATGTTATATAGAATTAAGAGTTCCGTTGAGAGGTGTCCTATTACTACTGACCCTGATTTCTAGATTCAGCCCTCCCTGTTCCTATCCTTTAACTACAGGCTGGGAGAATGAGAAGTGATGTATAGTCCACTAATAGGTACTGTAGGACCTTAAATCATAAAATGGATTCAGAGACGTTCAATCTGTAGAAATTCACTGACAAAAGGAAAATAAAAGAGATAAATGTTTCAAAAAAGTATCCTTGCAACAGGAAAAAATGAAAAGAAATGAATAAAACCTATTAGCTGTTATTGTAAGTTTTGAAAACCCTAGAATCATTTGTTTAATTTACCCTATAGAAATATTTTAATTTGTAGTAAACAAAGACAGAGAAGAAATAGTCAACTAATGAATAAGTTCTTATTTCTCTTTATTGAAAATATGAGAAAAATGTAAAATTAAAGTATGGCTTTAATATGTTATTGAGGGAACTGGGGAGATGGCTTGGTGGTGAAGGGTGCTTAATGCTCTTGCAATGATAATAAGTTTGGTTCTCAGCACCCATAAACAGGTAGCTCAGACCCTATAACAATTATGGTTCCATGGGGTCTCTCACTCTCTCCTGGAATCTACAGGCACCTGCACACCTATGCACACATACTCTCACACAGAAAAACATATATAAACCTAATTTTAAAAATAAATATTAATATTACATTAAATTTTTCAAATCTATTTTGACTTAACGAACAGAATTTAAGTATTAAAGAGTTAGAGAGTAACAGCAAAGCAATTAATGACAAGTACATCTCTGAAGGAATTAATCTGTGGTCTTGAAGGAATTACCAAGAAAATACTAACCTAACAAGTTAATTATAGAGCACAAAAGAACTGGACAATTACACAGCCCTGTCTTAATTGATCACATTCTCTGGTTTTGTAGTAATGGAGGGACATGGGAGAATTGTCGGGATGAAGAAGATTTTTGCTAATATGCACATGCATCTCTGGGTTCCTATCAGCATTCAGGCTGAGCAAATCTATGAAGCCTGTGATTTGGTGTGAGGTACTCAGGAGATGAGAAATTTTGTTGGATGAATTATAATAGAGGGAGAAGAAGGTTTCCTTTGAAATTGAGGAATATAATGATTCTGTTTTACTTTGTTGCTGCTGTAATGTACACAGCCAGGAAGCTTTCAGTAGTCATCCAGGGAGCTTCAGCTTACAGGAGCATTTGGTTTCACTGTACTTAAATGAAACAATGACTTGAAGAGTCATTATTTTCTGATCAGAGAAGCAGAGGATGGCTCAAATTTTGTCAACCTCAGCACAAAAGGCATGGTTTTTGCCACATAACTGTATAGTGAGGACCGTTTAGCAATAGTATTTGGCTCCATCCTCTGTGTGTTTTAACAAAATCAGTTTCTAAATGTTTCTGAATGGATAAAACTTTCCCCAGTCATGAACTATTTAGTTATTTAGTGACTAAACACACAATGCTTTTGGAAGAAATTGGTTCAGAATGCAATCTCAGCTAAGGAAGTAAGCATGATTGATGAAATTAACAAAGAATGCACATAACTCAATGACTTTAAAAAGGAAAAAAATAGTTTCGTAACATTTTTCTCATAAACTCATTAGCCAGAATTTAAACCTAACATTTTCAGTAATCAAAAACACAATAATATATATTATGTTATATCATTATTACCTTGCATAAAAGATTGAAAACTTGATATCCTCATTATGAAAAAAAAAGACAAGGGGGTATTTATTGTACATAAATAGTAAGATTTTATGAAATACAGTTAACTAAAACAAATAATAGTGTTATAACAAAAATGAGTATTTTAGATTCTGGTACCTTCCCTAGTGATTCCAAAGTTGGAGGAAATCCTAGAGAGATATACAAAATCATATTTCTAAGAACAACTAAATATCAGGGCTTAAAAACTAAAGAAATATACCATCTATTCTCCATGTATCTATTTTGCTTCTCATTGTTTTGTTTGCTTTTTAGTTCTTTGCAATGTTATAGGTCAAACCTAGAGTCTTGTGCATGCAAAGAGTTACATGTCCATTCTATCACTAATTTCTTAAACACATAAACATCTTAATGACAAATCTTTGTCTTACATATTTGATCTTACCCGATAGGACAAAAAGCGTTGTATTCATCTTGGTAGGTTTAAAATACTTCTCATTTTCCATGATGCTATGTATGAGTTTATTAAAAATTCAACTATTAATACTGGAAATAAATCTTAAAACTTGTTTCTAATTAGTTTAAAACTTGTTTCAAATTAGTCTTTTCTATTTATTGTGTTTCAGTTCAGTTTATAAAAATAGCTTGACTGGAATGTTGCCATACTGTTTTTTGTTTTGTTTTGTTTTGTTTTTTGTTTTTTCCTGCTTCCAAATTTATTCTCCGAAGATGCAGCCAAAAGGATTTTCTTTTGAAACTTACATAAGATTATGAAATTTCCCTAAGAAACACTGAATTGGACTCCTGTCTTTGAACATCACATTTAAGACCATTGATAGCTGGTATATTTGAACATTTCAATCTACCCCTTGCCTGTCATTGCTTCTTTGTCTCCTGCCAGTCATCCATATGCTCAGTACTCCAGGCACACTACAGCCCTGGCAATTCTTAGAAGGAGACAAGCTTCCTTGCATCCCCATGACCCTGATTATGATACTTATAGCCCCATTCTGGATTAGCCTGTCTTTTGTCTAACCTAAACTCACCTTAAAGAAAATACTCATGGCTTCATTCATAGTCAAAAGACAACCTTCTCTGCTCTGAGTGTTTATCTGAAGTAGTGCATTCTCCTCTTTCCCTTCTTACACTCTTCTTTTATACTTTGCCTTCATCGCAGTCTTTCTAACATAGTTTATGACCTGCATGAAAACATTTATTATGTCATATCATAACTCTCTGTGAGTTAAGTCTTCATATGGTGTTGTCTTTCCTATTTTCCTACTGATAAGCAGGTAGTAAGGAAATGTATTCTCTCTCTCTCTCTCTCTCTCTCTTGGAAGTTCTTTGGAACTTTTTTTTTTAACTTATTGACCTTCTTTCTGGAATAAAAAACCAATGGGTGTCTTCAAGCCTCAGTTACCCAACACCTCAACACCTTCCACAGTTCTCATACTTCTGCATTCCTAACCCTGTGACTCTTTTCTGGTTTTACCTGACCTTGGTAACAGTCAAAAGAAAATAAAATAGAAGAATAAAATCCAAATCCATGTACAGTCCATTTTAATCTTTCTTTACCACTTATTAATCATGTAACATTGAACAAAGATGCATTTTTAAAGATGCATAGTAGTAAACTCACTTTACAAGGTTTTGGTGAGCATACAACAGCAATACCTGACACACAGAAAATATGTTGTTATTGTATTTGCTGGATATTCATAACATGATCTCTATTGCAGAGAGATATAGCAAAAGAAGAGTTTAGCGGAAGGCATATTATAGTGAATAGAATATGCTGAGATCTGAGCTGAGTTCAAAACACAGCTCTATGGCCTTGTATGAGAGATATAAGCTTTCTGTGTATCTCTTTAAAATGTGCTAGAGAAGATAATAACTATGTCCATTTCATTGGGTTGTAAAACAGCATATATAAATTTTCAGATCTCATGATAGGCAAAAATGTGCCATTAACTTGAACTTAGTTGAGAAGACGCTTACAACCTCATTCCAATTCACATATGCTCCGTATGGGATTGTACCTGTACTCAGCATTTGATGCTCTCTTCAACCAGTGGACCCATTCATTCTGTTTGCTACTTTTACCTATGTTCATAGGAACAGGTTTTCTGATCTGTCTTCTTGTATGCGGAGAACTGGGCCAGAGCATTACGCTTTAGCCAGATTAACTCTAGAAGAAACTGGGCTTCCCTCCATGAGCAACACTGGTTGGGTTTTCCAATTCTATTTCAATTTATCCACCAGAGAAATCTGTGGCCTGGTGCTTACCATGGGTCACTGAATGAGAAGCAAACCTTAAAATCTAAACACTATATTTTCTTAGAACAACCTGAACAACTGTATCCAATATTAAGGAAAGAATGCTTTTCTTATTAACCCTGACCTTCCCAGGCCCTACAGAAATGCTCCGCATTCTGACCAACTCACTGGCCATTTTTCTGTTTTACCTAAGAAGAAACATATCATTACAAAATAAAACTTCAGCAATATAGAAGCGTATCTTTCTATTAAGAGCAATAAATTCAGTCCACTAAGATGAAGATACCACTTCTTGCCTTTTGGCTAAGATTAAATATATAAGACAAAGTTCTTGTCATAAACAATGTGTAGAGTCTTCCTCAGAGTATAGCAGTGAGATAGCTGAGTTAGTCTACCAATTTCTGTTTGCATGTTTTTAAAGGATCAGAAAGTATCAGGTAAATAAGCAGAAGGAAGAGGAGTAATGTGAGGGTAAATATAATTCTGAACAAAATAAAAAAACTGACCTTTTCTAAGTATGCCCAGACATAAATTTTAAACTCACTGCTCTCATAGCTCTCAGAAGTTAAAAGTTATATAGGAGGGGATTTTTTTTCTATACTAAGGTTTGAGCTGAAAACATATTTTGATACTCATTAAAACATTTGACATTTTCATTGAAAAATCATATTTCAGTAACTGTGTCATCAAATCTTGCTCTTTAGAAGTACTTTTTCCAAAACCATTATTTGAAAAGGGAAGTTCATCTCACTTTGAAAGAGTTAGCATCTTAAAAGTAGTGCTTACCCTATTATCAGAATTTATTAGATTAAGGTACCTAAATATATATTGCCTTAATCAGTAGTTCACTGATTAAGGAAACGCATTTCCATATGGAAAGTACTAAAATTTAGATAAGTTTGAAATATTTTCCAGAGTGTTCTGATCACACTAATTTGCTTCAGGTTACAGAAATCAAGTCCAGTTCTTTGATATGACTTGACTTAACTCCCCTTCATCCAGAGGGGGAGTCCTAACACTGATTGTTAAGATAATCATACCTTATGACCACAAATAATTTCATAAAAGGAGTTGCAACAAAACTGAGAGACTTCTAGAGCTTTTTTTCTGTATTTTCATGGTGATATGTATAAACAAAAGAAATGTGCTTTCCTGAAAATGTGATTAATATGACCTGGATAAAGCCTCTCTGATATTTCCAAAAGTTTGCTTGTGATATTTATGATTGGAGGGCGGGGGAAGATAGGAGAATACCAAAATAAAATGACTTAATACAGACAGCAACAGCTACAGAGAACTTGCCCTTTTTATTTTTATTTTTTTGGCAAGAAAAAATTATGTACTCATTTTTGTTTCTATAATAAATATTTCAGACTCATTTATGAATAATTTGTACAGTTAAAATCCCATTGCAATGTCACAAGGTAAAGGAAAGCACAGCTCAGGTTCTGCACCTGTCAGTGGTTCATGGCTGAAACCTCAGTCTATTTTCACAATAGATTAACTTCCCTCTGTGCATACTATATTTTTGTTCTGCTTTTCCTATTCTGAGGCTGGACTGAAGCAGTCGTTATCTGTGGCAGTGCCTGGATGATTTTCAAGCCGAGCACTACCCACCCAAGCAGCTGTGATACCGGCTTTCACTGAAGTCTTATTACTCTTAAAAGAGCAATTTGGTTGGTTGCACGGCTATTAGGATCACACAGGCAGGCAGAGAGCTGTCAGTACAACTGCTTCTCATCTTTTCACACAGTCCTGACATCTCTTGTCTTTTCTGCTGGACACACATTCCTGTTTTTATCATTTTCAATCAAGCTCACACAGGACGCTGAGGAATATATTCTCACTGAAAGCAAAGTGAAGAACAGGAATGATTTTACAGCACTTGGAGTGGAAGCGGTGCTGACTGTGGACTGAGGAGCAGGAGCTGGATCCGGAAGAAATGTAGCTTGGCTCAGGGCTACATCAGGGAGGTGCTTCTTCAGCTGCTAAAGATGGCAAGGCAGCACCTACCTCCAGCTTCTCAATGATTAATGCTATTTTCATAACCGGGAGGGATGAGGATGAGAGAAGTACTGTAAAATTCACTTGTGGAAATGTTATCACCAGAGAACGTGGGGAAAATTACTAGACTCGAACTTCTCCTCGTTTTGACACTCTTCTTCTCAGAACCAACTCTGAGCAAGCTGACCAGGACCCCTTGGAAAGGAAAACCTTGGAAGGGGGGTAAGTGATGGAAGTTTGGTGCTGAAAATTTGACCGGAGTTAGCAAGGTAGTTAATGGTAACTTGAGGGCAGCTAATGGAGGGGAAACTGTTTCTGTTTGACATCGGGTTTTATTTCAGGAATGGGGATCTGTGCTGTATGTGGCTCGAAGAAGAGTTTTTCCCTCTTGCTGATATAAATATATGTTTGCAATTGGCTGGATGCTGGGCTTTCAAAGCATTACAATGACTGGTTCCAGCAGAGATACTCAGGAGTCAGTAACATGCTGTTCTAGTGCAGGAGATGTTTGTTGTCTTTAGGAAGCTGTATTCAAAACATGAAAAAGACTTTTATTTTGAATATCCTGAATTCATGTCTGATTTTGTGAAATGATCAGAAGTAGGTTCAGAGCAATAGCAGGACCAACACTAAATCTGCGGCTGACTATCACTGTTGATGTGTTAATAAAGATAAATTGTGTTAACTTTGATGAAAGAAGTATCTACTGAATGAGAAAAAGGCTTTTAGTACTTTGGAGTGTAGTAATGCATTTTCTTCTGCTGTCAAAAATTATGAGCTGGGGATTTTCGAGACTTTGAATCTACTTTTTGTCAAAGTTCAGTTTGTTTGCTTCCCAGGAATGACATTTGTTTATACTAAACACATGTTATCCAGGTATATGTTCTGTGAATGCAACAATGTAAAATGATTGTGCTTAAATGCCCCAGGAGAGATTTCTCTGGACAGACTGTATGTGTTGTAGGAAAAATCTCGATTGAAGATTTCTGAGGCTTTTGCTGTGCAGAAGCATTATTTTTACCTAATGTTGTTATCTTACCTCTCGAAATATTTTCTGCATTGACTCCCTCCACCATCACACATACCTTTGCATAACTGTCAGTGTGATGATCTGAGGTTAAAGAGAAGCAGGGACATTAACAAGAAGTTTTAATAATTTATCACAACATCTCAGCAGGATTTTTCACATACCCAAACCCCTTTGGTTTGATCTTCTTCATTATCCTTTTGTTGCATTAAAGACATTACAAATATTTTACCTACATACCTTCCAGGGAAAAGTTCCAGCAGGCACTTAGCTCAGACCAGTTGTGCATATCCACCAGAGGAGTGGTGGGTCGAATCATGTTGGGCCTGTAAATTATATCACCACATTATTGTGTTGCTTAGTGTTATCAATGGATTTTTCACTTGCACACTGCAAGCTGTTATTTATGTTAGCCTGCATGGCAGCTTTTGGTGGTTTGGGATCAAGAGATATATGGTGTTATCGACTTCAGGGGATGTCAGGGTGTTAACTTATATTTCTTATATGTAGTTTTCAAAGACAGTCAGTAGTTATAACAACCAAAGTTTAATTTCCTGCATTAAACTTCAGCAGTGAATTCAGCTCTCAAAACCCTGTGAGAATGTAAAATAGCTGCAAGTTCTTAGAAGAGTTGTTAACCTAGGCAAAATGCTTGTATGTGATGTTAGGCGTTTATTCATTCCACACAGCTTCAGATACAGATGCATGGGATTTCATTTGTAAATCAAGTCTGAAATGCTTCATCTTTGAACATGCCTACTTTTTCCAGTGTGCTTTAACTAGCTCAGTTAGAATTTTGCTGGCTCTGCTGTTGGATGATGATATGACTCAGTCAAGTTCAGGAACAGGCAATCAAAGCAACATATTTCATTCATTGTTCAAAGAAATGGTGTGTTTTGGAAAGGTCAGGCAAGTTACTAGAAAACTTTCAGTGTGTTGACTGTACTCTGAAATCATTTCCTTTTCAGTGCCTCTGTTTATCACTGTATATGCATTGAATAAATATGTTGCAGACTCTGGGATCCTGCAAATGTAGTCTTGTCTTGATATGCATATGTACATGCTGTAAATATTTATTTATTCATGAGCTTGGCTATTGATGGTGGTGTGTTATCTTTCAGTGGGTTGCAAAATTCTTCTTTCCTTGGCATATCGTGGAGTCTTTGAAAGCATATTTTGACAGGGTTTTTTCAATGTCATTTGCACTTTTAGAAAGTAGGTCTTTTATTAATTTTTAGGATATTTGGCAGTGATGTGGTATGGATGGGGTAGAAATAGAAGAATGAGTTTTTTTTAAACACTGTTGCTAGGGAGAGAGGATCTAAATGCAACATTTTGGTATGCTTCATAGAACCACTAATTTGAGCATACCTGCATCTAGAATAATCTTTTAAAACTCATACACTTTTAATAAAAGTCTTAGACAAAATACAAATAGCCAAACAACAGGGCTTTCTCAGTAGCATTTTCCCTTTGCTGTCCTCATATTGCCTGTGTGTATGTTTGTCTTAATCTGATAGAGCAGCTGTCAACCTCCATATGGCAACCTGCCCACACTGACAATTTCCATTTTTGTTGTATTAACAGCAACCATCATTTTGAAAGAAGAGGTTATTGGGGCAGGGCTGAGGACTGGTATCATCATAGACTGGTGTGTAGCTGGAACCTGTGAAGAATGGTACAGAGAGCACCTACCAGCCATTAAAAACGGATGTCTCAGAGCTGAATTGTTAGCACATTGGAAAAAAAATGCATAGTAGTTTTGGCTACCAAGACATTTTTAAGCTCATCAATGAGTATGACTCTCAAATATAGGTTAGTAGGCCAGCAAGTTTTCCCTGGGGCTTATGCTTTTCTGTTTAATCACATTACATAAATTCCTTAAGGGAAGGCATGTGTCCCATCTGATTAGTTCACAGCATAACACAAATGATTATAAGAGTTTGCAGTCATGATAAACTAACCAGAAATCCCAAAGACATGGCTGACATCATCTTCATTAAAACTAAAAGAACCCAATTATTTTACATTCAATTATGCTCATTGGGAAGAAAGACCAAAAAATACACTTAACTCAGCAGAGATGGTTATATTGCATAGATCCAAAGCATATAACAAAATGCATTAATTATATAATAAAATCTTTATATCTGTTATTGACAGCTAAAATTCAAGTTAAATATGTGCAGCTGTTATTAAAGAGAAAAATGGGAAAACTGATATAAAACAAAATAGGAATGAAATATACAAATAGTAAAATTTAGTAATAAATATGTGAATCACACTTTGAGCAACTGATGCAAAGTGAACACTGACCAATCAGAGCAGGCTACTGATCAAGCAAAGGGGATAAGGTGGCCTGTGTATGCTTATACGTGATCTCATAGGTATTTAGTCTCTACATAAAGTGTCTATTAAGTCCTATAGCCTTCTCAGTTCAGATGTCCAAGACAAGAATTGCCAGGAGAAGATATTTTATAAAAAATTGAAAATTCAGAAGATCCTCTCACAACCCCTCCCCTACCTGCTTTCTTTTATAAACTACAGCAACTCTTGTCCATGTCTATCTTTGCCAAATAAAGGAAACCTCTCCGGCACTTATCTCTCCCTTTGTGAATGACTAGAATGTATTATGAGCACACACAATAGAACTGAGTTATTTTAGCTACCAGTGCACTGAAGCAGGGTAACAGAATATTCAGAAAGTACTGTTATCGACATGATTCCATCTAATACATTCTCAATTAACTGGCACTTTATTGGATTTTTTTGAAGTGTTTTGGACCTTAAAATTTGTAATAAGTTTTTTAACCATTTAATTTTGCTTATTAGCTGAAAGTCCATTATTATGCAATGGCTACTGAAGTTTTAGCCCAGTTATAGAAACTAATAAGAATTTTGCTTTGTATTGGTAATTGTCTTGTATAACACACTTTATAAAATTGCTTGTTAGTCTATAAGAAATAAACAATTCACTAATAAAATATGAACATTTTACTGATGCTTATATTTTAATACAAACTGAATTAGCTGAAAGTTTCCTTATTGGACAATGTTGTCTTTAACATTTTCCCTAAAATATACCTCTGCAACTTTCCTAATCCTGCACTCTAGATCAAATATCCTTCAGTTGTACCTTGAAAGCACTGTTTCATTTCTAAAAGTATTTAGATATAGACACTTGTCAGTCTTTACTGTGCTTGGTCATTTTATATGTTTCTGAATTCTTGTTTACCACTTTGTAAGTGTTTTGAAGAGACCTTTGCTAAGCATGCAGTCTTCTACCTAATAGACACTCAATAAATGGTTGGTGAATGATCAAAGTATAGTATATAAAAACCAGAAACCTGGAGAGATGTCTTAGAAATTGAGAGCACTGGCTACTCATAAAGAGGACTCAAATTTGGTTCCCAGCACCCACATAGTAGCTAACAACCATTCAAAATTCCAATTCTCAAAGATACAACACCCTTTTCTGGGCACCAGGCACACAAATGGTATACATACATACAAGCAGGCCACCACACAAGCATGTGAAATAAAAGTTAAAAATTTTTGAAACAAAATCAGCCTGTTAAAAGACCACTTTTTATAGTTAGGGGCTAATTACATACTTCTCACTATGAAACAATGCATTAAAATGAGAGCTCTGTCATTTCAATTCATATTTAACTTTACTTATAAAAGTATGAACTTATTAGATAAATTTTAAAAGTCTGAAAAATTCTGTCAGTCTCACAAAAAAATACTGAAGTTATAAAAAAGAAACATTATTCAAAAGTAGATCATAATGTGAGATAAATAATGTGGAAATAAATATATAAGTATTCATGAAAACTTTAGGATGTTCTTTGTATTATGTAAAATTATTTTTTCTTCTTTTGTTTGGTTAAATTAATCTCATTCTGTAAACAATAAATAGACTTAATATTTTCTTTACCAAGAGCTTAGGATCAAAATTTGTAGCCAAGTCTGAAATGAACAGATCTAAACAAAATAATAATAATAAAAACTATTGAGTATTTTTATGTGTATTAACTACAAAATGTACTTAATAACCACCAAAGATATGTTGTCAAAATTGATCACGTTCTCTAGTTGATCAGTTCAACTAAATCAATGCACATGGCAGTTTGATAATGAAACATTGTTTCTTGAGGATCGTGTTAGTTATTTTTTGGTACTGTGATAAAGCAACATGACCAAGGGAACTTAAGGAAAGAAGACATTACTTGGCTTACAAGTAGGGATGAGTCCATTATGGTGGTGGCTGTAGAGTGGCATGGCAGGGGGCAGCTGGAGCAGAAGGCAGAGCACTCAAATCTTCAAGCAGGCACAGGAAACAAAGAGCCTAATTGAAAGTGGGCAAAGTTATGAACTCCCAAAAACACAACCACCATGGTTCCTCATTCAAAGCCACACCTTAAACCTCCCAAAACAGTGCTATCAACTGAAGACAAAGTGTATACAAATATTTGGAGCCAATGGGGAAGCATTCTCATTCAAATTTTTAAAAAGATAATAGACATATTGAATGTGGATATTATTTCCCATGTACTTCTTATCGATAACCATGTTAGGCTAATTTTTATTCAATTTCATTGTTTCACTTTTAACCTAAAATTTTCTATGTGTTATATACTTGTAATGAATGTATGTTTATTTCCTTATAACTAAAATATGGGATTTCATATATTTACCTAAATGTGTTATTGCTCAGATGTGTGAAAGTCCTATCATGCATGTGTGTGTGTGTGTGTGTGTGTGTGTGTGTTTGTTTGTCTACCCACTAACATACTCTATTCTTCACCTAAAAATTCCACCTAAAAAATAAAACATTTAGTAATTCAATGAGGAAGATATTGAAGAGATTAAAAAGTGCAGTGAATTAATAGTAATGAAATATTCGAGATATATTACTGTTGGGGTTAATAATTCTGTATTTAAAATATTGTCAGCACTTCCATTATAAGCTACAATTGCAAAGATTTTACAAACTAACCATAAAAGATTTGCCTCTATGTGGATCATGAATGACATTTCCTTTTTGTCTAGTTTTAGTCTCATTTTCTTAGTTTGAAAACTGTAAACTTTCAACCTTCAAATTATTTGAACATTAAGAAAATAGAGGGGAGGGATTATAGTTTTTTTGACATGTTTTATTCTTTGAAAACAAATTATCATTTCAAAACAAATTTTAAAAATTTGAGTTTATAAGATCTTTGAAGTCAATTGAAGTATATATGAATCAAATATAAAGGTTGATTGCATTTAGTGGGAATTTTTAGCTGTAAAGAATTTTTCTTTGATTAAGAAGCCAAGGCTATTCTAACAAAAAGAATTTTGATAAAGAAGAAAAATAAGCAAACTGCATATAAAGGCCTTGGCATTTCCAGAACAAAATATCTTAAAGTATCCAAGCTGTCACGAAAGTTGTAATTCAGCCACTCAACTGTCCAGATCGTTATGGCCACCTTCTTCCAGGAACATCATCTAAGAAACGTATCTGAAGGATCAAAATTCCAAACTCAAAATGTGAAACTCCCATCAAATATCCAAAGTCTTTAACTAGAACCTTAGTTGATTCAGAGAAGAGTATGTGGTTGCTGATTACACTTTGAAAATTCTTATATGGCTGAAGTTTGATCTCTTAAGCTAGCAAACTTACAACAGGTACAGATGTCTACCCTCAAAGCTCTTGCAATTTATTACTCTTGAGATATTCTTCCTTGGAAAGGGACATTTCTTTCCATTTAGTAGAGATCTTCAACTAACTGAGCAACTGCAATGTTAAAAACTAAAAGAAGTTGCAGTTGGTATAATTTCAGGGAGGAAAGTCACGAATACCCAAATTATATTCTGTATTTATCTCCTTCGTGCTATATTAGTCAACTTAGAATAAAACTTCTTAGTGCCCTCATTCAATCCATTCTTCAGTCATTTATTAACTTCTCAGTGGTGCATGAATTTATACATGTTCATGTTCCTGCTTTTCCACTTATGCTTTTTTAAAAGTCTTTTGTTTTTCAGAGTTCAGAAATTATTGCATCTCCAATTAATGAAATATCAATTGAATTTACTATAATTTATATTTATATTGAAATATAAATTTAAAATAATCTACCTAATTTTGTCATATATTGTAAAGACATAATCTAGTTAACAGTTTAGAACACCAGGTTAGAGGAGAGATAGTTTTGTCAGCTAACTTCTTTTATCCAACATATAGCTTATACATAATTGATTTAATTTGGAATTTGAAGTAGAAATAATTTTATATGATGAGATTAAACTAATGCCAGTCAGGTTTGCTTGTTACTTTAATGTACTTTCAGTTATTTCTAAATTAAAAGAACAGGTTGCCGTCAAAAAAAAAGTTGATGCAAGAAATTAAGCCTACTGTACATATTTCAGATTTCAATTTGTAATGGAGTCTTTTAGAGATAAATGGGTTATTAATAGGTTGTTACAACAACAAAACTTTGTAAATATTGAAACTATGTTTAGTTGAATGATTATGCTTGAAACTCAATCTCTCTATAAAATATCTAGTTAATAGCTGAATTCTTTCACATAGAGTAAATAATCCCTAGGTAATTTCCAGAAAATATTATTAAAAAGTCTTATAAATTTATTTTGCAGTGTAAGGTTTAGAAATTTATGTCTTCTCTGTATTTATGAAGAGTTAACAACATAAGGTGTTAGGACATATCCTGTATATACTGAGGAGAAACTCTTTCATGTCAGTGTCAAAAGCTTTCATGAAAGAAGTGGCTATCAACCTGGAAACACACGATCATCTTCTGGAGACGAGGGAACATCATAAACTACCTAAAGTAACAGTTAACAGCCGTTTTTGTTTTTTTTTTTTGTTTGTTTGTTTTTTTTGTATTTTTGAGACCTGGAACTCACTAAGTAGACCAAACTGCCTTGAATTTTCAGAGATATACCTGCTTCTGGGATTAAAGCACATGTCCTAATGCCTGGCACCAATAAAGTGTTTCTGGGGAACCACGGGAGGCATAAGTGAAGTGTTTTCCACAATGCACAGAGGACTGAGGATTGCTTCTGGCTGAATAGCGTGGATTTTCATTTTTCAAAAAAGAATGTTTTTCTCCTGCTTGTGAATGTCCTGGATCTCTGCAGAAATACATGCAGAGATTTGGATTGGAGGTTGTTGGATACCAAGTATGGTGAGTTCGACTTGATGTAGGGTTAGCTGGGGGCATTTAATTGATCATATCCTTCCACCCAAGTTCACCAAACATATCATGAAAGTAATTTGTGCATCTAAAGTGGAATAAAAAATACCATAGTGCTAGTAAAATATATGGGTACGTATTCTATACTAACTGTGAATACCTGGTACAGAAGGAAACTAAGCCATTGGATCCACTCAGCCAGCATCAAATAAATGTACCCAAGAGAAACTTCCAAGTGATCAGAGCATACAGGCACAAATGTATTTTTGTTTAAAAAAGACTCTCTGCCTATGTGACAAATTTAGTATGCGCTATTACATTAAATAAAACTTTTCCATCAAAATTATTTACTTTGCACCAAATTTTTAAATAATTTGTATTACTACCATAAAACATTTGTGTTAAAATTTGAATTAGTGATAAATGCATCTATAAACAGTTTATAAATAAGCCGTATTTATGCTGCTGCATTGAATTATTTTCATGTGTAAATTATGTGGTTTCCTTCGCTTACCAGTTATAAAATATATTTTGAAGACGATTTATAATGTTAATACGATGTAACTTGAAGGCACAAATATATCTGTTCTAAAAAGAGTTCCTCATATTATAATTAAGTTATTGGATGATATTTAAGATTTACTCTTATATTTCAAATGCCATATAAGAAACACACACAGACACACACATATAATTTTGTGCATCTGTTTGACGAATCCTAGGCAAATGAGCGGTATAATCATGAAATAATTTATAAATGAGACCTTTTTTTTCCCAAAGGAAAATCCTAGTTAATAATAATATTTAAAGAATGAGATGAAATTAATGGAAATAAGTTTTACTTGTACTTTTAGTATGCCTTCAATTACTTGAAAGGAACACCAGCAGCAAATAAATCATCGGTATGCAAAGAAGATTCATTTTTGTATGTTCTATAGTAGCTTAAGTTCTTTTAATGTTCATGCTGTTTTCAGTGTTATGTAGATATATTAATAATACAATTAGAAAAACTTTCTAGCATGGTCACTCACTTGCTGAACTTCCTTGGGAATGCCGTCAAACTTTAGAGAAGCACTGAAATTCCACTCATATCTCTGTAATTGATGAAACAAAAATTGAGGTATTTATTTTGACTTCTGTGAGTCCAAGATTCTAAAACTAATGTGTTTGTTTGGAGCAAGTTATATAGTATAAGAAAAACAAGTAATGATAGTTTAGGAATTTTTTATTCAAAAAATAATAGTATTCTGAAATAAGCCAGGTTGTGTAGCACAAATCTGTAATCTCAACAATTGGGATTTAGAAGTAGGAGATTTAGAAAGCCAAGGTCATTCTCAGCTACACATACATAATTTGAGAATATTCTGGGCTACATGTGTGAGACCATGTCTCAATATAAAATCTAAAAGCCTTTTGGATGATTACTGAATTTATTGAGTACTTCCTGTATAAGACCATTGTACCAGCACTTTATTTGATTAATGTTATTTACTCTTATGTCTACACCAAGCATTACTTTTACTTCATAACTTGAGTAGCCAAACCTAAATCTTGTTACCCCTTCATTTGAATTCATCAATCTATATTTTAGGCTCATTATGTGTGTATAAATACTACTTACATTTTTTTGTTTTGTTTTTTAGCCAAGTAAAATGCAGCCATGACCCATTTCATAGATAAACGAAACACTAATAACACACATGGTTCAAAATAAAGGCAATTGTATCACCATTAGAAATATGTTTGGAGAATATTGGGAATGCAGAAAAAGCAAAACAACGTAATTGTTAAAAATCACATAAGATACGCTTAGGCATCTTGGAGATTATGATTTCCATATAGTATATATAAAATTGGAGCATTTGCAAGGGCAAAATTGGAATTGAATGAGCCAGGTCCAAAACCAGATGGCAAGGAAAAGTTTCAAGCTGTTCCATGTGGAAATTGATTTTTAGATTTCCACGTGGTACAAGTTCAAATTAATTTTAAACTTTTAATTTTTCATATGTATCTTTATGACTCCTAGTACACACTTCCTTGTCTGTCTTGTTGCCAGTGATTCTAAAATCAGCATCAAACAGCTTTTTCACTCTAAGTTAAATACACAAAGAACAGCACTTATCTGTGTGCGTTTTGAATTCTGCTTAATAAAACTTTAAAGAGATAAGAAAATTCCTTTCCCCCCACTTCAGGGTCACTATTTGTCTAAATAGTAGATAAAACACTGAGAAATGGTGGAAATTCTGTGGAGAATCACAATATAGCTTCTATAAAATTTTCCAGTCATCATCACATCTGAGAGGTATGGGATACTTTTAAGCCTCACACCACAGTAAACATTCATGTTCCTGGGGTGTGTTGTCTGTCCCTACCAGAATCCTACCGAAAGGAAGAGAATAAAGTTTGAAAGTTGGGTACTTATGGAAGTACTCTAAGATGTCAAGAGTTAACCACTGAAAATGAAAATGAAAAAAAAAAAATAAGGCCACTTCTCTAACTTCACAAACCATAAGGAATGAATCAGTGTGTGGCCCTTGAGGCATGGCGTGTAGTGCTTTCCTGAAAGAAAGATGTGAATATTTTTGCAGTGAGGACTTAGCTAATGTGGTTTCCTGTGTTTTCACTTAAATGGAAAATAAAATTTATTTTTCTTAAAAAACTGCACAGCTGCTAATTTAGGATGGTTTCTAAGTAATTTGTTGATTTCTGATATTTGTATTTTAGAATATCACAAGAGCTTAGTCTTATGAATCGCAACTATTGCAGTGTCAAAAGCAAAACAGATCTAGTTAGTATATATGGTCAGTCCTTGTACTATCAATTAGATTGAATTTACAAAATGATGCAATTCTAGATGAGTATCTGGCTAAGTTCACAAAATAATTAAGAATTTGAGGAAGGAAAGCTTCATTTACTATTACTCGCCAATAATTTCCTTAAATTTATTTTGAAAGTAACTTAAAATGTCATATCTAAAGGCATGGGCATGTTAGGTAACAATCTGTGCAGGAATACTGAGGTTGGGTAAAGCCCAGATGTCATTGATGATTGTTTGTACATGAATTGGTATTTAAAACAAACTGGTTAATGTTGAATCAGTTTTTACCATGCTTTGCTATGTATTGTATTGGCTATACAGAGATATCACAGTAAAATTAAAAATTAAAAAGTCAAAATCTTAAACCTATTTTGATATTGTTGATAGAAGTATCCAGTGATCAAATATAACCTCAGAAACATTTAGAATTTCATTGGGAAGTAAGCACAATTGTGCCTTGATCAAAAGGAAATGACATAAGTTTAAATAACAGCACCAAAGAAATCTAAGTGCATTTAACTTATGACTTATTCAAAAGTTAGTCAAAATCCAATTATTCTGAAAATGAAAGTATTGCGTAAAAAACTCAAAAAAAGGAACTACGTGCCTTTAAAGATAATTTCAAGTGCAATGGGCAAATAATAAAGACATACTGGAAATAATAATTTTTAAAATTAATTTTAGATGGTATTGAATATTTTCTTATTCAATTTGTTTGGTTTTGGTAGATAGCCATTCTCAGAACCTGTTAGTAATTATCACAACAGCTTGGTGGAAGTTAGATCCTAACTAAGTTTAAGGCCTCCAATCAATCGATTCATTTAAAAGTAACAAATATCAATGTAGAATCACGGGAACAGAGAAGTTTTAGGACAACAGAGACAACAAAATCCAATTACATTCCCTTTTCATGAGAATTGTCACATTAATCCTGTCCCCTAAGAGTGATCATTTTAATCCTGTCCAGGACTTGCTTTGTGATATTCACATATATGCATATAGTTTGAAGATGCTATATACATATATATGTATATATGTATATATGTAATATGTAGGTGTGTAAATGTACAAATATACAAATGGAAGCATTCACATAATTGCAAACATATATTACATAATTCACTCACATAGTACAAAATATGCACTTACTCAAAATTATTAGATCTAAAATGTGCATTGGGTATATAGTATGTAGTGTATGTAATTGTATTTATTTATTTATTATGCATTATATTCTACATACAGTTTTATCTCATTTTCTTTTTATTATCTTTCCATTTTTCTAATGCCATTAATATCTTTGAGTATGAATCTGAATGTTCTTTTGGGAAATATAGAAGCTGAATTATTGTTTCAAAAGACATGATTACTTCAAGATTCTTGATTCATAATGCTATTGAATAATGAATAACATTGAATAATGGGATATGTTTATATTCTAATTCAAATTACATTTGAATGCAATTAGTTAGCTTTTCTTCCCCATTACCAAAGGCCCCTCAAAATCTACTTAAGTTAGTAAGGATTTTAGCCAGGTCTGATAGTGCACACTTTTGATCCTAGCACTCAGAAGGCAAAGACAGTTGAATCTTGGTTAGCTGAAGGTCAGCCGGGAGTTCCAGGCCAACCAGGGCTGCATAATGAGACCCTGCCTCAAAAAGAGAACCAAACCAAAACAAAACAAAACCTAACAGCAAAAACAAGAGAAGATAGGTAATCATTATTCCAGCCCATGGTGACTCATGATTTCTTTCCAATAGGCTTTTAGGAAGTCACAGCATTATGGTACAGCATTTGCTGAAGGAAGTTACTTACTTTGTGGCAGCTTGAAGTCCAAAAGATACAAAGGCAAGACAAGTCTGAGGATGAGATATACCCTTCAGAAGCATATACTACCAACCAGTCAGCCCCAATCTTCCACATTTTCCATCACCACCCAACATTCTCTTCAGTTATGAATCCATCAATAAATTCATCCAATAGCTATGTCACTGTGCTCGTAACCCAATGTCTTTTCCAAAGCTCCAGCTCTGATTATTACATTATGTACTAAAGCTGAGTCTTCAGATGACTTTTCATAGCTCCAGTACAACAAATGTATAAAAGGCATTTGACAAACTAACAAGTTACTTTTAATTTGATATATAGTATACCTTATTTTAATTTAAATTTCATAATAGTTTACATGAGTTAGTACATTTACATATTTGTGTTCATAAACCATATAGACCTTATAGTTTACACTATTTTTAATTTTTGTATTTAAAATGAATTTCATTAATTTTCTTTCCAATGAATACATGAAGAAACATACTTTCAAATTTGAGAATGGTAAAGAATTAGGTAGTTAGGATTTTTTTAAGCCGTGTCAGAATTCATAATTATAAAACATGGAAATTATTCTTAAAGTTTGTTCTCTTTATAAAAAAATTAATAAAATATTTCACATAGTAGAAGTAAATGATGGGCTTCAAAGTTGATCCTATCATGAGTTAGTGCATAAATATAAGTATTTTAATTTAATTCTGAGTAGCTAAATATCATTGGCATCATTTTATGTAAATAAAATTCCAATTTAAGAAGGCAATATGTGAATGTCAAATGTGGAGATAGTTTTATACCATGATTACAATCATATACCATGAAGATTTGGGAGAACACAGCCTGGATTTCATGATTTTTTTGGGAATTAAATATGTGGCAATTTTTAAAAAATAAGATAAAGTAAAAAAAAATACTGAATTAGCCTTTACAATGGAGGGGGGAAGTTCACCTTTTCCATATTGGGGAAGTAGGCAACAATGTGGGTTCTTTGACATGCTTACATGCGGCCTGAAAGTGGGAAGGAGATGAAAAGGGAGATGAAAAGGGCAGAAAAGAAAAAAATAAAATAAAACATCATTTGTCATTATAGGTAGAGGTGCTTAAAGAAATCCTGGATTTCAGATCAAATAATGTCCATGACAGCAATGCATTAGAAAATTATATGTCTATTTGGGGACATTGTTACTTACTTTCACTAGAAATTTTAGCAGAATTAAATCTTTATTATGAAGATAAATAATCTCTATGTTTCCTTCCAACCCTCAGGTTGTATTGGTATATGAAATGAAAATAAAGATTCTTGTAAATATGTCACTAACTAAACTGACGATATAGCCAGAAATTTTAACTGTGGTAATTTAATATATTGAGAGCAGTCCATCTTTACATATTAACAATGATTTTTCAAAAGTTACTTTTTTCTAAGATTGTTGGCTAGTTTTTTTTTTTCATATAAAATGCAGCATAACACTAATTGCCATGAATCTCCAATCTCATAATAAATGAGAAGAAACCAAACTCCAAAAGAGATGACTGACTGATCAGGAAAATTGTCTTGCCAGAATGCCATAGCCACCAAAGTAGACAAACAACCCCAGAGATCATAGAGTTAAACTGCAAAGTCAGTGCAGGTTAAATGCAATGATTGTATTTTATTTAATCTCAGACCCTAGCAGGATGGTATAATTGGCCAGATCATGTCACATGGGCTACAATGATGGACACATGACAAAGAGTAGTTGTCAGTTAGTGATAAGGACCTATTTCGTTTCTCATTTGACTTGAAGGAACAATGCAGAAAAAAGAGCAGGATTATGTTTTTGGATTTATGTGCTCAGCAAGGATTACCAATAGTTGATTTCATAATAGACTGTTGTTTCAAAATTAATAGAATTATTAACCCATATTCAAAAGTAGTTTCCTGAGCTGGAGACCTTTTCTTGTAGAGGTACAGAGTTTTATTCCTAGGACCCATGTCTGGCTACTCATGACCATCTGTAATTCCAACTCCAAAGGATCTCATTCTATCTACTGGCCACCACAAGGACCAAATCACAAGTGCACGCACACACACTCACACACACACACACATACATACACACAAACACACACACATCACATACACACAAACAACTACATACACCATGTAAACATAAAAATAATCGTTCATGCACAATATACAATGTGCTTCCACAGCACTTAATCTGGAAACTCGAGTATGAAAACAGGCGTTCTAAATCAAGAATTGCATTAACATATTCTTACATCAATGAGTGTGTATTTAATATCATGTATAAAGGTGGTTATCAAATAATACAGAACATGTGAAAATTGAAGATTGAACCAAAATGGATAATGTGAAATAGAAACTAGTTACAATAAGTTGTCAAATCTTCAAACACCATATGGCCTAGGAAAGAACATAATATAATGCACTGTTATTTGTATTTGGGGACAAAATAAAGGCACAGTCAATTAAATTCAAGAGTAAATAAATCTCATTATCAATCAAAGGCAGCATAACAGAAGACATTGTTGCTATAAGAACATTGGATTTTTTATGACTTCCTTGAAATAAATATTTTTATAGCACTAAGAATTGTTTCTTGATAGCAGTTAACATGCCTGCATGCAAACTTAAGCATCCAGATGTTCTATTTTCGTTTCTGCTCTTCTTGCTGTGTCACTTGACAATGTCTCAGTATTCAGTTTTATCACAGAAATGTGACTGGTAGACACATTTTCCCCATTCTGGTTTAATAGGAAGACATTTAAAAAAATAATGATAATATTGAAAGTTAGTGTTTCAGAACCTAAATATAATCCTGTTTCTCATAATATTTGTAACAAAGAAAAATAAGAGATCACCTTTAAGACTAATTCGGGTGAACACAGTAAGGTCTGAATTTCAACAGTCCTTCCTCATAGAAATTCTATTTTGAGTGACTAGATCTCATCAATTCATTTTGGTATTACATATAAATGAAAATACCAAATGTCTTTTCCTTTGTCAGTGAAAAAGTAGTTTACACTTAACAAATGGTCTAGTGCTGTCTATTTGGAAGCTTCATGACATATGAAAGCCGTTGATGAGGTACAATTTGTTGTGGGTTTGCATCTGATTGATGGTTTACTATCTACCACAGACTCATCTGCGGTGGTATTCCTATAATAAATGTTCATCACTCGACAGTGCTAAATGTGCTCTATCTAAATCATTCGTTACTTATAACAAGTTTCAGCATGTATGAATCAAATGTGGTTTATAGTTGGCTTCACCAGGATTTATCATTTTGAAGCTCTTCTACCACTTCAAAAGGAGTAAGTAAAATACAGATTCCTTTGAATATGTGTGAATCTATAGGTGGCCATGTGCAGAGAAATCATTAACAATATAACTATTAAGATATTACATAGACTAATAATGGTAAAATGTGATTTTAAAACATTTTTCTGCTTCTAAATGTAAAAGTTGTATATCATATAATGTTAGAACAAACATTAGCAAAATAAAGGATAATTAGGATAATTTTAGAAACTAAACATTCAAGACCATTACAAGAGACACTTCATTTCCAGAAATTAGGAATGACTATAATTCAAATTATAACTCTCTCTGGTTGTACTCAGAGTCTGCCCCTTACACACTAGCCTCTGTTTTTTATATCTATTTTTATATCTATCTTCACTCCTGATCAATCAAACTTTGATCCCATTTGATTTTCTTTCTTTAGAGCTTTTGCCCTATCTCATTTCTTCTATGGATCTAAATTCCTCGCTGCTTGGTTTTAACGCTTTGATTTGACCATCTCAGCCCTTGGTCCTTGTCAAGTGATAGCTGGCATCCCTCAGCATATACTAAAGTACTCTCATGGATCTCAGCTCTGAGGAAGATTAGAACACAGTATTTGTGTTCATTTCATATACTGTCTGAATTTTAAAACTAATGGAAAATTTATTGTCATATGTATATTTACTTAATTAAAATATTTGAGATTATTTTCATAGTGACAAAAAATGAAAACCAAGAAGCACAGTTTTTATATATTGAATCAACATCTGATGTTACACGTAGCCTGAAAACCATTTTTACATTTCATATGTGAAAAAAATTGAAACAAAACTTCTTTCTAGCCTATATGAAAACAGTCACATTTAGATGAACTGATGGTTTTATCTCTGCAAATAACCAATGCTAATATTGAAAGGTGGTTTACTTTATATTTTCTGTAAATTGTTTATGTGAGACCTAGAAGTTCTGATTCAAATTTGGAACCATTCTCATACCTGTTCAGTTATTATGCACAAAGTAACATTTTAAAAGGATCAGCATAAATTAATCTAAAATCCTTCCTTTTTGATTGCTGATATAGAAAAACAGAAGAGGAAACCACCTAACATATACAATGTGTTTACTTTCTCATATTTCCAAACTGCTTCTTCCAATTTATTTATACCTCCATTTGCTCTCAGAATGCCACATATGTAGATTATATATATATAAAACAATTTGAGTAGGTAAAAGCTATTTTCATATTTCTCAAACTATTTCCTATTTATATGATCCTGAAGTAAAAATTCAGAGAAAAGTGTTTACATTCTACCTAAGTGAGAATAATTTGCTACTTTCTATCTCTCTGTACTTTCATAAAAATTTTTTTGGAGTGTGGAAGTTATTGAGCAAATGAATGGCTATTAATACTCGGTGAACTCTGCTTACATTTTATAGGGAAGAAAGCATCTGAAGCAAGCAACTAACAAATGGAGGAAATATCTAGATGTTAGGTCAATCATCTCACACTCAGACTGCTCATTTTGAGTAACAGCAAAGAAAATGGCAATAAGAGTCTCATGAGAATTATAATAATTTATTAGGTTATAGATAATGAAAATCAACAGTAAAAGAAAGTGATTCACAAATATTTTAGTATATGTAACCTCAGAACTATAGCATTGTTAAACTAAAATAAATGATTGAGTGTATCTTATAGAATGATAATAGGCACTTATAGTCATAATCCTGATATCCCTCATGTAATATTACGAAGTCAATGACATGATGAGGATAAGAGCTTGTCGGAAAAAAGACCACATCATTAAGTAGTTACTTTATCAATACATTTTTGCTCATTATTATTAGAATATATCAGGAATATTTAATGAAAAAACATAACTTGAAAAGACATACTGTTGACAATTTGGATTCTTTCTTCCATGTAGATATCTGTGCACTTTTTATACTTGAAATCATACTTTAAAACTGATTATAGGGGCTAAAGAGATGTCTCAGCAGTTAAGAGCACTGGTTGCTCGTGTAGAGAACTTGGATTTGGTTTCCAACATCCACATGGGGGCTAAACAACAGTCCATAGCCCCAGTACCAGAAAGTCCAGTGCCATCTTCTGCCTTCCGTGGGCACTGAACACACATGGTATACTTACATGTAGGCAAAGCAAAGATATACACTTTTTAAAATTTAAATTAACCTTCAGGCTGGGAAGATGGATCAGTGGTTAAGGGAACTGGCTGTTCTTACAGAAGATCTGGGTTCAAATCTCAGTATGCATATGGCAGCTTACAAACGTCCTTAACTCCAGATCCAGGAGATCTGATGTCCTCTTCTTACTTCTGCTTCACTGTAGTACATTTTTGCACTTACATACATGCAGACATAACATTCATTCACATAAAATAAAGTTAAATATATTTTTAAACTTAACTTTCAACTTTATACCCTGAAGTTTTAGTTAAATTAAAAAATGGTACTCTCATAGGGCATGAGGGTGCACACTTTTAATCCCAAAACTTTGGAGGCAGAGACTGGCAGATCTCTGTGAGACTGAAGCCTGCCTGGTCCCCACAGCATGATCTGAGTTAGGTGTGACTACAGGAACTCTGTCACAAAAAGACCAATAGAAAGGTACTTTTCTTCCTAAAGATGTAATTTTTAATGATTACATAATACTCCACAGTATGAGGAAACTCTAATATTCTTAGATGTTTTCTTCTTGATAATTAATTTGAATAACATACAGTGTTATTTTCACATTGTCTCCCAGAAAATACATATTCATGCTTAGCACAGACATCACAATCTATGTCTTAAAAAAAAACCAGATAAATATCTCCAGCAGTAGAAAGACTAAGCCAGTATTTGAGTATTCTGGAAACCAGCTGTGCTTTAGACTCCTTTGGAACTACATTAAATGGCCTAAAATGCAACCATCATATACTGGGTCCAAGTAGATCACTGAATAAAGTTAAGGATAGGACAAAAGGGAAAGCAGCTATGAATTTGCATGTCTATATACAGAGATCACGTATAATATGATCATTCATTTCCTATGTGACAGTTCTATAATTATAGTAACGAAAATGCAGCAATCCAGTCTCTCTATTTGGAGACAGGGAACCAGATAGAAAACTGTCAGTATGGAAAAATTGAAAAGATGGATAGTGGTGGATAAAAGCAGTCTTCTGGGCTTACTCAACTCTCAGTCTAATCGTGCTTCTTGTCTAGGAGAATCTTGTAAAAAATTTAATTAAGCTATCATTAAAATTTCCCTTTCTCACCAACTTCAGCCAAGGTGCTACTCAGATCTGCTAACCCTTCCAGGCCTCTGCCTCTAAGGTATTCTGAGTTTTTACTTTATCTCCAAGTTTCTCCCTAAATCACATATTAGTTATTTTTCATGCAAGTTGACAAATAAAAAATGTCTATTTTGGATTAATAAATGTAACAAAGTTCACATCATCAAAATAGACCTGTACCTTGCTGAAATTGGGAAAGTGAGGTGAAAATTAATGAACTTTTAGAAAACACCTGAGACAGGCTGATCATAATAGAGCTCTTGATATGTTTTTAGTTGAATATCTTAAAATGTTGTTTTGCAACTTAAAACTAGAGATATGTTTGAGTTTACTAAAATCAATTGTACAAGTGAACATTTACATCTAATTTTGCATTTAATGAGTTGTTATTTCTGAACATTTCTTGATCCCTCATATATATTTCGATTTCAAATTCTATTCAGGACATCTTAGATGTTTTTTAAATTTATTTAAATATTATATTAAAATCATATCTTTTTAGGATTTCTATGTTATGACTGTTATTTGCCCAAAATAGCATGTTTGGAATAAAATGAACAGCAATTACTGATACATCTGACTGCATCGACTTCTGCAACATACTTAGGTAGGAGATTCAATTTAAATGATATGCTTCAAATATTTGCTAAAGGATTTTGACCCACAGAATATGTCCAAATTAGAAGACATGTGCTTCCTTAAAGTATTTGTCATAAGGTTTAGGTGAAGCCATATGCTGTTCATAGATATATCAATTGTTTTGAAATGTTATATTATTAATTGATCTGAGAGAGCATATTTCACTTTGAACAATTCAGAATGAAGCATGATACTTATATTCTGTGTATAAATTTTTTAATTTATACACTATTCCTTTAAGTTTAAACACCATGGTTATTGTGCTTGGCAATTGCAGTCTGACTTCTTATGCATTTAAGTGAAATTCTGGAGGACTTCACTTCTTAAATCTAAGAGTACATAATGTGTACTATGTGCAGTGTTACATTTGAGATTAATTTATCCGGAGTCCTTTCATGTCCTTTTGGGGAGTGTACATACTTATTAACAGTCGTAACATTTTACGTGCTCAGAGAAGTTAATTTGTAGGGAATTGGAAGTTTCTAATATTTGTGTTTGCAATACATGTATAATAGTGTATCCATATTTTAAAGTTCAATACAAATTTTTTTTTTACTATATATTGTCTGGGAGAAAATTGTCTGTTTTGTATAAAGAGGTGATGTATGATATTAGTATCATAGGCTTTACAATGCTTCCAAGTTTTCCTGGAAACTGTTATATAAATTACTAACTACAAAACCCTAATACCAAAATTAAACTAATAAAACCAATGACATATAACAAAAGATAAACATACAGCCAAAAGTTCATTGATTGCACAGTTGCACTGATTGATTTTACTAATAGGGCAAAAATATTTTAACATATAAAGAGTAATTTAAACAACTGTATAATAATCTATGAAGCAGACTCAAAGTGGACAGCTATCTATTTACCAGATCTTAGCCTTTAATCAAGATAATTCTATTCATTTTCTGTTACCTAAACACTTCCAGATAAATCGATACCAAACATTTCACATCCTTGACAATATTTAGGGATGCTTGTTTGTCTCGGACATAATATTTGAACCAATCCTGATGTCAACCTAGCTAGCTCACGGATATATTTTCTCACCAAAATAAAAGGTGTGAGCAAATATATAATGTAAAATCTAAGGTACTGAAGCCTTGAGTCTATGCTGTTGAGTATGGGTGATTTAAAGCGAATAGATTATTTTGGCAGTATATAAGCATTTAACTTCAGGAATCACATGCTAGGCCACAAAACATATTATGATTTAAAATTATTATATTTCTTCTCAATTTAGAAGGAACATTAGTTTGATGTTTAGAAAAGCCAAGCAAGAAGTCATTCACTGAAAGTGATTGTTAGCATCTGTTGATGGATAACAACCATGTCAATGTTACAAATTAAATGCAGTTTTCCTTTTTGTTAAAAAATGCATTGATTATGCTTTCGGCACTGAGTAAGCAACTATCAGACTCAGGAGCTTGCCGCCATCATTACAGCACAGAAGTAGTATTGTGTGGAATGCACTTAATGAAAATTCTTGAGGATAAATCTGTTATATGAGAATTGATAATAAAACTAGAGCAAAGCAATAATTTCTTTTATTTTTGGTTATTAGGAGTATCTGTCTTATTAAAGGTGTTCTCTCCCCTTAAAGACAATTAGCTATATTGATATATTTTCTATAGGTTAAACTCTTCCAATCATTTATTGTAATCTTTAGTTGGAAAATATACTCATAACTGAGGATATTGGTCTTTAAAAGTAAATTATCAGAAATATTACAATAACAAGCATATACCAGCTAATGGAAGTGAGAAGACTTCAGAATTTTAGGGGCTTACCTACTCAGGTCACCTTCCATTGCTAAAGTTCTCTGTTCCATGCAGTGTCATGGGTCAAGTACAGCTTAGAGATTTTTTTCTTGTTGTGCATTTGTTTGTTTTCAAGGATCCAGATAGAACTAAGGATGCAAAGATATTGCTTTCAAAATTGCATAAAATTAAACAAAGAAAAATATATCTTTGAGGCATTTTATGCCCTATAAAGTCTATACTATTTGCCATGAATCCTTTTAATAATAATAATAAAAACATTCATTTGCTTTCTAGATCCCCAACTTGATCATTTATATGAGTTCAGTTGATATGACAAGAGAGAAAATGCCTGCTGAAATAACCAGAAAATTCCAGTGGTTCTGCAAATTGTCTGTGACTTTCATGAACCTTCCTTTCTTCAGAACTCAGTCATTTAATTACCTGGCTATAACTAACAAAGAGGTAGTTGGGGAATGTGTTTGTACTGGTTGATAAGTAGAAAAGGGTCAAAGGAATATCTACGTATTTCTGCTATATTTCAAATGTGATAATTGACAAGTGCATTAGCCAAAGATGATGCAGCACTACATGCTGAAAAATTATTTTTAGAACAAATATTTTGCTCTGCGGAAGGCATTCAGCATATGCTAACTCTATATTTCCATTCATCTGGGTGAGTAAAGCTCCTTTTCCACATCAAGTTATATAGTGCCTATAACAGAAATCCACACTTTGGTTCAGCGTTTGCTGATCATCTTTCAATAGTACTCAGTCCAGTCATATTCACTCCATGTGGCCTAAAATCACCCACACTTCCTGTTTACTTACTCTTACAGTTTTACAATATGTCCTGCACAGGCTCCTGAGTTTGAACACTTAGTCCCTGGCTGGTGGTGTCATTCTGTGAGCTAGTGAAGATTTTGAACACAGTTCCTAATTGACACAGGTAGAGCCCAGACCAGATCATGAGGCTAGAGGGTTAGAGTTGACTTAGTATCTACTTTCTGGTTGGCCTTGGAGATGTAAGCAAGCAATACAGTGATTTCTTACTTTCAGGGAGAAGAGCTGTTCCCACAGTTTTGCCTGTTTTGTGTCTGACTATGAGCCAAAATAAATCACTTTCCCCTTTAGTTGTGTCTTATCTGTTTTTACAATAACCATGAAGAAAGTTGTGAAAATACTTAAAACATTAGAGGATTATGTATTTTCTGGTTGAGTCTGTAATTCAGTATCATTATTGACCTCATGAACATCTCTTCCATTATTTTGCCTGTCATACTACAGTTTTTTCTGTTGGATTTGTCTTTGTAGGCATCCGATTTTCATTCCCAAACTATCATGACCTATGAAGGGTCCTGGCTTTTACCCATCTAATAACATACTAACTAAACCTATACTGGTTTCATGGAATCTAAAGGAGATGTGTGACACTTAGGACAGAAGATAGACATTGCTTTAGCACAGCAAGCATCACCAATATAAATGTGTATTTTAACTCCTCAGAGACTAAGTTTGGTGGGGCTGATACAACCCAGGTCTCCATTTCAGGGAAACCATGGACTGAGGGAACCTAAATCTTTTCAATGGCCAAAAGCATGACTGCTTTCCACTCTGGAATTAAACAAGCTACAGGCAACCCCTCCCCATTCTCTGGAAGTGTCACTGTTCATAGACGTTCTCTTGAATAGCACAGAACAACGGGCAGTGAGGACCAGACTTGCCAGGTAAAAAATTCGAGAGATTCATAGGAGAAATTTCTCGAATACTATTTTTAGATTTCTGTAGTTTTCAAACTTCATCAGACATACGCACACATCATTATTATTGGCATGAATAACAGAAGACATAAATAAATGAAAATCTATCCATATTCTTAATAGGGGAAAAGTTCAATTCTGATTTCTAATAATTTCACAATTTGATAGGTTGAGTTCATGGAAATACAGAGTGATAAATATCATATTTGGTACTTCCTTAATTTTAACATGTAAATAGGATTTTTGCTTCATAAAGAGTGTTCTGCTTTACATTTTCTTCTATATATTTTCAATATCTCATTGATAAAAACGTATATAGGCCATTCTAACCAAATATATTTTTTCATCAATTAACTAGAAACTTGTTTGTAGTTTAGAAGCCTAAGTTATGGACCTGTTTAAGTCAGAATTGAACTGAGGCTGCAGCTCACGGCTTAGCGTATAGTATATTGGTTCAATAAAATTTTCACCAATCAGATCATCTATATTGGTGCTATTTACTCAAGATGAACCAAAATGAACCAACTATGCATATGAAGGGGTGTAAGTAATATATTTCATTTTTCTCTGCTTTAAATGACAAAAAAAGGTTGATGTCTTTATCTATAGCAAGATTTCTCAGCTGAGTGTAATTCAGAGTTAAAAGAGTGGTCTAATGGATGAATGGCTGGTAGCAAACAGATGGCCAGCTGTGTAAGTTGATTTACATGAGGAATGGAGCTCCTCTGAGTTTCTGCATGAGAACTTTCAGGATATAGCCTTGAAGCTGGAAAGAATGGAAAATGCTGTAGACATCAGCATGTTCATCACGGCAGCTCTTAATAGAACAGCAAGACAAAGACTGAACACTGACATCATGTAATGCTATTGAGGTCAAAACTTGATCTAGGTGGTAGAATTTGTCCTTAAGAAAACTGCTGGATCCAGCAGTGTGTATCATAGAAAACTTGCAGAACATGGCTATTTTAAGAGACAAATGAGAAAGCATTGAAGAGCACCAGAGATATTTGAGGAAGTTATAATTTTGTGCCATTCACTTTAGGAAAATTAGAATGTGAAATCTGATTCATGCCCTATTCATATCCAGAGATTATTTGACCTTGAACAAATTTTGACCTTCTTACCATTTTGATATTCCTTAAATCTGTAATCTGGGTGTGATAATTTTCCACAACTGCTTTTCAGTAACATGTTTGTTTGTTTTTTGTTGTTGGTGGTGGTGGTTTTGTTTCATAATTTCAGTATGTCTGAGGATGGAAAAATTTGTCAGCATTTAGGAGCACTTGCTGATCTTGCAAAAGATGAGGGTTCAATTCCCAGTACCCACAAAGAGGATAACAGCCATTTTTAGTAACAGTTTCAGATTATTCAATACTCTCCTCTGGTTTCTGCAAGCACTGTACGCATGTTGTACTCCCACATACATTCAGGAAAATCTCACACACTTAACAAAAAGTAAAGAAATAAATAAAATGGAAAGAAAACTAATATTCTAGTTATTTTAGCTCTACATACCTCTAAATTACAAGCTTTTTTTAAAGCACATTTTTTTCTTTAATCACTTAAGATAATCATTTTAGGACAAAACTTTAGGACAAAGTTTTAAAAAACAATAATAAAACTTGTTTTAAAAATATTTATAAACTGACAAGATAGATATTTCTTATTTCTTTTTGAGTCCAAGTTTGCCTAATCTTCAGGCTTTTAAAGGAATTTAACTTGTTTAATATGTATTAACACTACTAAACTAGTGTATTATTTACATATATATATATATATATATATATATATAGTAAGAAAACGAGAATATGATTCCATGTACTTACAGTGCTAGGGAAAATTCTTAAATATGAGTGAAATCCCACTGTACTTAAAGTAAAATCCCTGCTGTCATCAGAACTTTTCAATCAAGGGAGTAATCATTTTAGAGCTAGACTTTCAGAGGTTAAAACTCAAGCAGACCAGAATCAGATGTATAGTTAGGAGGCACAGATAGTAGTCTGTGTGAATTGTGGACCTCTTTCACAAAATGTTCCACAGCTTAGTCACTGATTACATAGAGGAAATGAAGTCTTTAAAAAAAAAAGTGAAAAGGATGCCTTCCAGATTCGAGCCTGATTCCAGAGAATGAGGTAGTGAATATGATTTAGGAAATGATGTATATAGTTATAAATGGGTCAATTTGACTTAAATTGCCCACTGGGCAGTTAAAAATGAGTTGAGTGAAAGTTCTAAAGTCAATGACCTGTCACCGATCTAGATATGGTAATAATAGCAAACATTAATGGTGTACTTGTATTTTAGGATTTATTCCAGGTATGTAATATTCATTATTATACTTAATCCTTATTAATACTAATACGGCAGATATTCTTTTTTACTTGTATATGCAAATGATGATTTATACTCCTAAATAAGTTAATAGGTATTCTTTCTTTTCAAGTTTCCTATTGCAACTTAATATGTGTAATTACAAAGATTGCATGCTTTTCCAACACGGAGTTGTACTGCCTTCATGGTAAAAATTCACATTTGGTGTGTTACCTAAACCAAAGCTAATGAGCAAAGCTTTGCCATGAAGGACAAAAGAATTGAAGATACAATGAAATGTTGGTGGAGGAGCACCATGTGAATTAATCATGGTAGTAACTCTGGCAGAGGCAAGTTGTGAATGAATTTCAGCAGAGCAAGGCTCCATGGTCCATGTCTCCTTTTACAATTTCTGTGTAAATATTTAATTGCTACAAGTTTTTAATGGTGAGATTGCTTTTCATGAACTTTTTTTCTGGAATACTTTGTGATTCAATTTTATTTGCTTTACTATTTTTACATCAAAGCACAACCAAGTCTAATTTTGTGTTATTATAAATGTAAAAGTGTTTCTTTAAGCAATCATTCTCAGTTCCCAAATGATCCAAGTTTCTCTTTAATCTACTCACCCTCCTCCACAAGACTGGCTCTATGGGAGTCCTAAATGGATCAGCCTCTGTCCTTACAGGACAACTAGCTTAGGCTTTGATCAAACAAAAAGAAAATCTTTAAAGAAGTGCCTTGTCCTCTAGGAATACCCCATTGAGACTTTTTAGAATGACTTTTATTGTTAATTTTTCTTTATAGATTTAGCAATCTCTATGGGAAACAAAATGGCAGCTTCCTAATTTGCCAAGCACCTTTTATGATCCACTGAAAACATGTAAACAATAAGCTTTGCCCACAACCTTTAGAAACAGATCATGGCTGAGGAGTCGAATATTCCATTTATTCTTAAAAACAGGTCAAAACTGTTTTCAGGGTGGGAGTTATTGACTTTTAAATTACTTTCTGGTTTTCATTTCATGAAATATTACACTTTTGGCCTTTCAAATCATGGCTGATGACATGTAGTCGACAGTTGCATAATATAGCTATTAGAAATGTGGGCAGTGCTTATCGAAAAGACGTATTTATTGTCCTGAGCTACCAGATGACTTAAGAACCATTTCACGTTGTGCACTCATTTCCTAATTCATCATGCTTCCCCCATGGAGTTTGCAGACCACTTTGTCAAGTGGATTGTATGATGGGAATTGAGCCCACTTTTTACAACTTCCTAAGGGACCCAAGAGATTTGAGCTGCCACCTTTCTCTTTGCCAGTCAGAAAGGCAAGGTTTTTGCTTGATATTCTCACAGACTGACTGTATGGAAGCAAATGAAATTACCCTGGAAACCCCCCACATGGCTTTCTTTACAACAGGGCCAGTTTGCATCAATTGGGAATAAAAGCATAATGATCGACTTCCTAATGCTAGGATGCTACAGACTGCTAGGTATAAACACAGCTTGAAGGCTATGGCTAAATCAGACCCAAAGGTTCATAGCTTTTTGTGACTAAACACCTATGGAGAAACACCATTCAGACAAAATTAACCAAAAAATGGATTATGCCTTTTTAGGATTAGTGGTTCTTGCTGAGAATTAGATTTGTTTTCAGTACAATTACTGAAAGACACACTATGATAGTGTTCATTGATATTCTGATAATGTTTTATATTGTTTCATTTTTCCTACTTATTCTCCTTTGTCCTCAGGATTAGTACTTAGTACCTAGTATCTACCTATCTTAAGTACTAATGCACAAAACAGACAATAGAGGTGACATTTAATTTAAAGTAGACAATCATTCATTGTATTTTAACTTCAAAATGAAAATGTATTCATTCTACCTAAAGTTTTAGAAAATTTCTCATGGAATTCTGTGTGATATGCCCCTCACACACACACACATGATTTTTTAGACAGGATATCTCTATAATCTCAGATAGTCTGGAGCTAAATACATAGTCCAAGGTGGCTATAGTTGCAAAGAGATCTGCCTGCCTGTGCCTTCAGAGTGCTGGGATTAAAGGTGTGTGTCATCATACCCAGCTTATTGCATTTTTAATTATAGCCAGCTTCATATGTATATCAACATATAAATATTACAAATTCTAAAGTAATTTAGAAATATGAAGGTGATACAGGACTAACAGGATGTCTTTGAGACAATCAGCTGGTTTAACTGAAGATAACATTATGATTTTCAGGGATGAGGGTTTAAAACTATAATAGACAGTAATCAAAGAAAAACCAAGATGTTTGTAGTGCCCACGCTACGTTCGTGGCCCGAGTCTGGATCTGCGGAGGGCTGTGGATTGAATGACGCAGAAGACAGAGGCACAGACACACACACACACACTAGATAGGAAGAAAGGAAAATGATCATATGCTATATAATATTATTTATTATATTATTTATTCTATTGTTTATTTCTTATTTATTCTATTGTTAATATGATATAATTTTATGAAATTGTTGAACTGGACTCTTTGAACCATTCAAAGAAAATAGATGAAATCTAATGCTGAAAAGCCATAAACTGTTTCCAGACTACTAATTACTGCCCTCTAGCCTTTAGCTACCCACAGAATCTCCCGAACCACTATTTATGACCAACCTGTAATACCACATGCAGTTAATCTCAGTTTATAGACGATGTTGGAAGTACAGTGAGGGGAGAGAGAGGCTTTGTTCCTATGCTGAGATAATCCAGGAGAAATTGGTGCTATTTCTAGATAATTACTTTATGTCATACACTCATTAAATCATATATATATATATATATATATATATATATATATATATATATTTCAAATTTGCTATGCCTGAACTTCCTCATCTTCATCTTTTCACTCAGAGGAATATTACATTTTTCTCCATTTCTCCTTGAAATATGTCTCCATTTGTACCATAAATTTGCTCTGGTTGGGAGAGACCATAAAAATTTATTTGATGTTACTGATAAGATTTAAATTCAGTACTCAGGATCAATTTTTTCTATCAACTTAAAAATGCAGTTTCTATGCTTTAAGACAACGTTCTTGAAATGCGACAACTGATACAGTCACAAGTGATTGGGGAAGTGAGGCACCATACCTGTCTGTTTATATCTGTAAACTAACGTGAGGAATTATTGAAAAGTCACATTTAAAATACTCTTTCTTTGTAAAATGTTATTGATTCTTGTGTTTTGCATGAAGACCATCTCAATCAATCTTTATCATCTTTCTCCTCCCCATTGACCCACTCCCATAGCCGCCCTGCTGGAATTCATTCATTCAGTCACTTGTAGTAAGGCCCATCATGTCCATGGGAGTGTCCTCAGATGTTCCTTAGTGCATGTTCATACACTGGGATCTAGTCAGCCTATGTAGAATCCTTGCTTTTAAGAAAATCAACTCTTCCTCGCCTAGCAGTAATCAGTTGCCAATAATTATTCAACTAAGATTTGGCTTCTTGCCCATTTCCACAGTTCTATGCTGGGGTTTTGTCTGCTTGAGTTTAAATAGGTCTTGTGCATACTGTCACCATTGCTGTAGGTTCATGTGCACATCCCAGGAACTTGTGGGACTCTATTTCCATGTAATAATGCACCTCTTCCCTGGCTCTTACAATCTTTCTGCTTCCTCTTGTGCAAGGTCCATGAGCCCTGAATGAGTGAAGTTTAATACAGGAGTCCTAACCAAAGACCCACGCTCTGCAGACTCACCCTCTTCCCTTGGGGCATTTGTGACCTTTAGTGTTCCTGACCCTGTGCTGCATAAGGGACTTCATTAATAAGAATTGAGTGATTCATTAGTACCTCTTGCTCTATGTTGCATTAGCCCTAGGATAGAGGTTGTAGTTACTTTTTTGTTTCTGTGATAGAAACATTGACCAAGGGAACTCATAAAAGGAAGAGTTTATTTAGCTTACAGTTCCAAAAGGGCAAGAATTCATCATGGCAAGGAATCATGGAGGCTAGAGTAGACTCAGCAGCTAAGCGGTCACATCTTCAGAAAAACATGAAAAGCAGAGTGCTTTTAAAAGTTCATAGGCCTTTATTGTATTTATTTCATTAAAATGTACTAATAATCAGATACAAAACATTTTTTTATTAAATCAGTTTTATTCTCTGAACTCAGGATTAATCTCAGGGCCTTGCACGTGTTAGTTAAGCAAGCATTCTACTCCTGAGATACGTTCTATGTTATTCCAATTTTAAGACACTATCTTCATATGTTACCAAAATTAACCTTAAACTTCTGATTCTTTATACTCAATCACTGAAGCAGATTGGGTTAAAAGTACAAGCGACATATGCTTTTAAATGCCTTTAAAAAATACTATCTCAATGGAAGTAGTTACACTGCACATATTGGGTATATTGAATTTGTCATTCTTGGAAATGAAAATATTTTCTTAACTGTGAGTTAGTTTTCTTTTCAAGCTAAGAAGTGATAGTTTTACTATTTTATACTATTGTCAAACTGTGTTGATAATCTGGAAGTGACTCATTATATATTGAGGGGATGCTATGCCCTCAGAATCATAACATAATTAGAATAACTAGTTGGCATAAGACAGGTTAAACCTATAGCTCTTTTGGTTCTGTAGATCAGATGAAACTCTACTTCATTTGCTTGCTTGTTTTCAGTGTTTTAGTGTACTGGAGAGTAGAATTCCTGCTACATTAGATCAAGTTTTGATAAAAACATTTAAAATTATTCTTCTATCGGAAATTGTGATGCAGAATTGCTTACAAAGTATTCCAGTTTTCTGTTTAATCCACTAGGCATTTTTTGTACAAAAATGAATTGAGCTGGTTTCTTTGGCATACTATTGGTATATCACTTTACTAATGACTAAGTAAAAATAAATTATATTGAAGACTCAGGTTTTTCTCTCCTGCTCATGCATGATTGATAAAGCAGCTTTTATGCAATATACTGTGAATTGCAGAAACAACATCTTCAGTCCTTTATGAGACTGAGTTTTCCTACTGAATACCCCCATAAATACCAAGTTATCAATACACTGTGCCTCAAAAGTTCTTAACTGAATTGCAGGCTGCTCACTAATTGTCCTGCCAGAGATGGATATAAGCAAATCACACAATTAGATTATCCCATTGTTACACATGTACTCTGAAAATAGCAAGACACACGTGGCTTTTGATAAGAGGTTACAGTGGAAAGGTGCAAAAAATCTTATTAAATATTAAATGATATTTTAAATCTAGAGCATAACATTTCCTCCCTAAAAATAAAAATCTAACTTAACAATCACCATCAGCACTATTGTCATTGCTTGGTTCTTGTATATTACACATTATTTCATGTAACTACACAAACCATATAATAAGCAAGGTAAAAGTGGAAGAATATTTGGAAGTAAGCTCTGAAATATTGGTTTATACTGCTTTTTTAGGCAAATGTCATAGACATAACTGTCTTGATAAAAATCTTTCTATTCATTTTAGTATTTCAATTCCCTTGAAGATTGTGGAAAGGAACAGTCTTATGTTATGTCATCATATTTTTTGTATAGTTGCAGAGCATCGTTTTAAGTGTAAGGATGAGTTAGTGCATTTAGTAAAGAATGGCAATGTTGAAAGAATTAAAAACAGCTGTTACAATGATGTGGGCTAATTTGGGGGTATATTGGAGAGTGACAGATTTTTTTCTCAGCTGGTGGTGAGCTTACTTTGTGTGCACTAGGTTCCTTTATGCTGCCCCAAGCTAGTAATCAAATCTAGATTTTCTCAAGGGTTTTACCACTGGTTCTTGGTGTCTTACCTCATGAACCTGAATAAGAAAATTCACAAATGACAGGGGTTCAATAATAGAGATAAATTTATTTTAACTTATTAGGCAGAAGTTTAAAAGACAGGACAAAAGAAGACTAAGCTCCTTTATAGCAGAAATGGGTCCCAAAAGATAGAGTACCAAAAAGATATTAGTCAAGGGCTTCAAGGGCTTTTGAAAAGATTTATGGAGAAATTGAGGTGAGGCAAAGGGAAGGGAACAAGCTAGTCAGTCCAGTAGGCCCAACCACGTGGTATCCAGGTGCTTCTTCCCAGTGTCAGTCACATCCTTACGTTTAGCTTCTAGGCAAAAGTCACAGATAAAAAATGGACCAGGACCAGATTGCTCTCTTGTATTCCTGGCACTAGCAAGCACATTCTTAGAACTGCTATGGCCCCTGTCCTACAGTTTCTATCTGCTGTTCTCATCAACAAAGTAATATTTTATATCTCTCTCTAGTCTGAGATATTTTATATCTCTCTCAAGCTATAAAGATATCAACCAAAGAGAGGTGTGGGATAGATAATAGAGGTGGATAATCTAAAGACAGTTTTGTACAAATTCACATGTAAAATTTAATGAACTGCATAGTCATCAAGCCATGGTGATACAAGGGGAAAACAGAACCTCCTTTCAGGACTGTTAGTTTCATTCATAAAACAATTTAAGAACTGGCTCAGTTTTAAAACAGTTTTATTAGAGTTTAAAACACAATCCTTTGGGAAAGCAAGTTGTGAACCTCAGTAATTGCTCTTAGGACGAGACTGGAGGGGAGAAGGAAAAATGGCTTAATGCTGTGTGGGTTTGGAGACAGCATGGAGGTCAGACATGTGGCAGGCTTGCGGCCACATAAAGGGGAGATGGGAGCTTTAGATACAAGAAAAGAAATACAAGACGTAGGGGCAGCCTAGAGCATTAGGGAAAGCTGTTAGAACAGATATATCAAGAAAAAAGTAGAGATTACAGTTTTCTAAAGAATTCGCCAAAGTAGGCAGACTAACAGAGCGCTATGTATCTGTTTGTGGCCTGGCTGATTAAGCACTGCACCAGGAGGCTGAGATCCTATGCAGGAAAAGTTCACCATCTCATTAATGAGCATGTATTCTCCCTGTTTCGTTAGCATGACTTAATGTGAACCCAACAACCTAGGATGGTTCTGTGACCAGGTGATTGGTTTGGCAAAGATAAAAAGTTAAGTTTCCACCCACACCAGCGATTATTTTCTTTGACCAGCTTTCTCTTAGGGGTCTATTTTGCTTTGTAACATCTGTTCCATCGTTGAACATTTCTACTATGGATTGGACCGATTATTATTTATTTATGTATTTTTGTGGTGTGTGTGACAGAGAGAGAGAGAGAGAGAGAGAGAGAGAGAGAGAGAGAGAGAGAACACTCTGTTTTGGAGTGCTGTGGCTAAACCTGGAGCTTGCACTTAAGCAAGATTGACTGTCCAGCAAGGTCTGGTCATCTGCCTGTCTCTCACACTTTCAGATGCAGGCTACTAAGCCTGACTTTTTTACACGTTCTCTAGGGATCCAAAGTATGATCTTCATTATTGACTGAGCCTTTTCCTCAGCCTATAAAACCCTGTCCTTCATGTAATTTATTTTTAAGGCAGGCATCAATGAATGTTAGCAGAAAATGCCTTCCTTTTCTCAGAAAATATTTTTCTTAAACATGAAAATAATGGGCAAAGAGAACTGTCTTTGAATTCCTACCACATTTTTGAAATTGCTAGCTGCATTGTGCTCATGTGATTGGTTCAGCTAGAATTCTTATAAGAAATGGTGTCTTTTATGAACTTAGCTAGCTCTCTAAGCACATCCCTCATTAACACCTAAATTCTTTCTTTTAGGCTAGACAGAGACTTTCTTTGCATAACAATGTCTAGGATATTTGCAAATCTCAGCTTCTTTACTTTTTAGGGGTTGCAGTTCTTGTGACCAGAAATGCATGTGGAAGCAAATTTATTACAGTCTGAGAGGAGGCACAGTTAAACTAAAAATGATCTCTGATTGAGAATAGCAGCATTAGATGTCTGACATCTGCTTCTCTAGTTGTTTTAAAACTCAACATAGACAAAGCATTTTAAATTATAATGAATAGAAATCTCCCAATTCAAAGCATGCGATTATCAGAAATTTAGTAGTTACAATTTACAAGATAACTAATTTTAAAATAGACAACCATTAAAATAGTTGACAAAACTCAGCAATTCATGTATGTTAAGACATGATTTTAAATATTTTAATTCTAGGTTTTCTTTTTCTCAGTAAAAAGAATTTGCCAAACTGCATTTTGAATATATGTATTCCTGTAACATGTTCTTAAATCACAGAGAATATTTGAGAGATACATCCATGAGTTTTGAAAAAATAACTTTTATTTGGAGTAAATCGTTACCAAAGCAAATTTCCTTTGATGGTGCAGGTTTGATTGATTACAACTTTATTAATTTTTTATAAACTATTATTATAATGCTAATAGCAAAGGTAGTCATTACTATTTATGATTATTTTGAGTCCTCACTTGCTTATTATGCCTGTACAATAATTTATTATTGCTTTGTCTGTGAGATGTTATATAAAAGCAGTAATATATTAAACCCTAATTTCCATTCTAATATCAAATGAAAAAAGTCCTTCAAAGGCGATGAATTTCTGTGACACCAATCACTGTCACACATTCTGAGCAAGTGATATTTTTAGAGACGTTTTGAAATATATAATGAAAAAATTACAAAGGAAAATCTGTTTTTTTCATAGAAAAACTGCTGGATGTAATTAGGAACAAGAGAAGTCTCAGCATGGGTGTCTGTCTACATGTCTGAGGCCTGCCATGATCTTTTCATGATATTTTTAGTAGTTTTATTTCCCTGAAATATGCCTTCACTTAAAAATAAATTTTGTAAATAAAACTTTTCTCTTAATAGGACTATTAGACCAAACTGATGTTTTGAAATTAGTGTTTGAATGTGCTATTTCTGATTTGTGTGTCTGTTAACATGTATGTATGTACTGTGTCATGTGTTTACTTGTAATGTTTTAATATTTAACTATCTGTTGGCTTAGTACTTGACTTTTATCGTATTTCATTTATTTAAACAAATTTTCCTATTTTGTGGTAGCAAAGATATAGCTTACACTGACAGAGAAACACAGCTCTAACCTGAAAAACATAGTCTATTCTGGAGTAAAATATGACTGATCATGTTCTGTATGACACTATTTCTGGGGAGATTTCTATTTATCTTAATTAGGATAATATAAACCAAAATAACAATGCCACAAAAGTACAACTTGGTAAGCCAAAAAATTTACTGGGTAACCTTCAGGAATATGGATCAAGGATTTCTTTCAGGAACATAGGCAACTCAAAGGCAGCTGTATCAGCAAAAACCCATCCCCACATGGTTGATGTATCATGAAGCCTGGAACTCTGAAAATCTCTGCATGACTCAAAGCCAACTCCATAGGTTGGAAAGTTTCATTTCCTCAGGGATCTTTACTGTTTGTATAACATTGGGTAAGAAGGAGCCTTGTGTATATGTGTGCCGCCAGCGGGTTTCAACGGTGAGCTTGAGACTCTTCTAGGAACCTGAAATGAGTGGGGGCAAACAGACACACACACAGAACAGACACACATGACAGACACAGACAGAACAAACACACAAAGACATACAAAGACATACAAAGACAACCTGGGCAACGTGTCTCTCGTCAGGCCGCGTGCTTTATTGTTTCAGGGGGTATTTATAGTTTTGGGGAGTCAGGAATACAGATACATCCATACAGAAATGTAACAGAGAGACACTATCTCTAACCTTCAAAGCCCAGCAGGAAGTTGTATGCATACCAGGAAGGTGGCACTAAGAGGGGGAGGCAGGGGCTTTGAACGAGGGGAGTGCTAAGACCCTGGCGCCTTCTGGTAAGCAGGCCCCAGGACATTCCTGTGAAACATAGTTATAAGGATCAAAGACTGAGTTTACCTACAGGTGGTCACAGGGGGGTGGAATCTCCCTAGAGCTGATTTCTCTGAGATGAACTCAAACTACAAGCTGGCTGTTTTCTCTAGCTCACGGCTTACAACATATATGGTAAGCTTTAGAGACTTCCTAAGACATATGAGTTGTGTAATTTTTGAGTTTTAATGTGCTTATTTTGTAGAACTTTTTTGTGGCTTAAGAACCTTTCCTGCAATATGGGATGTTTCAGTTCAGTGTTATACATAGTATTATATGACAGTATAACACAGGAACACAGATTCATGAGATCACAAATAGCATGCCCCATGTAGTAGCAATTTCATGAAGTCTAATAATACATATCAAAGAAAATTATAAATCAAGAAACTTTAAGAATATCTTGGTGGAAATATCAAATAGGTGGGTGTCATTGCAAAATGGAGAAGATTCTTCTATAGATCTCAGATGTTATCTAATGAGGTTTATAAACTGAATAGGTTGAAGATAGGCATCTATCCATATATTCCAAAAAAGTATTCTACCTGTTACAAAGATGGTAAATCAAGTACAGGTAGGAACTAAATGAGTCTTTAAGAAACTAAGCTAAGCTCAAGATAATTTGGTTCTGGACCTGCAATATTCCATCTCTCCATAATCACTGAAGTTCTAAGTGGTCAGAAATTTTTCCTGGAAATTTCTGTTTACATTGCTGATAATGTTTTAGTTTCTCCCATGTAGTACATAATGTTGTAGATAGGTAAAATATATCACTTATCAATAGATAATGCTGACATGTTGCTTTGTATGCTTGTATTGAGAGTGTATTACCTCAACTAATTACATGTAAATTATCATGACTAGAAAAGACATTTTAAAAACCTTTTTAAATTGAATTTTGAGATTTTCATGCAATATAATATGATGGTTTCAGATCTCTTCCCCTACGTATGCCTCTCCTTATAATCCCCCTGCCCAATGCACTTATTTATACTTATAATAAAACCTAAAGAGTCTAACTTGTATCCTCAAATGCCCTTCAGTTTGGGCCCATCCTTTGTGTCCTGGTATACCTACCAAGATTTCCATCCTTGAAAAAGACTGTCATTGTCCCTCCCAGCAGCCATTAGTTACAAAAATTCCTTAGGTTGGGTTTGGATTTCTTATTGCCCATATTTATGCTTGAATTTGTGAAATTATTTTTATTGTATGTGTATACTGGCTGCATGTATGTAAGTGTACCTATATCATACAATTCCAAAGGAGGTTAGAAGAGGGCATTAGATCCCCTGGAACTGGAGTTAGAGTTGGTTGTACTACATGGGTAGTAGGCAATAAACACAGGTCCTTTGCAAGAGCAGTCAGTGCTCTTAATCATTGAGACATCTTTCCAGTCCTTATTCTGAAATTTTCAAGGAATGATTCTTAACAGCATTTTATTATTTTGTATAATGTTAGTATTCTTACTTCTTTTACATATTATCATCAAATTAATGCTATAATATATTAATATCCATTCTGTCTTGGGGAAGCTAATTGGAAGGTGATTAGGAAATGGTTTGAAAATTGTAAGATCTCAGATACTGAGATGAATTACCCTTTGTGTAAGATAGGAGAAACTTTATTAATGTCATAGACAGACAGTGACATTCCAGGGGTTCAGAATTAAATGCAAGTTCATGAGGGTAAGTGGAGGTCAACTTGTATAGGCTTCAGAAAGATTGGGGAGGCCCGATGCCATGTGATTGATGAGGAGCCTATAGCAGGTTGTCTCTGATTCTAGGAAGCAGATGAATGTCAAAAGAGGGAAGGATTCTGTCCTTTCCTTAATATGTGCTCATCTTGTGAGTGTGTTCTGTATCCCCTTATAGATTAGCACACTTGATAAGTGAGAAGTGAGGGGAAGTGAGAACTGTAGGCTGCCACTTTGAAGTACCTAACCTTCCATTACAGCAGGAGTGGGGGGCTGCAGGTGAGCATCGCTGGTGTAGCTCCTTGCCTTTGCCCAAACCTGGCAAGAGCGAATAATGAATAGTCAGTTAGAACTCGAATGGGTTGGAGGTTTGTGACGTTCAGTCCCACATTCTACTAATTCTCTCACATGTATATTCATTTCCTTCTGAACATGAAGATACAGAAAAGCTATCCAGGACAGTGGTTGGGATTATGCGAGTTCATCAAGATCACCCACATAACAATCTAAGATGTGTGGTTTTGGTTAAGAAATTATTAAATGAAAATTCTTAAAATGGATGGCTGATAAATGCAAAAAAAAAAGAAGTCTACTTCTTTTTTATTTCATCATTATGTAATATTTTGGGGAATTTGAGGCAGTTGTTATTATCTTTGGGAGGACTTAAGGGGTTTGTGTACAGAAAAAATAATTCCTTAGTTTATCCTGGTTTTTTAGATAGATTTTACTGGTGAACGTAATCTAACTAAAGCTGCAATAAAGCACATTCAGAGATCAGCTTTCCCTGACATGTGAACAGCACCCTGACAGAAGGGACACTCCTACCTAGGAGAATGCAGTATGCTGTGTGGTGTTCAACATATCCAAAGATACAGTATGCTTCATGATTTTCAGCATACGGAGAAACAGAATAAAACATGTGAACAATGTGAAGATGGCGCGGCCTGGAATGATGCTAATGCTTATAATGATCTTTAAAGGGATATGCAGATAAATTAGTATATGTTGGACACCCTAGAACAATATATCAAACTAATGTAAGAGAAAAAATAATGGTTAATACCACAAAACTATTTTAGTGGTCTGAAATATAACTGTAAGAACAAGAGAAAGAAAACAAAGAATCCAAGTGCATATGGGATTAGTAGATAAAAATCAAAGAAAAATCATAAAGATAACTCAAACAATATTAATAATTATACTAAGTAGAATTAGAAGACACATTCAAATGAAGAGATAGATTCTGAATATATACAAAAGTAGGACCAAATGGTACCAATGTATAAGTAATAATTTTAAGAATAAATAAATCAATAATTTAGAGGAAAAGGAAGAAGAGTTTTATTACGCAGAAGTTTTTGCATGTATAACATTTTCAAAGGAAATACATTTCAAGTAAAATATCTTTTAGCAAAATTAAGAGGGACATTTCAAAGTGCTTAAAAGTTCAGGCTGCCAAAAGGACAGAACAAGTCGATATATATTTGTGTAACAACAGAATTCATAACATAAAGCAGGTATGGACAGAAATAGACTCATAACTAGACATCATCAATCTTAATTTAAGACATAACATTAAATATTTCTTGTAAGTTATGGCACCTCCAAATTAAAAACAAATTGTCAAATAAGCTTTAATTTGTTGAAAATATCCACACTTAATTATATATCGTCAGAAATAATATTTTGCTCACTATTACAGAAAATATTATCCAACACAAATCACAGGTTGCAAATAATAAATGATTAAGACAGGATACTATAAAATATAGCTTCTGAAATTTGGAGGAAACTGGAAAAAATGAGCCTAAATAAATGACCATGGTTTAGAAGAGTCAATCTTTTTAAGATGAATATTCTGACAAGTTTGTATATTGATTCAAAACGCTGTAGGAAAATTTGAAGGTAAAATAAATAAAGAAGAATTTAGAAACATTTTTTCAGATATGGTGGAACATGACTTTAATCCCAGTATTTGAGAGGCAGAGAAAATCTGATCTCTGTTTCATCAAGCCCAATCTGGTCTACCTAACAACTTCCAGACCAGCTGGGGCTACAAGGAGACCCTATCTACAAAAGACCAAAACAAAAAAATATTTCAAATTCATGATTTATTTAAATACAACATGAAGATAGTGAATACAAAAGCTATTTACAGAAAAATTAATCAGTCTGTATACTTGGAAAATATATCATACTCAAAAACATAAATAAATCACAAATATGCACATTTAAAGATTAGACAGCCATATAAAACATATTTTAAAAACCTCAACTAAGGCATATAGCTTAGTGTAGGCTCATATTCAGCTTGCACAATGCCCTGTGTTTCATTTTCAGCACAGAAAACAACTATTGTCCTGAAATTTCAACTATTTAATGAAATAAGATACAAAGAATAGGTTACAACATGGAAAACTCATCAGTTTTTTTCATGGTATCATAAGATACTACAAAAAAAAAAGACACAGCATATGCCATTTTCATCTACTAAGAAATCTTTCATGGGGCTGAAGAAAGTGTTAGTCATTTTGTGGACTTTTTTGTAGGACAGCATGGACTCTTTGTTCAACTTTTTGCAATCTCTTATAAACCCAAACATAAATTTGCATTAAAAGTAAGAATTATACTAATTACTAATCAAAAAATGATAAGAAAATAGAAGACTAAAGGAATGGATTACAAGAATATATGATAATAAAGACTCCCATATTGTTAAATGTTAAAAGGTCATCAAGAGTAGATAATGTGTGGTTTTATTCATGTGGATTATAAAACAGTCCAAAAAATCTTGTAATAGTTACTAAATGATTACTTTTCAGAAAAGGTAATATTGAATGAAAGGTTGCTTATCCATATTCTATGCAGATAAAATATTTCTATTCCATTTTATAGAATGGTTACAAACATATATTAGTCAAAAGTAGCTTAACAATGTTTATAACTGAAGTAAAACTGTTTTTATCCATAGATGACATATTAATGTGTAAAGGATCTTACTGGGGCCTACTAAAAGTATAAACCAAACATTTAGTGACCTTACCAAGACTGCAGAACATTAAATTCATTTCATTTGCATAATCTGGAAATGTATAGTCATAAAACATAATTTAAATACATTTTGAAATATAGTAAAACAAATCAAAATCAAATACTCCATTAATTATAAAATGTATGAAAGATAAAATACTTCTTTATAAGGAATCAATCTTCTCACTCCAAAATATTTTAGGAGGAATCTTGGTAAAATATTATGATTAGTTATTATTTATATATTATTTATATGTAATATTTAGTTATAGTTATTTTTCCATTTGGAAAATAGAAAAAAATTCCATGCATCCAAAGTATTGCCTGTGATGAAAGACTTCCTTATCTGTAACTAAGATGCAATATTCAGAACCCTTATCAGTGTTCTGATAATTCATGTAACCTGGGAAAAAAGCTATGCATAAGTAATCTGTAACCTCTGTCTGTAGACATGGAACAGATTTCCTGTCTCCACACTTAGAATATTACATGACTTAGCTCCAGAGACTTCTGTATTGCATGCTCTAATAAATGCCATAGGTTTTCTATAAATTACTTCTCTTCCTGCCACCCTGTCCCTGTCCCCTCAAACTAACTACAGAGTGATGGAAACCCTTCTTTTTCTTACCTGTCTTTTCCTTTGGACAGCCAAGGTGGAATTTATCCCATATTTTAACAGTCCTGTTCCGTCCTTCCACTAAGTCAATACTTATTATTTGACTCGCTTCCTTACTTGTAGATGGCACAATGTCTCATTCCTTTTTGTTAATAAAAGGTACTCTAAAGCATACTGAAGTGCTTAGTTATATTAGAAATAAAGCATATTATGAAAATCATCAATCCCAATTTTAGATTCCTGAGATGGTTACATTGAAAGAGATAACAGAGAAGTGTAAAATGAGCAAATAGCAGTACATGTTCTCAATATATATGTATTCCTCAGAATATGAGAATGATTAGGTTCAGAGAATAGGCATTAGAATTTGCAGTTTATTTAAGATGAAAGCTGATACTATTTAAATATTGCATGAACCTTTTTAGCTAGTTAGAATGCTTTAAAATTGAAAGATACTTTCATTTCAAATGTATTAAAGAATGACTTTCACTTGTGTAAGTGTATTTGCTGATATGAATTATAGAAACCTATTATGTTTCTTATACATGCATGTCACACTACTCTTGGATTACAATGGTAAATACAACATATGCTGAAAGGATCTCATGATTGTTTGGATGATAACATTAAATGAAACAAAGCAAGTCCAAGTGATCTAGTGACATTTTCCACTAATCCTGTCCACCTGTGTCCTTTATTGGCACAACAGCAAGATGTTCCAGACACGCTTTACACATGGATCTAAGGTTTGTATTGTGATTCTGTCAAAGTAATTTTTATTATAAAGATACATTCCATCTTTATCTGTTATGTTTTATCTGTTACTCCATTTAAAAATATTTTATTCAATTTCTTTTAATTTTCTATGGATGAGAATATTCTCTGCATGTGTGTACGTACATCCATGATGTGTACGTAATTCCCTTAGTGGTCAGAAAAAGGCTTGGAAATCCCTTGGAATTGGAATTATGGACTTCTGTTAGCGTTCATATGGGTGCTGGGAATTGAATCTGGGTCTTGTGCAAGAGCTGCTGGTGCTCTTAACTGCTGAGCCATCTGTCCAGCCTCCTGTCCCCCCATTTAAAAGTTAATGGATTTTTCATGTATTTCATTTGATGATTCCTTTTCATTTACATGTTGCTTTCGTTATTTCCTAGGCTTTCCATTTATCTGTTTTGTTCCTTTTCTATTTGTGCTTCTTATAGAGGTTCTTTTTGGTTTGATGAAAAATCATATGCTTTTCACGTGATTATCTGACATAATGCAAAATATGCAAAAAGCATTAAGATAGGTTTTAAGAGATTGATGTGGAAAATAATATTTAATGCCACTATTTATAGAAACACACAAGCATTTCTAAATCCCACTTTCTCCTAAATTTAGGTTAATCTAGAGGAGTTAAGTCATTTGTTCATCCTTCTCTGTTTAGTTTATTTGTGATAGCAAGTATTTATTGAGCATGTACTTTGAGCAGGAATTGACTCAAGCATGGTTGCTTATTATCATATCCAAGTTTCATGATAATCCTTTGAGGCAAATCCAATTAATTCAATTTAAAATGGAGAAACTTGAACTATCAAGATTTTTTGGAGAGGAAATATAATAGTTAGAAATGAAACTATGCTGAAGGACTTCACAAAATAACTTCAACAAGCTTCTTTCATGTTACTAATGAGAGAATGTTCTATTTAGTAGTTAGTTTCTTCTGTGTACAATTTTTTCTACATACTGATGAACTGTTTTGGCATGTATATTTTTATCCTTGGAATTTAATTTTTTCATTTCAACTTTAAATTACACTAATAAGAAAGCATAGCATGCATCAGCCCCTATAGTTAATCATCAATAAGAGATCAATAAGAGAAGAGAGACAGACAGACACACACACACACAGATACACATACATGCACACACACAAATGCAAATGCAAACACACACACACATGAGGGGAGGGGCAGAGACAGAGACAGATAGACAGAGACAGAAACAGAAAGGACGTAAAGAGAGAGGAAGGGAAAGAGGAAGAAATGTAAATTTATTCTTGTTCTTTTTAGAGTTTTATTCAAAGAATTTCGATTTTTTTTCCTGAAGTATTTATTTTGCCCCATGTCAAATGATTCAGGAAGAGCAAAGACTACTAAAAATAGAATCTGTATTTAGCTTTATGGAATTATCATAGGTTTTGTTACTTAATTTTTTTTGGGGGGGTGTTCTTTTCAAGACAGGGTCTTCTTGTGTGCCTGTGGCCACAGATGGCCTGGAGCTTACTATATAGACCAAGATGGCCTCAATCTCACAGAGATCCACCTGCCTACTGAGTGCTGTAACAAACGGCATGTCCATTATATCTGCTGTCCCAATAATTTCTTAATATGACCAATCTTAGTAAGATATGAAAGTTTCCTTATTTCATCAGTAATTATACAGGACACTATCATAGTATATACTGAAATTCTGAATCTAAGGTTATGGTGGTCTTTATAATCCAAACATGACCCTGAAACATGGCAATGAGAGAAGCTCAGCGTGTAATTTCAGACAAGAGAAAACATGCTGTTCAAATTTCACCTCAGGACTGATGGTTACTGCAGTTCATCTCTCATGTGGCTATCTGGTCTTCTTTATCACTTTTGTTCTTGGCCTTTCACCTTCTGCTTCCTGGTTGCAGTGCTTGCCAGGACAGCAGCCATATTGAAAGAGTGAGGACTTAGCTCTAAACAAGTGGAGCTGAAAGAAAAATATGAAATTATCCTGGGATGATACGGGTTGTATTTCTATTGACTTTCAGAGAAATGTTATTAAAATGTGCAAATCAAAAGCCAGAAAGTTTTAAAACTTAAACATTTTAGGGTTTTAGTCTTCACTCCCATGCATTTTAAAGTATTTAAATATCTTTTTTAACCCTGCTTGAAATGAAAGGTACACATGGCATCAGATCTGCTTCTTCTGTGGTTTCTATCATGTACAGAAGGAAAGAAATCCTATGCTACATTGTTTACACAAATGTCAGGAGCAGATTTACCTTGACATTAGGAACCTCAAAGACAGCAGTAGAATGATTTAAACTGAGTACTGACAATACACCAAAATGTCTCATTGCACCAATAAGCAGTGTAGTGTGTTTTACATTTTAATCTTCATTCAAAACTTCACATGGGAGATTCTTTACAGCCATCTTTGGTTCAAATATGCCTCCCAAGCTCTCTTGACTTTACGATATTCATCAGAGTTTCAGTGAGACATTATTGGAGAACAAAACAGAGAGAGACTTCATGCCAACTGAGCTGGTTTTAGTTCTATATTTAGAGTCCATGCCTCGATGTATAAACTGCTCTACAGATGGTCAAATTTCACTCTCTGTTGAAATTTGGAATTTAAGTAGAACTACAACCACTGATATAAATGTAATTTATTCTCTCTCTCTCTCTTCATTCTCTCTCTCTCTCTCAGATGGGGTCTCTCTAGGAGCCTAAGCTGTCCTGGAACTCACTACTTATTACTAGGTAGGTCAGACTGGCATTGATCTCACAGATATTCACCTGCCATTGCCTCCTGAGCATGAGATGAAAGGCATCCACCACCCTGCCCAGCTCTAAAATGTATTCGCTTTAAAAGGAAAATGTTTTCTACTTATTTACTTTTATGTTTCTGGGGGATGTGTGTGTATGTGTCATACGCATATGTGGGTGTAGATGTGCACTTGTGCATATGTGTAGAGTGGCCAGATTAAGACATCAGAAGTCCTGCCCTATTCCTCTCTACAATGTTATTTTGAGACAGGATCTCTCACTGAATCTGTAACTAAAGGACCACATTGTTAATACAAATTCTATGTCAGCCATTGATTTTTATTCCATAAAATATATTATAATGTATAATCTTTCTGTAACTATCATTTATAGAAGTCTGAGGCCTAACATTAACATATGCTTAATATTTCTATAATGACTTGGCTATTTTGTTCTGAAAATCAAAACATACAAATTGATGTATTTGCTAATATAGAAAACATCATACACGATGTTACTGAATAACATTTTGGTGATTCTTAAAAATAAGCAGTCTGATTCTTAGCATTCATAAGATCAACAGTCGACCTGAACTTCTGAGTATCTGTTCCTTCAGATTTCTCTAGAAACTGTGCTTCAGTGCCAGGTTTTGCACATACTTTATTGAAACAGTACCTCTGGTTTGCAATGGACAAGTGCAAATCAGAACCTATTTTACTTGTCAGGAAAACCCTGAAGTTTGATCCACAGACCTAGATTATCACACACAATAACAAATGAACTTCTCAGTTCTTTTCATTGCTTCCAATGAAATAAGCACCCTGCTTTCAGTGATTTGATATGCTAATTTAGCACATCAACATTTATTCACTAACTTTGCTGGAGGACAATTTGGAGGCCTGAGAGATTCAGAAGAGGTGCATAGGCTACGAGAGGTACACATCTCACAGTGAACTTGTTAAAATTATGGCCATAACTTTTTTTGTTATTCAGGTAGGTAAAAGTCTTCAGTCCAGTTTATAGCTTACTGAAAAAGCATTGCTACAATCACAAAGTAAACTTTCTTCAGATGAAAGGGTTGCATTTTCCTGACATATGAGAAATATTATAATGTAAAAATATACAATTCAAAAATCTATAAGTTTCTGAATCTAGAGGTTTTAGGATTTTAATCTTTATTCACATTCACATATATTTTGATTTATTTAATATATTTTATCCCTTGCTTAAAATGTATTCTCTTATAGTTTATTTGTGTTTTATTTTGGAAAATTTAAAAATATTTTATGCTATAATGAACATACTATATATTAATTTAAGAAAGTTGATATTGTAGGTGGCTTATTTTTTGCTCATAGTATGCATGGTAATAATTGTTTGTTTAAGATAATATAAAAGGCATTTTATTATGTTGAAATCCTCAGGTCTGGTAATCACTATTCATCAGTGTTAGCTTAGGTAAAGGAAATATTTTCTGTTTATTTAAATCTTATTTGTAATAGTAAAATGATCTCTATCAATTGCCAGACATCGTTATACTAGTTTGAGAATATTTTAGTTAAAAACTGCATATGTTATTCGAGAGACAGATCTCAGAACTTTTTAGAGTTAACACTTTTAGGATCTAATCTATAGTTCTTGGAATATTGCAGTCCAGTGATTACAGATTTCCTACCTTCTCAGTCGTTGCTATGGAAGGCATGTTATATGCAGCCGGAGTGAGAGAGCGCTTTTCCTTCATGGCCAGACTTTCATGTCTTCTGATGAGGGCTGTATTTGCTCCACTTTTCCATACCCAGTCACTTGTCTGTACCCTGATGCTTGTTCGCTTTCCCTCCATGGAGTGGAACAGCAGGACCCATCAGGAGAGGACATATTAGCCACATTTAATTGGATCATTTTTTAAAGCCTGCCATTTAAACAGCAGTTACACTAAATAATATCCTTGACCTTGGTCTGAAAGATGTGTTTGGCATCTATAAACTATCTTATTCTGTTCTCATGATATAAATAGGCAAGAAAATGGTACAATGATATATCACTTAGGAAAATTTGTAATTAGCTCCTTCCCCTTTTACTTGCCAGTCCATGTGTTTGTATAAAGGTGCGTGCACACACAAACACACACACACACACACACACACACACACAAAATCAGGATCGTGGTCCCGTTAAATTTATGGCCCCACTCCTTGGCTTCATCCTGAACTCCAAATAAAATCACTTGTTGCAATCCATCACAAGAGAGGCTGAAAGAAAGTGATGGATGAATTGTCCTAAATTCATCATTACTAATAAAAAATGGTGCAAAAATTAAGATGGTTAACACTTTTATATCAGCACTTTCATCATTTTATCTAAAAGAAACATCTGAAGGATACATAACAGCATCTTCATCACCATCATAATGTTCTTGCACATTATTGAAGACAAGGGCAAGTGGTTCTGATTTGCTTCATGCTGGGAGTGTATTCTCCTCCTCATCCCAGGGATCTGAAACTGTCTAGGTAAATGTGACAGATAATGCTCTCTACATGATCTTTCTCATATGTGTGGAACATATGTTTGTAAAACCCTGTATGTCTAAAAGAAAATCAATTAGTCTTAATGATGCAAATATTTGCTTAATAAGATTCCTTAGGGAGCCAATATTAATCAAAAACTCAGAATGATCTATAATTAGCACATCAATTGTACATGTATTAGTGAATGATTCTAAAGTGCTTAAGGGTTTTTGAAATATTTTATTTCTTATTATGTATTATCCTGTTCCTTTATTTAAATTTCATAGTCTGAGATATGCCCTTTGTATATTTTAACCAGGACTATTGATCTAATCTTCTAACTTCTACTTCAACCTTGATAAAATACAGCTTAAAAATGCTGCAATCTTTATAATATAAATAAACTCAAACTTGTGCTTATATTAAAAAACATCCTTCAACGGCTCTTAAATACACTAGAATATAATTAAGTTTTATGATTTTTTTTCCTGTTTATAGTTCCTGAGTCATTTCCCGTCACTGCCTCCATATTCCACATGTGCCAGCTGTCTTTCTGCCTCTACTTTGTCTCTCTTCTGGTTTCTATGATGATCTTGTCCTCTACCCAGCATTCTTCCATGATTCCTTCTTGTTCTGTAAGTCTCATTTAACAGACATTCAGAAATACCTTCAATGACCACATTCAACCAGGGATGTGCAAAAACCTTTCCTGTTCTTACACATCATATACCTCCTAAAACCCTTTGTTCACTGTTCTATTTTGTGAAAATCTCCCTCCCCATGGGGCATGATCTACATGCTAAGGAAGCACTTCTTACTCAGCTTGTATTCATGCTTAGAATATAAAATAATACATTCAAACACTACATGTGTAGTATGACTTAGTTTATGGAATAGATATTAACTAGAATCCTTCATCTTACACTTTTTTTTATTAACATGGCCATAGTTCATGCACTTATTTGAAGTAAATATTGTACCTCAACTATAATTATCAATTTTGTGGGAGGTTTGCTAATGGAAAATACTAATTTTTTCATGACTAAATTAGATCACTTAGATGTGATGAAATGAACAATGGTAAATATTCTGTGGCCTACAGAGCATGCCATTTCTTTAAATATTTTGAAACATTTATAGGTTTTTGACCTTAATATTTTCCTTCTTGACAGTGACTTTTTAAAGAATACATATTTTAGAAATTCTAAATTTGTGTAACCTACTGGATAAATTACAATTATTTTTTTTCTCAGCAGATTCTAAAGACTCTAATTGTGTTTATTTACAATATATATTTTATTGAATTTTTGTGCATTTGTACATCTAAACCATGTTTAAGCTGCTCTTCCTTATCTGCTTCCCCTCCCTCCAATTTCAGGCATTCTGTCTTACAGGCTACAGCAGATGAACTCTACTTGTATTTCTATAAATTAGCTTATCTTTGTTTTTGGTCCCCATACCTACTATTCCATTGTCTGCTTGAATGTCACTTTGTTGTGCTCTATGTGAACTATTTCTAAGACTAAAGCCAGCTGAGTGATTTTTTTTTTCCTCAGTAAGAAAATACAGTTGACTTTAGTTATTTTGAAGTGAAGTAATTCAAGGTGTCAGGCAAGTAGAAAAGACAGCCTGTGCTCTTGTTTCTTGTGAGTAATCAAACCACAGGATCCGTAATCTCACTCTGAAATAAAAGTATATTGGACTTTTTGGTGTTTCCCAAAAGCCCACGACATAGGCTGATCTGTCTCTTTATTTATTTATGTGCAGTTTCATATTTTGTTATGATGAAATTACAGGTTGTTGATTCCTTCCCATTTCAATACAGACAGGAAAATATTTGTCTTCCTTCATCAGAACCTTTAATATGGTAAGAGTCCTATTTGGAAATACTGTAAGAGATATGATGTAAGCTAATTGAAATTCAATTAGCACATCACATGCTTTTTGCTATGCAGAAGCTAACAGGGGATCTGTCTATTAGAAATTACTCATAGCTAGGAGAGAGCTAGATGAATAATAATTTAGACCTTGAAATACATGCAAGACTATAAATGGAAGTAAAAGTGAGGCTAATGGAAGATCACCCAAGAACTTCTCAGAATTCCCTAATGAGAAACTATAATTTTCATATTTGACATTAGGGCTTATAATAATGACAAGACCTCAAGATTGAGTACAATTAAATCCATAAAATGCATTGCAAATATCTTGAAAACTACTTATTAAATTGAACCTGGGATTCATATTTGTATCATTCCTGTGTAATGGTTCACAACACCAGAAATTCTGAATTTGCTTTCTTTGTTATTAGCAATCAATATAATTTCACATTATGGATATAATTATATATTATAGCCAAAGTGATATTTGAAGACAAAATGCCACTCCTCTGTTAAAAAAACTACCATGGCTTCTCATCTTCCTGATACTCAGTCCCTAGGTCTTCCCCTGGCCTTTAGGTCCTGAAGCTCTTGGCTTTCCACTTCTGCCTGATATCTCCATCAATTCCATGATCTGCCTTTGTTCACGTGTCCAAGTGCATCATGCTTTCTTTTTGTTTTCAGATCTTTCTCTGGCACTTTTTACATACTGCTTCATTATTTGGGAACCTGACTGTATATTATTTACAATTACCAACAGAAGACCTATCTTCATTCCACTCTGCTCCCCACAATGGTAAATTTTTCAGAGAAACAATCTCCAACTAAGCTATCTAAGGCCAAATCCTCCTGCTAGCCCCCATGCTACAAATATCGCCTGATCTACCCTTAGTAATTATTGCACTGTACTTTATTTCTTCATTCCATATTTTCAACATTGTAATCCAAGCTTTTGAAAGCTAAATATTCTGGAGATTTATTCATTTAACTATCTCACTTATTTGAGGTATGTAGTAATTATGTGTTCAATGAATTTAGCCTTTAGGAGCCTTCTTCACTTTGAGTTAACTGGCAAAATCATCAAAGCAAGTATTCACTAAAAAAAGTTAATAATATGAATTATTATAATGAGGCAAAGATTTAATAACTATGACATTGTAATTACTGGTATCAGATTGTATTTAAGGTAATCCTTATGCTATAGATATCATTAAAATTTGTGATATTTATGAATGTATGCAATGCAATTGTATTAAAAAGTTTGGGGTTTTGGTTACAGATTTTCAGGTTGATCATGTACTGAATATAATAGTATATGTATGATCACTGACATAAAAATATCTTTCAAATTTCACTTATCATTAATTAGTATTTTTACTCATGAAAATAATCATTAGCAAAAATATATCAAGCCAAAGTTGCTTTTTATAGCAGTATTTTCCAGCAGTTTTTATCACAGTCTAAGCGATGTAAATTGCAATCAAAACCATCCTTTTAGTCTCCTAAAAACTAACATAATAGGAACATCTTTCTATTGTTAGCCAGAGTTAGTGAGCACCCGTCATAGAGTTCAAGCAGAAATAGAAGCCATAAGCATTTTTACAGAAATCTCATTTCTTCAAAATTTTAATTCACCAAACTTTGTTCTTTTTAATGAAAAAAGGATATTATTGATCTTAGATATGGGGGCATAGACAGTACTTGCATCATCTATATTATGTAGCTTATGAGATAATCAATTTTTCAGTCAACCATTAAAATTCCTAGCCTCAAATTTCACAAAATATTCTCAGTGATAAAATTTCCTCCGTGGCAAGGAACAGACTCCTTTCTCTTTTACTTACCTATTTACCAATGGATAATATAAAACTCAATTCTGTATGCCCAAATTTTCGTCACCAGTGGTATGGGTGTTGCAGACAATCGAAGGAGGCAGAAAAAGATGTTTTCCTATTTTATTTCCCTAAGGAATTCATGCATCAGCAGTGTGAGCCCTAAGACATCCTTGGGTATTAGAGATAATACCTACTCCATAGGCACAATTCTATTTAACACATCCCTACTTCCTGTGGCTTTGGTCCAAATTTGCCACAGTGAAAATACACCCTCTCACTTTAAGTCATAAATCAATTGGTTATTATAGTCTGCATGAAACCACATACTATCAAAGAGAACAGACAACATGGAGTTTTTCATATCATTTTCATTGTTCAAGGGACTCCAATTTCCATGAGGAAGAGATATACCTAAATAAACTTTGTTGTAGATAAGCACTCTTGCCTGTAATTTCTTTTCTCAAAGTAAGTATTAAGTGAAGAAACGGCATTGCTCATAAGCTGTAAACATTTTTCACCATAATTGTATGCAAAATCAGATTATGAATCTTTTTCTACTAACCTGTTCAAGATGTATGTTTTAAATAATAGATGTTATTTGATAATACACAAGGAAATACATTCACTCTTCTCTATGAAGAAACATAACATGAAAAGGATAGTCTGTGAATTTAAAACATAGTGTTCTAATTAAGATTTTTTTGTGTGTTGATGTCAGAATCTAATCGCATACAAACCAAATAAACAGTCAGGTGTGTTGACACACACCTTAGTTCCAGCATTCAGGAGACAGAGGCAGCCGGATCTCTGTGAGATCAAGACCAGCCTGATCTATATATTGAGTTCTAGGCTACCTAAGGCTACAAGGAGGCTCTGTCTCAAAACAAAATAAGAACAAAATCCCCAACAACAACAGCAATAGCAATAAAAAAATTAAAAGCAAATTTGGATTTTTTGTTATAAAGTAGTTGTGTATCATTATTAAAGGAAACAAAATGTAATGTTGAAAGTTTTGCTATTTCTTGTAGGTAACATGTAATGAGGACTTAGAAGTTTAATAACAGAATTATGCTGTATTTGACAATATTGAGTATCATGATTTATCTGAGTAAATCCTCTCCTGTCCACTGACTGTCATAAACTGCTGCTATTCAGGGGTTTGAGGGACTCATACAAAAGAGAGTGGCTTCACTCTTTTGTCTATCATTTTGGCAGAAATGGTGGGAAGCTATGTTAAGTGGGATGATGAATCATACTATATTTGACCCTCCAGCATGATCCTCTAAGGTGGTTGGGCAAGTTGTAGACAAGACAAAAGCCTTAATGCACACAGCTTCAAGTGACAGGGATTAGAATCTATTTCTTAAGGTCTAGACTCAGAAGTAAACAGAAATTGTTTTGCCAGATCAGATTGGTTAAAGAAGTGTGAAACTCACTCAAATTCAAGCAAGAGGAACAGAATTATGGATAGAAAGGTTTTGGGCCATATTCAACATGTTATAATGTTCATTTTCATATATTTCATAATATGTTTCAATGCTATAATGTATTCTTAGAATGTAAAAAGATACATATTGTACTGTGGGAAATACTGTCTCCCACCAAATCTAAGACCTTGATTCATCATTGTTCCATTCTTTTCCAGTGTACTCTTGAAGCAACCTACATTTGAACAAAAATTAAAGCAAAACAGTTTACCAAAGTAAATAAACTCTACTTGGAACTCATAATAACCTTTTAATATGGGTACCTTTTTTGTTCCATTTACCTACAAGTTTTCCAAAAGATCTATCTAAGCAGTACCTCTCTTCTATCTTCACCACTGTGGCCTCTTCCCATGTTCTTTTGCATAAATACCTCATGTGATGAAGCTCTGACCCTTACACTTAACACTGCTGATATTTCATGACATGAACTTGAGCCACTGTCCACATTGTTTTTTATTACTATTTTTAAATTGGCTTAATGTTTGAGACTTCTAGACATGAGTATAGTCTTTGCGTGATTTCCGTCCCTCCCAGGCTCTGAATGATTCTTTTCATATTTCCCCACTCCCTTTCAATTCCTGGTCCTCTACTTTTATTATGATTGTTACATACAACTACATACATTTATAAATATGCACATATATACATATAAATGTATATATTTATACTTCCTTCACAAACTGAACCATATCTTAAAACATATGTATAAAGAATCACAGTGAATTTATTTCTGTAAAATAAGAACATTAGAGTTGCATTTAATCCTCCAGTAGAATGTATTTTCCAGAATCCTAGTGAAGCTAATTGAATATTAAATTAAATTGACCAAAATAATTTTAGCAAAGATCACCTTTCCTGGGCAGCAAAAAAATCAGTAATAGGGCTGATTTTCTACCTAAGTTAATGTCAGATACATCAGTTTGCATCAGCCTTCAGAATTGAAAAAAGTATTTTACATTGTTTATTCCATCCAGGCTATAGGATGAGTACTGACTCATATGCATCCCCTCCCCAAGATTCTGGGGACTAGGGTTCGCTTATTCATTGGCATCTTGACATACACTTAGGCACTCAGAACTGTCGCCCCCATGAGTGTCATGGTATTTAATTGGCTTTATAACCTCAGCAATATCTTTATATTCTGCATAGTCTTTCTTTATGCATAGTCCTTTACACAGAGCTACTATTTAAAAAATTGTAAACCCAAGTATGTGAATATTTGTGTATGTATAAATACATGAAAATAATTAAACTGATTCTCTGGCTTACATTTAATTTGAGATTCAATACAGAAGGTACTTTCCTTCATTAAGATAAGATAACATGTCCCCATCTTTAATCTACTTTGAGCCTCACATATTTGTTTATTTTTGAGACAGAGTCTCCCTCTAGCACCACCTGGCCTGAAACTCACTATACATGGTGAGTAGGACCAGACTGGCCTCAATTTCATGGAGATCTGCCTGCCTCTGCCTACTGAGTGCTGGAATTAAAGGCATGATCCACTGTGATTGATTGAGCATCATATATTTCTTCTTGCATATTCTTACATAAAATATGAGAGTTACAAAAGTTAAAGGACTTTCTACAATCTTTTGTATGCATAATTATATGTAAGTCTTCATACATGCTTTATTGGCTGCACATTTGCTGATGTGAGAAGAAGCAAAACAGGAAGCTTAAAAATTAGCTGTATATCAAATTTGCCGCATCTTTGCACATTGAAGGAGATGTATTTTTCAAGTGGATTTTTTCACTGTGCCTGTTGTAGATTGAGTATAATATTAGCATCAATCAAAACTGAATTCATTCAATCTTCCTAGTGGCTGCCTGATCACTTGGCTAAATCAATTTGTCATCACTGCTAGAAAGTAGAATGCTTATTAAATTCTACTGAACTTGCAAAGACTTTATGTTACTTATCCAAAGCTATTACAATTATGTTTTCAATATGAAAAAATGATATATCAAAGATAGCGTGTATATTGTAATAGTATAGTGACAAGAAACTTTAGAAAAAGGACGTCATTACTCTAGTATACTGAAAAAGTTTCTTGTATATTAATTGGTAACATTATTCAGTGCAATAGCATGCATTTAATTCTGTTTGTATTAACTTTTTTCATGCTTATCATATGAAAGATTACATGAACTGTCTTTTTGTGTGTCGTTAAGAAGAGATTCAGCCTGTCTTTTAATAACTTAAATAATGAATAGCATAGGACTCACTGAGGGTTATACACGTAAGTGTATATGCTTCCTATTTGAGTTGAAGAATCTTTATGTATCATCTAGAAATAACAGTCCCTATCTTAATATAAGCATCAGATAATTCCCTGAAGCCAACTCATGGTGTTCAGATTTACCTTTTTTTGACAGATTGTTAATACCAAGAATGAACAACATGAACTAAGTAAAATTAGTAGAAGTTAATATGAGTGCCTACTAACAAAATGCAAACTGTTTTAAATAAATTGAGAGTATCATTAGTCTACATTGTTTTGCATTTGGCCATGGTTTTGCAATCTCCTTTTTAAATAGCATGGCTAGGAAGTTGCATTATTTTTTTGACAAGAATTTTTCTCTTTTTTGTTTATGCTTCAATGTAGAGATTTTGCAATTTTGCAATTCAGGAACGGTAAAACATAATTTGATTACATTCCGTTTTATTCACATTCATTTAGTAATTAAAAAAAAAACTGAGGGTATCGGTCCAGATAACTATATTTAAACAGTGTCATGTGGCTATTTCCTGTGTGTGTAAACGTTTGTGTGTCTTGAGTACAAATGCCTATGGAGGCCAGAGCCCGACATGAGGTATCTCCCTTAACTGTTAGTCATCCTATCTATTTATCTACCTACTCTGTCTATTTACCATGTATTTTGAGACAGTCTTTCACTGAACCTAGAACTGACTATCTCGGCTAAACACACTATTTGAGGAGACAAAGGGATCCTCTTGTCTCTGCATCCTTGTCACTGGGATTGCGAGAACATAGCACTGTCCCCAACTCTTAAACAGATACTGAGAATTGAACTCAGACCCTCATGTTTTAAAGTGATTGTTTTACTGACTAAGCTCTCTCTCCAGCCCTCGTTTGACTATATTTACATACATAAATATGAAAATGTCCATATAAAATAAGCACAATGAGTTTAGATGGGAACTTCTTAAAGTGAGCACTTACCTGATCATAGTACTTACTTTTCCTTTTCTGTTTGATATATTGTTCAGATGGTGGTAGAGATTTTGAAGCATAGACTATGTAGTATCCAGTAGTCTAGGTAGAATTCATTCATGTGGCCATAGTCAAAATTCAAACAGCTTCATAAAATCACAAATGATCTTGATGCTTAAAAAGGTAAAAATGACATTTTTTGTGTATCAACTCACATACTTTGTCAGAGGAATTCAAAGGCAAATTTTATCTCACCTGGAAGAAATAATGTTTCTACTTCCCATTTGTTGATGAATCAATCAACATGTTACTATAGAAGACTTGAAATTCTCAAAAATGATAAATCATCCAAATATCACAAGGGAATAAGCAGCCATGGAATTTGAAATTAAGTCTTATGACGTCAACATCACTAATAACAATTATTTTTCACACTCATATTTGAATCCCATTGGAAAGGCCTCCTTGTTATGCATGTAGAATAATTACAACTGAGACAATTTAAATTTAATTGTTTGAATTGTATATTAAATTATTTTAAGCAGACAAATAAACAAGATATTCAAATATCTATATTTCTATATCTATTATTTAAATGTCTATCTATGTATCTGTCTATGAATCTATCATCTATCCTCAGTGCTGGAAATTTAACTTAGGGCTTCACACATGGTAGAACTCTGCCACTGAACTTGTCCCCAACTTTGTGAACATATCTTTGTGACAAATGACTCTTTTGTATTCTCCCTTACACTGTAGTTCTGATTTCTGAAATTTCAGTTACTAGAGCTCACCCAAGAGTATTTAGGCAACACACATTGGACTTGATGGGGAAAAGAAAAATTTCCTGAATTTGAATGAGTAGGCAGCTGGGGGCGGATCTGGGACAAGTTGAGGGTAAGGGAATGTGTTCAAAATGCATTTATGAAATTCCCACAGAATTAATGAAACTGCTAAAAAATCAAATGGAAAATTCCCCCAAATAAACAATTTTGGACATTTATATCACAAGCCGTTCTGATCCCAGAGTATTGCATTGGAAATATGGATCATTCCTTTGCCTGCATACTCAAACTGTGAGTAGTAACCATCTCCATCACTGAATTACTGTCTTGTTCATCATATCAGTTGTCATGGTATACTAATGCTTATTTTATTTAATAATGTTTCCAAAGAGGAATGGTTCACTATTGGCATTTTTACAGTATATTATTGTAATTGTTTAATCTTATTAGTTGTTTTTACTGTTACTCTTATAACTAAATCATAGTCTATGCATAGCCACTCTCTTTTAAAAATATTTTAATCTTTAAAATTATGCCTATGCTTATCTGTAAGTGTATATGTATGTGTGCTGGTGCCTACAGAGGTCAGAGGCATCAGATCCCATGGAGCTAGATTCACAGGCAGTTGTGAGCTGCTCAGCATGGGTGCTGGAAACTGAGCTCAGGTCCTCTTCAAGAGCAGTATAAGGAAGCACTTGACCTCTGACCCAAATCCTATCTCTTAAGCACTTTCCTTAGCTGAGTAGGCAGCCTGCAGTCTCATATAATCTATACTGAATTGCAGTATGTTTAGAAAAAATAGTATATTTAGGGTTCAGTACTATCTGTATTTTAAAATCTGTATTATGTACGCTGGAGAACATGGACGTACATAAGTAGAGTCTAGAGTGTTTTATGAGCTTCCCCACCAAAGTCTATAATAGTTGGAATGATTTACAATTCTAAAAATGTTCTGCATGGTGATTTTAATGAAATACAATCCAATCATCAAATGAAGTAAGACACTTTTCCTTGTAAAATGCTTTTCTGTTACCGCACTTGTAAAATGCCTCTTCCTCTCTCTACCTACAGAGAGCTGAAGGAACTAAAACTCTAAGCAATAAGTGCATCCTCCTTGTAGAATGTTTCTTTGAGAACTCCTGGAAATTTCTGTGGTCTGGCGTAAGCCTGAATTTATAGTTTATTTTAGTTTTATTTTATGTCTTGATTCCACCCAGCCTCATGAACACTATGGCTCAGTTAATAATAGTTCATTTCTGATGTGAGTTCAGCAAAAGAAAGCTTTGACCATTCTTTCAACTTTCTTTTGTTAGTGTGACTATCAAGTTTTCTTTTTTTTCTTCTTTCTTTTTAAGCAGGTGGTCTGGAACATCAAGTGTTATAAGATCTCCTCTGGAGTCCATGGGCTATGCTAGATAGTAGGACTGAACTAGATGATGTCTACAAAGAGATTTATAGGATGTCATTGAAAGGAACACTAAGTATTTTCCAAGGGGATGTGAATTTCTAGGCAAGGTGTTCATTGTTAGTATTGTAGTTTTCCTAACACTTGTGATTCAGTAGAATCAGGAAGTTGGCAAAGTATCTTCCCGGCAACCCAAAGCTGCCTTACCTTTTGCACCCTGCTTCAACATCAGAAAATTGTCTGCTTCTACCAAAATCCTGACTGATAACGTTTGTGTTGATTTTATAGAGGGGGATCAAAGTAGTAGTTCCACCCAGTTCAGGAAGAAAGGACTTCAGCTAAGACAGATAGACAAAAGTGGTAACCTTTCAATCAGCCTGTGGAGGGCACAAGCTGATTTTAATCTTGGGTTCTTCCATGCATGCAGTCACATATTCATCCAATGATCACTTGCTGAGAACCATTCATATACCGCTTACCAACATTGCACCTGTGCAGAAAATGAAATAAATCCTTATTTTCAAGATATAGACCTCCTGGCAAAGAATGCTTGCAGATGAGTTGATTTTAACCTGTGAAGTGAAGATCAGTAGATGTGTCTCAGGAGTACTTAGTGCCTTTGGAAATGAAAAGACCAACTATTTCTCTAAAGAATAAGTTATATTGTTGTAGAAATGTTTTTATAGAAAAAGAAATATTAGTAGGACTGAATTCCTAGAGTCACAATGATTCATTCATCTGCAAACACTCCTATCTCTTATTTCATGTACAGAGTCCTCCTTAGTCAGACCTGAATAACTCATCCCATTTCCCTTACTACTACCTGGATCTCAGTATTTTTTTACATTGTCTTTTATTGTTCCTTTTCAAGCCTTTCTTATTATTATGGTTGTTGTTATTGTTGTTTTTCAGTCAGGGTCTTTAGCCCATGCTGTCCCTGACATGCTCTTGCATGAGGATGACCCTGTACTTCTGACCCTACACCTTCATGTTCTAAATCCTAGAATTATTAGTGTCTATCATTGCTCCTGGTTTACATGGTATTACATCACCACATAAGAATATCTTGTCATATTTCTGTCTCTGTAATCTGGAAGTATGTGATATGCTTGTACTAATTATTGAGTTCCTTCTACATTAAAAAAATTGCCCTGATTCTTCCTTATACTAGTCTTAACCTAGTTATTGTTACTGCATCTCAAGCAATAACCTTGAGGTAGAACTAAGCTTTCTCTTATACCTAAATTGGAATCCCAGTCCAAATATTTTCAGCAAAAACAACAAGGCTATTAAATATACAGATGTGGCCAGGGATTTTAGGGAAATGCCTTTCTAGTCACGCATCTTTGAAAGAATAGTGTATGCAAAGTAATTTGGTGTCAATGTTGTGCATCAAATCTGCTTCTAAAGTATTCATAAAATTAAATTAAACATAAATATATGTGAACAGAATTCCTTGTATCTGGATTTTGTAAAAAGCAGAATGTTTTTAGGAATTGCAAGAGCATTTTGATAACAAGAACAGTCATATAATTACTCACGAGACCTTCCCAAAACCTCTTTTAAATTAAATGTCAGAACCTGTAGTTTGACACAGAGCAATGTAGGTTTGTTGTACTCTTAATGAAATAGCCACATAAGTGCTTTAAAGCATACTTAGATATCACGCTTCAGACATGTTCCTCTAATGACAACGAGATTGCACAGTGGTGTTTTACAAATGTTATTGCTTTCTGAGCTTGAGTACTATCCACACAGAGAAACAAGAAGGACTCTGAGGCTGTGAAACTGCTACTGTGTGTTACATGCAGGAAAATATAGATCTGAAAGAGCTGCTATTCTGTAGGCATTCCTAAAATCAGGTGTTTTTTTTTATTTTTTTTTCTTTGTTAATCTGCTGGCCTCCTTTCTTCCACAGTTCCTTGAAGTTATTTTATTTGCTGTTTTTCCACTTTAAACTTTTACACTTCAGCAGATTTTCTCCATAAGTGAGTAATCTGAGGTCAAAAGTTCACAGATGTTTACTAAGCTCTTATCTAACATATGCATGACAGAGTGTTAAACTAAAAATATCTAATACACTGCTTACATTTTTTTTGCTCTTATGACAGAAAAAAATATACTATCTCATATATATACTCTAACATAAATGTGCTTCTGTTTGAGTACAAGGATCATTGATAATCAATCTTGGTAACCTCTTTTCAGTTAGCTTCATTATTAATTGTAGTAGTTTCCTAGAACTTAACATAATGCCATGTAACTTGGTCCCAGGACAAAAATGCATTTTTGCAAGTCCATATATGACTGAATGATTGACTTTAGAGCCATTCTCGGTCACTCCATCTTTGCCACTACTTCTCTATAGGAAACATTCCTGGAGAAAAGTCACAGGTTGTGGCAGCAGGTAGCATAATGTCAGATGCCTTCTTGGCACAAAAGAAAAATGCCAGAAATATAGCAAAATGGATTTTAAACTTTTATTTTGTGGTTAGATGGAAATGAATTTCAAAATTAATATTGGGAATTCAGAATTTTCAGTCTGTGTTTGAGAGGAAATCATTACAGTCCTCTCATAGTCATAAGAGCCCAGTAATAAGTCAGTCATCTAACTCACTGTAGAACTTGTTGATTTAACAAAACATCAGTGTTTGTACTAGAGATATATTGATCAGCTGGTTTATTTAAATTATGGCAAATAATAAGAAATATATAATGTCATCATTAAAATTAAATACCATATATCTTCCATCCATTTGCCTTCTATGAATACAAGTCTATGTAATAGATACACTATCAGACATCTAGGTGACTGGATAGGAAAATGATATCATGTGAGAAACAAAGCAGGTGGTTCATGCAAAATATTTCAGAATCACAGTGAATGGAGCCATGAATTCTGCCTATCTATCTTCAGCTATCTATAAAAGAATAAAATAATTTAACCAAACTAACATTGGAAAGATGAAGGAATCAGAACAGGGAAATGCATCATCCTGAACTTGCTTGGCATGTATGAATGATGTTTATTGCTAGAACAAAAAAAAAAATACAAAGTAATTTTCAAAATATGCTGCTGAAGAGAAAAGCCAAACTGTAACTTCTTATCATGAAAAACTCAGATATTTTTCATTACATTCTTTTTAAACATTTAATTGAATTTTTGTGTATTTTATAAGAATATCTATAACAGTCTTAGTCATCTTTATAACCCCTTCCCACCTGGCACCCTCACATATCCTCCCCCACTGGAATTCACACCTTCTGTCATTTGTGGGAAAGTCTATTGTGTCAATTTATTGTCTCCAGACATTCCTCAATGCAAGAAAAGCAACTTCGAGCAGTAATTTAATCAAAGGAATAAAAGATCCTAATATCATCAATGAGTAGGTTCTGCTGAATGCTGGACGGTGGTAGGGTGACACAGGTAGGATGGAGCACAGGAGTTATAATCTATGAGTGAAGATAGTGTTTATAGTATGTAGAAGTGGAATAGTAGATGAAATAAAGACAACAATTATTAAATTGCTAAATAAGTGTTTATATGTCCTATATGCCAGTCAGATTTGAATTTGTAAGAGAGCTCTCAGTGCAGGATTGCTAAAATTTCAAACTGAAAAACTATTCATTTAAACACAAGTTAATGTCTAGAAAAACCTAACCTTTTAGTGTAAGAAATATTTTAAAGTGTAATTGATAAAAACAAAAGTTTTTTGCTATAATTAAAATATTTTTTCTACATAGGAGAACCAACAGATATCAGATGTTTCTTAGTGGACACTCAGTGCTCTGAATCCATTCCTGTCATTGCCTATAAGTACTTGTGTTGCTCTCAGAGTGTTACTAACATACACAGAACAATTCCATGACATGTAAGTTACATCATTCGGCTGCACTGACTTCTGAATAGAAAGTATCAATGAGAACATATTTATCTCTGATAACTTGAAAATTCTATACACTGATTTCAAGATAAAGTGATGAAAAATATAGTTTGAAAATACATTCGTAGGAATTTAAATTTTATGACAATCCCATTTAGAATGCTATGTTAGTACTTCCCAAGGATTTATCTTATCTTTCATTGTCATTAAAAATGAATGGATTTTAGGGTAAACTTGATTGGGGACATTAATAACATCCCATCTCTACTTTATTTGAGCTCATACTAGAAGTTAACCAAGATATTTTACATGAGTCAATTTTCTTCATTCTTGTCTCTATTATTTTCTTCTCTCTCTCTTTTTTTTTCTTTCGTGTGCGTGTGTGTGTGTGTGTGTGTGTGTGTGTGTGTGTCTGTCTGTCTGTCTATCTGTCAGCGGGACTCATTATGTAACTTCAGGTGGATTGGTCTTACTGTGTAGTTTTGACTTGCCTCAAACTCACCATAGTCTTCTTTCCTTAGCTTCCCAAATGCCAAGACTCAGGCACTGAAAACACATCTGACTTTCATGTTAATTTAGGAATGAATTTCTAATGAATTTTCTTTAGCTGAGTTTTCATATTGAAGCTTAGTTTATTTTTGTTGTATAACAATTATTGTTTCAAGTGAAATGACTTTAGTTAAATGTATCAACATTACTGCATGTATTTTATATTATAATTTTTCTTTGTTTAAACATAGTAAACTTTTCCATACATTCCATTCTGTTCTTCTCACTTATATTTTTAATGTATGTGGCATTTTTTATGGTTTCTGTTCTGTGTAAGTGTACTGTGCCTCTCTTGTTATTATTATATAACTAAGAAAATCTTGGCCAATTTAATTCCCGTACCATGTCTCATGAGCAATGAATTTTCCTTGATTTTATTGCATGTAGATGCTTTATTTCAAGTCTAACAGCTAAGTGCTTTGAAGTGAAGCTATTTAACTTCAACTCTAGAGCTCTAATGTCTTTTAATGCCAATTAGATATTCACTTTACTACAGAAGGATTTGCAACATATTTGCTAATTCATTCTTTCTACAAATATTTATTGATCACCTAATAATGTGAAAAAAGTGTTTTCAATGTGCAAAAAAAATATAGGGAGAGAGCTGAGTGGTTTGTTTCACGATCTGAAGGACCTCAATGAACTAATGTGGAAAGTAATATATATTTTTCAAAACATTTAAATATAAACTGGAGAATAAGAAAAATTATTGAAATATGCAGAAAGTATCACTATTTAGCAACAATTCTTTATTTTGTAATACCAGCAATTTTTTTTAATGTGTGCAACATTTTCTACTCAATTGTATTAAACAACACTCAGGGTAAATGCTTATAAAGTAATAATAATAAAAACTAGAGTGTCAGCTATCAAAGTGTTCATAATCCATATGGCAGGTCTAGAATTAAAGAAATAAGTATATATTGTAATTTCAGAATGTTTTGAATTATATAAAGATTCATGGGGACAGGTAGATAGTTGCCCAATGCTATTAAAGTGGGTTACTGGAGTTGACATGCTCAGCCAAGGTTTCCCACAAGAAGTGAAGAGATAGAACGAACATGAGGAACATCATTTTTGAGACTAGAACTTTTTATACTTTCCACAGAGGCCCTCTAGTAATAACAATCTTAACCAGTTCTGAGATGGAAAAAATTAATGAAGTTGGGATAAAGGTAAGATGTGAAGAATCTGGAATGGAAAGCAGAAGTCAGACCTTTAGACCAAGTTGACATGTTTAGATCTTATTATAGTTGAAATAAGTATATAAGAGCCTTCCTTTCGGAAACTGAGATATGTTTCCCTAAACAATTTGTTGCTGAATTGAGTCTACAGGTCAACTCATGTAGGATATAGAAATCTGATAATTATGGAAATAGCCAATTTTGGGAAGGAGGATGTACAATGTGGAACATTTTGCAAGAGGAGTTGGAATGATTGTAAGAGCGATGGTTAGTACATGAACATAAGGAAACAGAGTCTTTCAGACCTCTGGGAACTTGCTCATATGATCTCATAACAATGGTGTCAGCAGGCATAAGACCCATGCAAATTCAGTCAGACAAATACCAAGCATAGAACTAGGGAAATGGGCAGCAGGCTCAAATCTTTCCTGAAGAACTATTAATGATTACTCTTCGGTGAGAGAGCTGAACTTCTTTAAGGGAGAGTCTGTACCTAGACTTACCAAGCTCTAGTGGATATACTTGCACTGAGGTATGTCTGGGAAAAGAAACTTGATTTGATGGGCCTTAGCATATATGACAGAATGCATGAAATCCAGGGGAGGGATCTTTGAGGGAGCAATTGGGGTATTAGATTTAAATATGATTAAAATGTTTTGGGTAAATTTCACAAAAATTCAACAAAATATATATATTAAGAAAGAATGTGGGTTATTGAGGGTTTATGCTTTTCACACTAAAATTCACTTTGAATGTTCTTATATAGTGTTTTTCCATTAACTCTTAGGTAGGCGCTACTTTTACTTATGTTTCAAAGGTGAGAAAATTGGGATTTATGGAGACTATTTTTATCTAAGTCTCACTGCTATTAAGTGATAAGTTGGAATTTGCTATGCTCTTTCTGTCATTCATACTTTACAACATGTAAGACTAATTTAATAGGGTTTGAAACACAGATTAACATGATTTTCCATGACTACTGAACCTGTTTCAAAGGAATTTCCATAAAAGATAATTCATTAGTTAATATCAACTTTTAACAGGAGAGAGAAAGAAGACACTGAGAATAGTAACTTTGTGAAACAGGAAAAGACTAGGGAGATCATGTCATATCAAGGAATTTTTTTTACTGATAGCAAATGGCAAGCAGTTGTAAATCTAAGTACATAGTGTCCTTGTTCCATTGTGGGGTTGAGCTAATAGTATTCTTGGGTTGTAGAGGGTACATAGGAATAGGTTCAGATGATGATTTCAATAAGTTCAGCCTAGGAGAGGAGAGAAGAAACAATGGCACCAAAGTTTTTAGCATAGGTAGACTTTTACACAATTTTTAAACAGAATCAAATAAGGAAGAATTTTAATTTGTTGCCAAGTTAAGAAAAAATGGGCAGTTGTTTAAAGATTCTATAAATGAAGTGATGAACTTTAATATATTAGAAGGAAAGCAATATTCTTGCTCAGAGAAAAGAAAAATATAGCAGATGATATATTCCCTGTTCTATGGTCCTCATTTTTCCTAATATTATATGTTCTCTCACAGAAACTGGAACACATAAATTCACCTTGTCAACTGTATATTTATTTATAAAACTAGGAAATAAGCAAGTAGAAAAATAGCCAATATTGACACCTTTGGAAACAAGTCCAACTCAAGTGGCATCCATAATTTAAAACAAAGTGGTAGGAAGTTTAGTTTTAAAGCCAAGTAGTTTCTATTTATAGCATGTACCTTAATCACTATATTTCTTCTGGTAATTGGTACTCATGTTGTTTCTCAAAATTTTATTTCAAGAACTGTTTAAAACTTCATTTATTTCTTTTGTTTTCATGTGTGCCTGTTTTTAATGTGTGGTAATGGAAGGGAATGATGCATCTCAGATGATATCTGGGAAATCTGGCATGTCTTACATGCAGCAACAGCCTGGAGTTAGAATGTTTTTATGGTAGACACAGGTCGCTCATAATGAAAATGCAAATAATCTCCAATTCTGACAGAATCAACCTCTAATATTAGGCCATAAATAAGAATAAGTGACCTAGAAAACAGAGAATTTTATTTTTTGAACTCTATATAAGGTTGTAGAAGTGACTCTAAATTTTCTGAATGTCAGGAAAATTTCTGTTTGGGGTATTTCCAGAGGATGGGGGAGTTTAAACTTAGACTTCACGGTGGCAGTGTCTGCCACAGAACTGGCAGATGTCACAGCATGTGACAAGACAGGCCAAGCAGAAAGACGGAAGAAAAGCCGTGATAAGGCTCTGGGAAAGAATAGGTTATTTGTTTACAGTAGAAAGATTATAAGTAAATCTTCCATGTTAATCAAGGCACATAAATGCTCTCTTACAAAAAACACAGTCATTTCCATTGGGGTGAATATATTGCATTGATAAATCTTTTAAAGTAGTTTTCTTCTAACTGTTGCTAAAATTGTCCTTGGGTGCACATTATGCATGGAAAAAAAATCTATTTCTTGATTTGGCTTCTAGTGTGTTTTCGTGCCCAGTGAACACTGTTGTCCCTGCTTTCTAGGCAAGAACATGATAATTGGTTTACTAGTGAGGACTCAGACGCAGCCATTTGGAGTTTTGAGCCAGTCCTCTGAGACTTTGCTATTGTAATGAGAGATGGAGAAATGAAAATGCATCCAAAAAGGAACTTTTAAATTTTAAAATATTAAACCTACATATGATTGTTGATGTAATATATAACTTCATATGCAATCTTTATAGTCAAAATAAATGGTATACTTTACCTCCATATTCTTGTATCTTTAAAGTCTTTCTTTAAAGATCAATTTATTTTGAATATTAAGGATCAGATTTCATGTAAAAACAGTTTCCTCAGTTTTCTTAACACCTGCCTATAGGGCAATCTGAATCCAGTTTTAGGAGGATGGCATTTGGTTGAAGTGTTTAGCAGACAAAAGCTGTTGAGTAGCTTTACAGAACCCCTAAAGGCACAGGGCTCTAATAATGTTTCTAGACATCCCAAATTGACAGATGGGTTTCAGATACCCACCACTCAATGACATATTTAGTCACATACAAAAGCTGAATTCTCATAAACACACCATTATTAGGCTCAGGCATTTTTCCAAGGTTCTTGGAGTCACACACAGTAAACAATATTTTATCTATTTCTTAGCCTCAAAACATTGTTGGTTTTCATTTTCCTTTCTCATACAGCCTTTAGTTTGGCTGTTTGAATCAGTTTCTCTGGTTAGAAAGATTATCACAAAATGATTAATGTAAGTCAAGAGACTGAGTTCAGTAACGTGTTTATGCCATTTACACATTCTGACTAGTCATGTCTACATGCTCTAGACTTTAAAATGTCCTGCATAAGAACATAACAGTTTTTTATTACAGCTAACAAGACAAAAGATACTATCAGCTAAATATGAGTAAGCTCGACCAGGAACTAAAGGGCCTGAGTATGGTGGTTTGATGATATAATGAAATAAATTTTGTATATTCCTTATTCTCAATTCTACATGAATACATCTTTAATATTAACCATATTATACTGAAACGTAAGTCATTTGCATATAATAGTATATGTTGGCTCTTCACATATATGTACTATATAATGTGGTCATATTTACTTCATAAATATACATATTTGGATTAGTCTACCACAGATGATCTTATAAGCCAGGTATTTTTTGATGTTGTTTCTACCTACTTTCATTCTCTCTCTACAAAAATGTATTGAATATTCTATGTCAGATACTGCTCTGAGGAAACAGCAGTAAACAAGACAAGCAAAAGACTGTATTCTCAAGTATTTGAGATTCTCATTAAAACAGTCTATATATTTTAATGATACTCTCTTATCCTTTAAAAACCTGCTCTATAATTTTAGGTTGACATTTATTGCACTTCCACCTTTAACATGGTACCAGTTCCATCTTTTGATCCTGTGGTAGCAGATGTTAAGGTACTTTCTTAAGTGTAATTGACCGAAAATTCACTGATTACAAAGTTTGGACTGAAGTGTTTTTTTAAATAATTACAGTACAGTTCATTTTACTGATTTTGTTAACAGGTAGTGAAAAGGCATGTGCCATTATTCTCCACAAGGTGTGTGAGTTGTTGAGGGAGTTGTAAGTAGAGCACATTAAAAAGATGTTCAAGTCTGAAAATTCCACAGACTTGGTTGTTTATGAATAACAGAAGTTCATTTGTCATGGTTCTGGAAGCTGAGAATTCCCACATCAAGGGAAACTTGATGTCTCCTGCATCTTGCTCTTCTGAGGTAGTGCTTTGTGGCTATTTCCGCATAACGTAGAGCAGCAAAACGGCAATGCAATTGACTACTACACTCTACATCCTTGTAAAAGCGCCAGCTGCTTCTTAAACACTTCAGCCTGGTCACCTCCTAAAAGGTCCATCTCTTGGTTCAATCACATTGGGGATTAAGTCTCAACATGAATTTCATAGATACAAATATCCTAAGGATATCAGGGACTTCTCTGAAAATATTGAGAGGAGAAAGAGTAGTTTCCCTGGAAAGTTGCTTAAGCCCAGCCTTCAATAATCAATCATAGCTACATAGAAAATGATATTTGTCTAATAATTGCATTTAACAGATTTCATGAAAGCAAGAACAATATCTTTTTTTACTTACTTCTGTATTTCTGGTACCTAAACTTGTTTGCTGTATATCATAGGCAATCCAAACATATTAGCATGCCAGATTCTGTACTGAGTATTAAAATTCATTTCCAAACTATTAGAACAATTTAATAAGGAAACTATTATTTCACTGATGAGAAAAAGGTCATAGAGGCTGAATGGGTTAAGCCAGGAAGGAGTGTGTGGCAAACAGATCCAGGTTCTAAAGTCAAAGAGCGATAGTTTGAAGACAGATCAGCAAGTACCAGGTCCATTGTGAACAAGACAGCCTTAATAATCATACATGGAAGGCTCTTGCTTTTTACTTATGAGGGCTTTATGGCTTTTATCTTTGTGTTAAAGATAAGTCATATGAAAAACCTGTAGCAAGGACATGAAATAATGAAAATATTACTCTCAGAAATATTAACCCTAGTACCATGTCTTCATTCATATGAAGAAGAAAGTTTTAAGTAGAAAAACCATGTATGGCTTTGTAGATGGTAAGATGTTGTGGGTTATGAGAAATTTTCTCTCCCCTAAGATTCTTGGTTGTTATTATCGAATGATTCAGTTCTCTGCTATCTTGTTTTTTAATTTAAGTTCTACAATAAAAATGATTACAAAGTATAAAGAAAAGAATTTTATATAGGATTGCTGTTGTGATAAGAATGGGCACCCAGTACTTGCAATTATTTTGATCTATTTACATTTATTCTTTTCCGTTTTCAACTTAGTCCTAACACAATATATTTTGCAGGTAAAAATGAACTACAATTTTTCCAATTATAAGAATGTGTCTTGGTCTTGTATCTTCAACACTAGATTTTACTTCAGGAAAAATGGTGTTAAGGTCTGATGGTTTTGCATAACTCTGCCAAGTACTTGATTTTTCAGTCATGTCAACACTTTATTCATCTATTTACCCCTTTGCTTATCTACCCAAGCAGTTAATAAGGGACCTTTATACTTACAGATAATTAGATCATATATTATTTAGCATTTTTCTTAAATGATACATTTACATCAATAATGTTTTTCTTTATTCTTTAACAGATGCATACAATTATAGTATGTCATCTAGTAATTTCCACACACATTACCTTTATCAAATGATAAAGCAAAGAGTTTATCTACAAATATTTAATAACAGTTTTAAAAATCCATCATTACATTTTCTGGTTAGTGCAAGATGAAACTCAGACTAACTGCTAAAAGAGTCAAAATGAAACATTTGTTTTAGCTGAGAACAACATGTATGAAAACAATAGTGAGATATCATCTTGGATAATGATTTTGTTAGTGATTCATTTTCTTTAAACAAACTGCAGCATGTATACACTTTAGCCTATATGTTCTGATTTTGTAAATATTAGTCTGATAGTGTCACTGATAAAAAAGGAACCCATAAAATGTTCCTCTTCTATATCTGTTTGATAAAAGCATATGTTATCATGAAAGACAAGGCTGTTTTTGTGTTTGGTGGTTTGAAGACACACATTAATGCAATCTTGATAAAGCTCCTGATGAAGTAACCTGGCAATTCATAGTTTGTTTTCTGTGCTCCAAGAATCCATTTTAAAATGGTTTCATCAATTATATGCAGAAAATGAGTTCTAGCTTCTTAATTAATTTGTCTTAAACACAGATCTAGGATTTAGGGAAATTATTTCTGTGTTTCAGCTGGAAACTTACCATGTGAAATCATAGTTATACCTATATGGATCTTATTGTTTTACTCTGAGAGAAAAATACCTGCATTCTTCTCTAAAACTTAATCATTCCTTTTAAAGTAACATTTTAATCAATCTCCAATAATTTGAGCCTTAAACTAATAATTATCATGAAACAAGGCCTATTTAATTTTAGATAGGAGACATAAGTAAATCATAGCCTTAGAAATGAACAGTTATAGCAGTTCACCTCTGTTACAAACATTCAAAGGTGTCCCTAGTCACACACACAAACACATGCACACAAACACACACACACACACACATACACACAGAGTGAGTAGATGCATTTCATTCAAATCTTCAACATTCTCATAATAGTATCTCATATGTTTCATAGTACTAAGACTTAATTTTCAACAATTTAAACTATTCTAAGATTATATTTTGTAATTTCATTAAATGTAGTAAAATCTATGTGTTATTTTTTATGTAGGTGTGGAAAATACCTGAGAAAATCAATTGTAGACAGAATATATTTGTTTTGGCTTGCAGTTTCATGGGTTTTAATGCATGATTCACTAGCTCCTTTTTTTTCTGGCTCTGTGGTAAGACACAGTGATATGGAAAAGATGCTTCACCTCATGACAATCACTAAGCGGGGATAAACAGTTTGCCAAATGATACAGTTCCTAAGATCACACCTCTAGTCATCACTCCAAGTAGGTCTAAATTCTAAAGTTTTCCCCTACCTATCTATAAAGCCATCAAAGAATGAATCCACCTAAGATGAAGCTTATTAAAACCTGTTATTATTGGCTGTGTGAGTTCATATAAGTTAAGTAAATGAATTTGTAAATTAAGGTCCCATTCCTAGCCTATTTTGTTCATTTTTATTGTGTTTTGTTTTGTTTTTTTTTGTGTGTGTGTGCTGTTTGTATGTGTTACACATGTGTTTGCTGATGAACATGCACATATGCTTGTAAGGAGGTCAGAGGTCAATGTTGAATGTCTTCCACAGTCACTCCCCACATGATCTTTTTGAGATAATGTCTCACACTAAATCTGGCATTCACTGACTGGCTAGACAGATAGCCAGGGAAGCCAGCAATCCACCTACCTTTCTCTGTCCCATCAGCTCTGGAGTTAGACCTGAGTCTCCAGGATTGTATTTTAACATGGGGGCCAAGATCTTAAGCCAGGTCCTCATGACTACATAGCAAGCACTTTACTGACTGAGCCATGTTTCAAGCCCTTGTAACCAAACTTTCATTTCCTCAGTTTTCTCTGTTTGGTAAGTCTTACATTGGAGTGTGGAAACATGTTTGTCTGTCTTCATCTATAAATGACTATCTTACTGTCAGAGTGAATACTTAATTGTTCTTTTCTTACAACCTCTTTCACATGCAACAAAGATGACTTATTCAACATTATGTCCACATGCCATAAAATATTACATCAGAATTAAAACTGCCAAAAAAAAATGCCTTCTTTGTGACACTATCTATACAGTCTGCAGTGAAAACCAATTCAAAAGAAAAGCATTTCAGTTGCTATTTCATTGATGGGGATTATACAAAAAAGCATAGGGTTGGGCTGAAGAAATGTCTCCAGGACTAAGAGCACTGACTGCTCTTATAAATGAACCTAAGATTGTTTCCCAGAACTGACATGGTGGCTAACAATCATCTGTAACTACAATTCTAAGGGATCCAATATCCTTTCTGACTTCCATGAACATTGCATGACATGGGCATGGATGTACTTACATACATACAGACAAAACACTTAGAAACATTAAATAAAAATAATAAAATGTATTTTTAAATTATAGGGTTAATAAAATATACAAATTAAACTTAATTAAACAATCCATGCAAAGCCTCTGTTAAAGGCTTAGTAAATAGCAAGCATTAAATCAGTATTAGGTATAATAAATACAAATCTACATATTATCTTTAGTGATTGTTCATATGTTGACTTAATTGGAGAATCTTGCTATTCATAAAGCCATTGATTCTCAGTGATTAAATGGGGCACATACACATGTCTATATAGATATCAATTCACAATAGTTGTCCTAGGTAGTTGATAAATAAAAGATGCTGTGTTTATTTGTTCAAAAATATTTTAAGATCACCTCTGAATATAAATGTGTCACATAATGATTATCATTATCTGTAATGCACAAAAACATTACATATATCACATGTAAATATGTAGAATAAAACTCAGAAAATGGAGAACATAACCTTGCAGAATATTTTCTAGTTGGCATCAGATTGGCTGCTACCTTCACTGTTATATTAACTAAACTTTCATAGCACTTCCCTTCCTTTTGTTTTTTCCTGCTTTAGCACTGAGACTTCTATTTGTTGTAAGAATGATAATAGAAAAACACTAAATGCTTCTTTGAAAACTACAACAAACATGCTGCAAAAATCTGAGTTTAAATTAAGATCTATTAGAAAGATCATACAAATTAAACCCATGTCTACCCATATCAAATAAACTTGAAGCAATATAAACCCATAAATAAAAATATGTATGAGAATCGAACATTTCTCTCAGAGATAAGTATATTACATATTTTATTTGCAGATTAAAATATTTCTCTACATAGCTATATACTTAATAAAATTTTTCTGTGTTAATGGTCAATTGCCATAAACATCTTTGGCATTAATAATGCAAATCCTAATTACAAGCTAGAAAATTGGTGTTACCACTTGACTACACTATAGCAATGGCTTTCTATGCAATAGGAGTGCCCAGATAATATTCTGATATATTTCTGAGTTTTGATCTGTTTTCACACTTTACCCCGCAGCTCTGCACTGAGATTAAGAACTCTATTTGTGTTTTTCATTAATCAATTTGAACAACTCATGAATTGATACTTCTGAAATTTTTTTCAACTATTTGATTAGAAGACAATTTTAAAACTAATCACAGCATAAATTAACATAAATTGAAATGCATGCCACACTGTATTACTTTATTTTAAAAATGAGATTTATTATTGAGCAGGTATTTAATTGATTTTAAATATACCTAATAAAACATTGCCTCTTTCTTCCATTTTGCCATAAATTTATAGCTTGCTATTTTAAAAGTTTCCAGAAAATTGTCAAATAGAGCAAATGTTTCAGTTTCTTTTAACTCATCATGCAACAACAAAGAGACATGATTTCACAAGTATTTTATAGGCATGAATAAAACAATAGAACATTTGATTAAACTTATACTAGCTGAAAACAACTTAAATTTATCAAGTTCACATTTGTATAGAGTGAGATGCAAGAAAATCACATCAATGATACTGCATTTTGATGACGTTCACAACACTGAATCATTTAGTATAGTCATAGCACTGTTACTCATATTCATGTTAAGTTGTTGAGTAATATTATGCTGTGGTTGAATTCAGTTCAATAAAGGACTAAGTGTTGACTGCAATAGAGATTTTTAAGCAATGAAGTTTACAACGTGCATGGATTCTCATCCAGTGCTGAGAAACGATTGTTCTACCCTGTACTTTCCAGATCTCATTCTTGGTTATGTTTCAAAGTTATCATAAGGACTTGTGATGACCATAGTCACCACTCAGTTCCTTTCCCGTATGTTTCCTGATACATGGAGACTTTAGAAAGCAGTCACCTTAAGCTCACACTATCATCGAACCACCTGGCACCATGATGGACTATATCCCCTCAAACAATGACTTAAACCGTCCTTTAAATTGGATTATGTCATGTGTTTGGTTTGTAATGATAAAAAAAATCCAATTGTTTTATGAAGAATGACATCAGAGTGTTAAGCTAGTTTAGTTTCATTATTATTAATATGATGTACAGCCAAAATATTTGAGTAGTGTTTTGGGAGGTTGAGGAAAGAGGAATAGTATAATTAAACTTAATAAAAAGTAGCACAAGAGGAAAAACATACCTAAAAGCCATGGTTAAAAGTTGTGTGACAGCTCTGAACAACGTTTTGTTTAAGAGTTTTTAAGACTCACATCAGTTCCTCGGTACCAGTCACATTGTGTTCTTTTCCTCAAGTAACAAGATTTAAGATTTCACTAATATTTCTATTATCCAACTGGGTAATGTGAAATTGGGTTTATAGTCCAGAACTTTTTAATAGAAATATTGATAGTGAGAGATATGAAGGGAAAGAAAAATAAGAATGTAAGCCTTTTTATATAACTTTAGAAATCTGACTTAATAACCTCATTGATCTAATCAAGCATTTAGCTTGAATGCAAAAACAAAAAATTCAAGGTATATACCTGTCCTAAAGAAAGATATTTTCCACTTGAGCAGACAAAATCAAAATAAAGATAGTAATTTAGACATGGTTAACTTAAAATGATACAATTATATTTGTAATCCAGATGAAATGGAGAAATTTAAAGGCGATACAATTCAAAGTAATGAAAGTATGTCCTAGGGTCTCATTGATGATTAAATACAATGAGTTGGTAGTATAAAAGAAATAAGCTATAAAATAATATTATAACACAAATCAATGAGAGTGAGACTGCTCAGGTATGTTGTATGCTACTTGAGGGATAACTGTGTGCACTAGTTGGAGACTCTATATGTAGTATTGTAATGTCAGATCACTGGACACATATGGTGTGAAGACACTTATACCAAGAACTTTCATCATTAATACTGGCCTTGAAATCAAGGCAAATATCACAAAAATTATATTATGTTGATTTTTATATTTTATTTTGTGTTTGTGTTTGTGTCTCTTTGTGTAACACATGTGCAAGCGAGTGTCTATATGCATGTGCATGCAGACTTGGTACTCATACATGAGGAGGCTAAAACTCAACATTGGTTGTCTTCCTTTACAATGATTCACCTTATTTTTTGAAATAACTTCTCTGTGTCAAGTGCTCTCCAGTTGACTAGATTAACTAGTCACCTGTACTTGAGCATATAAGCATATTTTATGTGGATGGATCAGAACTTTTTGTCTTGATGCTTGCATGAGAGGCACTTTATCTATTGATCCATTTAATCTGCTTATTTTGTATGTTTTAGCATACATTTTAAAATATTTTGTTTAGACAGTTACACAATAATATCATCTATATTAACCACATAGGAAAATTTTCGTATTTATTCATATTGTAAAGAGGTGAAAAACAATTAGAAAACTAGAGACAAAGGTCTTACACTGAATATGTATTTTTTTAAAGATTCAAAATCTTAATTTATATTGAGTAGTAAATGAGTAGAGAAATAATTAACACGACAAGTTCCCATTGTATAACACATTTCTGACAGTCTTCCCCTGAATGGACCATCTTTTCAGCATTTTAAGGAAAGAAGATTTTGAGGGAAAACTGTCCTTGCTGTTGTATACATAGGACTATAAAAATGCAGTCACTTGGCTATATGTTGAATCTATATTGAAGTCCATATAAATGTAGAAAATATGCTCCAAACTCATGCTTAAGTCATACCAAGAAGAGCCTTCAACCTAGTGAGATCTGAACTGAAAGCTCTGGAAATTTCTGAATAAGTTAATGACAGAAAAAAACAACTGTCAAAGTGAGTCCAACAAAATAAGACAGAGTGCAAAGAGGATGCATCAATGCTTACACAAATTGATACTGTCTCACTTTGGAATAATGTTACGAGTGAGGAACCATGTGGATTTCCAAGGGTAGGGAGAGACATTGTATCTCCTAGCTATGTAAAGATCTTTATTCATTAACTTTTTTTTCTGGTAGAGAAAAAAATATCATCAAATGTTATACATTGGTGAAACAATAATAGAAATATTTTAGGAAAAATTTTCATTCTAATAAAATGGACATTGTTAGACTGATTAGAAAATCTCAGGTTTCTAATTCAATTCTGTCTGTCCACTGGTATATGAATTTTTGTATTTTATTTACTCAATCAGCAAAAACATATACTAGGGTCATTTGATAATAAATTCTAGTTAATTAATTAATTATGTGATACTTAAAATTAAATACACAGTCTCTTATGTTGAGACAAGTGCTCTTCCACTGAGTATACTCTAGCACAGTAACATTTCAAATAATCATATTGCAGAGAATAGTATATGAAGTATATGTTACAGTCAATGATATTATGCTTTAAGCAAAACTGAATCAATTTTAACTCTTCAAGTTGATTTCATTCTATAAGTTCAGAGTGTGGAAAATGGATAAACTAATATTCTTAAGATTGAGGTAACTATTTTACTATATAAAGAATAAAATTAGCTTCTGATGCATTCAAATTTTAAAATCATAAGTACTTTAAAAAGTCTTTCATGTTGTGCTGATACATAGCTGGTACCTATGGAACTTTAATAGTTAACAAGAATTTTGTTCATGAAAGGCACATTAGAATACTTAAAATTGAATATAAAATTACATTAAGTCACTATCCTGAAATCGCCAGACTCTTACTGAACCAGAGAAACAGATTTAAGTTTCAATAACTGCTTCATTTATGCCATTGAGATACCAAATTAATATTTTTAGATTATCTTCTTCCTTAGTGAGGAGAGACATAAAAGTGCCCCATCCAAAAGAATATACGCCCTCTACAGAGCAAAGCCATCTAGGGTGGTTATGCTTGCTACATAATCATGAGGAAGGGAGTTTTGATCCCAGCACTCACATGATAAGCTGGATGTCCTGTAAATGCCTATAACTCCAGTTCTTCAGCATCTAATGTGGACTCTACACTCACAAGCATATGAATCTGCACACAGTGAAATAAATGATGTTATAATATCAGTTCATGTTCTGCATGCTTTCCATATATTATTACATATAATCCAGTACATTTATGGTGTAAATACAAATATCCTCATCTCATAAATGAAGCAACAAAATAAAATAATCCCAGCAAATAAAAAGAACCTGCTATCATAGAGCTACTCAGAATTATTAAACATATGCATAAATGATATACCTAGAACTTGTAGAGAGCAGCGCCATCATTCAATACCTACATGAGATGATCTCTGAGCTTATGAAGTTGATGATCAGAAGATATAATTGAATAAATAAATCCCTTGGTGTCCCAAAGGAAACAATCAAGGGCAGAATGAATTTAGATTCAGTCAGACTAACTCTTCATATGCTGAGCACAGTATTTTCACTTGTGATTTTGTCTTATTCATCCACATTTGCTTCACATTTTTAAATGCATTTTTCTTTCAATTCAGACTTGGCCTTGAATTAAATTACATTTCCCATTAAAGGAGTTGAACTACCATAATCACTTTCATATCCTTGTGATGAGTGCTGAATGTCCATAAGTTGATTTGCACTCTGATTTTGGCCACTGCAGAAAGGTGTTCATTGCAGGCTTCTCTGTATCTGCGCATTTGGAGGAGGCAGAGCACTTCTCCTCATGAATATGCTCTTTTATTTTCATTCTTACAGTGTCAGTGAGTTACTCTTGTGTCATGATGCAGCACATATCAAAAATAAAGAGGTTGAGCCACATGAAGTTATTATTGTAGAACTCTGTGGACCATAGATCTGGTATAGGTCTCACTCAACTGAAATCCAATTGCCAGAAGCATGCCTTTCTGGAGTCACTAAATAAGTCATTTTCTACTTATTTCCTTTCCTTTGCAGAATTCAAATGCTTGAGGACAAAGACACATATTTAAAAGTTGTGTGGCTCAAGTTCGTACTATTTTGTTAGGTACCAGACTACCCTGTCTAACAGCAAGTGTCAGTTGTTCTAAGAATTATTTAAGACTTCTTTACCTTAAGCAGAAGAAGGATCTCAACAAGGGAAACATTCAGTAATATTTTAGATAGTAAAAATATATAATGATTTTTCATATGAAATTTAAGTCCAGGAAGTGGAAGCAATATCCTGGTTTAACTGGATGGGCCAATGCCTTCATTAAAATTCATGAGAGTGGAAAAGACTTAGATAAATGTTATCAGAGATATTTGAATAAGTACTTCACCCTATGTTGAACCTGTTGTCCTATAATTTCGATCTCAGTACTCAGGATGTAGAAGCAAGTTGTATCTCTGTGAAATCAAGACCAATCTGGTATACAAACTGAATTACAGACAAGCTACGGCTACAGGGAGATCTTGCTTCAGTGTGTGTGTGTGTGTGTGTGTGTGTGTGTGTGTGTGTGTGTGTGTATTAAATGACCTTATTGCAGTTGCTGGTTTTATAATGTGAGGAAAGAGACCAATTCCCATAAATATGGTAACTTTGAGAAATAGCGAATAGCTCCATATTTATCCAAGTTTATAACCAATGAGAAAATAAGGCTCTAGTCCTTAAACCTCATTAGATAAACAACTTGAGAGATAGTTCAGTCAAAAGAACACTTGCTGCTCTTCCAGCAGACCCTGAGTTTGGTTCCAAGCATGCAAGTCAGGCAGCTCATAACCATCTGAACTACAGCTCCAAAGAACCTAGCACCCACCTCTATCCTTACTGAGTACCTGAACACACTGCACACACACAGAAAACACACATAAATAAAATAATAAAAATAAAACTTTAAAATTATTAAGAAAGTTGTTCATTTTTATTTTCTCCAAAATGTTAAACAATAGAGACAATTTAATAAGTAGGTACTTATATGAGAGTGTCCTTACAACTTTGAGACAGATAATGGCTAAAGTCTTGAAAAGGTATACTCATGACATTTCCAGGGGTTTCTATAATCCCTTAATTACAAGTTTTAGTGCTTTGAATAGGAAAATGGCTTCAGGTTGCCACTTCAGGTCAAGATGTGGTTTTTAGACCATAAGCAGCATGGCCACTGAAGCTCTGTTAAGCAACACACAGCTGCCAGATTAGAGGCGTCCTTACATATTTGATGATACCTTAGAGGAGCTACCTGTCATACTGTTGCAATGCATACTGATTTTTAAGGGCTATGACTTCTTCCATCCTAGGTCTTCATTTTATATATTAAGTAATACCAACATTATAGTTGTAGCCATAAAAAAGTTGCCTGTGAAAATTTGGCAGCATGAAATAAATGTTATATTTAGTATGTTCTTTAGTGTATACAAACAAATGGAATTTGTAAAGTGGAAGATCATTGAAAAGAGAGGATAATTAAATTGTACAGAAGTAAGCCTTGCATAGATTTTGGAAAATATCTAGAATTTGATTACTGAGAGTAAAACAATTAACACTAAAGGTACATAAGTACTAAATATAGTGTAAAAACACTATTGAGAACAAACTATCATCATTTGCCCTACATGTCATAACCCCATTGACTAAAGCTGAGATGATTAAAATTAGGAAGTTTGAAAGCTAAGGAGTACCATACGTTTTAGGACCTTCAAAATAAAAATGCTTAGGTTAACTATGTTGGTTAATTAGAGAAACTAGTTTGATTTTATTTTCTAAGTGCAGAAAAATTTAGACATATATATAAACTTTGTCACCTAAAGCAAATAAAAGAGTCTAAATGATTTCAGAGCTAGGTATATTAATGGAGCTATGTTGGCCAGAAGGTATTAGCAAGGATAATCAAAGAATGATAAAACAAATTGGAGAGATGAAGCAGGGGAAAGATTGGGAAAAAAGTAACTGAGCTCACATCGAAAATCAAGAAAAATGGAAAATCTGAAAGGCAACCTAGAATTTGAATAGATTGGTCTTGAGATGCCATGTCTAGTATGACAATGAGATGTAAAGCATAGTTATTCTGTCTTTCTAATGAAAAAGTGGATGCTCACATACTTGATGACATGCAATATTATCTAGCATAGAGGTAAAAGAGGCAACCCTGGGCACTGGTCCTGGAGCATTCAGTATGGGAATGGCACTCATTGATTTCAGATGATGACTCCTAAGAAAAAAGGTGGAAACAAGAATGTAAGGTGAAAGCTTCTGCAGAATAGTGGTTGAGCATGTCCCCTTTGATGATTGACAACTGAACACAATAGAAAACAATGGATGAAACCTAGGGGATATTCCAGACAGAAGTGACTAAAGCTTAAACTGTTATGAGAACAAGGTGTTTGCTACAGGAATATCAAGGTCAATGTAGCTAAAGTACAGAGAATAATCATTTAGAGGTGAAGTCAGACGAGAAGACTGGGATCTGTAAACATTTATGACTTAATACATGAATCATTCTAGACATATAAAATTGTGGAATGTATAAAGAGCAGAAGCTTATTCAAACCCTTCATTTTGATAACAATTCTAAACTTCAAAACAGTAAAGGACACGCATGTATGCACACAGTGTTTGTTAAGTTAGGAATATCTTATAATCAGCCTGTTCTTTCTATTACTTAGCAAAGTCCTTCAACTTATTTTCCTTTTCTGAAAGGTATTGGTCATGGCTGTCTCTTGGTATACAAGCCCAATATTAAGATTTGCAATTGTGCAGGTTGGGAAAGCATGGCTTTTTTGGCTCTAATATGTGTTTCTATTTTCCATTCGCCTTTTGTCTCTCTGTATTCTTTTAATATCAAAAGCAACCTTGAAGAGGAAAGAACTCGCAAAGGTGGCCTATGGGAAATGAGTTTGGGAGCTGTGGAAATCACTTTCCCTTGCTTTGCCAGGTGGTGCATATGGAAATATTATATCTGGAAATGAATCATGCCTTTTGAAAATCATTGCTTGTATGTTTCTGTAATACATTGGAGGTGGTTGGCATTCTTTCTGTAATTATTGTGTTTTCTTCTAGTTAGTTGTTTCCCTCACACCACAGGCTTTTCAAATCTAACATGAAATAATAAATTCATGTGTATGACAATACACATTTATTACATTGAATGAAACGTACATCCTATATTCATTTAATAATAACATTTTATGTTATATATTAGTCATTTGATCATTTAATTTTTGCATAAATCTCTGGGTATATTAAATCATAACAGTAACTCAGAATATCTCCAAGCCAGAACATTTCTTTCTCCCTTTTTAATTTCCTATACTATAAATTCATTAACATTAAGAAATTAATGAATTCATAGAATCAGCATGTTTGTTCTAAAAATGTAAGATTTGATTGATATCCATTATCAAATATCATGTATATCATATAAATTATCTCTATGGTCATGACTACTTTCAGATTATGTATTTTTCTTGATGCCAGTCTGCAGCAATAGTGAAAAATCGGGGTGATGAAAATGTTCTTTATAATTAGGGCAAGTGTGAATAACCCTGTTTCTCCTTGATTTCCATTTCAATTTTTTCATCCCTAAATAATGGAACACACAAGGAAATGACATGGAGAAAGAAAAGACAGCAAAGAGAAAAATTCTTATGTAGTACTCTTTGAAGGATTCAATGGAACAACACACTCTTCCGGAGTACTGTGCAGTATTCAAAGTAGTGCTTCCCTCAAAGTTATAGAATAAACAACAAAGTTCAATATTTGTGTTGATTCCTAGCACAAACTGGGTTTCTCACATCTACTCCTGTCAATGGGCATCATTTACATGCATTTATTTCGTAGGGATCTTAAATATCTGCCTGCTTTCCTTCTGTCCAAATTAAACAACTTTTGTAAAGGTTTCCCCTTGCAGTTTGGTTCCAATTTCGTTACATATATGTACTCAAGCCTAAATTATTTACAATCTGTTGTCATCATGTATCCAACTTGCTTAACTCTTCCAGGGGCTTTTTATTGCACCTGAAATGATTTCATAAAATCCTGGCACACAAACCTAACATAATGTGAGCAGGCTTTTCTCTATTTTGGAAATTTATGTTGAATCTCTTTTTCTCAAGTACCATGTTACCCTATTTTTTTTTCTCAAGGGGGTCTAGACTGAGATTTGCAAGCTTTGTGCAGCTGAAGGTGGCTAAGTATGAAGCCCAATATGATCTTAAAGTCATTTAAAATACGATGAGATTATGCTGTGATGTTATTTTTTGTAACTCACTTTCACAATTCTGAGTGTGAACCTTGCTCATGAGAACATTGGGTTACAGTTTTACAGTGTCAAAGGCTGGGCACTTTGATTTTCCTTTTGTTCTTGTTTTTCCTAGCCAAGGATTACTTTAATTCCTAATCTTTCTGCCTCAGCCTGCCAAATGTCAATGTAAGAGTTCACCATGAGGCTTGCTGAGACACCATTTTCCTTCATCTAATTAAAGTTAACTTTCTAGGCACTGTCTGCCAGTATCTAGGCTTATTTCTCAGTTATTGTTTCACTTTTATATTTTATATCCCCATGCCATCAGCTAAGTATTTTAATTAAATTATTTCCTGCCTCTATGTAATAAAAAACTGATAATTGTGTTTCAAAGCAAGCTGAATCATGGAAGTAGCAAGAAAGTTTGAAAATTACTAATCAAATGTAGTTAAACATACATCTTATCATTATTACAAGCCCTTTTGTTGAGGGACATGGTGGCCAGCATGAAAAATGCAGTGTAATATTAAGTGACTATGACATGATTGGGAGACTATATATAAAATTAACATAGTATATATGAACATTAGTCTCAAAAATTGTCTACTTCCCTATGTATATATTTACACAAACATGTTAGTTTTCAAGTGTTTAAAAATAAAGTATGTTCTGATGTTTTTCTTTTATCTCTATCAGAGGCCATTTCAAACAAGGCACAAGAAAGGAACAGTAAATTTGCTGAATAGAAATTTCTTTAATTAAAATGGGTAAAAAGGAGTAAATTTACAAATCCTCAAAATTATATAATGTTTGGTGAAAACACAGTGGAAATAACATTCTACTTAATTCAGACATAGATAGAGATCTCTCTTGATCGATTTCCTGCTGATAATTGTTAAAATTAACAAATGTGGGCTCAGCTGGCACTAGCAACAACTCAGAGGCAGCATTGCATTTTTGCCATTAAATTCATGGACAGAATTCCATTTTATCTGTTCTCAACAGTTGCCTGTTTTTGCTCCAAATTCATAGCTTCCAAAAGATTCAACTCTCCTCAAGCCCATAAACAGTCTGTGGTCTTTTGTTCAAATCCAGTGAATAGATTCTAATCTCTTTAATTTAGCTCAGCATTAACCTTGCAAAAAGTATTGTGCTTAAAAGAACTGCAAACCAAACAGCATTTAAGCAAATTATATTCACTTCAATAAGTAAGGGAAAAAACATGTAGCTAGAATAACAAATTGGAGCACACATTCATGTATCGATATGTTTGACAAACACGTCAGGCCTAAGATTTGTTGCTGAATAGCTGGACAGCGGTGCAGGGAAGATAAGACAAGTTAGGCAAATGAGATCAACAAGATTAATTTGCTATTCATCTCCATGATCTTTTCTTTTGGTTTATTGTAAATTATTGACTAAAGAATAGGTTTATTAGTATAGGTTTTCATATATAGAGATGTTTTATGTCATAAGTTTTTACATTTTTTTCAGTTTTCTGTCCTCTCACCTTCTCTAATCATGTGACTGTTGTTCTGGATAAAATTTGGGAGGGCTCACATGTCCAACATGAATTCTAATATGATAATGTGCACAGCATTCTGAATTAATAACTGAAATATGAATTAGTTTTTAATAAAAGCTGGAGTTCTATAAAATATCTGTTATTTACATATTTTTTCACATTTAATTAATTAATTAATGAGATTTTTTTTCACATTTAATTAATAACATGTGGGACCTCAGAATGAAACTCAGATGGTTAGGCTTAGTGACAAGTATCTTTGCCTCCTGAGGCTGTTTTAGTCATCACTGTAGAAAATTATGGAACTTTCATTGATACAGGAAACTAAGCATTCAGTGAAAAACTGCAGGAATGTCTAAAGACTCAGAACTTTATATGTACCTCGAATATGAAGTAAAAGGTCTCAAGCTGAATAAAGAAAATATGTAACTGAAAGATCATGCTGAGGACTGACAACGAGTCGTTTAGAAGTTTATTTTCCATTTTGTATCCCTGTATCTTGCCAGAATGAATTTAGAAGAGACATGTGACATGGAGGCCCCAAGTAGACAAAGTTTTTATTTTATTTTTTTCCCTAAAAATTTCTTGAGAACACCTGCTTTACCCTAATGACTTTTTTCTCTTTCTGAATATAAATTATAAATACCATTTATAATTAAATTAATTCATATTATTCAATATATCTCACAGCGTTTCAGAGAAAGTTGTCTCAAAAAATTCTCCATTCGTGTATCAAAGAAAGCTGATTAACAGTGTATATTCTCATCTGACATGTAATTCATCTGATACATAAAAGTATTATTAATTTTTTGATAAAGAAAAGGTGCAATAGTTGAATCACAGTCTCTGGGGCACACAACATTGAATTTCAAATTAAAATTCTATTCCTCAGCTGGGCATTAGTACACACCTTTAATCTCAGCACTCGGGGGGCAAAGTCAGGTGAATCTTTATAATATAAAGGACACCCTGGGTTGTATAACCAGTTTCATGTCACCTGGGCTAGAGATACCCTGTCAAAAAAAAAAAATCAAAAGTGAAAAAAATAAAATAAAGAATAAAATTAAAATCATCTTCCTTAGTAAGTTATAACTTTGAGCATGGCACACAATGGTTGTAAAATTCAGATTATATTGAATTTATGAGGATAGTATTAATACTATAAAAAAACAGAACAGAAAAAAAATTGGCCCTGAACTGGATATACCTGATATAAGTGAGAAAAATGGTTATTATTGTGTCAGTTCTCGGGTTTCAGCAAAGGCATAGGAGAGAATACAGGTCTATTTCTAGATGATGCACAACTCTCATAGCTGCTCATTGAACACTGCTCATTTTCTATCAATTTCTAAGAGGCTTGAATTCCTTTATTTATACAAAGACAACAGGCAAAAGACAACACTTCTGTTTTCACATACATGTTTTGTTGTACATAGGGAATCGTCATCTCTCTGTTTTCCCAAGGCTTCTCTAGTTCTTCCTGAAATCCACAGGGTAAAGAAAGTATTCCGTCCATTCTCTACTTCCTTGTCCTGTCTGAAAGTCAATGAGGAATTTAGGCTTTGGAATCTCTCATATCCCACATTTCCTCTTGTGACTGTTTATATGAAAATTCAGTCATTACATAGATCTTCACAGTATTCTGTGTTTAAATGGGACCTTGCACAAGAGGACCCCTCAAGATCAAGGCTAAACAGAGAAGATTATGAGTATTGAGTGTACAATGTCATGACCTCTTCGATGAGATAGACAAACTGAACTATCAAATATGGCAATGTATTTCTTACTAGTAGAAAACCTTTTTGTGAACTATGTGTAGTGGACATCTTTACAGATCTGTTTCAAATAGCAAATTCACTTCCTAGGTTGTCCTCTAGCTTCATGGCACTCAAACTTTTTTTTTACTTGGTTTTCAGTTTCTTTTTCTTCTTGCTGGCTTTATATATGCAGCACAAGTGTTCTACCTTAAACTACATCCTCTACCTGCTTCTCAATATTTTTATATTCTAATTTTTCCCACCCAAGCATTTCTTAGTTCATTCTTTATGTACTGTATGTTTGAGAAGATAATGACATAAACATTGAACAGATGCTGACTCACTGTTGGAGGGTTTTATTGACCTCTACATTTATTTTAAACAGGTAAATAAAGTACAGTGAAGTTATTGTACTTTTCTTAGATCTTATTATATCTTGGATTTTTAATTTCCCAATAACAGGTCTCATATGTAATTTAGAAAGAGAGAATAAAATATAGCATTATATTTTTGCTTTAACCAAATATCTACTCACTGTATCTTATGCAATATTACCAATTACAAATGGTTGTTAGTTGCCATGTGAGTGCTTGGAATCAAATCTGTTTCTTCTGCAAGAGCAGTCAGTTCTCTTAACCACTGATCCATCTCTCCAGCCCTAATCATTTTCTATTCTTAGTCCATTTGATTATATGTGTTCTTCTATGAGAATATAATTTATAAATGAACTTATTGTCTATCTTAAACAAATGAAATGTATGAATACCATGGTTACTGAAATGACAGATTTCTATAGTAGAACTGTATATGCCCTTATACCTAGAAATAATTTCATTAGAAAAGCTTTTGGTCTCATTTAAAATCTACTGGTTACACATAATAGGATGACATTGTTTTATGAAAGTCATCCTGTGGATCAAGTTCAGGGACTCATACATAATAAGAGAGGACTCTAGCACTGAACTCCAACCTTAGCCTTTAAGCAGAATTTTTTTTTTAAATCATGAAAATTCTTACTTTTACGGCATTGATTAATCCCATCCTAAATTCATAAACAATTTGTAGCTTGCCCAAAGATCTGTCCATTTTTTATCTATCATATTTCATTTTTACCTTCACTTAATATAAAGAAAAAAATTATTGACCTCTGCTTTTACTGAAGCTCAGAACAAATCATCTTCACACCATTGCTAAGATTTATTCCCTCTTAAACCCTTTTCTGGTTTGTGTCCTCCATTATTCTATTTAATGTTGAATTTAAACTTTGTTCTTCATAGCTATGTTATTTCATGGTCCAATTTTATTTTATTTCAATTATGAAATATACATGTATATTCTCCCTTACTGCTGAATACATTTTCTTCCTATTTAAGGCAACTTATTTTACCTGTCAATAAGATTTCAATGGATAAATCATTATTGCATTATCAAAAGAGAAGTTACACTTATCCACAGACCATAATACATTGGAAGAATTCTGATTTCATCCCTTAACAAATGTAAATATTCTATAATCAGTTTCCATATTTCTTTGATAGGTTTTTTGGAATTTATTTTGCTGAGTGAAACTTAAGTTTTTTTCATAAAACATGTCAAATAGGGAGTATATGGAAATATGCATGCCTGTAGTTACATGAATGTAATATTGTCAAAAATGTATTCCAACTTTCACTGAATAACCACTTGTAATTATTGTTCTTTAATGTGTGCAAAATGTGATAGCTCAAGGCAATTATATAAAACTAAATTAATAAAAGCTAGTATTCTAACCTTATGATAGAAAATATATACTCATGTATTGATATATTAAACTTTTAAAAATATTTAATTTAGTTATTTTTATTTTATGTATATTAGCATATTACCTGCATGTATTATTACCTGTGTCCTTCAGTGGGTGCTAACATTCAATCCGAGGTCCTGTGCAAGAGCAGTCAGTTCTCTTAACTACTGAGTCATCTTTTCAGGCAATTACATTTTTTAATTGGAAACAAACTCTAAAGTGTGCATTTAGTTCAGAGAATTGGGTGCTTTCTCAAATGAGGAGATTATTATGAATGAATAATGCTTCTGTACATTCCATCCCATTGTGTTGATTCATTCTTTTGGATAGCCAAATCTGATTTCTATGAACAAAATTTGGCAGACTTTAAAAATAAAACCTGCTGAAAGTATAAATAGCTACAGTCTGAATTACAGGAGTCTAAATGACCAGATGGAGATTTAAGTTCAGATTGGTACAACAAGCACTTAGAAAAGCTTATCACTGTTACACAATGAACCAACATGAGTAAGTCATGTTTGAGTCTTCTAGGTGCATGTGTATAACTTCAGAGACCTCTATATAAGTGGAAAGTAAATGCAGTGTGTGAGGCATACAAATAAATGCAGTCGTGCCTTTAATCCCAATTCCCAGGAGGCAGATACAGGTAGGTGATCTCTGTGAATGCTAGGCCAAACTGGTCTACAGAGTAGGCTGAAAAAATAATAGAAATTCTACAGATAATAAAATACTAACCTAATATTTCCTTTCTATAGTATTTAGAAAATGGGATACTACAGGTTTTCTCTTTGACCTTGACTTGAGTAGGTTATAATAGTTTGCAAATTTATTTCAACTGAAACGTTCAGAAGCAATGATTTAATTTTTCTACCTAGTACTTCAGACAAGGCATGTCTATAGGGTAAACATATTTATTCCATCCTACTAGTTTACACATCTCCAATTCTCTCCCTCTAACGCTTCAATATCTCATATTATCAGAGTTATGTGTGTGATTACTGACCCATATTCGGACATGCAGTAAGTTTTTAGGTTTAACTTAATACAACTTAGTTTTACCCAGGAAGAGAGAATTAATGAGGAATTATCTAGAATAGGTAGTTCTGTCTTTGGGGAGTGTCTTACTTTATGTAGGAAGACTCACTCTGAATATGGGAGACACTATTTCCCGGGGTTGACTCTGAACAAGCAATCTAAGGAGTGAAGCTAGCAAGCTGGCCACAAGGGTTCAATCACACACATCTCTATGCACTTGACTGTGGATGCACTGTGATCAGCTCAGGTTCTTGCTTCTGTGACTTTGCTGCAATGATGGATTGTTTCTGGAATTACAAGTCAAATAAACCTTTTTCTTTTCCTGTGTTGTTATTTTTATTATTATTTTATTTTTATCATTTATTTATTTGTCAGAGTATTTTATGATGACCGCAGAAACTAATCTAGAACATCAGGTAACAAATGAGAGCTGTCAAGTGAATTATGGAATTGCAGAATAACAAAGAGTGTTTTATTCTATTTGCCAGAACTGATAACGCTTGGGAACTCTATGGTATAGACTGCAGATGTCCTGTGAATGAGGCAGAAATCCCGGGCTTCTTAGGGATGATGGACTGATGCCTTTCAAATCAGTGAAAATAAATCATGCTCTTTTTCTTCCCTTCCACAAATATTCATTTCCCTTGGTGTTTACATTCTGGTCTTGAACTTTTTTGTCTGTATGTTTACAAACAGATCTACTGTCAGCAGCTTTAGGAGTATTATATATTGGAATGCATGCAGCTAATCTTCAAATTGTATACAAAAATTCTGTTTTCTACTGTGCTTTATACACTTGGGAATATACCTACTAAGATGGGTCTTTCAGAAGTTTCACACAAACGTGTTAAGCATCATAGAATTAACATCTTAAAGGCTATACAAAGAAGTGTGGCAAAAAAGCATCATCCCATGTTTGAGGGGAAAAAAAGGTGATCCTGAGTCCAGGTTGTTCTCTGACAATTGGCTATGTTATGTTTGAGAGGCCAAAAGGGACAGAGGACTCACAAGAGAATTTAAACAACTTCTCTCACTTCCCCCTTTCTCTCTCTCTCTTCTTCTTTGACTAACTCTAAATTATCAGTCAATAAGCAACAGTACATTGCATCTTCAACCACTGTGAAATGGACAAAAACAAAATAGTGAACAATTTCTTTTTAAGTGGCTAGAAATACCCTACCTTCTCAAGAGACTGAAGAATGTGTCCCAATGTCAGCAGCATAGTCAGGGGCCAGTGAAAATTTAGCATTCAAGGATTCTATAAATTGGTTGTTCTGAGTCAATGAGACCTTGGACATAAAGGTGTGATATTTGCAAGTTTACAAAGTCTTGGGGATAGATGATGAATCGAATTTTGTACAGGGCATATGTACAGCTATGAGAACTATGAAAACTTTGGATTAGGCAAGAGAACACAGGCAGTTTGGGAGTATATATGTTCATGAGGCCTGTTATGAATTGAATCCTGAATGTCCTCAGACAGCCACCAGTCTGTGTGCAAGCTTAGGTTTTAGAAATTGTAGTAGGTGCAGCTTAGGGCAAGGATGTTAAGTCAGTGGGGCAATGTCTCTGAAATAGGTGGACTCTGCCTCTACTTCTTTCTGCTTACTAATGAGGTGAGCAATTTTGGTCTACTTCATGTTCACTTTCATGGTATTCTGAATATCCCGAACCCAAAGGAACAAGACCAAAGGAACATGAGTTGAAATTTTCCAGATTAGGAACCCATGTAGATATCTCTGCTTTATGATAATTTTATCACAGATATTTTCTCAAAAGAGTGGAAATTTGTCCCAGAATTTGATCTGACATGTATATGTTTATGACAGAGGAGATACTAAAGTAACTTTTGTGATTCTATCTTTAATTCATACATAGTGAGTGTTTTACTAAATACTTTATAATCTCTAACAAACTGAGAAGTTAAACATAAGACAAACCAGACTCTTATCAGTACTAAGAGGAAATTTTTCCACATGGTTTCAAAATTTCATCAATGTGTGCATCAATGCAGACTTAAAAAATGACAGCACGATATTAATAATTGGCAAAGAACTGACTGAGTTTGTCTTTATAAATATACATACATGCATGAATTTATAAACTGAGATGTTAACTTCTCATTTTATGCCACTTTCATCAGTGTTTGAACTACTTATTAAAAAATAAAATATAGGCAATAAAGAGTTACACAATTTTAATAAGAATCAACCACCAACTGAATTTATCTTCCAGCAGCACAACTGAAATTGGAACTTTCCAGATCAGTTTAAATTAAATTGATTAATAATATATCATGTTAAAATGAATTTTTCATGTTTTGGGAGCTAATGTTTTCAATTATTTAGCAATGAAAAGTGTAGGAAACTCACACACAAACAGTATGCAGGAGCTGATTTGTGAACTTTCCTTTAAAGCAAGATGATAAATGGCCTTTTCTCCATCATACTAAAGAGATATGGTAATTTTTTTCCAACTCATAAAACATTTTCTGTTCAGGAAATCAAATTGGGACTTGTACAATATTAAGATGCAACAAAAATTAAGATAAAAGTTAATTAAAAATAACATATCAAACTTTGTATGTGTAACAGAAGAATGTGTAATTTAAGGAAATTTTAGGTATATATTTGTAACTTTTGGAAATTTTAAGTTATAACATTAACTTAAAATTGAATACATATATTTGCCATTATGGGAACATTTCTGTATGTTCCTGTGAGAAAATGTCTACCTGAGAAGGATATGAGAAAAGTTTATATTAAAAAGAAAAGTGTATGCCATTTTATCATTCGCCTTTTAAAAACTGAAAATAAAATTTGAAAGTCGAAATATGATGCTAATAGATTCCTTCCTGACTATCTTCTTAAGTACTCTCTTTTTCTAATATTTTGGGAATTCAAAGTTAGAAAAACCCTGCTCAGTTTTAGGGGCTAGTCCACATGTATAAGGCACAAAGCACCAGGTCACATAGTTTTACACAAAGTAATTTTTATTCTAGTGCTGTTGAAGCCAAGACCTGAAATTCACTAGTGCATCTGTCTTCCAATGAGCTACTTCCCCAGCTCAGACAGTGGCTTGCTTCCCTAGGCAAGTGCATCTGAAGATACTGTTGCTACCTAGTTTTGCATGTTCTGTCCAATCAAAATTTTCCTACCTAGTTCTGGTTTGCTTTAGGGGCAGTTGTATTTACACGACAAAATACAATTAGAGTTGTCATTTCCTACAAAATTTTATGAGCAATAATATTAAAGTTTTCAGTTCATTGTGTTTAAAAGATGACAGTGCCTCTGAATGAATAATCTATCCAAAGACTCTGCAACTTGCATTAATACTATGAAAATGCAGTTTTAGATGAGCTATTAAATAAGAATTGATCCTGTTATCCTGAAAGTGTGGCTATCATGGCATCAAAATAAATACTAAATATCTTCTAAAGGAGTTGTGTCCTTTTACATAATCATTGTAGATGGTAAAATCAAATAACCAGAGGGATAAAAGCTCTTGTTATTGTATATATATATATATATATATATATATATATATATATATATATATGACACTACTGCATGCTATAAAACATTATCATCAAAGATGTGCCCAAGAAATCATCTAACTCACTTATCTCATTTTGTACCTAAGCCAACTCTGATTTAAGAGAGTTTAGACGCCTTTCCTCTGACTGTGTTGTTAGAAAAATCAGGCACTGAAGGGAGATTTACATCTCTCTGTGATCACTGCAGACAAAGTAATTCTGTTCTGCTTCTCTCTGGATGTACAGTGGTACATTCAGAAAATTCAGAACTCAGACAGAGAAAGGGAAGCAATGCATAGCAAAAGACAAGAAGACCTCTTTGACAAGGGCTTACTCTGCCCCTTGAGGGAGATTTAGAAGTGGCAGCTCTGATTTCAGCTGCTTTATGCTCTCACCTTCACTACGGTGTTAATTAAGAAACTGGGAAACTATTTAAAGGTTGCCAAAAGAATCTGAGAAAAATTGTGTTTGATTTAGCTGACTAGGAAAAGATATTTATAGTATGACCAAGTCCTGAGTGGTCATGTATAGCACATGCATTTATCACTCTGTAATAGAATTCCCAAGCAGTTGGCAATGTCTAAATTCACTGTAACTTTCAGCAAGTAGACATCCTTGAGACAAGAAAGGTATCTAGACTAAATAATCACCAGACAGATTTTCATTTTGTAACTCAATGTGTAGACATGATGGTGAGATTTTCCTTAGTATATTTTTAAAAAAATACTGGAAAGGTAACATTTTTGTTACAAACAAAACCAAAATTTGCAAACCAAACTCAGTTACCCAAGAATGATCATAATTGTAGGGAACTATGGAGAAATTAAACTGGTACTCACAAAGCTTCATCTCTTCTGCCTTGTTTTCCTGTTGATAGAAGGTTCTATTTGTGCTAATAGAAGATGAAATTAAACATCAATTGTACCCAAATATGTGAGCTAAAATATTGACTGGCTTGGCAGGATATACCCACTAGTTCAAACAAGACCTGAATGTCATAGGAGTAACCAAACATGTTCTTATTGAATTTAAGGATCATTACACATATGGAAGCTGTACCTGGCACTGTTTTGGAGAATAAGAACCTTTTACTAGATAGGTCATAGGCCCTAGGGTCCTATGACTCTTAAATTGTTACATGGACATAGTATTAAATAAATTCCCAATGACTTGTAATTATACACTTAGATTAGTGCATCTCTCAACTCACATCAAAGAAGCTTCTTCTTACAGTATATTGGGATTAATTCCGAGACCTGCAAGTGGTCAATGTATAGTCAATGAGACTGCAGAGTGCTCAGCCCAAGTGTCACAGCTATATCACACCCCTACTCCAGTTCATGGACTATTGCTCAAAAGAGGAGAGAAACATTTTATGAAGCAGAGGTGATGAGCAACACAGGGAAGGTACGGATGTGAACCACAGAGTTGGTGACAGCACGCATGACCTGGTCAAGCCCAAGCTAGACAAAATCTCAGCATGGAGAGGGAAGTGGGCATGAACACCTCTTGCTGATGAGCCCTTGGCAACTGAAAGATTCTGGGAGATGGAATGTCAATTTTCTTTAAAGGTATGACCAGTTTCCAGTGGATAATCACATACCCAAGGGTCAATGAGTAGCACACAAACTGGACTTGATCACTTTTTAAAAATGGTAAGAACAAAACATTGAGTGGAGAGGGAAGGGGTAGAGCTTGGAGGAGGTGTGTGTGCGTGTGCGTGTGTGTGCATGTGTGTATGTGTGTGCGTGTGTATGTGTGTGCGTGCCTGTGCGTGCGTGTGTGTTTATGTGTGAATACGATCAAAACATGTTTTATGAAATTCTCAGTTAAAAATTAAAAGAAGTTGTTAAAACTCTTAAATAAAAATAATCACATTTGATTTAGAGTCACATTTGATTGAAAAAATATATAAAATCCTTCAAACCAGTTTGTCCATTGATTATTGCTACAATTTATGTCACATTAGTTTAAGAGTTTAGTAAAGAAAACATCATAAGTTCAAATTACTCCATGACTCTTCATGTTCAGTGTAAATTATGCAGTAAAATTCTCTTTATTGACAAAAATTAAGAATATCTTAGGGCCAGATATGGTGGCACATCCCTTTAATCCTAGCACTCCAGAGGCAGAGGCCACTCTGATCTGCATAGCAAGTTCCAGGTAAATGAGGTAAGAGAGACTCTGACTCAAAACAAACCCTTATGTGGTATGAATAAGATGGCTCATCAGATAAAGACACTTAAGATGCTTGCTGCCAACAAGCCTGATGAACTGGATGACTGAATTAGATTCACAATACCCACATGGGGAAAGAGAACTTACAAAGTGAATCCTGGAAGTTGTCCTGTGACCTACACATAGGTGCTATATCATCTCCACAAATAAACATAATAAAAATGAAAAACAATACCTTCTCTAAATATATTTGGCATGTGCGGTACATTTAAATTGTGGTTTTATAAATTTACAAACAGCACAGGAAATCTAGTATACTACATTCTCTTTTGCACTCCCCTACTGTGTGTGTATGTAGGATGGCTTTTCATGAGAGTATCTGTCACCACAATCATCAGTCATTAGTAACCCTTAAAGCAAAGGAACATCATCTAGGTGACAATATACCTGGTAAAATGCATCGAGGCACTCCATACCGATTTATCGTTATCTTTTGAGTTTAATTCCAAGCCCTGAACAATGCTAAGACCAAACGTGCTTTGGAGGGAAAAAAAACAGAGTAGTTACTGCAGGAACATCGAAACTTCACTCATGTTCTCAACACGGACACAGCAGAACTTTGGACAGGAGCACATAACTGTGTTATTTTTACACTTAAATAGAAATTTTTGTTTAAGTCAGTGCAAATACATGAAGTTGTGATCATTAAAAGTAAGTTAACCTAGCAACCAATTTAATCTGTGAAATGAATATTTTTATTATTACCTGAGGCACTTTTATATTCAGAGTAATCTAGATATCTTTTTAAAAAATATTTAATTTATTTTTAATTGGTGGGAGGAGTTTATGTGCCTATGTTCAAGTACTCTCAGAGGCCAAAAGCTTCAGATTCCCTTGGAGCAGGAGTTACTGAAGGATGTGAATTATCTAACATGGTTGCTAACTCAGAACCTCTGCAAGAAGTCAGTTTCTCTTAAGAACATTATTCTCTCTTAACTGCTGAGCCATTTCTCCAACTCTTATTTAATATTATGCAGAGGCAATTCTTTACCTTTTTAAAAAAAGACTTCTTTTATTTATGTTTTTATTTTATTTTATACTCTCTTTTTCTCTGTCCTGTGTGTGTGTGTGTGTATGTGTGTGTGTTTGTATGTGTATGTGTGTGCTGGTGCCTGGGGAGGTAGGCCAGAAGACGGTATTGAATCTACTAGAGCAGTAGTTACAGGAAGTTTAGAGGCAACCACAGGGGGTACTGGTAACTGAACTCTCTTACTCTTTGCAAGAGCACAAAGTTCTCCTAATTCCCAAGGCATTTCTCCAGACCCCCAAGATCTCTTAAGCAAACTATCTGTGAATCACTTTGGTACTGAACAAATGAGGCAATAAAAATTAGCCCATACTGTGTTATAGTGATAAGATTTTATTGTTTTTTGAGGAAAAAATGTGATATTCTTTTCTCTGAAAATAGAATACATGATTTTGTTAGGTTCAAACACTTTAAGAATATTTAGCCTCATATTTTATTATTGGCAATTGGGGTTCACGTAGCTAAATCCTAGAAAATTGTACTGAATAGGTACATTCATGACAGGGTGCTTATTTGGTATTCAGTGTGGCACAGGTAATTTTTAAAGTGTTTTTTGTTTAGGAAAAGTGTTATGTCATGTAATGGCAAAGCTATTATATTTACAGTCAAGGAAACAACTCCAGTCAGTGTTTAGCTTAATCTTTCTTCTATTGGTTTCCCCATAATTTGTAAGGTCATAATTCTGATTTAGGTTATGACTCACCATGTTGTTGATAATAATATGAATACTTAGGGCACTGTTTCTCTGAAACTTAAATGGCCATCACCATAAATTGTTTGATACGGTTGTGAAATTATTTGAACATTATAGTTATGCAAATAAAAGCACACATTTGTATCCATTTCATTTGTGCATAATGGAAAAGACCTAATAACATATAAAGATAGAACTCTAAACTAACTTTTTTAAATAAAATGCTTCAATAGATAAAAATCTCACACTGTTATAATCCTGTGCATATTATTAATATGAAACTTTACTCAGATGTTTTTCTTATTAACTAGATTTTGCAGACTTTTAACATGTAATTATCAACAAAGATGGCTATGCTTATCAATAGATTAATATGCATACACATATATATGACATCATAAGTGCTCTTTTGATGCCATCTGAATTTTTTATTTTTGGTCTTTTTGAGAAAGGGTCTCCCTGTACTCCCAGTTGACTTGGAACTCGGTATGTGATCCAGGCTGGCCCTGAATTCACAGAGGTCTGCCTGCCTCTGCTGTCTGAGCTCTGGGACTAAAGGCGTGTGCTGCCATGGTTGTCTGAATTTTTATGTTTATACCAAAATATCAGCATTTTTATTAATCACATAGATTGGGCTTCATACATGGGAATTATTTCTGATACAGTGTAGTCTAGTCATTTTAACTTAAATAAATATTCTATAACTTTACATATTTGCCAAACAGAAAATTCTCAACTCTTATTGATAAAATCACTTTAAAAAAACAGCTGAAATAGAATTATTGTACATTTCTGCAGAAAACTGTCATTTAAATGCATATGCCCAAATAAGAGCTATTACCAGTGCGCAAAGGACTATCTGTGTATCTAAGAAGTAAAGTTGTCAAGAAAAGATTTCTCCTTAATCCGTGGTGATGGTGAGAGAATCCATGCTGATGTTCAATAGTTCAAATCAGCAGGAAAGCAATGAGAGTATTTGAGGTATAACTAGTCTCACAGGAATGTTAAGGAAAACCATCTATTATATGTTTGAGTGTCTTCCAAGTGAGATTATAACTATTAAACTTAATAAAGTGTTCAACAAACAAATTCAATGACAATGTTTCAACTCTATTCATACTCTGGGATTTATTAATACATTAGTTGGGGCAATAAGTGAATATTTCCTACTGTGGATCCAACTATCAGTGGTAACAGTTAGGTAGATAATAGTCTCTTTGTGGAAAATTTACTGTTCATTCAACTATAATTTCTGAGAACAGCAGTCAAAAGTAGTTAATTGTTTCTATTGGTCAAGTTAATTATTTTTAAATTAAATTTCAAAATGAATTATCTCTGGTTATATTGGCTTTTTACTCTCTTCTGGTATGATCATGCATAATATGAAGCAAGAAGTGACTAACTACATGGAGACAGAGCTATGGGTCTATTTCAAATGTTAATGAAATATATATATATATATATATATATATATATATATATATAATTTGTCCAACCCCAAATCAAGATCCTCATATGACAACTTGGTATTCATGTGGTCTAAGTGATTTTTGTTTTAACAGATCAATGGTTATAAATACTGGAGGCATCTTATAATTACCTAGCATTTTTAAAAATGCAGATGTTTATGTCTCATCCTCCTTGGTAGAATGTAGATTATCCGACCTTCTATGTTATCTGAGTTCCATCAGTAACTTTCTTTTTGTTATCAAGAATTCTCCAGCAAATACCTTATTCCTAAGTAGGATATGAGATAACAGAAACTGGATGATGTTGGCATCCCATCAGAGGTTAATGGAAAAAAGAACTTGGCATGTTATTCAAATTAATGTTTGCTAAGGTTGATAATAGTTTCAAGGTCACAAGTATCATAGCCCTGAATAAAAATGTCTGTATGATGCTGCCTTCAGAGAAGCATGGTTAATTCTTCATATTTCATTTCCCTCTGAATGTATGGTAGTCTTGATATATCTTTTGTCTCATGTTTGGCTAGTTTTTCTTCATATTTGTATCAAATTCTTGCATATGTATATATATATATACATATATATTTATTTGCATATATATAATAGAAGGAAAAAGATCAACCTGGAATTTAAGTTCCTTTATGCAAATATATGTTGCTATCATAGAGTTATGAATATGTATTTGTAATCGATATAGCATTTCTAATATATGTTATACATATGTATTTACACACACATGTGACAAAAAATGTTACAGGGTAACTCCTCATTTTTACTCTAAACCCCACTACCATCCCAGGCTCTCATAAATGCACAATTTTATGCTGGTTTTCTTTCAAGTCTCTATATACCTTGGGTTCAGACTGCCACATGATAAAATTTAGATATAAATTTGAATTCAAATTTAACTTCAGGAGATAAGTGAAGAAAATTGGGGAAGAACTTACATGTTTCTTCTTAGGCCTAATGGAGGTCACTACAGGCCCACTAGTTGATTCATGAGAAAGTAAATCAGCTTCTCAACACAGATTAAAAACTACTTGCATGCTTGATCTGTATTAACCTCTTAGGTCACTGGGGCATCATTTAGTAAATTGCATTGTCTCTCCTTGTATGGGATCAAAGCTATAAAGCACTTGTTTCAACTAAGGAAATAAATTTCCTCATATGAATTATTCTAGATATCAGAAATACAATTGAATGAACTCTTTAATAGCTAAATGATGATGAACGTTATGTAAAAATGATATTTTTCATGCACTTTGATACTCTGAAGTCTTTATGATAGTGAAACAGAGTACATGAGAGGTAAGAAAAATAGGAAAAAAAATCTCTGCAGTCAAGCCACTTATGACATTTGCTTAAGAAGAAGAAAAAATCATGGTAAAATAGAAGTTCAAAGATAAGGAAAAGTTAAGATGATTTGCTTATTTACATATGTTTTATTTTCTTCTGACTAAGAAAAGTTACTTTATAAAAAAAATATAAGAACTATTGTTTTTAAAAGAGCTCAAGCACATTAAAATACAGAAGAATGTAGGATGAGGTAAAAATCTTTGCGCATCTGAAAAATTTTTCATAATACACCAGATCATCATTCTCCTATATTATAACAGGAGAGGAAAAAGCTATGAGCCATTACAAATGCAGGTAGGTTTGCAGGCTTTACCAAGAAATGAAGCCATTAAATTGCTTGTATTTTCTCTCTGGAAATTTAAGGTTGTAACTGACAAATTTAAAGGAACAGATAGCTCTACTATGAGAGAGAGAGAGAGAGAGAGAGAGAGAGGAGAGAGAGAGAGAGAGGAGAGAGAGAGAGAGATTCTAAAGCAGTTCTGTTCTGGAGAATAGAAGAGGACACAGTTAAGGAAATTATCAAGAGGTGCTCTGTAGCTTATGCCTAGTTAGGGTGAGTGACTTTTAGTCATAGTCATTTTAGTTTTTCTCTCTAACCACACCCAAGTACCAGCATGTTCCCTAGAGAAGGCAAATAACTTACTTATGCCATTTCTGCTCCTGGAAACTTAGATGGAAAACAGAATGCAAAGAAAAGACTGGGTTTTTTTACATGATAGCAGCTGAATCTAGGAATAATAGAGAAGAGAGAGATACTTAATTGTGCTATTAGTTTAAACAAGATTAGTGGGTCATGATGTACTTAAAACCAGAAATTAAGGAACTGCAAAAGAAGATGAAAGACAGATTTTAATGACCAGGTGGTTAAAAGGTCATATCAAAATTTCAAAACCAAATTTGATCCCAGGCTGTAGTCTTAAGGAAGAATGATGAAGGGGAACAAGTTGAGAATAATAAGGAATGCAGATTCTAAGGTCACAGAGTAACTGTATCAGAATCATGGCTGGACATCTCTGGGGATATTGAAGTCTCCTAAAATGACAGTAACACTTGAGATGGAAAATATTACTATGATCCACATACTTAAGTGTGCAGTCAGTGCAAAGATATGTCTGCGAGTTCAAGGAAGATATGAGCCAGGTGGAAATGCGAGATGAGATATATGGCATTAGTCTTAAAGACCATATCCCTTGTTTAATGGTTTTTAAGTAGCATTGTTTAACTGAGATGGGAATATTCCAACTTCAGTCTCTTAAATACGTTAAGAGGCATGAGCATTATGCATTAAAGCAAGCAAACAAAAGAAGTCACTGTAGCCATTTTCAAGTCTGGACTTATAAAGTTAAGATTCTTAGTAAGTCTGTTCACTGGTAACAGAGCATCCCTGCCTACCACTACAGGAGGATGGAGATTATCAGTACACCATAGTATATGATGCCTGTGCTTGCATCATATACTATGTATGTGTGTGTGTGTGTGTGTGTATATATATATATATATGCATGTATACATGAATATATAAAAACACATATATATCTATATACACATATGCATACATATATATGCATATAAGAGTAGAAGGGACTTTGACTTGGGGTCCATGTGCCTCCAAGAATTCCATAAATAGAGTTAACACAGATATGATTCTGGATGAAAAAAATACATTTCCTATTCACTCTAATAGCTATTAGTATTACTATTTTTATTTCCTTCACTTATAAATATAGGTAGTGGACATCAAAGTTATAATGTTTGAGATTTAGAGTTACAGTGAAGTTGGATGTGATGACACATGACTTTATTGTCATCACTTGGACACGGGCAGACAAAGCACTCTGAGATTGAGGCTACCCTGGGCTACATAGCTGGGACAATAGGGAGACCCTATTTCAAAAAGACCAAAACCCAAAACAATGAAAGGAATATGGGGTACTATGTCAAGGAGTTCAAGTGAATGCAATCTGCTCATCTCATTTGCAGAAAGAAAAAAGAAAGAAAGAAAGAAAGAAAGAAAGAAAGAAAGAAAGAAAGAAAGAAGGAGCTGATATCCCAAAAAAAATCCATAAACAATAGCCCCAAAGACCAAAGGACCAGTCATAAACCCTGCTTCCAAAGACTCTATCATCTCCAAAAAGCATTAACATTAGGCCCGAGCTAGACAACAGGTGATTTCCTGACACTTACAAGTCTATAATAGATAACATTTTCACAGCATCTTTCCTGTAGTAGATGACTTCGAATGTGCTTTCTGATTTACAGTCCAGCGTGTTTCAGATATGGAATACATCTACAGTTAAGTGAGCAGCAGAAGGGTCAGCAAAGGAAGCAGGCATATTTTCAGAAATTGAATGATGTTCCTGGGAATCTGAAATGCTGAGGGATGAGGAAAGATGCAAAAAGTGTCTAATAGGGAATGATTTGTAGAAGAGCATATAACGGTAATGAGGAGATAATCCTTGGCTGAAGGAAAAAAAAACTGGAAGAAATGCTTTAGAGAATACATTACTAATGTAGCTCATCATAGAAGTAGACCAACGTGTTCTAACATAGAAACGACCAATATAAACTGGAAGATATTTTTGGTGACAGGGATGGATTTTGTTGTCTGTTTTTTATTTTTTTTTTCTTTCATTAAAAAATAATTTATATGCTTGTAGGTAGAGCAACATTGAGAAATAAAAAAATAAGAAAGAAACCAAGGCGAGTAAAAGCAGTTGAGTACAATTTGGGAGAAACACATCAAAATGTTAGAATAATAGTTTTCAGGATTTTGATCTTATAGAGGTAGCGAGAAATATCTTTGAGATGTCACTTAACAATAGGAGCGTCTATACCTAGTGACATGAGCCTGAAGCCACATGGCAAGGTGGTGTTAATGTTAGAAAGCAGAAGTTTGAGGCACAAAAAGGGGGGAATTAGGCTCCATTAAGAAGACAAGCAAGGTGCCAAACTGCTTATTTTGAACAGCATATAGAGGGGAACTTGTGCACATTAAGATTTTAACACTGCCAGTGTCTGTTATGTATATACATGTATATCTGATTGGTACTATGGATGCTCAGCCTAAATATGCTATTCAAATTTAATCAGTGAGTATTATCATTCCTCAGGGCCATGGTCTTTAACAGTGAGGATTCCACATGGCAATCACCTGTACTGTCCATCAGAGGATATTTGTACCATTGAGGGTGCACTTTCTGGTTTCTATGATGCATTCTGGAAAATAACTTTGACCTTGAAAGCATAAAAAATATTTTCAACTGATAATTTCTGGACCACAAGAGGTGGTGGGAAGGGAAAGGATTCATACTGGTTTGTTATTAAAACTTCTCTTTGGGAGAAGCAGACCAACTTAACCTGCCCCCCTGCCCCCTTGGTCTCTGTCTCCAGCCTTGCAACCCCAAAATCTCCCCAGGCCTTGCAACAAATACACAAATTTCTCCAATCCCAGGCATATTCTAGCTACTTTACTTGGGCTTACTAACAGAGCAGTGGGTAAGGGGTTACTTAACGAACATGGGCGCCCACCCTCCCCTCCGCAAGTTACATTAGTAAATCCAGGAGGCTTGGATCTTGCTACTTCCCAGTGAACAGATCCAAATGATACATGGGGGAGGGGAATAAAAGGACCCGCATCGGGGTACCCCCAGTTTAAATACTTTTAGCCCCTCCTTTTCTCACATCCAAGGCCAATGGACAGGGTGTGTGGGACATAGGACTTTACCAGCTCCTCCTCTTCCTGCTCATGGAGATCCTGGGTGATAACACTCTGGGAAGGGTGTTTGTCTGCAGCTCATCAGGCTTTTACTTAGCAGAACAGATCCACTCTGCGTGGTTTAAGAATGATAAATCTGTCTGGACTTGAAGATGAATGTCTTTCATGTCAACACTAGGGAGATAGAAAGAAGCAGATACTTGCGGGACTGTGGCCAGTCTTTTCTGCTAGCTGGAGCTATAGAGAGATGCCATGTCAAAAAACAAACACCTGCAAATAAAATAAAAATGATAAATCTAACTTTGAAGTGCCATTGATGAAATCCACAAAATATGTGATAGTGTATATACAATGAAATATTGGTAGATGTAATTTTAAAATAAGGGGAATATTACTAATCTCAGGAAAGCAGAGTAGAGTTAATGGGACAAGACGTGACTGAATATTTATATGTATGCACCTATATGTATATGTCTTTATATATATATATATATATATATAGCATGTATACATATATAAATATATATGCCCAGATACTCATTTATGTTGTAAATTATGGGAATTTGAAGAAGATTCAGAACTATTCTCCTAGTTGAATCTGGAGGACATTTCCCCATCACAAGCTCGTTGAAGTGTGTCTCATTACATGAAAGTCACATGAGTGACAGTATTTTAACAATGATTGTTACTAAAGAATACATTCAACCACTCATCATGGATTGGGGCCAATGCTCAATTGAAGTGCTAGTTCTATAATTATTGCAATTGTATTTACTGAGAAACATTCTGACTTTAAAGCAACTATTTAAATGAGCAGGAACCATCTCACATTTCTTACAGTATTCTGTTTTTTGTTGTTTTATTTTTTTTCAGTAAACATTTAGCTTGCATATTTGAATCAGTTAAAATAAATGGTTTGTAATAGTCTTCCCCAGTTTTTGAAGCTGGGATGTATTTTAACAGTTACAATTTCAGATTAAACAAGAAATTAATACTTTTATCTTCATTAATCAGGCATGCAATATATATTTTAAATTTACAATTTGTAACTAGTTTTAATGTCGTGAAGGTAGTGATTTCTTCTCAGTTTATGCTTAATGCTATAAAATAAAGAACAAAAAGCCAGGTGGTTTTCTGCCTTAATAAAAATATTAAAATATAAAAGGACTTCTAAGTTCCATCTGACCAGGTTCCTGGTTTTTCTAGATACCATGGCATTCACAATGCAACTTTTCCTACTGAATCCATCCAACTTCAATCTGCAAAGGGCTTGACTGTTTAATTCCTTAGAATCCTCTGCAGAAAATGGATTACATTATATATATATATGTGTGTATATATATATATATATGTATATTATGGATGTACAATATATATATATATATATATATATATATATATATATATTAATGTAGAGAAAATAGAATTCCAAAATGATTTCAAAGCACTTACTGGGAATCTCAAAGAAAAAAATTCTAAAACATCTCTGAGTAAATAAAAGAATATCATCACTTTTTTGACTATTTTCTTGTTAAGATGGTACAAGTTTTCACTGACTATTAGAAAGATTAATTATATGACATTATGAAATGACATCAGTTTAAAAGAACTTTGGGAATTTTTGCTACTCTAACAACTTAGTTTTTAAAAATTCAGTTTTGCAATATTAATGTCTGAGATACAAAGAAACTTTGCTTTATTTCTGTAAAAAATACATTTCATAAAATATCAGATAAATTTGAATGTTTAAATTAGAACAACATTTACATTTATGTGCAGAAAAGATATGGTTGAAACTTTGGACTTAAGAAACTCATGAGTTAGTCTAGCTGCAGGGATAATGCGGGACTTGTCGCTTTGTGACGCCTGCTGTATGTCTACTCTTCTCCATGTCCACTGGTGGACCTCACATACTGGGCCTGACACACCAGGACCAATGGGCACATTGATCCTTGTTGTCCTTAGAGTCTCGCCTATCTTTCATAGATCTACTCTCCCATCTTTTCTCACCTAAAGCAGCAACAGTAGAGATTCTGATTTCAAATTCCCATTCTATGTAGGATGAAGATACTAAGTTAATAAAAGTCACACCTTTTAATCCCACCAGTCCCAGCACTCAGGAGACAGGCTGGAGGATATCAGTAAGATCAAAGCCAGCATGCTCTACATAGTAAGTTACCAGCCAGCCGAGGTTACAGGGAGATGCTGTCTCAAAAAAATCAAAATAAATAAATACATACATAAATAAATATTATAACAGCATAGAATATATTACATCTAAGCTGGAAAATTACATCTAATGCTGATGGCTATTATATATGTTATCTTATGTATTCCAATATACTTGGAAGGACAACTTAATTGAATTACTTATTTTAGAAGGTTTATTCCATAGAATTTGGATCTGTATCATGAGACTTATTGTGAGACAGAATATTATAGAAGTGGGAACATGTCACAGAAATATTCCATCACCTCAGGGCAGACAAGAAACAGAAAGCAAGAGACAGGTAGGGGCAAGGAAGATTACTGCAAAGACAACCCCCAGGAACTTGCTTCCTCTAGATGGGCCTCTTCCTACAGTTTCCACAATCACGCAAAAGATCTCCAGCATTTTGGGACCAAGACATGAGTCTATGCCGGACATTTAATACAAAAACCATAACAAGAATACATAGAGGTAGTCCTGTCTTTGACTAGGTTAATGGGGAGAAAAAGAGCACTGATATAGCCTTTATGGAGTGTCCATTATTACAGTTGATATGGGAAGAGAGATAATGTACCAAAGAATTGTAAATGATTCTTACCTCTGTATAACTATCCATTCAACCAGCAAATCCTATGGCTTTAATTATGCATTTTAAATTTCTTAGGATTTTCAAAATTGATACTATAAAAATAATATGTAACATTTTAGCATACATCAGAATATACATTCACAGAAGCCACTGGATTTCCACAAAGGTAGTAATTATTACACACAAATTAAGTAGAACACATCACAACTTCTCTTGGTCAGATTTAAATTTAATGAACTCTTAAGTTGAACAAAATGTCAAGCCCATAAAGTTAAAGGTACAAGGATTGCAGAAACTGCAGCTTCAACACTCGTCCATATTAACCGTGCTATAAATCCGAGGGCACATTCATTTTCTTCTAGGGCTCTGTTTTTGTGGCCATCTGCTGATATGGCACCTTGCCCATTTGGAGTATAGATTATGTAGGGCAGAGGTGTTGCTTTCCTGTTGAGCACTTGACTTAAGAATGACTCAATTACATTGGAAGAAGATAAGGGCACAGGGACAAACCAATATAGCAGTTGACCAAGATTGTTTTGATTCCTAAACAATATGCCCAGGGCACTGAGATAAGGAGACAGTCTTAAACACCTGGAAAAAAAAAAAAAACTTGATTAGTAGAAAAAGTGAGGCAGAGGGTCTTTGTATTTAATTACAGAAGACTGAGTTCTGGTTTGCTATCACTGTCAGGAAGATCTGTAAATGTTGATTTATTATAAGTTCAGAAATACCCTCTATAATCTTTTATTCAAATTCACCCAGGTTCCCCTCCAGTACTTAGAAGAAGATAGATCTTGTAGCACACATGCTTGGAACAAAAAGAGTTGTTGTCATTCTCATATTTTGTAATCTTAACATAAAATAAAGATACATGTGTGTTTAAGAGTAAATTTAATGTAAAATCATATTATTCTTTGGTTATTAAAACTATGTAAGATATTATTATCCCTCCTTTCAACCTATGTCATAGATGCCATGGATTTTAAACTGATTCATCCCTGTTCCATAGTTCTGTGATTTTCTGTTTTCTGTTGTTAAAATATTGTTATATAGATTTTATTGCACTGAAAAAAATACATTTTAATGGGACATTTTATTCTAAATCAGATTTTTAACTCGCTGAACATTTTTAAAATTTATTTTTAAATTTTATTTTATGTCTATGCATGTATTTCCCACATACATGTGAGTACACTCATGTTGTGCAATGCCCACGGGGGATAGAAGTCATTGGATGCCTTGAAACTGGAGTTATAGACAGTTTTTAGCTGCCATGTGGGTTCCTGGATTCAAACCTGGGACTTCTGTAAGAACAACCAGTGTTCTTACCGGCTTAGTCATCTCTCCAGCCCCAACTCACAGGAAATTTTAAGGGTATTGAGTAAGATAATAAATTGGTGAGCCAAACTTTAAGAAAACTTTTATAATAACTAAAATTATTTGATAGCTTTATCTCCATATGCTTAAGAACAAATCCCCGTATAATATGCTATCACATGTTTTTGTTACTACTGTTTCATTTCTATGCCCTATTTTCAATATGTTACTTGGCATTAATTAAATTAAAACTAAATATCACTATAAATCAGGAAATTGTGATTTTACAAAGACTATGATATTAGTCACCTTTCAATAATTTCAACTGATTTTAATTTTATACCTAATAATTGACATTCTACATTGCACTTAATAATTTTTACCAATCACATAAATGTTTGCATTCATACATGAACAGGGATCTTTGCTTTTATAATGGTCATCATTCAAAAGAGCTATTAAACACAAGAGAAGACGAAATTAATATTGGCAATGAAGAGCAGAATTCCGAAGTCACATTCAACCTCATTTTAAGAACTGCTGTTGCTTGTGCATTTTCTTTCTACATTGATTGCAGGCATATTATGAACAACAGACACATAGGCAAGTAATTTAATGATAATTTGGGCATCATTTTCTGGTTGGGATTTGACAAACTTTGACACTGGATATAGTTAAGTAATACTGATAAGACGTAAGGAAGTATTCTGACGTGGTTACCATGGCAAGAATACTCATGTCTCAGAGCATTCTGAAGATGTTTATCCACATGTGCTAGACCCGGAGAGAAATCAGGATTTATGACATAATGATGGTTAATCCCCCTTCTCTCTCTCTCTCTCTCTCTCTCTCTCTCTCTCTCTCTCTCTCTCTCTCTCTCTCTCTTTCCTTTCTCGGCATGTATTTTTGCCATGTATTCTAGGTTAATCTTGAAATCATTGCATAGTCTAGGCTGCTATGAAATTTTCAGCAATCCTCTTGTCTCAATCTCCCAAGTGCTGGGATTTCAGATGTATGTGCCAATACACAGCTCCCCATTTTTTTTTTATTTCTTTGTATTTTATTTTGTTTACTGGCCCTAATGTTTCCAATTTAATTTACTTTGTATATGTCAGTTTTCATCTCTCTTACCCTGTATAAATGTAAAATTTCACAACACTGATATGCAAAGCTCCATACATTTTAAATTACCAACAAAGTGAATCATTCAATAATCTGTACTATGCCACTCAGTTTGTGTTTCTAATGTTAAAATAATAAATTGAATTGTAAATGGTTCCTCTTATCCCTGTGTGGAGCTGGTGGTTTAGGACATTTTCTATCAAAATATCTATAACTCTAGAGATTACAACTATTAGCATTTTTGATCCTAGAACTTAGCTCAGTACCTTAATCTGAGAGAATTCACTGGGTGTTTGGAAAGTAAATAAAATAAATCACCTTGAAGATTTTATGTGTTTTATTTTAAAAAAATACTTAGAAAGTCTTAAATATGGTTAAGTACTTCTACAGTTTATTTCATATAACTTTTGTGGGTTTTTATATTAAAATGATACATTTTTCTTATCTTTTAAAATGACTTATTAATCTCACAAAATAATAACTAACTACTGATACATCCTTGTGTATCTCTATGTATAACCATCTTACAAAGGAATTCTTTTCACTGAGTAGTTGAGAATATTAAAATGCCAGAAACTTCGAGTATCAGCAGCATGTGAGAGAAGTTGGTACAGATGTAACATTGTTTCAAGGAATACACTATTTAAACATATCTGCATCTTTGGTTTTATGAAGGCATAGTAATAGCCTTTTATTTTTCAGCTGCAAACTAAGTATATTAAAAACACATTAATAAAAGCTATTGTACTTTTCATAATTTTATATTTCTGCAATATTTCCAGAAATCACCATAAAATAGTCCCTGAACATTTTATAGTGTCTAAACTGTTGTCTTATAATTTTAGGAATATTTTTATGTGTATAAAATAAGATGATTATAAATGTGTTGAGGTCTTAAATTTAGAAGAAAAAAATACCATCACATACAATATGGTTATATAAAACATGAATGATATAGTAAATCTGAAATTCCAATATATATGACTATACTTTGTAAACATTATTGCCAGTGGACTACATTTAATAGGGAAAAAAAAATTCAGTGTTCCCCAGATAGTTTTACGGATAACATAATGGAAGCAATAATCTGAGAAAGTGAAACTTTTCAAAATAAAAGTATCAGTGAAAGAAGAGAATTGCTCCCCATGTCAAAAGATGATTTTGTGACATCAGAACGATAATAAGGGTGGAAAAAAAGGTGCTATGTGTAAGTTTGGTTCTAAATAAAGGCAAATCTATTTCATTGTATGCTGTTTTGACTTAAATTTTATAATTATGAATATATTCATAACATTATTCCAGTTATCATGGAGGAATTTAAATGCACCGCATCTTGCATGAACAATACTAATTTTTATTACTTAGAGATATTCAAATATCAGAAAGTGGAAATAATACATAAATCAGTTCAAAAATGACAAGACATTGAGGTGCAGACATTACTCAGTAGTACAGTACATACCACATGAAAGGCCTGAATTCAATTACCACCAACATGACAAGCAAAGAAAAAGTCCAGACCCCCTGCCCCATCCATGACCCCTCAACAGCCAAACAGACCCCATGTACTCTACCACACACAGCAATCCCATCCAGTCAAGCACCTGCCCCCAGGCTCCCTCAATGCAAACCCATCCACTCATGTCCAGTCAGCCTATTGGGACATCCCACGTAAGGCATATCTCCCCTACCCAGTAGCACCCAGTCTCCTACATTTCTCAGTCTAGGGCCCACCCATCATCCATTTCTCTCCTACTCTCTGGGCCCCTGCTTGATTGAATTGCTATGAATCCTGTGCTTGATGCCGCCATTGCCACAAGTTCACGTGTGCAAGCTTCCCATAGCTTGAAAGCCTCTGTTTCCAGTGAACTAGCCCTGGCTCTTACAATCTGTCCACCCCCCTCTTCTGCAATGTACCCTGAGCCATGAGTGAGTGAGGCTGAAAATCAGACTCCTATCCAGGAATACAGAATGTTCTACAGTCTCTTATTCTTCAGAAGTTGCCCAGTTGTGGCCTTCTGTGTGCATTACACTCTGTTGGATAAGGAAGCATCACTGTTGACGGGTAAGGGATGCATTATTTTTCTCTCTACCCCTCAATCTGGTATGATCCATGAGCCTTGGGTGTAGAGTTTCAACTGCAAATGTGTCACCTAGGACTAGGCATCTTTCAGATGTACACTTTCTGTGTCTGACCAAATGAACTCGCAACAGCCTTTATCTGTTGCAAAAAAAGTAGCTTCCTTGATGAGTGGCAGAAAGCGTGCTGGTCAGTCTTCTCCCTTACCAGGTTGAATATTATTATCTAGGATTATGAGAGCCAAACTTCAAGTAGAAGGTTTCCAGGTCAGCTCTCACTCCACTGCTCCAAGTCCTGTATCTGAAGTATGTCCTGTCTTCAGTAGCACGGTCTGATCTACTAGTTCTGGGGGAAACCCAAGAACTAAATAGCTAATGTTATTTTGGGAGTCTCCTGGACCGTCCTCACCAACTACTCAAAGGGAGGCCTCCCCGGTCTGGCATTGTATTCCTCTGCCAAACAACTCTCAGGCATATGTACACACCAGTGTTTAGACACTGTATGGGCATTTCTCATGGTGCTACTGGGGCATCACATTTCCCTCTGGGTTCACTGGCCCTCCAAGATTCATTCATTTCTACTATTTTTTCTCCCATCTGAACTCCCTACTCCCTCTGCAGTCCAAGCGCCCCATTTTCCCCACCCTCCCCTCCAATAACTCCCACCATCCAGCATTTCTGCTCTCCTAACTTCCCACCCCCGTACCATGGCCCCTTGCATGTCCCTTCCTCCTTTCCTTCCAGGTGAAAGCTCCCAATTTTCCCACCTTTCCCTCTGGTAACATCTGTTACCTGCTATCCCCCTCTTTTGGATTCTTTCTTTACCTTTATCTCTGTGTATCCTTTCCATTTTCTGTGATATTGATGTTACAAAGGATACATACTCACGTATAGAAGATTGGTGCTACAATCCACAAATGAGGGAGAACATACATCACTAGACTTAGAGCATTTTTGTTAATTCACTTAGTATCACACTCTCTAGTTCCATCCATTTACCTTCAAATTTCATCTTTTCTTACTGCTGCATAGAGCTCCTTTTTATGGACGACATTTTCATTATCCATTCATCAGTTGAGGGATATTTAGGTTGTTTCCATTTCTTAGCTATTATGAGGAGAGTAGAAACAATCATAAATGTACAGGTATCTCTACAGTATGATGAATCCTTTGGATATATGCCAAGGAGTTCATATAACTGGATCATATGGTACATTCTTTTTTTGTTTTCTGAAAGTTCTCCACAGTGCATTCCATAGTGATTGCACGACTTTGCATTCCCACCAGTAGCAAATGAGTGTTCCCCTTTCTCCACACCCTCATCAACATTTGGATGCATTCATTCTCTTTATCTTATCGAGTCTGACTGGGGTAAGATGGAATCTTAAGGTGGTTTTTATCCACATTTCTCTAATTTCTAAGAATGTTGAGCATTTTTAAGGTGTTTCTTAGCTATTTTTATTTCTTCATTTGAGAACTCTCTGTTCTGGTCTATAATCCATCTTTTTATTGAGTCATGTACTTTATTTTTTCTTTGATTTTGTGTTTGTATATTCTGGATATTAATCTTCTGTCAGATGTGTGGCTGGTAAAATTTTATCCCACTCAATGATTTTCCTCTTCCTTTCCTTAATTGTTTCTTTTGCTGTACAGAAGTTTTGTAGTTTAATGAGTTCCAACCTATTCTTTGTCTTAATGCCTGAGCTACTGATAACTGATTTAGAAAATCCTTTGCTATGCCTATGTCTTAGAGGGTATTGCTTATGTTTTCTTCTAGCAGTTTCAGAATTTCAGGTTTAAATGAGGTCTTTGATCCATTTGGAGATGACATTTGTGCAGGGTGAAAATTAAGGTTCTAATTTCATTCTTTGGAGATCCAGTTTTGTCAGTACCATTTGTTGAAGATGCCGTTTTTCCTCCATTTTATGTTCTTGGCACTTTTGTCAAATATCTGGTGGCTGAAAATGCATGTACTCATGTTTCGATCTTCTATTATGTTACATTGATCACCTAATTTACTTTTGTGACAGTACTACTCAATTTTTATGGCTATAACTCTACAATATAATCTGAGCTCTGGTATGGTGGTCACCCCAGAATCACTCTTTTTACCCAAGATTGCTTTGGCTATCTAGGTTCTTTTGTGATTCTATATGAATTTTTGGATGATTTTTATCAAACTCTGTGAAGAATGTCATAGATATTTTGATTGGCACTGCTTGGAATCAATATATTGTTTTGTTAAGATGGTATTTTTCACAATATTGGTTCTACTAATCTGTGTACATGGTAGGGCTAGTGTCTTCCTATATCTCTTTCCTTAAAGATTTGAAATTACCATTGTAGAGATCTGGATAGGACAGGGGTTTTGTACTTGATTGATAACTGTTATGTAAAATTACCAAAAAAATCAATAATATTTTTAAAGAAAAAAGAATTAAAAGATACTTGGATAAGGAAAAAAAATGAGAGGGTCACTTCTAGGCACAGATGTTGAAGGCTACTAAGATTCATTAGAATTTATGACTAAGGCTGAGGGATTGCTCAGTCTGTACTGTGCTGCTTCTCACATGTGGAAACCTGAGTTTCTTCTTCAGAATCCATGTGAAAGAAAGAAAGAAAGATAAAAGGAAAGAAAGAACGAGAAGGATGCAAGAAAAGAAGAAGCCAAACATGGGGGTACACTTGTAATCCTACCAGTCAACAGTGGAGAAGTAGAGAGAGACAGATTCCTAGGACTACCAACAAGCTAGCACAACCTACTCTGGCAATTCCAGACCAATGAGACCTTGGATTAAAAGAAAGGTGGACAATGAGTAACGAGTGGCACCTGTAGTTGTCCTTTGACCTCCATACACATGTTCACACAGCTGCAGACATGAATATGTACACGCATACATACATGCACACAAACTCAAATGAATTTGCAGATATTTGTAAGGAGAATAGGTCAGGTGATTAATGCTGATTATTAATATTCAAGATGACTTCCATGTCACGTGGAATTTAGGTTTCTATAAAGTTGTGCTTTAGAATGATCTAGAGTTTAAGAACTTTTGCTCAGATGAAAACAGGGATATTACAAATTTTTTATGGGGAGATTTTGTCACCAAGGTATATAGATTAGAAACAAGATCCCTCTGTAGATTTAATCATTTAAAAAGCTATCACCAAAGTTGATTACCTGAGTATATAGTTTTATTTTGATCTGTAAAATACAACTCTAAATATAATGATCTACACATACACATACACAGACACACACACAGACACACACACACAGACACACACATTATCCTACAGAATCTGTAGCATCAGCAACTTAGGTTGGCTTAACTGAGAGAGTACAACTCAAAGTACCTCAAGAGGTGATAGTCCATAGTCAGTCAGGTGTACTAGTCTTAGTCTCTGAAGGCTTACTCTGAAATCTGGATATATATATATATATATATATATATATATATATATATATATATAATCATGGCTTTTAATTGTAATTACAGTTTAATTGTCAATGTTAGAGATGATTGAACAATCTTGTCACTTTAAAGTTGGAAAATTTTCCAAAGACAGGGACCATATTTGCATTAATACACATCTTTCTGTGATTTGAAGTTTACTGGATATTTTACCCATTTCTCTTCCAATTCTGAATTTGTCCATCATGGAATAAAATTTGTGAATGTCGTCCTTTAATACAATTTAGAGGAAAATAAAGAGAGGTCCTAGGAAGCAGAATCTGGGAAAATGCACTGTATATGTTATATAACTGAATATGAACATCCCATTCTTTTTACATGGTGAGCATTAAATCAATCTGTAATTGAAGTGCCATGGGACATAGAGACAGGAGACCTGCTCACTGCCAGCTCAGATTCGGGTTCAGTAAGAAACTGTGTCTAAAGGGAACAAAAGTGGAGAGTGATAGAACAGGACACTAACATCCTCCTCTGGCTTTCTGCACACAGAGACACTTGCGTGGACACACACACAAACACACATAGAAGAGAGTGAGAGGAGGAGAAGGAGAAGGAGGAGGAGGAGGAGGAGGAGGAGAGAAGGATGGGGAGGGGAAGGAGGAGGGGAAAAATGCTCGATTATAATCAGAATTATAGACCAATAAAGCCCTGGCTAGGTTTTTAAGCTGAAAGACGCAATGATAATCTTCCAAGGTAGCACTAAGGTAGAACAAATGACACTGAAAGGGGAAGAAATCAGCAGATGGCCAAGATGAGAAACTGAAATATGATTTCAAACACTGTCCTCAGTTCTGCCAATGGTTTGGGAAATATTTTCTGTTCGTTTAATTAAAATGCCACGTGTGGATTTTAAAGCACAATAAAAAAATTAGTGTTGTTCTGCATTCTGAACAAACAGACAGATGGCTTAATAACATACAAGTTGAGATTGTTTTAAAATGATTATGTATGCTTCTGCCTTAAAAATTCAGAAGCCTTCAAGATGGTTTGCATGCTCACTCTTTTCACTCCCGAATTCCCAGAACGTTCTCAACTGAATAATGATGAAAGAAAACAAAGTAAAAAAGATCATATTATATCTAAAATATGCCCACAACTATTGGGTATTTGCCACATTCCTTTATCATTAACTGACACTTAATAGTGTCACCCCATTCTTGCACGGTGGATAAATAATCATTCCAGTTATCTTTCTCTAAACCTTAATACTTATGCTGCACAGAGAGGCCATGGTAAGTGTATTGAAGCTCTCTGAAATTTACGTGTGCTCTCAAGTGAGCTGACTTCTCTCAAGGATGTGAGATTCCCCTGCAAAAGGTTAAACATATACAGTCCCAGGGTTGGAATGACAAATTTTATGTCTGCTAAGAGCTAAAACTTTGTTGGATTTGCAAGATTTTGTGCAAGCCACAGCATTTATAAGACAGGCAATATTCTTTCCTGAGTAAGAATTTATATTCTCTGGCAAACACTGAACAAAGGTTTGTTAGAAGTGCTTGTCCAATGAAAATTGTGTAAACATTGGCTGCTTATACTTTATCTAAAGTACATTTTCCTCAATTGGATTTATTGAAATAAAGCACTATAATACTGTTCTTTATAAAGTGGGGACAGTTTAACCTTTGTGCTTTGTTTAGAAAATTGCATGTAGAGGTTCATGTGATTATATGTATATATATACACATATATATATGAAAATGCCAATAAGGGCATTTTTAGTTATGTTTCCAAAGAGTAAACACAAAGAAAAAGAACATATAGATAGCAGAGACCTCCAGTAAGGCTTATTCATTCCCTTCATAAATTAATTCATTTTGTAACTCTCTATTGAATCCGCAGTGTGATAGGTGCTGGGCTAGGTGGTAGGAAAGAGTGAGTAGAAAAATAAGGGTTCGTTATTTTATGAAGATTGGAACCATTGGGAGGATTGAAATAACTGCAAAAATCATTTTAAATAATGACAAAGAGGGTCCCGAATCAAGGAGAGCAGAGAAGGTAGGCAGAAGAATGGGTAAATGACTAGAAGATGAGACATGTGTAGCTCTGAATCAAGAACTGAGGTCATTCTAGGCATATGAAAGAGAAAATGAGAGCCAAAATAATTCAACTTCTGATCTGTGATTCAAATAAGACCTTCCTAAAGTGCCTAGCAACCTTCAGAGCAGAGAGGAGATGTTCCCTGGCTGCTTGTAAGGAATCTAAAGAGCAGATTAGAGAACTATAGTTAATTATCTTTGGTCTATTTTTAATATCTGCCTGTCAACGAATGATGGAATAGTCAGGCAAAGCATATACTAACTATCAGACTCTCCTCCTACCTTTGACCTGGCACTGCTGACTGGTGAGACACATTCTTCACACACCCACATAGGGCAGCTCATCACAGTGACGGCCCCATGGAGCCTTGTCTCCTGGTATTCATATACTTGCATCCTCACTCCTTCTTAAATCTGGGCAGGTACCAGAAGGAGGTATGAGAGATACTTTCTCAGTGATTAGACTTGACTTAAAAGAAACACTGTCTTCTACATTTGTATTCTTTAGAGATTTGAACTGCCATAGGCAAAATCTACATTTTCTGCAGAGAAGGAAATGAGAGATAATTGAAGAAAAGAAACTGAGAATTCCAGCTAACAGTAAGAGATGATGATGCTCTAAATATATAATTACATCAGAATCCTAAACAAAGATTCCAATATAACTACTTAGCAAAGGACCCTGGGTTCCATGGACTGGGAATGAAATAGAACAAGGAACGGGAGAAATCCATAAAGGGTACTTTACTGAGCATTCTAAAGAATGGGAATGATATGAGTTTCCCTGGGGAGTCTAGTGGGGTGTACAGAACGCACCTCGCTATGCCCTTCAAAGGCATCAAACCATCATTCTTAAAATAATGTTGCTCCAAGAAGCACTAAACCTCTGTTTTTTTTGTGTGTGTGTCCTTTCAAGTAGTTGTAAATATACTCTCATTGTAGGTCAATTCCCACTGTCAAAGAGATAAACAGCAACTGACAAGGGAAAGATCTGGAAATATGTTTCCCTATACAGCAAGAGCTTTTCAACTTGAAGAAAGGCTATTTGGGTATTGTTTAATCATGAGTAACTCTAAGTGAAAACTGTTGAAAATATTAATATTAAAATTCAACTTGGACTCTATTGTATTTACTGGACATGCTAAATATTAGTAATTGGAATATGGTGGGATAGAAATGAAAATATTTTTGTTTACTTTCTGTCCCAAGAAAACCAATCAGATTCTTTTGTCCTGTTGTAACTAAAATTGTGTGGTGCCGTCTTTTTGTTTATTTGTTTTTTACAAGCGCTGTCTGAGTGTTTTATGTTATGATGAAATATTTTGAGTTCTCTGAGGAGAGAACATAGGAGAGTTTCTCAGAAATCGAAAATAATGGTTGTATGTTCTTTGCTGAAATTCCCTCAGTAAACTTATGATTGTACATGTCAGGAATAGACAAGTTGAATGGCTCTAATAGATTTAAAAGGAAACAATTCTTGTTCCTGAATTCAGAGCTTCCATAAAGGAATTATTATTCAAAAGAAAGCTGGATACTTGTAATAAGAGAAAATCCAGCAATTTTTGATAAGTTTTGTATTCAAAACTATACGGCAGAAATGTAGTTTCCAAGAAAAGGAAATTAACAAAGTATGAGTGAATCTCTGCGGAGTGATGCTAAGAGCAAAGTTGAGACGCTGTATTTCAGTGTCTGTTCACTTGTCATCAACTGTTGCAAAAATAAGTGTAAGTGCTCATCCTCAAAATATGAGCAAATTTTTGTCTAGATACAATTCTCTTTTGCTTCTTTCAGCGACATGAAGAAATGTATCAAATTAAATTCCAAGCCGAATTTTGTGTTAACAATGAGAGGAATATCTCAGAACCTCTTGCTCTAGATTCAGTGCTGTGATTTCTACAAAAGATCTAAGACTGTTTTTGTTCCACACAGCCTACTTCTTAGTCTGAACCTGAAAACTTTAATGTTAGGATTTAGTTTTATTTAGTGTGCTACAATTAGAGACAAGAAAAAAGGAGGCAGGGAGCAATAGAGGGAGGGAGGGAGGGAGGGAGGGAGAGAGAGAGAGAGAGAGAGAGAGAGAGAGAGAGAGAGAGAGAGAGAGAGACTGGCACCATCTATGCCAAACTTGCCTTTCAAGAGAAATACACAAAATGATATATCCAGCTGGCTAAAAAGCATATTCTCTCAAGAAAGACAAATAAAACAGAATAAATAACCAAACAGAGAACACAAGTAAGGACTCTGTAATGAATAAATGGAAGTGTGCAGCTGAACCTATCAGAAGGCATACAGACCGTAGAATGCTACTTTTTATATTTGAACTGTTAATTTTCAACAATTATAAGGCAGAAAGACATAGGGATATATTGTGTTCACTTTGTTTTAAAAAAACATACAGTAACTTATCTGTCTTATAAGTTAATCCTCTCTTGGGTGTTCCTTATAAATATCTACTGACATCTCCTCAGCCTTCTATAATTTTTCCTCTCTTAAACAGAATACGGCCCAAAACTCTTTGCTCTATTATACTTTTTATTATTTTAATTGAGTTTTCTCTTCAATATGTGACTTCAGGCAGTATTTTTTCCAGAGCAAGTGCTATGCAAGTATTAACATCTAGCATTAATGCTACCACCATTAAAACTTGCTTGATTCTCATAGATTTTCACATAAGAACTGCTCATGTCAGAATGCTTTATCCTGTTAAAAAATGCCTTTATTCAAGATGTTGCATGCTTTAAATAAATTATTTATTATTTTTTATTTTATGTGTATGAGTGTATTGCTTGCATGTAGGCAGGTGTATCCCTGTAGTACAATCTCCTTGAAGTCAGAAGAAGGCATTGGATTACCCAGGAACTGGAGTTACAGATGGTTGTTGGCCATCATATAGTTTTGGGAATTGAACCCAACTTCTCTGCAGAAGAAGTCAGTGCTCTTAACACTGAGCCATCTCTCCAGCCAAAGATATGTTTCATGTTTTCCCATGAAGAGATCATCACTGGAAAAGGGAAAGCGCAGGCTAAGAATCAGTTCAACTTTCTGGCCACCCACATGACACATATCATGTACAGTTTTTTTTAAAAAACTGTTACTGGGATTCGAGACTAATTTACTAAAAATATCACCAAGGAAAGGAGGTCAAGAATCTGCATTTTAGACAATATCTCCATGGATGTCTTATTCTTTGGAATTGTTAGGTTTTTAAATAAATTTTAGATTTGTAAAGCATTGAACATTTTCGTTTATCATCCCTTACCACATTTATTTACTAAAATCCACAAAAATATCTAGATGGGCTCTTTATTGTTCCTGATTAGGTATGCTTTTTTTTCTAATCAGTTGGTCAATACAGTGAATATGTTCGTGAGACAGCTAAAGTGCATTACAAACATGATCTTTCAAATTTGACTTTTTCAAAGTGCCTAGTATGCATTGACATGCATGTGAATCGACAAAAAGCTCTAAACTATCAAAGTTTGATGAAAGAATATGTCCTTATAACCTCAAATCTAATAGTTATTTGAAATTGAAACTTGGGGAAAAAGCAACATGTGCAAAACTAGGGAAGGAAAGGGAGATGATGCACTCAGTAAAACTCTGTTCAGTAAGTGTTCTTTTTTGCTTCAGGGAATAGCAGCTTTCTAAACTTTATTTTGTAAAAATGACTTTCAAATGAAAGGGTTTTGGGAGAAACTTTTCAGTTCAGCTATTTTCTTATCCAGAGGAAATGTGTGTGAAAATGTGTCATAGCAAATTTGAACTAAAGAATATGTTGTGAGTATGAGAATTGAGTTTGGGTTGAGAAAGCAGATCTCTGTTCTTCAAATGTGGAGGACTGAGATGTAATGTGATTGATAATGAGTTTTACTGATAGGAATGACCAGATTGTCCCCAGTGTGATCATGATTTCCTGTGGCAGAATGTATATATCTGACAGAATGAGCATCAATGGTGTCTGAGGGACAAGTCACCACTTTAGTCCTTTCAGTTCCGAATTTCTGCGGTTTTCTGAGAAGTGATATCAGATAAGATAATTTTCCTTATATCTTTATTAATTACAATTGTCACTAAACTATATATCCATTATCCTTTCATAGGCCTTAAAACAATCCAACATAAAGATTCCTTCCAAATGTCTCTAAAGAAGAGTTCTAGAGTTTGTTGGAACTAACTAAACATTTCTTGTAGTGGAGATTTATTTGGCAGTTACTATAAGGCTTTACATATACCAGTACATTTATTCCTCAAAATAACTGGAAGAGATCAGCCTAATTATCTGTCATTTGCACATGTGAGACTTAACTTCAGACTAGCTTAAGTACCCAAGAAAATATACATTTTACTTTGCAGGATCAGTAATGTGACACAAGACTGCATCCCTGTTCCTATATATTATTACAGCCTGTATCCCTGAACACTCAGCCAACTTGACACAATAGAGCCTATAAACAGACTATTATCTTTTTAAAACAATTTATACACTCAAAAGAACAATGACAATATAAATGTTCACTGAAGTACATTTTTAAAGGTTTGGTATACACAAAAATAGAATAACTTGATGTTTGCATTCATATAGTAGAACAGTGATTTCAAACCTTATCTGTCACAGGCATTATTGGGAAAAATGTCAGATTTAAACCTATATGTCAAATACATAAAAGCTCAGCTAAATTGTGTTCATTGTAGTTATAAACTCAAATGGAAATTAGAGTGGATTAGATATATTAATTAAATTGCAGTTTTGCTTTCCTATTCCTCTCTAATGCCTCCCCTCACAAACAAGAGGATATTTTAACATTCACATCAAGATCTCTAATATGAAACATACACTGATCTCAGTCCTGGAACTGGCTACACTATGTTAATAAATGGGGAGCAGCTTCTAGGGACTAATGGAGGGGAAACATATTTCTCCTTTTATATCTTTGTGTGAACTGTCAACCAGACTTGATTTTCCAGATTTGTTGTATTTCTGAAAGCTAATGAAAATTCAAAACCTACTTGGCAACTATCTAGTTAAAATCGCTATAGTTTGAATCCTACAAATTGAAAATCTGTTCTTTTTGTTTTCTCCAGAATAGGGCTTAATTGTTGTGCAATATGCTGTGATCTAAGTTTTTTATTTTGCTTCTGGATCAGTGAAACTAATTTAGGTAACAATGGTTAGAGTACTTGCTCTGAAGAGATTCCTTAAATACTTGCTCAGGACCATCAAGTTGCTCATAAAAGAGTCAGTAATAAACATTTTGAAAGAATGGGTTTATTGCATATACACATTAGATATTCACAACCTAGTCAGTATTGCACCTGTCCTCACAAGCTTTAAGGATTGAAATGGAAAAATGTTTTTGACCCTGGAAAAATAAAGCAATAAACAGCTTTAAACTACATCAAGTACAAAGGTGAATTTGAAGAGTCTGGTAGTTGGAAAAGTCGTTTGCAGAAATAATATTGGACATAATGAACATTGTGTCTGTTGTAATTTCAGATAAAAGAAACAGCATCAGATCTGAATGGGTGATGAAAGAATAAGTCTCCTATAAGTGTCCTGAGATCTTTGTTTTTTTTTTAACATGATAGAGATATGGAGAGTAGGTAAGAAGTTTTTAAATAAAGAATTATTCAAAATGAACATCAAATGAAAAAGAAATCTGAGCAGGAAGCAATCCCAGGAATTGGTAATGTTTCAGAAAATTCACTAATATAAAACTGTACATTATTTTAAAATTAATTTCTCATGCCAGGGCCACAGTTGATCACACCTGTAATCTCTGAACTGGAGAGACAAAGGCAGATCTCTGTGAGATAGAAGCCATCCTGGTCAATATAGAAAGTTCCAGGCTATATCTTTCACCTGGAAATTTTAGAGAGTCAGACTACGTACCAGAAAAAAGCAAAAATGTTCAACAAATTAGTTTTATGATAGAACAGTGTAACTTCAAAGATTACTGGAATTTAATGACTGTATTTTATCAATTTTGTGATAAATTATTCCACTATGACAGCTTATAAACATCATAAAACACTAAAAATAATCATTATTCAATGCATACATTTGGACTATAATTTGATTTCAAATGGATGTTTCAAGATATATAATCTATTATATAAATATTTGCAAAAGATTTAAAGAGATATATAAAATCATTTTAGAAATGTGAGGGTGTTTTTAGAAATAATTTTAACATCCTTCTAAGAAGCATGAGATAATATCCATAATGGTCTAGATTATGCTGTGGTGGCCATCAATCATGGAATTTGAATGGCTTAAGACCACAAATATTAATTTAGCCTCCTGAAAAATCTACAGTGGCTGCTCTTGTGAGACAGCTCTCCATATTTCCACCAAGGGTCCCAAGCTGATTTAGTGAAATGTGTATGATATTGGAACACTGGGGAAATAACACAAAGCTTTTTGGTGTTTCAGCCTGAAAGTGACACGCCGCCTCTCTCTATACAGCCCGTTGAATCTGTTCTGTGGGCTGGTCACATGATTTCTTTCACTGGAGGCATGCTGAGAAATGGGGTCTCCTTGACTTCATTCTTTCATGAGAAAAATGGTATATGGGTTAATGTTTCCTCTCACACATACAAACAATATGATTTATTTTACCAGGGTATCAGGATGTCTTTGAGAGCACAGAGCTATTTTTGGCTCTGTTGTACCTAGCTTGAGAGGCTAGGGTCCAGGAAACTCAATGGCCACTAAAGCCACCTCAAGCCAGAATCTTTGTCTGTCTTGACTCAAAAATTTAAAGAAACAAATGCATGGGCCACAGAGGGTGAGTTTTAGAAAACAGTATTTTATTATATGGAGCTTAGGAGAGGGAATACAGAGCTACTTTACAGCAGGAGGGGCCCCAGGAAGTGGAACACTATAATCTCATTACTGGGGGATTAATAAGGGTTTGGCAGAGGGAGAAGAGGTGGGGAAGAGAAGCTGGTAAGTCCTGCTCTCATTGTAAGTGTCCAGGCCCCTCAAGGTTCTATTGTACATGACAGGATAAAGTTGTGTGGGTGTGGTAGTCAAAGTACCCCTCCACAGGGTTCATGCATTATTTCATTTGTGATAAGGCCTATTGAGGCAAGTTCATCCACTGGGGGCCAGTCAACTTATCTTGTGTCATACCTTTTTAGAAGATCAGTTTTTCCATAATCAGCAGTAATCAGCTGCCAATAGTTCTTCAGTTAAGATTGGGGCCTGCTGCCCATTTCCATAGTTCTATGCTGAGTTTTTGTCTGCTTGAGATTTCATGGGTCTTGTGCATGCTATCAATACTGCTGAAAGTTCATATTAGCTTCTCTGAGAGAGAGAGAGAGAGAGAGAGAGAGAGAGAGAGGGGAGGACAAGGGGACAAGGGGAGTGGAGGGGAGAGAAGGGGAGGGAAGGGGAGAGGAATGGAGAGATAATACCTCAGTAGTGTAAAACACCAGAGGGAATTGGATGGATCTAATAGCATAATGACAAATGCTGCATACAGTATCTCTACATTAGCCAATGTGCATAGCTAAAGGCTACATAGCAAGAAATAGTGCTAGACAGGTGAAACTTTCCTTTGGGTTATTAACCAGGGTAGTCCAAGAGATTCCCAAAGTTAAACAGGTTATTACCATAGCCTTTCATTGCCTCCCAGAATTTGAAGGTAAGACCCTATAGCTGAAGACAGGACATACTTCAGGGACTGGATTTTGAGAAATGGAGCTGAAAATTCCCTGACAGCCACTGTCCCTGAACTCTAGCTTTCAATGCTAGATTTCAAAGCCCTGGACAACATCAAGCAGTGGTCCAACACCAGGTTTATGATCAAATAAGCACATCAGTAACTGACACAGCATTCAGCAATGGTGAAGTAGTGACTCTTTTCTCTTGGGGTCACTCAACAGCTACCTAATTTGTCTTAGAGTTCATACAATGGGAGGAAACCCATGTGTGGTACTGTAATCATAGTCAAATACACATAACTGAAGAGGTCATAGATCTTAGAGCAGTTCCCAAGGCTGTCACGTCCCTAGGATAATGTAACTACTTATTCAGTGCAACATATGTATCCTTATATTTACAGTCAATTATTCCAGTCATCATTCATCAAAGAAGCTTCTTGTGCACCAGATGGCAACTAATACAGAATACCACAGGTCACAAACAGACATTGTTGTGAATTGCCCATACCTAAGCTGCACATCTACAATGCAGCCTCTACGTCCACGGCTTACTCAGTGTAGAACAAGGGATAAGAATCCCTAGTGAATCTCTCTGCTATCATTAATGAAGCTTCTCCTGCAACAAAGGGCCAGTAACCCAAAAGGCCACATATGGCTAAAATATGGGGATTAGGAATCTGCAGAGTATGGGGTCCTGGACAGGACTCTTTATATTAAGTCTCACTCACTCTGGGACCTTTGTGGAAGCGGGGGTGGAAAAACTGTAAGAGCCAGTGAGGTGTGTGACTATATTGAAATAGAATCCTACAATCTCGTAGGGCACTGCTCAAATTAAGCTACAGCAATGGTTTTGGCAGTCCCAAGACCTAAGCAAGCTCAGGCAGAAAAAATTCCCAGGATGGAACTGGGGAAAATGGGTAGCAGACCCCAAACTTTACTTAAGAAATATTGGCACCTGATTACTGTTGGGTGAGAATAAGCTGGCCTTTCTAAAGCAAGACATTTCGGGTAGGCTAATTAGGTCTCAGTGGATTAACCTCTACTGAGACTATTTAGGAACACTAACTTGACACAATTGACTATAATAAAAATGAAAGTATGTATGGATTCCAGATTTGGGGCAGGGGCTATAGAGGCTGGTGCTGTTGTTGAAGGGCGTATAAAGATGATTAATATTGATTGAGATGTTCTGTAGTAAATGCACAATGATTTAATAAAAATAAAAGTAAATTTACAAAAGAGTATAAATCAAAATTGGGCAAATATTTCCCGTTTTAAATTCCTGCATTAGAATTCTAGACACTTTTGAGAGTACATTTGCTTCACACACCTTCACATAAGAAGTCTTTACTAAGGATTATTTAATTTATCTTTGCCAGCTTCTTTTAAAAATATTATAAATTAAAATCTACTATTTCTGTTGGTAAGAAGATCTTCTAAGGAATTTCCCTATATACATTTAGGCATCTTTGATTTCTACCCAAAGAGAAGATATTATACTTATTTTACAAGATAAACTTGAATTTTGTAACAATTGGATTCTAATATTTAATAAGGAAGCTGGTAGAAATTTTAAATCTTGATTACTAAACAGAATGAATAAATTAATATATCAATATATGAATTGACACTGCTATGTTGTAGATAAGGAAAAAATGTCATATGAATACACAGAGCCTATTAGTGCCTGTTTATCTGCTTACTGCCACCTGGATGAAAACTCATTTTCTTTCATTTTATTCATAAATGCATGTTTCTCTAAAAGTCCTACATATCCTGCAGAAGACAAGTCTTTGGGAAATTTTGGTTATTCTTGTTTTTCTATTAATTCCTTTTTAAGTTAAGCGTACATTCATTAAGGAAGCCTGTATTGAGTACTCACAAGAAGCCACATTCTGACAGTGATTTCTATTTTGTTGTCATTACTGTCAAGAGCAGACATCATAACAATGACAAAAACAAGTGTTGTGTGAGGACTTTAAACTGAAGAGTTCCCAAAGTTGTTTGCTCAATGCTAATTTGAAGGAAAAGAATTGGAGGTGCTTGGTAAGAGAGAAAGAAAGCATTTCCCAGTGGAAGAGTGGAAGTGTGCATAATGAAAATGTGGAAATCCAAGAATCCAGAGAAGTCTAGAGTAGCTCTGAGATGCAAGGACACTGAAGGTCAGGAGAGTATGCAAATTACAGCTGTGGGTTAAAAGCAACTTGAATATTATTTTTAGCCTTCACTAACTCCTGAATTTGAAAAATGCCTCCTGTAATGCCCTGTTCTTTGAAGAATGACTTATTGTGAGAATTTAATTACATAAAATTATGTGATATGTAGAATACTGACTGGCACAAAGTGCATGTAACTCTGAAGATTGCAAACACATCCTTTTACCTTGACAATGACTGGAATCCACAAAGAATGTATCTCCACCATGACTTTCTACTCTATGGAAATATACATGGAACTCCTTCAAACTTTTTTAAACTTTACTTTTGAATGTCTATGAGTGTTATACTTGCATCTAGGTAAGTGCATCATGCCCTACAGTATCTCCAGAGGCCAGAAGTGGCCATTGGATCCCCTGAGACTAGAGTTACAGATGGTTGTTAGCCACCATGTTGATGCTGAGATTATAACCCAGGTCTTCTGTGAGAGTACCCAGTGCTCTTAACTGCTGACTCATTTCTCCAGCACCCCCAAATTTTTATTTATTCCAGTAATTTACAAAAGTGGCTGAAAATACTTTATCTTCAAACTCCAACTGAAAAAATAAACTAAGAAACTACTTATCTCTTATCTCAGACAAAATGTCTTGTACAAATATTTCATTATCATGAAGAATTAATGATTATTCCACATTCGGGGGCAGGCAGAACTGGAAGTTGCCTCAGCAGTACAACACTTGGCATAAGTGTGTAGGTCTTGGGCACAACCCCTAGCACCACAATAAGCAAAACAGAGTAGCAAATACAAAAAGCAAATGAAGAATAATTTGGTATAAGTGGGCTAAGATAAAGTAAATGTTTTCTTTACTGAATGACTTACTGTAGCTTCTCAGAAAGTAACATTTCATAAATTTGTTTTGCCATAGAATGTTTTTTCTTTATTAGATATCTCAGGTTATTAAAATTTCTCGGTATTTTGGAAAATATCAGAAAGCATTGTCACACTCCGAAAGGTACTTGAATTTATCTATCTCTGAGCTTCTTTCCTTACATGATTCACTTTATTCAATGAATACACAGCATTAGGCAGGACGAACGTTACGCCATTAAGGAAAGGGCAATATTTGATTGTCTTATTGTTTTATTGCTGCTAGCTCTTCATTTAATGTTAGCATTATCTTTTCTGTTAAACTCATTATCTTTATGATATTCTTTGTTTTAAAGCTATTTTTAAAGGAAAGGACAAATTAAAGGATACTATGCATTTATTTGGTCCTCATCCTAATTCCAGGAACCAATGAATCACTAATCATAGTTAGCAATTTAAAAATAAATGTCCCATATGTTTTTACCTATTGATTTATCCATTTTAAACTTTAGAAATTAGACAAAGTTTGTTATCTCTCCTCTGCAGTAATCCTAGTAAATATTATGCATTACTCTAATCCCATAAGGAGATTTAAGGTGCCTTTGCTTTATTGACTGGCTCTCTTTTCTGTCCCTTTCAGAAAAATAAATAAATAAAAGAAAAAAAAAAGCACGCAGCAAGCATACAGACAGGAATGACCTAATTCTAAAAGGTTCATATCCGTGTTCACTCACAAATTCATTAGAGAAATGAATGTTGGTTTTTATTTGTCTGCCCATTGTGTCTGTCTGTGGTGCGCATTATTCCAATGCTATTTTGGATTGATTGCTGACAGTGGCTTCATTCATTATGCATGTAAGGAATGAAGTCTCAGAAACATAATTTTTCAGTTTGACTCCATGAATATACAAGAAGGCTAGAAAATCTTTGTGCTGGTAATCAGAAAATAAATGTCTCATTACCATGTTTAAACTACAAATGAGTTATAAGAATTTGTACTACATTGATAGTTATCAGTGCATTCTTTTGAAGTTTACTTGTAAGAATGTATAAATTCAAGAAATGAACTAGTGTGTAGTCAGTAGCCTTAGCTATTCTAGCATGAAAAATGTAGTCTTAGAATTATTTCACTATTATTCTTTTCATGGATTAACATTGCAAATGCAAAGATAAAACTCCAGTAAAATAGGAAGAATTCTCTTGCTACTTTGGTCTTTACTTCAGGTGGAGCTTTCATCATACACTTATTTTTATGTTCTCCTATACTAATCACACCAATACTCATGAATCAATCCACTTGTATGTGTGATTGAATTATAACGATTGTTTTGAGAAATCTGGCATTCCAAATTCACTGAAGTAGTTAATTGACAAAATGAGAGTGCAATACAGTAAAGATGAGAGATCAAGGTTTAGACACATTGTTCACCTCAGCAAACTACTTACATGATATTTGGAGATTCAGTTTTAAAAATGATAGTCCTTGGGCTGGGGAGACGACTCAGTGATTAGGAGCTCTGGGTGCTCTTACAGAGGACCTTGATTCAACTCCCAGAATACACATAACAGCAAACACAAATCCGTAATTCCAGCTCTAGGGGAGCCCACACCTTCTTCATACCTCCATGAACAACAGCACTCACTAGGTGCACTTGCATATATTCAGGCAAAATATTCTTACAAGTAAAATAAAAATAAATACGTCTATAAAATAAGAATTTGTTATGGTTTATATATATGTGTGTGTGTGTGTGTGTGTGTATAGATATTTTTTCTGTTTCTTTGTATTTGTTTATTCCTAGTTACTTTAATATCATCTATATGAAAACAAATAAATTTCCATCACACACAGACACACACACACACACACACACACACACAAACCACAGTTTCTGCATGCATTCACCTTCTGACAAATACCTGGGCTGATTGCAAAACTTGGCCATTGTAAATTATGCTGCAATAGAATTGATATTCAGGTATCTTTTATTAGAGCTTTAATGTTTGAAATCTGGTTTCTAATTTTCTTTAAAAATTATTCAAAACTTATGGGAATTCTAGTCAAATTTAATATTGATTATATTTGAGGGACAAAGTAGACTGAGTAAAAGGAGAAAATGTTGAATAAATAAATTGATAATTAGCATGCCAAATCCCAATTCTTCATTTTTAAAATTATTTTTCTTCTTGTGTCCTGTGCTGTGTTTGTGCCATCTCCAGTTGTGTAGGAGGCTTTTCGTTTAAAAATAACAACAAAGAGAAAAAGAGCAAAACACTTATATAAGCATTAAAAGAGCCAGATTCAATCCCTTCCGATTTTTCACTTTATCTAATCCTCTTCTCCCGGATACTCACCACCAGCAACTTCAATCACATCTGGACCCGAGTACACATATCCTATCTGTCCCTTCCTGTGACTCTAAGATGTGACCCAAATAACTTTGTGTGCTTAGTCCAGCCATTAGGAATATCTTAACACAACATTTGCAAGGGTATTAGAGAAAATCCTAAACAGATAGATAAACACAAGGCAAAACAAAATAATAAATCTTTGCAAAGTCTCAAATTTTCATCCAAATGTGGTTACAGCATAGGTTATTTTATATAGTCTGTCTTTTCAACTAATTTTGCTGCCTCTTTTTTCCTATCCATTCCTAATTTGGAATTGCCACACTGAAGAAAAAAAGACATTTGATCTATTAAGAAAAAAACAACATTTTTCTTTGAACTTTTTGAGAATTTCATCTAATGTAGTTTGATCACATTTAGACTTCTTCATGCATCTCCAACACCACACTGATATCCCTACCTTCATGTCTTATTATTTATCATTTTTTAAGGTACATCGAGTCTAATTTGAGACATAAAACACTCTTGGCTATGGGTCTGTTCCCTTAGAGTCTGGTCACCCTATGAGGTGTCACACCAGTAAAGAAAACTAACTCCTCCTCCCCAGTAGCTATCAATTGTCAATAGTTCTTTAGCTAAGATTGGAGCTTCTGGCCCACTCACTCCAAATCTATGTTGGGTTTCTGTCTAGCTTGGACTTGCATAGGCCTTGTGCAAGATGTCATGTGTTGTGTCTCCATATGTGCAACTACCCAGTGGTGTCCAAACAACATAGTCTCCTTTTATTCAGTCACCACTCCTAGTTTTACTCTTTCTGCATGTTCTTCTACAGTTATCCCTGTGTCATGGGAGGAGATGGTGTGATATAGATGTTCTATGTAGGGTTGAACACTCTGTAGTTTATTATTCTCTTCATATTGGCCAGCCATAGGCTTCTGTGTTAATTTCTATCTGCAGCACCAAGAAGGTCCTTGAGAATCACTACTCCATGGGAATAAAAGATAAGTCTTTAGGAGTCAGCTTTATACTATATATGGCTACTTATCAGATTAATAGTAGTAGACTCTCTCTATGACCTGTCTAGCCACATGTGTTGCCCCTGATAACAGTTTCTTTGGGGGGCTACATCTTCTGAAGTAGAGCTTAAATATAATCAGAAGGTGGTTGGTTATTCTCTTACAATTCATACAACTATTGCACCATTGGTCATGTCTTGCCATGCCAATACATAGCGCAACATGTTATTGCGACAATTGCCTTTCTCTTTCAATAACATGCACCACAGCTTCTAGAACTATGAAAGCTAGCTATCTAGGAGAGATGAAGTTTTGAAGTAGTACCATCTTGAATTTTCCTTGCTTGTTCTCCAACTTAGGTATGGAGTATCTTCAGCAATAAAGTCTTACCATTAAGTTCTGATGGGTAACTAAGTACAAAGCCAATAACCAGTTATTGTTTGAGGTATTATTGAGCCTCCTGTCAACAACTCCAAAAGAAGGCATTCATTCCTGATATTGTGCATTTTGTCATGCCATACTGTGGTGTCTGGTAAGGGGGGTGTCCCCCCATTATAGGGTAATTTCATTTAAACACTTTTTATACTGTAGCAACATGATTTTTGACAGCTTTCCATATATACAAACTCAGCACACACAATGGCATGTGAATATATTCAGATATAAATATATATGATTAAAAAGAATTACTCATAAAATAATGTACATCTTTATTGTGAGTGAGTCAGATATTTTTAAATGTTGTGCAAAATTGATTAAATTTCTGTCATGAGACAATTATAGATCACAGCAATAAGGAGATTATTTCAAATGAAGTAAACAAGAGAAACCATAAGAGGAGAGTATCAAATTGCATCACAAATAGTAGAGTGAATACTATTTCTTTCATCTTCATTTTGTCTCTTAAGTATGATAAGTATGTGTAAACACATTATAAAGTTAAAGTATGTTATAATTTTTACTTATAATTACTCAAAGCCAGACAAAATTTCAAAGTCATTGGTTATATTTCCGTTGGAAGAAAGCATGTGATCTTCGCTCAATCAATTTTTGTATGCTTCTGCTCTTTGACCTGTGTTTCTCTTTGAACAAAGTTTGTACTAATTTGTTCAAGGAAACTGGAGAGTTTAAGATTATTTTCAGTCTAAGCATCTGTAGGTCCAACCTGGTCACTTCCCATTAACCACTCATATGACTGTCCTTGTTTACAAGAATGGAGACAGTAGCTTGGGGTTTATTATGGAAACAACATGACTCTTTGTCATGGGAAAGCAGATCAAGACCAAGGTTTTAAATAGAGCAAGTACCACAAAGTGACACAGAATCTGGGTATGACATCACCCATCCCTGTTACTCAGATCTGTTTCTATATTTTTAGGATATTCATGTTCTATAAATGAAAAACGTATACTGAATTCTTTAAAATATTGATGACAATTTTAATTTTTAAATATGGTAATCATTTGAAATCTCCTATAAAAGATATGAGGACACAGCATAGTATATAAAACACTTGCATGAAGGCCTAAGTTAAATCCTCCAAACATACATATAGTTTTATAAGTGCATAAACATATTTATTTTACTTTAGGCATCATTTTTTTATTTTTTGCAATTATCATACAATATAATTTAATTGTAGTTTGATTCCCTTCCCTATCCACATCTCCACTTGATCCACTTATTATTGTCACCCATTTTAATCTATTCTACATATATATATATATATATATATATATATATCGATATGAGTCCGTTCACTGGAACTCAACCTACCAAGAGTTCCATCCTTGAAAGTGTCTGTCTCTGCCCTTCCCAGCAGTCATATACTGCTAAAATTTCCTTAGTTGTGATTGGGGCTTCTGACACACATCCTCATTTCTATACCAGAAAATTTCCTAAAACACATATTAAAGAAAAAAAATTATTATGGTATACACTTGTGATCTCAGCTCTGGGAAGACAGAGGCAGACACATTACTTCTGCTAGCTAGCCAGTCAGCCTTACCTACTGGGCAAGTGCCAGGACAGCAAGAGATCCTATCTGAAAAACAACAACAACAACAAAACATTTTGAGATTGCTTAGTGGGAACATGAGATCTCAAGTAGAAAGCCTTGCATACCTGCCCATGCTTGTAAGCCCAGTGATGATGGGCAAAGTGTATCTTGAGAGCGAACTAGCAACCATCCAGCCTATCCAAAATTGTGAGCATCAAGTTCAGTGAGATACCCAGTCTCAAGGCAACAAGTTCGAAGTGTAATAGAGAAAGGCATCTTGCTCTGGCCTCAGGATGTGCACATAAACATAAACACATGTGCACACACATTCACATATATGCACTACACATGCATATATACACGTACACATACAGAGAAGAAGAGAGGGAGGCAAGGGGGGAAGGAAGGGGGGAGGGAGAGAGGCGAGAGAGAGAGAAAGAGAGAGGAAACACAAGGGAAAATTCAGGTTGTCCTATGTCCTCCACATGCCTGTGTTCAAACATGAAAGTTCACTACACATATAAGTATATCCACATTCATGTCTTCACACACACACACAACCACCATAAAGACATAAATAGTTTCTAACTGTATCTACACTTTTTGTCCTGCGGCTAACCCAAGGTTCATTACTGACATTCATCCCCACTCACATCCATCTCATCCATTCCAGCGTTCTTGGATGCTTTGTAGGCTCTTCTGGTGATCAGGCATTCCTGTTCCAATCTTTTAATATTATGGAATCAGAAACCAATTTTTCCTTATCATGATCTGATTGCTGCCTTTGATTATTTAGAGTTACTATTGGGTACGATAGCACCAAAATGCATAGTATATACTTTACCATATCCATTGTGAGGCCATAGATCCTCATGGTTATCAAGGCACATTGCTTCCCTCAAAATAGCTATTCTTTTCCTTGTTTTAGCTTTCTCTGGCTTGAGAAATACGACAGGTGGAAGTTGAAATTTATGACCTAACTGAAAGTTTTCTGTGTCCCTAGTGGAAGCAGCACCTTGGTACCAGCCTGTCCAATTTATCTGTATTGGTTAGGTCACCTGAAAGCATGATCATTTGCTAACACTGAAGCAATGAAGATGAGATGGCATGAGAGAGAGGCAGAGGAGGAAAGGATTAGCAGCTAGATCATCAATAGGCACAGAATCAAGGAAGAATCTTGTTCAAATATTCAATGCATTTTACGAATTCAGATTTGTGAGTGTGTGTCCCATTTGTTATTCATATTTCATCAGCAGCATGATGTCATTCATCGTGTGGTTGGAGTGGCAGTGAGTAGTGTCTGGTTGACATCAGAAGGACAAATCTCTATGTTAAAAATACTCAACTGACCTGAAACAACCAGTTCCGGGTCTTCTGTCATTGGCATTTATAAAAACAAACAACAAAACAGCTGAGGGATCAGACCACACTGGCAGATCCAGAGTCCTGGCTTTCTCGTTTCCTTTGTTCTTTCTCTTCTGTGGTCCTTCCTACTGCAAAGGATAACAACCATTTCATCTCAAGGAGTTGCTCCACTGTCACTCAAAAATGCCTGCTTGGTTTCTTTTCCACATCAGCAGTACCAGGCAATCCATTAGACTAATCTCAAAGGAGATTTGGAATTAAGAGCTTAAAATAAAAGCAGTTATAAACTCTTTTCCCCTTTAACTGGTGAAAATGAATTCGTTAGAGGAACAGAAGAAAATTTTACTATTCAGAGCTACATACACATGAAGACACATGCAATTTCTTCTATAATGTACTTTAACTTCATTGCCTACTTAGAGTACGTTTAATAGGATATTTTCATAACCAAATCCCTGTCAGTTACGTTTCTCTCATAGACAAACTGTTTCTTCAGTCAATCTCTATGTAATGCCCAATCTCATTTTCATCATAATTCTTACAACTATATTTCATTCATTCACATTGCATACATAGGTTGTCTTAAAAGGAATAAAACTCGTCAGATAAGATATTCTATTGGTGTAGGATTATTAGTGTATATGTTAGTATTTTGCATATAGAACTAAAATATTTAATCCATTCATCATAGGTTTTGTAGTTTTGTTGAGCCATAAAGAAAATAAAGCAGAACAGGACATCTGCAACAATTAATTCCCCTCTGTACTAGGTGCTGCTGATATCTTAATACATGTTTCTATATGGAGGATTTGTGTTAGTCATAACTATGTACACATGTATAAAAATATCAAAGATCGTGTGTATTTTTTGTACACACTATATTTTGTTTTCAATTATTAGAATATTTATAGAAGAAATATTGTGAATTACAGAACAATGGATAACAAAAATAGTTACACTGGACTATGAAGATCTCTGTCGTTCCACAGTGTTCTGTAATTTGTTCAGTTTAATTTTCTGATTTATAACCGAGGTATTAGATGAGTAAGCTAAAATAATGATTGATGGAAATAAGAATGTATTTGAAATTTCAAAATTATAGCAGATCCTCCGCACAGGGAATCACCTGTATGTAGATAGTGGATAGTTGACTAAAAAGAATTTTGAAGCACACTTCCGATATTCACCAAGTTGAAAATGTATCTATTGTTACAAAAGTATGTGCTTTGCGTCACAAGGGAGATCACCGTTACTTTTAACTTTCTGGTAGTTTGAAGATGATTGTCCTACCAAGGGGGATGGAAATCAAGACATTTTAGTAATGCTTGTTTGGATATGAAACTAGGGTGAAAAAGACTTTAATTTGACAGCAACAAAAAAAGAAAATATGGCCCCCCTTTCCTGTAAATCATCCATTTTCTTTCAATTCTCATTTTTACTCCAGCAGTAATAAAAATATCCTAGACAATTCTCAAAAATTTATTGGAACAAAAATTATGTACTGTAAGTAAAACATGGGTCTGACAGCCCCACACACTAACTTTTGGTATGTCAGACTCTACACCTCCATGTAGCATCTGGTATTGTTATCTTAGCCTGAAAGAAAATAATATTCTGACCATCATTTATCATAGTATTGCATATCTTGCCAGATGAAGAACTAATACCCAAGCTTAGTCATTTCCATCACTTCCTTTTATAAACCAAATAAATTATTAATTTAAGTCTTGACAATGCTTACATTAATTTTATTGCAAACAGTATGTGCCACTCTCGGAATAAAGGATGCTATCAGTCAGACAGGGCAGGCTTTTAGTAAGTTCAAACATCTTACTCATTTATTCAGCATAAGAATTATAGACAATGCTGAAATTTTATCATTTTATTCTATATGGAAACTGATTGTAAGGCAAAAATAATGTACAAAGTTCCAAAGTACACAGTAAATTCATGTTTTTCATATGTATTGTTTGATAACAAATACTTTTATTAATGTTCCTTGTGCTGATTTTCATCTAAGATGATGTTTGGTGACCCCTCATTTCTAATATGAAGGTGCTGGCTGTCCACATGTTCCATCACTAGACAGCGTTTCTCTGTTATGCAGGTCATTTTACTAACTGCATTTTATGCATTCACAGCTCTGAGACCATATGTCACAACAAATCTTTAGATATATGAGGACCATTTCCAGTTCTTCATCAGCTACTAAATTCACAAAGTGTAATCCTATCATCATTTATCATCAAATAAAAGATTCCCAGTATTGAGCTTAAACAAATAACCATTACACTGAGATATGACGATAGCATTTTAAAAGATAAAAGATGAAGACTGTTTAAATAAACTCGGGAAACAATGTAGTAATCTATTCAGTCATAAGAAATAGGAGCAAACACTTATTTACTTTTTTAATGTATATATTATGACTGCATGCTAAGTGCATCTGTGCCATGCAATTCCTGATTAAAAACAAACAAACAAACAAACAAACAAAAAACAAGAGAATGTTGAATCCCCAGGAACTGGATTTATGGACAGTTGTTAGCTTTCATGTGGGTGTTTGGATTCAAACCCAGGTCTTCTGCAAGAGCAGCCAATGCTCTTAAGATTGAGACATCTCTCCAGCCTGTAAACATATTTCTTATGATCAACTTTTGATACAAATATGAATAAAGAAGTGATGTTAGATATCTTAAAACTATACAACCATTTTCTTAACTAAACTGTTGGGTAGAAAAAAGACATTTGGTTTGTCCTTCAGTTTTTAAGTTACTTAATGAAGTATTTAATAAAGTCTCTTTAGCCATTATTGATTAGTTTTCAATTATGTCATATGATTACTAAATGTAATTGCTATTAAAAACTTCCCTGATTATAAAATAAGTTTCTTACAGAACATGTCAAAGAAGAAGGGTCTACATATTCATAATTTAAGAAAATATTTCTGTCTGATTATTTTTCTCCACTACCTCATAAATGTGTCAAAACATAAAATGCACATATTTAGAAAGGAGGCAGAAACAGTGCTTGACACAGTCTATGTAACCACTATTTTCCCAGTCCTGCTATGCAGTAAGATCAGAACCAGATGACCAGGTCTCCCTGAAAAACCACTAGAATTACATTTTATATTTCTGGACTCTAAAAGCTAATGACCATTGCTGTTTTCATTCCTCTGTTCCCCACTAAGTAACCCTAATAGCCACACGTTCACCTAGTTAGTATCATTATAAAACTAAGAAAGGATACCTCATATGTATGTTAGATTTCAGGAGAATAAAAAAAATAAGTCTTTCCAGGCAGTAAAATTAGGATATTTTGACTAATATGGGATAAGTAACTTGTAGGAGAATGTTATTTCAGGTAGCATTTCAGTTTGAAACCTTTTTTATTTTAAAAATATTTTATTTGTTATTTTTATTTTATGTCTATGCACGCACGTAAGTGCACCGTGTCATGCAATTCCCATGGAGGTCAGAAGAAGGCATTGAATTCGCCTGGAACTGGAGTCATAGACAGTTGTTATCTGTCATGTGGGTGCTGGAAATCAAACCAAGAAGCCAGGGCTCTTAACTACTGAGCCATCTTTTCAGCCCTTAAAACCTTTATTAAAATTTTGTTTCAAGTATGAGCTTAACTCAGAGTAGTGAACTCTATCTAAGATAGGTTTTAGCAGAAAGACATACTGATAGCTTCCATTACCGAAAATGACTCTCAGAAGCCAAAGTCAGTTTTAGGACTGCCCCATTTAACCATTCCAACAGTTTTTTTTTTTTTTTTTTTTTTTTTTTGAGTGGGGCATGAACATGGATGTCATGCCCATTTACGACATGGGGAATTATGGCCTCAGAAAGCTTCATCACCATCACTTTAAGCTATTGCACTGTATTTGACTTTGGAAGAAATCATCTCTATTTTATCTAGACCCTCACGATTGCTTAGGTTGCCTTTTCTTTATTCAATAGCTTCATTTACCTCATAACTGTTTTATAAATCCTTATACTCTTCATTCTTAGAAACAAGCAGGACTACCTTTTCTTGGCATTCCATCTCTTAAGTTTCATAGACAAACATCTGAATGGACACTGCTATCATTCTCTCTGTTTTGTATAATGTTCTCAGGACTCACTGCTTTTAAAGACATTATGTCTTCTTCTCTCATCATTTAACCAACTTCTCCACTTATGTCCAATAAACCCCAGACTGCTTGTTATTCAACGACATTTGTATTATACCTCTCTTTCATGCTGAAACTTTTCCTTTTTGATGTGTATGTTCCTGGCTCTCCCCTCTCATTCTACTCTTTTTAGGATATGTTCCTTAAAGCTCTTTTGCTTATTCACTCAGTGGTGTATTTACCTAAACTTCAATCCTGAACAGTTTTCAAACTTTCTACCATTTACCTGGGCAATCATATCAGACCTCCAGCTTCCTGATCTTTCCACACTTCTCTCATTGACTATGTTCCCTTCTTTGCCATATTCAGTTTTTACCTTGATACATCTTCTTTATGTCTAAAAGGAATTTCTGCATAACCCTGGTCCAAACTTTATTCATTCATAACTTCTCTTTCCCATGGACATTTCATTTGATCCAGGTTGTATAGCAAAAAACTAACTGTCCTTTTGAATTATTAATTAAATAAGTGGTCTATTTCTCACTCACCCTCCTCCTTTACACTTAAACCACCAACATTTTTTATATTACCACAAAATGTATCAATAACCTCTCTATACTCTGTCTCTACCTATGCAGGTGAAGATACTGATAATTATGAAGATAATGTATCTAAGATGTATTGACTTTATGAGTACTGAGTACTTGACATATAATAAGTGCAGTACCATTGGCCACAATGGTCTAGCAGCTGCCCTTATTTACACTGTTTTTGTTTTCTTTTTAATTCTCTGGGCATACTAAAGCCAGAATGAGATGATAAACATAGAATGGTGTTACAATGCCTCCCATGCCAATTTAATGAATTCCAAACACTATTAGAATAAATGTAAAGCTTGCTGTAAGGATAACAAGGCTTACGGCCCTTCACTGCTGCATATGCTTCCAACTCCTCCACCTGCAGTGTCAGTATAACATGTGCTCATTTTCCTTTTCAGTTCTATGAATGTACAATCCATCTGTGTGTTTACCATTCTTTCTAGAATGTAGAATGACTCTTTTTACTGAAACATTATTGATACTGTCATAGAGATCTCTAAATTCAGTCAAAGATTATATTATCTACTTTATATTGCCCATCACTTGATTTGGTTTCAAAGCTTTGAATCTACTCTAGGTGCCACAGAAGATGGATAATTGTTAATCTCTTGTCACTTAACTGTAAGATTTGTGGGGTTAGGAATCTTTCCTATTTCTATCATATTTTCCACAGATAGCAGGACTCAATGACATCGTTGAATGAATGAATAAATATTAAAATTGGGTATAATATCTGGCAAGTCTGGCTGGTTACTCTCTTTGGTTTTTTCTCCCATATTCACTGAGAAGGAGGCATCAGGTTCTACAGAAGATAAGTGTTATTACCTCTTAGATCTGTTACAGTCCATTATTTCTTGTTCAAGCCCTTGTCCTATCTATCCCATTCCTAGAATAACTACTCTAGCTGATTTTCATATTATTCATCAACTTTGTCACAGACTATGATTTCTTTAACTCTTGGTCCTGAATTAAAATCTTTAAATGCATTCTATTTCAGTTGTCTATGTTTGTGGCCCCAAATCTCACTAAAGATTAGTGGCTTAAAATAAATGTTTATGATCTCTAGATCATATGGTCCTTAATACTAACAGTTTTCACCCTGTTCCTATATGGTGTTACAAAGCATTTCTGTCCAGTACAGATCTGCAGACAGTGGAAGGTGTATAACTCATAAAGACTCACACATGGGACTTCTTAATTCTAGTACTATGACTTCTGGGTTGGTTCTAAGAGCTTTATCAAGATATGACACTCCAGGGACCTCCAATTTCATCTACAAAATAAGCCTTAGAAAAAGCATGGAGGGATTTTCTTTATATTCTTTTGGTTGAAATTAAGTAACCAGATCAGCATATATTTAATATAAAGGTACTACAGGAGAAAAGAATACTAACAGTATGGTGGTATCGAAGGTTATATACCAACAGCTGCATGTGACATGCATCAGCAGTGCTTCCTAATCTTGCCTTTGCCACCTCTCATTTCTCCTCTAACTTCTATTTCAACTTAACATACGTTATTATGTTTTCTAGAGATTTAAATTAATATCCCCAGTACAATAATCATGTCATTGTATGACACTGTACAATCTTATAAGCTTCCCTCCAAGATATTATATTAGATGCAACTAGAGAAATTATTATGCTTTATTGGAAATCATGCTGACATTCCTTCAGGTGGTTTCTATTCTTGTTGCATTAGGAATCACAGTGTTGTCACATACTGTAATCATTCAGCTTTCCTCAGGGGCAACAGTCATTTATTGGTCAGCTTTATATGAGGAGGTCACATAGGAAGCAGGGCAGAAATGAAATCCATCCTGAATGACTGTATATAAGTAGAAGCATGTAGTTTGCCTGTGCATTACAATTTTAAGCCCTTTTTAGAAGACTAGTTCCAGACTTTTACAGCACATGCATACCTTAGTAATACAAGCATATCTGTTCTCTGAATTGTTCAACAACAATCTGAAGCATAATTATAAAATGCAAAGAAGCTCTGTGACTAAAAATACAACATGAAGGAACTGAGAGACTATACATTCCCTCACTTATACCTTTCATAAACTCAAGAATGAACTTTAAACCCATTATCCCCCCTGGCTTGCCAATCCCTTCATGGCCTGGCTCCTCCCTTTACTGGGCCCTTATATACCTCCCCATTATATATATAAAAAATGGGGGAGATGTGGGGATCTGGGTATTGAGCAAGGCAAGCAACTTCAGATACCCTAAAGGGATGGCAGGTGTCTGACCTGCTCTGCCTGATGTGATATGAATCTTCCTTTCCCCCACCCCAGACCAGAACCAGGTTTTTGGGTTTCATTTCCTCGTTCCTGAACTTCCACACCCTTCCCGCCCTTTACCCCAAAACCCCACCTCTAACTTTCCCACCTTCTGTAACGGTCAGGAGGCCTCCCTATATAAGCCCCTGCACTGGCTCTAATAACCGAACTACCCACGACGTAGTCTCCCAGGAGGGAACTCCTCCTGCCACACTCTGAGCCACCTGAGGTCCCGTTCGATAGTCCTCCATTCTCCGGCATGAAGGGTATACCTCATAATTCCGGTAAATATGCTTATAATTAACACTTGTGGTTTTTCATATTATTTTTGTTCTTACACATAAAAAGGGCGAATGGAAAGTTTTTTATGCCATTTAGAATTTGTTAAGGGAAGTCAATTTCTGATTCAGATAGTATATGTTGGTCCTCAGTAAAGTAATAGTATGGACTGACTGAGACTCATAACACTTCTCTGTGGTTTGATATGGGATAAGTTTTTTTTTGTCCATAAAACTCCAGACACACTTCAATTGCTCCATAAATAATGGAAAATATGTATATTATATTTAGCAAAATCATCAATGATTATTTTCTGTTTAATTTTGTATTACAAGAGGCCTTTCAATATAGAGTACTTTCAAAGAATTAAAAAAATCTTCTGAATGTAGTAGGTTATAGTAATTGACATAATTTCATTTAGAAACCTGGATAGTAAATTCAAACATCAACAATTTATTCTGAACAGGAGATTTGCAGATTCATAAAAGCATATTTTATAAAAAAGGAATACTTAATGAAAATAATATATTATCTTTCACAATATATTCATTAGTAAGAGTTGAAATCATGCACATTTCTAATCATTATACTTACATTAAAATAGCGATAAAAATAGGTGACATGAATCAGTTAATTTAATAACTGCTTTATTGACGTAATTCATGAATAAATTTTCTTTTGTTTTTACCTTCTACAATGAAAGTTGTTAGAAAGTTGCTTAAAGTTAACTTCTGTTCATATAAACTCTTCAAAATGCTTCATTTTAATTGGTCTTATATAAAAATCAAACAAGGAATCCTGAAAGGGATCAGATTAAGGTCACAGGTCAGTGTTCAAGCAAAATAGAGCTGGGCTGCCCAATGATTTCCTGTTATTAAGACGATAAATCAGAGCGATGTTGATAGATGTGAACACTGGGACAATATGTCAGTCTCAGGAAAAAAGTGTTGAGCGATCATAGCTGATCAATGCTGTCAACATCTTGAAAATAAAAATCTTAAGGTTAAACAAAGCCTTGAAAAGACTATGTGTGAAGTTTACATATCCAACATTTTAGATTGCACATGAATTAACTAGCAAGAGTTTTCATGATAGAAAATGCTGATGAAATTTCAGAGCGATATCAAGTTTTGCTAGAGGAACATGTATCAGCCTATCCAGACTGACTCTCACAGGCATTACAAGAACATTTCAGATAGTGGGGTTTTCCAGAACTCACTGTGGAGAAATTTGGAAAATAATGAGGCATTTAGAAAATGGTAGAATTTTCTATGGGTCAGCAGAGCTGTGTCTTAAGTTGTATGCATATTCCATGTGTCATTCAGTGAGCTTGGACTCCCAGATGCCATCTCTGACCTACCAGCAGACCTTGCTTAAGATCTGATTCTGTTGGCCTATAACGTCAGTGTTCCAATCTAGTCTTATCAAATTACCTTTGAGCCAAGACAGCAGTCCATACACAAGAATCATTTTTTGTGTATAACGAATTCACTTCTACATGATCTCAGATCTTCTTACTTTACACAACTGTTTTCTGAATATTGTGTTTTAGATGTCATAAATAAAATTGTATAAAATTTAAAAATATTTTAAAATGACATCTAAATGCTTACATTTTAAAATGATTTAAAAATTTTGGAGATCACACTTCTTTGAGAGTCTGTCTTTAAAAGCAAATTCTGCTTTTACCAGAAATATGAATTTAAGTGAATTTTAACTCTTTTCCAGAAATGTAATACAACTGTGATGAGAGGCAAATAACATAATTTACATTTATAGTCCAGAACACTTACAATACATACCAGAGCATTATGTTCCTTGATAACATGAATAGCAGTTTACAAAAGTAATAATATCCTGTTCAAATTAAAGACCTGTTAGGTGGTCTCATCCTCTCTTTTAACCAAGAGGTTGTGGACTACGCTTCATCCAGTAATGTCAGAAATAGCAAAGATTAAGCCCAACAATGCAGAACCTTGAAAGCTCAACCTCTGTCATCATATCAGCATAAATGAGTAAAAAAGTTTCAAGAAACGGGAAACAAGTTTGCCTCCTGAGATGGGGATATGGAAAAGGATTTTATTTATACAATGACTAATCTTCCATATGCAATGAGATAATAGAAAATATAGAGGTGTATTAGTTAAATAGGAGACACAGGACTAGTTTGTCACTAGTCACGGTAGCATGAATAAAATGATGGACTGGCTCAGTCAGTAAAGTACCTGGCAAGCAAACATGAGAACCTGTGTCTGGATCCCTAGTACTTCCATAAAAAGCCAGGGAAGGCGATATGTAACTGTTATGTGATCCTAGCACTGTGGTAAAGGAGTCAGGTAAATTCTTGGACTTCATAGCCCAGCAAATGTAGCAGAATCGATGAACCCGGGTTTTGTGAGAAAGACTGTCTAAAAAAATTAAGGGCGAGAGAAGCTGAAGAAGACACCCAAATTAACATCTGGTCTCCACACACACATTTACACATGAATTTACATGCCCACACGTATGTAAACACACACACACACACACACAGAAGAAATTAATCAAATGAACATAGTCTTAGAACGAGCTGTAGCAAAAAGTTTAAAGTAGAATGAACAGTGATTTTAATGGCTCTAAAGTAGAAACAACTTGGATTGTTTGTGAACAACGGGGAAGAATTACAGTCAAATTTGAATGAGTGTGAAGAATGGGGATGGTGAGATAAAGAAGGGATTCTGATCAGCATATATGTTGCCATGTAAGGATGCACAATTTTTACTGAAAGAGGTGTAAAGGCACCTTTGGAAATTAAGACTGTCATTCTCTGACTTACACAATGGCAATGCTTCTGGCAGTCTTTTGTATTAAGTATGTATTGCCATTTTATTTTAAATTAGATCTCAACAAGGATGTAAATTAACAAAGAGGTATGTGTTATGTGAATTTGGGCCTACTAAAATTTTTATAATATTTGTCCTTTCATCTAGTCCAAAATGGTAATCTTGTTCTGACGATAATAAGCATGAGATACTTTAAGCCATATACATTGACAATTTTCTTTACAGTACAGCTCTCCCTAAGAGTATAGCTATTAAACTGAGTACTAGAACTTTATTAAATAAATCATGTAAGAAGGACAGGAGGGGTTATTCCACTTTGGTCTTTGATCATCTCTGCTTGCCTCAGAACCCTCCTTTCATAACAGCTGTTCATATGTCTTAAAGCTATCACTTCATGCCATACTGACCCTTTGTCTTAAATCTAGACTGATATCTTTTATCACTGAAATAATTATGTGTACATTATTGTGAATGATTTTGCCTTCTGGGAGATGTTCTTCCTTTATCATGTTCTATTTACCGGGTGTGTCTTGGTAGGTGAAGGGTGGTATTCTATCTATATTCAGCAATTTTTTTTTTGTCTCTCCTGTTGCAAATATAGCACCTGTAAATTGAAACAATTCTCTGTTTACCTGTAAGTCCTTGCATTCCTGTCTGATTGAAAAGCAAATTATTGATTTAGACATGTATTTTTAAAAGACATTTATGTATAAAATTTAGCCTGTGCTCCATTGATACATTTCTTTACATTTTAACCCAGGTTCCTTCGGCAAGATTTTTGAAAGCAGGAGTTTCAAGGGTTTACTTCCCAATGAACAAAGGACTAACAGGAAGACCTTAAAATAAACTTTGGAAATGGCCTGCTGTATCAAAGAGTCAGCTCCCTACAGTATATTTACCAAAGGAGATTTTTATCACACTTAATATAATATATGTACTTGAAAAATGGTTTTCTACAACAATTCAGGAGGAAGTCAACTCCAGGGGTTATCTCTCAGTGCTAATGAAGATGAATGCTGCCCACAGGCACTGTGTGATGTAGAAGCTCAAATTATATCCTCAAAAGGATAGGGTGTGCTACAGTCAAGCAACACTCAGTTCAGGATTTCGCCTTGGGGCTACTAGACATATGACATTATTCAACTCATTCTTCCTCTACTGCATGATGCAAACAGTTATGTCTACCCCCTTCTGTAGTACATGTGAAAATAGATTAACTTAATTATGTGCAGATCTATTTCCTTAGTAGTAAAATTAGTTCTCCAGGAAGGTAAATGTTCCTAGTATTGATCCTGTAGGACATATTTTAACTAGCATCACTTTTTCTTCTTGCTGTTTGTTTTGTATTTTATTATTCTTTAATGTTCATTTTATTTTTAATTATTTTGTTGTTGTTTCTGATAGGCACAGCCTCATGTAGCCCAGGATTTCTTTAGATTTACTATGGACAAGGAAAACCCTGAATTCCTTAAATTCCTTGCTCTAGTTCCCTAGTAGGAATAACAGGACTGCACCAGCAGTCATGAGCCTGGCCAATGATGTTTTTAAAATAATGTACAGATAGTACTTCCAGTACTTTAATTTCTTATTAAAGCAGGGATTAGCAGATTAAAGCATCTTTAATTCCAAATTATTAAACCAGAAATGCTTTATATTTTCTGTGATTAAACAACAGCCTCTCCTACATGGAATGTGTAAAACAGTGCCCAGTACATTAGACTATAGCAGTGACAATGCTTAAAAAGTGACGTACTTTAACATTTATGAGAAAATTTTTGGAAATAACTCTAGAGGAATGAACAAATTTGTAGTATTTCTATCACTAAGTTTTAGAAAGTTGCCATGCTTCTAGTATTCCCAATAAGTTAATGTAGCTAAAAAAATTGGAAGAATGAATTTATCATTAGCTTTGGGACAGTGAGAGCCAATTGTTCAATTTCATTTTAAAATTTTTGTCTTTTGTTCTCTATGTTTATCTTCATATGTCACATCTCAGAGATTCCAATTCTCTTCAACACAATCTCTAACTGTACTCATAATAATCAAATTACGTATTTTTGCTGTTTCTTTTGTCCCAGTACTTAAAAACGTCCTCACCGTCTTAAAAATAAAACAAAACAAACAAACAAACAAACAAAAAACACATCTGTTAATCCTTTCATTTTCTTTCACAGAAATTGAAGAGGGAGTTTATAGATACATACTATGCTATCGTTAGCAATTTTTCACTCACATTAACTGTCACTTCTCCATTCCAATAACTGCTCAGATTCTTTCTGAGTGAATTCCTCCAATCAGATGACCAGCTGCTAACTATTAATGGACCTTTAGCAGCTATCATTAATGCACATTAACTGTGCATTAAAAGTTATGCTTCAACATAAATTTAGTTTGTAACTTAGTGTACTTTAGAAACTTTCCTTTAAACAGAAATAATAACTTAAACAGCATTGTGTGTGGAGAAATGACTGCTTGGGTGTTATGATGACCTGGTTCTCACTTGTCTTTGAAGGTATCAGGAATCATCTCAAATCTTAACAAATTCTTTTTAAGGTTCACAAAATATCATTTTTCTTAAAAATATCATGTACAAAAGCAACATAGCTTCTTTAATGATATTCATGAAGTTGAATTTTAGTAGATGCTGGGAATTCTATAACATTACAAAATGGTTCATAAAATATTGCCATCTGCTGTATGGAGTAACAGTTCATTTTTACTAGATTTAAAATGGCTGCGCTTTTATGTGTTTGGATTTTTGCCTAAGTTCAAGTTTCCTCTGAAAGTTCCTTCTGACCTCTGCCTGAGTAAATATGAAAATATTCCTTTTCAGTCTCGGTTTATAAGATTCAGTGGGAGAATGTAAAAGGACTAAATGCAGTTTGTGAAAATTTTTCATGAAAAGTCTTTCATATACTGATTGCATGGCTGACTCTGTTGACAGCATTTCTAGTTTGTTCTAAACTAACCACTTGTAAAAGAAATTGCCACAAGTGCTAGTGTTGAAAACAAACATTTGGAGAGTGGTGTGCAGTTAGCAGGAAATGAAGGCTTATATTACGACAGAGGAAAAAAAATACAAAATATAAAAGAGATATCTCAGACATAAAAAAAGAATGGAATATAAATATCACAACTGGAAATAATCTACGAAACTATTTGCTAAGATGGAAGTGAGACTCAGAGGGGACTGTAGAGTCTTATTTTTAAGGCTGGACTGCATTGAGATATATATATATATATATATATATATATATATATATATATATATATAGACACATATGGGGTTTTTGTGTTTTTTCAGGGTACTTGACAAAAACTAACTAGACATGCACTGTTTTAACTCTTTAAATACCTTCTGAAATCAGGAAAAGTATAAAGAAAGGTGGTAATTAGTGAATACATTGATATTTATTTAGCAGATCCAGAAGAAAACAAAGTACATAAGGAAAGATAAGAGAGAAGAACATATCAAAGAAGTATTGTTGGGGACCTCAAGAATGACCTTCACTAGTTGGAGGGTTTTTTTTTTTTGCATTTGTATTTCTTCGAGTCTTCATACAGACCTCCAAAGGGAGGACTTTTAATAATCCTCTGAAACTTGCTCTTTCTTTGTCATGTAAGAGATTGTCTCAGACCCTTTGGGCTACCACCAAATTGCCAAAAATTGCTAAGCTTATAAGCAACAGAGATTTATTTTTCCAATTTTTTGGAGACTGGGATTTCTGTAATCAAGTCACTAGCAGATAGAGTGTCTGATGAGGAGCCATTTTCTGGCTTGGAAGTCATATTTCTCATCATGTCTTTTTATGGTGGAAGGGCGAGATAGATCTCTGGATTCTCAATTATCTCAATAACTTAACAAAAGATCCAGTCAATTCCCAAACATTTCAGATCCTGTTATCTCAGGGAGATATTTGAGTATTCAATAGTCTAATTTGATGAGGCAATAATATTGATATTCAGACCATAGCGGGGAAAAATCTTTTCACCTAATAAAAATGCATATGTTCTGTTGGAACACTCCCAATAAAATCAGATGTGATTTTCATGAGAATAATAAATTTTCAATTATGATTTCAGTGAATACATATTTCAAGCATAAATTCTACAGAGATTCTACAAAGTTATTAAGTAGCTCAACTAGCCCCAACCCAATTTGTTTTGTCCAGTGATTTTTTTGGCTAGATGAACACTTTGAGGTGCTGACTAGATGCACTCAGTAACAGGAAGCATGAGGGGAAACGCATTTGAATCCTTTAACAGAGTTTACTTCATCTTGTCATTGTTTTTGAAATTGATGTTGGCTCAAAGGCATCCTTCTAAAATGTTAACCCTCAAACCCAGTCTCAACATTAGTATCTATTAGTTTAAGTAGATTGCTTTCTTCATTCCACAGGAATGATATCACATGCACTGAGTAAATGGAAATTATAATTGCATAAGAAACAAGAGGGTAATAAGTAATTCTGTGGAGAAGTGATTTTGAGGTTGGAATACAGAGTGAGGAGGAAGCTAACTATTGTGCTGGGAAGTTAAGACTGTTAGAAGGCACTGAGCAATAGCACAAAAGCCCATGACTTCTGTTGTTATTTAACGTGCTTAGACAGATGCATGGTTATAAGAATTCATTGTTTGAGTCTTTATATGTTTGTGTAACCTGATTACTCATAAATGAATGTGTCAATGAATAGTGATGACAATACATGTGACAGGAGATGAGAGTAGGGGGATGGAAGAGTAGCTCTCAACGCTTGCAATAGCATATGTGGGAGCTGGTAACATGTACAATTATATCTTGGTCCAGTTGTGAGCAAGAAACTTGGTGGATGGTGTTCTGTAATCTGGGCTTCAATATATTTTTTCTGGTTAATTCTGATGCCAATTCATATTTGAGAACAAATGAGGGAGACTGGAAGTCAAGAGCCTCACTTCATGCAGAGGTTTTACTGCTGAGAGGGCACAGGAAAATGGAAGATTAGGATTGGCATTGCTTAAAGAATCTAAAGTCCCTACAAAAGCAACTTTTTCTTCATTTTGGCAGAGTGCAAATTCTGCTTGGAGAAAATGTGCCTTCATTGTCACTGTCTAGGGAATTGTTTAACTACCCCGAAATGTAAAAGCAAGACAAAATCAGGTTTTCTATAAGAAGCAGATTCTGTTTCAGGAGTTCCCTTGTTGAACTGGTCTCCCTATTCATTTGTACATGTATGTTCAGAAATTAATTATACACAGAAGCAAATTTGTAATGTAGCAGTTGTCCAAATTGAAACTGGATTCATGAGTCAAGCTTATATTTAAATCATGAAAACTTCTAATTTACAAAGCAAAGAAAGTTTTGCTAGATGCATTAGATAGATTTGGGCAGGTGTATTCCAAATAAGTGCTATCCAGAATACTCTTACTAAAAAGCATGCACATTCCTATTAGTTTCCCGGTGTAAAACCTAATTAATAACCAGCACAGTATTTACTAGCATGCCTTTGTTTCCAGTCACTCTAACAAACTAAACTTAATGTTTTGCCATGTGGAAAAAAATAAACATTTCCATTTCAGAAAAGCCCACAAAAATATGACTGATATCAACAATTATTAGAATCCAATGGCCCTTTGAGGACTGTTGCTTCTGTGAATACTATAATTTATCATATTTACCCAGAACAACCATCATGATCATGTATGTGGCTCAGGTACATTATTTTATGCAAATAACCATTAGTGTCTTCTAAATCATCGCTTTTGCAAAGCTTTTCAATTTACTATTAGAAGGAAAGTTTATCCCCTACAATTATACCATAATTGCTCATTTTTAATGTATTTTTTTCTGATCAGAGTCTTAGATTTTCCAAAAGGTTAGGTAACTACCTAATTTGATGGCAAGTATCTTATCTCCAGAGACATAGGTTTTAAAATGTCAGTTTGATTGTCTCCATGGCAAGTCGTGTTATGTGTGGACAGCTCCATCTCAATGTCTAATTTGACCCAATTTTCCACATTGCTTAATCAGGATATTAAAACGAATCACTGATCTGTTATCCAAGGAATTATGAAGCCTATGGGTGATCTGTCATTGCACCTGCTTTAATCAGTGTATTGCCTGGGGTATTATGGCTACTTTATCCTTTAATAAAAGAATTGTTAATATCTTCATCTGTAATTTCAAGCAATTTGCAAAAGCTGGTTAGCTGACTGGTTATTATATAAAGCATGACACAAGTTCAGTTACTTGACAGGAAATTTTCAAGAATTATTCTGCTTCCAACAGCCTGAAATTCATTATTTTTATTAAACCAACAGCCGTATTCAAAATGATTATTATTTTCAGGAGATAGGAACTTGTGTTCTCTTAAAGCACTGTTCTTTATCCAATATTATTTGTGAATTTTATTTTACAAAAACTAAATTAATGTGGACAATAGTGTTTATAATTCTGTATAGTGATATACATTTTCAAATTATTGTTATATATAAAATGGTACAATATATAAAAGCATTTTATTGATATTTAAATGATTTTTTTATGTTCTGACTTCTATTAGTACCTTCTTCTTACAAGTCAGACATGTAGCCAGTACAGGTGAGTACTGGATATGAAATTTCTGTAGGCAAAATCCATATTATTTATATAAGAAAGTCTACATCACACATGTGTTTGAACTTGATGTAATTCATTAAACATACCACATTTATTGCAGCTTGTGTTGTGTCAGAAATTATGCTGAATGATAGAAGCTTTCGGTCCTACTTCTCAGTGAGTTTTTAAGCACCTGGAGGGTGTCCAATGAATGCAGCCTGGAATTCTCAATATAAAGACATGATCAAACATTTTAGGTCAATTACTTCTTCCTTAGAGATGTTGAAACTAGTGAATTTTGAATTTCTGGTATTTCCCGTACTAAAGAAGTAGAAATGTTGTATTATTTCATTTAGATTTATACAGATTCATTAGACCCAATCACTCAGTTTTTATCATTAATAATTTCAGCGTTTGCTATATTTCCAGCACACTAGGAACAGAACATTAAAAAAATATTTAAAGTGTATGTAGTTGTGTGTGAATGAATGTGTGTGTGTGGCATGCACATATACATGCACTGACACATACATACATACACACACACACACACACACAAACAGGTAGCTTATGGCACATATGAAGATGCTAGTATTAGGGTTGGTATTCTCTTTACATCATTTGGGTTCTGTGGTTTAAACTCAGGTCATCAGGCTTGATGGTAAGTATCTTTATCCACTGAGCTCTCAGGCCAGCCTGAGAAAATATTTTCATTTAATGCATCAAAAATGATGCAGTGGATATAAGGAAAAGTATTTACATTTGAAGGCTTATTTTATTGACTTTAATATCATATTGTGTCTTACTGTGTAGGGAAGATTTCCCTCCTTCACATCTTTTGGGAGGGCCTGATTGATTCATCTACCTATCTGCAATCTTTATATCTCATTTCCT